>CM028681.1:34703582-36038582 GCA_016760335.1 Gastrodia elata
GATCGAAGCCCCCTGGCTTGAGGGTCTGAGGTGGGCTGGATTGTTAGGTCCTTACTCGGACCTAACCCTTTTATAGGACTTAGTCTGATCGATTGAATTTGATCAATTAGAGCTAGCTTAAGGCATAAACACGATCACATTCAGTTTGATTTAACAATACTCATTCAAGCGAATCAAAAGGATAAAATTCTGAGCTACATTGGCTCAGACCGAGCAAACTAGGGTACCTGGTACAACAGGAAGCTTGCAGACAACACAGAGGGAGATGGTTGAACCAACTAGCTTTCTAAGCTGAACTAAGGGTTCCTGAACACCAAAAGACACCTTTTATCTACTATACACACGTCTGGAATGCCTGGGGAGCTTAAATAGACAACAAAGCAGAAAGGAGATAACCGACTTCAATTGATCAATAAGGATCAAAGGGAGCAAACCTGAGGCTATTTATAGCCTTAGAGGGGGAATGATAAGGTTCCAGAAGCATTGGCTTGGGTTGAAGAGGCCTAAGAGGTCATACCATGGTTGAGCTCTCAAATTTCCAATTTGAGATCAGCCAGGTCACGAGGCCCGATCTGGACTCCACATCAATATGGGAGAGGTCCTAATGACCTGCTGAGGTGGATGCGGGAGTGGGAGACAAACCTAGAAGCTAGAAGTACATGTGGGATTCTCTGATGGGCACGAGCGAGAGGAAGACAATGGTCCACGGTAGCGGAACTTGCGGATGCCATTTGATCTATTGATCAGATGGCGGAATGGATTGGATCGCTCAGATCCTAACAACCGATCGCGGAAGTGATCTAGGCCGTAGGATAGGTTAGGCAGATCTAATGGCAGATCTGCTGCTCTGCGGATCTTAGATCCCAGCCGTAGAATTCTCTGTCACGTGACCCGGGCTCCATAGCGGATGCCCGCGGTGCTCGCAACAAATCCCAATGGGTAAATTAGTTGAGGGTAGATTTGCAAAATTAAATTATTGGAAACCATAGAATGCAATTAGACTATTTTAATTTAAATTAAATTATGCTCTTAATGATCTTCAAATTTTACCAAACTTTCACCCTTAGCTAATTTGGAGGTGAGGAATTTAAAAATGCAATTAGATTTTAATTTTGAGATCAAAATATTTTAGGTCTTATTTAGGGCACCTAGACTGATCAAAATACTAATTGGACTTAGAGAAGTCCAATTGACTTCAAAATTTTAGGATAAGCTTAACTTGATATTCTAAATACAATGGGATAAAAATCAATATATGATTAAACTGAGAATTAATAGGGTAACAACCTAGGGTTATTACAGAAGCCTTTAATAAACTTCTTGTAGTATTCGGTTAATCCCAAAAAAAAATTGATATCATTAACTGACTTGAGATGTTCCCAATCTTGGATAGCGCTTACTTTCTTCTGATCTACACAGATACCTTGGGCATCGACTATATGACCCAAGAATGTGATAAATTTTAGCCAAAATTCACATTTGGAAAACTTAGCATATAACATATGATCGCGCAAGGATTCTAATACTATCCTTAAATGATCCTCATGATCCTTTAGAGTTCGAGAAAAAATAAGAATGTCATCGATGAAGCGATAAATTTTTTTCCTAAATAAGGCTAAAGGACTCACTGCATCAAGTCCATGAATGTCGATGGTGCATTAGTGAGTTCAAAAGACATCACAAGAAATTCGAAGTGACCATGGTGGGTAAGGAAAGCTATTTTCTCAATATCAACTTTCCTTACTCGCAAGTGATGGTCACCATACCTTAAATAAATTTTTGAAAATATGACAACTCCAGATAGCTGGTCAAATCGATCATTAATTTTGGGCAAAAGATATTTATTCTTGATAGTGACTTTATTCAACTCATCATAATCTATATATATTCACATAGATCCATCTTTCTTCTTTATGAATAAAGCTGGCACTCCCTAGGAGATATGCTAAGCCTAATGAAGCCCTTACTTAGAAGCTCTTGCAATTATTTGTTAAGCTCTACAGTTCCTCAGGTGACATTCTATAAGTAGCTTTGAATATAAGTTGAGTACCAGGAATTAATTCAATGGAAAATTATACTTCTCTAGGAGGAGGTACTCCTGGCAGATCTTCAGGAAATATATCGGTGAAATCTTTCACCACCTTGCAATTGGAGAGAGAAATGCTTTCCTTTGCTTCACCCATCAAAGTGACAAGAAAGGAATCACAACCATTACTAATTAATTTCTCAACTTTGGTAGCATTTATTAATGACAGTTGAGTACTAATGTTTCTTTTGAAAGTTTTGGGCTTGCCTAAGGAATGAAGAGTGACCTTATTCTTAAGGCAATTTATCACAGCATTATGACTACTAAGCCAATTCATTCTGAGAATGATATCAAAATTGGCTAACGACAGATGATTAATTTAGAATCAGATATTTGATTATTCAACGAGATTTTGACGTTGCAAAACTTATGAGCACTAAGTTGGGCTCCAGATGAAATTCCAACATTTAATGACTTAGCTAGTTTGTAGGTGGGCATATTAAGAAGTTTGACAAAATATTCAAAGACGAACGAATGACTAGCCTTAGAGTCAAATAACACATTGCAGGGTTGGTCATTAAAATAAAGCATGCTTAATATTATCCATATGAATTTCTTTAACTGATTACAATATTTAAAGTACAAAAAATATGAATTTAATTAAAGTGGTTCATAAATGTGTACTTGAAACCACATTTTTATCCTCTGTAGCTTCAAGCGGAGTTAAGGCATATACTCGTGCAGGACCGACAGGATGATTATTAACCTACATTTTGAAAGTATTCTGGAACTTTGGTGAAGTAGGTTGCTCCCATACTAGTTCAGAAGTAGGGGATGGCATTATTGCCAATCCTGGATCTCTCTTGCGTACAGGTGTTGCTCTCAAAACTTGGTTCTTTTGCGAATGGTTCTTACGGACACCATCCACCATTTCAATGTGCAAGCAGTGATAAAACAGATGACTTGGACAACCACAAGTTTAGTATTTATGGCCAAAGTGGTAACACTTACCATAGGGATGAGGCTGATTATAGCCTTGAATAGGTTCCACAGGAGGTGCAGCTTCAAGTTGATAGACCATAACAGATTGAAGTCTGTGCCTCTTGAAGACTTCATGATGGTTTGTAACTACATGGATCTTTCTCTTAAGACCCATTTTAGATTAGTAGTGCGCCACCACTCGTGCTACTTCCACAAACTCGGAGAAATTAGTAAGGCGAAGAGGAACAATGTGATCTCTAAGGGTGTCACACGATCCACTTTGGAACCGATGGCATCTTGTAGATTCAGATCGAACAAGTTTTAGGGAAAAACAAGTCAGCTTTCAGAACTCCATCTCATAATCCGAGACAAAATGACTTCCTTGCTTCAGCCTTAAAATGGTATCTTCAATAATATTCTGCATAGACAAAGGGATAAACTCATATTTGAATGCATCCATGAACTCGTCCCATTGAATATCCTCAATGTCGTAGTCGATGAATTGCGTGTTCTGAATGTTGTCCCACCAGCACTCAATTTTTTGATGGAACAAATGTGTAGTGAGACAGATTGCTTCCATGTTTGGGCACTTTAGGTTCTTCTCAACCATCTTCAGCCAATTGGTTGTATCCATAGGGGATAGATTCCCACTAAAAGTATAAGATCTAAGTTTCTAAATTCTATGGAGAAGACCATCGGCAGAATGATGGGAGGAGAGAGTTGTATGCTGGGCAAGAATAGCTGGTGCAAGATTATTAGTCGCTACCAGTGAGGGGTGAATGGCAATTAGTTTTTGGATTGCCAAAGCTTGCTGGGTTTGATTTTAGAGCATTGCTGCTACCATTCCTTGAAGATGGGCTACTTCATCAGTAGAGCTGCTAGAATCTATGGCAGATTTAATTGGTGTAGCCATTGAGAGACAAATATTTATTTCTGAATAAGTTTAAAGAAATGAGATAAAGTATGAAATTCCATTGGAAATCACAAAATTTCATTACTTAAAAATGAAAATTTATATATGATGAAAGAAAATGGGAAATTCATATAATCACTGAAATCATGAGATGATAAAGGACCACAATCTCTCAAACTATAATATACTAACACTAGTGTTGGTTAATGAACGCAGTACATAATGCGAGATGAAAGTCCTCAAAAGTTACAGCACGACACTTCATCTTGCACTTCTTCTTTAGCTTCCAACTAGTGACGTCCCACCAATCTCCTGCAATGTCAAGAAGTTGATAAGTCATGAGATTAATGTGGATGAAATTGGGGAATTCTATATGATCCAAAACTGACCCCACACGATACAACCATACTCTTGCTAGATTTGGAAGGTCAAGTCCTCTGAAGACAGGTTGTTGAAGAATTTTGACCAACACTAAGACTCCTTTTACAAATACTCCGCCAATAGATCACTTACTTTCTTGACTTCAATTGTAATCGAGCTTCCAGACAATATCGAATGTGGTGACGTAGTAGTCCAACTCCAATCTTTCACACTCCATTTTGTTCTATCAAAAGAGTTTATAAGTTAATTAAGTTACTTTGAGAGTGACTTAATTTTCTTTAATGGATATTTTCAATCTGCACTTTCATAGAGCTACTGAGAGTATTGTGCTATAGATGTTATGTTTTGATGACTGCAATTCAGAAGAATGATACATTATGTAGCTAGGAATACAAAATTCCAATTTGACACCTTATGGTGTTCTCTGATACCAACTGTGGAGCCCCGTACCCTCTGTAGTTATGCTAATATTGTGATTAATATAATTACAGTGAATACGGTCACCAACTATGGTAATCCTCCCAACTAAAGTCGAGTCAGATATACACCCAACCTGTCTTAGTTAAGAGACTTGCCACATGAAACTGAGAGTCATACATCAAAATATCAAAGTAGTGGACGCAAGAAAGAGTAAAACATCCATGTAATAGTATAGTAAAGAAAGTAGAAATAGTAACTCAGCTCAATATGAAAAATGCAAAAAGTAAATACATCATGAATATGAAATTTATTACAAACTGAACTTAAAAGAAAAAGGAACACTCATCCTCACAGCTAAAGATAAATCTAGCTAAGCTATAGCGGTAGGAAGGTCCTCATTCTGGCCAAGCTCCTCTTCAGAAATAACCTCAACGAGCAGCTAAGAAAAGAAAAACTTACAGCTAGATAAATTGTCTAAGCACATTTTAAGATAGTTTAAATGAAACTGAACATTTAAGATATCATATTTTTGCTAAGCATGCAAGTAATTAAGGGGAAACAAGCCATAAGAAATAGGATAACTATAAATTAACATTTATAACTAAATAAAGTAAAGTCTGTAAATTAAAATACCTCAATCAGAAACTGTAACAAGGTTAGGTAGTAAGTATATAAATAGTTGAAAAGTACTGAAAGTAAACTCATCATAAGATGCATATGATCATATTAATATGTGTTGATTTACATAAAGGAAATTTATACTGAAGCATAAGATAACTAAAATAAGACTAGCATCCTAAATGCGTAAGTACTAAATAAAATTGAACTGAAAATACTGAACTAAGAATACTGAACCAAAATGAACTGTAAAAGCGTGAAGAAAATAGTAAAAATGCAACAAAAACATATGGTTAAACAAGCCACTGAACTGAAACTGAACTAAAAAGTAGAAGAATGCTTAAGTTAGTATTGCCATAATAGAAATAGGCCAAAATAGGGCTACAGCACAGAAAGTTCAACATGTATCCCACTAGGCATCCACAGAGCTAGGTCTGAGTTGAACTTATAGAATTATACATATATCCCTCTAGCCAACCACAGATCTAGGTATGAGTCTATTCTTTATCCAAAGAACTAAATTGAAGAGGCAGACTAAGTTAGGACACACTTTACTGAACTGAGAATAAAATGAACTGAATGAATATAATGAAGTTAAATCATGTTTATGCAAATTCCAAATCTAACATAGAATATTCATCAAATATCTTATGTTCACCTGATATGCCATTATGAAAAAAGCTCAAACACAGGGGGTGCGAAGCAACTATAGTCAAAGTAAGTAAGATACTCAACTAAACATATGCGATATCTGTTATTGTCTAATTTAATTTGTTCAATCTAATTTGAGATAGTACAGGCTTAGGATCTCCATTACCCAACTATCATATAAAATCTTAGACGTACGACCTTAAGGTTAACATTAAAACTTAACAAGTTCTAATTCAAAATCATAAGTGATGACTACAAGACTTAAGTAAATAAATCAATGACTTAATTAATGTGTTTTAATAACTTAAATCGAATCTTGATCATGCCAATCAAGATTAAGGATTTTGGGTTTAAACTCCAAATTGAGGTTCAAACCTGAATCCAAGGTACTAGTATTCTAAGGATCTAAGGGTTCACACCCACACTTGTTATAAAGGTAGAGAATCTTAAAAGCTAAAAAATTAACAAAACTATGATCTTAAAGAAAGGCGAAATCTATAATTATAAGACAAAATAATCAAATAATAACATATGAATCAAATATCCAAATCCAATCTATAGAATAATTACATTTTTTTATAGGAAAAATCAACCTAAACCCACTAAAAGGATTCAATTCACAAGGAACTATTAAGGATGGAATTCAAATGAATTACTAAGGAAAATCACTAAGTATCTAAGATCTAGTCTTATATTTAATTACTTAAGCATCCAGCTTAGTTTTAGACTTAGGGTTTTCATTAGAATATTTTCTTGGGATGAATTATTAAGATTAGTTATGATAAGATAATTAACACTAGTTTCCTTAGATTAACTTTTTTTAATCAAAATTTAATGAAGGGTCTAAGATCCCCTTAAGATCTTTATGGTTACTTTAGAGGAATTTATGAGTAAAATAAGTTTAAATAATTTTGATAATCAGCTAGGTTCAAAAGCTCAATGAATGATTATAATTACATTATTTATTAGAAGCATATTATTGATATTTCTAGGATTCAAGTCAAAATGACCAAAGTACCCCTCTTTTAGGCTAAAATAGAAATTTTAAGATTTATGCATCCAAATTGACTCGAATCAGTTCTAATAGGATTAATATTGGCTAATAAGAATAAAAAAAAAGATTGAAATTAAACTTTGTCCTTAAGATTAGCATAATTAGCATTAATCACCCTTTTAGTTTAAAAAGAGTGATTAATAAAGTTAGGGCTTAATATACAAATTTAAATGCATAGGTGAGTTCTAATATATTTAAGAAGATAATAAGAACTTTGTTCACCAAAATCAAAAGACTAATTAGACCATTAGACACTAAATAATATTTGAGGTGATTAAAAAGTGATTAATATATTTATAACTTTAAAAAATATTTTTAAGGACATAATTGAGTTCTCCTCTGTCTTATGAACAATCAGAGACCTTAATCATGAATTTGGGCCATAAAAGGAATTATTTATTTACTAATTAAAATTAGATAAAGATTAGGCCAAATCAGAAAATATAACCACTATATCTAGAATTTTGTTTCATATTAATATTACGTATGGTTTTTTGATCAAAATGGTATATTGGATCATATTATTTGGATAAGTATTGATTAAGTTATTCAATTAATTTAGTTTGCATATTTATAATTAATCAAACTGTATGATATTTAATTAAATTGATTTATAATTGAATTTACAAAAGAAAAAAAATTCCTAATAAAATTAAATATCCTAGCCCATCTATCAAACTGTGCGGGTTGGATCGGGGCCCGACTGGATTGGCATTATCACACTCCACGGGCCTGGGCTGGCCAAGCCCGAAGTGACATTGTCATCGTCCCCGATTACCTTTATGCAACCAGATGCAAGAGGATACTTTATACTACTAAATTCTTCATTGATACACCATCTCAAGGTCTGGACTCAATCGACACACCATCAGTGGGTCAAGACATATCGATTGAACCAAAAAGCACTCACCAAGAGGCCCTGAATCATTGGATGGCTGCTCCATGAATTTGGCCCTATCACATCATCTAGGGTTTATTGTGAGGAGCAAATTATCCTTATAGAGGCCACCATTTGGCTAGAGCTCGATCCCTACACTATCATGGTGGTGAGGCAGACTGAAGCCCCATAGCCATAATGGTCTGAAAGGTCTGGACATCAAGTCTTTACTCTGGATTAATTGTGAACTCTCAGTGAAACTTGAACGATCTGGACAAATAAATCAAGCGAGCCCTGACCTTTGGGACAATCATATTAGGTCTGGTTAGCCTGTACGATCGATCAACAAAAGCAATCGATAGGAATTGGTGCTCGAGACTCCATAGTGGTGTCGGCACTTCATCTGGACTGAGTTCCATCCAGACAGTGGAGTCCTCACTCTCTGGAATGAACTCGTTCAATCCCAACTAATCCTACGCATCCTAAGGACTAAGGAATGGCATTTAGGGCATCACAAAGCTACCTATTGCATGGATTGAAGGAACTGAGCTCACACAACCTCGTTGGGAGACGGCAGTACCTGGGAATGAAATTGCGAGCACAGTAGAGATCAACTGAGGAAATATGGAGCTTCGAGATGATTGCAATAACCTTGTAGGGGGTCTGAACACTATACCATGCCCTCTATCAGCATTTCACAGCAGTCTAAATTAACTGGGAGTTCCAAGAGCACATAGAGAATTAAGGGATCACAGTGATTAAAGGGGCTCATTGGATTTCATGGTGGTATTTATAGGCCATTGGGAGGTCTAGGGTTGAATTCCATGGCTGGGAGTCTTAGCTTAGGCTTGGCCCGAGGGAATTCTCCACTTAACTTAATTGGAATGGGACATACCTCAATTCCTGCTAGGAGTGCTTGGCGATTGAGGGAAATGATCCTAATGGCTTCCCTGACATAGTGCGTGAGTGGCAGACTGGCCTGGTGAAGTGGTTTTACGAGGGGATTTGGCTGCCAGGCACGAGTGAAGGAGGAAGATGATCCACAGTCATGGGAGTCTTCAAGACCATCAGATTGATATTCGATTGGAGCAAAACAGTCCTGATCCTCAGATAGCTAATGGATGAGCTTGAACACTAGATTAGCCATCAGATTGGATCTAGTGATCTAACAGCTAGCAGGGGTACTTATGGCAGAAGGTTGGATGCCGTCAGATGGAATCTCAGAATCGTGGAGTGATGGGTGGAGAGAGCTGTATGCTGGGTAGGAATAGCTGGTGCTGGATTAGTAGTCGGTACTGGTGAGGGGTGAATGGCAATTAGTTCTTTGATTGCCAAAGCTTGATGGGTATGATTTTTGAGCATTGCTGTTACCATTCCTTAAAGATGGGCTACTTCATCAGTAAGCTGCTAGAAGCTATGGCAAACTTAATTGGTGTAGTCATTGAGGGTGATCTGGGATTCATCTTGTTTTAACAAGACAAATTTTTATTTCAGAACAGGTTTAAAGAAATGAGATTAAGTTTGACATTCCATTGGCAACCACAAAATTTCATTACTTAAAATTGAAAATTTATTTATGATGAAAGAAAATGAGAAATTCATATAATCACTGAAATCATGAGATGATAAAGGATCACAATCTCTCAAACTATACTATACTAACATTAGTGTTTGTTAATGAACACAATACATAATGCGAGATGAAAGTCTTCAAAAGTTACAGCACGACACTGCATATTGCACTTCTTCTCGAGCTTCCAGCTAGTGACATCCCACCAATCTCCCGTAATGTCAAGAAGTTGATAAGTCATAAGATCAACGTGGATGAAATCGGGGAATTCTATATGATCTAAATCTGACCCCACACGATACAATTATTCTCTTGCTAGAATTGGGAAGTCAAGTCCTTTGAAAATAGGTTGTTGCTGAATTTTGACCAACACTAGGACTCCTTTTGCAGATACTCTGCTAATAGATCTCTTACTTTCTTAACCTCAATTGTAACCGGCAGCCAGAGGATATCAAATGTGGTGACGTAGTAGTCCAACTCTAATTATTCACACTCCATTTCATTCTATCAGAAGAATATATAATTTAATTTAGTTACTTTGAGAGTGACTTAATTATCTTAAATGGATATTTTCAATTTACACTTTCATAGAATTACTGAGAGTATTGTGCTATATATGTTATGTTTTGATGACTGCAATTTAGAAGAACGATACGTTATGTAGAAAGGAATACAATTCCCAATTTAACACCTTATGGTGTTCTTTGATACCAATTGTGGAGCCCCGTACCCTCCGTAGTTATGCTAATATTATGATTAATATAATTACGTTGAATACGGTTGACAGACGTATAATACATGTCTGTGCTTGCATGCAAGTGTACGTGGTCTGAAGTAATAATTTGGAATGTGAGTTCCGAGATTTATCGTCATCGGGGAATCGGGTGTTTTGTTACTAAGGTATATCTACTTTTGATAATGTTTAAACTATGCATATTTTGTTGATTAGGTTCCTAAACTAGCACAACAAGTCTTGGTAGGAAGTAACTATGATAAAAGGAGAGGAGAGTTGGGTCTCTCCCACATGAAATGTTAGAGACTCATGTAAGATAATTCCTCAAGCATTGCCCTTTATATTTTCTTACTAATTTTTATGTAATTTAATCAAGCGCACATTGTCCTCCTTAGAGTTTGACTCCAAGATTTACAAGTTCAAATCTCGTGCTTGAAATGAATGCACAGTCAGTTCTATTTCAACACAATGACCCTCATAATATTTTAGATCATGGGTTTTCCTCTCATTTCTAGATTATAGAAATGAGAGTTGTTTCTTTATTTAAGATCTTACAAGCATTGATTCCACTAAGAGCTTCACGTGCATCATGTGCAGTTCAAATAAGGAGATGGCTAGTTAGGCTCAATGTGCTATGTCACGTCACACATGAGCTCTCATTAAGTTATCTTCCTCCCATCACGTATGCTGAGCTACGGAGCTCATTTAGTGGGTCTTAGCTCACACCTTAGCTGGGCATAGATCAAGGTGAACTAGGCTCAAGAACTTTCTCACATAGTTCTAAGCTCCTATGCACTCATGATTCCAGCTCCAAACTAAGTAAGCTATGGAGCACAAGACTTTTAAGTCTTGATGGCATTTAGTTCCTTCATTATATGGTCCACATTTAAGTCCACAAATAGTCCTTTTATTGATTTCTTTAACAAGTCATTCATTTCACAAATTTTTATTAGAAGCTTGAGGAAATTTTCTTACATAATAGTCCCTTACATGACATATAGTATTGGCCCAACCCTCCCCAAGGTGGGGTTTAGCTCTCCATTACACTTGAGATAAAGAATAACACATACATTGATAAAGATCCTTTCATGATCAACTAGAAAAAATACAAATACAAGAGTTAGGGATTACCAAGAACGGTTCCCTTGATGGAGTCTCCGAATTTCTCCTCTTCTTGTTCTTGGTCGTTTCTTTTAGGTCCGTAGTGCTGCTTTTCTCCCTTCTTCTCCTTAGTAATTGAAGTCCTTCCACCCTTGGAGAGTTCTCCTTCTCTTCTATGTAGCCCTCTCCACACTTATAAGCTTTGTAAGCCAAATTGGGAACCCTTCTAATGAATTGAAGAGCTATATTTATAGGAGGGGTGCACATCTATTTTCAACCCTTTTGAAATCTGAAAAACTGATTTAAAATTTCTGCCATCATTACCAAACCAAGTGGAGCATGAGGTCATAACTTCTTTTCCCTTTTTTATTCTTTTATTTTGTTTCAAATCACCTCCTCCCAATTATATATCAAGCAGCAGGTCTGGAAAAATGGCTGGAAGACAAGATCCAGATTTTGGGTCAAATCTCAGCTGCATTTAATGTTCTGAGAAGGCAAAAATTTGGCGCCTGCTGTAGTTTGCTGCAGCGATTGAGTCCCATAAATCCTTCTGCTATGGCGTGCTGCAGCGCACTATAGCGCATGAATCTCGCAAGTCCTCCTGCTGTGGCGCGCTGCAGCGATCGAGTCCCACAAGTCATTCTGCTGTGGCGTACTGTAGCAGTTGAGTCCAGTAAGCTCACTCGCAGTGGCGCGCTGTAGCGCTTGAGTCCTGCAAGTCTTCCCGCTATCGCGCACTGTAGCGGTTGAGTCCTGCAAGCTCTCCCACTGTGGTATGTTGTAGCATTGAATCCCGCTAGTTCACCCGCTATGGCGCGCTAGGGCGCGCTGCAGCGGTTTTCCTCTAGAATTGGCAAAAATATTCTAGAATTGTCCAGAAATTGCTGAGCTTATATTTTCTCTGATATTACACAAATTTAATCAAAGTAGGATGATTCAAACATAAACTGTTCATGAAAAAACAATTATTTGACTTAGGTCATAATCCTTGGTAGCTTAGTTTAGTCTCCAATTTTTAGTTTTGTTATGCTAACACCTTGTGTTGGAGAAATGCTTAGATATTACGTACTAGTGAGATAGTGACTGACTAAGAGTTTATGCCATATGTGATTCTTCTTATGAATCACAAAGATACAAAATATTTCAGGAGAGATACTTTTCATCATCCTGATTCATTATTTCTTTTTTCTTGGGAGAGATATTTTCTTCATCCCTATTCTTTTCGCTATTTTTTTTTATTTATTGGGAGAGATATTTTTTTCATTCTAATTTTTAGATATGTGTGATTATGAAGTCCCATATGAGCCTAGCACACTAATTAGTTAACAATTTGTTCATCACTAGCTTGCTCATTCTTCTTTTTCCCCAACACTTAGAACTTAGCATAGTTCTCATTAAATGTTTGGAGACTAGACACAACTTTAGATTATTCCTTTGTTTAGAATTCTTTTGAGCATCCACTTAGTGTGTCATTTGTTGTTTAAGTAAGTTATTGGTTTGATGATAAAATTCTCTTTTTGGTATTTTCATAACTTCTCATACTTCTGTAAATATTTAAAAAAAATTCAATTTTTTTTATTTTTTTTACAAAAGCAATGCAGGTAGGAGAATCCAAATTTACTTCATCAAAATACAAAAAGGAAATAAACACACCAAATGGAAAGAAAAATAACAACTTATTTATTCTTGGTCTTCATCATCCCCCTCATCTTCTTCCACGTTGTAGGAGTAGTCGCATGGATAGCGGGTGTCCAGAATGGGGTCACCGACAGGTGGTTGCGGTAACACGGACGCATCCGGTCCTCCTTGCAAGCTCTAATCATCGAACATTATTCCTAGAGTTTCATGGAATTCATATTGGAATTCGCACTGCTGGGTGAGTTTTTTTTAAGAACCGCATGTCGGTTGCCATAGCATTGCCTAAATCTATTTGTTGCTCATAAATCCATTGCAACAATTTGTCGGTGAGGGTACAGCCAGACGGAGCAGATGTTTCCCCTTATTTTTCCCTCCTCTTCTTGGCCTGCTTTCGCTCACTAGAATGGACGCGCAAATTTGATCGCGCAAGAGCAGCGCTGGGGGAATGACGGGGTCGGAGGAGAGGATCTGACCCCTTGGGCCACGCATAACCCAGAGATCAATGACCTGAAGGCCAATGCAGCACAGGGCCCCAGGAGAGCGCTCTAGAGCTGCTAAAAAATGATACTAGAGATACGGATCTCTCCCGACCTAAGGAGCACATTAGGAGCGCTCTGAAGTGGGTCACTTCAGTCAAGTGACTCGACGGTATGACAAAGCTAGAAATAAAAACTAGCCATACACTGCTCATGTCCGTCAATTCGGAACAAGGAATATTGGCTAGATTTCTCTCCTAGTCCAAGTCTTTGCGAATGAGCTCCATAGCAAGATCAGAGGGATTAAAGTGAAATTCCAAGAGTTGCAAGTATGAATAAGTTATTACCTTCCCTAACCCATAGAATTGCTCGATTTGAGCAATCCCAAAGGTTACTCCTTTACCCTGAACAAAAACTGTCCGTTCGGCTACATTTATGGCATTTGCATACACTTCCTGGACTATAGTCGGGTAGGAGAGAGATTTGTTAGTCACCATCTCCCTCCATCCCCTTAAATCGACTTGCTCATTAGGGACGAGCAAGAAATTCCCAAAACTCTTCTCCGGGATCAAGCTCTGCTGAGTGGTTGTGTGGAAGAAGCGGTGCTAAGCTTCGGCGGAGGAGAACCACTTCTCATAAACATGAATTCCATCAACATTGCATCATGCGCTTTCACATGCAATTTAGCTAAATGAGAGGATGCGTTGGGTCAAATTAACTATGCCACATCGTCCATTAGATTTCCAACATCCTCTCATCTTTTATACTTTGCTGAGCAGCAGAGTAAGCTGATGGGAACTTGGTTCACAAGCATCAATCTCTTGGAATAGTCCTTAAGGAAGTGTGCAAGTGAGCTTGAGAACTTGTCACATAATTCTCAGCTCTACTTGCACTAATCTCCTTGCTCTTGTCCAATTAATAAGCTTGGAACTCAAGTTCTTTTCTTATTAATATTTCATTATTATTTTTGTTTTAACAAAAAGATTTATAATAGAATTTCATCCAAGCATTCATTCTAAAATAATAAGCAGTAAATCATCAATTAATTTTATTCATTCAAACAAATCTGTTACAACACCAATTCTACCTTACATTTTTCTATAATTACATCCCAACCCTCTCCAAGGGAATTTAGCTTTCCATTACTGAATAAATAAATGCATACATGCAAGAGAAAGTAAACCTTGACATCGGTTTACGGCAGAAAACAAGTTTAGGAAGAGTACTAGGAAACAGCCATAGGTTTTCTAGGGTTCTCTTGATCTACCTTCTTTACTTCTACTTAACTTATCCTCCTTTCCCTTGCTACCTTCTTCTCTTTACTCTTCATGGTCCACTTCTTTCCCCTTGGAGAGTTCTCTTCTTTTTCCTCCTGCAGGTTCCCTTTTAGGTCTTTTGAATGTTGAAATTGGGAACCCTCATTTGGTCTGGAATTTGCTATTAAACTGGAGAGTTTTCAGCCCCATGCATTTATTATAAGTGACCTTTCATCTCCTTTTACTTCAATGCAAGAAATTAAAACTTTATTCTGCTTATTCTCTTAGGATTCCTTAGAGTTAATGATTAATTCAGGTTTCAAGAGGCAAGAGAAGGCCAAGGGTCTGAAATTGTTTCCTTCGCTATGCTGTATTCAAGGCAAATTTTGGAGCATTTCTGCAGCGGGCGATGTGGCCCGCTGCAGCGCTTGCATTTGATTTTGTTGAATTTAGCTCCAGATAGGCTGTTCCGCGCTGTAGCGGCTTTGATTCACACATTATTTCGTCATGGCGTGCTGCGACAACTAAAATTCAAATACTGTTACACTGTATATTTTTATAGTTTACCTTAAGGCAGTTGCTACCCGCTGTGGCACGCTGCGGCGGTTATACTATCGTGAACGCAGAATTGTTACTGTTCAAGTAATTGACATAAGTTTTTCATGATTAATAGAAAATGCTGCCATGGCGCTCTGCGGCGAGATACATCAGGTTTTGTCCTAGGTCTGCATTAATCTTTATAGGGCAAAGCACGTTGTGGCATGCTTGGAGCTCGTTGTAGCACTTAATCTCTTATGGAAGCAGATTTGAGACAGTTTAATTAGTTCATATAACATTTTAATATTGCTCTCGGGAAATAATGTTGCGGCCTGCGGTGACGCGCTGGGGCGCGCTACAGTGGTCTTCTGTCCAGGCCTTTTGGTATGTTTTAGGTGAAGTAATTTAGTTAACCGTCATGGCGCACTGTGGCACGCTGCGGCACACAATAGCGGTTTTCTTCAAGAATTCTTCAATTTAGTTCTGGCTTTCCCTTTTCTTCATTTTTCCTGAAAATGTATAAATTCTACTCAAAGTATACTAGTTTTTATGATGTTTTAAATATTTTTTAGCACTTAATTTTGCTATAAATTTCAGATATATCAGGGTTAAATCCTGCAAGAAAACTAGCATCCTATAAGTATACAAGTAAGAAAGTAATATAATGGCTAACTGCAGTAAAAGCAAATTGTAAAAGAAAAAGGTAAGTATATAAAGACTGTCATATTAGAAGGGTTGGCCAAATGAACCACTATGTTGTATAAATCCCATAGCCTTTTTGGTCTAGGGTAGAATATGTAAGATCCCATAGTCTATCTGGGCTAGGGCAGGAAATGGAAATGTACTGAGGAGGCAGAAAACACATGTGTAGTAAGATTTTAGTTATTTTACTTTACTTTTGTGGACACATCCAGAAGTGGCTAAGGAGTTCAGCACATCTACAAGACTGATCGAGTTCCAACTTAACTCAACTCTCCTTAACGAGGATGTATTAAGTAATCCTTATTTCTCCTTACCCCATCTAGTGGAGGTAAAAAGCCAAGAACAACCAGAAATTGAACCCTATGCAAATATTGTCCTAATTATTCTTTATTTTCATTTCATGCTATAATGTTATCTTGTATGACATGTTAAAGAAAAAAACCACAAAGTACAAAAAATGCAAAAGCAACAATAACTTAATAGTAAGCAAGGGACTCTACTACACATAGGCAATATATGTTGTTATCTACTTAATCCATTATAACTATTTCAAATTATATAAGTTCAGGATCTTCAATTTCTACTATCGAGTATAACTTAGATTCACTACCTTATGTCTTAAGAAAAATTATAATTGATCAGGTCATAATTTAATTCAATCAATGATGCTTACAAGTTAAATAATTAATCAGTACGTCCTATTTAATGAATTTAGATGATCTAAGCTAAGATCGATAAAGAACTACTAAAGCTAGGGATTGGGAATTAAACTCCAAGTTTTAGGGTTTACCTGTATAATCTTAAAGGTAATACTTAAGGACTAAGGCTTAAGTCTAAGTTGTGAACTAATGATTAAGGTAAATTCTATTAAGCAGTGTCAAGGCTTAATAGGATGGATCTCCTAATCTTAATCTAAAGTTAAAAGATAAAATAATCATAATTAAAATATGAAAATCTAGAAACAAATTAAACCAAGATTTCATTCATTGAATAAGCCATTTATTCAATGAATGAAATCTAACCTAATTCATATTCCTAATTCTTAAGGAAGGAGTGCTAAAGTGAAAGTGAAGACCGTAAGGGAGCTACTAATGGATAACACACTAAGTACTTTGACTAGGAGTAGACTAAGATTGAGCTTCATTTGGTTAAGTTATGAACTAATCAAATTTTAGGATGATTAGGGAAAATTAAGGTTTCTAGTTGTCATAACCTAAATTTTATGTCAGTTTACTATTAATTAGGTTTTTTTGATCTGAATGATATATTGGATGACCTAATTTGGAGCTAAATTGACTATATTATGGTAAAATAAATTTTTAGGTCAAATAGGGTAATTAAGGAAAGGTCCTAAAAGTGATTAGTCAAATTATTGACCTGACAGAAAAATAAACACTATCAGATTAATCCAGACATTCTCTTGATTAAAATAAGACCTATATTAACTAGGTTTGGATCAATAGGTACAAAGTTTTGGCTAGTTGAAGTTTAGGGGCATTTAGGGTTACATGAGGGGTCCTAAAATATAACTATATTAAATAAGCATTATTATTCTTCTCATTTTTTTGAGCAAAATGAGATATATATTTAATATATTTTGATTATTGGATTAAAATATATGAGGGTTTAAAGTTTCTATTTTAATTAATTAATATTATGCAAATTAAATGTTACTGCTTTAATATAAGAACACATAATGGATTAAATAATTAAATCAGTGGCTGCGAGACCCATGGTTGACACGTGGCATCCCAGGCCTTGCGGAGCAGAGCAGCGCAGGACCCACATGTATGCATGGCAGGCAACAGAAATGGGTGGAAGTGAAGGTGGGTCCCATGCGATTGCCACGCAGACGGAGGTGGGGCCCGCATCAATAGATGTGCAACACGCATTTGCCCTCGCTGCCTCCACACGGGTTGGGTCCAACCCGACCAGACCCAAGGCCAACCCCAACTTCCCATCTCAGACCCAAGACGGGGTGGCTAGGGCACGCCATTTGGCGGTACTACCGGCGACAGAAGGCACCGGCTCGCATGGCTGAGGGTAGGTCTCGACGAGACCTACCCGATGAAACCTGACCCGACCCTGAAGGTGGTAGGAGCTACACTTAATGGCTATCCTTATCGACTAGGGTTCGGGTAGCAAGGAGGTAACAGTTTCCATTGTAGAGATGCAGCTCAGATCATTCAATCAAACCCGATTGCATGCGATAGGGTCTGTTCGATCGGCAATCTAGGTTACCAAATTAAGTTGAAAACCAAGAATTGAGGAAATGCGTAAGAGTATAGGTGTGGCACCCCGCTCCATCACCACGCGCAAAGGTTATAGTTATAATCAGATCGATGGTGGAGTGATGCGCCACTCGGGGAAACAAGCATAACTCATCTTCCCGAATAGGCTAAAAGACTGACCCACACTGAAGGCTGCTGACTGTAACTCAAGAGTAGGATTGAGAATCAATACTTAAGATAAGAGTAGAGTACTTATCTTAAATAATAGACTAACACGTACATTGGATTTAAAGAAGTAAGTATGAATCCAATATATGTTATCAATATATATCAGCATTTTCAGTATGCTGATCACATCACAATACTAAGTATAGTAGTATAATAGAGTGTGGAAGCTGAAGCAAAACATCCAAAATACATTCATCACTGAGCTGTAGTAAATATTCATCTCAAAAAAAATAAAATAAAATACATCCAGAATTATTACAAACTGATTTAAAAGATGAAAAGTAAAGTCTATCTGAAGTTTTGAAAATAAAGCAGTAGGTAAAAGGTGAAAGACTGATCCGTTAAGGTTCCACGTAGTCCTCATGGATCTCCTGTAAGTCCTCCTGCCCTATCTCCACAAGATGCTCGAGATCTAGCAAATTGCCAGATCCCAAAAGTACCCAGTGTTAGACAAGAAGTCTAATACATCGCAACTAACTAAGCAATTCTAAAGTAAATACAATAGACAAAAAAGTAAACACGACTGTGGAACATAATAGTAAAGGCGTTATGTAATTGAAATTGTAAGGACTAAGCAAAGTAAAACTGCATCAAAATAGAATACTAAAAGTAAACAAAAATATCAAATACTCAGAAATTAATGCGAGAAATGTACAAGGCAGTACTATATGTCATTGAAATGATGCACCCAAATATGCCACAACACGGTATGCCACGATATGTAACAGAACTATCACTGAAAGGCTATGAGTCATACAGTCCATTATATACATACACCCAGTTGGAAAGATAGTACGGTGATGCCGATGCATCCAGAAAATTCTCTAGTCAATGTATGCAATATTCTGTAACCCATAATTTGTCACTAATACTCATATATCTCCATTGAATCATTCATCATGCTCATGCTCATGTTTATGCCCATGCTTCTATTATATATGAGGAAAATCCAAAAATCCATAAAGATTTAAGTACATTTGATTAATTAAAGGTCTTCATTGTGCAAAATTCTGCTAAAAGGATTCTGACTCTTAGCTTCTAGAATAAAAATTGGTTAAAGTTGATGATTTACTTAAAGATCATTAGATGGGATGATTGTATACACATATTTTGCACATTTGCAAGAAAGGTGATTCTTATCACTTAGTTTGATTAAGCCACCCTAACGAAGCAGTCTTCGATAGGACGCATCGCCCGTTGGCAATTTGTATCTCAAGCTAAGTTATTAAGATGCTATTACTCATAATCACACTTAGTGTCTTAAAGAATGTGACTCTAATTACTTAGTTTGTTTGAGCCACGTCTATTGAAGCGGTCTTTGCTAGGAGGCATCGCCCGTTGGTGATTTGTATTTCAATCAAACTAAGGAATGAGTACCTATTTAATACACTCTTAGTCTTGGGAGATTTACTCTAATGGGACTGTATTCGTCTAATCCCTCGGGATAGCACCTGCTCATAAGCCCACATTAGAGTGAATTAACCAATCCTGAATACTATTTAAGAAAACCTGTACTATAGGTATACGATACTGCACCCATTAATGACCTAGGTTCAAACAATTCTATCTAATCAGCAAGGATTTATCAAAACTATTAATTCTTATGCTAAATAGGTAAGTCCTATACAAGGCTCCAAAAAGGGTGATCACAGATCACTAAATATATATTCTACTATAATGAGAAGTGTCATTCTAATATTTTAAGTGATTCCTACCACGAGGGGTTAATTTCAACTTCTAAGGTTAAAGGATCATCTAAGCTTCTACCTCAATGAGTTATACAAAATTCTCATACCTCAATGTATATTTAAGTTTAAGTCTTTAAAATATTTTAGAGACAATCTTATGCTGAGATACTTAAGATCTCATACCCTTAATTCTAAAGCTAACATATTAGTATCCATTTAATAGTTAGGCTTAGAGTGATCAGATTAGATGATTAAGTCATCTGATCATATCTTATTCTAAGATTATAGATTTAAATCAAGGATATTATTAGAGTCAAATAAATTATTAAATCAATTCAGTTCTATTATCTTTTTATACTAATAGTCTTGTTTAGGAGAAAATTAAAGATCTAAGGTTTATATTCAAATTAATCAATCACATAGATTTATCAATAACCTTAACATGTCTAATTCAAATGTTTAGGATCAATACTAAATCAATTGCATTATTGGAATACTGTCAATTTCATTATCTTATAATCAAGTCAATTTAATTAAGAATTTAAATGTTTGGATCTTGATCTAATCGTGGTTTAAAACAATTAGGGCATAGGTTGAAATACAGGAATCAGAAAAATAAACTACTTAGCACATTCATTCTAATATGCATAAGGAAACTAATGACACCCTAAACATGCAAATTGGATAAGTATTCATGCTAATCAACCATAATCAAGCAAAAATGGAAAATCTAATAATTGGATGTTCAATATTATTTTATATTCTCATTTTTGAGAATTTTTTGATCAATTTGATATATAATATCATAGGGTTTGGACTAGTGGATCAAATGTTATTTCATTAATACATTCTATATTCTTATTTAATTAAATCCCTATGAGTGGAATAATTGAATTATTTTCCTTAAGGAAATAATTCCAATTATTCGAATATTTATTAAATTGGCTCGGCCTGTTAGCCAAATTGCGCGGGTCGACCGGGGCCCTAAGCCCTGGGACTGTCGAACCGCGCAGGACATGGGTCGGCCCGACCAGCACAGTGCTTCATCCCCAAGCCTTCGTCCTGACGGAAGGACCCGATTAGGGGAACCCTAATCGGCCAATTTCGGTGCATCTCAGCCACGACACGACCAACCAACGATCGCTACACATTCACAGTAGTCAGGAGCACCAAACGATACCCGAAGCCCTCTATGAGGCGGTCTGGATCGGCCAGACCCTACTCACCCAAGAGCTCCTTTAATGGAGCTACTGTTGGGAGACAAATCTCCCCAAAGAGGACATGCCAAACCCAGGACTCGATCCCTACACCTTCAGGGAGGTGGGATGAATCGAAGCCCCCTGGTCTGAGGGCCTGAGGTGGTCTGGAATGCCAGGACTTTACTTGGTCTCAAGGCTCCTTTACAGACTTAGCCCGATCGATCGATTCGATCGATCGGGCTAGCTCATAGCTCAATTATGATAGCATTATGTTTGATTCGATAATACACAGCAATACGAGTCAAATGGAAAGGGAGTTTGAGCCCAATTGGCTCAGATTAAGCAAGAGGGGGTACCTAATTTTAACGGGGAACTTGTAGAGATCATAGGGGTCAATGCCGAGCTACCTAAGCTTCTTGAAATTTCTCTAAGAGTTCCTAAACACCAGGAGGCTCTTCTATGAGCGGTACACATGTCGGGAATGCCTAGGAGAGCTCAGACGATCAATAATGGCGATTTGAGAAGGAGACTCCAATTGATCAGCAAGCTTCACCCCTGGAGATTTGAGGCTATTTATAGCCTCAGAGGGAAGTGAGGAAGATTCCAGAAGAACTGGCTCGGGCTGGAGAGGTCCGAGAGACCGGGCCATAGCGGAGCTCTTGAATTTCCAATTCGAGCTCGGCCGGGTCACGAGGCCCGATCGGGGGTCCTTACCAAGAAGGGGGAGGTTGTAATGACCAGCTGATATGGATGCAAAAGTGGGGACAGGCTGGGCAGCTGGCAGTATGGGGGGATCTTCTTATCGGGCGCATCAAAAGGAAGACGAAGGTCCACAGTAGCGAGACCTTCGGATGCCATCTGATCAATCGATCAGATGGTAGAATGGCTCGGATTGCTCGAATTCTAACGGCCGATCGCTGGAGTGATCCGGGCCATAGGATTAGTCGGGCAGATCCAATGGTGGATCCGCGGTTCCGCGGGATCTAATCCTATCTGCCGGATTCTCAGGAGGAATGGCGGATCAGAATGGGGTTCCGCTGTCACGTGACCCGGGCTCCACAGCGGATCGCCCGTGGTCCGCACAACAAATCCCGGTCGCTTAAACAGGCATAGGATAGATTTGCAAAATCAAATTGTTGGAAACCCTATTATGCAATTAGACAAATTTAATTAAATGTGATTCATGGCCTAAATGATCTCCAAATTGCACCAAACTTTGACCCATAGCTAATTTGGGGGTGAGGAATTCAAAATTATCAGATTTTAATTCTGAGATCAAAATATTTTATGTCTAATTTAGGATAGCTAGACTGATCAAAAATACAATCTAGACTTAGGGTAGTCCAATTGACTTCAAATTTTTAGAATAGGCTCAACTTGATGTTTTAAAAGCAATTATATTGAAATTAATGAGTAATTAAGCTATATATAATCAGGGTAATAACATAGGGTTATTACAGACTCCCTCACTTAAAAATGATGTTGTCCTCGAAATCATCTCAAGCGAGAAGACAAACATGCAGAAATTTTAAGGATAAAAATAAAATTTAGAAAGTTAATGGGTACCTGAATTTTCAAAGAGACTGGGATACTTTCTTTTCATATCCGCCTCTTTCTCCCAAGTAGATTCTTCTAAAGAGAAATTCCTCCCTAAACCCTTACCATTGGTATCGAGTGATTCCTTAGCTGCTTCTGATCATGAGCTAAGATCTTAATTGGCTCCTCCGCATACGAGAGATTCGGTTGGAGAGATACCACTAGGAGTTGAATTAGATGAGATGGGTTTCAAAGACATCTCCACAGAGAGGAGATGTGGAATACATTAATGGACTACAAAGCAATCTTCGGGAAGCTGCAATCGATAAGCTGCAGAACCAATCTTCTCTAGGATTTCAAATGGTCCGACATAGCGGGGACTTAGCTTCCCGGCTACACCAAAACGGTACACACCCTTCATCAGTCTGACTTTAAGATACGCAAAATTTCCAACATCAAATTCTAGAGTACGATAATGAGCATCATGATACTTACTCTGACGATCTTGAGCTGCTTTGATACTTTACTGGATTAGTTGAATCTTACGATTCATTTCTTCAACTAAATCAGAACCATATAGTTGAACGCAGTCTGTTTCAAACCATACTAATGGAGTACTACATTTCCTGCCATACATGGCTTCATATGGAGCCATGCTGATACTTGCCTAAAACCTATTATCATATGTGAACTCTATGAGAGGAATATGATCTTCCTAGAAGCCACCAAAATCTAGAATATAGAGACGAAAAAGATCTTCCAAAACTTGATTGACTCTTTCCATTTGACCATCTATTTGAGGATGAAAAGCAGTGCTCATGGCTAGAGTAGTTCCCTAGTCTTGATGCACTGCTTGCCATAATTTAGAAGTGAAACGACTATCTCTATCAGATACGATAGATCTAGGTTTTCCATGGAGTTTGATAATTTCCTTGATATACAACTTTGCTAATTTCTCCACAGAATCAGTTTGATGCATAGGAATAAAATGTGCTGATTTAGTCAGTTGATCAACAATGACCCAGATTGAATCCGTACCGGATCTTGATTTGAGTAAAACCATAACAAAATCCATAGAAATATCAAAACCACTTCCATTCAGGAATTGCCAGAGGATGAAGAAGTCCTCCAGTCTTTTGGTGTTCAGCTTTAACTAAGTTACAAGCATGACACTTTGCTACGAATTTAGCCATACTTTTCTTCATTCCAGGCCACCAGAATGATTTCTTCAGATATTGATACATCTTGGTACTGCTAGGATGTACTTGGTAACCAAAATTGTGACCTTCTACTAGAATCTCTTGATGCATGGATTTGGGAATCCATAGACAATCTCTCATATAGATTACATTACCTCGAAGCTAAATATCAAAGTGATGACCACTTTTAATGTCCTCTTTAAACTTTAGATAGTCTTCATCCTTGGTTTGGGAGATGGAGACATCGCAATGAAATGTGGGTTCAACCGAACTCATGGATATCAGTGTACTTAGCATAGCACCACATTCTGGCCTGATTTCAAGATTTCAGAATTCTTCTTCTAGAGAGCTAGAAAGTATCATAAAAGATAGAGTAGCATGACGACTGAGTGCATCTGCTATGCCATTCGCTTTTACTGGATGATTAAATCGTAATCACTTATTAGCTCAAGCCATCTTCACTGTCGGCAGTTTAGCTCACACTAGGTGAAGATGTACTTTAAGCTCTGATGATCGGTAAATATGGAACACTTGACGCCATAAAGATAATGACGCTAGATTTTTAGAGCAAAAACTATGACTGCTAATTCGAGATCATGGACAGGATAGTTCTTTTCATGTTGTTTTAACTGACGAGATGCATAGGCTATAACGTTTCCTTCCTGCATCAGCACACATCCCAAACCTATGCCAGATGCATCGGTATACACTTGGTAATTAAGGCCTTCTTTAGGTAAGGCAAGAACTGGTGCAGAGGAAAGAGCATCTTTTGATGATTAAAATTCTTTCTCACACTCTGGACTCCAAATAAATGGTACTGCCTTCTGCATCAACTTTGTGAGAGGAGACACAATTTGTAAGAAACCCTTAACAAACTTTTTATAGTAACTTGCTAGTCCTAAGAAACTCCTGATATCAATCACAAATTTTGGTTGTGACCAATCTTGCACTACGCTTACTTTGTTTTGATCGACTTTGATTACTTGAGAGTCGACAACATGACCCAGAAAAGCGACTGAGTCAAGCCAAAATTCACATTTGGAATACTTAGCATATATCTCATGGCTTCGTAGCTCTTCTAATATTAATCGCAGATGGTTCTCGTGATCTGTTTTACTTTTCAAATAAATCAGAATATCGTCGAAGAAGATGATGACGAATTTATCTAAATATTCTTTAAACACGCGCTGCATTAAATCCATAAAAATGGATGGTGCATTTGTTAAGCCGAAGGACATTACCAAAAACTCAAAATGTCCATAGCGGGTTCTAAACACTGTTTTTTCTCCACATCTGGATCTTTAACTCGCATTTGGTGATATCCAAAATTGCAAGTCTATCTTTGAGAAAACTTTAGCTCCAGATAACTGATCGAATAAGTCATCGATACAAGGTAGAGTATACTTATTCTTGATAGTTACTTTACTTAATTCTCTATAATTGATGCACATTCTCATCGATCCATCTTTCTTCTTTACGAACAAAACTAGCGCTCCCTAAGGAGATGAACTTGGATGAATAAGATCTTTCTCCAACAGTTCTTGAAGTTGCTTGTTCAATTTTTGAAGTTCTTTTGGCACCACACGATACGGAACTTTTGACAGTGGTTGAGTTCCTGGAATTAATTAAATTACAAACTTTACTTCTCTAACTGGAGGAAGACTGGGTAGGTCTTCAGAGAAAACATCATGAAATTCACAAATTATACGGTTCTCAGAGATAGGCACGACTTCTTTATTCTCTCCCAGCAATGTTACGAGATACGCATTGCAATCCTACCTGACTAGCCTTTCTGCTATCATTGCATTGATCAATGATGCTTAGGTGCTAATTCTCCCAACGAATGATTTTGAATTACATTCACTGCCCAAAGTTATTTTCTTCTTTTGGCAATATATGGAAGCACCATGTTCACTTAACTAATTCATGCCTATGATTATATTAAAATTTGCGATTGGCAATACAATTAATTTAGCCCCATAATTTTGTTCACCAATAGGAATATCTATCTTGCAGAATTGTTGGGACTGCATACGGGCTTCGGAAGGTAGCCTGATGCTCAATGAGTTAGCCAATCGATAGGTTGGTAGCTTGAGAGTTTTAGCCCAATTTATCGAAGGAATGACTCTCTCCCTTATCGAAAAGGATGTTACAAGATTTATCGTTTATTGATAAGGTGCCCATGATTAAGATGACTTAATAAGAATGGCTACTCAAACATTTGATAAGGTGCCTATGATTTGGGAAAATTAGGGTTTCTAGTTGTCAAAACCTAATTTTTATGTCAGTTTACTGTTAATTAGGTTTTTTTTTGATCTAAATGGTATATTGGATGACCTAATTTATAGCTAAATTGACTATATTATGGTAAAATTAATTTTTAGGTCAAATAAGGTAATTAAGAAAATGTCCTAAAAGAGAATAGTCAAATTATTGACCTAACAGCAAAATAAACACTATCAGATTAATCCAGACATTCTCCTGATAAAAATAAGACCCATATTAACTAGGTTTGGATCAATGGGTACAAAGTTTTGTCTATTTGAAATTTAGGGGCATTTAGGGTTACGTGAGGGGTCATAAAATGTCACTATGTTAAATAAGCATTATTATCCTTCTCATTTTTTGAGCAAAATAAGATATATATTTAATATATTTTGATTATTGGATTAAAAGATATGAAGGTTTAAAGTTTCTGTATTTAATTAATTAATATTATGCAAATTAAATGTTACTATTTGAATATAAGAACACAGAATGGATTAAATAATTAAATTGGCGACTGCGAGACCCACGGTTGACACGCTGTGTCCCGGGCCATGCGGAGTAGAGCAGCGCAGGACCCACATGCATGCGTGGCAGGCAACAGAAATGGGCAGAAGTGAAGGTGGGTCCCACGCAATTCTATCACGCAGACGGAGGTGGGACCCACATCAATAGATGTACGACACGCGTCTGGCCCTCGCTGCCTCCACACAGATCGAGTCCAACCCGACCAGACCCAAGGATAACCCTAACTTCCCGTCTCGCACCCAAGACGGCACGCCATTTGGCGGTGCTACCGGCGACAAGAAGCACCGGCTTGCACGGCTGAGGGTAGGTCTCGATGAGACCTACCTAACAAAACCTGACCCGACCCTGGAGGTGGTAGGAGCTGCACTTAATGGCTAAGCCTATCGACTAGGGTTCGGGTGGCAAGGAGGTAACAGTTTCCATTGTAAAGATGCGGCCCAGAGCATTCAAGCAAACCCGATCGAATGCTATAGGATCCGTTCGATCTGCAATCTAGGTTACCAAATTAAGTTGTGAAATGAGAATTGAGGAAATGCGTAAGAGTATAGGTGGGGTGCCCTGCCCCGACGTTGCACGCAAAGGTTACAGTTATAATCAGATCGACTACAGAGCGGTGCGCCACACGAGGAAACGAGCATTACTCATCTTCCCGAATAAGCTAAAAGACTGAGCCACACTGAAGGCTGCTGACTTGAACTCAAGAGTAGAATCGAGAGTCAATAATTAAGGTAAGAGTAGAGTACTTGTCTTAAGTATTAAATTAACACATACATTGGATTTAAAGAAGTAAGTATGAATCCAATATACGTTATCAATATATATCAGCATTTCTAGTATGCTGATCACATAGCAATACTAAGTATAATAGTATAACAGAGTGTCGAAGCTGAAGCAAAATATCAAAAACACATTCATCACGGAGCAATAGTAAACATTCATCTCAGAAAAGAAAAATATAAAATACATCTAGAATTATTATAAATTGATTTAAACGATGAAAAGTAAAGTCTATCTGAAGTACTAAAAATAAAGTAGTAGGTAAAAGGTGAGACTGATCTGCTAAGGTTCCACGTACTCCTACTGGATCTCCTATAAATCCTCCTACCCTGTCTCCACAAGCTGCTCGGGATCTAGCAAATTGCCAGATCCCAAAAGTACCCAGTGTTAGACAGGATGTTTAACATATCGCAACTAACTAAGTAGTTCTAAAGTAAATACAATAGACAGTAAATTAAACATGACTATGGTAAAGGTGTTATATAACTGATACTGTAAAGACTAAGCAGAATAAGACTATATCAAAACTGAATACCGAGAGTAAGAAAAAATTTCAAATGCTCAGAAATCAATATGAGAAATGTCCAAGGCTGTACTATATATCACTGAAATGATGCACCCAAATATGCCACAACATAGTATGCCACAGTATGTAACAGAACTATCACTAAAAAGCTATGATTTGTATGGTCCAATGTATACATACACGCAGTTGGGAAGATGGTATGGTGACACCGATGCATCTTGAAATTCCCTATTCAATGTATACAACACTCTGTAATCCATAATTCATCACTGATACTCATACGTCACCACTGAATCATTCGCCATGCTCATGCTCATGTTTATGCCCATGCTTCTATTCTATATGAGGAAAAATCTGGATATCTATAAAGATTTAAGTACATATAATGAATTCAAGGTCTCCATTATGTAAAATTCTGCCAAAAGGATTCTGACTCCTAGCTTCTAGAATGAAAATTGTCTAAAGTTGAAGATCTACTTAAAGATCATTAGATGGAATTATTGTATACACATATTTAGCACATTTGCAAGAAAGGTGATTCTTATCACTTTGTTTGATTAAGCCACCCTAATGAAGCGGTCTTCGATAGGAGGTATCTCCCGTTGGCGATTTGTATCTCAAGCAAAGTTATTAAGATGCCCTACTCACAATCACACTTAGTGTCTTAAAGAAGGTGACTCTAATTACTTAGTTTGTTTGAGCCACACCTATTAAAGCAGTTTTCGCTAGGAGGCATCGCCCATTGGCGATTTGTATTTCAATCAAACTAAGGAATGAGTATCTGCTTAATACACTCTTAGTCTTGGGAGATTTACTCTATTGGGACTATATTTTTCTAATCCCTCGGGATAGCGCTTGCTCATAAGTCTACATTGGAGTGAATCAATAAATCCTGAATACTATTGAAGAAAACTAGTACTATGGGTATACCATATTACACCAATCAATGACCTGGGTTCAAACAATTCTATTTAATCAATAAGAATTTATCAAGATTACTAATTCCTATGCTAAATAGGTAAGTCCTATACAAGGCTCCAAAAAGGGTGATCACAGATCACTAAATATAGATTCTACCATAAGGAGAAGTGTCATTCTAATAACTTAAGTGACTCCTATCACGAGGGGTTAAGATCAACTTCTAAGGTTAAGGGATCATCTAAGCTTCTACCTCAATGAGTTATACAAAATTACCCTACCTCAATATATATTTAAATTTAAGTGTTTAAAATATTTCAGAGATAATCTTATGTTGAGATACTTGAGATCTCATACCCTTAATTTTAAAACTAACATATTAGGTTCCATTTAATAATTAGGTTTAGAGTGATCAGATCAGATGATTAACTCATCTGATCATATCTTATTCTAAGATTATGGGATTTAAATTAAGGATATTATTAGAGTCAAATCAATTATTAAATCAATTTAGTTCTATTATCTCTTTATGCTAGTAGTCTTATTTAGGAGAAATTGAGGATCTAAAGTTTAGATTCAGATTAATCAATCACATGGATTTATCAATAACCTTAACATGTCTAAGTCAAATACTTAAGATCAATACCAAATCAAGTGCATTATTGGAATAAATCCAATTTCATATCTTATAATCAAGTCAATTGAATTAAGGATTTAAGAGTTTGGATTTTAATCAAATAGATTAGGGTTTAACCTCTTACTCATGCCTAATTAAGATCAAATGTTTATTTATAAATCAACTGTCAAATCAATAAATTTGGGATGTATTATTGGTGGCAATCTTAGACCTAGATCTGGTCTTAATAGCTTGATCAAAATCTTAAAACTTCTTAAGGTCAATTAAGAGGTTTAAGTTCTCCAATTTTGATTTATTCAATTTATACATCATAAATTTGCATACATGATTTCAATACATCTCCCTTACTATTATGAGTCATATTAATAGAAAAATTTCAAACAACAAAATGTAATTAGTGCTAATAAAACCCTAAATCAATACAAAAGGATTAGCACATAACTATAAATCTAACCATTAGAATTTCAGGCAATTTGGCATGCGAGTTCTAATTTGCCATACAATTAATCAGAGACTAAGTTTGCTAAGATCCAATGGTTACAAACCCTAATTTTCACTAATCATGGTTTAAAAAAATTAGTGCATAAGTTGAAATACAGGAATCAGAAAAATAAACTACTTAGCACATTCATTCTAATCTACATAAGGAAACTAATTGCACCCTAAACATGTAAATTGCATAAGTATTCATACTAATCAAGATTAATCAAGATCTATAATAATTAGGAAAAAATGGAAATCTAACCATTGGATATACAATATTATTTTATATTCTAATTTATGAGGATTTTCTGATCAATTTGATATATAATATCATAGAGCTTGGACTAGTGGATCAAAAGTTATTTCATTAATACATTATGTATTTTTATTTCATTAAATCCCTATGATTGGAATAATTGAATTATTTTCCTTAAGAAAAATAATTCCAATTATTCGAATATTTATTAAACGGGCTCGGCCCGTTAGCCGAACCGCGCGGGTCGACCGGGGCCCGAAGACCCAGGACTGTCGCACCGCGCAGGTCACGGGTCGTCCCGACCCGCTTAACGCTTCATCCCCGAGCCTTCGTTCCGAGGGAAGGACCAAATTAGGGGAACCCTAATCGGCTAATTCTGGTGCATCCCGATCATGGCCCGACCAACCAACGATCGCTACTCATTCAATGTGGTTAGGCACATCGAACGGGGCCCGAAGCCCTCTATGAGGCAGTTTGGATCAGCCATACCCTACTCGCCCAAGAGCTCCTTTAATGGAGCTACTGTGGGGAGACAATTTCCTCATATAGGCCATGCCAGACCCAGGGCTTGATCCCTACACCTTTACGGAGGTGGAACGAATCGAAGCCCCTTAGTCTGAGGGCTTGAGGTGGCCTAGAACGTCGGGACCTTACTCAGTCCCGATGCTCCTTTACGGACTTAGCCCGATCAATTGATTTGATGGATTGGGGATAGCTCACAGCTTAATTATCAGAGCATTAGGTTTGATTCGACAATACACAACAAGATGGAAAGGGAGTCTGTGCCCAATTAGCTCAGATTGAGCAAGAGGGGGGTACCTGATTTTGATGGGGAACTTGCAGACATCGTAGGGGTCAATGCTGAGCTACCTGAGATTTCTCTAAGAGTTCCTGAACACTAGGAGACTCTTCTATCAATAGGGAGAACTCAGACGATCAGTAATGGCGATTTGAGAAGGAGACTCCAATTGATCAGCAAGCTTCACCCCCAGGAGATCTGAAGCTATTTATAGCATCTGTGGGAAGTGATGAAGATTCCAGATGAACTGGCCAAAGCTGGAGAGGCCCGAGAGATCGGGCCAAGGTCAATCTCTCAAATTTTCAATTCAAGCTCGGTCAGGTCACGAGGCCCGATCGGGGGTCCTTGCCAAGAAGGTGGAGGTCATAATGACCTAATTAGGTGGATGCAGGAGTGGGGGACAGGCTAGGTAGCTAGTAGTACGGGGATGATCTTCTTGTCGGGAGCGGTGAGAGGAAGACAAAGGTCCATAGTAGCGGGACCTTCGGATGCCGTCTGATCAATTGATCAAATGGCAGAACAGCTCAGATCGCTCGGATCCTAACGGCCGATCTTGGGAGTGATCCAGGCCGTAGGATCGGTCGGGCAGATCCAATAGTTGATCCGTGATTCTGTGGGATCTGTCCTAGCCACTGGATTCTCAGGAGGAACGATGGATCAGAACGGGGTTCCGTTGTCGCGCAACCCAGGCTCTACAGCGGATCGCCCATGGTCCGCCCAGCAAATCTCAGCCATTTAAACTATGATAGAATAGATTTGCAAAATCAAATTGTTGGAAACCCTATTATGCAATTAGACCAATTTAATTAAATATGATTCATTGCCTAAATGGTCTCCAAATTGCACCAAAATTTCTCCCCTAGCTAATTTGGGGGTGAGGAATTTAAAAGTACAATCAGATTTTAATTTTGAGATTAAAATATTTTAGGTCTAATTTAGGGTATCTGGACTAACCAAAAATATAATCTGGACTTAGTGTAGTCCAATTGATTTCAAATTTTCAGAATAGGCTCAACTTGATATTTTAAAAGCAATGATATTGAAATTAATGAGTAATTAAGCTATATATTATCAGGGAAACAACCTAGGGTTGTTACAATAGGGGGTTTAGAGATACCTCACGATCGATGACAGAGCTGCTAGGGTTTGGAGAAAAAGACCACTCAAAGGTTCTTGCAGAGTCTTGAACACGTAAGGAGGGAAACAAGTTTTAGCTCACTGTTAGGGGCTTAATGAGGCTCGACGAAGCAAGCGAGGTCGCTGCGAGCAGTGGTTGGCCCGGTCCGCGGTGCTACCATATTGGGCATGAGTAGAGGGAGCGGAGAAGGAGCAATCAGGACTGTCTGTTTGGACAGTTCGATCGAGCGTATCGGACAGACGGCAAGATAGGACAGCGTGCAAAGGAATTGATGGCGTGGGGAAGGCGTTGCCAGGAAGGATTAAATACAATTATTATTTGATTATTTTAATTAGTTTTCCTAATTAAAATTAATTGATTAATTGTATTCAAAAAATTTTCAAATATTTACCACTAGCTAATTGAGGGGTGAGGAACACAACGATAAAGTAGGATTTCAATTTCGATGAGTATTTATTTTTCCTATTTTTTGGGGTATTTTAATATATTTGAATATTCAACTAATTTTCAATGACTTCCGATTGCCACCAAAACATCACCCTTAGCAATGAGCACGATGGCGAAGTTCAATTTTTGGCATGAGGTCAAAATAATTAGGTCAATTTCTAGGTTTGTGGATTTCCTAGAATTAGGGTTTGATCCATTTGACCCTTAATTTGGACCAGAACTTTAAGGGGAGGTCCTAATGACCATTTAAGTGCATTAGAATTAAAGATAAAGTTTAGTTTAGTCATAATTAACTAGGGTAATAACTTGGGTAGTTACAAGTCTGAACATTAGACTTAGCCCTCTATCAGCGGTTCGCAACATCAGGGATCGACGAGAGTGTTGAGAGCTCCAGGAAATTCAATTGGGGAAATTGAGGGATCTCAGTGAGCAAAGGGACTCACTATGATGTTCCAGGGGTATTTATAAGTAAGTAGTGGGAAGGTTCTGGGTTAGTTGACATGGCTGGATACCTTAGTTTAGGATCTGCCCAAGGGAGAGGAAAGGATGAAATGATCGGGGGCAGTCTAGGGAGAGTGAGCTGGCAAGCCATTTGGCTCGAGGGCAAAAGAAGAAGACTGATGTGTTCCCATACTGACACTAGGCCTGCTGAGGGTCGAGCTATCGGGGGGGACTAGTCGCACGCGCAGACAAATTGGGGATGAAGGTGAATAGGGCTCAGGGTGCTCTAGGTCATCTAATTGATCGATCATTGGTTCTGGATGGTCTTGATGCACTAGAGATACTTACTTTCAAGGATTAAAGATCCGCCATCGAATGCTAAGGGATGATCCATCTACTGGGATCAAATCTCATTGCGGAGTGAATCTGCCATTGGATTAGTATGCTAGGATTCATGGAAGTGCATCCAATGGAAAGAATCGATGTGCCGCTGTCGTGACCCCACCACAGATCTACCGCGGTCCCGACAATAAATCCCATATATATAAAAATTTAAATATATTTAATTTAAATAATATAATTCACTTAATTAATTAAATAATAATTATAATAAATTTTAAACCCAATTTTGGACTTAATCAGCTCCACAAATTCCCAAAAAATCACCCATAGCAAATTAGGGCATGAGGAATTTAAAAATAAAATTAAATTTTAATTTGGAGATCAAATTATTTTTGCTAATATTTAGAATCCAAAAATAGACAAAATAGCCAAAATACTCAAATGAGCTCCGATGGATTCCAAACTTCTAGGGCTAGGTTTAAATGACCCATTGCGTCTAATAGAATGAAAATCAAAGCTTGGTTTAGCTTAAATTAACTTAGTTTAACTAAGATAACAACTAGTGTCGTTATAAAGGGATAAGATGGTTGGAGGTTTCCGGCAATGTAGGGAGGTGGAGAACTGAGCTCGGTAGCCAACCGGAGGTGGAGGAGGAGGAGGAGGCTTCAGGAAGCTTGTGGAGAAGAGAGGAGGTGGGAGAGGCTATTTATAGCCAAGGAGAGGGAGGAGGGGGCTACCCGCTGGCCACATTGTAACAACCCTAATGTTGTTACCCATCAATTAGTGACCTAATTAACTCTAATCTTTTTTTATTAGTCTTATAATAGTATTAGGAGCTTCGAATTCAATTTTCGTGTGAATTGGAGATCGTTTATTAATTTCTAATATTTCCTGGTTTTTTGATAATTGTAAGAATGCTTAAATTATTTAGACCAGAGAATAAAAAATGAAGTCTGCCATTGGACTCAGCCGCTCCAAATTAGCTAAGAGTGTTGTTCTGGGAATTTTGGAAGTCGCTGAATTTCCTGGAAATTTTTATTTTATTTCTAGCGCTACTAAAATTAAGTCGAAGTCAGGATATCAATTCAAGTCAAATAAAAATTTAATAAATATATCATCTTATAATGAATTTTGAGAGGGTCCTACTGCGAAAGTTTGAGTACATTTGGAATCCCGGATTGTCTAAAATAAATTAGTGAAGTTTAAACTTCAGAAGCTAATAATATGAAAAAGATAAATCAAAAGTTTTACATTTTTGTATGTTTAAGTTATGCATCAATTAAGGATGCTATGTTTTAGGTTTCGTTAATTTCAAACTCCCGATTTATCATTATTATTTTTTAAAGTTTTTCACTTAAAAATTAATATAAAATAAATTACTCCTCAAAATTAATTAATTTTTAGACGCGTGCGTTTATCTCGTCGAGACGCTCGTTTTGGTATCAAGTTCATAATTTTTGGAGTTTAAATGACTTTGGATCTTAGCTCAGAAAATTCCATCCATTCATTTTCAATCCAACGACATAATTAGATCATAGTTTTGCTTTATTTATCACATCTAACCTAATTTTCTTCTTACCTAAATCCCTATTTTCCTCTTAGCTGAAATCTACTCCTTCCTTTCCTAGTCGAGCAAATTCCCTCCTGTCCACACATGGTGCCGGTCTTCCTCTCGGCCAGGCGCCAAATATCTACACCATTTCTTGCAACATGTTGAAGGTTCGATCCTCTCCCTCTCATCAACTGGTCGAGAGCCCCTATCGACCACTCCTCTCTTGGTTGCAGGACAAGAACTCTATCAGTCTTCCCTCTTGGCTAAAGGCCAACAACAGCCGTTTCCTCCATGGCCAAGAGCAACCCGACCAGTTCCCTTCTTCCTCTCGGCTAGCCTTGAGCTTCTGCCGGTTTCCACTCTCGATCGAGCTACAAGCCGTGAGTCTAGCCAACCTCGACTTCTCTCTCGGATCATCATCACCATTAAGGTATTTTAATTTCTTTGTACTTTTTGGCAATGTGTGAATGCATTCCTTCCTTATGCTCAACCTCCACACTGAGGTACAAATCTATATGGATATTCTATGAATTTGAGGCATTGCATGATATCCAAATCTCTATATTAATATAAATAAATAAATAAATAAATAAATATATATATATATATATATCCAATGTTGGATTCAGCTATTTTTTATCAATAAAACAATGCAATATTTAAATGCTTGATTTCCTATTATATAAACGATCCCCATTTATTGACTATTATGTAAAATTGTTTTGTGTGGACTTCAACATGCCCTAAAACCTCAACCATATGAGTATTAATGTCTTCTTGAATTAAAATTTTCATTGTTGCATATCAAAATATTTAGACACATCAACACCTAGCAACATCAATAAATTTAGAGCCTATCATTTATAATAAAATAAATAAATATATATATCTATGTTCATCATAAAATAAAATAGAGCAGTATAATGATTTCTTGTAGCATATTTTACTTTTATGCAAAAAGATTATTTCGAAAGGATGCCTAAATCGATCATTCATTTGAATCGCTCATGTGGGAAAATTTCTCTTCTATATCGTCAATGCATTGTATATGTGATTATGGATATAATATATATAAACTAATCAAAAGTCGCATTATGAAGTCATCAATCTCAATAAGTAAAACTCATCTCAAATGTTCTTTGCATCAATATGATCCACCACTATATTCTCATTCTTTGCCTTATTTATCATGGTTTTACCATCATTCTGATCTAGAAGTGAGAATTGATAATTGTATTCGTGATATGTTGAATATTAAGAGGTATCGAGAAAGAGCTGAACTTATAGTCCTTAAAACTTTCGTGGCATTTGTCTTCATCCATTGCTACACATTACATTATCTTCATTTTTAAATTATTATTACATTAAATACTACTTATTACTTTAGGCCTTGTAGCATTTATTCTCAACATAACCTTAGATAATTTCTTCTACCATGATTGGTTGACATAATTGTAAGGTAAATCTACTTAATAGAGAATTTAATTGCGATTGTATCTTGCTCAAATAATTTAGGTGTTGTGAACGCTGCTCATATTGAGCTAATAATAAAGAACACTTCAATAGAATCATAATAGCTGAGTTGCCTCAGTCTAGCAAGCAACAAGTGATAATTTCAAGTCACTCGTGCAAGGTACACTGATCATTACTTATCCTATTGCATTCAAACTCCCATTAATATTGTTTAGTAAATGAAAATGAAAATTTAATTTGCATTGATTCCTCTGTGAATCGATCTGAGTTATTTAAAATAGCTTTGCAGAAATTTCTTAAATAAAGTAAAAGGTAGTATGATAAAGTAAAAGGAAATTTGATAAATCTATCTTAATCATTTTGCAATTAAAATTCACTTTAAGTTATAAGTCCATTTATCAATTCTATTTATATAATGATTTCCTTAATAGACTCTTAAGCTTGCAATTAACTTATATCACTATAATTCTTAAAAGAAAAGTGCATACATTCGTGAAATGCTAATCGAAAGGTACTATTGAATATTAAAATGTTTGATCAACATTCCAAGTAAATTTTCATAATTAAATCAAATTTACTTCTAATCTAGTTTGGATTCCGCTTACTAATTTTTATATCAAATCTGTCAATGATTTCAATGCAATTATTATATATTGTTTTGTTTTCAATTTGTCATGGAACTAGATAATATTATCAATCATATATTGTATGAATTTCTTCATTCATCCATTCAACTTTTAAGATTCACTAAAGCTTAATATTTTAAATAATTAAATCTTCAATGCCTTGTTTTATAATCAAGTGAAGTCCAAATTGGACACTTCAATTGTCCATTCCACTCACATGAACATGAGGGACATTATTATGAAGTCAAATTTAGGTTTTAAATCCTAATTTTATTAATGACTTTTTACCCTAATTAGGAGTTCCGAAAATCCTAAAATCTCAATGTTGTCCAATTTTGGCCTACTTAGTGTCATTCTTCTCCTTATACAATAAGGATTTCATATTTATGAATTTCATATCATTTGGACAACAATCAGTGATTTTAGATTTATGGCTCCTTAATTAGTATTACTTAAATAATTTCATAGTTTCTTAATTTCATGCTAAAGGTGTTTATGGCTCTAAGATAGCAAGCTTGCTTCACCATTTTCCTCTCATGTCAAATTTCCATGACTTGATTATTTTGAGCTTAGTTCTCATAATTTATTAATATGAATCTTTAGCAAATATGCTTGATTCATCTTTCAACCTTAGGATATAGCCTATAGGATTGATTACACCTTAAATTATTAGTGATTCTTTAGAACTAGATGTTATACCCATTAAGTGTGTTTAACCTTATTGCTTGTTTAGTGTAGGTTATGATCTTCTTAGTCATAATCCTAAGTAATTAGGTTAAAGCTTAATTTATTACACCCTAGTTCTTAAGTCCCTTAAAGACATATGTTATGAGTCCTAAATTCATTAGAATAGCTTAGGAATCCTATTGATTTTCCTTAACCTTCAACTTATAGAAAACATAGAGTTTTAGTTTCAAATCCTTCTTTTTTTTTTTTTCCTTTAAACCTTTTCTATTTCTTTAACCTAGCTAGATTAATTGTCGATTGGATTAGATTTTTCTAATTCAGCCTAGTTAGATGAGTTTAGTGTGTAGAACCTTAACTCTGAGCTTCCTCATTGTAGTGTTTACTTAACCCTACCTTTTCCTAACTAATTTCTTAAACCTTGATTTAGTTAACCTATTTCAATCTTTTGATTTAGGATTATATTAGAACTAGTTCCTTTTGGTATTGTTTTATTTATAAACTATTTTATCATCTCATAGAATGAAATGAATCCACTATTTTTAAAACTCTCATTAATATTATTACTTACAATTAATTTGAGATCAATATCTTAAAGTTAATTGGGAGCTCAATTAGCTCCAACTATTAAGTAGATCATTAAAATTAGATAACTTTGGATATTACTTAGTTGTAGTTATTAAATTTTCCATGAATGCTTGCTTAGCTTTGAGCCTTATTCATTTGAATCATTCATATAAGATATTTTGCATAAATAAAACTTTCACATTTAAAATTATATGGGTTGTTAAATGATATAGCCAAGGGCAGCCTAAATTGGAGAAATAAGGAGACCTCATATTTTCAGGGGTGAATATGAGTGCATGTTATATTTGAAACCCCACTTTCCTTTACCAATTAGGCAAACATGCTTAACTTTTCACTTCATTCTATAAGTCCCTGCAGTATGAACTATTTTCATAAAATAACTTCAATTAAATAGCTTATGAGATCCTCTACAATATTATTGATTGTGAAGACTCATCATAGCTTCTTAGCTATATTTTCTTTCATAGTCCCAGGCTATGTGTATCTTAGACCAAGAGTTTAAGATCTTCCTTCAACTACTATGCTTTGTACTTTCCATATTAGTATTGTACTTTACTTGTTTATAGTTCTTTTATATTGTAGTGAATGTTATCATAATTTCATTTAAAAGCTTCACTGTTTACTTTTCTTACTTAGCATAATTCCATTGAATATATACATATTTCATTTTATTTACTTTCATATACACACTTTAGTATTTTTCTTGCCTATCTAGGATGCTTTTACCCCTGTTTTACTTGCAGGCTAGATTGTCAAATTATGTGAGCATTCTTACTCACTTTACCTTTTCCTTACTTTCTTTTCCACATTTGTATGCTTTCATTTTTGCACCCTTACTTGCACTTATATTGTAACTAGTTGTGATATCCAAAATAAATAATAAAATATTTAGCCTAATCTTAAATTGTATTTAGACTATTTAATCTAACTATATTTTCTCTTTTTTTGGCTTTACCCATTCACATTTAAATGCCAAGATGTAATAGATTAGGTGCAATTGGAGGCTAGTAGAGCTGACCAAGCGCTTAAAGAAATTTAAATGCTTCCGCTTAAATTATTAGAATTCTTGCTTTATATTAAAAGTGAGAGAGAGATTTTCATTTATTTACTTTTAATTGTCTATTTTTAGCTTGTAATAATTCAATCTTTTACTTTGTATTAACTATGCTTGTGTTGTAAGTTAAACTCCTTACTTAAATGCATAGTTATGGATGAATGGATATATATAAATGAATAGATACTTAAATAAAAATTTAGTTTCATACCTAACTGGAAACTTAGTTGCATACTTAACTGGAAATTTAGTTATCATTTTCTCATTTTTTGTACAAATGTAAATGATATAGAATGTATGTACCTTAGGATAGAATATTGCTTCATATATTTTTCTCACTTCAAATTATATTAGAATTGGAAATATGCAATCACATATAACGGATTGACTTTATATTAGAATTTGAAATAAGCAATCCCATGTAATGAATTGACTTTATATTAGAATTGGAAAGTTGCTATACTTTTAATTAATCTTTCATTGGAATGGAAGACTTATATGTTGTTATTTCAGGTGTTCTTTTAATCAAATACAGTAAAAGTCATGCCAAAATTCTTAAGATTTATTTGACTTAGATTTATATTGCATATTGTACACTCACAATTCATATGTTAACTTTTAGAATTTTCACATCTAAATTTGAAAGTACTCATATCATATACTCTTAAACTCACATTCTTATATGCATCCCATACAATGTTTTCATAAAATTCCTTCCATCTTAACTTAAGACCCTCTTCTAAATCCTTGGCCAAACACAATATCTAATAACTTGGATTAGTTTCCTTCTAATATAGTATTAGATATTGTGGTGATATATCATTATTGAGATTTATTATTACTCAATATTGGGGTCCTCCTTTTGATTCAATTACATGCGTATTGTAAAAATGAACTCACTGGTATCGAAATTGAGCCATAAGTTAGCCCCTACCGATCGAATCGGGTTAAGTCCCTTATGGAATGTCTCGAGTGAGTAAGGTCCCAGTGTTCCAGACCATCTCAGACCCTCAGACCAGGGGGATTCGATCTATCTCACCTCCCTGAAGGTGTACGGGTTGAGGCCTGGGTCTAGCATGGCCTCTGTGGGGAGAATTGTCTCCCCACAGTAACTTCATTGTGGGAGCCCTCGGGTGAGTAAGGTCTGGCTGGTCCGGACGGTCTCACAGAGGGCTTCGGGTCCTGTTTGGTGCGCTTGACCACGGTGAATGTGTAGCAATTGTTGGTTGGTCGTGCCATGGTCGGGATGTGCCAGAATTAACTGATTAGGGTTTCCCTAATCGGGTCCTTCCGTCGGGACGGAGGCTCGGGGACGAAGCCCCTGTGCGGGTCGGGCTGACCCATGACCCGTGTAGTGCGACAGTCCAGGATCTTTGGGCCCCGGCAGACCCACCCCTTTTATTAACGGGCTGAACCCGTTTTAACTATAATCAAATAATTGGAATTATTTTCCTTATGGAAAATAATCCAATTAATCTAATCATAGGAAAATTAAATTAGAAAAATATAGAATGTATTAATTAAATAACTTTTAATCCACTGGTCCAAACCCTGTGACATTATATATGAAATTGATTAGAAAATCTTCAGGGACCTGAATATAAAATAATATTGGACATTTAATGATTAGATTTTTTCATTTTTGCCTAATTATTGTAGATTTTGATTAGTGTAGATTAGCAATTATACTTAACCAAATTGCATGTTTAGGGTGCCATTAGTCTCTTTATAAAGAGTAGAATGAATATGCTATGTGAATTATTTTTCTGATCTCTATACTTTAACTTATGCCCTAATCTTGTTAAACCATGATTAGTGAAAATTAGGGCTTATATATATATTGGATCTTAGCAAACTTAGTCTCTAATTAATTGTATGATTAAATAGAACTTATGTGTCAATTTATATGAAATTTTGATGGCTAGATTTGTAATTATGTGCTAATCCTTTTGGATTGATTTAGAGTTTGGTTAGCACTAATTACCTTTTTTTCTTATAAATTTTTCTATTAATATGCTTCATAATAGTAAGGTAAATATATGAAAACAATGTATGCTAATTTCCTATGTATAAATCTGAAATTAGAAAACTTAATCACCTTAATTAACTTAAGAAGTCTTAAGACTTTGATCAAGCTTTTAAGACTTGATCTAGGTCAAAGATTGCCACCAATAACACATACTTAAGTCACTTATTTTTCATTGATCTATAAATGAACACTTGATCTCAATTAAGGCATGAGTAGGGGCCAAATCCTAACCTGCTTAAGTAAGATCCAAACTCGTAAATACTTAATTTAATTAATTGGTTATAAGATAATGAGATTGACATTATTCCAATAATGCATTTGATTTGGTATAGATCTTAAACATTTGAATTAGACATGCTAAGATTAATAATAAAGCTGTGTGATTGCTTAATTTGAATCTAAACTTTGGATCCTTGATTTTCTCATAAATAAGACTATTATCATAATAATATTCATAAAATCCTATTGATTGAATAGGTGATCTAACACTAATAACATCCTTGATTTAAATCCCATAATCCTAAAATAAGGAATGATCATATGACTTAATCATCTGATCTGATCATCCTAAATCAAAATGATAAGTAATACTTAGAGTGCTAGCATAAGAGTGTGAGATCTTAAGTATCTCAATACAAGATCGTTTCTGAAATATTTTAAGGACCTAAATCTAATTATACTTTGAGGTAGGAGGACCTTGCATAACTCATTAAGTTAGAAGCTTAGATGATCCCTTAACTTAGAAGTTAATCTTAACCCCTCATGGTAGGAATCGTTTGAGACATTAGAATGACACTTTTCCTTGTGATATAATCTATATTGAGTGATACTTGATCACATTTTCTTGGAGCCTTGTATAGGATTTACCTATTTAGGATAAGAATTTATAATCTTGATAAATCCTTGTTAAGTAAATAGAGTTGTGCGAACCCAAATTATTGGTTGGTATAGTATGGCATACCCATAGTACTAATTTTGATTCTATAGTATTCAGGATTGGTTTATTCACTCCAATGTAGACTTATGAGCAGGTGCTATCCTGAGGGATTAGACGAATACAGTTCTGTTAGAGTAAATCTCCCAATACTAAGAGTGTATTGAACAGGTACTCATTCCTTAGTTTGATTGAATACAAATCGCCAACGGGCGTTGCCTCCTAGCTAAGACCGCTACAAAAGGTATGGTTCAAACAAACTAAATAATTAGAATCACCTTTTTTAAAACACTATGTGGGATTGTGAGTTAGGCATCTTAATAACTTAGCTTGAGATACAAATTGCCAATGGGCGATGCCTCTTATCGAAGATCACTTCGGTAGGGTGGCTTAATCAAACTAAGTGATAAGGACCACCTTTTTAGCAAACATGCTAAATATGTATATACAATCATCCCAACTAATGATATTTAAGTTAATCTTCAACTTTAACCAATTATCATTCTAGAAGTTAGTAGTCAGAATCCTTTTAGCAGGATTCTGTACAATGGAGACCTAAAATTCATTTTTAGTATTCAAAGTTTTGTGGATTTCTGAATTTTACTCATATAGAATAGAAACATGGGCATATACATGAGCATGAGTTTGATGAATCATTTCAGCAGTGATGCATGAGTATTAGTGATAAATTATGGGTTATGAAATGTTGCATACATAGACTGGGGAATCTCCGGATGCAACAGCATCACCATACTATCTTCCCAACTGAGTGTTTATATACATTGGACCGTACGATTCATAACCTTTTATTGATAGTTCTGTGATATACCGTAGTATACCGTGTTGTGGCATATTTGAGTACATTATTCTAGTGACATATAGTACAGCATTTGACTTTTTACATTAATTTCTGAGCAGTTTATATTTCCATTTACTTTCAATATTCAGTCTTGATGCAGTTTTACTTATTTAGTCTTTACAGTTTCAGTTACCTAGTGCATTTACTATTATTTTCTACAGTTGTGTTTACTTTAATATCTATTGCATTTACTTTAAAACTACTTAATTAGTTGCGGTGTATTAGACTTCTTGTCTAACACAGGGTACTTTTGGGATCTAACAATTTGCTAGATCCTGAGCAGCTTATAGAGACAGGGCAGGAGAACCTACAGGAGATCCCGGAGGAGTACGTGGAGCCTTAGTGGAGCAGCTTTCCACCTTTTCTTAATGCCTTACTTTTAGTACTTTAGATAGACTCTGCATTTTATCTTTTAAATCAATTTGTAATAACTCTGGATATATTTTTCTTTTCTTTTCTAAGACAAATACTTACTACCGCTCTGTGATGAATGTATACTGGATGTTTTACTTTAGCTTTTGCACTCTGTTATACTACTATACTTAGTATTGTGATGTGATCAATATACTAGGAAATGCTGATATATTGATAACGTATATTGGATTCATATTCACCTTTCAAAATCTAATGTACGTATTAGTCTAATACTTAAGACAAGTAATCTACTCTTATCTTAAGTATTGACCCTTGACCCTACTCTTAGGTTCGAGTCAGTAGCCTTTAGTGTGGCTCAGTCTTTTAACCTATTCGAGAAGATGGGTTTTGTAAGCTCGTCCTTACAGAGTAGCGCACCGCTCCGCCGCTGATTATGATTCTACTCATCTTTTGTGCGCGGTGATGGGGAGGGCCGCTACACTGGGCAGCCCCCCAGTGGGCAGGGCCTTGTGGCTCCATGAGAGGGGACCAGTCCTTAGCGTATGAAGGAAAGAAGGAGTTAGGGAGTAGGGGGTGTAGTGCTCCACCCCTTAATCCACAATCATTAGACTAAGGAGTGAAGTGTCACTTTGGCAAACCCCTTACTTAAGATTGGATTAGGCATAGACCTTAATCCATTAATAAGGAAGAGATAAGCCATTGCATACATGCCATAAACTCAGTCACTCAGAAAATATAGATCAGAGTGCAAAAGTAAAGTAAAACAAATATACATTCAGATTATCGCAATAAATAGGAAAAAGTGCAATATACAGCTCAGAGTATAAAGTACAGTAAGGAAAAATATAGTCAAGGTACTTGTATTATTACAGCAATTAATAAATAGTTTAAAGGAATAAAATAAAAGGTCTCTTATCCTCATAATATGCAGAAAGAAAACTAGGCAGCTTCTGGATCACTTGGCTGATGCTCCTCTTTAATAAATGGCTCCTCCTCTCCAGCACCCAGCTCCTCAAATCTATCAGAATCTGATATTATCGGTTTCACAATGACAGGGCCCCAGCCAATAAAAGAAAATCTTATTAGACAATTGTCTAAGTACGTTTTAGGCTGAATATATTTTATATGAATTAATAATGTCACCATTTACGTGTACAAAACTAAAACAACTATCTAGCATAGGAGCAGTAAACATACAAGGAGCAGGGTAAGTTATAAATACAGTATTTATAACTAAGTAGAAATTGAGGCAAAAAGCACACCTCAAATGAACTAGGCAAGGGATAGGCAAACATATATAATACAGTAAGTATAAGCACTTGAAAGAAAAGTTTAACACTAAATATGCTGATGATCATATAATATATGCTAGTAAAAAACAGTTAGTCTAAAAGTGGTACATATAGTAAGCAGCAAAAATTTAGCATCCTATAAATATGAACAAGTAAGCCGGTAAGTAAAGTACAGCTGACTGAAATTAACATGTATCAATAACACAGTAAACAGTAAACTAAAACTGAAACAGGTATGAAGAACTACCATATCAGAAAATTGGCCAATCTATCCCAGACAAAAATTCCCAAAGCATTTTTGGGCAAGAGCAGATAGAACAGAACAGCAGAACTAAAGAGGCAATAAATACAAATGAAGAATTTTTTAGTTATTTTACTTTTGTTATTATGGACATGTCCAAAAGTAGCTAAGGAGTCAAGCACGTCTGCAAGACTATATAGGTTCTAAGCTTAACACACACTCCTCAATGAGTAATATTAAGTATCCTTATTACTTCTTACCCCTATCTATTAGGGTAAATGTGCACCAGAACCTACTAGAATATAACTGAACCCAAGGCAATTGTTATCCTAATTATTATAAGTTTTTATTTCATGTACAAAATTCTCTTACATGACACATCCAAGGGATTAAGCATAAAATACAAGAAATGCATAGCACAATAATTAAGTAGTAAGCAAGGGACTCTTCTATACCCGATGACACTGTTATTATCTAATTAAATCATTCTAACTATTTTAAGTTACACAAGTTTAGGATCTCCAATTCCTACTATCGAGTGTAACTTAGAAGTATGGCCTTATATATTACAAAATATTAGGACTAGCTAGGTCATAATATGATCAAATTAATATCAACTATGAGTTAAATAATAAATCATTACAATCTAATTAATGAATTTAGACATTTTATACTAAGATTTGATCAAGATCTACTGAACAAGGGATTTTGATTTTAACACCACGAGATTGGAGTTAAGCACATAATCCAAAGGTAAAGTCTAAGGGTCTAAGGTTATAGTTTTAAGTAAACTAATGATTGAGGTAAATTCTATTAAGCAAAGTCAAGCTTAATAGAATGATTCTCCTATTCTTAATCTAGGATTGAAAGATAAAATAATCAAAAATAAAATTATGAAAATTTAGAAACTAATAAAAAGTAAGGATTCATTCATTGAATGACCCCTTTACTCAATAAATAAAATATAACATAATATCTAACCTTTTTTATGGAATGAATCTTAAGGTGAAGTGAGGATTCCTAATGATAAGATTTAGAGAATTTCTAAAAATTGATTGAATTTTTTTACACTTGCTGATTTTATTTAATTAGGGAGGTTATGGATGGATTTTAGCTAAGGATCCTTTTTCCTTTGAGATTTTCAAGCCTATATTAGGGAATTTTAGACAGTTAACTAATTAAGAGATTTTATGACTTAAATTGATCTTATTTTAGTTATATTATTCATTTTATGGATAAAAAAGTGTATTTTAAGGGTTAAGGGTACATAATCTAAATTTTTGGGCAAAATAACAATTTTGCCCCTACTTAAGAGTCCAAAAAGCTAATTTTTGATTTATGGCTCTAAATTGTGATTTCTTACTGCCAAATAATTCCTTACTGTCTAATATAAAGATAAATAGTAAGTATACCAAATTTGGATAAGAAATGGGTCTATAGGTCCAAACTAGGGTTTTTGACCTAAGGGGCATCTTAGTAAATTGCACCTAAGGAAATCTAAATTTTTATGCAGTTTATTGTTGGTTGCTATTCAAGAATTCCATAGAGTTCAAGAACACTAAATTCTGAGGCCTAATGAATTAGTTATAGCCATTTCAATTTCAATGGCAATTATGGAATTGCCTAAGGCCAAGGGGGGTTAGAAAGCAAACTTTTCCATTTGGTATCTGAATTTAACAAATTCAGTGGCTATAGCTTCCCTATATTACACTGAGTATTTTAACTAGGAGTAGACCCAAATTTGACTTCAATTGTTCAAGTTATGATCCAATTAGAGCTAGGAGTATTTTGGTCATTTCCAATTTTCTAGGCTCATAACCTAAATATTATTTTAGATTGCTATTGGCACTAATATTCTAAGCTAGTTAGCATTTTAAATTTCTAGATTTGAAGTCTAATTGACTAAGATATGATCAAATCAATTTTTAGGGTTCTATTTTCTTGAAAGGGAGACAAAGCTGAATTTTTCCATATTTAAAATTCTCTTACAATTTATACAGTGCTCAATTTTTCTTAAATTAGGTTCAAATTTTTATATAATTTTGCCTTATTAGGGTCTTAGGGTCCTTACAATTTGAAAAATGTGAAGTTTTGACCATTTCAGCCGGTTCTGGACCAATCCGAATATTTTTGGACGCTACGGCACGCTGTGGCGCCTTCTGGCCGAAAGCCAGGCGCTAAGGCGCGCAGCGGTGCGTAGCAGCGCTGTTAAGCACTACGGCGCGCTGTGGTGGATTGCAGCGATGGGGCGCGCTGCAGCACTTTTTGGTGTTGCCACTAGACCACCCCGAGAGCTGGGTACTACGGCACGCCGCAGAAGTTCCAGGCGCTGCGGCGCGCTGTAGCGGTTTAACTTTCAAAAATCACTGTTCAATTAATTTATCTCTTGATTTCATATTTTTTTCTTAAAATGAAGCTACAGCCCATTGTGGTGCCCTGTAGCGGATATCATTTATTTTCACCAAAAAATATTTTTGTGCTTTGTTAAACTATTATGGACTTGAATTCGAAACTTCGGGCGCTGCGGCGCTTGACGGTGATTTCTCCTGTGCGAAAGCTGTAATGGGTTAACTTTCGGGCTCAAATACTCTCAATCTAGAGCACTTCATATATGGTGCCATATACCATTAGAAAGGTCTTTCCGAGACCTTTCCATTGATATCCTAATCGGCACCAAACAATTATGTTATCAATGAAAACAGTGGAGTTAAAGGACTATGTGTACAAAAATTTGTAATTTGCAAATTTATAATTTCTTCTTTAACATTTGTAGGCTTTAATGAGCTTCTACATCTTAAATATAGATTCACAGATATGCAACTAAGGTAACACAGATTCTTAGACATACAAATGAGCATAACAACAACATGGTATAGCATTGGATTAACTAATGGAGGGAAAGGGGTACCTTGCTTTGATAATGGCAGATTTTCTAAAAGAGGCTTGAGAGCTTGAGAGGTTCTTCCTTCAGCAAACACAGTAATGGGGGGAGGATTTAGCTAGGCAAGGGAGATAGAGGAATATGGGTTGAGAGCTAAAGGCTCTTTTAATGGAGAGGAAGCCTGCCATGGATGGGATGGGCTTGATTTGTCCCATCCCACTTAGTGAGATAGGGGAGGGGCTGGCAGGAGATAGAGGGGTAGAATATGCTGAGCATAGCAGGGGGCTGAAGGGAAAGGAGCTCAGTATTAAATTGGATGGCTGTGGGTCCTAGCCAGCTAATGAAGAAGGAGATGGGAAAGAAGACAAAAATTGATTTAAATAAATTAAATTAATAAATATCAAAAAATCATAATTTATAAATGATCTCCCAAAAATCCCAAAAATTCACACTTAGCTAATTTGAGGGTGAGGATTGCAACGACGAAATCAGATTTTAATTCTGACGAGTATTTAATTTTCCTATTTTTCAGGGTATTTAATTACATTAAAATATTCGTGAAAATACGATGACTTACAAACACGTTCAAAACATCACTCCTAGCTAATTCAGGAGTGACGAGAGCAATGGCGCAGTTCGAATTTCAATTTGAGGTCAATTTAGATATGTTAAATTCTAGGGTTTCTAGATTTTCCCAAAATCAGGATTCAATCTATTTGACTCCTAATTAGGCTAGGTCTTGGAGGAAGACTCCTAATGACCTAATTAGAGCACTAAGACTGAGGTAATGACCTAGATTAACCCTAATCAGATTGGGTAACAACTTCGATTGTTATAGGGGAGGAGATGAAGAAGTAGGAGAGAGAATAATAGGAAATAAACATTTAAATAAAATTTTGTTTTAAATTAATCGCCTTTTTTATCGTTTGATCTCTGAATTTGACGAAACTTGACCAAGAGATTCATCTTGGCAAGACGAACATCCTCGAATAAAAATTTCTCAATTCGGATCTATATTCCATTTTTAATTAAGTTTTGAAGGTAAAAACTTAAGAAATTAATTACGCACAATTCATCGCTCAAAATTTAACGAAAAATTATGTGTAGCCTTATTTTATTATTGCGAATAAAGCGATACCAAAATTATTGAATTTGAACTTATATTTAATTTTCCTAATTTTCATTATCTAAGAAAATTTAATAAATAATATAGGAATATTTGTTCATCTGATCGCCTCCAAACTTGAGCATTATGATCACAAAAATATATTCTTTTCAATAATATATTCAAATAAGTCTAGTTTTAAACTTTCTTGAGACCTAATTTTGTCATGTTTGAGTCAACGCTTTGGCTTTCAAAATTTTGGGTTGTTACATACTTCCCTACTCAAATCGATGTCGTCCTCAACATAATAGTTAATTTAGGTTAGGAATTACCTGGTTACTTTGAAGTGATTTAGATAGTTTGTTCGCATGTCATTTTCTTTTTCCCAAGTGGCTATTTTTAAGCTTTGGTTGCTCCATGGAACCTTTACCATAGGAATTGATTTACTAAAAAGTTGACGAATATCTTTTGCCTGAATTTTGATAAGTACTTCGATATATGTTAAGTCTGGCTTACATTTTCCTACTGACGGCGTGGGGACGGCGTTGCCAGGAAGGATTAAATACAATTATTATTCGATTATTTTAATTGATTTTCCTAATTAAAATTGGACGATTAATATTATTCAAAAGGTTTCCAAATATTTACCGCTAGCTAATTGAGGGGTGAGGAACGCAATGACGAAGCTGGATTTCGATTTCGATGGTTCTTTCTTTTTCATATTTTTTGGGTATTTTAAATATATTAAAATATTCGACTAATTTCTAATGACTTCCGATTGCTACCAAAACAATATCCTTAGCTAATTTGGGAGCAATGAGCGCAATGGCAAAGTTCAATTTTTGGTTTAACATTAAAATAATTATGTCAATTTCCAGGGTTCCTGGAATTCCCAGATTATGGTTTGATCCATTTGACCTTTGATTTAGACCAAAACTTTAGGCGAATGTTCTAATGACTATTTAAGTACATTTGAATCTAAGATAAAGTTTGGTTTAGTCCTAATTAACTAGGGTAACAACTTGGGTAGTTATAAGTCTGAACACCAGACTTAGCCCTCTTTCAACGGTTCACAGCATCAGGGATCGACAAGAGTGCCGAGAGCTCCAGGGAATTCAACTGGGGAAATTGAGGGATCTCAATGAGCAAAAGGACTCACTATAATGTCCCAGGGGTATTTATAAGTAGTGGGTAGGTTCTGGGTTGGTTACCATGGCTGGAAACCTTAGCTTAAGCTTAGCCTAAGGGAGAGGTAAGGATGAAAGGATCAGGGGCAATTTAGGTAAAATGTATCCAGCAAGCCATTGGGCTCGAGGGCAGAAGCGGAAGACCAATGTGTTCCCATACCGCCACTAGGCCTGTGGAGGGTCGAGCTATTGGGGGGGACCAGTCGCGCGTGCAGGAAAATTTGGGTCGAAGGTGATTAGGGGTCGAGGTGCTTTAGGTCGTCTGATAGATCGAAAGTTGGTTCTGGACGATCTTGATGCACTTTAGGATATTTACTTTTGAGGATTAAAGATTGGCCATTGGATGCTAAGAGACAATCCATCGTCTAGGATCAGATCTCACAACCGGGTGAATCCGCCGTTGGATTAGAGCGCTAGGATTCGTGCAAGTGCATCCAATGGTAAGGACCGATGGCCCACTGTCGTGACCCCGCAACGGATCTACCACGGTCCCGACAACAAATCCCATATATATAAAAATTAAAATATATTTAATTTAAATAATATAATTCATTTAATTAATTAAATAATAATTCTCATAAATTTTAAATCCAATTTAAGACTTAATGAACTCCAAATATTCCCAAAAAAATCACCCTTAGCTAATTAGGGCAAGAGGATTTTAAATTGAAATCAAATTTTAATTAGGAGATCAAATTATTTTTACTAATATTTAGGATACAAAAATAAGCAAAATAGCCAAAATGCTCAAATGAGCTCCAATGGATTTCAAACTTCTAGGGTTAGGTTTAAATGACCCATTGAGTCTAATGGAATGGAAAGCAAAGCTTGATTTAGCTTAAATTAACTTGGCTTAGCTAGGGTAACAACTATAGTTGTTATAGAGCGATAAGATGGTTGAAGGTTGCCGGCAAAGTAGGGAGGTGGAGAAGTGAGCTCGATGGCCAACTGAAGGTGGAGGAGGAGGAGGAGGCTTTAAGAAGCATATGGAGAATAGAGGAGGTGGGAGAGGCTATTTATTGCCTAGGAGAGGGAGGAGGGGGCTACCCGTCGGCCACATGGCTGGGCGGTCCCCCGGTGGGCAGGCGCATGTGGCTCCGTGAGAGGGGGCCAATCCTTAGCATACGAAGGAAGGAAGGAATTGGGGGTGGGAGATGAAGAAGGAGGAGAGAGAATAATAGGAAATGAATATTAAATAAAATTTATTTTAAATTAATCACATTTTTTCATCGTTTGATCTTTGAATTTGACGAAACTTGACCAAGTGGTTCATCTTGGAAAGATGAACATCCTCAAATAAAAATTTCTATTTTTAATTAATTTTTGAAGTTTAGAACTTAAGAAAGTAATTACAGACAATTCGTCACTCAAAATTTGACAAAAAATTATGTGTAGCCTTATTTTATTATTACGAATCCAACGACACCAAAATTATTAAATTTAGACTTATATTTGATTTTCATAATTATTTATTTTAAAAAAATCAATAAAAAATATAGGAATATCCGTCCGTGAGGTCGCCTCCAAACTTGAGCATTATGATCAAAAAAATATATTATTTTCAATGGTATATTCAAATAAGTCTAGTTTCAAACTTTCTCAGGACCTAATTTTGTCATGTTTGAGTCAACATTTTGGCTTTCAAAGTTTTGGGTTGTTACATACTTCCCTACTTAAAATTGATCTCGTCCTCAACAAAATAGTCAATTTAGGTTAGGAATTACCTGGTTATTTTGAAGAGATTTAGATAGTTTGTGCGCATGTCATTTTCTTTTTCCCAAGTAGCTATTTTTATGCTTTGGTTGCTCCATGGAACCTTTACCATAGGAATTGATTTGCTACAACGTTGATGAATATCTTTTGCCAGAATTTGATAGGTACTTCGATATATGTTAAGTTTGGCTTACATTTTTCTACTGACGATGTGGGGACGACGTTGCCAAGAAGGATTAAATATAATTACTTTTTGATTATTTTTATTGATTTTCCTAATTAAAATTGGACGATTAATTGTATTCAAAAAGTTTCCAAATATTTACCACTATCTAATTGAGGGGTGAGGAACGCAACGATGAAGTCGGATTTCGATTTTGATGGGTATTTATTTTTCATATTTTTGGGGTATTTTAAATATATTAAAATATTCGAATAATTTCCAATGACTTCTGATTGCCTCCAAAACATTACCCCTAGCTAATTTGGGGGCAATGAGTGCAATGGCAAAGCGCAATTGCCAACTGGCTTCTTTTAAGCTTTGGTTGCTCCATTGATCCTTTATCATAGGAATTGATTTTCTACAAAGTTGACGAATATATTTTGCCAGAATTTTGATATGTACTTCAATATATGTTAAATCTGGCTGGATGCATTCTCCAGGGGTACATACTTGTTGTTCTGAATAGACTAAGCATTTGTGGAGAGATGATACTTGAAAAACATTGTGTACGATAAAAAAATCCTTTGGTAACCTTAATTAGTAAGATGAGCTTCCAACTTGAGCTAATACTTCAAATGGTTTGACATATCTAGGGTTTAGTCTTCCTTTTACTCTAAAATGGTGTACTCCTTTTATTGGACTTACCTTAAAGTAGGCAAAGCCTCCTACTTGGAATATGATTAGCTTATGTTTAAGATCATAATATTTCTTTTGTCAATCCTGTGTTGCTTGCATTCTTCTTTATATTAGTTGAACTTTTTATTCTGTATCTTCTATGAGTTCAAATCTATAGATTTGAGTGTCACCTACTTCGAATCAAGATAATGGTGTATTACACTTCCTTCCAAATAGCGCTTCATATGGGGCCATTCCAATACTTTCATGATAGCTGTTATTATATCCAAATTATATTAATGGAATATGTTATTCCCAGTTGCCACCACAATCTAGTATGCATAGTCGCAAAAGTTCTTATAATATTTGATTTACTCGTTCAGTATAACTATAGTTTGAGGATGAAATGCTAGATTGGTTCCTAGGTCTTGATGTACTGAATTCCAGAAATGTCTTGTAAATTAACTGTCTTGATAAGATACTATTGTTGAAGGGATTCTGTGTTGCATGATAATTTCTTTTTTATATATTTTGCCAATTTCTCTATGTTATCTGTCTTCTTGATTGGAATATAATGTGTTGATTTTGCATATATATCTATTATTACCCAAATAATATCAGCTCCAGATTTACCGCAAGGTAGTCCGACTATAAGGTTCATAAAATGTCCGTCCATTTCCATTCTGGAATTTGTAATGGTTGTAGAAGTTCTCCAGGCTTTTGATGTTTAACTTTTACAAGACTACATGTGTGACAATGAGCCATAATTTTTCCAACATCTTTCTTTGATCTTGGCCACCAGAATACTTTTTCTTAAATCTCTATACATTTTTGTACTTCCTGGATGTATTATGTATCCTAAATGATGAGCCTCAATTAGCGTTTAATTACGTAGCTCAAGATTATTAGGAATCCTTATCTTGTCTTATAATAAATATAAGTGTTTTTCTATTGTAAATTCTTCTTGACTCACTTTTTATTTCTTGCTATAATCTGAAATACCCTTCATCTTTGAGTTGAGCATCCTTAATTTGTACTTCCAAAGTAAGTTTAATTAGCTCAATACTGCGCATGGTATTTATTTGTGAATGGGAGATCATATATTATTATTATTATTATAAGTTCTATCATCTGAAGAATTTCTGTAAATTTTCTGCTTAATACATCTGTAACTTCATTTGCCTTTTCTGGATGATACTGAATAGTAAGATTGTAATATGTGATTTATTCCAACCATCATCTCTATGTGAAGCTCATTTTGAGTGAAGATATACTTAAGACTTTTATGATTAGTATAGATTTCACATTTAACTCCATAAATATAGTGTCTCCATTTTTTGAAAGCAAACACTACTACTGCTAACACTAGATCATAAATTGGATAAGTTTTCTCATAAATTTTTAGTTGTTGGGATGCGTAAGTAATAACCTTTTTACTTTATATTAATACACCTCCTAATCTATTTTGAGATGCATCTGTAAAAATTTGATAATCAATTCCTTCCTATGGCATGTTAAGATTGGTGTTGATAGGCCACCAAAATGACTTCTTTAGATCTTGATACATCCTACATCCTGCTGCTACTAGGATGGATAGTGTATCTAAAGTTATGGGCTTCAGAAAAAATTTCCAACTGCAGACTTTTGGGAAACCATAACCTTTCATTTTAAAAAATCACACTGTCAGCACTAAGATGTAACTCGGATCTCTTTCCACTAGCGATATCGAATACCAGCTTGGAATAATCAACGTCTTCCTTCTGAGCTTCAACAATCTTGACCTTAGAGAGGATTCTGACTAGATAGCAAATAGAAGTTTATGTAAATCAGTAGATATGATCAGCTAAAGGCTTAACCTTTCAAAATCTTTGATCATAGAATCATTGCTACAAATCAAAGAAAAAGTCGCTTTATGACTAAAGGCATCAGCTACTACATTAACTTTACTGGAATGAAACTGAATTTCCAAGTCATAGTCGCAAATCAACTCTTGCCATATACGCTGATGACAAAGTTCTTTCTGGTGAAAATATACTTCAGTCTTTAATAAATTAGTAAATGTCACACACTTAACTTCGTATATGTAGTAGTAGAAGGATGAATCAAAGCTTAGATGACAGGTACGTACGTACGGGGTTCAGCAGCTGTCCCAAGAGGTGAAGCAACATGAGCACTTTTCTACCGATTCGAGATTTTTAGCTGACATCTGAGCTGGGTAGTTTGAGCTTTTGATGTTGATGCAAGCAAGTGAGTGTGTCTCCAGATTTTGAGGGCGTAAACTACCCCTGCAATTTCAAGATCATGTACAGTGTAGTTTCTCTTATTGGGTTTAAGTTGTATGTAGGCAAAGGCTATTACTCTACTGTCCTGCATTAGAACACAACTAAGTCCTATTTTAGAGGCATCAGTATACACTTACAAATCTTTACCCTCTAGAGGTAGTATAAGAACTAGCCAGATAATTTCTGAAAAACTTCTTCACAGTCTATGTTCCAGATTAACGACACTTAATTTCTAGTTAAATGCATTAACGGCACAGTGATTTGAGAGAATAATAGAATAAATCTTCACTAATATCCAGCAAATACCAGGAAATTGAGAATCTCAGTTCCACTGTTGAACATCATAGATCTTCTATTGGTCAACCCGAATCCCTCCAGCATCAATCACATGGCTCTGAAATGCCATGGAATTAAGCTAAAATTTACACTTAAAGAACTTAGCGAATAGCGTGTGACTTCTAATCAATTCAAGAATAGCACGCAAATGCTTTTTATGCTCATCATCTAACTCAGATTAAATCAAGATGTCGTCAATAAAAACTATGACAAATTTATCGAGATGCGGCTTAAGGATTCGCTGCATCGGGTCCATAAATATGGATGGAGTGTTCATTAATCCAAACAACATGACAAAGAACTTTTAGTATCTGTAATACATTATAAATATATTTTTAGGAATATCTTCATCTTTAACTGGAATCAGGTAGTAACCTGACCTTAAGTCTATTTTGTAGAAGACTTTTGCTCCTGCGAGATGATCTAGAAAGTTGTCGATTATGGGTAGAGGATACTTATTCTTCATTGTGACCTTGTTTAGCTCATGGTAATCAATGCACATCCACATCAAACCACTCTTTTTCCTTACAAATAGATTGAGAGCTCCTCAAGGCAACATGTTAGGGCAAATAAAACCTTTGCCAAGCAACTCTTCCAGTTGCTCTCACAGTTCTTACAACTCTTTAGGTGTCATTGTAACAACCTTAGTGTTGTTACCATATAATTAGTAACTTAATCAACTTCATTTCTCTTATAGTACTCTTATAATAGTGTTAAGAGCTTCCACCTCAAATTTGGTATAATTTGAAGATAATTTGAGATTTTCCAATATTCCTAATTTTTCAATAATTCATAGAATACCTATTTTATTTTGATCTCAAAATAAAAATTGGTGTTCTCCACTTGACTCATCACCCCCAAATTAGCTAGGGGTTGTATTTTGGGAATGTTTGGAAGTCGTCGAATATTCTCGGATTATTTTTAATATTATTTAAATACTCAAAAATTAAGATAATCAAATTGACCTTCGATCAAAAATCTAATTACATTTTTGAGTTCCTCACCCCTCAATTAGGTAAGGGTGAAATTTAGGGATTTTTCAGAATCTGTTTAATTATTTAATTTTGAGTAGTTATTTTTGTATAATTAATTAATTAATTAAGTATTTAATATAATTTAAATTATATTTATAAATATAATCCAATGGCTATTTTCCTAAACCGTGGAGATCTGCTGTTATGCGCTGAGCACGGGATAGCAGTCCGTCTCCATCTGGACCGCCATGTGATCTCAGCCCTAGATTAGACGACATTGAATTGATTGACTGATCTGGCTGTCGGATCTTGATCTAGATCCGATGGTCAGGATTACTCTTTGCATGCCATCCACTCTGTGATCTATCGTGGCCTGCAATGGCATATGATCACCTTTTCCACCGAACTCCTTTACCTCTCCCGTAGCAATTCGGACTATTTAAACCTTCATTCTTCTTCCCTCCCTCCCGCTGATACTCGTCTAGGATGATCGAGGACTTCCCATCGACTTCTTGCAAGAGCCTTAATTCCCCGATTTAGCGGACAAATCCGAGGGCAAAAGCACAGTAATGTGCTTACCTCCTTCACCATTCACTAAATTAATTATTCTAGAGGTTATTACGTGGCCTAAATCGAGCTATTGTAGCTAAATCAAGCTCATCCCAAGAATGAGACAACTTCGCTATCATAATGTCTTAAGAGATATAAGGATATTATGACTATGCCTAAGAGAGAGCTAGCATAGATTATATGTGATCTAAATTTTGAACTTAAAGTTGTAATGATCAAGCTGATGTGCTTGATTCCTCAATATTCAAGTATATGCCCACTCGAACAAGATTATTGCTATTATTTTATTATTCATCGAGATAAAATAATTCAACTTCTTAATGAAGTATAAATTATTCTGTGATAGGTTGCTTTTATTATTATTTTAAGTATTGCTTGATATTGTATTGTAGTGAAACTATGAAAAGCCTCAAAATAGGAAAAGTTCCCTTTTTTATTTCCTGTTAATTAATTTTCTCAACGTCTTATATATTCTATTTCATGATTTCTGCTTATATATAATGTAATTAATGATATCTAAAATACTTATAATTTTCCTTAGTAGGTACTCAACTTGTGCATTTTCATTGTAATTGTTGGACCAAGACTTTGCAGAGGAGCTAGAATAAACCTGAAATAAATAACCGCAATATTTTTATTTTCTTGCTTATCTTTTTATGTACTCAAATAAAAGTAGCTTACTCATGTATAAATACTGTACAAATAAAATTGCAATAAAATATTGAATTTTCATATTTTAATTTGAATGAACAAATTTCTAAGATATTTTACACTATTATGCCAAATCTCGACTATAATCATCGGCAGACAGACCCCAATCCTGGGTCCTTGCTCACCTGAGGTTGGGGGACGTCACATATACAAACTCCTACTTAGCACCAAGAAAATGAAGCTTGGGAAAGAGTTCAAGCTCAGATCAAGACTTACTATTGACCATATTTCTTAGGTTCTGATTAAGGATATATAAGATATGTGAGATTATGCTGAGGAGTTTATGGAACCCTAGGAAAGTTTAAGCAAATAATTTTTACAAATCCACAAATTTGGTGATTCTACTATTAGATTCAACTAATAGTGAAAATTAGAGATACTCATCACCTCATAGTTTCTCTATGAACTACTCTATTCTTACGACTTAATCTTTTATTATAACATCAAGCCTGACATAACACTAGATCCTTTTTGATAAATTCCTTGGAGTATCAATTATACCTAAAACTGAATGTTTTCTATCCTCAAATTAATATTATTCACATACTTTGCATATTTATTCAAATTTCAAACCTAAGATGAGTTTACAATTTCTTTATTAAAATATTATTATTTTTGACACTCAAAGTTGGCTGCAAATTTGGTACTACACTCACTAAATTTCTTCATATAATGGTTCCTCACTATTCAAGGAGTTCATTGACATCATAAACATAATTTTATGTTTAATACAAGTCTTTATTATTAATCTTAATAATTATTAAGAGGTGATTAGTAAGAATATCCACTAAAACTTAAATTTATTTCATATTATTAATATCCCTTGAAATTTTCTAATCAAAATGACATAATATCAATTTTTAAGCAAATATATATATATATATAGAAAATAATAAACATTTTTTATATAAATATTATTTTATTTTTTTTATTCTTACACATAGGCAAAAATGAATTTCACGGTACTGTGCTTTTTTCTCGAGGCCTCACCCATGACTCATCGAATTATGATGAACTTCCATCGCTAATTTACATCTATTCCGGCCATCACCGAACTCAACATAGATACCAAAACACCCACCGCAATGAGGCGCACCAATTGACACCTAAAACCTCATGGTTGGTAGCACCGGTCACCAGGACCTTACTCAGCGATAAGGGGGGCGCTAGGGTTTACTGAGGCTAAATTCTCCCAATACATGCATTGCTGGAAGGGGTTAAAGTGTCTACACCTTTACCATCCTACGACGGTTCAATCGAGTCTATCCATGGTGTCTGAGCCCACCCAGATCATCGAGAGTCTACTCGTGTTGACTCCACGGTTCAACATTGTGGATTCTGATCGTATCGTGGCTCATCTCGGCTAGCTCAAGCCCAGATGAGCTTGAATATTATCTCATAACCCTCCCACATAACGATTGAGAGGAAAAAAGATGCATAACGAGATCTCATCCACTGGAAATTTCAAGAAGGATGCATTGATGATCATTTGCAATTTCTGCGACTTCCCGACCTTAGAATCAGTCTCACTGCTCTAGTTGATTCAAAAATAATCCTAACACATTCATATAGGCTCTAGTATTCATCACAGAGCGTTTTAGACGGTAATTACAATGGAAGGAACTGAATAATGAGTGTAGCTTTAACTGTCTGTTTTTGGAGACAATGTCAGCTCTATTGGTGTTGCTAAGGTCCAAGTTTCCACTAGTCCTCTTCCTTCAGATCAAGCAAAGCTTCCAAGCATAGCCTTTGAATTGTCAAAGAGGCACGTCAGAATTCATTCGGGTTCGTCGGCCTTAGGATGAGAATTGCAATGGATAAAGGGGCTACTAGGGAATTGGGCTCCCTAGAGGTTCGCAAATGGCATAAAGGAAATCCTCTAAAGATTCACGGTGGTTTAAATAGCCAGAGGAGCTCAGCGAGGGTCGTCATTTGGGCGCTCAGGTTGAGCCCGAGAGGTGAACTCTAGCCACCAAACGACGTGAAATTGGGCCATGGGGGCCCGAGGAAGATTCATCCCAAATATGTAATCCATTAGAGACGCAAGGGAGGTCATAAGGATAGGCGTTGAATTATGGCATTGATCCGGGATTTTGGCCGATTCAGCACTGTTAGATCTAAGTTAAGCAATCATGGAACAACTGCAATGGAGCGGATCAGATGTTCCGTGTTCTTCCTTGGCACACGGGATCCCCACGATCCATTAAATTTGATTTCTGAATTTTAATAAATCGAATTTTAATTAAGTTTAATTTAAATTTCTATATTTTAATTTACATAAAAATGCAAACTATATTTTGTGAATTTCTTGACTATTTTAAGCCCAAAATACAAAATTTGATTCCCTATCATATTTTGATGTGAAATATTCAAAATACAATTATATATTTGAGGTTAAAATATTATACATAACTTTTTGGATATTTAAATTTATCAAAATAACCAAAAATATATTTATCGATCATTTTGCCTTTAATTTTCAAAGTTCGGTCCAAAATGATGTTTGAAACCAACTAATGATAATTTTTTTAAGCTCTAATTAAGCCTTATTAAACTTGGTAAGAACCTAGGGTTATTACATTTAACCTCTTCTTCAACTGCTCTTTTATTTTATTATGTGCGAGAGAGAACATCATATTTTTGTATATTCAATAAATGTTAATTATTAAACTTTAGATATATTTACTTTTCTTGTTTTGAGCCGAATGCATTTTTTTTTCTGAATAAATGTATTTAGATGGATTATTTATTTTCTGCACTTAAGAAAAATAGCCTAGGGATTTCATGACATTTGAAATGTCACATTTGGCATCTATACCTTCACAATGTAGTATCAATTTACCTTGTTCTCCATCAATTAATGTTTTACCTATTGGTAAAGATTGAGAGAATGGTACATTTGACTTGTAAGGTGCAAGTTTTTTAACAGGTTCAATTATTGATTGTTCGTCTTCCTCCCTACCTATTCTCCCTAGATATTGGCATTTATTGAGCTTGTTCTCTTATATGCTAATTTGCAACTGCCTTCTGGGCAACTTTAATCAATTGTTGCAATATAAACTCCAACGGAGCCTCAATTCTCTTACATGCAGTCTCTTGATCTTTTCCAATATCAGCTCATACCTAATCAAGGTTTCCTCAGTTTCTTGAATATAGTTCTTCACATACCCATTGAATTATACCATGCATTTTTCTAAGTGTGATTGCTCATTTATCCAATTTTGTTTCTTAATGTTCATGTTAGGGTAAGTTAGATAATGTTGGAGGTTGTGATTATAATTAATGTAGTTAATAGGCTTTGTTCTCGAAGGTGCATAATGGTTATTTGTATTACAGTCAGAACTTGGATGGGCTCCCCCACACAATCTACACCATTATGAATCTTATTGTTCATTATTAGTAAATCTAGGTACTCCATCTATAAACAAAAATAATGAAAATAAAAATTAAAAATAATAGAAGAAAAAGAAATGTTCATATCACTAAATTAAAATATTTCTCTAATACTATTAACTGCTCCCCGACAACGACGCTAAAAACTTGACGAACAATATTGTAATATATTTTTGGTCAGTGTGTTACATGCAACTGGATGTGGTTGTCAAGTAATACAAAAATTGACGTATTCCTGAGTTTATCATCCTCGAGGAACAGTTTGTATAGATACTAGTTAGTTTCTTCCTCTTTAATATTTAAACGATCAAAAAGAGTTGATTAATGCTAATGATTTTGATCAGTTAGAATAAAATGGGGAGACTTATGTTTGAGCATACGTTCTACAACTCCCTTGTGCGTGAGCTTACTTCAATCCAATGTTTTGATCATTAATCCCATTTTAGTAACTAATTATTTCAAAAATTAAGGGGATGTAGTCAAAGGTTTTATTTTAGTTGTAGTTTGCACTACCTTTTTGTTATATGGAAGTAAATGAGATTCACATTAAGCACATAGGTGATTTTGTGATCATTTAGTGATAATAATTATAATTATGTCTAAGTGATGAATTTACAATTTTATTTTGTGATTACAAAATCCTGATCCGTTCATGTCTAATGCGCATCTACTCTTAACTCAGCTAATGAAATGAGCCACAACGCTCTGTGAGTTTATATCACATTGCTCACACCATATCGTGCATCGAGTTTTCTTTATTAAGTCATGAGTGAGCAGTGAAGCTCTATGAACTGGTAATTCTCATCTCACATGCATCAAAATTTTGGACTTTAACATAGGGATGAGCGATGAAGCTTTGTAACCATATGTCACATCATTAATTGCTTAACATTCTCAAATCTAATTAAGCCCTAAATTAAGCAGTGGAGCTTAGAGAATTGTTCAAGCTATTCTTCACAGCTCTAACTTGTTAAATCTTAGATTTTAAGCAAATGAACGAGTGTGCTCTGCGAACTTATGTCACGTCATTGACAGCTTTCACACTTCTAGTTCACTTATCTTAAATAAGGGATAAGCATCTAGCTCCACGAAAATTTTATTGTTAAAATCTATTTTTATATTAATAAAGTAATTCCTTTCATTCTTTCCTTCATGAATAAACACATAATTTTTAAACATAGAAAACATAATAGTTTTCATTAATTTGAAGAATTACATTATATGCACAAAGACAGAGACATTATATAGTTCTCAAGCTAACCCTCCCCAAGAAGAGGAGCTTAGGCTGCCATTACAATCAAATCATAGAAATAAATAGAGAAACAACCCAATGAACTCATAGAGTTCTTACATGAAAAGAAAATAAAATAAATTGAGTTGGAGAAACAGCATGAGAGAACAGCTTTCCAGTATTCTCCTTGCCTTCTATCCTTTTGGTTCTCTCTTCTTTCTTGGTTCTGCTTCCTCTTTCCTTTTCTTCTCTGTAGCAAACATTCTTCTAAGGAAACTCCTCTAAAAAACTTTTATGGCTGCTAGGGTTTCTTATCCATCTTTAGGGTTCCAAAATATCCTTATTATCTTACTAAGGCTTACTTATATACTCACTTCAATCTTCAGCATAAGTGTCTAAATCAAGTAATTTTTCATCTTTTCCTTTTTTTTTCTCTTAATCAATTCATGGAATATTCCTTTTTTAATATATTTTTAAGAGTTGATGGGGTTTAATTTTGAACTTTTTGCTTCCTCAATCAGCCTTGGAATTGAAAGGATAAAAAATAAATTCCCTTAAACTCCCAACCATTTTGTTTTATTAGGTTTTTTGAATGGTATGTGCTAGGGCGTGCCTGGGAACTCATGGCACAATTTGTATTAAATGATCCATGTCATGTTTAGTGCAGAAGGTGCGATGTGGTGTGCTGTGGTGCTTGACTTTTGTTGGGCTGGCGTTGCAGTGCGCTGTAGTGCTTCGCTTGCACTATGGCATGCTACAGCATTTTGCTTGGCTGATCAGGCACTACAACGAGTTGTAGCTCCCAACTCTTTGATTGTATAATTAAGCATCTTTCCTTCCTTTGCACAGATTTGTATCTTGTGCTAAAAAAATAATAAAATACACAAAAATAGCTTAAAGTAACAAATATCTTATTTAACAGACACTATTTTTTAGTAGAAAAATATATATAAATATTGGGTACATCGGTGTGTATTGTGTATATTTTTCAAGAGGCGGTCGTTCGATTCTCAGGTTGTTCGTTTCTTAATGATGGTACTATATGAAAGTCATGATCCTCTAATTCTTTGTTATTACTTGTGCTGGAAGTAGTGCTGAAAATTTTCTCTTTCAATATTATTGTTTGAATTTGTTCATGTTTAAATCAGTGACAACATTAGGGAGATTTGGCTTCTATAGTTGCTACCTTATGGCTTCAAAATGTCCTCCAATCTAATTTATCTATAGACTTCTCCAACATCCATTTTATATCTCTAAGCTCAGAATCATATGGATTAGTGTAGGACTTATTTTATTGTTGAGAATACTTATTATTTTTATGCACAAAATTCATGTGTTCTGTGTGGGGTGTGCATAGAGGCTGCTAAATCTACAAGTAGAACTAGAATGTTCATCCTCGCATAACTAACAATTAATTTCTTGGATCGTGTGCACAGTCATAGCATTATATTTCTGAGCAAAGGTTGCAATTTTCTGCTGTTGTTGGGAAACATGATTATCGCTAAGTAGGCCATTGGAATAAATTTGTCCCAATTTCTTCTAAGTGATCAGATGCTTCTTCCTGGGTTTTACTATTTAGTGACGCACCATATGCCACGTCTATAAGCGTTCGGGTACTCGCATTCAACCCATTGCATAATGTTTGTACCTGCATTCATAGGGGAAAGCCATGGGGGAACAACAACTTAATAAATCTTTACATCTCTCCCAATTATCATATTAACTTTCACTATTATGTTGTATATAGTTGGAGATCTCATTCCTAAATCTTGGTAAGGGGAAAATATTTTGCTAAGAATTTTGGTGCTCGTTTGTTCCATGTAGTAATGGAGACACTTGGAAGTGACAGGAGACAACTTTTTGCCCAGTCTCGTAGTGAAAAAATAAATAATCTTAGTTTGATAGCATCATAAGAGAAACAAATATACCTAAAGGTATCCAAATCTCAAGGATATTTGAGATATGAACATTCAGATCCTAGGTTGGTAATCCACTAAACTGATTGTTTTGCACCATTTGCGATGTTGCAGGTTTAATCTTAAAGTTATTGACTTTAATTCATGGTGTAACTATTGCATTATGAATCTCTCCCATAATAGGCAGCATGTAATCTCTTAAGGCTCTTGCTGCATTATTGTTAATGTTAATGTTATTGTTATTGTTGTTATGAATCTCGCCTAGATTTGTGTCAGCCATTGCTTAGTTTTCTAGATTAAATCCAATTCATCTTTTAAGTCTATGATAAGAACTATCTATCTCATAATTGAAAACCAACTTTAGATCTCATATATGCCGCGTACACAGGCTCAAAATTTAGTTATAATACGATAACTCTATATTACAAAAACAACACATAATGATTGCAAAAATAAATAAAACAAAAACAGAATATAAACAAAATATAAAAACAACTAAAGCAAAGTATAAACAAAAAAAGTGCTTGGGCGTGCCAGAGTGCACATGTTCTTGTTAAGCTACTCAGGTGCATACATTGAAGTGCTCAAGAGTGCCTGAGCGCCTGACTGCTCTTCTTGATAAAATTATGATGTTAAAACCATTGAAATGCCTTGGATTAGTATGAAATCAAAATGCAAATAAAGTAAAGCAAAATTGAATAAAATTAACTAGTTATAATACCTAATAACACAATAAAATCTTGAGTTTCCCTTCTCACGAATCGACGAATTAGCAAAGTGTTGGGCGAGTCAACCCACGATCCGCACAACACTGTGCAGCAGATATTCACAAATTATTATGAACATTTGTTGACCATTCGGTCCCGCGACCCGATGGTTCGATCCCGTGGTTTGATAGAAAAACTAGTATTCTTGAGGAATATTACCTTTAAAATAATTTCAGAAGTTTAGGAAAAATTATTTCCAAATAAATTAATAAAATAAAATGAGAAATATAAGTTCATATATATTTAAATTATATATCAAAATGATAAAAAAAAATATGTAGAATATTAATATGAAATAAAATTTTACTTTTGATAATTAGTTTTACTAATAATTATTTTAATTTTCATTATGCGTAATTAGTGAACCCTTGATCATTGAGAGCTCTAATTTCAATAAATTATATATCATTGAATTCTTTAAGATATTTAGAATCATGATATACCATCATTGCACTATTTTGATATAGATTTTACAATTTCAATATTAAAACCTAAAGAATTTATATTTTTGTAATCAAAATTAGGCATAGTCTTAAGTAGATCCTTATAACCTCCTATATGGTCTATAAATTAGTTTATCTCCTAATAAATTTTTATTAGATCATTAGAATAGAGAATTGGTAGGTATATACCCAATCCTAAGGTCTAGATAGGTTAATCCTAAGATTATTCGAGTATGGAAGCCTTAACTCCTAGATCATAGTAATGATATTAGAAGATGAAGTATAGTTTAGTTTGATAGGATAGAAAGATAATTATCTTAATAGTAATATCTAACACTCTAATACTATTAAATTTCTTAAATATTTTTGAAAGGGAAGTAAATGTATATATATATAAATACATTTTCATTCAAGCAAGCAATCACAGAAAAATAAAATAAAGTCATCAAGAAAGATAACATAAGACAACATAAGAGAGTAAACACATACTAATTATAATAATGTAAAATAGGGGGCAAATAATGAATAAGAACTAGAATATTGATCTAGACTATTCTACTAATTTTGAGAGAAAAGACAATTAGTACAGTATTAAATTTGGAACATTCTATTTTGGAGTTTCGCTAGCAGGAGTGAACACCCTCGAGATGCTTTTTGTATTATAAATTCCCCATACCATGTTTGCTTCCTTATTTTGGATCATCTTTTTTGAAGAGAATGTGGAGGAATGGTGGGCTCATGCATATTGGAAGATGGTTCAAGAAAGTTATAGACTTCAATGTCCACCTACCTTTTCAGACTTTACTACTCTATTCTTTGTTAAGTATTGAAAATGTATGTACTCTCATCTTAACTTAGTAGCAGTATATTTTATCTTTATCTGCCACTGGACATTAATGATTATACTCAAATAGTTATTAATGAAATATTTTCCTTTTGATTGTTTTTGAGTAAATATTTATTCTTTCTCGTTAGAATAAATCTTGATTCGAATACCCCTTCCACACATAACAAAAATATAGTAGCTACCAGTTCTTCCTCAACTTCAGATGAGATTCAAACCCTATTAGAAATGGTAAAAATAATGTTTACAGCCCAGACTCAAGTAGCATTAAGATCTTTAAACTCTTCCAATCCTCAAGTCATATAAGTTAACTCTCACGCTTCATCTAGTTCTACAGTAGATGGATTTCCACATGCTGTTATTTTGCTTCATCTAAATCCTCCAGCCTTTAATGGATCAGCTATACCAATTGAAGCAGCCATGTAGATAAATATTATAGAGAAAGATTCAGCTAGTATCAAGTGTCCAATGAGTGAAGTAATTCGTCCAACCATCTAGTTATTTATTGAAGAAATAGAATACTAGTGGGATAACAAGCTAAATTCCTATTTTGCTGGGCAGGATATAGAAGGAATCTCTTGGGATGAGTTTAAAGTAGTGTTTAGGGAGAAATACATTCTGTTCTCTACTCAAAAAATCATTGAAGAAGAGCTAATACAAATTAACTTCTGGAGATAGAACTGTGCTAATTTATGAAATGGAATTTAGATTATCGAGGTTTTCTTTAGACTTAGTGAGAGCCAAAGCTGAAAGATGCAGTCACTTGCCAAAAGTCTTAAATGACTCAATCAAGGGTCATTTAGTATACCATCACCATAATAGCTTTGCTAAGTTGCTGAATGAACTTGTTTAACAGAATAGAATTTGTGGCAGAAGGAGCAAAGGAAGAGATCTCCACCTCCACTAGCAAAATCAGAGGTATTTATAAGAAATAGAATGTTGTTTTAATCTATGCTTAATAAGGTCCTAAGATTAATGTCATTAAATTTTAATCCTCATTAAAACCTAACCCTGGATTTTGGTGTCATTCAGACCTCAATAGGTTGAAGTGATAATTTTACCAATTTTAGAACCCTAGAAAAAATTTATAATAATTTGATTTCTAAATCTAATTTTGACTTCATTTTTTAATTCTTCACCCCCAAATTAGCTAGGGGTGCAAGTTTAAGAATTTTTGGAGGTTAGTTAGGCCTTAATTGATTTAATTTAAGTTAAGGAAAATTGCATCTTAAGGTTTGTAACAATTCTTAATTGCAAATCAACCTCCAACAGTCGTCTCCTCTGGGATCAGCTATGCAAACTGAGGGTGATACACTGTGGAGCCTGGGTCCCATGACAGTGGTATCTGCTCCATCTAGTCATCTATCCATGTGGATCAAGTGACCTAAATTGAATCTAACTACGCTCGTTCATAGACATTAGATCACGCCCGTGATCCGATCATCATGACCCATAATCAGTCAATAATATCTGGAAGATCATGGTAATTATGTCTTTTCTATTGATCAATCAAAAGGCTCCCATGGGACCTAACCCTGCTCATCATCATCTCCACTAGCTCGCACCCAACAGAGATGACCCGCTCATATAGCTACATTTGACGCCACTCCCCACTTCTGTGCCACATCACTAGAGTCATTGCAACCAATTTTCTCATCTAGTAAGACCCCTCAGCAACACAAGAGACCCAGACCATCTGCATTTGTGGCCATCTAGATGAAACTTTTTGGGCTTGGGCCAATTGACTTGACCCATCAATCCCATGATCTCTTGACTATTTAAGGATTCTTGCCAGCCTCAATGAGCTTCTTTGCTTACCAAAAAGACTTCAATTACCCTCATCCACTCAAGAATTTCTCTCCTTTGCTGCTTGTAGATTTGACGAAGTTCCAACTATCTATCAGCTCTTTTGATCATAAGAAGGCCAGCAGAACTTAGCTCAGGTCCTGGCTCATCTCTTACAGCTCGTCAGTCATTCTCTTTGATCAGATACCCCTCTTCCTGGGTACCGAGCCTTCACTACTTCTCCCATTGCATTTGATTATTTATTTCAATTAATTATAGATCAATTAATATTATTGATCGGGTTGGTTTGGGCCTGATCGATAGGCAGTTGGCTCGGGCATGTATAGTGGAGTACAGTTCCCAAGCCTGAGTAAGATCTGGTACACCCAAACCATCTCTTGTCTTTATTGTATGCTCATTAGTTCTACCTTGACCCAAGGAACATATAGGGATCAAGTTGAGTCCAATTAGTGGATTATGGAGGGCCAATTTCTCCATAAGAGTTCATTTCGCTAAATAAGGTTCAGTTAAAACACATCCTTATATATTGGGCTTTTGTCATTCTTGTGTGAATTTGATCTATAGGAATGTTTTAGGGTATTAATTGCTGCATTTTTCATTAGGAATCAACAGGATTTCAGGTTATTTGAAAACCTTAATCTCGTATCCCTACTCTACTATTGTGGGAGGAAGATGAATACGCGGATCGTGCCGACATGTGACCCACGCTGTTCTGCAGTGTAAGACATCGGGTCCTGGTCAACCCACGTGGTCTGCAGTGTAGGACATCATCCCTATTGGCTCGTTGGGTCTCGGTCTACCTGACAGGACCTAATGGCTTAAAATGAATAATGTGTTTAATTAAATGCAATCCCTATAGTTTTAATCTTAGAAAATTTATTAAAAGTAGGGCTTGCTTTATTTTTTTCATCTGATATTCAAATTGTATGATCCAGTATAGCATTTTAATCAAACAAATGTGTATATTAGTAAACTAGATTAATATTTTAGCTTCTATGGATAATTTTCTTAATCATGCCCTAATGATGTTTGATAGACTGCAAGTACATGTCTGCGTTTGCACGCAAGTGTACGTGGTCTGAAGTAATAGTGGAAAGTGTTAGTTTCCGGGATTTATCGAACCACAGAGAATTGGTTGTTTTGTTACTAAGGTTTACCTATTATCACTAATGTTTAAGCTATGATGTAATTGATTGAGTTGGTTCTAGATTAAGCATAATAATCACTAAGTGGAAAATAAGTCAGATAAAGGAAGAGGAGAGTTGGGTTCATCCCACATATCATGATAAGTCATTAACGCATGCTGATTCCGCAAACTTTGTTCTTTATTTACTTAGAATTAAATCAAGTGCACATTATTCTTCCTTGAGTTTTATCTCAAGGTTTCCCAAGTTCAAATCTTGTGCACAAAATGAACACACAATCAGTTCTATTTCAACATAAAGATTCTTATAAGATTTTAGGTTTTGAGTTTTTATCTCATCTCTTAATCAAGGAGATGTAGATTATTTAAACTTTAAAGATCTTATAAGCATTGATTCCACTACAAGCATCACTCGCATCACACATAATTGAGATGAGGGATTAATGTGTTGGGATAAATGACTATGTCACCTCATTCATGAGCACACAACTAATTCTTTCCCACCCTCAATTATATTGAGCTAAGGAGCTCACTTAGTGGGTCTTAACATCACACACATCAACACTTTTAGTTGAGCATAGATTAAGGTGCACTAAGCTCAAGAACTTTCTCACATAGTTCTAAGCTTTCATGCACTCATAAATCTAGCATCTAACCCAAGGTGAGCTATGGAGCACAAGACACTTTAGTTCTTGAGTTCATAAGTTCAATTTCCTTGAATTCACAATCAAGACTAAAATGATAAAAAGCATTTCTTGAGCAAGACATTGAATTCATACATTTTATTGATGCTTGAGGAAAACATCATACAATAAAAATGTAACTATCTAACACATGGGATTACCCCAACCTTTTCCAAGGGAGATTTAGCTACTCATTACAAAAAAAATGAAAAAGGACACACACATGGATAAAAACTCTTTCATGATCAACTAAGAAAATAAATTATAAAAGTAGAGCTTAAAAGATAGTAGGAACGTTCCTTGGAAGTTCTCCGGATTCTTTTTCTCCTTATTGAAATTCCTCTCTTAGGTCGCTAGTGCTGCCTTCCTTCCTCTTCTCCTTAGCAAAAATGGCTCTTCCACTCTTGGGGAGTTCCTCTCTTCCACTATGCACCCCTCTTCTTTACTTAGTTGTTTTTGAGCAAAATTGGGAACCCTCCTCTAGTAAAGAGGAGTGATATATATAATAGAGGAGCTGCATTCTTCCACTTAAGATCCAAACCAGCAATTCCATTAGAAAATTCTGAGCAATGATGGCAAAAATCTCCATTGATGGTGTGGTTACCAATATCTTAATTTATTTAGCCAATATATCCCCTCATATGCCTCCTTTTTAATTAAAAACATAGTAGTTGTAGAGGGAATGATGGCTGGGATAAGATGCAGGTTGGGGGTCTTGTCTAAATCGCAATAAATGCACCTGCCAGAAAAAAGTGTGGCGGGCCGCTGCAGCGTGCTATGGCGCGCTGCGGCGTGCAATGGCACAAGCAATTTTTGCTAAGTGCCCCGTTGCCGCGTGCTACCGATCCCGCTGTTTGCAAAATGACCTGCTGTAGCGTGTGATCGCACCCACAGTTCGCAAATGGACCCGCTGCAGTGCGCGTCAGCACAAGATTTTGCAAAATGACCCGCTGCAGTGTGCCATAGTGCGTTGCAGCGCGCGGCAGCAGTTTCCCTTGAAAAAATTGGATATTTGCATAAATGTCTCTGAACTCCTTTAGATAAGTCATTTTATTGAAAGGATAGACAAAATTTGATTTAGGAGCAGTTTAAAGATCAGAAATGAATGAAATTTTCCTTTATTTTAGATATAAACTATAGATTCATCATACCCCCATACTTAAATTCTTGCTCTTTCTCAAGTAAGCTCAAAATGATATTTTTTTCTATTTTGTAGGTATGATAATCAACAAAAATATCAATTTAGAATAAGTAAAAGTCAAGACATGTACGTAACAAAAATGATTCAAATCATTTGGCACTAAGATATTCTATCCTTGGATATGAAATAAGGTTAATCAATTAATCTCCAAGTATTTGAATTTTTATGCTTGGCACTTGGTGATGGGTAAAGTTCCATGGGAAACTTGGACTAGAGAGGTAAGTAAAGACTCAAGAGTTTTGTGCCATATGTGCTCCTTCTTATGAATCACAAAGATGAAAAGATTAAAGGAGAGATATTTTTCTTCATCCTTTATAATTTTGATCATTTGAGAGAGATATTTTTTATCATACCTTTTTAATATATATATATATATATATACATATATATATATATATATTTATTTATTTATTTATTCTTAGGAAGAGATACTTTTCTTAATTCCTAATACACATCTTTGTGGTCATGAAATCCTTTGGGAGCCTAGCACACTCTTTTAGAGTACTCACCATAATCTCTAGTCTTTAGTCCAATGTCTTTCCCCACACATAGTTTATGGCATTACTTTAAATTTTTGGAGATAGATTATCCTTCATTCATTCCTTAGTTAAAACATTTTAATTCTCATAATGCATTTGATCATCTATTTGTTAAGCACTCCTTTACTTTATATCAAATTCCTTACTCATGTTTTGTAACTTTCATTTCTTTGAAAAATTCAGAAAAATATGTCATTTAAGAATACTAGAAAAATGAGGGAATATGAAAATTCATAAATTACGATCTCAAAATAAAACACACTAAATAAAAATACAAAGGAAAACACAGAAAAATATAAAAAGAAAAATACAACGTCTTTAATTTTTATTTTCCTCCTCTTCCTCCACCTCCTCCACGTACGCAGTTTTGCAAGGATAGCGTGTCTCCGGAATGGGGGCACCAACACGGAGGGATCCGGTCCACCCTGCAAGCTCCAATCCTCAAACATCATCCCGAGGGCTTAATGAAAGTCGGATTGAAACTGTCGCTACTGGATGAGTTCTTGTTTAAAGAACCCCATGTCGGTGGCCAGGGCCTTACTAAGATCCGCTTACTGATTGTGGAGACGCAGCAAAAGCTTATTGGTGAGGTGTTGGCTGGACGGCGCAGATGTTTCTCCCTGCACGCCTTTTTTTTTCTTGGGTAGCTTTCGTTTACTTGCCCGGGCATTCAGATTTGAGGGATTAAGGGCACAACTGGGGGGAACGATGGTGTCAAAGGAGAGGATTTTGACCCATTGGGCCTCACAAAGCCCTGATATTAAAGACCCGAATGCCAATGCAACGTAGGGACCCTTGAGAGATTTTCAAAGCTGCTCAAAAATAATACTCGAGATGCGAATCTCGCCCGGCCTAACCAACAAGCACAAGAGGAGTGCTCGGGCACAGGTCACTTCAGTCAAGTGACTCGTAGGCATGATAAAGTTGGAAAGGAAGACTAGCTAAGCACTACTCGTATCCATTAATTCGGAACGAGGAATGTTGGCTAATCCTCCTTCCCAATCGGTGTCATCGTGGACGAGTTTCGACACGAGATCAAGGGGGTCTTGGCAAGACTACAAGAGTTCCAAGTAAGAGCAAGAATGTACCTCCTCGAACCCATAGAATTGCTCAATTTGAGCAATCCCAAGGGTGACACCCTTACCTCGGCTGAAGTCCCGCTGTCCGGTCGCATCAATGGCATTTGCATAAATCTCTTGGACAATAGAAGGGTACACAGGAGATCTCTTAGCAACCATCTCCCTCCAACCTTGATGGTTGACTTGTTCTATCGGAATGGGCAAGGCGGGGCTGAAGCTCCTCTTCAAAATTAATTTCCACTGAGAAGTGATTGAATAGAATCGCTGCTCCGCCTCAGTGGATTAGAACATTTTCTTATTAAGGGTTCCCCCGGAAGAAGAGGCTTTAGCCTCCTTTCTTGGAATAGCTTTCTTCCCAGAAGACATGATGAGATATGAGAGCTAGAGAGATCAAGAGTGTGAGCAAGAAAAAGAGTTAATAATAGTGCAAGGATAACCCCCCCCCCCCCTTCCCCTCCCATTGCCTCCCTTATATAGCCAAGGAAATCCAAGGCAAGAGAGTATGGTCAATAGGTCTTCCCCATGCCATAAATGTGGTGATCCATGTGAAGGGGGGTAGCTTTTCAATCCCACTTTTTGACTATATGGGGAACCTAAATGGCATGACTTTTTGACTGCATGGTTCCCAATACAGAGAAAAAAAAAAGAAAATTTTTGGGGGAGTCTTCTTCTTCCTTTTTTCTCTTCTAGTTTTCCTTTTTCTTACTCCTTCCTTGCTCCACTTTTCCAAGGAAGGAGTTGAGCTATGATCAGAATTCCTTTCTTCCAATATCAGATCTTCAGGCACATCATCAACCCATAATTTTTCTTTTCTTAATTTCTTCCTAACTTCTTTTTCCATTTCTCTTCGTTTAAAGATAATGGGTTTGAGATCAATTAATTCCATTTTCCCCTTGACATTTACGCTCATAACCCCGCGGTTTATATCAATGACAGCCCTTACACTCATCAGTAAGGGTCTCCCAAAAATGATCATGGAATTCTTATTCCAACGATCCCACTCACAAATCTCAAAATTGGTGGGAACAATAAAACTTCTCAATTCTACTGCAACATTTCTTACCATACCGAGAGGGGTAAAGGATTCCAGGTTAGCAAACTCTAAAATCATGGAGGTGTATTCATTACTCCTACCTTCAGTTGTTCGTAAATATGGTAGGGCTTAATGTTGATCGAAGCACCAAGATCACATAAAAGATCTAAAAATGCTTCGTTCCTAATTATGCAAGAAATGCTCAACCTCCTGGGGTCTTCGCATTTTGGAGCGATAAGCTTCTCACTTTCATCACCCCTATCTTCTTACCATGCCTCTAGCTCATAATCGGTTGCACTCATAGTTTTCAGTCTTAGTTCCCCCGAACACCTCCTCCGAATGAATAACACTAACCAACTCCCTAGGGTTTACTTTGGTATAACTGGGTAGAGCCCTTTGCTACTGAGTGGTCAGCTGATTGGAGATTTGCCCCAGTTGGGTTTCTATATTTCTAAAGGAAGCCTCTATCCCTTGATAGAGGCATTGTGGCGCGTGATAGTCGCTTTGATGCGGTGCATAAATTGGATCGTTTCAGCCTTGAAGGAGTTGAAAGCTCCTTCTAAGTTTGGGTAAATTATTATTGTTTCTATTATCTATGCCTTGTTGATTTGACGAACTTCTCCCATATTGATTTCCATTATTATTGTTACTCCAAGAGAAATTAGGGTGGTCTTTCCACCCTGGATTGTAGGTGTTGGAGTAAGGGTTATTCGTAGAATTGTTATTTCTTAGATAATTTACTTGTTCAGTGTTAGTTTGTATAAAGGAATTATTTGAGTTGCAGCTTTCACTGTTATGCCTACCCTTGCACAATTCACAATGTATCTCCGAAACAACATTAACATTCATTCTTTCATTTTTTCATTCAAGGTGAGTATCTCTTGTTGTAATGCCGTAATTTGGTTAGACTCGTTTACCTTTAAAGTTTCCTTTTTAAGCCTTTTAGAAGGCCACTAATACGCATTGTTAGCCATTTCTTCCAAGAGGTCATAAGCTTCATCTTGGGTTTTGCCACTAATAGAGCCACCGGCAGCTGCATCAATGAGTGTCATGGTAGGAGCATTCAAACCATTGTAAGAAGTTTGCTCTTGCATCCATACAGGAAACCCATGATGTGGGCAATGCCTTAAGCATTCTTTAAATCGGTCCCATCCATCATAGAGTGTCTCCTCTTCCAACTAAGTAAAGTTGGTTATCTCAATTCTCAACCGAGTGGTTTTTGCCGGAGGGAAATAGTTGGCTAAGAATTTCTTAGCCAAATCATCCCACATACGGATGGAATCGCTTGGCAGAGAGCTGAACCAACTCTTGGCTCTGTCTCGTAAAGAGAATGGGGAAAGCCATAATTTAACCGCGTCTTTAGAGATGTTCTTAAACCTGAAGGTATCACATATTTCAAGAAAAGTTGAAATGTGTGAGTTCGAATCTTCAGTGGCTAATCCCCCAAATTGATTATTTTGCACCATACTCATTGTGAAGGGTTTGATCTCAAAGTCATTGGCTTCAATATTATGCCTAATAATTGCATGGGGGACTCCCCTAATAGTGGGAAGTGCATAATCTCTTAGTGCTCTCCCCTAGCCACTCCTACTGGCTCTCCTAATGGCTCTACAAGATTTTCATTAGCATTATTCATAATGGCTTGCTGGTTTGAAAGGTTTTGTTCTCTCCTAGCCTGCAAGTAGGTTCTTTCAATTTCTAGGTCAAACAGATAATTCGCGCAAACTCTTCTACTCATATACTACAATGTTCAGGCTATCAAGAACAAATTTAACAATAATGTTCAAAAAATTTAACAAAAATAAAAGGACAAAAACAAAAAAGTAAATGTTTATAATTATAAAAATCAAAAATGAAAAGTATATGCAAGAAAATTCTTAAATCACTAGCTGCTTATAGATTATCCTTAATACGAAACAAATTTCAATTCCCTGGCAACAGCGCTAACAAGTTGACAGACTGTAAATACACGTCTGCGTTTGCATGCAAGTGTGTGTGGTCTGAAGTAATAAGTGGAAAGTGTTAGTTTCTGGGATTTATCGAACAACAGAGAATTGATTATTTTGTTACTAAGGTTTATCTATTATCACTAATGTTTAAGCTATGATGTAATTGGTTGAGTTGGTTCTGGTTTAAGCACAATAATCACTAAGTGGAAAATAAGTCAGATAAAGGAAGAGGAGAGTTGGGTTCATCCCACATATCATGATAAGTTATCAATGCATGTTGATTCCTCAAGCTTTGTCCTTCATTTACTTAAAATTAAATCAAGTGCACATTATTCTTCCTTGAGTTCATCTCAAGGCTTCACAAGTTCAAATCTTGTGCACAAAATGAACACACAATCAGCTTTATTTCAGCACAAAGATTCTTATAAGATTTTAGGTTTTGAGTTTTTATCTCAAGTCTTGATCAAGGAGATGTAGATTATTTAAATTTTTAATGATCTTATAAGCATTGATTCCACTACAAGCATCACTCGCATCACACATAGTTGAGATGAGGGATTAATATGTTGGGCTCAATGACTATGTTACCTCGTTCATGAGCACGCAACTAATTCTTTCCCGCCCTCAATTATGTTGAGCTAAGGAGCACACTTAGTTGGTCTTAGCATCACATGCATCAACACTTTTAGTTGAGTATAGATTAAGGTGCACTAAGCTCAAGAACTTTCTCACATAGTTCTAAGCTTTCATGCACTCATAGATCTAGCATCTAACCTAAGGTGAGCTATGGAGCACAAGTCACTTTAGTGCTTGAGTTTATAAGTTCATTTTCCTTTAATTCACAATCAAGACTAAAATGATAAAAAGCATTTCTTGAGCAAGGCATTGAGTTCTTACATTTATTAATGCTTGAGGAAAACTTCATACAATAAAATGTAACTATCTAACACATGGGATTACCCCAACCATCCCCAAGAGAAATTTAGCTACTCATTATAAAAGAAATGAAAAATGACACATACATGGATAAAGACCCTTTCATGATCAACTAAGAAAAGAAATTACAAAAGTAGAGTTTAGAAGATACTAGGAATGTTCCTTAGAAGTTATCCAGATTCTTCTTCTCCTTCTTGAAGTTACTCCCCTAGGTCGCTAGTGCTGCCTTCCTTCTTCTTTTCCTTAGCAAAAATGGCTCTTCCACTCTTGGAGAGTTCCTCTCTTCCACTATGCACCCCTCTTCTTTATTTAGTTATTTTTGAGCAAAATTAGGAACCCTCCTATAATTAAGAGGAGTGATATATATAGGAGAGGGGCTGCATTCTTCCACTTAAGATCCAAACCAATAATTCCAATAGAAAATTCTGAGCAATGATGGCAAAAATCTCCATTGATGGTGAGGTGACTAATATCTTCATTTGTTTAGCCAATACATCACCTCATAAACCTCATTTTCAATTAAAAATGTAGCAGCTATAGAAGAATGATGGCTGGGACAAGATGCAAGTTGGGGGTCTTGTCACAGCCGCAATAAATGCATCTGCCAGAAAAAATTACGGCGGGCCGCTGCAGCGCGCAGCAGCGTGCGGTAGCATGCTAGGGCACGCGGCTGCGTGCAATGGCACACTGCGGCGTGCAATGGCACAAGCAATTTTCGCTAAGTGCCTCGCTGCCACGCGCTACCGCGTCCATTTTTCGCAAAATGACCCACTGCAGCGCGCTACCGCGCCCGTGGTTTGTAAACAGACTCGTTGCAGTGCGCGTCAGCCCATGCTTTTGCAAAGTCACCCGCTGCAGCGTGCTACCGCGCCCGCGATTTGCAAATGGACCTGCTGCAGCGAGCGATCGTGCCCGCAGTTTGCAAATGGACCCGCTGCAGCACGCGTCAGTGCAAGATTTTGCAAAATGACCTGCTGCAGCGCGCGGGCAGCAGTTTCCCTTGAAAAAAATTTAAAATTTGCATAAATGTCTCAGAATTCCTTTGGATAAGCTATTTTCCTAAAAAGATAGACAAAATTTGATTTAGGGGTAGTTTGAAGATCAAAAATGAATGAAATTTTCCTTTATTTTAGATATAATTTATGGATTCATCAATATTAAATATTGATTAGTGAAAATTAAAACATATATTTGTCCAAATGGCATCCTTATAAGTTCTATTCCTTCATTATGTTAGTTAGAACTTAATTGCAAGGACAATTTTCCTTTCCTTTACATGAGAACTTGATTAGTAATTCTTAACACCATTTGTAATATGATTTTGATATTTTTGGCATCTATGTGATCCTTGAATAGTAAACAACCTAACAATATCATTATGTTTCAATTTTTGCATGCTTAACTCCTAGTTATGACTAATTAGCCTTTCTTAAACTTGTTGATAAACTAAACTAAATTTAATTATTGATTTTGCGCTCCTTAGACAACAAGGATGAATTTAACACTTTTGATTTGTCATTTGATCTTAAATTGGCATGTTATATCATTAAGTATTAAAATGATTAATATGATTTTTCATCCTAATCTTAAACTTTATATTTCTTGAATATTCTCTTAAGTAAGAAAACTTAGCATGAATTGATCTTTAATAAATCAATAAAATATGCTTGATTATCAAACAACCAACTCCTAATTGTATAATGATTTATCTCATGACTTGAATGTTAATGGTAAGATTATAGATTAAGAGATTAGCATCCTTGATTAATTCATTTAATTAAGGATTGAACATATGAAATTGCATACAATTATAATTATCTTGATCTTAGATAAATCCTCAGAAATTGAAGGTCATGGATATAAGTATTAAGAGTCTTAAATCTCTTAAGAGATAGTGATGGCATTATGTCAAAGTGATTAATTATAACCTTAGATAAAATCACTTTGAGGTAGGAATGCCTTACTTGTCTTACATTGAGGTAGGATTTTAGATAAACTTTACCAACCATAGATGAGATCTTATGCCCTTGTGATAAAATAACCCCAATAGATTTACATTGAGTTATCCAATTGAGATAGTTAACCTAATTAAAATGACCTATGTCACTTCCTTAGAGCCATTTGATTAGGGCCTACTAAAATGAAGAATGGATTCTATAGTATGAAATACCTCATTTATTAAATTAGTCAGTTTAAAATTACAAGTAATGATAATATTAGTATATTATATGAAGATTGTAATGAATATCCATAAAACTAATTTGATTCTGTAGGATATTTAATTTGTTGATTTACCTTGAATATAATTGTAGAGTTTTAGTCTTATCTTAGGTAATTATATAAGTATAATTCAATTCATGATAAACATTCCCAAGTTCAAAGTATGTTATAAGTAGCGGTTTGAACATCTTAGTTTGAGAGAATAAACTACAAAAGGATATTTATCTCTTATCTCTGTGCACGAGGATAAGTGTAGTTAACCAAATTAAGTGTTTGATGTCACCTTCTTATGATATACTAAATATGCATATGCACTCTTAAACATGTGGTAAATTATGATATTATGAACGTAAAATTTTGAACAAATGTTGACTTCAGTAGAATTAATTTTGATTTATATGGCTCATATTATTAAACATTTTGATTAATATGGTATTAAGTGAATGTGCATATTATGGATCAATAGATTAAATTGTTAGACATCAAGAAGTGATGTTTACTTTTATTTATTTATTTTGATGATTTGAAAGCACTTATTGTATAAAACTCCATGGCATATCATAAATTGCATAAGCATAAGATATCATTAGTAAAGCATTGTGCTTACCTTGGACATGCAAGTATAGTGGTTCTGCTCATCAAGAATATGTTAGCAGAGTATTGTGCTCACCTAGGAATACAAAATGCTATATGGCATCAAGGTCATCAAAATTTGTAGCATATTCAGGTGCATATTGTGACGAACCCAATATTGAGAATCACTAAACTCAACATTGATACGCCACCACAATAACAAATACTAGATTAGAAGGAAGCTAATCCAAATCATTAGATATTGTGTTTGGCCAAGGATTTAGAAGAGAATCTTAAGTTAAGATGGAAGGAAATTTTTTGTTTATTTTTTATTTTTATGAAATGTGTTATGTGAAATACTTATGAAGATGCAATATATGTAAAGACATGAGAGAATGTAATTTAAAAACATTTGATACGAGTACTTGCAAATCCTAGATATGAAAATTCAAATATTTAACATAGGAAACATGAGTCTATAATGTTACAAATTATTCTAAGTTATTAAATTAATTTGGTAGAGTTTCTACTATATTTGGCTAAAGAAACACCTGCAATGTAGACATACAAGTCTTCCATTCCAATGGAAGATATAATTGAAAGAAAAATAGCCTACAACTAATATTAAATTAATTCATTACATAGGATTGTTTAGTTTCAGTTCTAATATAGAGCCAATCCATTACATAGGATTTACTCATTTATAATTCTAATATAAAGTCAATCCATTACATGGGATTACTTATTTCTAATTTTAAAGTAAAGTCAATCCATTACATGGGATTGCTTATATACAATTCGAATAGTTTGAAGTGAGAAAACACATATGCAATAATTATCTATCCTAGAGTGTGCACAATTCTATTATCACTTAATACATACAATATGGATAAGGAGAAATTCTCAACTTAGATATCTAACTATTTTCCAATTTTGTATGCAATTTAGTATAAAACTAATTCCAATCAACATACAAAGTAGATATACAACTAATGACTTAGTTGATGTTTATTTACATACATTCATTTACATCATACATTCATCTCTTCTCAAGCATTTAAATGTAAAACTAATCTCCAACACAAGTATAGCGAAAGTAAGTAAATGGAATTACATACAAACCAATAGTAAATTTAAATAAAAGCAAGAAATTAAAGCTCACTTGTAAATATTTATAACCTATATATCTATGATATTATAAGCAGAAGCAGCTAGCTTTTAGCACTTGGTCTAGCTCCAGTAGCCTCCAAATGCACCTGATCTATTATATTTTGGCTTTTAAATGTGATAGAGCAAAGCCAAGAAATAAAAAATCTTGTTAGGCTAAATAGTCTAAGTATATTTTAAGATTGAGCTAAGCACTTTATTATTTAATTAGATATCACTACTAGTTACAACATAAGCACAAGCATGGGTGCAAAAGGGAAAGCATACATGTGTGGAAAAAGTAAGTAAGAAAAAGGCAAAGTGAGTTAGAATACTCACTTAAATATACATCCTAGCCTGCAAATTAAATAAGGGTAAAAGAATCCTAAATAGGCTAGAAAGAAACTAAAGTGCATATGAAAATATATGAAGTAAAGTATGTATATATTCAAAAGAACTTATGCTAAGTAAGAAAAAGAGATGATGAAGCATTTAAATGTAATTTAACAACTTTCGCTATAATCTAAGTAAACTCTAAATATATAGTACAATACAATAATATAGAAAATGCATAGTATAAAAATTGAAGGAAGATCTTAGACTATTAGTCTAAAATTCACATAGTCTAGAACTATAGAAAGTAACATAACTAAAAGCTATGATGAGTCTTAACTATCTATAAGATTGAAGAAGATCTCATATGTTGATTAATTGAAGTTATTTAAAACCCTACTCATTCTGTGGGCACTTACAGAATGAAAAGACAAGTTAAACACATCTATTTAACAATTAAAGAAAAGCGGGGTCAAAAACTAGCAACACTCATATTCACCCCCTGAGAATGTGAGGTCTTCTTATTACTCCTCTATAGCCTACCCTTAGCTGATCTAGCTATATAAACCCCTATTGATTTTAATGTGGAAGTGTTATTCATGCACAATATCTTATATACATGATTCAAATGAATAAGGCTCAAAGCTAAGCAAGCATTCAAGGAAATTCAATAATTACAACTAAGTGATATCCAAAGTTATCTAATTTTAATGATCTACTTAATGATTGGAGCTAATTGAGCTCCAAATTAACTTTGAGATATTGATCTCAAGTTAATTGTAAATATAGTAGTAGTTGAGGTTTTAAAAAAAGTAGTTTCAATTCAATATTATGATATGACAAAATAATTTATAAGTATAAATGATACAATTAGAAACTAATTTTTATTCACATCCTGAACTATAAGATTCAATTATGATAATTAAATCAAATATTAGGTGACTAGTAGGAAAAATTGAGATTAAGAAATTATCAAACTTAAGCAATTAGAAGTTAAAGTTTAATCTACTAAGGTTCACTAGCTAGGTTGTAGTTTGAAGATTTTATCAAATCAAGTACTCTTCTAGCTAGGTTATAATAAAATGGGAGGTTTAAAGTAAGCAAATGATGGGACTTAAGAAATACAAGTTCTAAGTATCCTAATAGCTAAAGCTTAAGTAATTCAATAGGATTCTTAAACTAATCTAAGAAAATTAGGAATTTCTATCCTAGCTCTTAAAAGATTCAAGAGAATGCTTTAAGGATTAGGATGAATGAACTAAGTTTTAATCTAGTCACTAAAGGCTAGATCTAGTTGATTCAATAATCTACAATTACAAAGGCATAAAGACTAATTACTCTTAAAGGGTGTAACTAATAGATATAAGGATCAACTGCAATTCAAATTATAAATCAATCCTAGGGTTTCTACCTTAGAGTTGAAAGGTGAATCAAGCAATTTGCAATTGATTTACATATTTAGAAAATGAGAACTAAGCTCACACATAAGTATTATAAATGGATATCGGGAATAGTAAATGTGACATGTTAGCTATCCTAGGATTTTTATAATACCTAAAACATGCCATTTAGGAAATTAGAATTATCACAATAACACCTAATTAAGAGCTAATAACCTAAAATCACTAATTGTTGTCCAATAGGAAATAATTTACATATTATTGAAATCTTTAAGTCATAAGGAGAAAAATGATACTAAGTATGTCAAATTTGATAATATTAGAAAATTAGGGTTTTTAGAACTCTTAAGTAGGGTTTAAAAGTGATTAAGAAAATTAGGGTTCAAATGTTAAATTTGATTTCATATTATTGTTCCTCACATTTTTGTGAGTAAAATCGCTATTTGATCATTTAATTTGACAATTAAATGATCAAATTAAGTCACATGAAATGATGAAATTAATTTGTAATTAATTAATTAATCCTAAATATTGACTAATTAAATATTTATAAAAATAGAAATTAAATTGCATATTATTAATCTACTCATTTTTGTGATCAAAATGATATATAATTTTGTATTATTTAGATGAGTAGAATTAAAATTATAATTAAATGAATGTTTCAATAATTAATCATTTATAATTAATTTACTAATCAATAAATTTAAGCACGGAATTAATAATACGGTGCGAAATTTAATGGCGTTGAGACTTAGGGAAGACACGACGCTGATTCTGCAGATTTGACAACTAACGGCGCATGATTTCCTAGACAGCGTTGAATTCAGGGCTATGCTGAATTTCGTAGCTGACGCGGCAACCTCCAGATTTGACATGCATCCTTGATTTACACGGGAGACGGTGTGGTCAAACCGGTCCCGGCCTAACTAAAATGCATGAACCATTTGAGCAGACCCGACCGCATCGTCCCCGTCGATACCGCAAGCAAAAAATTAGGGTTTCCCTTAAACATTGAATCTGATGGTCCCTTAGGATAATTTTTAGACTGGAAGAGAGATCTTACTGGGACCAATCATCCTAGGCACGGATGAGAGTCAATAGACATAGGGACAATTCTAGAAGTCGATGCCCTAATTTCAGGTTTGCAGTTTAGGGTTCATAATTGAAATGCAAGTAACCCTAATTCAGGTCGGGGTCAATCCAGGCTCAAATGAACTCAATCGACCACTCAGATGATTGCTATATGGCTTTAGAATGCAATACCACATTAACCAAATTGAGAAAAGAGATGGGGAAGGAGTACCTGATAGAAATGGGAGCTCACAAACTGACATTCCTAGGGAATCTTTAGCAAGTTATCCTTCAGCTCATAGAGTCTCCACCATGCCAGGAATAAACCAAAAATTCCCAAAATGTAATTATCCTAGGCCTAATTGCCAAAAAAGTGGTGCAGGCAATGAGGACAGTCCTCTCCTTAGGCATTGGGATCGTGTAGAAGGGAGACATATAGAGGAATCGTCCGGTCCATCGGATCAAGGCGTCGATCAGACGGCTAGACGCGATCGTCTGCATAGAGCCGTTTGATCTCCTTAGATAACACGGAACGGCCAGGATCCTTAGATCCTGTTGTTCCGTGTTTGGCGCCTTACACGAAATATGTGCAGAAAATTAAAATAAATCGTTATATTTATTATTTAATATATATATATATATATGTATATATATATTAATTTATTTGCTTTATTATATTAATTAATTAAACTCTATTTATCAATCAAAATTAAATAACCAAATGCACTTTGAAAAATCCCAAAAATTCACTCTTATTTAATTGAGGTGTGGGAAATTGAAAAATGAATTTAGATTTTTGATCGGAGGTCAATTTAATTATCTTAATTTTATAGGTATTTAAATATTATTAAAATGTTCGAGAAAAATTTGACGACTTCCAAACACTTCCAAAATACCACTCCTAGCTAATTTGGGTGTGGTGAGTCCAATGGTGGACTCTATTTTTTATTCAAAAGTCTAAATAATTTAGGCATTCTTAAAATTATCATAAAACTAAGAAATATTGGAAATTGTCAAACGATCCCCAAATTGCATAAAAATTGAAATGGAGACTCCTAATACTATTATAAGACTAATGGAAAAAGATTATAGTCAATTAGGTCACTAATTAATGAGTAACAATACTAGAATTGTTATAGACTCCCATCCTTAAAAAGAGTGTCTCCCACAACACACAACAATTAAAATAAGGAAATTGAAAATGCAAAAGAAAGTCTAAAGAAACGATAACAAAAGTAAAAGAACTAGATCTACCTGAATAAGAAAATAATTTTGGAAACTTCTTTAGCATATCCTCATATTTCTCTCACGTGGCTTCACCAGCTGGATGATTCTGCCAATGTACTTTGATCATAGGAATGCTACGGTTTCTTAACTATTTAAGATCCCGCCCTAGAATCGCAACAGGTTTAACAACGAATGTCAGATTGGGTTGCAGTTCCATTATAGGTATCTAAACTTGCTGACTTGGATCTAGCAAACACCTTCTTAGTGACAAAATGTGAAACACATTATGTACAGCCGAGAAGTCTTCTAGCAACTCTACTCTATTAGCAGATGCTCTAATACTCTCAATCACTTCAAAGAGTCCTAAATACCTTGGACTCAGCTTTCCAGAAACACTGAATCTCAACACACCGCACATTGGAATAACTTTAAGATAAGACCTATCGCCCACATGGAACTCCAACTGATGATGACGAGCATCATAAATTTATTCTATCTATCATGAGCTGCAGTCATATTGTGCTTGAGCAGTTGAACATTCTTAGTGCTGTTTTCTACTAACTCAGAACCATAAAGTTGAGAGTCTCCTACTTCAGTCCATGCGACTGGAGTGGTACACCTCCTTCCATATAGAGCTTTATAAGGAGCCATAGCAATACTAGATTGATAACTATTTTTGTAGGCGAACTCAACTAACACTAAATGATCATCCCATGATCCACCAAAGTCTTGAACACAAAGATGCAAGAGATCTTCCAAGATCTGATTAATGCGCTTAGTATGACTATTTGTGAAGTAGGACGGGGGTGAGGACATGTAACATAATCAAATCCACCAATTAATTTACAAAATTAACCTTGCATATTTAAGTTACTAGAAGATATGCGAGTCGCTTGTTGGGAATAAAGAGAAGTGTTGTAAGCGTTCACAAGTAATGAGAGCTATGATTAAACAAGCACACTTGTAAGGTAGGAAGAAAAAAAATAAAAATAAATGAAGATGATCTTACGGGAGCCTTATTACCGAATATGCCGCTTACGATAAAGAAGATTAACTTCTACGAGCAGTCATTCGCCACAGATCGAACCTTCTTTCCTTGGAAGTTCTTCTCCAAGAATTGCAAACCACACCTCAAGAAGTCCTTCTCTTAAGAATGAAGCTCACATAACATAAAGAAGAAGAGAGTATTTTTTTATATCACTTGCAATACCATAATACATGTGAGGGTGGCCAATTTATGGCCATAAAATACATACCAAATGACCATAAAAACCCTTAACCAACCTCTCATGAAGGACTAAAGTGTCCTTTCCTCTAAAAGACCAAAAAAACCATATACTTACTCTCTCATGAAGGACTAAAATGTCCTTTCACACAAATGACCAAATAAACTATAAACCAACTCTCTCATGAAGGACTAAAGTGTCCTTTTACATAAAAAACTCACATGATAATATATGGGCTAGGATGAAGGCCCATTTATGGAACAAATACAAAAGCTCATAGGACTCAAAAATAGAAAAATAAAACATAGTACCATTAAACTAATTTATTATCTGACACGTCGATGATGATTTCGTTGATGCCCTGCATCAGCACTCCCCAGCTTTGAAGGAGTCACCTCTGGTGAATGAAGCTAATTATATTCTTGAAGTAGATCTGAATCAAGTTGTTGTAGTTCTTCATGTGTCAACCAAGAGTCTTCTAAAGGTGAAAGGCCTTTCTATCGAACAAGATATCTTTGAACCCCACCAATAGTATTGCAATTATTTAATCATCAAGTACTTGAGACTGATGATGAGAACAGAGGCAACGAGTCGGTAGTGGCAGTGGTAATACTGGTTATTTGTTTTGTGGTTCCTGCAGGTTAGTAATACAAGTAGAAGCATCCAATATATCGAAAGAAGCATAATCATGGTACAATGTAAGGTCTGCCACATTGAAAACTGGAGATATTCCAGCATCATTCAGAAGATCAACTTGATAAGCATTTTCATTGACTTTCCTTAATATCTTAAAAGGTCCTGCTCACCTAGCACTCAACTTTTTGAATGTTCCTATTGGAAATTTCTCAGACCTCATCCTTATTAGAACCTTGTCACCATGTTGAAATTCAACAATTTTTCTTCACTTATCTGCATCAATTTTATACTTATTGTATGTAATGGTTAATTTCTGTTCAATTTCTTGGTGGAGATCATGCATACTTTGAGCAAATGATGATGCAAACTCACTAGCTCTATATGTTATGGGAAGATCAATTAAGTTGATTGGTTTTTGTGGCTCATAACCAGTTACAAATTGAACCAGTAGATCTATTAGTTGAACTATTATAAGCAAACTCAGCCGTGGGTAATATAAGATCCCAGCTAGTAGAATGGTCTGAGATTAAGCATCTAAGCAGATCTCCAAAGCTTCGATTTACCACTTCTATTTGACCATCTGTCTATGGATGATATGCTATCAAAAAATCCAGTTTTATGCCTAGTTTCTTCCAAAGAGTCTTCCAAAAATAACTCATAAAGCATACATCTCGATCAGACACAATTGTTTTAGGTAAACCATGTAACTTGACTACTTCACAAAAAAATAATGTCGCAACATGAGATGCATCAGAAGTTTTATAGCATGGAATAAAGTGTGCCATCTTAGAAAATTGATCAACGACTACAAGAATAGAGTCGTAGTGTCGTGTTGTGCGAGGTAATCCTAGTATAAAATCCATACTTATGTCTTCCCAAGGTTTATGAGGAATAGGAACAGGCGTATAGAGTCTACAATTATTCTGCTTTCCCTTTGCAAGTTGGCATACACAACATCGAGAAACTATACGAGCAACATCTCTCTTTAGACTAGGCCAATAAAATCGATCTTGAATCATTGCAATAGTTTTGTCACGCCCAAAATGTCCTGCAATTCCTCCTGCATATAGCTCGTCAATGAGAAAAATACGAAGAGAAGAATCAGGAATGCAAAGGCATGTGGCATAAAAAAGATATCCATCTTGAAATTAGTAATTTGAATCAATGACTCGCCCCTTTTCAGATAATGAAGAATAAATTTGACCAAAATCTTAGCATGTAGAGTAATCAGAAATCATTTTATCAAACCCAATTACTTTTACTTTCATTGTATGTAAAAGGAGAAACATGCGACTCAAAGCATCTACGACTTTATTCTCAATACCGGCCTTATGTTTTAAAACAAAAGTGTATTCCTGTAAATATTGAACCCATTTAGCATGACAAGCACTTAACTTTTTTTGAGAGTTTAAGTATTTAAGGGCTTCATGATCAGAGTAAAGAACAAATTCACGAGATATAAGATAATGTCTCCAGTACCGTAGAGTTTGAACAACTGCATAAAACTCACGATCATATGTGGAATATTTTTGGCAGGCATCATTTAACTTCTCACTAAAAAAGGCTATCGAATGGCCTTCTTGTTTAAGCACTCCACCTATTCCTACCCCAGAAGCATCACATGAAACTTCAAAAACTTTATCAAAGTTTGGCAACTTTAATATTGGTGGACTAGTGAGATGCTCTTTTATTTTAGTAAAAGCCTAAGTGGCTGTAAAAGTCCATTTAAAATTACCTTTTTTTAGGCATTGTGTGATAGGTGCCATGATGGTACTGAACCCACGAATGAACCTTCTATAAAATGTGGCCAACCCATGAAAACTCCTAACATTATGAATGGATCTTGGTGTAGGTCATTCTTTAATTACTTTTATCCTTTCAGGATCAGCTGAGACTCCATGGTTTGAAGCAACAAATCCTAAAAATATGACAAATGAAGTCATGAAAGAGCATTTCTTCATAAGAATATAAAATTTTTTTCGACGAAGTGTTTCAAATACTTTTCTTAAATGACTTAGATGCTCTTCTTGGGTCTTGCTAAATATTAAAATATCATCAAAATACACAACTAAAAAGACCCCAATAAAAGGTTGAAGTATATATGTCATGATGCGCATAAATGTACTCGGAGCATTAGTTAAACCAAAAGGCATAACTAACCATTCATAAAGGCCATTTTGTGATTTAAAAGTAGTCTTCCATTCATCACCATGCATTCTAATTTGATGATATCCACTTTGAAGATCAATCTTTGAAAATATTACAGATCCAACCATGATATCAAGCATGTCATCCAACCTTGGAATAGGAAATCGATACTTAATGGTGATCTTATTAATTGCCCTATCAATACACATGCGCCAAGTTCCATCTTTCTTAGGTGTAAGAAGTGCTGGAACAGCAGAAGGGGACAAGCTCTCACGAATTAATCCTTTGTGTAATAAATCATCAACTTGGCGCTTAAGTTCAGCATGCTCAATTTGATTCATTCGATAGTGTGGCAAGTTGGGCAATGTAGATCCAGGTACCAAATTGATAGCATGTTGTATATTTATCAATGGGGGTAGTTTACTAAGAAGTTCTTCAGGACATAGGTCTTGAAATTCAGTCAAGAGTTGAGTGACTTCATAGTATTGGGTTGAATTTTCATTCCCTTTTAAAGATTCCATAACAATAAGAGTATAGACAATATTATTTTCACTAGAATGCTCAAACTCTTGCCTACAAATTATAGTTAAAGGTCCCTTCTCTATTGGTGAAGAAGAGTCTTTTGGATTCTCAATCAAAAGTTCCTTTGGCTTTGTCGGGTTTAAGATAATTTTCTTTCCACCAAACATAAAGACGTAAGTATTTGCCCGTCCAAAGTGAGTAACATCTAAGTCATATAGCCAAGGTCTCCCTAAAAGTACATGTGCAACGTCCATAGGGAGAACATCACACCAAATGTGATCAGAATAGGTTGCTAAGTTGAGGGGAACAAGACATCTTTGGGTAATAGAGATACTAGTCTTATCTACCCATGCAACCTTATATGGTTGTGGATGAGGCTCTGGGCTTAGTTTCACTCTTACTAATGCACTAGCTAAGACAACATTCATGCAGCTACTACTATCAATTATAAGTTTACAAGTCTTATCTCCACTTTTAAAGTAAGTGTAAAAGATATTTGTTCATTTCAGTCTGTATTGGTTTGGGGGGTAGCTAAGACACAACGAACTACTGTTAAATGTGGATTAATTAAAGCTTCATCAGCATCACTAGCATCTTCACATGGATCACACTCCACATTATTACCTTGTTGATCATCTTGTAATTTTGGATCGATGGAGTCTACATGATGTTTCCTATGTGGACAATTATTTGCATAATGTCCCGTCTTTCCACAAGTAAAGCATGTGATGTTTGATTTAGCATTTGAATTTCTAGATAAGGGTCTTACTCTTTGATCATTTGGTACTTTAGTAACATATGGTGGTGGTTGATTTGGCTTAAGAGGTGCACCTTGCACATTGTTAAATTTGCGTTGAGAAATTGGCCTTAAGTATTGTTCTATTTGGAGGGCTCTCTGAAATGCTTCTTCAAGTGCATACACCTCTTGAGTCAACATCTCTCGATGAATGTCAGGTCTTAATCCAGCTCGAAACCTAGCTATAGTTGCTCTAGAATCTTCAATAATATCACATCAAATTAATAATTCATCAAGGCGAGTCATATAATCTGCAATACTCATAGATCCTTGCCTAAGAGTTATGAGTTCATCAAAAAGTTGGTCTTGAAATGTTGAAGGAAGATATTTTTACTTGAGCATCTCTTTCATTTCTTCCCAAGATCTTACAAATTATTGGCCTGATCATTGTTGTTGTCATCCTAGATTTACCCAGTAAGTTTTAGCATGAGTAATAAGTTTCATACTAGAAAATCTAACCTGACGATTTCCAGATATTACCATCCAATCAAAATACTGATCCATTTCTACAAGCCAATCAGAAAAAATTTTAGGATCAAGATGCCCATCAAAGGTCAGAGGGTCTACTCTAACCTTTCTAGTAATGTCTATATCTTGGTCAAGTTCAATGAGCCTTGTGGTGGCATAAAGTTGATCATAACCTCGATAATGTTCTTCTAATCGTAGATTATTTTGGTTTTGTTTAAAACCTCTTAGTCGACCCAAAGGTGCAATAGCTCTATGAAGAGTTTGAAATGGAATATCTTCTGCCTCAGGATATTCAAATAAATCATTATGTGGAAACGTCCTATTTCTTTGTATTCTAAACGTAAGTGGGGAAGAATTTGTGTGCTGGTCATAAGGTGTATTTCGCTCACTATTTTCTAGTGGGGCATCTGGTGTCAGGTTAGGTTCCTGAATTGTGCTGTTGTTATTTTTATTTTCTAGGGCCTCCAATCTTCCTCTAAACTCTCTACAAGATTGTTGATAAAGAAAAGTTAAATCATCGAGCTACTCTTGCAGATTAAGAATAGCATTCTCACATCTATGATCGAGCATTTGATTTTGATATGGGTGACCACTGCGAGTAGTCATATCTATCCGAGTAGATAATGAAATAACTAACTACGAAATTGTAAATCTCTTATCGATTACCCAAAAACTAGATTTATAATGATAAATATAAAAAACATTTTATTTTTCTTAATAATTTTAATGAGGTGGATGTGAATAAATTAAAAGTAAGATAAAAAAAGAAATTTTTTTTTATTATTATTATTATCTTTTTTTTTTTTTTTTTATTTGGTGGCTAAGGATGATATAAATTATAATCCTACTAAATTTTAATTAAACTAATGAACTTTTAATATTTATTAAAATAAAAATTATTATGAATTAATATAGAAATGTAGGACTATATATGAGGATAAATTCTCTGATACCAATCTGATGTAGGACGGGGTGAGGACATGTAACATAATCAAATCCACCAATTAATTAATAAAATTAACCTTGTATATTTAAGTTACTAGAAGATATGCGAGTTGCTTGTTGAGAATAAAGAGATGTGTTGTAAGCGTTCACAAGTAATGAGAGCTAGGATTAAACGAGCACACATATAAGGTAGGAGGAAAGAAAATAAAAATAAATGAAGAAAATCTTACGGGAGCCTTATTAGCCGAATATGCCGCTTATTATAAAGAAAATTAACTTATACGAGCAGTCCTTCGCCACAGATCGAACCTTCTTTCCTTGGAAGTCCTTCTCCAAGAATTGCAAACCACACCTCAAGAAGTCCTTCTCTTAAGAATGAAGCTCTTAAGAATGAAGCTCACACAACACAAAAAAGAAGAGTATTTTTTTTATATCACTTGCAATGCCATAATACATGTGAGAGTGGCTAATTTATAGTTATAAAATACATACCAAATGACCATAAAAACTCTTAACCAACCTCTCATGAAGGACTAAAGTGTCATTTCCTCTAAAAGACCAAAAAAACCTTATACTTACTCTCTCATGAAGGACTAAAATGTCCTTTCACACAAATGACCAAATAAACCATAAACCAACTCTCTTATGAAGGACTAAAGTGTCTTGTTACATAAAAAACTCACATGACAATATATGAGCTAGGATGAAGGCCCATTTATGGAACAAATACAAAAGCCCATAGGACTCAAAAATAAAAAAATAAAACATAGTACCATTAAACTAATTTATGATCTGGCATGTCAATGATGATTTCATTGATGCCCTGCATCAATTTATCTGGGGGTGGAAAGTAGTACTCAATGCTAAACTCATCCCCAAGTCTTGCTGAACAGTTGACCAAAATCTAGAAGTGAATCTACTGTCTCTATCAGAAACTATACAGTTTGGTGTACCATGCAAATGAACGATCTCCTTAAGATAAAGCTTGGCTAACTTCTCAACTGGATCAGTCTGACGAATAGCTAAAAAATGGGCTAACTTAGTGAGTCTATCAACTATCACCCAAACAGAGTCAGAACCAGATCTACTCTTAGGCAAACCAATAATGAAGTCCATCGAAATATCAGAGCACTTCCATTTAGGAATGTTTAAGGGTTTAAGAAGTCCACCAGGCTTTTGGTGTTTGGCCTTGACCAAGGAACAGGGATGGCACTTGGAAATTAAAATGGCTATTTCCCGCTTCATGCCGGACCACCAAAATGATTGCTTGAGATCTTGGTACATCTTACAACTACCAGGGTGCACTGCATAGCCAGAGTTATGAGCTTAAAAATTCATTTGTAAATGTAAGCTTTTTGAAATCCATAACCTGGACTTCTAAAATACCGCACCCTCGTCATCAAGATGTAATTCAGATCTCTTGCCACTAACGATTTCAGAAACTAACATTGAATAACTCAAATCTTCATTCTAAGCTTCGATAATCTTAGATCTTAGGGAATCATCTGACTGAATAGCAAATACTCAAATCAGCTGAATTGATCAGCTCAAGATTCAATCTAACAAAATCTTTGATCAAAAATTCATTGCAACAAAAGGAATATAAAGTCGCTTTATGACTAAGGGCATCAGCTTTGACATTAGCTTTACCCAGATAGTATTGGATTTCCAAATCATAGTCACAAAGTAACTCTACCAACTATGCTGATGACAATTAAGTTCCATTTGAGTGAAGATGTACTTCAAAATTTGATGATCAGTAAACATCTCACACTTAACTTTATACAGGTAGTATCTCCAAATCTTTATAGCAAAAAGTACCCCTACAAGTTCAAGATCATGCACAGGATAGTTCTTCTCATTAGGCTTAAGCTGTCTAGAGGCATAGGCTATAACACAGAGATCTTGCATCAGAACACAACCAAGTCCTACCTTAGAGGCATCAGTATAAACTTGAAAATCTTTACCCTCATGAAGTAGTACTAGAACAGGAGCAAAAGTCAATAACTATTTCAACTTCTAAAAAGATTCTTCACAGGTTGTGCTCCAGATGAATGGAACATGCTTCCTAGTTAACTGAGTTAATGACAAAGATATTAGAGAGAATCTAGGAATGAATCTTCTGTAATAACTAGCGAGTCCTAAAAAACTACAGATCTCTATTACAGACTTAGCTTGGACCTACTGTTGAACGGCTTGGATTTTCTTTTGATTTACTATAATGCCTTCAGCATCAATCACGTGACCCAGAAATGTCATAGACTTGAGCCAAAACATGCACTTAGAAAACTTAGCGAAGAGCCTATTTTCTCTTAACAATTCTAGAATGGTACACAGATACTCTTCATGCTCAGCAGCGGACTTTGAGTAGATTAGGATGTCATAGATGAAATTTGTGACAAACTCATCGAGATACGACTTAAGAATGTGCTGCATCAGGTCCATGAAGATGGAAGGAGCATTTGTTAGTCCAAATGAAATGACTAGAAACTCAAAATGCTCATATCGGGTCCTGAATGCAGGTTTGGAAACATCTTCATCCTTGACTATAATTTGGTAGTAACCTGATCTTAAGTCAATCTTGGAGATGATCTTTGCTTTAGTGAGTTGTCAAACAAATCATCGATCCTAGGAAGAGGATACTTATTCTTCACAATCACTTTATTAAGCTCATGATAGACTATACGCATCCGCATTGAACCATCCTTTATCTTGATGAATATAATAGGAGCTCCCCAAGGTGACATACTAGGGCGAACAAATCCTTTCTCTAACAACTCTTGTAACTACTCTCTAAGCTCTTGCAGTTCTTTTAGAGCCATTCTATATGGAGCCTTAGATTTAGGTTGAGTCCCAGGGATAAGTTTAATAGAAAACCCTACCTTGCGTAGAGGAGGTAGTCCAGGCAAGTCCTCAGGGAACACATCCAGGAACTCTCTAATAATGATAGTCTCTCCTGGGCTGCTGACTTGCTTTTCTTCACCGATTAGAGTTACTAAGATTGCATAGCAACCCTTACTAAGAGGCACTTGACTTCAATTGTATTAATTAAAGATGCAGTCAAGCCAAGTTTTTCTACAAACACTTCAAGTTTCTTTCCAACCTTAAGTGAAACTCGCTTATGGAAGCAATCTATTATGGTATTAAACTTACTTAGCCAATCCATTCCTAAGATTATGTCTAAATTTGTAATGAACAAAACAATAAGTTTGGATTGGAAGACTTCGTTACTGATTGGGATGTCTGCCAAACCGAACTCATTTGCACACATTTCAGCACCAAATGACATTTAAACTACTAAGGGACTACCTAAGCTGAAATGTTGAAGACTTAAGGAAGAGGCACAACACATTAACATGAAAGAGTGACTAGCACCAGTGTCAAAGAGAGTGTCATAGAACTAGCTTTTAATAATTAGAGTTCCTATAGTAGGGAAAGTAAACTCTAATTATAACTAATGAAAATTAAAGTAGGAAAATGCTAAAAATAAACTTAGAACGTATCGGTAACAATACTATTGTCATTTGGGGCAGTTGAAGAAGACAAATTGTATACCCTTGGTACTGCAAGAGGTTGAGCAACGGACTTGCCCTTATCCTTTTTGCTATAGCGGCCTTGCTTGGAGGAAGATGAAGGTACACCCTTCTGGTGCTGAGCACTTCCACCAGTAGGAGGAGGCATCAAGGCAAGTGTTGGTGCTTGAGAATTGATAGGAGTTGGATTCTGCATAAAAGCTTGGCGGCTTGACCTTTATCTTGTCCATGGTCTAACTAGCACGATAGTCCCATTGGCGATGATTGGTTCTTCTGCATTTGTAACACCTACCACCTATGTGGTAGCACTTCCCATAAGGATGGGGTCTGTTACATATTGCTCCAGGTCTTCCTTGTTGATTTAGCCGGGGTTCTAATTATGATTTTGATTTTGATTAGGATTTTGGCCAGAAGTAAGCAAGAAGACTTTAAGACCATACGAACGATTTCTTTTGAAGGGTTCAAATCTGAAAGGTTGAGGATGGGAGCACTTCTTCAAATCCATTTGGTTTTGATGGTACTTGATGAATCCATAAATTATATCTAAAATAAAGGAAAATTTATTCATTTTTGACCTTTAAACTGCTTATAAATCAAATTTTATCTAATTTTTTCAGGAAAATGGCATCCAAATGAGTTCTGTGACAATTTATGCAAAATTCCAATTTTTTTTCAAAGGAATCTGCTGCCGCGCACTGCTGCGCGCTCCAACGGGTCATTTTGCAAACAGGGATGCTATAGCGCACTGCAGCGGGGCCATTTGCAAACCACGGGTGCGGTAGGGCGCTACAGCGAGGCCATTTGCGAACTGCGGGCGTGGTAGCGCGCTGCAGCAGATCCATTTGCAAACTGCGGGCGGGGTAGCGCGCTGCAGCTGACGTTTTGCAAATTGAGCCGCTACTGCACACTGCAGCGGAGCATTTTGCGAAATGCTCCCACTACAGTGCGCTGCAGTGATATGTTTTGCAAAAAAAGACCGCAATAGCGCACTGCAGCGGGTAATTTTGCGAAATGTGGACACGGTAACGCACGGCAGTGGGAGACTTAGCTAATTTTGCCTGCTCCATTGCACGCCACAACACACCGTAGTGCGCTACAGCGCCCTGCCATGTGCTGCAGCGACCACCGCCAATTTTGCTAGTCAGATGCATTTATTGCAGTTGGGACAAGACCCCCAACCTGCATCTTGTCCCCATCCATCATTCCCTGCAGCAGCTCTGATTTTCAATGCAAGAGGGCCTCTTGATTTGATAAGAAGGATAAACAAAGAAGGATATTGGTCACTCCATCTTTAATTTGGAATTTGCCATCATTACTTTAAATTTTTTTTATCAAATTGCTAGTTTTGGAGAGAATGAAGGAGTATGCAGCCCCTCTCCTATAAATACACCTCCTCTTGACTAGAGGAGGGTTCATAATTTTGCTCAAAACACTAAGTAAAGAGGAGGAGTGCATAAGGAGAAGTGAGGAACTCCCTAAGGGTGGCAAGGCAAGCTCTAGCTAAGGAGGAGAAGAAAGAAGGCAGCACTAGCGACCTAAGGGAGAAGCTTGAAGAAGGAGAAGAATAAATCTAGAGAACTTCCAAGAATGTTCCTAGTATCTTTTAAACCTTACTCTTGTATTTTATTTCCTTAGTTGATCATGAAAGGGACTTTATCCATGTATGTGTTTTTCTTCACTTCCTTTATAATGAGTAGCTAAATCTCCTTTGGGGAGGGTTGGGGAATTTTCATGTGTATGTGTTATTATTAATGAATGAAGTTTCCTCAAGCGAAATTAAATTGTAAAGGACTTAATGAAATATGCTTTTTATTAATTGGTCTTGAATGTGGATACAAGGAAATGAACTAATAATGTCAAGAACTAAATTATCTTATGCTCCATAGCTCACCTTAGGTTGGATGCTAGGTTTATGAGTGCATGAGAGCTTAGAACTATGTGATAAAGTTCTTGAGCATAATGCACCTTAATCTAAGCTCAATCCAAGTGTTGATGCATGTGATGCTAAGAACCACTAAATGAGCTCCTTAGCTCAACATAATTGAGGTAAAGGAAGAAATAGTTGAGTGCTCATGAACTAAGTGACATAGTCATTGAGCCCAACATATTAATCCCTAATCTCAACTATGTAGGATGCAAGTGATGCTCGCAGTGGAATCAATGCTTATAAGATCTTAAAACATATATAATCATAATCTCCTTGATCAAGAGATGAGATAAAATTCTAAAGCCTAAAATCTTATAAGAATCTTTGTGCCAAAGTAGAACCAAATGTGTGTTCATTTTGTGCACAAGATTTGAACTTGTGAAACTTTGAGATAAAATCTCAAGGTGATCAATGTGCACTTGATAAACAAAATATAAATGAAAGACAAAGCTTGAGAAATCAAAAGTACAGTCATATTGTATCATCACATGTTGAATGACCCCAACTCTCCTCTCTCTTTTATCTAACTTATCTTCATTTAGTGGTTACTGTGCTAAGTCTAGGACCAACTCATCAATTAAATCATATCTTAAACATTAGTGAGAATCGATATACCTTAGTAACAAAACAACCAATTCTCTGCAGTTCGATAAATCCTGGAAAGTAACTCTTTCCACTTATTACTTCAGATGACGTACACTTGTATGTGAGCACAGACGTGTATTTACAGTCTGTCAGTACTCAACCATACGAGCACCTTCCAAAAGCTTGGAAAATTTATCATGATGCTAGGACATCACATGACTTTTATCAGAATCTTTAAGATCGGAAAGAAATCTAGTACACCTAGCCACTTCAGTATGGACTAGATTTGGAGCAAATCAAGAGAGTTTATGGAACTCCATCTCATAGTCGTGTGCAGAATGACTTCCTTTGATAAGTTGCATGAAGTCATTTTCTATTATGGCTTAAGTAGAAGGAGGAATGAATTCCTCATGGAACACTTGTTCAAATTTATCCCAAGGCATGTCTTCCATCTGATCTTCTGAGAAGTGAGTCTTTAACTCACTATCCCACCTATATTCGGCTTTAGCATGGTATAGATAGGTCGCAAGATGGAGGCACTCACTCTCTGAATACTTAATACTAGCTAAGGTTTATTTGATGGCCTTTAGCCGGTCAATAGCTTCAAAATGGGAAACAGAACCATTAAAGGTTGGAGGGCTTAGACGAAGAAAAGTTAAAAGATAGGCATCCACCACTGGACCAAAAGATGGTTGTGGAGCTAATGGAAGTTCAGGAATAATAGGAGAAGAGGCCTGAGAAGGAGTTGGGCATATTTGAGATGGAGCAGGAGAAGGTTGGGAAGGGTTGCAGGATGAAGGCATCCTTTCTGCTACACGAGTCTATGCTTCTATCACGACCTTCATTAGCTCCAGCAAATTCTGCATTTGATCTATTTGGGAAGTCGTAGTGGAAGTAGGTTCTTCCACAATTGGTTCAATAGGAATATTGGGATTTGGATCCATTCTAAAGAAAGGAAAAGAAAACATAATTCAAAAACTGAAGAAGATTGGAAAAAAAAATTCTTATTAAAATTTGAAATTTTAAAAGATTACAATTTTAGAGGAAAAGGAAAGAAACATAAGTAAAGCTATTTACAAAGGCTACTAAAGGGAAAGAAGCTAGAGTAAAAAGAAGACTAGTACTACTAGTTACAAAATTTTGCATGAAATATATTCTTAAAGTCTTCATAAGTGGGGGCAAGATGAAGATGCCTACATCCACAAATGAGAACTCCATAAGCATGACACCACCAATCCACGATGTAGTCACTAAAACATTCATCCAAAATTTGGTGGCATATGTGATCAGGGCATTCTATGGCCTCAAATACTGTAGTAATATAGGAGAGCCATTCCCTAGCTAACTGAGGGAAATAATATCCTTGAAACACATAATGCCTCAAAATTTTGCTTAGAATGTCACCTCCTGTAGCAGATACTCCCAAGTAATCACGACCAAATGTAAAACCATACCAATGATCGCACTCCCAATACTGGAAGAATAATTTGGTATAAAGTCTTAGTTCAGTACTCGAGTCTGCCATCTGAAGGTTTAATCAAGGTTTGAGTTAGAAATTTAGATTACTTGTCTAATTGAAAATGCATTTACTATCTGACAGACTGTAAATACGTCTGTGCTTGCACGTAAGTGTACGTAGTCAGAAGTAATAATTTAGAATGTGAGTTCCAAGATTTATCGTCCTCAGGGAATTGGGTGTTTTGTTACTAACGTATATCTAGGTTCAAAAATGTTTAAATTATGCGTATTTTGTTGAATTGGTTTCTAAACAAGCACAATAATACTTAGTAGAAAATAACTATGATAAAAGGAGAGGAGAGCTGGGTCTTTCCCACATGATATGTTAGATGACTTATATATGATGATTCCACAAGCATTTCACTTTTTTTTTATACTTTTTAATCAAGTGCACATTGTCCTCCTTAGTGTTTAACTCTAAGATTTACAAGTTCAAATCTCGTGCTTGAAATGAACACACAGTTAGTTCTATTTCAGCAAAAGACCCTTATAAGATTTTAGATATTAGTTTTCCCCTCTTTCCTTGATTATAGAAATGAGGGTTATTCATTTAACATCTTACAAGCATTGATTCCACTAAGAGCTTCATGTGCATCATGCATAGTTTAGATAATGGAGTGATTTCATTTAGGCTCAATGACTATGTCACCTCGTTAATAAGCACTCAAAGAATCCATTACATCCCTTCATATATACCGAGCAACGGAGCGTGTTTTGTGGGTCTTAGCTCACACACTCCAACTCTTTAGTTGAGCATAGATCAAGGTGCACTAGGCTCAAGAACTTTCTCATATAGTTCTAAGCTCTTATGCACTCATGATTCTAGCTCCAAACTTAGGGTGAGCTATGGAGCACAGGACCTTTCTAAGTCTTGATGTCATTTAGTCCCTTATCATTTAGTCCACATTCAAGTCCATAATAGTCCTTTTAGATTTCTTTAACAAGTCATTTAATTCACAATATTTCTTAAAGTTTGAGAAAATTTTCATACGTCATCATTTCTTTCAATTCATGTAGGATTGCCCCAACCCTCCCCAAGGGAGGTTTAGCTCTCCATTACACTAGAGATAAAGAAGAACACAAACATGGATAAGGACCCTTTCATGATCAACTAAGGAAAATACAAGACAAGAGTTTAAAGAATACTAGGAACGTTCCTTTGATGAAATTCTCTGGACTTCTCCTCTTCTTGCTCTTGGCTGCTTCTCTTAGGTCCGTAATACTGCCTTTCTTCCTTCTTTTCTTTAGCAAGAGGAATTCTTTCACCCTTGGAGAGTTCTCCTTCTCATTTATGTAGCCCTCTTCTTACTTAGGATGTTAGTGAGCCAAGTTGGGAACCCTTCTTAAGTCAAGAAGTGTTGTATTTATAGAGGGGTTGCATTCTACTTATTCTCATTCAAAATTTGTTTTTCCCTCTTCCAAAATTCTGCTATGATGATGACAAATCCGACTTGAGGGGTGAAGTGACCTCTACTTTTCCATTCTTTAATATCCACATCACCTCAAAATGTCAATTTTCCATTTAAAAATAATTTTGCTGTAGAAGGAATGATGGCAGGGAGACAAGGAGCAGGTTGGGGGTCTTGTCCCAACCATAATAAATGCTTAGTTATGGCAAAAATTCGGCAAGCCGCTGCAGCGCACTGTGGCGCGCTACAATGATTGAATTTTGTGAAATGGTCCGCTGTGGCACGCTGCGGTGTTCTGGTTTGTACATTGATGGGTCGTTATAGCGTGTTGTCACGCCAGAGTCCCATAAGTTCTCCCGCTGTGGCGTGCTATAGAGCTAGCGTCGTGCAAGTTTGCCCACTACAGCGCACACACTGCAATGAATTTTTTCCAAAAATTTTAAGTAACTTTCCAGAATTGCCTAGAATTTGTTGGGTAGGCATTTTTCTTGAAAAGTAAGCAGAATTTGATTGAGGAAGTTGTTTCAATATAAAAATGAATGAAATTTTCCCTTATTTAGGATATAAATTATAGATTTATCACACCCCACACTTAATTTCTTGCTCGTCCTCAAGTAAGCTCAAAATGGTATTTTTCTATTTCTTTGGTATAGAGTTAATAAGAATTATCAATGAGGGTTTGATTTGCAATTCAAAGCTCATGCTTAACAAAATGACAATAGCAATTAGCATTATTTAAATTTTTCTAAGCTGGGTTATGAACAGAGGTTAATAGACAAATCTTCAATTCATAAGTAGTTTTGCTTGGTGCTCAGTAATGGGGAAGGTTCCTTGGACTAATTGAACTAGGGAAGTAGTGAGTAATCAAGAGTTTTGTGCAATATGTGCTCTTTCTTATGAATCATAAATATGTTTAAATTTTAGGAGAGATATTTTTCATCATCATTTTTCAATTCTTTTCTTTGGGAGAGATATTTTTCTTCATTCTTTTTTTTATTTTTTTCTTTTTCATTCTTAGGAAGAGATATTTTTCTTCATCCCAATTTCCAATCCTTGTGATCATGAAGTCCTACGGGAGCCTAGCACATTCTTTTAGATTACTCACCTTAATCACTAGTTTTTATTCCAAAGCCTTCCTCCACACTTAGTCCTTAGCATTGATTTAAATTTTGGAGATTAGACTCAACCAGAAATCATTCCCTTGCTTAGATGATTTAATGGTGTCAAGGTGTTAGCAACTTTTTTTAAGCAACCCTTGGTCGATAATCAATTTCTTCATTGATATTTTTGTAACTTCCATAAACTTGAAGAGTTCAGAAAAATTATGTCATTTGCAAATTATAGAAATATTTTAGGTCTATGATAATCTATAATTTAATTCCTCAAAATAAAAAAAAATAAAAACAACAAAACAAAAACACCAAAAATAGTAATGAAAATAAGAAAAGATATAACCTATCTATTCTTGGTCTTTATCATCCTCCACTTCTCTCATGTTGTAGGCGAAGTCGCATGGATAGCGAGTGTCTGGAATGGGGGCATCGACAAACAGTTGGGCAGTACAGATGCTCCCAGTCCTCCTTGCAAGCTCTAGTTCTCAAACATTAGTCCTAGAGCTTCATGGATTTTGGACTAGAATTCGCATTGCTAGGCGAGTTCCTTTTTCAAGAACCACATGTCGGTTGCCAAAGCAGTGCCTAGATCAGTTGGTTGCTTGTGAATCCGTAGCAACAACTTATAAATGAGAGTATGGCCGGACGGAGCTAATGTTTCCCCTTGATTGCCACTTCTTTTCTTGGGTGGCTTCCGCTCACTATAATAGACATCCAGATTTGAACAAGCAAGAGTGGCATTGGGGGGAATGATGGAGTTGGAGGAGATGATTTTTACCCCTTGGGCCTCATATATCCCAGAGATCAAAGACTTGAAGGCTAATGCAGCACAGGGTCCCTGAAGAGCCTTCCTTGGCTGCTCAAAAGTGATGCTCGAGATACGGATCTCTCCCGGCCTGACCAATGAGCAAATGAGGAGCGCTCTGGCGCGGGTCACTTTAGTCAATTGACCCGAAGGCATGACAAAGCAAGAAATGAAAACTAGCCATGCACTACTCATGTCCATCAATTCGGAACGAGGAATATTGGCTAGGCTTCCCTCCCAGTTTGAGCTTTCATGGATGAGCTCCGTAATGAGATCGTAGGGATCAAAGCAAGATTCCAAAAGTTCTAAGTAAGAATAAGCATTTACCTTCCCTAACCCATAGAATTTCTTGATTTGAGCAATCCTGAAGGCTACTCTACCTCTGACGAAGACCGTCCGTCCGGTCGCATTTATGGAATTAGCGTACACTTTCTAGACAATAGTCGAGTAGGAGGGAGATTTTTTTGTCACCATCTCCCTCCATCCCCTAGGATCAACTTGCTCTTTGTGAACGGGCAAGTAATGCCCAAGACATTTTTTGGGGATTAACTTTCGCTGAGAGGTAGTGGAGAAGAAACAGTACTCCGCTTCAGTAGAGGAGAACCTCTTTTTGTTGAAGGTTCTACTGGATGAGGATGCCTCAGTCTCCCTCCTTATGATAGACTTCTTTCCGAAAGACATGATAGAGGTTTGAAAAGAGAGCAAAAATTTTGAAGCAAAGAAAAACAGGAGGTACAAAGAATCACCTCCCCTTACCTCTCCTTAAATAGCCAAAGCAATCAAAGGCAATAAAATCATGATCGAGGGGTCTTCCCCATGCCATAAATGTAATAATCCAAGTGCGGAGAAGGCAGCTTTAACATCATACACCTTTTTGACAGCATCGGAAACCTAAATATATTACATTTTTGATTGCATGGAATCCTAGGCAGTCAAAACTACCATAGCTGGAGCTGATCGCTATAGCATGCTATAGCAGTTTGAGTTTTGTAGCTTAACCACTGCAGCACACTGGAGTGATTGAGTTTTGTAAACTCATTCAGTTGCAGCGCGCTACAGTGCCAATTTTTTTTTTTTTTTTTTTAACTTGGGTTGCCTCCTAAGAAGTGCTTAAGTTAACATCTTTAGTTAGACTCGTTAAGGATCAAACTATGGGGTCAGGAGGTTTTTCTTTCCAAATCCTTGAGGTACTCGGGTGAGCACAACCCTTAAGTGTGCTTGAACCTTTGTCCTCTCCATTTTTCCTCATGGAATCATCCCTTCCCAGCTCTAACTCATAGGGGATCTTTTCCTTTTTCCCCTTCTAGTTTTTCTTCTTCTCACACCCTCCTTACTCTCCTTCTCCGAGGAAGAGTTGGAGCTATTTTCAGAATACTTCTCTCCCAAAGTTAGATTTTCAAAAATATGATCAATCTTCATTCTTTCTTCTTTATCTTTTCTCCTCACCTCATCTTCCATCATTCTTTGTTTAAAATAGGTGGGTTTTAGATCAATCAGGTCTGATCTCCCTTTAATCCTAACACTCATCATCCCACGGCCGACATCTATAATAGCCTTGGTGCTCATTAGAAAGCATCACCCAAATATAATGGTGGAGTTTTTTTTCCATCTATCCCATTCACACACAACGGAATCAGTAGGGACGTTGAAGTTCCCCAATCCTACAGCAACATCTTAAACTATTCCTAGCGGAGTCAAGGCTTCAAGGCTTACAAATTCTATGGAGGTGTACTCCATTTCTACTACCTTCAGATGGTTCATATATATGGTAGGGCATAACATTCACTGAAGTACCAAGATCACACAAGGGATGTAAAAGTACTTCATTCCTTATTATGTAAGGAATGCACAATCTTGTAGGGTCATCACATAATAAAGCTATGAGCTTCTCACACTTTGTTCCTCTCACTCCTTCTTTAGCCTCTAGCTCTTCTTCAACTGCACTAAAATTCTCAGTTTTATCTCCCCATACATCCCTTCTGAATGAATCACACTTACTAACTCCCTTAGATTTACTTCAGTGGAACTGGGTTGAGCTCCTTGCTGCCGAATGGTCAGCTACTTAGAGATCTACCCCAGCTGGGTCTCAATGTTTCTAAGGGATGCTTCTATTCCTTGGATGGAGGAATCATGGCGGGTGTTTGTAGCTTCAGTGCGGTGCATGAATTGAATTGTTTCAGCTTTAAAGGAGTTAAAGGCTCCTTCCAAATTTAAAGGGTGATGGTTATGATTGTTTCCATTATTAAAGCCCTATTGATTTGATGAAACCTCCCCATTATGATTTTTATTATTATTGTTGTTACTCCACAAGAAATTTGGGTGGTTTTTCCACCCTGTGTTGTAGGTATTGAAGTAGGGGTTATTCATAGTATTATTGTTTTTTAAATAGTTAACTTGTTCTGTGTTTAATTGCACAAAATGATTATTCAACTTGCAGTTTTCACTATTGTGTCTCCTCACGCATAACTCACCTTGCATTTCTTGAACAATGTTAACATTCATTTTCTCAATGCTTTCATTTAAGGCGTGGATTTTGTGTTGCAGTGCTGTTATTTGATTTGGTACATTTGTTTTAATAGATTCCTATTTACACCTTCCAGAAGGCCATTGGTAAGCATTGTTTGTTATTTCATCTAAGAGGTCATAAGCCTCTTCTTGGGTTTTACTGCTAATTGAGCCTCTGGCGACCGCATCAATGAGATTCCTTGTTGGAGTGTTCAAACCATTGCAAAAGGTTTTAACTTGCATCCATAAGGGAAACCCAAGATGTGGGCATCACCTTAAGCACTCCTTAAAACAATCCCATCCATCGTAGAGTGTCTCTCATTCTAATTAAGTGAAGTTAGTTATTTCAATTCTCAGCTGAGCAGTTTTCATAGGAGGGAAGTACTTCGCTAAGAATTTCTTAGCTAGATCATCCCAAGTGCAGATGGAATCGCTCAGAAGAGAGATGAGCCAACTTTTGGCTCAATCCCTTAATGAGAATGGAAAGAGCCTTAGTTTAACTGCATCTTCAGAGATGCCGTTAAATCTGAAGGTGTCACATTTCAAGGAAGGTTGAAATGTGTGAGTTAGGATCTTCAATGGCTAATCCTCCAAATTGGTTATTTTGAACCATACTCAGCATGGAAGGTTTGATCTCAAAGTTATTAGCTTCAATGTTAGGCCTTAAAATAGGATGGGGGATTCCCCTCACAGTGGGTAATGCATAATCTCTCAGTGCTCTTCCCCTTAGCTCTCCTAAAGGCTCTCCAAGATTTTCATTGAAATTTTCCATAACAGCTTATTAGTTTAGTAGAATATTTTGTTCTCTTCTAGCCTGCAAATAGGTTCTATCAATTTCTGGATTAAAAAGATATTCAGTGCAAACTCTTCTATTCATGCAAGATAGAAATTAAGCTATCAAGAACAAATATATCAATAACGTTCAAAGATTCAGCAAACTAAAAAAAAAAAGAAAAGTAAATGGTTAGCACGTACAATTATAAAATTAAAAATTAAAATTAAAAGCAAGGATTTGCTTAAATCACTAATTACTAATAGAGTCTCCTTAATACGAAACATGTACCAATTCCCCGGCAACGGCTCCAAAAACTTGACAGACTGTAAATACGTATACGCTTGCACGTAAGTGTACGTGGTCTAAAGTAATTTTTTGAAATGTGTGTTCCGAGATTTATCGTCTTCAGGGAATTGGGCATTTTGTTACTAAGGTATATCTACATTCAAAAATGTTTAAACTACGCGTATTTTGTTGAATTGGTTCCTAAACAAGCACAACAATACTTAGTAGAAAATAATTATGATAAAAGGAGAGGAGAGTTGGGTCTCTCCCACATGATATATTAGATGACTTATGTATGATGATTCCTCTAGCATTTCACTTTTTTTCTTACTTTTTAATCAAGTACACATTGTCCTCCTTAGAGTTTAACTCCAAGATTTACAAGTTTAAATCTCGTGCTTGAAATGAACACACAGTCAGTTCTATTTCAGCACAAAGACCCTTATAAGAATTTAGATATTGGTTTCCCCTCTTTCCTTGATTATAGAAATGAGGGCAGTTCATTTAATATCTTACAAGCATTGATTTCACTAAGAGCTTCTTGCACATCATGCACAATTTAGATAATGGAGTGATTTCATTTGGGCTCAATGACTATGTCACCTCGTTCATAAGGACTCAAATAATCCATTCCATCCCTTCACATATGCTGAGCAACAGAGCATGTTTAATGGGTCTTAGCTCTCATGCTTCAACTCCTTAGTTGAGGATAGATCAAGGTGCACTAGGCTCAAGAACTTTCTCACATATTTCTAAGCTCTTATGTACTCATGATTCTAGCTCCAAACTTAGGGTGAGCTATGGAGCATAAGGCCTTTCTAAGTCTTGATATCATTTAGTCCCTTATCATTTAGTCCACATTCAAGTCCCACAATAGTCCTTTTAAATTTCTTTAACAAGTCATTTAATTCACAATTTTATTAAAGCTTGAGGAAATTTTCATACATCATTGTCTCTTTCAATCAATGTAGGATTGCCACAACCCTCCCCAAGGGAGGCTTAGCTCTCCATTACACTAGAAATAAAGAAGAACACATACATAAATAAAGACCCTTTTATGATCAACTAAGAAAAACACAAGACAAGAGCTTAGAGAATCCTAGGAACGTTCCTTTGATGAAATTCTCTGGACTTCTCCTCTTCTTGCTCTTGGTTGCTTCTCCTAGGTCCATAGTGCTGCCTTTCTTCCTTCATCTCCTTAGCAAGAGGAGTTCTTCCACCCTTGGAGAGTTCTCCTTCTCTTCTATGCAGCCTTCTTCTTACTTAAGATGTTAGTGAGCTAAGTTGGGAACCCTTCTTAAGTCAAGAAGAGTTGTATTTATAGAGGGGCTGCATTCTACTTCTTTTCATTCAAAATCTATTTTTCCCTCTTCCAAAATTCTACTATGATCATGGCAAATCCAATTTGAGAGGTAAAGTGACCTCTACTTTTCCATTCTTTAATCTCCACATCACCTCAAAATATTAATTTTATATTTAAAAACAATTCTACTGCAGAAGGAATGATGGCTGGGAGACAAGAGCAGGTTGGGGGTCTTGTCCTAGCCATAATAAATGCTTAGTTCTGGCAGAAATTCGACATGCTGCTATAGTGCGCTTTGGCACACCACAGTGGTTGAATTTTGTGAAAAGGTTCGCTGTGGCGTGTTGTGGCATTCTGATTTCTACATTGATGGGCCGCTATATCATGTTGTAGCATGCTGTAGCACTAGAGTCCCACAAGTTCTCCTGCTGTGGCGCGCTGTAGTGCCAGAGTCCCGCAACCTCTCCCGCTGTGGTATGCTGTACCGCCAGAGTCCCCCAAGCTCTCCCGCTGTGGCACGCTATAGTGCCAGAGTCCCAGAAGCTCTCCCGCTGTGGCGCACTGTAGCGCCATAGTCCCGCAAGCTCTCCCGCTGTGGAGGGCTGTAGCGCCAGAGTCCCGCAAGCTCTCCTGCTGTGACGTGCTATAGCGCCAGAGTCTCGCAAGCTCTCCCTCTATGGAGTGCTGTAGTGCCAGATTCTCGCAAGCTCTCCCACTGTGGCACACGATAGGCGCCAGAGTCCCACAAGGTCTCCCGCTGTAGCGCTAGAATCTCGCAAGCTCTCCCACGGTGGGGTGCTATAGCGCCAGAGTTTCACAAGTTGGTCCGCTGCAGCGCGCTATAGCACTAGAGATTTGCAAGTTGATCTGCTACAGCGCGCTAAAGCACCATAATCTATCAAGTTTGCCCGCTGCAGCGGATTTCTTCCAAAAATTATTAGAAACTTTCCAGAATTGCCTAGAATTTGCTGGATAGACATTTTTCTTAAAAAGTAGGCAGAATTTGATTAAGGAAGCAATTTCAATATGAAAATGAATGAAATTTTCCTTATTTAGGATATAAATGATGAATTTATCACTTTCCTAAGATATCATTCACTTGTTTTTATTATATCATGTTATTTGCTTTTGGATGAATGGATATGTTGGTCTTAACTTAAAGTTCTTAACTTAAAGTTCTCAACTTAGCTATAATACCAACTGTGACGATCCCAATATTAAGAATCACTAAACTCAACAATGATACGTCACCACAATAACTAATACTAGATTAGAATGAAGCTAATCCAAATCATTAAATGTTGTGTTTGGCTAAGGATTTAGAAGAGGGTCTCAAGTTAAGATAGAAGGAATTTTTTTTTTTTTTTTTTGTGAAATCTGTTATGTGAAACACTTATAAAGATGCAATACATGCAAGGACATGAGAGAAAGTAATTAAAAAACATTTAATATGAGTACTTGCAAATCCTAGATATGAAAATTCTAATATTTAACATATAAAACACGAGTCTACATCTTTACAACTTATTTTAAGTTATTAAATTCTTAAAAATTTCAGCAAAGTTTCTATTGTACTTGGCTAAAGAAACACCTGCAATATAGACATACAAGTCTTCCATTCCAATGGAAGATATAATTGAAAGAAAAATAACCTAAAACTAACATGAAATCAATCCATTACAAAGGATTGCTTAGTTCTAGTTTTAATATAGAGCCAATCCATTACATAAGATTTACTCATTTATAATTCTAATATAAAGTCAATCCATTACATAGGATTGCTTATTTCTAATTCTAAAGTAAAGTTAATCAGTTACATGGGATTGCTTATTTATAATTCTAATAGTTTGAAGTGAGAAAACACATATATAACAATTATCTATCCTAGAGTATGCACTATTTAATTATCACTTAATATATACAATATGGATAAGGAGAAATTCTCAACTTAGATATGTAACTATTTTCTAATTCTATATACAATTTAGTATACAACTAACTCCAATCAACATATAAAGTAGATATGCAACCAATGACTTAGTTGATGTTCATTTACATACATTCATTTACATCTATCCATTCATATCTTCTCAAGTATTTAAATAGAAGACTAATCTCCTACACAAGTATAGTGAAAGTAAAGTAAATGGCATTACTTACAAACTAACAATAAATTTAAATGAAAGGAAGAAATCAAAAGCTCACTTGCAAATATTTATAAGCTATATATTTGTGATATTATAAGCCGAAGCAGCTAGCTTTTAGCACTTGGTCTAGCTCCACTAGCCTCCAAATATACCTGATTTATCACATGTTCTCATTTAAATATGATAGGGCAAAGCCAAGAAATAGAAAATCTGGTTAGACTAAATAATCAAGTACATTTTAAGATTGGGCTAAGCACTTTATTATTTAGTTATATATCACTACTAATTACAACATAAGCACAAGCATGGGTACAAAAGGATAAGCATACAAGTGTGAAAAAAGTAAGTAAGAAAAAGGCAAAGTGAGTTAGAATAATCACTTAAATATACATCCTAACTTGTAAATAAAACAAGGGTAAAAGCATCCTAAATAAGCTAGAAAGAAACTAAAGTGCATATGAAAATATATGAAGTAAAGCATATATACGTTCAAAAAAACTTATGCTAAGTAAGAAAAAGAGATAGTGAAGCATTTAAATATAATTTTAACAATATTCATTGTAATCTAAGTAAACTATAAACAAGTAAAGTACAGTACTAAAACATAGAAAATATATAGTATAGAAATTAAAGGAAGATCTTAGGCTATTAGTCTAAGATTCACATAGTCTAGAACTATGGAAAGTAACATAGCTAAAAGCTATAATGAGTCTTAACAATCTATAAGATTAAAGAAGATCTCATATGTTAATTAATTAAAGTTATTTTAAACCGTACTCATTCTGCGGGCACTTACAGAATGAAAAGACAAGTTAAACACGTCTATTTAACAATTAAAGAAAAGCGGGGTCTAAAACTAGCAACACTCACATTCACCCTCTAAGAATGTGAGGTCTCCTTATTACTCCTCTTTAGCCCGCCCTTAGCTGATCTAGCAATATAAACCTCTATTGTTTTTAATGTGAAAGTTTTATTCATGCACAATATCTTATATGTATATTTCAAATGAATAATGCTCAAAGCTAAGCAAGCATTCAAGGAAATTCAATAATTACAACTGGGTTTTAAAAATAGTAGTTTCAATTAAATATTATGATATGCCAAAATAATTTATAAGTATAAATGAAACAATTAGAAACTAATTCTTGTTCACATCCTGAACTATAAGATTCAATTATGATAATTAAATCAAATATTAGGTGACTAGTAGGATAAATTGAGATTAAGAAATTATCAAACTTAAGCAATTAGAAGTTAAAGTTTAATCTACTAAGGTTCACTAGCTAGGATGTAGTTTGAAGATTTTATCAAATCAAGTACTCTTCTAGATAAGTTATAATAAAATGGGAGGTTTAAAGTAAGTAAATGATGGGACTTAAGAACTACAAGTTCTAAGTATCCTAATAGCTAAAGCTTAAGTAATCTAATTGGATTCTTAAATTACTCTAAGAAAATTAGGAATTTCTATCCTAGCTCTTAAAAGATTCAAGAGAATGCTTTAAGGATTAGTATGAATGAATTAAGTTCTAATATAGTCACTAAAGGCTAGATCTAGTTGACTCAATAATCTATAATTATAAAGGTATTAAGATTAACTATTCTTAATGGGTGTAACTAATAGATTTAGGGATCAACTGTAATTCAAATTGTAAATCAATCCTAAGGTTTCTACCTTAGGGTTGAAAAGTGAATCAAGCAAGTAGTAATTGATTCACATATCTAGAAAATGAGAACTAAGCTCACACAGAAGTAATATAAATTAATATGGAGAATAATAAATATGACATGTTAGCTATCCTAGGGCTTTTATAATATCTAAAACATGCCATCTAAGAAATTAGAATTATCATAATAACATCTAATTAAGAGTCAATAACCTAAAATCACTAATTATTGTCCAATGGAAATGATTTACATATTATTGAAATCCTTAAATCATAAGGAGAAAAATGACACTAAATATGTCAAATTTGAATAATATTAGAAAATTAGGGTTTTTGAGACTCCTAATTAGAGTTTAAAAGTGATTAAGAAAATTATGATTCAAATGTTAAGTTTGATTTCATATTATTTTTTCTCATATTTTTGTGAGTGAAACGGACTATTTGATTATTTAATTTAAAAATATAGTCACATGGAATGATGAAATTAATTTGTAATTAATTAATTATTCCTAAATATTGACTAATTAAATATTTATAAAAATAGAAATTAAATTGCATATTGTTTATCTACTCATTTTTGTGATCAAAATGGTATATAATTTTGTATTATTTGGATGAGTAGAATTAAAGTTATAATTAAATGAAATTTTCAATAAAGAATTATTTATAATTACTTTACTAATCAATCAATCATTTAAGCACGGAATTAATAATACAGAGTGAAATTTAATGGCACTGAGACTTAGGAAGGAATGGCACTGATTCTGCAGATTTGATAACTGACGATGCACGATTTCCTGTACAGCACTGAATTCAGTGCTACGCTGAATTTCGTAACGCTGATGCGGCAGCCTCTGGATTCAACACGTGTCTTTGATTTACATGGGAGATGGCGCGGTCGAACCGGTCCCTACCCAATAGAAATGCATGAACCATTCGAGCCGAACCGACCGCATCATCCCCGCTGATACCGCAAGCAAGAAATTAGGGTTTCGCTTAAACATTGATTCCGATGGTCCCTTAGGATTATTTTTAGACTAGAAGAGAGATCTTATTGAGACCAATCACTCTAGACACGGATCAGAGTCAATGCAAATAGAGACAATTCTAGAAGTCGATGCCCTAATTCAGGTTTGCGGTCAAGGGTTCATAATAGAAATGCAAGTAACTCTAATTCAGGTCGGGGTCAATCCAGGCTCAAATGAACTCAATCGACCCCTCAGATGACTGCCAGATGGCTTTGGAATGTAATACCACATTAACCAAATTGAGAAAAGAGATGGGGAAGGAGTACCTGACAAAAATGGGAGCTCACAGACTGACAATCCTAGGGAATCTTCAGCAGGTTATCTTTCAGCTCACAGAGTCTCCACCACGCCAAGAATAAACCAAAAATGCCCAAAATGTAATTATCCTTGGCCTAATTGCCGAAGAAGGGGCGCTGGCAGTGAGGACAGTCCTCTCCTGAGGCGTCGTGATCGTGCGGAAGGGAGACATACAGAGGAAACGTCTGGTCCATCGGATCAAGGTGTCGATCCGACAGCTAGACGCGATCGTCTACATAGAGTCGTTGGATCTCCTCAGATAACAAGGAACGACTAGGATCCTTAGATCCCGATGTTCTGTGTTTGGCGCCTTACACAGAATCTACACAAAAAATTAAAATAAGCCATTATATTTATTATTTAATATATATATATATATATATATATATATTAATTTATTTGCTTTATTATATTAATTAATTAAACTCAATTTATCAATCAAAATTAAATAACCAAATGCACTCCGAAAAATCCCAAAAATTCACTCTTACTTAATTGAGGTGTGGGGAACTCAAAAATGAAATTAGATTTTTGATTGGAGGTCAATATATTTATCTTAATTTTTTAGGTATTTAAATATTATTTAAATATTCAGGGAAAATTTCACGACTTTCAAATACTTCCAAAGTACCACTCCTTGCTAATTTGGGTGTGGTGAGTCCAATGGTGGACTCCATTATCAATTCTAAGGTCTAAATAATTTAGGCATTCTCAAAATTATCAGAAAACTAGGAAATGTTAGAAATTTTCAAACGATTTCCAAATCGCACGAAAATTGAATGGAGACTCCTAATACTATTATAAGACTAATGGAAAAAGATCATAGTCAATTAGGTCACTAATTGATAGATAATAACACTAGGGTTGCTACACATATTTATATGCATATTTATAAGTATTTTAAGTGGGATGTTCAATTTTATTTATTTTATGGTTTTGTTTAGTTGATTTACTTTTAATACTTAGTTTTGTTTCAGTTTTTTTGCTTTCAATTTTAGTATTTGGATTTATAGTTATAGCTTTTAGTTTAGTTTTTGCTATTTGATTTATGTTATTATTTAGAGTTAAGTAAGAATCCCTTAAATGTAAGAAAATACTATTGCAGCCTAAAATATACTTAGACTTATTGTAAAATTGATAATATCAGATTTAGAGCAGTTTGAAGAGCCAATTTTGGATCCAACTCAGGAGGAAATCCATGAGCTTTAAGAGGAGCCAATTGAGTAGTAGTGTTATAGTAAAGACCTAGTTCACTTTATACTATGAGATGAGAGTTTAATTTACTTGTCTTTCATTTTATTGCTGGTTTGTAAAAATTAAATCTCGATGTTTTTTTTTTCCTTTTTGAGATGAATATTTTTACTTTGCTCCTGTGAAGAATGTTACAGGTGAATGCTAAAGCTTTCACACTCTGCTATTCCTAATATTTATACTTAGTATTGTGATGTGATTGATATAAAACTCTTATAAGATACTCATATGCATTAAATATATTACTATTATCCTTCATAAAGCCAATGTCTATATGTACCTTAACTAATACTTAAGATAAGAATATTACACTTATTTTTAGAATTAGCTTTTAGTAGTAAGTCAGAATAAGGAAAGTTTACTTTCCCCAAGTAACACATAGTTCCGCCACCAATTATGAGCTATTATTATCATTATTTATCTATTTCACAGTGACAGGATAGAGCATTAAAGTTAGTATCAGAGAAGGATCATAAAGTGTCAGATGAGTAGAGTGCTCCTATCTACCTTATGGTCTGTTCTCTGGAGTAGTTATTATAACAATCACTAAGTGTTAGGAATGCATTATCTTTAACTCATCATGTTGAATCTCAAAAATGAAAGCAAGAATATTTGGTAACGGATACCTTAGGGTTTTAATGAACTTAAAATAGTAAAAGACACTTAAAATAACTTAAACCAAATTCAAATCCTGATCTTTAATAAAATGACATTTTGGGAATGGAGAACCATGCTTGTGGATTCAGTCACTACCTTAGGCTTTTCGATAACTACTAGATGGATGACTTTCAGGATGACAAGATTTATAGTAAGATAATTCGTGGAGTATCTCCCATCAGCGTAAAAGTACTAGACGAGATCTTAGTTTGCCAAACCTTATAAAGAACACATTTACCAATTCTTACTCAAGAATGGTTAGATTATGTGAACACCACTTTAAGAGAGACTGCATGTCCTGATAATTACCACCGTTAGACCTTGGGAATGTTGCTTAGCAGACTAGCAGAGCGATGGTGGTTTTGGGCATATTTAAGGCATGAAAGGAAGCACAAGAGAGGGCAATGCATCATCACTTATGATGATTTCTGTAGTTCTTTGGTAGCTAAATTTTGTAGTTGATTTTGTTATCATCTCTTCTCTGTAACTATGCTCTTCATTCATAGTATATTGTCCTTTAGCTTATCCATTTTGTGTAACTTCCCTTTATAAAGTAATGATTGAAAAATGACCTGTTGATTCATCTTTTGAATTTATAATTGTAGTCATGAATCCTGATTTGTCATCGATGATGACTCCCAATAAGACTACCTTTGCTTTTTCATCGAATGGTTTTGAAGATGTGAACTCTCTTATGAGTTTGGTGAGAGCCTTTATCGAGATTCAAGCTCATCAAGCTTAAGAAACTCGCAGTATTCTTACTGTTCTACAGCCCCTAGCGATCAACAATGCAGCTCCATCTACCCCACACCTCTTAGTAGATGGTATTCTGCACAACTTTATCCATCTTAGGACATCCACTTTTAATGGGGCTCTGAATCCCATGGACACCATTAGCTAGCTAAAGCTAGTGGAAAAGAACCCAAGAGTATCAAATGCCAAATTCTGAAGCCATCCATTTGACCACCCATCTATTCCAAGAGAAAGTAGAATATTGGTGGGAAAATGAGCGAAATACGAAGTTTGCTGATTTTGAAACCGAAGATATTCCATGAAAGTCATTTTTGGTGGTATTCAAGGAGGGCTTAATTCCCCAATCTACCCAGACCATTATCTAAGATGATCTGCTTCAACTCACTCATGGAGGAAGACTGTCTCTAAATATGAGATGGAATTTTGGTGTTTATCTCATTTTACCTCAGACTTGGCAAGATCAGAGGTAGCAAGATGCAACTAATTCCAAAAAGGACTCCGAGACTCAATCAAAGAGCATCATATTTATTGTCAGTTCAATCATTTCTCTGAACTTGTTGAATCAATGTGTATGCAAGAGCATTTTCATAGTCAGATGGATAAAAATAGAAAAGCTCACTTCGTTCCTTTAAGAAGATAAGATTTTAAGCATAAGAAGCTAGCCAAGGTAAACCACATTGAAGTTGAACAACCCATAATGGACACTTCAATGTACAAACATAACCACCCCTATGGTAAGTGTTACCATTAGGGAAATGTTAGCTTCACTTATGGTAGACCAGGCCATCATTGTTACCGATGCTTTGCTGAGAAGACTATCGATGGAGTTTCCATTGTTCACTTCAAAAGCGATCAAGTCTTCTACCCTCAACTTTTGAATAGCTGAGTTTCTGCTCTAGCAATCATGTTGCCACCTATTTCTGTTCCAGTAGTAAGGAACTTTCCCACTCTCGCTTGTGCTCAGAATCGTCAAGGTGGTGTGAGCCAGAATTGTCAACCTTCTGCTCTTGCTAGAGTCTACATGTTGACTCCAGCATCCACGCCTGAAGACAACAACGTTGTATTCGATATGTTTTAATTCTTATAAGCTTCTACTTTCTCTTACTGTTTTCTTTCTACTTGAATTTTCCAAGTAAAACTATGTTATATTGAACATAGGCATTATAGATATAAGTGGCAAAACTTGTAATTTCCTATTTGATACTAGAGCAAATCATTCTTTTGTGTCAAAAATTTGGGCCAAGATTTTAAAGCTACCCTTCCATCAATTAGCAAAACCTTTGAGCATAGGGTTACCTACTAAAGCCCGTATGCAAGCTTCTAAATTTTATAGTCTAGCTATTCCTGTCAGTGATCAAACTTTCAAAGCCAAGTTAGTTGTGCTTCAGATAGCCAAATTTGACATAATTCTCAGAATGAACTAGCTAAGAAGGCATGACACCACAATCAATTTCTAGAAGAAGAAAATTACTTTAGGCAATGGAATTCAAGCCAAATCATTGGTAGGCAAGTTCAGTGCCCAAGCTTCACTAATTAAAGCTGTAAATACCGAAAAGCTAGTCAGAAAGAGATTTGATGCCAACCTAATTACGATACTATGAGAGAAGAAATAAGATGTTCTTATCTGCAAGAACCTTATCATTTGCAAATTTTCTAAAGTCTTTCTCAAAGATATGACTAGCCTCCCACCAGTGAAAGAAGAGAAATTTGTAATCAAGCTTATTCCAGAAATGTAGCCCTTATCCAAAGTTCCATATCAGATGGCACCCAAGGAGCTGCAGCATCTGAAAAAGCAGCTTTAATAATTGCTAGAGAAAGGTCTTATAAAGACAAGCTCATCTCTTTGGGGAGCATAGTTCCTTACATCCAAAAGATAGATGGTTCTATGCATAAGTACATAGACTATTGAGAGCTCAACAAGGTGATGATGAAAAATAAGTATCCATTACCTCGTATTGATGACTTATTCGATCAATTATATGGAGCTAATGTTTTCTCCAAGATTGATTTGCGGTCAGGTTACCACCAACTGCGAGTCAATGAAGAATATTTCGAGAAGACGACGTTTAGGACTCGGCATGGATATTATGAATTTCTAGTGATGTCCTTCGGTCTAACAAATACACTGTTCTTCTTTTTGGTCATAATGCAACATGTGCTTAAGTCCTTCTTAGACAAATTCATCAACATCTTCATCAATGATATCCTGATTTACTTGAAAGTGAAATAGAGCATGAAAACTACTTAAGGGTCCTATTTGAAGAATTGTGCAACTATCAACTCTATGCTAAGTACTCCAAGTGTGATATATGGCTCAATTTTGTGGCATTTCTGGATAACATTGTCAAATCTTAAGGTATTATAGTAGATCTAAAGAAGGTACATATTGTTCATGATTAGTCACAACTAGTTACTGATATGCGAAACTTTATGGGACTTGCCAATTACCAAATCAAGTTTGTCAATGGATTCTTGCAAATAACATCTCCTTTGACCAGGTTAACTCAAAAAGTTATTTTGTTTGAGTGGGCTCTTGAATGTGAAGAGGCTTTCTCGAAGCTTAAGCAAGCTCTCACTTTTATTTTTGTGTTAGCTCTTCCTAAGGAAGGTATGTACTTTCAGATATTCACTATTGCTTCAGGAACTAGGTTAGCGTATGTATTGATGCAAGAAAAGAAAGTTATCACTTATGCGTCTCATCAACTGAATCCAAACAAAAAGAATTGCTTAGTCCATGATCTCAAACTCACTGTTGTATTGTTCGCGGTAAAACTTGGGTGACACTACTTGCATGGAGTTAAGTGTGAGATTTGAACTGATCATCAGAGTTTGAAGTATATCTTCACTCAATGAGAGTTTAATTATAGCCAGAGAAGATGGTTGGAGTTAATCAGTGACTAGGACCTCACAATTTAATACCATATCGGTAATGTGGTAGCTGACACTCAAAGCCATCGTACTGTCCATGATTGCTGAAAGTCCTCTATAAGCCGAATTCGCCAAGTTGTGCATTGAACTAATGTGCAGAGAAGAATTTGATGCGTTAGTAAACCAACTCGTTCGTTTGAATCAACCTTCTTCAAGAATGTCTATGAATTGCAATCAGTAGATGAAGACCACTTGAGGCTTAAGGCCAATATCTTTAGTGGTCGTCGTATCAACTTGCAGTTGCACGATATTATTATCTATCAAGGGAATTGGATGTGGATTCCTAAGTCCTTGCATTAGAAAGTTCTCATTGAATCTTATCATTCAGGTTACAGGATCATCATGACAGTGCAAAAATGCATCAAGATTTGAAGCAATTCTTTTGGTAGCCTGGAATGAAGAAGAGTGTAACAGAATTTATTACAAAGTGCCATGAGTGTAGCCTAGTCAAAGGCGAACACCAAAGGTTTGAAGAACTCATTAAATAAATTGTCAAACTCAATGGTATCTTGAGAACGATTGTTTCCGATCGAGATTGTATATTCATGTTCAAGTTTTGGCAAGCTATGCATCAGACCTAGGAACTACTTGAGCCATAAGCACTATCTTCCATCCTTAGACTGATGGACAAATAGAACATGTTAATCAAGTTCTCAAAGATCTTTTACATCTGTGTATTTTAGATTTTAGTGGTTTTTGGGAAGATCATCATTCACTTATAAAGTTTTCTTATAATAATAGTTATCAAGCATGCATCGGCATAGCCCCATATGAAGCCTTGTATAGGAGAAGGTGCACTATTCCACTTGTGTGGTCAGAAATTAGCAATATTCAATTTTTTGGGTCTGATCCTTTAAAAGAAACCAATAAGAAGGTGTAGTTAATTCAACATAGGAATTATTGTAGCGCCCAGCCCTATCGCCACGCACAAAAGGTATAACAGATCGGCGGCGGAGCGGTGCGCTACTCAGGAAGGGAGTAACTGACAATAGTATCTCCTCGAATAGGCTAATAGACTGAGCCACACTGAAGGCTGCTGACTCAAACCTAAGAGTAGGATCGATAGTCAATACTTAAGATAAGAGTAGAATACTTATTTTAAGTGTTAGACAACTACGTATGTTGGATTTAAAGAGGTAAATATGAATCCAATATACACTATCAATATATATCAGCATTTCCAGTATGCTGATCACATCACAATACTAAGTATATCAGTATAATAGAGTGTGGAAGCTAAAGCAAAAAAATCTAGAATACATTCATCACATAGCAATAGTAAATATTCATTTCTGAAAAGAAAAATAAAATACATCTAGAATTATTACAAACTCATTTAAAAGATGAAAAGTAAAGTCTATCTGAAGTACTGAAAATAAAGCAATAAGTAAAAGGTGGAAGACTGATCCTACTAAGGTTCCACATACGCCTCTTGGATCATTGTAAGTTATCCTGTCCTATCTCAACAAGCTGTTATATAGTGCCTTAACTATTATTGAATATTGAAAATAAATCAAAATATCAAATGCTCAGAAATAGTTGTGAAACATGCCCAATTATTTACTATATGTCACTGGAATGATGCACCCAAATATGCCACAACACGATATGCCACAATCTATAACAGAACTATCACTAAAAAGATATGAGTCATATGGTCCAATGTATACATACACCCTATTGGGAAGACAGTACAGTGATGCTGATGCATCCTAAAATTCCTCAGTCAATATATGCAACACTCTGTAACTCATAATTCATCACTAATACTCATACGTCACCACTGAATCATTCGTCATGCTCATGATCATTTTATGCCCATGCTTCTATTCTATATGAGGAAAATCCAAAAATCCATAAAGCCTTAAATACAGATAATGAATTTGAGGTCTCCACTATGTAGAATCCTACTAAAAGGATTCTGACTCCTAGCTTCTAGAATGATAATTGGTTAAAGTTGAATATTTACTTAAAGATCATTAGATAGAATGATTATATACACATATATAGCACATTTTCAAGAAAGGTGATTCTTATCACTTAGTTTGATTAAGCCACCCTAATGAAGCGGTCTTCAATAGGAGGCATCACCCGTTATCAATTTGTATCTCAAACTAAGTTATTAAGATGCCCTACTCATTATCACACTTAGTGTCTTAAAGAATGTGACTCTAATTACTTAGTTTGTTTGAGCTACACCTATTGAAGCGGTCTTTGCTAAGAGGCATCGCCCACTGGCAATTTATATTTTAATCAAACTAAGGAACGAGCACCTATTTAATACATTCTTAGTCTTGGGAGATTTACTCTAATGGGATTGTATTCATCTAATCCCTCAGGATAGCACCTGCTCATAAGTCCACATTGGAGTGAATCAATCAATCCTAAATACCACTGAAGAAATCCAGTACTATGGGTATATCATACTACACCAACCAATGACCTGAGTTCAAATAACTCTATTTAATCAATAAGGATTTTACAAGACTATTAATTCCTATGCTAAATAGGTAAGTCCTATACAAGGCTCTAAGAAAAAGGTGATCAAGGATCATTAAATATAAATTCTACCATAAGGAAAAGTGTCATTCTAATATCTTAAGTGTTTCCTACCACGGGAGGTTAAGATCAACTTCTAAGGTTAAGGGATCATCTAAGCTTTTACCTCAATGAGTTATACAAAATTCTCCTACCTCAATGTATATTTAAAGTTAGGTCTTTACAATATTTTAGAGACAATCTTATTATGAGATACTCAAGATCTCACACCCTTAATTCTAAAGCTTACATTTTAGGTTTTATTTAATAGTTAGGTTTAGAGTGATCAGATTAGATGATTAAGTCATCTGATTATATCTTATTCTAATATTATGGGATTCAAATCAAGGATGTTATTAAAGTCAGATCAATTATTAAATCAATTTAGTTATATTATATTTTTATGCAATTAGTCTTATTTAAGAGAAAATTAAGGATCTAAGGTTTAGATTCAGATTAATCAATCACATAGATTTATCAATAACCTTAACATGTCTAATTCAAATGCTTAAGATCACTACCAAATCAGATGTATTATTGGAATAATGTCAATTTCATTATCTTATAATCAAGTCAATTTAATTAAGGATTTAAGAGTTTGGATCTTTATCAAATAGATTAGGGTTTAACCCCTTACTCATGCTTAATTAAGATCAAATATTTATTTATAAATCAAATATCAAATCAGTAAATTTGGGATGTATTATTGGTGGCAATCTTAGACCTAGATCAAGTCTTAATAGCTTGATCAAAGTCTTAAGACAGGTTAATTAAGAGGTTTAAGTTCTCCATTTTTGATTTATTCAATTTATACATCATAAATTTGCATACATGATTTCAATACATCTCCCTTACTGTTATGAATCATATTAAAAGAAAATTTTTAGAAAACATAAAGTAATTAGTGCTAATCAAATCCTAAATCAATCCAAAAAAATTAGCACATAATTACAATTTAACCATCAGAATTTCATGCAATTTGGCACATAAGTTCTATTTTATCATACAATTAATCGGGGACTAAGTTTGTTAAGATCCAGTGTCTAGAAACCCTAATTTTTACTAATCATAATTTAATAAGATTAGGGCATAAGTTGAAATACAGAGATCAGAAAAATAAATCACTTAGCACATTCATTTTACTCTGCATAAGGAAACTAATGGCACCCTAAACATTCAAATTGGTTAAGTATAATTGCTAATCCATCCTAATCCAGTTCTACAATACTTAGTAAAAATGGAAAATATAACCATTAGATGTTCAATATTATCTTATGCTCTTATTCCTGAGGATTTTTTGATCAATTTGATATATAATATCATAGGTTTGGACTAGTGTATTAAAAGTTATTTCATTAATATATTCTGTATTTTTATTTAAATAATTCCCTATGATTGGAATAATTGAAATATTTTCCTTAAGGAAAACAATTTCAATTATTTGAATATTAATTAAAATGGGTTCGGCCTGAATTCAAAACACGCGGGTCAGCTCGGCCCAAAGACCTGGGACAATTGACCCGCGTGGGTCACGGGTCGGCCTGATTCGCACAGGGGCTTCATCCCCGAGCCTTCGTCCCGATGGAAGGACCCTATTAGGGGAACCCTAATCGGCCAATTCCGGCACATCCAGACCACAGCAAGACCAACCATTGGTCACTACTCATCCACCGTGGTCAGGCGCGTCGAGGGAGACCCGAAGCCCTCTGTGAGGTGGTCTGGATCGGCCAAACCCTACTCACCCAAGATCTCCTATAATGGGGCTACTATGGGGAGAAAATTTTCCCCACAGAGGCCATGCCAGACCCAGGGCTCAATCCCTACACCTTCAGGGAGGTGAGACAGATCAAAGCCCCCTGGTTTGAGGGCTTGAGATGGTCTGGAATGTCGAGACCTTACTCACCTGAGGCATTCCTTAAGGACTTAACCCGATCGATTGATTCAATTGATCGGGACCAGCTCATGGCTCAATTATGATAGCATTAGGTTTGATTCGACAATACAGAGCTATACGCATCTAAAGAAGGAAGGTCCGAGCCTCATTGGCTTGAAACTGGCAAATGGGGGTACCTGGTTCGACGGGGGATCTTGGGATGATTGACTGAGGGTCTGGCTAGCTTTAGCTGAGCTTCCAAATGCTGTAAAGGATCTTGAATACCATGAGAGCCTACTATTAGTGGTTCGGGAGCTCCTACAATCGCCTAGAGGAAGCTTGTGGACCGATAATGGTGAAAGAAGGATCGAGCTCAATTGATCAGCAAGGATCAAATGAAGCAGTGCTGGGGCTATTTATAGCCTTAGCAAGCGAGTGGGGAAGTTTCTAGAGGGATGGATCGGGTTGGGGAGGCCCGAGAGACTGGGCCATGGCCGAGCTTTCAAATTTCTAATTCGAGCTCGGCCGGGCCATGAGGCTCGATCGGGACTGATATGCTGTTAAGGGAAGATCCCAAACAGCATGCTGAGGTGGAACGGGTAGTGGGAAATAGGGCCTGGCTTTCTGGAATTGGTCAGATTTGTTCTGTCAAGTGCGAGCGAGAGGAAGATGAAGGTCCATAGTGTCGGAACCTTTGGATGTCATCTAATCGATCGATCAGATGGCAGAACAGCTCGGATCACTTGGATCCTAACGGCTGATCGCAAGGGCAATCCAGGCTATACGATCGGTCTGGTAGATCCGATGGCTGATCCGCGATTCCACGGGATCTGATCTTGGCCGTTGGTTCTTTAAGCGCGATGACTAGATATGCGGGACTCCGCTGTCGCATGACCCAGGCTTCGCAGCGGATCACCCACGGTCCGCACGGTGGATCCTGACCGTTTTAATGGGTAAGGGATATATTTCCAATTTTAGAAAGTTAGGAACCCTTTTATGCAATTAGACAATTTTAACTAAATATGAATTATGGCCTAAATGATTTCCAAATTACACCAAACTTATACTTTTAGCTAATTTGGGGGTGAAGAATTCAAAAATGCAATCAGATTTTAATTTTAAGATCAAAATATTTTAAGTCTAATCTAGGACATTTAGACTGATCAAAATGTCATTTTGGACTTAGAGAAGTCAAATGAACTTCAAATTTTCTGGATAGGCTCAATTTGATATTATATAAGCAATAGTATTGAAATTAAAGATTGATTAAGCTACACATATAGAAGGGTAACAACCTAGGGTTGTTACAATCATGCTACTCAGGATTCTCAAAGAAAGTATCATGATGACTGGCACCATCCTTTGGAGTTAAAATTGGTCATTTTTGCCTACTTCAAAATCAGCCCTATCAAATATGTTTTCCATTTTGGCGTAGCAAGGAAGCTCACTCCCCATTACATCAAACATTTCGAAGTTGCTACTAAAGTAGGTTTTGAAGCCTACAATTTATAGCTTTTCAAAGATTTCTCAGCAAATCATGAGGTATTCCATGTATCATATTTAAGGAGATGCCTTCAAATTCCTTTGCAGTTAATCCAACTTCCAGCCATATCTCTACTGCCTGATCTTTCCTATGTGGAGGAGCCAATCAAAATCTTAGCTTGCGATCAAAAGCAGTTGAGGAGTCGCGCTATCCCCATGGTAAATGTTCATTAGAGGAATATATTTGGAAGAAAGAGTCATATATGCAGCAAAAGTGTCCAACTCTTTTTAGAAATTCATGTACTCTTGTTTCTATTTCCTATTCTTAAATTTTGCATTTTCTTTCCCTTCTTAGTTATAATGTTGAGGATGACATTATTCTTAAGCGGGGGAGTCTATAATAATACTAGGTTGTTATCTAGCTTAATTTGTGCTTAATTAAGTCCTAAACTGTGGAGCCCCATACCCTCCATGGTCATACTAACACTGAGGTAAATATGATTACAGTGAATATGATCACTGTGTGGCAGCCTTTCCAACTATAGTCAAGTCAGGTATAATCACAACTTGCCATAATTGGAAGACTTTTTATTTTAAAGTGAAGATCATGCATCAAAATATCAGAGTAGCAAAACCAAGTAAAAGTATAACATCCACATCCATAGCATAATAAGAAAAAATTAAGGATAATAACTCAACTCAATAGTAAAATGCAGAAAGTAAATACATCCAGAATATTTAATTATTGCAAACTGAGTTTAAATGAAAGGAACACTTGTCCTCACAAACTGGAAAGAAATCAGGCTAAGCTTTAATAGTAGGAAGGTCCTCTTGACTAAAAGCTCCTTTCCAGAAGCAACTTCAACGAACAGCTCTAAATCTGACATTATCGGTATCTCAATGAGAGGCCCTAGCCAAGAAATGAGAAACTTACAATTAGATAATTGTCTAAGCACATGTTAAGCTACTTTAATGATCTGCATATTTTAAGATTTCACATTTTACTAACATGCAAGCATTTAAAAGGAGCAACAAGCCACAAGAAACATGATAACTATAAATAAAGCATTTATAACAAAGCAAAATGAAATATGTAAGACCACATACCTCAACCAAAAATTGTAACAATGTTTGGTAGTAAATACATAATAATTTAAAACACTGAAATAAAACTCATCATAAAATTCTTATGATCATCTGAATGCATGCTGATTTGCAAAAAAATCAACTTTACTGAAAACTAAAAGCAGGTTGAAACAAAAGTAGCATCCTAGTATATGCTGGTAACTAAACTGAGAAGAATTGAACTGAAATAATTGTACTAAAATGAACTGAAAGTGAGCAAGAAATAGTAAATCATATGCATAACTGATAATAAATATAATTTGGCTAAATGAAACCACTGAACTGAAAGAGTCTAACATATATCACCCTAGCCAACCATAGAGCTAGGTCTAGTTAGACTAAAGAATAAAAAAAGAAGAGATGTGCTTAAATTAGTACTGCCATAACAAAAACTGGCTAAATGTAGCCACTAAATAGAAAAGTTTAACATATATCACCCTGGCTAACCATAGAGCTAAGTCTAGTAAGACTATAGAATTAAGCATATATCCTCTTAGACAACCACAGAGATAGGTTTAGTCTATTCTATTGCAAAAAAACTGAATTGAATAGGCAGACTAATTAGAACACACTCTTTTGAATTGAGCACTGAAGAACTAAATGAATTGAATGAATTGATATATAATTTATTGATATTTATGCATTCAAATTTATATGGGATACTCATCGAATATCCAATGTTCAATTAATATGTTGAAGATATAAAACTCAAATACAAGATATGAGAAGAAACAATATTCAAAGTAAGCAAGAGACTCTACTAAATATATATGAGATCTATTTTTATCTAATTTAATATGTTCAATCTATATTGAGATAGTATAAGCTTTGGAGCTCCAATATCAAACTATCATGTAAAATCCTAAATTCTTAACCTAAAAGATTGACACATTAGAACTTAACAAGTTCTAATTCAAAATCAGAATTGATGAATCAACAACTTAATTAATGTATTTTGATAACTCAGGCCCAAATCTTAATTTAAGCAACTTAAGATTAAAGGATTTAAGGTTTAGACTCCAAATTGGGGTTTTAAACTCAAAATCTAAGGTACTTATTGCTTAGGGTCTAAGGTTCACACCCAAAACTTACACTAATTATAGAGAATCTTAAAATCTAAAAGATTAAGGAAAATATGATCCTTTAAGAAAGGCTGAATCTAAAGTTAAAAAATAAAATAATCAAGTAAGAACTTATAAATCTAAGAACTAAATTCAATTTATAGAATAACTTCATTATTCTATATGTTGAATAAGACTAAAACCCATTAACAGAATTTCAAAGGACTTAAGGATTTTATAAATGAAATAATACAATTCAAATGGACTTTATGAATGGTTACTAAGGGTCTAAGATCTAAGACTTCGATCTAAGTTACTTATCATCTCAACTAAGATTTGGACTTGGATTTTCACCAAGACTTTTTAAGAATAATTATTACAATAGTTTTAGATAAGTTAACTCTGATTGATTTGAAAGGATTAAATTCCAACAAGCAGATCAAAAGGAGGGTCTAAGATCACCTGAAGATCTTAATGATTAATTAAATTTATTTTTGAAAGGAATGGATTCAAATGATTAAAATCCATAAATTAATTGCAAAAGCTTATGTAATGATTTTAAAGCATTTTCTTACTAATTTTAAGTATTTAATAATATTTTTAGAGTTTAAGGGTTCTTAAATTAATGTTTGATCAAATTGACCAAAATGCCCTTCCTAAGGTTAAATCTGGGACTTTAAGATATAGACATCCAAATTGATTCAAATTAATTATAATATGCTTAATATTATCTAATAAGAGGAGTGAGACCTTAAAAGTCAGGTTTCGAATCTAGGCTAGCTTAATTAGCACTAATCACTTCTTAAGTCTCTAGGCTAGCTTAGATAGCACTAATCACTTCTTAAGGCTTGAAAAGTGATTAAGAAAATTTGGGCTCACTATGGGATGCTATGCTCATATGGCACAATAGGTTTGCCAAAATTAGAGATTAATTTAAGTCATTAGGCACAAATCAAGACCTAGGATAATTAAGAGGTACAATATTTTTAAAGGTATGGATCGATTCTCCTCTATCTCATCAGCAAACAGAGACTTTAATCATGCAATTTGGCCCTTAAATAAATTAATTATTCATTAATTAACTTTTGAGAGAGATTAGGATAAAATTAAAAAAAATATATAGAAAGTGAAATATTATTTTAGATTGTTGTTCCTTACATTTTTCTATTCAAAAGGGTATATTGGATCAAACCATTTGGATAAGTATAGCCGAAGTTATTCAATTAATTTAATTTGAATGTTTTGGTTTAATTATACTATAGGTTTAATTAATTTATTTATTTTTCATTTATTTACCCTTAAGAGTTTATTTCCTAAAATATGTATATATATGCCTAGCCCAAAACCAAATGGCGCGGGCCGCAGGGGCTCGACTTGGTCGGCACTGTCGTGCCGCGCGGGCCTGGGCTGACCCAGTCCGAGGTAACAGTGCCATCATCCTGAGGGATCGGGGGCTTCCAGAGCGAGGGAAACTTAGGATTTCACTAGAAACCCTAATTCTCTTGGCACAAAGCTTCAATCATTCAGAATGCTGAGACCTATGCTTAGAACTAGGAATCCCAAAGTGGGGTGACCACTAATGCCAAGAACTTATTATAAATTTTTTCTGGACTTAGGCTCACTGTGAGGGAATGAGTTATCTTTACCAGGCAATGCCACGATCAATTCTCTAGTCCTAGATGTGCAGGGACTTGAGACAAAGCGATTGAGTGGGTTAAGGAGTCTGAGGGCTAGCTGGATCGTTGAAGTGCTACTTGTGGAAGTGCACTAAAATGCATTGACACAACCAGAATTTATATCGATCGATTAAATAAAATTGATCGATCCCAAATAGAGGTAAGTATTGCAGTCTACAGCTATCGAACTACTAAGGTGGATGGGAGCGTGTGAGCCATCCATAGACCATGAACAGTAGCAGGCCAAGAGGTGCATTACTAGACAGTGAAGTCACTATCTGGTCTACGGCCAGACCCAAAACCAATCTTAAAATAAATACTATGTCTTCCCTAATAATCCTTGCACTGTACCTAATGGAACATTAAATGCCATTTATGGAAGTCAAGCTGAATTCAGCTCGACCAGAAGGGAGGGAAGCAATACCTGGAGTGCTGCACTTGAGGAGTCAGAGGCTTGGAGATGGTCGCAAGAGCTCCTGAAGATCTCAGCAATTACTTAGATCATAATCACTAATCAACTCCATCAGCTCCAACCACCTTTTCAGTTGACAGTTTAGTTCACGCTGAGTGAAGATATACTTCAAACTCTGGTGATCAGTGAAAATGAAACATTAAAATCGATACAAATAATGACGCCTGATTTTCAAAGCAAAGATCACAGCACCAAGTTCAAAATCATGAATGGGATAGTTCCTTTTGTGAGGTTTCAACTGACGAGAGGCAGAAGCTCCTACTTTATCCACTTGCATTAATACGCATCCTAAACTAGTTCCAGATGCATTAGTATAAACTGATAGTTTAGACATTCTTTAGGTAAAATGAGCACTAGAGCAGTACAGAGTGCATCCTTCAAGGTTTGAAATGCTTCCTTGCATTCAGAATTCCAAATAAATAATATGGTTTTCTATGTCAGCATAGTTAAAGGTGAAGCGATCTGAGAGAATTCTTTAACAAATTTTTAGTAATATCTAGCTAGTCCCAAAAAGCTTTTAATATCTGTTACTAACTTGGGTTGTACCCAATCTTGGATTGCGCTTACTTTCTTCTGATCTACTCGAATACCCTAGGCATCAACTACATGACCCAAGAAAGCTACAGATTTTAGCCAAAATTTGAATTTAGATAATTTGGCAAAAAGTTAGTGTTCACGTAAAGTTTGTAATACAGCTCTAATATGATCTTCATGATCTTTCTGAGTTCAAAATTTGATAAGAATATTGTCGATAAAGATAATCACAAATTTGTCTAAAATGGCTTAAGGACTCGCTATATTATGTCGATGAATACAGATGGCGCATTAGTGAGTATAAACAAAATCAAAAGAAATTTGTAATGGACAGAGAAAGTATGGAAGGCTGTCTTCTCAAGATTGGCATCCTTTACTCACAACTGATGATATCATGACCTCAAATCGATCTTTGAGAATATAATACCACCAGATAGATGATCAATTAAATCATTAATTCTGGGCAAAGGATATTTGTTTTGATGGTGACTTTATTTAATTTATGATAATCTATGCACATTCACTTAGATCCATCATTCTTCTTTACAAACAAAACTAACACTCCCTAAGGAGACATACTGGGCCTGATGAAGCCTTTTCTTAAGACCTCTTGCAAATTTTCATTAAGCTCTTATAGTTCCTTAGGTGCAATCTATAAGGAGCTTTAGATATTGGTTGAGTTCCAGGAAATAACTCGATAGACAATTCTACTTCTCTAGATGAAGGCACTATTGACAATCTTTATGAAATATATCAGCAAAGTCTTTCACTATTCTACAATTAGAGAGAGGAATGTTTTCCTTAACTTCACCCATCATGGTGACAAGAAAGGCATCACATTCCTTACTGTTTAATTTCTCAACTTTATTTGTGTTTATTAAAGATAGCTAAGTACTAATCTTTCCTATAAAAGTTTCAGGCTTGCCATGAGAATAAAGAGTGACTTTCTCTTCTTTAGGAAATTTATTACTGATTATGACTGCTAAGCCAATTCATTCCAAGAATAATATCATAATTGGCTAGGGCAAAAAGATTAACTTGGAATTGAACTCTTGATTATTAATCGAGATTTTAACATCGCAGAACTTATGAGCACTATGTTGGGCCCTGGATGGAAGTTCAACTATTACCAATTTAACTAATTTGTACATGGGTAGATTAAGAATATTGACAAATTGTTCAAATATAATGGAATGACTAGCCCAGGTGTTGAATAACATATTGTGGGGTATGTCATTAAAAGAGAGTGCTCCTAAAGTTAAGCAAACAGATTGCATTACTAATTGCAATATTAGCATGCAGGAAATAAGAATTAAAGAAGAGGTTCTGAATGTGCACCTCAAACCACATTGTTATCTTCTACGGCTTCCATAGGTGTTAAGGCATACACTCGCAAAGGACTAGCAGGATGATTATTAACCCGCATTTTTAAGTTATTTTGGAACTTTGGAGCGACAACTTTCTCTCTTGCTGGTTCAGTTCCAGTAGCCAGAATTATTGCCATCCCTGGATCTCTTTTCCCAAAAGTGTAGCTTAATAGACTTGGTTCTGTTGGGAATGGTTTATATGGACACCATCCATAGTTTCCGAGTGTGTGCAGTTATAGAACATGTGGCCTTGACAACCACAAGTGAAGCATTTATAGCCAAAGTGATAAAACTTGACATATGGGTGAGGCCTATTATAGCCTAGAATAGGTTCAGCAGGTGGAGCAGCTTCAAGTGGATAAACTTTGGCAAATTGAGGCCTGTACTTATTGAAAACTTCATGACAACTTGGGATTGAATGGATCTTTCGCTTTAGATCTCGTTCTAACTGGCGAAGCTTCACCACTCTTGCTGTTTCCCCAAGTTGAGAGAACATTGTAAGATGGAGCGGGATGATGTGATCTTTAACAGAGTCGCATAATTTACTCTAGAAATGGTGACATCTTGCAGCTTCAGATTGAATGAGCTTTGGGGAAAAGCACGTAAGTCTCCTAAATTTCATCTCATAATTCGAGATAGTATGGTTTCCTTACTTCAGCCTCATAATTGTGTCTTCCATCTTATTTTGTGCAGATGGCAAAATGATTTCAGATTTAAATTCTCTTACAAATTCATCCCCAGGAATATCTTCAATCTTGTAACTGACAAAATGGGTGTTGCGAATGTTATCCCACCAGCATTCCACTTCTTTGTAGAATATATGAGTAGTGAGACAAATCGCTTTAGAGTTGGAGAATTTGATGCTGGTTAAGTTCTTTTCGATCATCTTCAGCCAATTGGATGTGTCTATAGGGGACAAATTCTTGCTAAAAGTGGAAGGTCTCAACCTTAGGAAACTATGAAGAAGTTCATCAGCAGATTGATAAGACACATGGGGTGCATATGGTGCAGGTGTGATCAGTGCTGGACTATTAGTAGCTGCAGGTGAAGGATGAATGGCAATTAGCCTTTGGATTGCCATGGATTGCTGAGTTTGATTTTCTAACATTGCTGCTTCCATACTTCATAGATGGGTCGCCTCATTAGTAGAACTTCTAGAAGCTACAACTGTCTTAATAGGTGTAGTTATTGGGGGTGATCTAGTATTCATCTTGTTTTAGCAAGATGAATCTTCACTTTAGAATAGATTTAAAGAAAGGAGACAAAGTTTTGATATTGAATCTGAAAATTACAAAATTTCTTTACTCAAAGAGTGAAGATTACAAAAGCTTAGAAGAGGATAGATAAGCTCATATATATGCTAACACATGAAATGATAAAGGCTACAATCACTTTAACTACTCTATGCTAAGCACTAGTGTTATGTAATAAACTCGTCACAGAATGCGAGATGAAAGTCCACAAAGGTAATAATACGGTGCTTCCTCATGCATTTATTCTCTAACTTCTAGCTGGTGATGATCCACCAATCTTCAGCAATATCTTCAAGCAGAAAGGTGATAAGGTTGACGCAGATAGAATCTAGACACTCTATATGATCCAAGACTGGCTCCACAGAATTTAACCATTCCTTGGCTACAATTGGAAAGTCAAGACCTCTGAAGATGGATTACTAAAGAATCTTGTCCAAAATTAGGACTCCTTTGGCAAAGACTCTAGCTACACATCTTCTACTTTCCTGACCCCAATGGTAGTAATACACCCAGATGGTATCGAATGAAATTAAGCAGTAGACCAAATTAGACCTTTCACACTCCATTTAGTTATATCAAAAGAATTTATAAGTTCTTTTAAGTTACATGAAACTGATTTAGTCGCCTTATATAGTTACTTGAGAGTATTTCACTATGGATGTTATGTTTTGATCACTGCATTTCAGAAGAACTATCTATTAGGTAGATAGGAATTCAAAATCCAATTTGACACATTATGGTGCTCTTAGTTACCAACTGTGGAGCCCCGTACCCTTCGTGGTCTTGCTAACACTAAGGTCAACATGATTATGGTGAATACAGTCACTGAGTGGCTACCCTCCCAACTATAGTTGAGTCAAGTATAAGCCCAACCCGCCTTAATTGGAAGACTTGTCACCTGAAACTAAAGTTCATGTATCAAAATATCATAGTAGCAAAAGTAAGTAAAAGTATAGCATCCACATCCACATCACAAAAAGGAAAAAGTAAGGATAGTAACTCAACGTAATATGAAAATGCAGAAAGTATATGCATCTAGAAGATTTAATTATTACAAACTGAGTTTAAATGAAAGCAACACTCATCCTCACAAGCTGGAAAGAGAACTAGCTAAGCTTCAGCACCAGGAAGGTCCTACTCATGACTAAGCTCCTCTCTTGAAGCAACCTCAACAAATAGCTCTAAATCTGACATTGTCGGTTCACAATGCCATAGCCCCAGCCAAGAAAAGAAAAACTTACAGTTAAAAAATTATCTAAGCACATTTTAAGCTAATTTAATGAACTGCATAATTTAACATATTACATTTTACTAACATGCATACTTTTAAAAAGAGCAACAAGCAAGAAGAAATATGATAATATTAATTAAAGTATTTATAACTAAGAAAGATGAAGTATGTAAAACCACATACCTCGACCAGAAGCTGTATTAAGTTAGGCAGTAAATACATAATAATTGAAATTACTAAAATAAAAGCTCATCCTAACATGCTTATGATCATCTGAATATGTGCAGACTTACAAAATAATCACACTGTATTGAAAAGTAAAAGTAAGCTAAAACAAAACTAGCATCCTAATATATGCAAGTAACTAAACTGAAAATCATTGAACTAAAATAATTGTACTAAAATGAACTTAAGTGAGTAGAAAATAAAAAATCATATGCATTACTGATATTATATATAACTTGGCTAAATGAAGCTACTGAACTGAAAGAATCTAACTTATATCACCCTAACCAACCACAGAGCTAGGTCTAGTTAGACTAAGGAATCTAAAAAGAGGGATGTGCCCAAATTAGTACTTCTATAATAGAAATTGGCTAAATAAAGCTGCTGAACAAAAAAGTCAAACATATATTACCCTAGCCAACCATACAACTAAGTCTAGTTACTCTATAAAATTAGATATATATCATTATTGCCAACCACAGAGCTAGGTCCAATTTATTCTTTTGCAAAAGAACTGAATTGAGTAGGTAGACTAATTATAAAACACTCTATTGATTTGAGCACTAAAGAACTGAATGAATTGATTTATAATTAAATAATTTATGCATTCAAATTTGCATAGGATACTCATCAAATATCTAATGTTTAACTTATATGTTGAGAGTATAAACTCATTTACAAGGTATGCGAGGCATCAATGTTCAAAGTAAGCAAGAGACTCAAATAAATACATGTGATATCTATTAGTTTATAATTTAATACATTCTATCTATTCTGAAATAGAACAAGTTTAAGATCTCCAATATCTAACTTTCATGTAAAATCTCAAATTCATGACCTTAAAGATTAACACAATAGAACTTAACAAGTTCTGATTCAAAATTAGAAATGATGACTATGTAAATTAAATAATTAATCAATGACTTAATTAATGTATTTTGATAACTCATGCCCAAATCATGATTTAAGCGAATCAAGGTTTAACGATTCAAGGTTTTCACTCTAGAAGGGGTTTAAACTCCAATGCCAAGATACTTATTGCTAAGGGTCTATGTTTTACACCCAAAACTTACTCTATAGATATTGAAACTTAAAATCTAAGAGATTAAGGAAAGTATGATCTTGTAAGTAAGGTCGAATTCAAAGTTATAAAATAAAATAATCAAGTAAGAACTTATAAATCTAAGAACTAAGTTCAATCTATAGAATAACTTCATTATTTTATAGGTTGAATAAACCCAAAACCCACTAAGAGAATTTTAAGGGACTTAAGGATTTTAAGATTAAAATGATATAATTTAAATGAACATTATGAATGGCTACTAAGGGTTTAAGATATAAGACTTATATCTGAGTTACTTAAGATCTCAACTAAGATTTGGACTTAGGATTTTCACTAAGACTTTTAAGAATAATTATTATGATAATTATGGATAAGTTAACTAGGATTTATTTCATAGGATTAAATTCCAATAAATAGATCATATGGAAGGTCTATGATCACATTAAGATTTTAATGATTAATAAAACATAATTTAGGAAGGAGTGGATTTAAATGATTAAGATCCATAAACTATTTGAAAAAGCTTATGAAATGATTCTAAAGCATTTCCTTACTGATGTTAAGTATTTTAATGATATTTTTAAAGTTTAAGGGCTCTTAATCTAACTTTTAGTTATAATGACCACAATGCCCTTCCTAAGGTTAGATTTGGAATTTTAAGATTTAGACATCCAAATTGATTATAATTAGTTCTAATAGGCTTAATATTGTCTAATAAGAAAAATGAGACTTTAAAAGTTAGCTTTAGACTCCAGGCTAGCTTAATTAGTACTAATCAATTTTTAAGGCTAAGAAATTTGATTAAGGAAATTTGGAATCATTATGGGATGCTATGCTCATAGGTAGATTCCATTAAACATAAGAAAGAAATGGGCACTAGGGTTGCCAAAATCAAAGATTAATTTAAGTTATTTGGCACAAATCAAGACCTAGGATAATTAACAGGTGATTTGCGAGTTTAGAATTTTTAAAATACTTTTAGGAGTATGGTTGGATTCTCCTCTATCACATTAGCAATCAAAGACTTTAATCATGCAATTTGGCCTTCATATGAATTAATTATTCACTAATTAAGTTTAAAGAGAGATTAGGCTAAATTAGAAAGTCTAATTATAGAAAGTGAAACATTTTTGTAGGTTATTGTTTTTTACATTTTTCTGATCAAAATGGTATATTAGATCATTCCATTTGGATAAGTACAGCCAAAGTTATTCAATTAATTTAATTTGAATGTGTTGAATTGATTCAACTATAAGTTTAATTAATTAGTTTATTTTCCTTTAGGATTTTAATTCTAACAATCAATATAATCACTAGCCCCAAATCAAATGGCATAGGCCGCATGGGGCCTGACTAGGTCGACACTGTTGCACCACGCGGGGTTGGGCTGACTCAGCCTGAGGCGAGAGTGCCATTGTCCCATGGGATCGGGGCCTTCTCGAGTGGGGGAATGTTAGGGTCTGCTTGAAACACTAATTCTCTTGGCACAGAGCTTTTATTAATTGGATTATTATCTTAAATCATTTAGAATGTTGAGACCTACGCTTTTAAATAGGAAGCCTTAAGTGGGGTGGCCTCCAATGCTGAGACCCTATTACAAATATTTTCTAGAGTTAGGCTCACTATATGGGAATAAATTCTCTTTACCAAGCAATGCTGCAACCAATTAATTTGTCCTAGATGTGCAGGGACTAGAGACAAAGTGATTGAGCGGGTTGGGGAGCCTAGGGACTAGCCAGATCACTGGAGTGTTACTCATGGCAGCGCACTCAAATGCACTAACACAACTTGAATTGGTATCGATCAATTGAATGAAATTTATCGATCTCAATTAGAGGTAAGTACTGCGATCTACTGCTATTGACCTACTGAGGTAGATGGGAGCGTATGAACGATCCATAGACCCTGAATAGCAGCAGGCCCATAAATATATTAATAGACAGTAAAGTCACTGTCTAGTCAATGGCCAGATCAAAAATCAATCTTAAAATAAACATTGCACCTTCCCTAATGTAGTGCCCTGTCATGTCGCCACGCACAATTAATTTAAGGAATAAAAAATTGAAGGCGAAATATTGCGTTACTTTGGAAGGAAAACACAACTTCCCCGAATAAATATGTTGAGCACAAGGACTGCTAAAATTCAACCTCAAGAGAAGAGGGCTGAGTACTAAACCTTAAGATAAGTGTAGTATCCTTATCTTAAGTATTAGGTAAGGTACTCATGTACATTGGATTATAAATACAAATATGATCCAAGTTACATGAACACTAGCATTTTATGAATATTCTGATCACATCATAGTACTAAGTATAAGTAAAAGTAAATATAGTGCAGAAGCTAAAGCATACATCCAGAAACATTCATCATGGTAGCTAAATAAAACATCTTTCTCAGGAAAGAAAAGAGAAAAACATTCAGAGTTATTACAGCCATTTTATAGCAAATACAGAAATAAAGTCTAAGTGTTGAGCTGAAATGCTAAATTAAAAATAAGTGCTGGAGAAGAGTTCACTAATACTCCTTGTACTCCTCCGGGATCTCCTGAGTATCTACCTGATCTGGCTCCATGAACTGCTCAGGATCTAGAAAATTGTCGGATCCCAAAAGTACAACATGTTAGACAAGAAGTCAAACACAATGAAAGCTACTTTAATAGTTTATAATCATCTACTATTTAACATTTAAGTTGTTTAAATAAAACTATAGAAAACATAGTAAAATAGCTGAAACCTCAAAATAGTATAAATCTGAAGTAAAGTAACTAAAATTGTAAACTAAGACTATAAACTAAAATTATAAACTGAGACTATATACTGACATTGAATGTAAGGAAAATAGTAAATAAATCTGAAACTGCAACTAACTGCTGAAATGTGTATAAAATAGTATATAATCTGAATCTAAGCAAATACTACTGTAAAACTATAATGTATGCCACTAAATTCATAATTATGCATCTGAATATACCGTAAAACTGTATGCCACTGATATGCTAACTTGGTGTCTCATGAGCACACCACAAATTCCTAGGTGAGCAAATGCTCCGCTAACAGAGTCCTTAAGTAAGCCAAGCACTCCGCCAATGCTGACATGACTTATGCATTTATGCTATGCTAAGGTTTTAATGCCTGTATGCTTTAAATCATCGAAAATCTCAAAATCAATTTAATATCAAGTACTAATTTCATTTATCTCCATTGTGCAGAATTCAAGTGAATTCTGACACCTAATTCGAATTTACTAAATCATTTTAATTAAGATCATATAAAATCATCTACTGAGGGGATTGTATACACATAGTTGGTATGTTTCCAAGAAAAGTAAATTAACACTTAGTTTGTTTAACTGCACTTATCGAAGCGCATGATGATTAGGGGTAGAGCCCGACCATAATTTATTCTCTCAAACTAAACTATTAAATACCCTAATTATAACCATACTTAGTGCTCTGAAAAGGATGACTTGAGATATTTAGTTTATTTAACTGTAGTTATTGAAGTGCATGATGATAAGGGGTAGGACCCAATTACAATTTATTCTCACAAACTAACCATCCAAGTTTACCAAATTATGAAGCACTTAGGCTTAGAAAGTTTACTCTAAGTTAGACTGTACTTATCCAATCACATAGGATAAGACCAAAACTCTACAATTTTACTTAAAATGACTCATCGAATCTCAGGTTTTTACTGAAATAATTCAATAGTATGGATATACACTTTCACATTCTACTAATAATCTACTGATTACAACAAATCTATTTAATAATCAAGGATTATCAAACTACTGAATCTTTACTACATTGAAATGGGTACAACACAAGGTTCTAAGAATGTGACTTGCAGGTCACTCAATGTTAGGTTACTTCCATATGGGAGATACTCATACTAAGCTCTTCAGTAGTTCTACCACAAAAGTTTAAGATCAAGCATCTAAAGCTAATAAGGAGCATCTAAGAGTTCTGATGAATCTATAAATTATATCTCAAAATAAAGGAAAATTTTATTCATTTTTGATCTTAAAACTGCTTCCTTAATCAAATTCTATTTATCTTTTTAGAGAAAAGGCTTATCCAAGGAATTCTGAGTCAATTGTGCAATTTTCCAAAAATTTTCAAAGGAAACCGCTGTAGTGCGTTACAGCGCGCTGTAGAGAGTCATTTTGTAAATACGGGCGCTATCGCACACTGCAGCGGTTCAGTTTACGAACTGCGGGAGTGCTCGTGCACTGCAGCAGTTCATTTTGTGAAATGCTGGCGCTGCAGCGCACTGCAGCGGAGTGCCTTGTGAAAAGCAGGTGCGATCGCGTACTGCAGCGAGTCATTTTGCAAACCACGGACACGGTCGAGCACTGCAGCGGGGTATTTTGCAAAATGTTGGCACTCCAGCGCGCTGCAGCAGAGCGATTTGCAAAACACTAGTGCCACAGTGCGCTACAGTGGGTCACTTTGCGAAAAATAGACATGATCGCGCGCTGCAGCGGGCCTCTTTGCAAAATTGTTTCCGCCATAGCGTGCTGCAGCGGCCCGCCGCAATTTTGTCTGGCAGAAGCATTAATTGTGGCTGGGAAAAGACACCTAACCAGCCTCTTGTCTCCAGCCATCATTCCTCCTGCTGTAACTCCGTTTTTAATTGAGAAAATGATCTTTTGAGGTGATGTAATGGCTAAAACAATGGAAAGAATATGTCACCTCATCCATCAAGTGGATTTTTTCATCATTGCTTAGATTTTTTAGAGGCATTTGTTGGATTTTGAAATGAAGAAGGAAGAAGCAGCCCCTCATCTATTAATATGACTCCTCTTGACTAGAGCAGGGTTCCCAAATTTGCTCACTTCACTAAGTAAGGAAAGTGGCTGCATAGAAGAGAAGAAAAACTCCCCAAGGGTGGAGAAGCTCAACTTGCTAAGGAGAAGGAGGAGAAAGGGAGCACTAGCGACCTAAGAAAGGCAATTCAAGCAAGGAGAAGAAGAGTTCAGAGAACTTCCAAGGAACGTTCCTAATATTTTCTAAGCTCTTGTTTTAAATTTCCCTTCTTACTTGATCATGAAAGGGTCTTTATCCATGTATATGTTCTTTATCATTTCTTTTATAATGGAGAGCTAAACCTCCCTTGAAGAGGGTTGGGGTAATCCCATATGTTTTGATAGTTACTATAAATGTATGAGTTTTCCTCAAGTGTTAGTAAAGATTGTGATCTTAATGCCTTGCTAAGGAGATGTATAATTTTATTATTGGACTTAATGTGAATTAAAAGACTAATATGTCTTGTGCTCCATAGATCACCTTGGTTTAGATGCTAGATTTATGAGTGCGCAAGAGCTTGGAACTATGTGAGAAAGTTCTTCAGCTTAGTGCACCTTAATCTAAGCTCAACTAATGGGATGACGCGTATGATGCTAAGACCCACTAATGGAGCCCCATTGCTCAACATACTTGAGAGAGGGAATGGAATAATTGTGTGCTCATGAACGAGATGACATAGTCATTGAACCCAATGAATCCAACCCCTCATCTCAGGTGTGTGTGATGCGCGTGGCGCTCTTAGTGGAATTAATACTTATAAGATCTCAAAAAATTAACAACCCTCATCTCCATGATCAAGAGATGAGATAAAAACTACAAACCTAAAATCTTATAAGGATCTTTGTGTTGAATTAGAACCGACTGTGTGTTCATTTCAAGCACAAGATTTGAACTTGTAAATTTTTGAGATTAACCTCAAAGAAAAACAATGTGCACTTGATTAAAATCAAACCGAATGAAAGATGAATGCTTGAGGAGGCATCATATTTAAGTAATCTATCATGTCATGTGGGAGACACCCAACTCTCTTCTTCCTTCTATTTGGCTATTTTTTACTAAGTGATTGTTTTGCTTGTTCTAGAACCTAATTAAACAAGTTACCGATAGCTTAAACATTAGTGATAATAGATATACCTTAGTAACAAAACATCCAATTCTCTGTGGTTCGATAAATCCCAAAAACTCAAACTTTCCACTTATTATTTCAGACCACGTACACTTGCGTGCGAGCACAAACGTATATTTACAGTCTGTATAGTTGATGGCGCTGTTGCCGTGGAGTTGGAATTTGTTTTGTATTAAGGATAATCTATAAGTAACTAGTGATTTAAGTATTTTCTTGAGTATACTTTTAATTTTTGACTTTTATAATTATAGGTACTAACCATTTACATTTCTGTTTCTTAAATTATTGCTGAATTTTTGAACATTATTGCTATGTTTGTTCTTGATTGCCTAATTGTTGTAGTGTATGAGTAGAAGAGTTTGCACGAATAATCTGTTTGACCCTGAAATTGAGAGAACTTACTTGCAGGCTAGGAGAGAACAAAACATATTGCAAGGCCAGCAAGCCTTTATGAAAAATTATATTGAAAATCTTGGAGAGCCATTAGGAGAGCCTAGGGGAAGAGCACTAAGAGATTATGCACTACCCACTGTTAGGGGAATCCCCCATGCAATTGTCAGGCCTAATATAGAAGCTAATAACTTTGATATCAAATCTTCCACTCTGAGTATGATTCAAAATAATCAGATTGGAGGATTAGCCACTGAAGATCCAAATTCACATATTTCAACTAAAGTTGAAATATGTGACACCTTCAGATTTAACAGTATTTCTAAAGACGCAGTTAAATTATAGCTTTTCCCATTTTCTTTATGAGATAGAGCCAAGATTTGGCTCAGCTCTCTTCCAAGTGATTCAATCCAGACATGGGATAATTTGGCTAAAAAATTCTTAGCCAAGTATTTCCCTCTGGTGAAAACTGCTCGATTGATAATTGAGATAACCAACTTTACTCAGTTAGAAGGTGAGACACTCAATGATGGATGGGACCAATTTAAGGAATTCCTAAGGCGTTGCCCACATCATGGGTTTCCCTTGTGGATGCAAATGCAAACCTTTTACAATGGTTTAAATGCTCCTACAAGGACACTCATTGATGCAACCACCGACGGTTCTATTAGTAGTAAAACCCAAGAGGAGGCTTAAGATCTCTTGGAAGAAATGGCCAACAATGCATACTAATAGCCTCTCCACAGGATTGATCATCCTCATAAAAATGAATGTAACTCACTCGAAAATGCGCAACAAATCCTTGAACTCCAAAAGCAAATCTCTCAACTCACTAAAAATCTAGAATGTGGGTATGTAAATTCTTGTCAGGAGGAAGATGTTGAGTTAAGAAATGTCAATGTAATTATGAATCAAGGAAGAAATAGAGAGAGATTGGAAAACTCGCTTATCAAATTTAGAACCTTCACAACCGAATTCATGAATAAAACTGATGCCACCTTAAATAGACACAAACACACTCTTCTAAGGGAAGAAGAGTCAGTAAAAAGAATAGAACAGAAGCTAAGAGAAATCATGAAACAGTTAGAGCAACCTTCATTAGTGGGACTCATTGGTGAGTATGAAGAGGAGTCAGGGAATGCAATAACCTTAAGAAGTGGAAAAATTATTAGGCCGGTTATGAGAAAGGAAAATCATAAAAACATAGCACTAAATAGAGAGGAAAAGGGGGAAGAAGAAGAAATGATGAGAAAAGAGAGAAATAATGTTCGAGATAAAGAAAGGAAAGAATCTAGAGATCAACTTAAGGCAATCCCTCATATACCATATCCTCAACGTATAGCCAAGGAGAAAGTAGATGTCCAATACTACAAATTCCTGGAAACTTTTAAAACTCTTCATATAAATATCCCTTTTGCATAAGCTCTAGAACAAATGCCTAGTTATGCTAAATTTATGAAAGATATCCTCTTCAAGAAAAGAAAAATCAATGAAAAAGAAACTATAGCATTAACAGAAGAGTGTAGTGCAATCCTTCAGAAGTTAGAAAGAAGAAAGATCTGGGGAGTTTCACTATCCCTTGCACTATCGGAAGCCAGTCTTTCCAAAAAGCCCTCTGTTATCTAGGTGAATCCATAAATTTAATACCTTTTTACATTTTCAAGAAGTTAGAAATTGATCACTTAAAACCCACCTTTGTTCTCCTCCAATTCACTGATAGATCCATCGAATCCCCTTCAGGAATAGTGGAAAATGTGCTTGTGAAGGTTGACAAATTCATCTTCCCTGCTGATTTCATAATCTTGGATATGGAAGATGAAAATCTTCCTATTATCCTAAGTAGACCTTTCTTAGCCACCATAAGAACCTTGATTGATGTAGATAAAGGGGAACTAAAGTTGCGATATGGGGAGGAGGAGATTAAGTTTCATGTGAATGATTCTATGAGGCACCCATCTAAACCCAATGAGGATTGTTGGAAAATCAAATCAATAGAAGAAGCATGGTTAATGGGAGATGTGGATGAAGCAGGATTCTTAGCAGGGTAGGAAGATGAGGACACCACTGACACGGAAGTGATTGAGGAATTAGTTAAGGAGAGGAAAATAATTCAGCCTTCTATAATCTTCCCTTCAGAATAAGAATTGAAGCCTCTCCCCTCACATTTAAAATACACTTATCTAGGGGAAAAAGAATCTCTTCATGTAATAATCTCCTCCCTGTTAACTCAATATCAAGAAAATCTTTTATGTAAGGTTTTAAATGAGCACAAGAGAGCAATCGATTGGAGTATAGCTGATTTGAAGGGGGTTAGTCCAACTCTTTATATGCACAGAATCCTTTTGGAGGATAACTCCAACCCTTCAATTGAGCTCCAACGGTGATTAAATCCCAATGTAAAAGAAGTAGTTCATAAGGAAATTATCAAACTCTTAGATACTAGAATCATTTTTCTAATTTCTGATAGTCCTTGGGTAAGTCCAATCCATGTGGTTCCCAAAAAGAGTGGGATGACAGTTGTTCTCAATAACAACAATCAACTGATCCCTACTAGAACTGTGACAGGATGGAGAGTGTGTATTGATTATAGGAGATTAAATAAAGCTACCCGTAAGGACCACTATCCTCTTCCTTTTATTAACCAAATGCTTGATAGATTGGCAAGGAATCCTTATTTTTGTTTTCTTAATGGGTAGGGATCCAGATGGGGGTTCTTGGTCCAATCGATGCGTCTTGCCTCAGTGAACGTGTAGGGATCTATTTGAGCCCCTGTCATCGCCGGAGCGCCAAGAATTTCAACTTTGAAATTCAACGGGCTCGGGACCTGTCGAGAGGTTGAAGACGAAGTCGCGGGTTCTGGGCCGGGCCGACCCGAGACCCGCGCGGTTCTGATTTTGGGCCGCGCCTATTTATTAATTATTGGATATCATTTTTAATGGTTGCGATTTTAATTAATTAAACCCTATAGTTTTAATTTAAAAAAATATTCAGAATAAATTAATTAAGTAACTTTAGCTATACAGATCCAAATGGTATGATCCAATATACCATTTGAATCAAAAAAATTCAAGGAATCTGAATATAAAATAAAATTTCAGATCCAATGGTTGGATTCAAAAATATTTGCCAAACCTTCTCTATTTTTAATTAAATCATACAAAATCATTTAGTTGTCCGTTTTATGAGTTTAAGAGCTCTGATTGCTCCTTGTACCCTAAGGAACAATTCCAAACCCTTGAAATTAATTTTCTTAATCACTCCCTAATCACCCTAATCAAGGATTAGTGGATTAAGCCCTAGTTAAGCCTCTGATTTGGGTGGGGATGGTTCCTAATATCATATTAGATCTAGTATAACCTAAGTATAAGATTGGATTGCCCTAAAGTGCCTTAATCTCACTAATCACCCTAAGTGGTTTAATTAAGTGATTAGTGCTAATTAAGACCATTTAGGTCATCAAAACCTAAAGTAAAGGTGTTTCCCACTTCATTTAGTCATATGAAATGCTTTAAAATAGATTAGAACAAATTTGGACAACAAAACCCTAAAATCTCAATTTTAGCCTTTAGAGGGGCATTTTGGTCATTTTGGCCAAAATGTGATTTAGTGTTCTTTAAGGATTGAAAATTTCAGTAAGCCACTATAACATAGATTGAAAATGTTCTCTGAAATCCTAGAACAATAATTATCACCAATCCATAAGGTCTCATTAATTCCTTGATTAAGATACATAAATCTTAGCATTCCTTATAAAGATTATTGGACCTTAACTTAATTAAGTCTAATAATTGAAATGGTCAGTTACCTCATTATTAAGTTCAGTTAAGATAATATTAGAGTTAAGTGTTAAAAGAAAAAGGGAACTAGAAATGTCTAAGTAGAATCTTAGCTTAAGTTCTAAAGTGATCAAAACTCAGAACCTTAGATCTTAAGTAGCCTAAGTAGGTCAAAATGGGTTTAATGTTAATCTAATACTTGGAATTGTCAGTTCTTAACATTAATAAGCTCCTTATAGTAAATTATTAAATTAGATTCTAAAGAAAATTACAAATAGAAAACCCTTAAGTCAAAACTCTAATTAAAAGTCTAAAGTGATCAAACTTCAGATCTTTAGATCTTAGATCTTCAATTTGAATCAAACCAAATCCAATTGAAATTCTTTAATGATTTATTATTTAATCTTTTGAAACCTTACATGTGGGTATAGGATGATTCAATTAATAAGATAATGGAGTTATCTTAAAGATTGAATATAGATCTTAGATTCTCAAGTTCTTAATTGATTATTTTATCTTATAATCAGTAGAATAGCCTTTCACTAGGATCTTAGTTCCTGAATCTTTCAACTTATAGGATTCTTTACCTTTGGGATTAAGTGAGAAACCTAGATCCTATTTAGAATAGCACCTTGGATTTGAAATTTGAACCCTCATAGGGTTTAAGTTCTAAATTCTTAAATCTTGATTTATTTGATCAAGATTTGGGTAAGAGAGTAAAATATTCATAAAACTAGGTCATTGATTTGCTTATTTAAACCATATAGTCGTCACATGATTTTTGGATTAGAACTCGTTAAGTTCTAATTTTTGACTTTAAGGACGTAAATTTGAGATTCTACTCGATAGCTGGATATTGGAGATCCTAAGCTTGTACCTTCTCAGAGTAGTTAGATTTGGAAATTAGACAACAACAGATATCACATAAGTCTAGATTAAGTCTCTTGCTTACTTTGACTAGATTGCTTTGCATATCTTAGATTTTGAGCTTTAGCCCTTGAGCATAATAGGAAAACTTAGGATGATGTATCCTAAGCTAGTATAGAATTTACATATCATTCAGTTTTGTTTTGTCACAGTTAGTAGAATATGACCTAGTTTACTCTGCCTCTTCAGTAGTAGTATTGTATAGACTGGACTCAGACCTAGCATATTTGGATGGTTAGGCTGGGGATTGACTGATTGATTGATATTGGAGGCCCTGTATGGCTATTGGCTGGTATGGCAGTACAAGAACTTAGGCATATTACTACTTTACCTGTATTGTATTGTTTTGGTTTTCTGGTTTATTTTGCCACATGCTTCAGTGGCCATATTTTTCAGTATTTGCTCACTTTGCCACATGTCTCAGTGGCTTTACTTATCATATATTGCTTTGCTTTTTGCCACATAGTCTCAGTGGCCTTTCTTTTCATCTTAATCTGCATGTTGTATGTATAGTTTTATGGCTCAGATATATGTATGAATGGCATGTTTAGGATGCTAGAATTTTATTGAATTCAGTACTTGTGTTCTTTTATACTCAGCATATTTTACTTTGATCATAATCATGTTAGGATCATGTTTATTCAGTAGCTGCAGTTATATTGCTTTTAGCATTACCTTGCTTATTTAGTGTTTTGTATGTTGCATGCTATAAATAGATAGTTTATAGTATTCCAGTTCTTTCATAGCTTGTTGCACCCTTTACTGCTTGCATGTGTAGTTAAATTAAATGAGATATCGTTTAATATTTAGTTCATTTAAATAGCCTAAAATGTACTTAGATAATTGTCTAACTGTAACCTTTTTATTTTGTTGGCTGGAGCCCTGGCATTTGTGATACCGACAAATGCCAGATTCAGACATGTTCGTGGGCAGTGTCTCTGAGGAGGAGCCAATTCAGGAGGAGGACCTTCCAGTTACTATCTAGTTAGCTTTGTCTTGTTATTCCAGTGAGGATGAGAGTCTTTCATTTTCAGTTATTTATTTCAGTTTGTAATAATTTAACTTTCTGGATGTACTTTACTTTCTGCATTGTGATGAGTTACTATATTGCATTTTCTTTTCCTACTATGTATGCTGGTGGATGTTACCCTATTTTTATATTGCTTCCGCCACTTTGATATTTATATTGATGAATGTTATAGCAATTGGTGACAAGTCCCTGCCTTAAGGCAAGTTGGGTTCGCCTAACTTTACTTAAGTTGGGGATTTGCCACAGTTGGAGCACCGTACTTCCTTATTGTTAGTACGGGGGCCCCACAAGTAGTAACTGTAAAAATTGGTGGGTTTAGAAGTGTGTACCTAACACCCCATGGTTGTCCTCAGCAGCCTCAATTCGAGTGAGGCCATAGACATGAGCAGGGCCGACAGTCCTGTTATTATAAGTTTGCTGTGGTGGCGGCCTTGGGACATTTGGGCAAAGGGTAATTTCTACCTCATGCATTGAGCAATAGAGGAAATTAGTGCTGCTGTTAGCTGAGGCTTCTTTCAGAATAGGTCAAATACTTGTCGACACTTTGAGGGGATCATTGTCGATCGTATATGTGAACCTATATTCGAAGTAAGAGTGACCTGGCCTCTTGTACTTATAGCAATTGCCAGTCCCATGGTACCATCGACCTTAGGGATGAGGTCGTGTGCAACTGCTAAAGAGATTTGCAGGCAGAGCTTCTGCTTTGAGCTTATACACCCTAGCTCTCTTAGGATTATCATGCTAGAAAAAGGTTAACCCAAAGCTCCTTTTGGGTCTTTCCCTTGCTTGGTGCTATTCCACCACTTTGGCTGACTCCAAGAGCTCGATGAATTTTGACAGACAAAGAGGAACAACTTGGCTTCTGATGGAATCTTGCAAAGCACTTTAGAACTAGTGGAAGCTATCCAATTCTATGGGAACTAAGTTGGTGGAAAACTTTGCAAGGCATCGGTACTCAGCTTCGTATGCCGATTCTGAATGGTTCTCCTACTGCAGCTTCAGGAAAATGTCCACCAAGCTATGTTTGACGGACAAGGGGATGTACTCGGCTTGGAAGCTTCGAAGAATTTGTCCCATGTAATGTCCTCAAGCTCAGCATCAGCGAACTAGGAGTTGCGGGTGGTATCCCACCAGTACTCGGCTTTGTCTTGAAGGAGGTGGGTGGCAAAACAAATTAATTTAGTATCCGGGCACTTGATGCTGGCTAGATTCTTTTCCACCATCTTTATCCAACTGGGAGTATCGATGGTGAAAAAACTCCCATTGAAGGTGGGGGGTCTCAAACAAATGAAGCTGTGCAACAGTCCTTCTCCGGACTTCACGTGGTGCTAGAAGGAGAAGTTTGGTGTAGATACTACTTTGGGATTTTGGCAATTCTACTTCATATGGGCTGTCAACAGCTGTTCCATTTTATTGGCTTGTTTTGCTTAGGAATCCACAATTCTCTCTGCTTGCTTGTTGTGCGAGTCTACCATCATCTTAACTGCTTCAAGCAGTGCATTTAGATCACTGGACAAGCAGCCGAATGCGGCAGGAGATGAGCTTTGTCTGGGATTCATTCATTAAATTTTAATTAAAGCAATATACTCTCAGAACTAGGAAAATTTGAAAATGGACTAACTTATTTCCTTTAATATTCATCTCAATGAAATACATCATAAGGAAGGGTACAAAGAAAAAGATTAACAATTAGAACACCAAGTGTCATTTAATATATCCCTAGTAAAAGCTATATAAAAATTGTAGAATGTAGTCTCTCGACGCAGTCGCTCTGGTCTGTATGTGATCTCCTAATATTTGTACTCCCACCTGTACTCTGCATGGTCTTGGAGTAGATAGCCTAGTAAGCATAGTTGGGTGTCATCCAGATGCTCCATATCCTTAAAGATGGTGGATACACATCGTAGCCACTCTTTCGCTAGGGCTGGGAAGTCTAGTCCCCATAACACTGCATGTTCAAGCATTTTCTCCAAAACTCTTGATCCTGCTTCAGGCACTACTTCTATTTCTCTCCCATATCGCATTGATATTTGAACGTCAAATTCCAAAATGATCTTGAAGTGTTTGAGGTAGTCTAATACCGACATTTTTGAGTAGTTATATTCCTATAGGTTTAATCAAATGTTTATCTTATTAGTTTGAGTAGTTTATGAGTTGCATTTTATGAGTGAGCGTAGTATATAGCTATGTGAGTATTTTTAGTTTATGCTTTTTATTCTAACCTTGAGATTGTGGTACTTTGGATGTACCTCAAGTATTTAATTAGTTATTGATTTGTTAGAAGAACAATACATTAGGTAGAGAAGAATGCAAATTCCAATATGACACCTTATGGAGTTCTCTAATACCAACTGTGGGGCCTCGCCCCTTAACCCTAGCAATAATCAAGGCTAAGGGGTGGTGTACGACTCTAGCAAATCCCTCACTTATCATTAGATTAGGTCCAATTCCCATTCCACTAATAAGGGAAGGATGTGCCTTGATAAAGGCAGTGGAATCAATCACTAAGCATTTGCAATCATAGAGTGTGGAAGAAAAAAAGGTAAGCCATACATCCAATCCACCACAATATAAGTAATATGCAATTGAAAATAAATAGTATAGTAAGAAATTGAATCATGGGTACATATATAATTACAAACATTATAATAGTTTTAAATAAGGACCGAATCACTTATCCTCACTGAAATATAAAAATAACATCTCTTCTACTGATCTTTTGCTCCCACCTGCTGCTCCTACAACTAAGGCTCCTCCTCAGGTGCAAGCTCCTCAAAATGATTAGACTCTGATATTGTCAGTCTCATAATGCCAGGGCCCCAGCCAAGAAAAGAAAATCTTGTTAGACATATTATTTAAGTATATTTTAAGCTATTTATTATTCATAAGTTTATTTATTTCACCATTAACTTAAGCTAAAAATAAACAATCATGCAAAGGGATGTGGCAAGTTATAAATAAGAAGCATTTAAAACTAAGTAACAAATGAGGCCAAAGACTTACCCCAAATCTAAAGCTATAACAAGGTAAGGCATATATCTATAAGTAAAGTAATAAAAGTACTAAAAAAAAGACTAATCCTAAGCATACTGATGATCATATGAATTATGCAAGTTTAAAAATAAGTAATATATCTGTGGTATGTATAAGTAAGTAGTAAAGAAATCTAGCTTCCTATAGATATATGAGTAAGAAGGTAAAGCAAAGCTGACTACAGTAAAAAGTAACAATAAACAGTAAATAGGTATGTAAAGACTGCCATATTAAAAGGGTTGGCCAATCTGGCCACAGTTAATGCCTATGGTATTTCTAGGCTAGGGAAAAAATTCTCATAGCCTCTCTAGGCGAAGGCAGAAATTCCCATAGCCATTCTAGGCTAGGGCAGAAACAAAAATAGAAACAGTATTGAGGAGGCAAAAAATACACATACAATGAATTTTGGTTATTTTACTTTGCTTCTATGGACACGTCCAAAAGCGGCTGAGGAGTCAAGCACATCTGCAAGACTTTTTGGGTTCCAACTTAACACAACACTCCTCAATGAGTAATGCTAAGTATCCCTTATTTCTCCTTACCCCCTGTTTAGTAGAGGTAAAAGTGCACAAGAATCAACTAGAAAACTGAACCCAATACAGATGTTATCCTAATTCTTTATGCTTTCATTTCATGCAGAAATGTTATCTTGTGTGATATATTCAAGGTAATGGCACAAAGTATAAGGAATGTAAAAGCAACAAGTAAATTAATAGTAAGCAAGGGACTCTACTACACATGGTGATATCCATTATTATCTACTTAACCCATTCTAACTATTCGAAGCTACACAAGTTTAGAATTTTAAATTCCTACTATCAAGTGTAACTTAAAAGAACGACCTTATAAATTAAAAGCAATTTGAACTGATCAGATTCTAAGTTAGTTCAATCAATATCGCTTATAAGTTAAATAGAAAATTAATATGTCCTAATTAATGAATTTAAACGTTCTAAGCTAAGATCTGATCATGATCTAAGAAAATAGAGATTATGAACTAAATACCACAAAGTCATTGTGAACACCTACAATACAAAAGATAATAATACAGAACGACACTTATAATGCAAATAACAAACCAAAGTCCAAAGCCTTTGAGGATTGGGGTGCGTTAACAGTTATCAAGCTCGCTTAGGAAATAACAAAATCATAATAAGAAGAATGCTGCATATAAAAATTATCCAAACACAAGCATATATGTGAAAAACCCAAGATTAGTAAAAACTACGGAGCCACACCAACAAGAAAATCCTCTATGAAAAAAACTTTAAGGTTTACGGAGTTATAAGAGCTATATCACCTCAGCATACACAGCTCTATCTCTACTCTTAGAATGGAGAAAGGAAGAAGCTACTACCTCCTAAAGTTTCTTCTTCAAACAGCAAGCCTTCTCTTGCTCAGCAGCTCCCTAAGGTTTCTTCTAGGGTTCTCTTTTCCACATCCTCCAAAGCCTCCAAACTGATATCAAAAGCCTTAGGTTTTCCTCCACTACTTTGGCATAAGTAGCTAGCTCCATTTCGGACCCAAGAAATCCAAAATAACCCTCAAATTTCTTAAGATCGAGACCTAGAACAAAGAAGAACTCTGTCGGCCGCTACGACTCATTGTAGCGGTCGACTTTCAAATTTCCATCTGCTGTAGCACCCGTATTTGATTCCACGGTGGTGCGCTGTGGTGTGCTACGACACACTGCGGCACACCGTAGCACCCGCCTTTGATTCCGTTGTGGCACGCATCAGCACCTATGCTGTTATTGGACAATGAAGTCTCCACAACACAACAATCTCCTACTTGGAGACCTTTTTTTTTTCTTTTTTGCAATCTTCCCCTGCTTCCTCCATTGATCATTTTTTATTTTCTTCTGTTTCTATCAAGGATTATGGTGTCGCTCACCAACGCTCTCCCTTCACGTGCCGAGGTCAACTGAAGCTACACATAGCTTTAGTTTCTCCAATGTTACTGCTTTAATAAGCCTATCGGTTGGATTCTTAGAAGTATGTATCTTCTCCAATCCAAGCTATCCTTCTTCTAACAACGTTCAGATAAAATGGTAATGGAGTTAAATATGCTTTGTCCTGGCATGAAAAATAACATTCTTAGCTAGGTGAATGGCGCTCATACTGTGTGGGGCCCTGTACTTTCCTGCGGCTACGCTAGTACTGATATTAGTATAACTGCTGGGAGTACAGTGCTCCACTCCGATGGAAAATCCCCAACTTAAATAGAGTCAGGTAGGACCAAACTCGCCTTAAGCCAAGGACTTGTCACTCTGTAGAAGAAGCTGTGAACATACATCAATACAAATCAAAGTGACGAAAGCAAGAAACAGTATAATATAACATCCACATGCATAACATAGTATAAGAGAGTAAAAGAAATAGTAACTCAGATCAAATGCAGAAAAGTAAATACATCCAAAATTTAATTATTACAAGCAGAATTAAATGAAAGAAAAAGATCTCTCAATCTCACTACAAAAAAAAAGGAAATCTATCTAAGCTGTAGTAGGAAGATCCTCCTCCTGCACCGGCTCCCCTCCTACAGCACTGCCAACGAACAACTCTAAATCTGACACTTGTCAGTATCACAAATGCCAAGGCCCCAGCCAATAAAAGAAAAAGGTTATAGTTAGATAATTGTTTAAGTACATTTTAGGCTATTTAAGTGAACTGAGTATCTAAGATATCACATTTAAAGGTTTTAAATGTGCAAGCATTAAAAAGGTGTAACAAGTTACAAAAATGGGGTACCTATAAACTAATCATTTATAGCTAATCAACAGGTATGTAAAATAACACACAAAAATAATAACTAAACATGGTGAGGCTAAAAGCAAAAGTAACTGCAATTACTGAAATAAATCTGATCCTAACATGCTTATGATCACATGGAGACATGCTGAGTACAAATAGAACACAAGTGCTGAAATTGACATACAATTCTAGCATCCTAAACATGAAATATTTTATACTAATCAATAAGAGCATATAAATAAGTATGTAGATTGACATGTAAAAGGCCACTGAGACATATGGCAAAAGTAAACTAAGTACATGCATGAGCAAAAGTAAAGCCACTGAGACAAGTGGCAAAGCTAGTCAAGCACTAAAAGAAAGGCCACTGAAGCATGTAAAAAATAAGGCCAATACTAACAACTAAACTAAAGTAGCAGTAAGCCTAAGACCTAGTGCTGCTGCCATAATAAAATAGGCCATACAAGGCCTCTGAACTGAAAGTTCAACATGTATCCATCCTAGGCATCCGCAGAGCTAGGTCCAAGTTAAACTTATAAAATAAGATATGTATCCATCCTAGATATCCATCGAGCTAGGTCTGAGTCTATTCTTTAACAGAATTAGAACTGAAGAGGCAGACTATGCTAGGATATACTCTACTAATTGAAAACACTGAATGAACTGAATAAATGCTATGCTTTTTAGATACTTACTTAGGATGTATCTTCCATATCCTAAGTTCCCCTATTATGCTCAACAATAAGGCTCAATATTCAAGGTGTGCAGAGTAATCAAGGTCAAGGTAAGCAAGAGACTCAATCTAGACTCATGTGATATCCGTTGTTGTCTACATTATCTAAATCTAACTATTCTGAGAAGATACATGTTTAGGATCTCCAATATTCAGCTATCGAGTAAGATCTCAGATTTATGACCTTAATATTATTATTAGAACTTAATAGGTTCTAATTCATAATCATATGAATACTATAAGAAGTTAAAGTAAACAAATCAATGACTTAATTATTATTATCTTCCTTTCTTAACTCAAGCCTTGATTTAGTAAGTCAAGACTTAAGAATTCTGGATTCCAACCCCACATGGTGTTCAAATCCCGTATCCAAGGTAATATCCTTAGTAAGGATCTAGGGTTCACACTTTAAAACCCAATTTAAAGGTAAGGAATCCTATAAACTGAAGGATTCAGAAGCTATGATCTAATGAAAGGCTTATGCTAATGTTGTAAGATAAAATAATCAGTAAGAACTAAGAATTTAAGATCTATATTCAATCTTTAGGTTAATTACATTATCCTATAGATTGAATCAATCCTACACCCACATGGAAGGATGCAATGGAATTAAACAGTGAATCACTTAAGGAATTCCAAATGGAGGTAGTCCAATTCAATTAGAATATCTAAAGTCTAAAATCTAAGATCTGATGTTTGATCACTTTAGACTTAAGCTAAGATTTAGACTTAGGATTTTACAAGAGTATTTCACTTAAGATTCAAGCCCAAGAATCAACTTAATTAAGTTATTAGCTAAGGATTTAGTATTTTGATATAGTTAAACTTAGCTCTTAAGACAAGGTGATTTTAGGAACACTTAAAGTCTTAAGATCTAAGTAAGCTATTTTAAGATTCTTCACTTGACTCAATATCATTAACATAGTCAGAAAGGTGTTAAACATATTAACTAGGGATATTTTGCTGAATTTTCAAGGCTTAAGGGGTGCTTAAATACATTTTGGTCAAAATGACCAAAATACCCCTCTTAAGGTTAAAAATGGGATTTTAAGATTTAACCATTCAAATTAATTCAAATTTATTTTAATGGGTTCCAAATTGTTTATTGAGGTAGGATACACACTTATTTTAGGTTTTGGAAATCTAATTGGTTTAATTAGCCTTAATCACATTAAGAGGCCAATTAAGGTGATTAATGAAATTAGAGCATTCTAGAGTGATCCAACCTTATCCATAGGTTCTAATAAACTTAAGAAGGCATTAAGAACTTAACTTACTAAAATCAATAGATTAATCATCGTTTAATTCACTAATCCCTAATTATAGTAACTAAGAGATGATTAATGAAATTAAAGTTCCAAATTTACTTTTAGTGGTCTACATAGGTTCTTTATGATCTCATGAGCAATCAGAGACCTTAATTAACATTTTTGGATATTAATTGAATTTATTATGATTTAATTAAAAACAAAAAAGGATTAGGCAATCATTTAAAATCTGACCATTAGATGTTTTATTTTATTTTATATTCAGATTTCTTGCATTTTTTTTTGATTAAAATAGTATATTGGATCATATCATTTAGATAAGTATAGCTAAAGTTATTTAAATAATTTATTCTGAATGTTTATTTAAATTAGAATCATAGGATATCTATTTATTAATTATTTATCCTAATAAATATGATTCCATAATTCTATTATTTAACTGCGGCCTGAAATCAAACCGCGTGGGTCTGGAGAGGCCCGACCCGAAGCGCCAGTGCTTCGTCTCCGATACCCCTCTTCAGCTCACAGCCATGGGAAGGGCACCTTGGACCGCTAAATTCATCGCCGACTGGCCACGCCATGACCAGCATTCAATCGCCACACCTTTAGGAAGTCAAGGCGTGTTGATTAAACCTTGAAGCCCTTACTGGAACGGGCCAGAACACTGGATGGCTACTCCACCAAAGCATCCATTTACAAATGATTAGGGTTTACTGTGAGGGGATAATTCTCCTCACAGAAACCACTAAATGGACGGGGCTCGATCCCTACACCATCAGTGAGGTGAGGCGTGTCGAACCCCTAAGGTTTCATAACCTGGGGTCCTTACTCGAACACAGCCATGGCTCGGTCGCTAGCTTGATCGATTGATATGATCGATCAGAGCTAGCTCAAACCCTGGTGACAATCACAATTGGTTCCCTAAGTGGCTAAGTCTAGTTAGATGACATCCAGAGGCTCAATCTAGAGACAGAATGAAGAACTGAACCTATGAAATTCAGTGGGAGAAGGCTATACCTGAAGATGGGTTTGCAGGTAGAGTCGAGGGGAATTGAGATGAGCTGGATGTTCTAGAAGATCTCAGCAACCTAGCAGGGGGTATGAACACCAGACACGCACCCTCTTTCAGCAGTTCGAAGCTTCGGGAATGCCGAAAAATTGCCGAGAGAATGGGGGCTCCAGAGGACTTCAGCTGGGGAATTGATGGTTCACAGTGAGCAAAGGGACTCACTGTGAGATCCTGGGGGTATTTATAGGCTGAAGGGGGCCCTTGGGGTGGATGCCATGGCTTGAACTTGGACAATGGCTCGGCCCAAAGTAATGGGTTGGCTTGAAAAGGTCAGGGGCAATTCAGGGAGAATGCAACCTGCAAGACATCGTATCGAAGGCAGAAGGGGAAAATCGAGGCTTTTCCCGTACTGCCACTGGGGTCGGAGGTCGCTTGGATGTCGGGGGGACCAAATGCGGATGGGCGAGAGGTAGACGAAGATCCACAGTGCTCGGGTCTTCATTCGTCGTCTGATAGATCGACAGTTACGATTGGAAGGCTCTGATTGATTACTAAAACAGGATGGATGCCAGCCGTCAGATGCGCTGGATGGATCCGACGCCAAGGATTAGATCTTAACCAAGACAGGATCCACCGTTATATTAAATACGTTAAGATGCGTGCTAGCGCATCCATTGTCTAGATACCACATGCCGCTGTCGGGACCTGCAGCGGATCTGCCGCGGTCCCGACAGCAAATCCCAGTTTATAAAAATTTAATTAAAGATTTAATTTAGTTAATATTAACCTAGTTAATAATTAAAATAAATTCTATTAAATTCATAAATTTAATTTAGGACTAGATGAGCCACAAAAATTCTCAAAAATTCACCTTAGCTAATTAGGGCATGAGGAATTCAGAAATTAAATTAGATTATAATTTGGAGATCAATTTAATTTAGGTATTTTCGAAGGTTCAAAAATAGGCAAAAATACTAAAATTCTCAATTTAGCTCCGATTGATCCCAAACTTCTAGGGTTAGGTTTAAATGACCCATTGAGTCTAATGAAATCAAAATCAAGTCTTAGTTTGGCTTAATTTATCTGGATTTAGCTAGGGTAACAACTAGGGTTATTACATACTGTCATTGTAGAGCCTCACATCCTTTTGCTCCATGCTTAATTTAGCTATGACACCCTTCAACCAAATCATCTCCTTGCTTTCCTCTGTAATGGTAACATACTCTACTTTCGTTGTAGATAGCATTACAATATTCTGTAGCCTAGAGATCCAACTCATTGCTGCACTACCGAATGTATAGAATTAGCCTGTAGTACTTCTTATGCTATCAATATCTCCTGTAAGATCTGAGTCTACATATCCTTGCAAAATAATATCAGATCTTCCAAAGCATAGAGCTTTATTTGTTGTACCTTTTAGATACTTTAGGATCCACTTGACTGCATCCCAAAGGTGCTTTCTGCTGACCACTTCTACTACATTGGCAATGTCCGGTCTTGTGCAGATCATCACGTACATCAAGCTCCCAACTACTGAGGCATAAGGCACCTTCATCATGTGCTCTTTTTCTTCTTTATACTTTGGCATCTGTTCCTTTGATAAGCTAAAGTGACTTGCTAGGGGAGTGCCCACTGGCTTTGCTTCATTCATGTTGAATTTTTTCAAGACCTTTTCAACATAATCCTTCTGCAATAACTTCAGAATTCTGATACTTCTTTCCCTATGGATTTTCATTTCAAGAATCTGCTTGACCGGCCCCAAGTCCTTCATATCAAATTCTATTGACATCTACTCTTTCAGCATCTTTATCTCCTCCATGTTTGATCCTGTGATCAACATTTCATCTACATACAGCAATAGAATGATATAAGAGGACTTACATTAATTTAGGTAACAGTAGTGATCCGCCTAGCATCTTGTGTACCCTGATTCTGACATGAACCCGTCAAACCTCTTATACCACTGCCTTAGCACTTGCTTTATACCATAAAGGTTCTTCTTGAGCTTGCACACTAGCTCAGACTTTCCTTTTTCTTATGCCTTGTACCCTTCAGGCTGTTGCATGTAAAGCTTTTCTTCCAGTTCTCCATGAAGGATTGCAGTTTTAATATCCATTTGCTCCAAATGCAAATCTTCAATAGCAACTAAATTTGATGCAACCCTTATGGTTATCATCTTCACAACTGAGGCAAAGATCTCACTGTAGTCGACACCATGCCTTTGCTAGAAACCTTTGACTACAAGTCTCGCCTCATAGCGCTTGCTTCCATTCATCTCTTTCTTCATCTGGTAAACCCACTTGTTTTTAAGAGCTTTCTTCTCAGCTAGTAAGGGTGCCAACTCCCATGTCCCATTTGACATGAGTGATTCCAATTCATCATTCATGGCAGCCTCCCACTTTCTTGAATATTTAACTTGAAATGCCTCTTCTAAGCTTTCTAGCTCACCACTATCAGTTATTAACATATAGAACAAAAAAGGAGAGTACCTCTGTGGCGATCTAGACACTCTTATGGATCTTTTTAACATGGGTGTTTGTGGTTCAACATTGACATCTTATTAAGCTTCTCCAACATCCAGCCCAGCCCTATCATCAATCTTTGTGTCATGGATCTCCATATGAAGCATACTTGGAGTCAATCTTGATTCCCATACAATTCTTGTATATCTCACTTTCATTAAAAGTGACATCCCTGCTTCTAATGACTTTCTGGTTCTGATTGTCCCATAATCCATATCCGAACACACTCGCGCCATAGCCAATAAATGTGCACTTGATCGCTTTTTCATCAAATTTGCTCATGGATCCTGCATTAATATGCACATAGGATGAGCAGCCAAATACCTTGAGGTGGTTCAACTTCACCTCTTTTTTGCTCCAAGCTTCCTCGGAGATCCCTTTATTCAAGGGTACAGAAGGTTTCCTATTGATTAAGTATACAACCATGTTGATGGCATTCAGTGCTGAGGTAGATGCCTCTCCATGAGTTTTCTTCCATACCTCCTCATTTAGCACAAGCCCAACAATGTCATCAAACTTCAATGATGTATTTCTTGACGAATTACTTATGGTTGTAACCAGCCCATCCCAACTATTTGGCAACGAAGATAGGAACAACAGAGCTCGGACCTCATCATCAAAACTGATTTCCACCGAACTCAACTGGCTCACCATGATGTTGAACCCATCGAGGTGTGCAGTCAATGAATGGTCATCCACCATCCTCATATTAAACAATCTTTCCATCAAGAAAACCTTATTCAAAGCAGAAGGCTTCTCATACATCCTCGTCAGAGCATTCATGAGATATACGGTAGTTTTCTCATTAACAATATTGAAAGCAACAGAATAAGACAGTAATAAGGGAATCAAATCCAATGTGGTTCTATCAAGAACCTTCTATTCTTCATCAGTCATAGTCCCAAGTTTTTTGTCGGCTCCTTTCAATAGAAGATACAACTTTTCCTGGTAGTGCAAATCCTCCATCTGCATTTTCCAGAACGCAAAGTTCATCTCGCCGAACTTCTCAATCTTGAGTCTCATTTCTTCGGCCATAGCTCCACTCAAAAAAGCAAACCCTCCTTAGCAATAAGGCAAAGAACCAAACTCTCTGATACCACTTGTTACGAACACCAAGGATACACAATATTCCAATGCAAAATGGCACTTGTAATGCAAACAACAAACCAAAGTCCAAACCCTTTGGGGATCGGGGTGCATTGACAGTTACCAAGCTAGCTTAGAAAATTACAAAATCATAACGAGAAGAATGCAACACATAATAATCATCCAAACACAAACATGTAAGTGGAAAACCCAAGATTCGGAAAAGCTACGGAGCCACACCAACGAGAAAATCGACTATGAATAAAAACTTTAAGGGTTACAAAGTTACAAGAGCTATATCACCTCAGCACATATAGCTATAGCTCTACTCTTAGAATAGAGAAAGGAAGAAGCTGCTACCTCTTGAAGTTTCTTCTTCAAACAACAAGCCTTCTCATACTCAGCAGCTCCCTAGGGTTTCTTTTAGGATTATCTTTTCCACAGCCTCCAACCTAATTCCAAAAGCCTTAGGTTTTCCTCCACTATTTTGGCTTAAGTAGCTAGCTCCATTTCAGAACCAAAAAGTCCAAAATACCCCGCAGATTTCTCAGATCGAGACCTGGAACGAAGCAGAACTCCGTCGGCCGCTGCGGCATGCTGTAGCGGTCGACTTTCAAATTTGCATCCACTGTAGTGAGCTACAACACGTTGTAGCACCCACATTTGATTCCGCTGCGGAGCACAGCAACGCCTTCTTCTCAATTGCTGACCGCTGAGGCACGCCGAAGCACCTCAGCTTCGGGCTTGGTTCTGCTGAGGCCGTTGTGGGGCACTGTTGCGTGCTGCGGTGCACTAGGGTGCGCTTCAACGCCTGTTCTGTTCTTGGACAATGAATTCTCTACAACACAACAAAGTTCCATTCATTGAATAACCCACTTATTTAATGAATGAATTCTAACCTAACATCTATTCCTAATCTTAAGGAAAAAATTCTAAGGTAAAGTGTAGATTCCTTATAAGCTCCTAATAAATATGACTTAATGAAGTTTTAGGAGTTGAGAAAAATTATTATAAGCTATATTCATTTGCTGTTTTAATTCATTTAAGGAAGTTAATAATGAAATTTAAGGGTATTAGATCTACTTAGGAAATTTGTAGCCTTTAATGGGGTTTTTGTCAACTTACTCAATTTAAGAGGTTAATTGCCTAATTTGATTCTAAATAAATTTTATTACTAATTTTGATTATTTAAGAGATATTGTAGAGGTTAGGGGCACTTAACCTAAATTTTAGGCAAAATGACCATTTTGCCCCTACTATATGGACTAAAATGCTACTTTTTGATTTAGGGTTCCAAATTGAATTTTTTGGCTACCTATTATAAATCTAGATAGTAAGTTCACTAAATTGAGTCCAATGGGTCCGAATTAGGGATTTTAACTTATGATGATAGTTTGGTAATTTTACCTTATAAAGTCTAAAAATTTATTCGATTTACTATTGTTTACTATCCAAGGATTCCATAGAGTCTAAGAATACTAAATTTTGAGGTCTATTGGTTAAGCTATGATCAATGTAATGCTAAGGGTTAAATATGTAAATTTAGGATTTAATGAAGGGTCCAAAACCTAACTTTTTCATTTGATGTTTAAATTTAGCAAACTTAGTGGTTATAGCTTCCCTATACCACACTGAGAACTTTAACTAGGATTAGACCCTAATTGGACTTCAATTGGACAAGTTATGACCTAATTAGAGTTAAGAGTGATTAGGGTAAATTAGGGTTTCTAGTGGTCAAAACCCAGATTTATTTTCAATTTACTGTTAATTAGGTTTTTCTGATCTAAATGGTATATTGGATAACATAATTTGGAGTTTAATTGGCTAAGTTATGGCTAAACCAATTTCTAGGTCATTAAAGGGTAATTAAGGGAGGTCCTAAAATTGATTAGTCAAGTTAATGACCTAACATCCAAATGGATACTACTAGCTTGAACTAGACATTCTCCTGATTAAAATAAAACCCATATTGGTCAGGTTTGGATCACTATGTACAAAGTTATGGCTAAGGAAAGTTTTCTATGATTTTGGTTTAATTGTGGGGATCCTAAAATGTCCCTATATTAAATATGTGTCCTATAAGAAATTTGATAGCACCATAATATTCCTCTCATTTTTTTGAACAAATCAAAATATATATTCATTATATTTGGACTATTAATTTAATAGTTATGAGGGTTTAAAATTATATAATTAAATGATGATAATTTACCATTTACTGTTTTAAATAAAATAACATATTTAATTAAATTTAATTGATTACAGGCACCGAGTCCCACTGATTTACACGTGGCAGCTGCAGGTTAGTCAGGACAAAGCCGCGGGACCCACGCTCGGGTAGTTGAGGAGACACGGGGCCCCACCTAGGACACAGGGCAACCATTGGCTGGACGAAGAGCGGCTAGTGGGACCCACGCGCTATGATAATAGCGGGGCCCATGACACTGACGCAAGCGGGACCCAACCCGACCCAAAGATCCTTCGTCTCCCCCATTGTGTATCGAGGCAGGGCGCCTAGGGTTTGTGAAATGTGGGACATTCTATTGCCACCAGAGAACGACCCACCCACCATTGGAAAGGTCTCGGAGAGAACTTTCAAACGGTGGCAAGAACTTCATCGGAGGTGAAGTGTACCTCCTGTAGGATCGAACCCTAGGTGACTAGGCGGGGGGTTATGCAGGTCTTGTAGATGACTGTAGACTGATCCTAAAATCTAGATCCATCAGGTGTGGTTAACCTAATCAGAACCTATTAAGTCCTGATCTAGGAATTACAATAACAGAACAAAATGCTGCGATTGTATATCATGAGAAGATGGGGTAGATCGGGGAGTACCTTAGACAGTCGACACTTAGGGTTCGCAGCAGGAAGATGACCGAGCTCTAATTGCGCAAACCTCGATCCCAAAGTGTGGATATGGGTCTTAATGGCTGTTAGGCAGATCAGTCGAGGTCAGGACGACATCGATAGGCTAGTGCGTGCTGTGGAACACCGCGTGTCTAGGATGATGCCATCTAAGGGGATGAAGGTCTCTGAACCGTCCGATCGAATGGTTTGATGGATGGTTCTGATCGGATCGATCTGATTGCAGATCCAATCCAATAAGGCTATGGATCCGACCCAATAAGGCCGCGGATCCAACCCATTAGAGCAGCAGATCTGACCCGCTAAGAAAATAAATAATTAATATAATTTAAATAAATTAATAATTAAATTTTTGATTTCAATAATTAATTTTAAATATTTAAATGACTTCCAAAAATTTCCAAATATTCACCCATAGCTAATTATAGCGCCACTTGGTAGCTTCACATCCAAATCACCTCTGCCGATGATACCACATGCCTTATCATCTTCAATATATACTTTCCCCAAGTCACCCTTGGTGTAGTTCTTGAAGACACTCCTTGATGGAGTCGCATGAAAAGAGGTGCCCGAGTTCACAACCCATGACTTTGTGTTAACTAGTGAAAGGATCAAAGCATCTTGATCCTCCTCAATTGAGACATTTATAGTGGGATTCAAGATCTTACCACAACCACTTGGCTTTTTTAGAGTAGGGAAGTTCTTCTTAAAGTGACCTACCTTCTTACAATTCCAGCAATCCGGCTTTGCTTTTCTGGGTCTTGATTTACCTCACAGAGACATAGATCTATTCTTGGTATGTCTCCTTTCAGCATATCTTCCTCTGCTCTTAACATTCAGTGCTGAGGTAGATGCCTCTCCATGAGTTTTCTTCCACACCACCTCATTTAGCACAAGCCCAACAATGTCATCAAACTTCAATGATGTATTTCTTGACGAATTACTTATGGTTGTAACCAGCCCATCCCAACTGTTTGGCAACGAAGATAGGAACAACAGAGCTCGGACCTCATCATCAAAACTGATTTCCACCGAACTCAACTGGCTCATCATGATGTTGAACCCATCGAGGTGTTCAGTCAATGAATGGTCATCCACCATCCTCATATTAAACAATCTTTTCATCAAGAAAACCTTATTCGAAGCAGAAGGCTTCTCATACATCCTCGTCAGAGCATTCATGAGATATACGGTACTTTTCTCATTAACAATATTGAAAGCAACAGAATAAGACAGTAATAAGCGAATCAAATCCAATGTGGTTCTATCAAGAACCTTCTATTCTTCATCAGTCATAGTCCCAAGTTTTTTGTCGGCTCCTTTCAATAGAAGATACAACTTTTCCTGGTAGTGCAAATCCTCCATCTGCATTTTCCAGAACGCAAAGTTCATCTCGTCGAACTTCTCAATCTTGAGTCTCATTTCTTCGGCCATAGCTCCCACTCAAAAAAATAAACCCTCCTTAGAAATAAGGCAAAGAACCAAACTCTCTGAAACCACTTGTTACGAACACCAGGGATACACAATATACCAATGCAAAATGGCACTTGTAATGCAAACAACAAACCAAAGTCCAAACCCTTTGGGGATCGGGGTGCATTGATAGTTACCAAGCTAGCTTAGAAAATTACAAAATCATAACGAGAAGAATGCAGCACATAAAAATCATCCAAACACAAGCATGTAAGTGGAAAACCCAAGATTCGGAAAAACTACGGAGCCACACCAACGAGAAAATCCACTATGAATAAAAACTTTAAGGTTTACAAAGTTACAAGAGCTATATCACCTCAGCACATATAGCTATAGCTCTACTCTTAGAATAGAGAAAGGAAGAAGCTACTGCCTCTTGAAGTTTCTTCTTCAAACAACAAACCTTCTCATACTCAGCAGCTCCCTAGGGTTTCTTTTAGGGTTATCTTTTCCACAGCCACCAAACTAATTCCAAAAGCCTTAGGTTTTCCTCCACTATTTTGGCTTAAGTAGCTAGCTCCATTTCAGAACCAAAAAGTCCAAAATACCCCTCAGATTTCTCAGATCAAAACCTGGAACGAAGCAGAACTCCGTCGGCCGCTGCGGCATGCTGTGGAGCGCAGCAGCGCCTTCTTCTCAATTGCTGACCGTTGAGGTGCGCCGAAGCACCTCAGCTACGGCCTTGGTTCTGCTGAGGCCGCTGTGGGGTGCTGTTGCGTGCTGCGGTGCACTGGGGTGCGCTTCAGTGCCTGTTCTGTTCTTGGACAATGAAGTCTCTACAACACAACAAAGGTTCCATTCATTGAATAACCCACTTATTTAATGAATGAATTCTAACCTAACATCTATTCCTAATCTTAAGGAAAAAATCCTAAGGTAAAGTGTAGATTCCTTATAAGCTCCTAATAAATATGACTTAATGAAGTTTTAGGAATTGAGAAAAATTATTATAAGTTATATTCATTTGTTGTTTTAATTCATTTAAGGAAGTTAATAATGAAATTTCAGGGTATTAGATCTACTTAGGAAATTTGTAGCCTTTAATGGGGTTTTTGTCAATTTACTCAATTTAAGAGGTAAATTGCCTAATTTGATTCTAAATAAATTTTATTACTAATTTTAATTATTTAAGAGATATTTTAGAGGTTAGGGGCACTTAACCTAAATTTTAGGCAAAATGACCGTTTTGCCCCTACTTTAGGGTCTAAAATGCTACTTTTTGATTTAGGGTTCCAAATTGAATTTTTTGGCTACCAAATGATTCCTTGATGTCTATTATAAATCTAGATAGTAAGTTCACTAAATTGAGTCCAATGGGTCCGAATTAGGGATTTTGACTTATGAGGACTGTTTGGTAATTTTACCTTATAAAGTCTAAAAATTTATTTGATTTACTATTGTTTACTATCCAAGGATTCCATAGAGTCTAAGAACACTAAATTCTGAGGTCTATTGGTTAAGCTATGATCAATTTAATGCTAAGGGTTAAATATGTAAATTTAGGATTTAAAGAAGGGTCCAAAACCTAACTTTTTCATTTGATGTTTAAATTTAGCAAACTTAGTGGTTATAGCTTCCCTATACCACACTGAGAACTTTAACTAGGAGTAGACCCTAATTGGACTTCAATTGGACAAGTTATGACCTAATTAGAGTTAAGGGTGATTAGGGTAAATTAGGGTTTCTAGTGGTCAATACCCAAATTTGTTTTCAATTTACTGTTAATTAGGTTTTTCTGATCTAAATGGTATATTGGATAACATAATTTGGAGTTTAATTGGCTAAGTTATGGCTAAACCAATTTCTAGATCATTAAAGGGTAATTAAGGGAGGTCCTAAAATTGATTAGTCAAGTTAATGACCTAACATCCAAATGGATACTACTAGCTTGAATTAGACATTCTCCTGATTAAAATAAAACCCATATTGGTCAGGTTTGGATCACTATGTACAAAGTTATGGCTAAGGAAAGTTTTCTAAGGTTTTGGTTTAATTATGGGGATACTAAAATTTCTCTATATTAAATGTGTCCTATAAGAAATTTGATAGCACCATAATATTCCTCTCATTTTTTTGAACAAATCAAGATATATATTCATTATATTTGGATTATTAGTTTAATAGTTATGAGGGTTTAAAATTATATAATTAAATGATGAAAATTAAATATTTACTGTTTGAAATAAAATAACATATTTAATTAAATTTAATTGATTACAGGCACCTGGTCCCACTGATTTACACGTGGCAGCTGTAGGTTAGTCGGGACAAAGCTGCGGGACCTACGGTCGGGCAGTTGAGGAGACACGGGGCCCCACCTAGGACACATGGCAACCATCGACTGGACGAAGAGCGGCTAGTGGGACCCACGCGCTATGATAGAAGCGGGACCCATGACACTGACGCAAGCGGGACCCAACCTGACCCCAAGATCCTTCGTCTCCCCCATTGTGTATCGAGGCAGGGCGCCTAGGGTTTGCGAAATGTGGGACATTCTGCTGCCACCAGAGAACGACCCACCCACCATTGGTAAGGTCTCGGAGAGAACTTTCGAACGGTGTCAAGAACTTCATCGGAGGTGAAGTGTACCACCTGTAGGATCGAACCCTAGGTGACTAGGCGGGGGGTTATGCAGGTCCTGTAGATGACTGTAGACTGATCCTAAAATCTAGATCCATCAGGGGTTGTTAACCTGATTAGAACCTGTTAAGTCGTAATCCAAGAATTACAATAACAGAACAAAATACTACGATTGTATATCATGCGAAGATGGGGTAGATCGGGGAGTACCTTAGATAGTCGAGACTTAGGGTTCACAGCAGGAAGATGACCGAGCTCTAATTGCGCAAATCTCGATCCCAAAGTGTGGATACGGGTCTTAATGGCTGTTAGGCAGATCAGTCGAGGTTAGGACGACATCGATAGGCTAGTGCGTGCTGTGGAACACCGCGTGGCTAGGATGACGCCATCTAAGGGGATGAAGGTCTCTGAAGCGTCCGATTGAACGGTTTGATGGATGGTTTTGATCGGATCGATCTGATTGCGGATCCAATCCAATAAGGCTGCGGATCCGACCCAATAAGGCCGCGGATCCAACCCATTAGAGCAGCAGATCTGACCCACTAAGAAAATAAATAATTAATATAATTTAAATAAATTAATAATTAAATTTTTGATTTCAATAATTAATTTTAAATATTTAAATGACTTCCAAAAATTTCCAAATATTCACCCATAGCTAATTATGGGGTGAGGAACGCAACTGAGAGTTCTGATTTTAGTTTCAACGAGTATTTTATTTTCCTAATTTTTGGGGTATTTTAAATATATTAAAATATTTGACGAAATTTCGACGACTTCCGATTGCCACCAAAATATCACCCCTAGTTAATTTGGGGGAAATGAGCGCAATGTCGAAGCCCAAATTTTTATCTGAGGTCAAAATAATTAGATCAAATTCCAGGGACCCTAAAATCCCTAGAATTAAGGTTTGATCTGTTTGACCCCTAATTTGGACTAGGTCCTAGTGGTGAACTCTTAATGTCTTAATTAATGCACTAGGATTAAAAATCTGGATTTGGATTTGTCCTAATTGGCTAGGGTAACAACTAGGATTATTACAGGTGGCCATGCATGAAAAACATTTTGCTAAATTCGTGGTGAAGTGTCACTTGTGTAATCTAACCAAAGCTGAGCATCAAAGACATAGAGTTATATTGTATCCATTAGATATTCCTAAGTGGAAATGATTTGACATTTCAATAAACTTTGTGATGGGATTTCCCTCAGAAAATTTGGTGCTGATGTAATATGGGTCATCATTAATCATCTTACCAAATCTACTCATTTCTTTCCTGTTCATTAAATTGACTTGTTGAAAAAGCTTGCAAAGCTCTTCATTACAAAATTGTCAGGGTGCATGGTATTTTTATGTCAATTTTATATGGCAAAGATAGCAAATTCACTTTCAAGTATTGGTATGCAGTGCATTAGGATCTAGGAACCATCCTAGCTATGAGTACGGTCATTCATCCTTAGACTAATGGCCAAATAGATAAATGCAATAACCCTAGGCTGTTACTGAGCTTAACATAAACTTATCCAACCTTTAAATTTGATTCCAATGCATTTATATAATTATTTGGACCGAACCTTGAAAATTTGAGGTCAATCGGGCCACATTAGGTCAAAATGTGTATTTTATCAATTTAGATACCATAATTAATAGCCAAAATATTTTGATCTTGAATCTAAAATATGATTGCATTTTTGAATTTCTTACCCCCAAATTAGCTAGGGGTGCAAGTTTGGTAATTTTCAGAGGTTATTTAAGCCATAATTGAATTTTATTTAAATTGGGGAAATTGCAAATTAGGGTTCAAAACAATTCTTAATTGCAAATATACCTTAAACCAATTAAACCGTTCGGGATCCGCTATGCGGACCGTGGATGATCTGTTGTGGAGCCCGAGTCATGCAACAGCAGAGTCCCACTCCATCCCTCCTTCGACTCAGTTATCTCAATGGCTAGGATCTCATCCCGCGGAAGCGCGGATCTACCATTAGTTCCACCTAACTGATCCTATGGTCAGGAGCACTCCCACGATCAGTCGTTAGGATCCGATGGATCAAATGACTCATAGTGTAGCCGCACTATGGATTATCATCCTAGATGCATCCTAATCTCGTCAGAGAGTATTCCCCATATGCCAGCACTCGGCCCTATCCCCCGCTCCTCTAGCCAACTAAGCACAACTGTTAGAGGTTTCCATTATTGGTTGAAGACTCCCAATCAGGCTCCATGGCCCAGCTTCTCCATTAGATAAATAGAAGCTCTTCTATGGCTCGATGCTCTCAGGTCACTCCAGCCCACCCTAGTGCGCTCAACCAATCCTCTGAGCCTATAAATAAACTCATAATTTCCTCAGTTAGTCATTCTGCTCACTGAATTGTTTGGAATTCTAAGTTCCCCCAATTATTCAGTGCCAACAAATCCTGGCTCTCCCCGTACTCTTAATCTCAGTCAGCTACAACCATCCTGGTGTTCAGGATTCCTAGCATCTACCATAAGTTCAACCAGTCCTTAAAACCTTCCCCAATAATAATACCAAGCTCACCCAATTGAACCAAGTACCCCATTTTGCTGCATTGAGTTATGCAAGCTTAATACTCCTCCCCAATTGATTCATAATCAATGTACTAACCTAATCAAACATAATGCCATAATTGTTGAGGCTCAGGTAGCTCTGATTGATCGAAATGATCGATCGAGCTACCGTCCTCTCTGGAAGCTGGATTGAGTAAGTCCTCTGGCTTCCATCCACTCCCGAGCTATATGCTAGTACAGGGCTTAGGCATGCCTAGTCTTCCTGAAAATGTAGCCAATAAGCCCTTAGCCTGACATAGTCTCTGTGGGGAGTATTGACTCACCACATTAAAGCTCGTAACGAAGATTTAGGGGTAGTATGTGACGACCCCAATATTGAGTAGTAACTAAACTCAACATTCATACATCACCACAACACTTAATACTGGATTAGAAGGAAACTAACACAAATCATTAGATGTTGTGTTTGGCCAAGGATTTAGAAGAGGGTCTTAAGTTAAGATGGGAAAATATTTATAGATCAATGCATGAGATACTTTTGATATATATATAATTTAAATGTATAAGATTTGAGTACTTGCAATTTTATGTACGAAGACACTAATGATGTGCTCTTACATTATGAATATACAATATGAGATGTATGTACAATTCAATTCATTTATGGAATCTTTCCTAACCAATTATACATTAAGATGAATTCAACATAAATGAACATTAAATATTTACATTCATCATATTTAGGGATATGTAAGATCTACACATCTTATTCAATATAATAAGGGAGAAAAGCATATGAAGCAATTTACTATCCTAGGATTCACACATCCTATATCATTTACATTAATCACAATCAAAAATATATGTGAGAAAAATATATGCAGCAATTTTCTATTCTAGGGTACACACATCCTACACTACTTACATTAATTAAAAATGAGTAATTTACAGCTAAATTTTATTGAGTATCCATTCATATATCCATTCATCCCAAACCAAATCTAAGTATAAGATTTAAATTCCAACACAAGCATAGTAAATACAAAACAAATGACTTAAGTTATTACAAGCCAAAATAAACAAAAATAGGAAGTAAAGAAACAAAAATCTCTCTCTCACATTTAATATAAAGCAAGAAATAAATATTTAGGCAGAAGCAATAATATTTCTTTAAACACTTGGTCCAGCTCCACTATCCTCCAAATAAATCTGATCTATCACATTTTAGCATTTAAATGTGATAGGGCAAAGCCAATAAAAAGAAAATATAGTTAGACTAAACAGACTAAGTACAATTTAAGATTAGGCTAACTAGTTTATTGTTCATTTTGGATATCACAACTTGTTATAACCTAAGCATAAGCAAGGGAGCGAGAATGAAATCATATAAGTATGGAAAAAAAAGTAAGGAAAAGTAAGGAAAAAGTAAAGTGAGTAAGAATACTCACATAACTTGATATTCTAGCCTATAAGTAAAATAAGGGTAATAGCATCCTAAATAGGCTAGAAAAGAACTAAAGTGCATATGAAAGTAAATGAAATAAAGCATGTATATATTTAATGAACTTATGTTAAGTAAAGAAAAGAAGACAGTGATGCATCTAAATGTAATTATAACAACATTCACTATAATCTAAGTGAACTATAAATAAGTAAAGTACAGTACTAAAATATAAAAAATGCAAAGTATGGATTTTGAAGAAAGATCTTAGACTATTAGTCTAATATTCACATAGTCTAGAACTATGGAGAGTAACATAGCTACAAGCTATGATGAGTCTTCACAATTAATAAGATTGTAGAAAATCTCACATATTAATTAGTTGAAGTTGTTTTATGAAAGTATTCATTCTGTGGGCAAATACAGAATTAAACGAGGAGTTGAACATGTCTGTTTAACAAGTAAAGGAAAGTGGGCAAGACAAATAAAACTCATATTCACCCTCTGAGAATGTGAGGTCTCCTTATTATTCCTATTTAGCCTGCCCTTGGCTTCACCAACAATGTATACCCCTATAGTTTTTAATGTGAAAGTTTTGTTCATACACAATGTCTTATATGAATAATTCAAATGAGTAAAGCTCAAAGCTAAGCAAGCATTTAAGGAAAATTCAATAATTGCAACTAAGTGATATCCAAAGTAATCTAATTTTAATGATCTCCTTAATGATTGGAGCTAATTAAGCTCCCAATTGACTTTGAGAGTTTGATCTAAAATCAATTGTAAGTAATAGTAGTAATTGGGGTTTTAGAAATAGTAGTTTCATTTTATTTTATGAGATGACAAAATAATTTATATGTAAAATAATACAATTAAAAACTAGTTTTATTCTTCTCCTAAACCATAAGACTTTTAAATAGTTTAACTAAATCAAGGCTTAAAAAACTAGTGGGGAAGGATGAAGCTATGAAATTATCGTATTTAAAGGAAATGGAAGCTATGGTTTAATTAACAAAAGTTCTCTAGCTAAGTTGTAGTTTGAAGGGTCTAACCAATCAAATACTAGTCTAACTAAATTAAGGTAAGACTAAAAGGTTCAAAGTAAAGGAACGAAGGGACTACGAGCTACAAGTTCTATGTTTTTTCTAAAAGTTAAGGGTTAAGGAAATCAATAGGATTCCTAAACTATTCTAACTGAATTTAGGACTCCTATTATAAGTTCTTAAGGAACTTAAGTGAGGATTTAGGGACTATTATCAAGTGAACTAAGCTCTAGTCTAGTCACTTAAAGCTAGTCCTAGATGAGTTAAGATCTACTCTACAAAGGCATTAAGGTTATCTACACTTAATGGATGCAATAAATAAATCTAGGGATCATCTACAAATCATGCTATAAATCAATCATATAGTTTCTATCTTAAGGTTGAAAGGTGAATCAAGCATTTTGTAATTGCTTCAAGTATCTAAATTATGAGACTTAAGCTCAATCATATGCAATTCAAATTGACATGGGAAGTAATAAATGTAACATGTTTGATATCCTAAGGTTTTAAGTTCCTAAAACATGCAAATTTAAAGAACTAGAACTATCACAATAACACTAATTAAGTAGCTAAAACCTAAAATCAACCATTGTTGTCCAATGGGAATGATACATAAATTTGGAATCCTTATAATATAAGGAGAAAAATGACACTAAGTTGGTCAAATTTGGACAACATTGGAAAATTAGAGTTTTTAGGACTCCTAATTAGGGTTAAAAGTGATTCAAAAAATTAGGGTTCTAATATTAAATTTTAATTCATATTATTATTCCTCACATTTTTATGAGTGAAAAGGACTATTTAAACATTTAATTTGGACTTCTAATTATCAAGTTAAGATATAAACAAGATTATAATTAATTAAATTAATCTAAAATAATGATATATTAAAATAATCATCCAAATAGAAATTAAATGTCATATTACTAATCTACATATTTTTGTAATCAAAATGGTATATAATATTATATTATTTTAATGTGTATTAACAAAATTATGATTAAAATAAGAATAAGCATTCAATTAATAATAATTATCCATCATTAATTTTTGATTAAAAATAGTTGGCACTGAGTTTTAGGTTTGTAGAAAACAAACTAGCGCGGTCTTTGAGTTGGCGCAGAAAATAATGATAGTGCTGACATGTCACTAGGAGCGGGTCCCTCTACCCTGGTTCACGCACGGTTCACTTGTGCGAACCTCACAGTTTCACAGTTTGAGTGAACCGTACACTTTGCGTCGTCTTCCTCTGAACAGACTCGCTAGTTTAGGAATTAGGGTTAGCTCTAGGATCGTATTTAGACAACCTCACGAGGAGTAAATAATGGAATTAACCATAACATTCACCACCCAAATTTTCACTAGTTACGTATAGATTATCCTTAATACGAAACAAATTCCAATTTCCCAGCAACGGGGCCAAAAACTTGACAGACTGTAAATACACGTCTGTGCTCGCACTCAAGTGTACGTGGTCTCAAGTAATAAGTATAAAGTTTGAGTTTTTGGGATTTATCAAACCACAGAGAATTGGATGTTTTGTTACTAAGGTATATCTATTATCACTATTGTTTAAGCTATCAGTAACTTGTTTAATTTGGTTCCAGAACGAGCAAAACAATCACTGAGTAGAAAATAGTCAAATAAAAGGAAGAGGAGAGTTGGGTGTCTCCCACATGATATGATAGATTACTTAGATATGATGCCTCCTCAAGCATTCATCATTCATTCTCTTTGATTTTTATCAAGTGCACATGTTTTTCCTTGAGGTTTATCTCAAAGATTTATAAGTTCAAATCTTGTGCTTGAAATGAACACACATTCAGTTCTATTTCAGTACAAAGATCCTTATAAGACTTTAGGTTTGTAATTTTTATCTCATCTCTTGATCATGGAGATGAGGGTTATTAATTTTTTAAGATCTTATAAGCATTGATTCCACTACGAGCGTCACGCGCATCACACATAGCTGAGATGAGGGGTTGAATTCATTGGACTCAATAACTATGTCACCTCGTTCATAAGCACACAATTATTTTATTCCCACCCTCAAGTATGTTGAGCAACGGGGCTCCATTAGAGGGTCTTAGCATCACACGCGTCATTCCAATAGTTGAGCTTAGATTAAGGTTCACTAAGCTCAAGAACTTTCTCACATAGTTCCATGCTCTCATGCACTCAATAAATCTAGCATCTAAACCAAGGTGAGCTATGGAGCACAAGACACATTAGTCTTTTGATTCACATTTCAAGTCCAATAATAAAATTTTACATCTCTTTAGCAAGGTATTCAGATCACAATCTTTACTAACACTTGAGGAAAACTCATACATTTATAATAACTGTCAATACATGTGGAATTACCCCAACCCTCCCCAAGGGAGGCTTAGCTCTCCATTACAAAAGAGATGAAAAAGAACACATACATGGATAAAGACCATTTCATGATCAACTAAAAAGAGAAATTCGAAACAAGAGTTTAGAAAATACTAGGAGCATTCCTTGGAAAGTTCTCCGGACTCTTCTTCTCCTTGCTTGAAGTGCCTTTCTTAGGTCGCTAGTGCTGCCTTTCTCCTCCTTCTCCTCAATAAGTTGAGCTTCTCCACCCTTGGGGAGTTTTACTTCTCTTCTATGCAGCCCCTTTTCTTTACTTAGTGAAGTGAGCAAATTTGGGAACCCTCCTCTAGTCAAGAGGAGTGGTATTTATATATGAGGGGCTGCTTCTTCCTTCTTCATTTCAAAATCTAGCAAATGCCTTTTAAGAATCTAAACAATAATGGCAAAATCCACTTGATGTATGAGGTGACATATTCTTTCCATTGCTTTAGCCATTATATCACCTCAAATATCATTTTCTCAATTAAAAATGGAGCTGCAGTAGGAGGAATGATGGTTGGAGAGAATAGGCTGGTTAGTTGTCTTGTCCCAGCTGCAATTAATGCTTCTGCCAGACAAAATTGTAGTGGGCTGCTGCCGCGCGCTCCAGCACGCTGTGGAAACAATTTTGCAAAGAGGTCCGCTACAACGCGTGATCGCGTACGTTTTTTACAAACTGACCCGCTGCAGCACGCTGTGGCACTAGTGTTTTGCAAAGCGCTCCACTGCAGCGCACTGGAGCGCCCGCATTTTGCAAAATGACCCACTCCAACGTGCTGGAGCGCGAGCATTTTGCAAAATGCCCAGCTCCAGCGCGCTGGAGCGCCAGCATTTCGCAAAATGCCCCGCTCCAGTGCGTGATTGCGCCCGCAGTTAGCAAATGAATCTGCTGCAGCGCGCGATCGCACCCACTATTTGCAAAATGACTCGCTACAGAGTGCTGTGGTGCTAGCATTTTGCAAAGCGCTCTGCTGCAGCACACTAGAGTGCCAACATTTCGCAGAGTGCCCCGCTGCAGCACGCTGTAGCGCCAGCATTTTGCAAAATGCCCTGCTGTAGCGCGCGATCGCACCCACTTTTTGCAAGGCGCTCTGCTGCAGCGTGCTGTAGTGAGAGTATTTTGCAAAATGCATCGCTGCAGCGCGTGATCACGCTCGCGATTTGCAAAATGACTCACTGCAGCGCGCTGTAGCGGTTTCCTTTAGAAAAATTTGGAAAATTGCTCAAATGGCTCAGAATTCCTTTGATAAGCATTTTTCCTGCAAAGATACATAGAATTTGATTAAGGGAGCAGTTTTGAGATAAGAAATGAATAAAATTTTCCTTTATTTGAGAGATAATTTATGGATTCATCACTTTTTACTGACTCTTCTTGCCTTAAAAGAGTGTGTTCGTGCCTGTTTAAGGTGGCATTAGTTTTATTCATGAATTCGGTTGTGCAGGTTCTAAATTCGATAAGCGGGTTTTCCAATCTCTCTCTATTTCTTCCATGATTCATAATACATTGACATCTCTTAACTCACCATTTTCCTCCTGATAAGAATTTACATACCCATATTTTAGCTTTTAAGCGAGTTAAGGGATTTGCCTTTAGAGCTCAAGGATTTGTTGAGAATTTTTGAGTGAGTTACATTAATTTTTATTATGGTGATCATTCCTATGGAGAGGCCATTGGTAGGCATTGTTCGCCATTTCTTCCAAGAGATCATAAGCCTCCTCTTGGGTTTTACTACTAATAGAGCCAGTCGGCAGCTGCATCGATGAGGATGCAAGTTCAAATCATTATAAAAGGTTTGAACTTGCATCCACAAGGGAAACCCATGATGTGGGCAACACCTTAGGCATTCCTTAAATTGGTCCCATCCGTCATAGAGTGTCTCACCTTCCAACTGAGTAAAGTTGGTTATCTCAATTCTCAGTCGGGCGATTTTTGGCAGAGGGTAATACTTGGCTAAGAATTTCTTAGCCAAATCGTCCCATGTCCGGATTGAATCGTTTGGAAGAGAGCTAAGCCAACTCTTGGCTCTATCTCATAAAGAAAATGGGAAGAGCCTTAATTTAACGTCTTCAGAGATGCCATTAAATATGAAGGTGTCACATATTTCAAGGAAAGTTGAAATATGTGAATTTGGATCTTCAGCGGCTAATCCCCCAAACTGGTTATTTTGAACCATACTCAGAGTGGAGGGTTTGATCTCAAAGTTATTAGCTTCTATATTAGGCCTTACAATTGCATGGGGGATTCCCCTAACAGTGGGCAGTGCGTAATCTCTTAGTGCTCTTCCCCTAGGCTTTCCTAATAGCTCTCCAAGATTTTCATTATTAGTTTTCATAATGGCTTATTGGCTTAACAAAATTTTTTGTTGTCTCCTAGCATGAAAGTAAGTTCTCTCAATTTCAGGGTCAAAAAGGTAATCCATGCAAACTTCTACTCATACACAACAATAATTAAGCTATCAAGAATAAATATAGCAATAAGTTCAAAGATTCAGCAATAAGAAAAGAGAGCAGAAAAGTAGATAGTTAGTACCTATAATTACAAAAATCAAAAATTAAAAGTATATGCAGAAAAATGCTAAAATCACTAGTTACTTATAGATTATCCTTAATACTAAATAGTTTCCGATTCGCCGGCAACGATGCCAAAAACTTGACAGACTATAAATACACGTCTGCGCTTTCACGCAAGTCTACGTGGTCTGAAGTAATAAGTGGAAAGTTTGAGTTTCTGGGATTTATCGAACCACAGAGAACTTGATGTTTTGTTATTAAGGTGTAACTATTATCACTAATGTTTAAGCTATTGGTGTTTTTCTTAAGTTGGTTCCAGAACAAGCACGATAATCACTTAATAGAAAATAAGTCAAATAAAAGGGAGAGGAGAGTTGGGTTCTCCCAAATGACATGATAGACAACTTATGTATGGTGATTCCACAGGCATTTATCTTTCATTTACTTAAATCTCTAATCAAGTGCACACTATCCTTCTTTGAGCTTTATCTCAAAGAATTACAAGTTCAAATCTTGTGCACAAAATGAACACACAATCAGTTCTATTTCAGCACAAAGATCCTTATAAGATTTTAGGTTTGTAGATTTTACCTCATCTCTTGATCATGGAGATGAGGGTTGCTAATTTTTTTAGATCTTATAAGCATTGATTCCACTAAGAGCGTCACGCGCATCAAACATAGTTGAGATGAGGGATTGATTCCATTGGGCTCAATGACTATGTCACCTCGTTCATGAGTACACAACTATTCCATTCCCTCCCTCAATTATGTTGAGCAACGGAGCTCAATCAGTGGGTCCTAGCATCACACGCATTAACTCTTTAGTTGAGCTTAGATTAAGGTGCACTAAGCTCAAGAACTTTCTCACATAGTTCTAAGCTCTCATGCACTCATAAATATAGCATCAAGCCAAGGTGAGCTATGGAGCATAAGATAACTTAGTTCTTGAGTTAAAAAGTCTTTTTCCTTTGGTCCACATTCAAATCCATAATAGTTTTATACATTTCTTTAGCAAGTCATTAAGTTCACAATTTTTATTAATACTTGAGGAAGACTTCATATATTTTATAGTAACTATTAAAACATGTGGGATTTCCCCAACCCTCCCCAAGGGAGGTTTAGCTCTCCATTACAAAAGAGATGAAAAAGAACACATACATGGTAAATACTCTTTCATGATCAACTAAGAAAAAAAATTACAAAACAAGAGTTTAGAAAATACTAGGAACGTTCCTTGGGAAGTTCTCCGGACTCTTCTTCTCCTTGCTTGAAGTGCTTCTCTTAGGTCCCTAGTGCTGCCTTTATCCTCCTTCTCTTAGCAAATTGAGCTCCTCCACCCTTGGGGAGTTCTTCTTCTCTTCTATGAAGCCCCTCTCTTACTTAGGTTGAAGTGAGCCAAGTTGGGAACCCTCCTCTAGTCAAGAGAGGTGGTATTAATAGATGAGGGGCTGCTTCTTCCTTCTCATAATACAAAACCAGCAATTTCCTTTAAAATTCTGGAGCAATGATGGCAAAAACCACTTCATGGATGAGGTGACCAATATTTTTCATTGTTTTATCCTTTTCATCACATAAGAAAAAACTATTTTCCATTTAAAAATAGAGTTGCATCAGGAGGAATGATGGCTGGAGACAAGAGGCTGGTTGGGAATCTTGTCCCAGTCACAATTAATTCTTCTGCCAGAGAAAATTGTGGTGGGCCACTGTAGCGCGTTGCAGCCGCTATTGCGGATGATTTTGCAAAAATGCCCGCTGCGGCGTGCTGGGGCGATTAGGTTTAATAAGTGAATGGTCTCTACAGCGCGCCGTAGCGTGCGGCCACGCCAGTAGTTTTGCAAATTTCTCTGCTGCAGTGCGCAATCACGCCCGCGTTTCGCAAAGTGTCCCGCTGAAGTGCGCAATCACGCCCGCATTTTGCAAAGTGCGCCGCTGTAGCGCGCTGTGGCGCTCGATTTCGCAAAATGGCTCGCTGCAGCGCGCAGCAGCGGTTTTCCTTTATAAATTTTGAAAAATTGCTCAAATTGCTCGGAATTCATTAGGATAGGTATTTTTCCTGAAAATATAGGCAAAATTGTATTGAGCAATTTTATTATGAAAAATGAATGAAATTTTTCTTTATTTGAGATATAATTTATGGATTCATCATGCTCGATTAAGCGAACTTAACATTTAAAGATATCACATTATTATTTTAAGCATACAAGTAAATTATGGTGCAACAAGCTACAATGAACAAGATAGTTATAACTAACACATTATAACTAGCAAGCGAAGTATGCAGAATATCATACCATTAATGAAGCTGAACAAGGTAGGGCTAAAAGTATAAATAACTGCAAACTACTAAAAGTAAACTCATCCTAACATGACTATTATCACATGAATACATGCTTATTACTTAAAGAAAAGTTGTACTAAAATAAGTAGAACTGAATATATATATATATATATATAACTAGCATTCTAAATATGCAAGTACTAAATATATGCTGAACTAAAGTAATGAACTAAAATAATAATAAAAGTATGCAAAAAACTATAAATTAAAAATCACTAAAGACTATGGCAAGTGAGCCAAAGCACTGAAACTGAACTAAAAGTAAAATCATGCCTAAACATAGTACTACCATAACATAATTAGGTTATACAGGACTGGTACTGAGGAGGCAGACTAAGTTAGAACATACTCTACTAAACTAAATGAGCAGAATAAACTGAATAATGTTTTTGAAATTCAAATACTAACTTAGGATACGTCATCAATGTCCTGTGTTTACCTATTATGTTCAAGAAGAAAGGCTCAATATACAAGGTGTGCAGAGCAACAATAGTCAAAGTAAGCAAGATACTCAACTAGACTCATGTGATATCCATTTTTGTCTAATTTAATTTGCTCTAACTATTCTGGGAACCTACAAGCTTAGGATCTCTGATATCCAGCTATCGAGTATAGTCCTAGATTCACAACCTTAATGTTAATATTAGAACTTAATAAGTTCTAATCCAAAATTAGATGATGACTATAAAGGATTAAAGTAAATAATTCAATTACTTAATTATTATATTTTGAATCACTCAACCTAAATCTTGAGCATACTATTCTAGATAAGAGATTCCAGACTTAAACTCCATACTTGGGGTTCAAATCTTGAATCCAAGGCACTATCCAAAACAAGCATCTAAGGTTCACACCCTACCATAATCTAAAGGTGGAAGATCTTATGGGCTGAAATATCAAGAAGCTAAGATCTTGATGAAAGGTTATTCTATTATTACAAAAGCTAAATAATCAATTAAGAACATAAGAATCTAAGATCTATATTCAATCCCTAGAATAATCACATAATTCTATAGGTTGAATCAATCCTACACCCACAAGGAGGTTCCCAAAAAATTAGATAATTAATCAAGTAGGGAATTTGTAATAACCCTAATTATTATCATAGCTAAACCTGTATTAATTAATCCAAACCAAGATTTGGTTTTGATTCCATTGGACTCAATGGGTCATTTAAACCTAACCCTAAAAGTTTGGAATCAATCGGAGCTAAAATGAAAATTTGGTATTTTTGGCTATTTTTAAGCTCTGGAAAATACTTAAATTAATTTGACATCCAAATCAAAATCTGATTGCATTTTTGAATTCCTCATACCCTAATTAGCTAAGGGTAAAATTTTGGGAATTTTTGGAGCTCATTTGATCCTAAATTGGATTTAGAATATTTAGGAATAATTATATATTATTTAATTGGTTTTATTTATATTTAAATTAAATTTTAATTAAAAATAAAATGACGGGATTTGCTATCGGGACCATGGCAGATCCGCTACGAGGTCCCGACAGCGGGGCACCGAATGGAGCCACTCGATGCGATACATCTTAGCGCTTGCGATCCAATGGCTCACATACCATGCGCCGTGATCTAATCTTACCCACCCGATCGGCATCTAGCATCCAACGCTCAGGATTTAATCTGCGATTTGGTTAAGTAGAAGCCACATCAGGCCGTCTATCCTTAACAGACTCGCAATCAGATGGCGGAGATGAACCCCACCACTGTGGATCGTCGTTCTCGCGACGATTTGCCCGACAGAAAAAATTTGCCTGTACCAAGACACGTCGACTCTGTCTGCCACTTCTTCGCCAGGTCATCTAGGCCATTAGCACCTTCGCATTCGTGGTTAAGCCTACTAGGGCGATCCAGAGGTTGGGATCACTCCATTTTTGGCTGGCTGAAGTTGCCTCTGGTCCGAGCCTGAGGCCTTAGCTCAGCTTCGGCTTCTATCCCTAGGGACTCCTCTGGCCTATAAGTACCTCCCAAGACTCACAGTGAGCTCCTTTGCTCACTATGATCCCCTCGTCTCCTAGCTGAAGCAATTGGAGCACTCAATGAACTAGATAACTGGACTGCTGTGTACAGCTGATAGAGGGCGAGGTCTGAAGTTCAGACCCCCTTGCTGAGCTCCTGCAACCCTTTGGTGCGATCTAGGCTATCTACATTGCCTCCGCCGCTGTAACTCTTCAAACCAAGGTACAACCTCTGCTCTATCTCCTCTGTCGAGCTAGTTTCAGCTCGGCTTGTTGCCTATCTAGCCCTAGATGCTGCGTTAGGACATCTCCTGAGTTCCCTAGTAGATGTCCAAACCTTCTGGTGAGGCTTGGTAGTGGACCAGAAGGCGAATTTGTCATCTGAGTATGCACTGCCAGTCGGCTGATTTTGCTAAATGCTGCGATCCCTGTGAGCGATTAGTCATCCAATGGATGCTGAAACCTCTCAGCAATGATTGAAGATTGGTATCGAGGGTTAGGTTCAATCTGGTCGATCAATTGGACTAGAATCGATCCACCCAGTCGTAGCTCATGTTGGCAAAATACCGTGAGTAGCACTCCAGCGATTAACTTAACCCCGAAGCTTGCTGAGTGGATCGATCGAATCCCCTTCGATCCCTGGTCATGTAGGAGTAGAGCTTGACTCTTATGGTTAGCTCCGTGAGGAGAATTCGATCCTCATAGACGCGCCATAATTGACGCTTCGGTCGAGTAGCACCCCGACGATCCGGTACATCCCTGATGGGGGTTCATAGCTTAATCGACGCATCTCGACCCCAGGAATGTGTATAGATCAAGTGGAGCCACTGCCGTTGCCTAGGTCTCGAGAATTCAGGCGCCGAAGGTTGTCCTAGAATCAGAGCCGTCGAGAGGAAGGAGACGAAGTCACGGGTCGGGCCGTCCCGTGATCCCGCGCCTTTTGATTTCGGGTCGCGGTTTAATAAAATGAATAATGGATTTATTTTCCTTATGATAATTAGTTAATAAATCATATCCTAAAGTTTTAATTTAAATAAACATACAAAATAAATTAACTTAACAACTTTAGCTATACTGATCCAAATGGTATGATCCAATATACCATTTGAATCAGAAAAATGCAAGGAGTCAAAATATAAAATAAAATCACAGATCCAAAGGTTAGATTTAAATAAATTGATTAAACCTTTCCTATTTTTAATTAAATCATGATAAATTCAATTAATAACCAAATTAATTGATTAAGGGCTCTAATTGCTTATTAAACCCTAGAGAATAATTTTAGACCCTTAAAACTAATTTTGGACACTTAATTTTTTTAATCACTCCTTAATCACCCAAATTAGGGATTAGTGACTTAAACCCTAATTTAGTCTCTGATTTTAGGTAATTTGATCCCTAATGCTATCCTAAGTCTATTGCAACCTATGGGTAAAGCTGGATTGCCTTAGAATGCCCTAAATTCATTAATCACCATAATTGGCTTAAATAGGTGATTAGTGCTAATTAGCTTAATTAAGTTATCAAAACCTAAGATAAGTGTGTTTCCCACTTCATTTATTAATATGAAAAATATTAAAATAGATTAGAAGTAATTTGGATAATTAAAACCTAAAAATCCCATAATTAGCCTTAAGAGGGGCATTTTGGTCATTTTGACCAAATTGTGCTTAAGTGCCCCTTAAATCTTGAAAGAATTCAATAAATTTTCTTTAGTTAGATTTTAATGTTCTCTGAACTCTTAAACTAATAATGATAATAATATGGACATTAAATTAAGAAATCTTCATTTAGCCTTAATTAAGACACTTCGATCTTAAGTGATCCTAAAGAAGTCACTTGATCGTAATAATTGGGTCTAATAAATTTAAATGCTAAATTTCATTCTAAATAAGTTCAATTTAGCTAATTCATGAACTTAAATGCCAAAAGAAATGAAATTAGTAAAGTCTAAGTCAAAACCTACCTCAAGTCTAAAGTGATCAAACATCAAATCTTAGATCTTAGACTTTAGATCTTTTACTTGAATTAAACTATCTCCAATTGATCTCCTTTAAATGATTTATTGTCTAAACCTTTTGAAGCCTTCCATGTGGTTATAGGGTGATTCAATCTATAAGATATTTGTTTCTCGAGTTCTTAATTGATTATTTTATCTTATAATCAGTAGAGTAATCTTTCACTAAGTTCTTAGTTCCTGGATCTTTTCAGCTTATAAAAATCTTTATCTTTAACTTGGATATTTTGAATGAACCTTAGATTCTTATTAGGACATCACCTTGGATTAGGATTTGAATACCAAAGCGGGGTTTAAATCCAAAATCCTTAGATCTTGGTTTACTTAAATCAAGATTTGGGTAAGAGAGGAAAATATTAATAATTAAGTCATTGACTTGTATCATCTCAGAATAGTTAGATTGGATAAATTAGATAACAACATATATCACTTCAGTCTAGATTAAGTCTCTTGCTTACTTTGACTTAATAGCTTGACATACCTTCAATATTGAGCTTTATTCCTTGAGCATAATAGGAGAACTTAGGATATGGGTGATAAATCCTAAGTTAGCATTTGTACAGCATATCATTCATCAAGTTTTTGCAGTGCTTTTAATTAGTAGAATAAGTCCTAGCTTAATTCTGCCTCTTTAGTTCTAGTATTGTATAGATTGGACCCAGGCCTAGCGGAAATAGATGTTTAGGATGCGTATTACTATTGGAGGCCCTGTATGGCGTATTGTCTGATATGGCAGGACTATATCTTAGGCTTATTGCTATTCTAGTTCAGTTTTCAGTCTTGGTTTTTGCCACATGTTTCAGTGGCCTTACTTACAGTACTTGCTTGCTTTGCCGCATGTCTCAGTGTCTTATTTTCATATCTGATTGCTTGCCTTACCACCTGTCTCAGTGGCTTATCTTCATATCATATTTGATGGCTTCACTTTTTGCCACATGTCTCAGTTGCCTTTTTCTTTTGTACTACTTGGCATGTTGTATGTACTGTCTTATGGATAAATTATGTATATTGGCATGTTTAGGATGTTAGAATTTATTGTTATATTCAGCATTTGTATTCTTTTATAATCAGCATATTTCAATGTGATCATAAGCATATTAGGTTTGGAATTATATTGTAGTTGCTGTTACTTTTAGCTCTTAGCCTCACCTTATTTATTTTGTGTTGTATGCTATTTTATATACTAGTTGCTTGCTATAAATGGACAGTTTATAGTTATCCCGTTTCTTCACAGCTTGTCGCACCCATAATTAGCTTGCATGTTTAGTAAATTTAAATGTGATATCTTTAAATACACAGTTTTTTAAAATAGCCTAAAATGTACTTATACAATTGTCTAACTGTAACCTTTTTATTTTGTTGGCTGGGGCCCTGGCATTTGTGATATCGATAAATGTCAAATTCAGACTTGTTCGTGGGCAGTGTTGCAGGGGAGGAGCAGGTTCAAGAGGAAGATCGTGCTGCTGCTGCTTAGATAGATTTTGCATTTCTATTTTTTTAGTGAGATTGAGAGACATTTGCATTTTTCTCTTAAACTTCAATTTGTAATAATTAATTCTAGACGTATTTTATTTCTGCATTGTGATGAGTTACTATGTTGTTTCTTTTCTTCTACTATCTATGCTTGTGGATGTTACTTTACTTTTTGCTTCCGCCACTTTCATTTATGTGTATATTGATGAATGCTTATAGAAGTTAAGGTGACAAGTCCTTAGCTTAAGACAAGTTTGGATTTACCTAATTTTACTTAAGTTGGGGATTTGCCACGGTTGGAGTACCATACTTCTTATTGTTAGTATGGGGACCCCACAGAATTCTAAATAAGATGGTATAATTCAATCATATGATCAAAGTATCTAGATCTAAGATCTAGGGTTTGATCACCTAAGATTTAAATTGAAATTTAGGCTTAGGATTTACATAAGGCACTTCTTTAAGGTTATTAAGACTAAATAGATGTATAAACTCCAAGTTTATTAATCAGGGTTGAATGGAAGGTCTAAGATTACTCTTAAGATCTTAAGAACTTAATTAACAAAACTTAAGAGGATTAAGGACTTTAAGCATTTAGGTTCAACCATTGGGCCTAAGAGTTACACAATTGGTGCTAATGCACTTTGTTACTGGTTATAATCACTTCATTAAAAATTCTAGGGTTTAAGGGTGCTTAGGCAATAATTTGGTCAAAATGACCAAAATGCCCTTTTTAAGACTAAAATTGGAAATTTGAGAATTTAACATTCAAATTGATTCAAATCAGTTTTTATGGACATATTATTCATTAATAAGATAAATGAGTCACTTAAGTCTAGATTAAGCTCATGATTAGCTTAAATAGAACTAATCACACTTTAAGGCTAAATAAGTTGATTAAGGAATTTAAGGTTCATTAAGATGATACAAGTACAGATATGAGCTTTATTGCATTAAGAAGGTGATTGAAATCTAAATCTCCAAAATTAGAGATTTAACTAAAGCTAAATTTACTAATCCAAGATTAGGGTGATTAAGATGAGATTAGCAAATTCAGGACTCCTAAACTATTTCTAATGGCTTAAATAGGTTCTCCACAGTCTCATGAGAAATCATAAACCTTAATTATAATTTTTGAACATTAATTTAATTAATTATGAATTAAATATGCATAGAGAAGGATTAGACAATTTTTATAAAATCTAACCATTGGATCTTAGATTTTATTTCATATTGTTGTTCCTTATATTTTTCTGATTAAAATGGTATATTGGATTATGGTATTTAGATAAGTATAGCCAAAGTTATTTCATTAATTTATTCTGAATGTTTTTCATTAATCAAAGCATAGGTTAATTAATTAAATCCATTTATCAGTAATTTAATAAAAGGAAAATAATTCCAAAATAAATTAAATAACATGGCCCAAATTTGAAAACACGCGGGTCGAATAGGGGCCCGACTGGGTTGGCACTGTCGCACCGTGCGGGCCTGGGTTGGCCCGGCTCAAAGCGATAGTGTCGTCATCCCTGCTCTTCCCTCACGATAAGTTGATCAGTGAAGACTTCAAAGCCTAAATTCTTAATATCTAGACCATGCTGGCACCTTGAGTTGATTCCTACACATTCCCAGAGTCGAGACGCATCGATCCCACCATGAAGCCCTCTCTGGGACACGCTGGATCGCCAGAAGGCTATTCAATAGGTTCAGCTATAACCCAGCATCTACGTTTTATTGTGAGGAGTTAATACTCCTCACAGAGGCAACCATTTAGCCAAAACTCACTCCCTACACTATCCTGGTGGTGAGGCGGATTGAAGCCCTAAAGTTATGAGGATTGGGGTGCCCTGGATCATCGAGTCCTTACTCGAGCTTGACTGCGAACTCTTGGCGAAACCTATACGATCAAAACAATCATGTTAAGCTAGCCCAGACCCTAGAAATAATTGTATTGGGTCTGGTTAGCTCGCACAATCGATCAGCAATTAGAATTAGGAGGAATTGGGGCTCGGGACTCCAGCGAAGTGTCTGCACTTCATCTGGACTGAGTTACGTCCAGACAGTGAATCCCCACTATTAGGATTGAACTAGGCCAATTCCAAATAATCTCAAGCATTCTAAGATCTAAAGAATAGTATCCAAAACATCTGTAGCGCCCCGCCCCATCATCGCGCGCAAAAAAAACTATCTTCGATGATGGAGCGGCGCGTTACTCGGGAAGGCATAACCCTTCTCCCCATATAGGCTAACTAAAGCAACTAGACACACTAAAGGCTGCTGACTCAACCCAAGATGAGGGTCAAGAGTCAATACTTAAGATAAGAGTAAGATATTTATCCTAAGTATTATACTAGTACATACATTATATTATACAGGCAAGTAAGGAATCCAATATATGTTCACAAATATCAGTATTTCTAGTATGTTGATCACATCACAATACAATATGCCACTAATATGCAATACGACTATCACTGAACTGCTATGGGTCATACGGTCCAATGTACACATACATCCAATTGGGAATATAATTTACTGTGATGCCGATGCATCCTAAAATTCCTCAGTCAATGTATGTAGTATTCCGTAACCCATAATCATCACTGATACTCATACATCATCACTTATACTTTGTGGCACCCAACCCCCTGATCTACAAGATTAGACCCAGGGGGTGGTGTGCCACTCTGGCAAATCCCTCACTTATCATTGGATTAGGTAAGATCCACAATCCACTAATAAGGGAAGGAAATGCACAGAATAACGAAGAAGATCAGTCACAAAATCTAACATACATACAGAGTGCAAAAGCAAAATGAAATAAGTAATACATCTATTCACCACACACTAAATAAGAAATAGTAGTATAGCTCAACAAATAATAAAGTGCAAAAAAGTAATCACAGTCACAGTACTTGAATTATTACACATTTAAATGAGCAGCTTAAAAGACTAAAATTAAATCTCTCATTCTCACAAAAGGCTAAAAAGGGACTAGACAATGTCTGGTTCTCCTGGCTGGTGCTCCTCCTCTATGAATGGCTCCTCTTCCTCAGCACCCAACTCTTCTAACCTATCTGAATCTGACATTATTGGTTTCATAATGTTAGGGCCCCAAACAATAAAAGAAAGTCTTATTAGACAATTGTCTAAGTATATTTTAAGCTGAATATTTTACATGATTTATTAATGTCACCATTTTAATCTTTAAGCATGACAAAAAGTAAACTAAGAGTAGTATGAGCAGTAAGCATACAAGGAACAGGGTAAGTTATAAATATAACATTTATAACTTAACTGGAAGTGAGGCAAAAAGCATACCTCAAGCAAATTGAGAAAGGAAAAGGTATGTAAATATATATAGTGCAGTAGGTAAAAGTACTAAAAATAAAGTCTAATCCTAAATATGCTGATGATTATATGACATATGCTAATTAAAGACAAAATTCTGAAAGTGATACATATAGTAAGCAGTAAAGTCTAACACCCTATAAATGCATATAAGTGAGCAGGTAAGTAAAAAAACACAGCTGACTGAAACATGCATCAATAATACAGTATACAATAAGCTAAAACTGAAACAGGTATGTAAAGATTGCCATATTAGAGAATTGGCTAATCGGGTCCAATAAAATTCCCAAAGCCTTTCTGGGCTAGGGCAGACAGAAATTCCCATAGTCTTTCTAGGCTAGGGCAGACAGAACAGTAGAGCAGAACTGAGGAGGCAGTAAATACAAATGCAGAATCTTTTAGTTATTTTACTTTTGTTTCTGTGGATATGTCCAGAAACAACTGAGGAGTCAAGCATGTTTGTAAGACTATACGGGTTCCAAGCTTAACACACAATCCTCAATGTGTAATGTTGAGCATCCTTATTACTCCTTACCCCTATCCATTATGGTAAATGTGCACCAGAACTTACCAGAACATAACTAAACCCAAGGCAACTATTATCCTAATTATTCTATGTTTTCATTTCATGCAAAAAGTTTTTTTATATGATATGTACAAGGAAGTAAGAACAAAATACAAGGAATGCATACCAACAAAATAAATCAAGTAAGGGACTCTTCTAATATCGTGACACTATTGTTATCTATTTTAATCCATTATAACTATTCTAAGTTACACAAGTTAAGGATCTCCAATTCCTACTATCAAGTGTAACTTAGAAGCACATCCTTATAAGTTAAAAGGATTAGAACTGATCATGTTCTAAGCTAATTCAATCGAGTACAACTACAGGTTTAAATCAATAAATCATAATGTCATAATTTGATGAATTTAGATGTTCTATATAAGATCTGATCAAGATCTACTAAACTATAGATTCTGGGTTAAACACCTCAAGGTTGGGCTTAATCACATAATCTAAAAAGATAAGACATAAGTTTTAGTTTTTAGTCGAAAAGTGATCTATTGATTAAGGTAAATCTTATTAAGCAAATCAAATTTAATAGGATGAATCTCCTATCCTGAATCTAGTGTTAAAAGACAAAGCCAATCAAAATAATTTATAAAATCTTGAAACTAATAAAACTAAGGATTCATTTACTGAATAACCCACTTATCTAATGAATTAAATCTAATCAATGAGCTAGTCCTAGTCCTAGGAATAGTCCTAATATGAGGTGTAAAGTCTTAAGAAAAGACTTAGAGATAATTTAGAAAATTTAACTATCTTGACCTAATAACTGATTTTAACACTTAGAACAGTTATATTGCTGTCCTAATATTAAGTTTATTGACTTAGAAGATAATCTAGGGTTTACAGATGCTTAACCTAAATTTTGGGCAAAATAACTATTTTGCCCCTACTTTAGGGTCTGAAAAACTACTTTTTGAATTAGGGTTCCAAATTTGAATTTCTTACTGCCAAATGATCTCGTACTATTTAACATGAAGATAGACAGTAAGTACGCTCAATTTGGATAAGAAATGGGTTCTATAGGTACAAACTAAGATTTTTGACCTAAGGGTATTTTAGTAATTTACTCCTAATGGAATTAAGATTTTTATGTAGTTTATTGTTGGTTACTATTCAAGGGCTCCATAGAGTCCTAGAACACTACATTCTGAGGCCAAATGGCTAAGTTATGGAAGTTTTTATTTTTAGGGGCAATTCGGTAATTTCCAATGGTCAACCGAGACAAAAACTGAAATTTTTTGTTTGAGGTCTAACTTCAATAAACTCAGTTTCTATAGCTTCTCTGTAATATACTGAGTGTTGACAGAGACTAAACCCAATTTGGACTTCAAATAGTCAAGTTATAGTCTAACTCAAATTAGGAGTATTTTGGTAATTTCTAGTTTTATAGGTTTCAGATCCTAAATAATATTTCAGTTTATTAGTGACACTAAAATTCTAAGCTAGTTAGCACTTTGAATTTTTGAATTTTTGAATTTGGAGTTGAATTGACCAAGTTATGGTCAATTGCATACTATGGTCATTTTGGTCATTTTTAGGTAGGTCCTAAAGATTACTTTTAAAACTACGCTCCAAATGGGGAAACTAATATTTCTATACTATTGGGGCTATTCTCTCAAGTATTTTAAGACCCATATTGCCTATCTTTAGATGACTAGGTTAAAAGTTATGAGGGTTTATTTAGGTCCTAAAATATCACTATGTTATATGTACCCCAAAATAAATTTTGAATTACACCATTTGATTCTTTTATTTTTCTGAGTAAAATAAGACCTATATTTGCTATGTTTGGATCATTGCTTAAAAAATTATTAAACTTTAAATATTTTGAATTAAATAATATAAATTAAATAAATTTAACTATTTATTTATTTAATTTGAATTAATTTACTGTTCATATATATAATTAAATAATTTTATTGTATTTATTAATTAATTAATCAATTATCATTAATTATTACTTAATATATTGTTTAATTAATTAAATATATTAATTTTCTATTTGAATTATTATATATTTAAATATTAATTTACTATTTAATTAGGTTTAGCATTAATTAATCACAATTAAACTATTGCTTAACTTAATTAATGATTTATTAACTATCTGTTAACAAATATTTATCTATTTGAGTTTATTACTTTTTAATAACACTAACCGAGAGATTAATTAACCTAACTACTATTAATTAACCTAATTAATCTAATTTTACATAATACAGAATAATATATATATCAACTTATATGTATGATATTAACTATATGAATCTTTAAACATAATATATATATATATATATTAAATATATTTAAATTTAAATTTTTTTTCTACAGGCATTAATGGCGCGGGACTCACAGGGACACGTGACGCACTGCGATTCGCCACGGGACTGCACGGTGGGGTCCACGTGGCAACTCGAAAGAGGCCACGTGCGCGAGGTGGGCCCCACAATCGAAACGACCGCAGCGGGCCCCGCACTGACGACCGCGGATACTAAAGCGGGCCCCACTACAGGACGCGCAGCGAGTAAGGAAGCGCCGCATGGATTGCGGGTCCCATCGACACGCTGACTCAAAACCCGCACGCAGCTCGCGCGTGCCGTCGCGGGATGGGTTCCGGTTGACCCAACCCAGCCCGAAGGTTTATGCCTTCATCCCAAACACCCTAAGCTAGGGCACGACGATTCGCGGCGAAGCCGGCGACGGAAGGCGTCGGCCCGCCCGGCCGAGGGTACGTCACGGCGAAACCTACCCGGCGGCACCTGGCCTACTCTCGGGGACGGCATCTAGCTCCGGCCAGGGCGAACCTTTGGTCCGACCATTCGGATGCTCGGGCCCTAATGGATTCTACTGTTTGGAATCTCCCAAATTCGATCAATCGATCGATCGATCATACTCGATCCTAATCTAATCCAATTCATGGAATAAGCTTATGAACAATAAGGATTGACATTGGAAACGAATCGGGGAAGATATAGTACCTGGTGGATTGACGGCTGAGGGATTAGGGTTCGCACGGGGATCGGGAAAGATGACTCCGGAGGCTCGGCTTTGTGCAAATGGTGCTAGGATGGCGTGGAGGGGCTTTAATGGCTCGAGGACGGATCCTTCGAGGCCCGGGGATGCGCAGTTGGTGGAGCGGGCGGCGGCTCGCTCGCGGGTGATGCTGAGCGAATGAGGGAGGGGACGATTCCCGAGCCGTTGGATCGGCCCGGATCGAACGGCTCCCGCTGATCGGATCCGAAAGGCAGCAGGATTCGACCCGATAATGTTTCAAAATTTTAAATAATTTACTTATTTAATATATATAATTTAATTTACCGATTTTATTAATTAATTTTGATTAATTATTTGACTCCCAAAAATTTCCAAATACTCACCCTTAGCTAATTGAGGGGTGAGGAACGCAACAGTGAGGTCAGATTTTCGATTCAACGAGTATTTTAATTTCTCAATTTTTGAGTATTTAAATATTATTAAAATAGTCTTCTAAATTTTGTCGACTTCCGATTGATACCAAAATATCACCTCTAGCTAATTTGAGGGCAATCAGCGCAATGGCGAATTCCATTTTTTGATCTGAGGTCTATTTAGTTAGGTCAAATTTTAGGGTTTCGGGATTTCCCAAAAATCAAGATTTGGTCCATTTGACTCCTGATTTGGACGAGGTCTTAATGGATGACTCCTAATGACTTGATTACCACTTATGATCAAAATTAAGACTTAGATTAGTCATAATTGACTGAGGTAACAACTCAGGTTGTTACAGGCTCCCCCACATAAGAACAATATCATCCTCAACATCACTCAAGTGGAAAAAAGAAGGCAAGAATAAAAACATGAATGAAATTTGGAAACTTAAAATACTAAAGAAGAATTACTTGGATTCTCAAAGAGTCTAGGATATCTGACTTGCATATCTGACTCTTTTTCCCAAGTGGTTTTGTTGTGGGAACGATTCTTCTACTAGACTTTAATCATCCTGATTGCGCGATTCCTAAGTTGTTTGCGATCACGGGCCAGAATTCGAATTAGTTCCTCGACATATTATAGATCAGTTGGATTTGAATTTTTGGAAACTGCACAAGGTGAGATGGATCTCTGAGGCATCTTCTTAATGATGATACATGAAATACATTGTGAATTGCTGCAAAATCATCTGGAAGGTTTAGTTTGTATGTGGAAGAACCTACCCTGGCTGCTACTTTGAATTGACCAACATAACGGGGACTAAGTTTCCCAGCTATGTCTAATCTGAAGACTCCTTTCATTGAACTGACCTTTAAGTAAGCAAAGTCTCTAACTTTGAATTCCATAGGTCGGTAGTGTACGTCGTGGTATTTACTCTAGTGGTCTTGGGCTGCACAAATTTGATGTTGAATCAACTGGACTTTCTTGTTTGTTTCTGACCATGCCAAAGGAGTACTACATTTCCTACTATATAAGGCTTCATATGGAGTCATCTTTATACTAGCTTGAAAGCTGTTATTATAGGTGAACTCTACTAGTGGGAGGTGACCTTCCCAAGATTCAGAAAAGTCAAGTATACACAATCTAAGTAGGTCTTCAAGAACTTGATTCACTCATTCTGTCTGACCATCCATCTGTGGATGAAAGGTTGTACTCATTGCTAAGGTTGTACCTAGATCTTGATGCACGGCTTGCCAGAATTTAGAGGTGAATCGACTGTCTCTATCAGATACGATTGTCTTGGGAATCCCATGCAATCTGATTATTTCCCTGATATACGGCTTTACGTGTTTCTCCACTGAGTCTGTTTACCTAATAGGAATAAAATAAGCGGATTTGGTCAAATGGTCAACTATGACCTAAATCGCATCTGCTCCAAATCTTGCACGAAGTAATCCCATCACGAAATCCATAGATATATCTATCTACTTCCATTCAAGAATCTCAAGTGGATGAAGTAAACCACGAGTCTTTGGTGTTCTGCTTTAACCATCCTACAAGCGTGGCACTTTGGAAGGAACTCAGTCACACTCCTCTTCATTCCTGGCCACCAAAAGGATTGCTTTAGGTCTTGGTATATCGTTGAGCTCCCAGGATGGATTTGGTATCCAGAGCTATGACCTTCAATTAGAACCTCTTGGTCCATAGACTTCAGAATCCATAGACGATCTCCTTGATATATAGCACCTTTATGAAATCGGAGGTAAGTACGACAGCCACTTTCTATGGCTTGCTTAAAGCTTAGGTAATTATCATCTTTTGTTTGAGTAATAGATACATCTCTGAGGAATGTGGACTCCACATTAATCATTGAGAGCATTATACTCACCTGGTCACTACGTGCTGATTGGATATCCAATTTACGAAATTCTTCTTCCAAAGGACTCTTAGAGATAAGAGCATTAAGAGTAGCATGATGGCTCAGAGCGTCAGCTACAACATTTGCCTTTCTATGGTGGTAATGGATATCTAGGTAGTAGTCGCTTATCAGTTCAAACCACCTTCTCTGTCAGCAGTTTAACTTCCTTTTAGTGAATATGTACTTCGGACTCTAGTGATCTGTGAAAATCGAGCACTAAATCCTATATGGATAGTGATGCCAAATCTTTAAGGCGAATACTACAGTAGCTAATTCTAGATCTTGGACGACATAGTTTCTTTCGTGAGTATTCTATTGACGAGAAGTATATGTTATAACATTCCCTTCTTGCATTAGTACGGCACCTAAGCCTATACCAAAGGCGTCAGTATAGACTTGATAGTTCACTCTTTCCTTAGGAAGAACTAGAACAGGGGCATAGGTAAGCGCCTCTTTTAGTGCTTGGAATGCTGCTTCACAAGATGGCGACCATTCACAGGGTACAGCCTTCTGGGTGAGTTTGGTGAGTGGAAAGGTTATTTGAGAAAAGCTTTTCACAAACCTTCTGTAATAATCGGCCAAACCCAAGAAGCTTCAGATTTCTATCACTGACTTGGGTTGCACCCATTCTTGGATTGCGCTAACCTTGTTTTGATTTGCCTTGATCCCTTGAGCATCTACTATGTGGCCTAAGAAGGCGATAGATTCAAGACAAAATTCACACTTTGAATACTTGGCATATAGCTGGTGGTTTCTCAGTTCTTCTAATACTGTCCTGAGATGATTTTTGTGTTCCTTTTTTGTCTTAAAATATATTAGAATATCATCTATGAACATGCTAATGAATTTTTCAAGGTATGGTTTCAAGATACGCTGCATTAGGTCCATAAAGATGGAAGGCGCATCTGTCAATCCAAATGACATTACTAGAAACTCATAGTGGCCAAATCTAGTTCTAAAAGCAGTCTTTGCTATGTTTGAATCTTTCACCTACGACTGGTGGTATCCTGATCGCAGGTCAATCTTTGAAAATACTTTTGCTCCGGCTAGTTGATCAAATAAATCATCAATGCGGGGCATCGGGTATTTGTTCTTTATGGTTACTTTGTTTAGTTCTCTGTAATCAATACACATCTGCATTGACCCATCCTTTTTCCTTACAAATAAGACTGGCTCTCCCAATGGTGAAGAACTAGGCTTGATAAGACCTTTCTCCAATAACTCCTACAGTTGCTTGTTCAGTTCCTACAATTCCTTGGGTGCCATTCGGTAAGGTGCTTTAGAAATTGGTTGGGTTCCTGGGACAACATTGATTGCAAATTCTACTTCCCATATAGGTGGTAGACCGGGTAGGTCTTCAGGAAAAAAATCAACAAATTTGCAGACGATGGGGTTCTTGGATAGAGGAATGTCTTTCTTCTTTTCTCCTAATATCGTTATTAGGAAGGCGTTGCAACCCTTACTTATTAACTTCTTGGCCTTAATAGCATTGACTAAGGAAGATCTTGTACTAAGGTTCCCAACAAATGACTTAGCTCGTTTACCATTACCCAGGATAATCTTTTTCTTATGACAGTTGATGATGGCATCAAGCTGACTTAGCCAATTCATGCCCAAAATAATGTCGAAGTTAGATTTTGGCAAGACTACAAGCTTGGCTTCAAATTCTGTTTCTCTAATGGGGACTTGTATCTTGCAGAATTGACGAGCTTTTAGTTGAGTTCCAGACAGTAGTCCTACATTTAGAGGATTCGCTAGACGGTGTAGAGATAAGTTGAGAGACTTTGTCCAACTCTCAGAAATGAAGGAGTGGCTCACTCCAGTGTCGAATAAGATGTTACCTAGCTTATTATATATATAAATTGTACCTAATTATGGATGCAGCAATCTACTAGTTACTTTAAGCAAATAATACAAAATGTAGATTGGTTCAGAAGTGTGTGTACCTTACACCACATTATTATCTTCTGTGGCTTCAGTAGGAGTGAGGGCATAGACTCGTGTTGGGCCAGCTAGCTGCTTGTTGTAAGGCTGCTGGATGGGCGGCCTCGGAGCATTGGGGCAGGGAACCATAGCTGTCTCACTCTATTGAGTAGAGGGAGGAGGTGGTAACGCTGGACGGACTGTGTTAAGCTTCTAGAACATATCAAAAACTCATTGGCGCTTAGAGTGATCGATCTGATCGCCATCAATTGTATCGGTGTAGTTGCACCGATAGTAGGAATGTCCGGGCCTTTCACAGTTGAAGCAATGTCCAGACTTATGATAGCATCGTCAGTATGGATGGGGATGAGTGCAGCTGTCAAAGAGGTCAATCGATGATGTTCCTGCCCCAAGCTGATATACCCTAGACATCCTAGGGTTCTCATGCTGAACGGTTGTCCAACCATAATTGCGCTTAGGCTTAGATGCCTTGTCAAGTTCAATCATCTTGGCAGATTCCAGTAGCTCCGTGAAGTTGGTCGAGCAGTGAGATATGACTAGCCTTCGGATGGGGAGGGCTGTAGCCCACTTCGAAAGTGAGGGCACCTATCATATTCTGTAGGTACGAGGCTAGAGGTGAACCTTGCTAGTCACTAGAATTCAGACTCATAAGTTAAAATTGAACGGCTTCCCTATTGCAGCTTAAGGAACTGATCTACCATTCTTTGCCTGGCAGAGGTAGGGATGTACTGAGTCTGAAACACCGCTATGAACTCATCCCATGAGATTTCTTCCAGTTCCCAATCCGTGAATAACATATGGCGGATGTTGTCCCACTAGTATTCTGCCTCACCTTGGAGTAGATGAGTCATCATGTGGATCACTTCATAATATGGGCACTTAATGCTGATTAGGTTCTTCTGTAATATTTTTATCTAGTTTGCCATATCAATAGCAGAGAGACTCCCATCAAATGTTGGGGGTCTGAGGCATAAAAAGTTGTGTAGCAGTCCATCAATGGACTGTGTGTGGTGCTAAAATGAGTAGTGGTGTGCTATGGTGGTCTCAGGAATTGAGCAATTCTGGCTCATTTGTGTTGTGAGCAGTCGCTCCATGCGCTCTGCCTGTCTGGCTTGAACTCTGGTCGCTCTCCTGGCCTACTTGGTCTGAGCCTCTGCGGCCTGCTTAGCCTGCTCCTGGTGGAATTTTTCTTGTTTTTGGTGGGATTCCACTATCATTTGGACCGCTTCCAACAAGGCACTTACCTCGTTGAATAAACTACCAAAGGGAGCAGGAGAGGGGCTCTGTCCAGGATTCGTGATTTTTCTTGCTAGAATTTGAATTAAAAAGAATACATTTTCAGAAATTCATAAAGTAAGAGATTATAATATTCCATCTCTTTTATTAAAAAATGAAAATACATCATTGGAAGTAGTAGATAGAACATAAGATAATGAAAGACAGCAATTGGGAAAACATAGAGTCTATCCTATGTATTCTTCAGTGAACGTTTGGGAAAAGTTAGTGTAGGTCATCTTTCGGCACAGGAAATTAGCTTCGTGTCTAAGTGTCAATTGTTTTTGGGCCCACCACTCCTTAGCGTAATCCTGGAGTAAGAGCTCGATAATGCTGAGCCGAATACGATCCGGGTAACTTAGCTCATCAAACGTTTTGGTTACTCTTCATAACTATTCCATAGCTAGGACGGGGAAATCCAATCCCTTGTATACAACATCTTCTAGCATCCTTTCCAGTATGCTGGCTCCCACTGGGGAGACTCCCTGGACTTCCCTCCCATATCGTTTGGCCATGAGCACATCAAATTTCTACTTATTCTCAAAGCAGGTGTAGAAATTGCACACTGACATGGTCGTGTAGTAGTATCCCTAGGTATCTAGATCAAGCATCATAAGAATAATAGTTCAATTCTAACTCTAATATTCAAAAATTAAGATACAAAATGCAGAAAGTAAAATAGGTAGCATAGGAATGAAAGCTAAAAGATCTATCCGATATATCTAGCGGTAAAGGCACGGTGGAAGTTCGCATAAGAGACCTCCCTTTGCATTTCTTCATGTCGATGGGTGAGTGCCTATAGGGTTATGCTCCACCAATCCTTGGCTCTGCCATGTAGAAGACAGGATATATTGACGACTCTAACACTATATGGGTAGTTAATAGTTTCAAACACAAAATCTGCCCGTTTCAGCCACTCCTTGGCTACAACGGGGAGATCGTATCTGCTAAATACACTTTGCTAGAGTAGTCAATCCAGCATTCGGACATCGGGGTCTAACACTCCTTCTATATACCTCTCATGCTGCTGATGGAGTTGGACGATGTACTCTCACCTATCTTCAAATCATTGGTGATGCCACCTAAGCATCATCCTTGCACATCTAATGATTTTCTAAGTTACATTAGTTTATTGATAGTTTACATGTGCATGCATTTCCATTTCTATACTATGATTATCTTGAGCTCATGATCATGGTGCTTGAATATAACTCTGGTAGTTAGTTAGTGATTTATTGGTAGAAGAATCATCCATTAGATAGAGTGGAATACAAATTCCAATCTAACACTTTATAGAATTCTCTAATATTAACTGTGGCACCCCACCCACTGATTCGTAGACCCGAGAGGTGGTGTGGCACTCTGTCAAATCCCTCACTTATCATTAGATTAGGTAAGATCCATAATCCACTAATAAGGGAAAGACATGCATCAAATAACTAAGAATATCAGTCACTAAATCTGACATACATACAGAGTGCGGAAGCAAAATGAAATAAGTATTATATTCATTCACCATATATCAAGTAAGAAATAGTACTATAGCTCAGAAAATAATAAAGTGCAGAAAAGTAATCACAGTCACAGTACCTGTATTATTACACATTAAAATGAACAGTTTAAGAGACTAAAATAAAATCTCTCATTCTCACAGAAGGCTAAAAAGGGACTAGATAATATTTGGTTCTCTTGGCTGGTGCTCCTCCTCTATGAATGGCTCCTCTTCCTCAACACCAAGCTCTTCAAACCTATCTACATCTAACATTATTAGTTTCATAATGTCAGAGCCCCAGCCAATAAAAGAAAATCTTATTAGACAATTGTCAAAGTACATTTTAGACTAAATATTTTACATGAATTATTAATGTCACTATTTTAATCTTTAAGCACAGCAAAAAGTAAACTAAAAGTAGTAGAAGCAGTAATTATACAAGGAACAGGGTAAGTTATAAATTCAACATTTATAACTAAACAGGAAGTGAGGTAAAAAGCATACCTCAAGCAAATTGAGTAAGAACAGACATATAAATATATATATATAGTGCAATAGGTAAAAGTACTGAAAGTAAAGTCTAATCTTAAGCATGCTGATGATTATATGACACATTCTAATTAAAGAAAAAAATCTGAAAGTGGTACATATACTAAGCAGTAAAGCCTAGCACCTTATAAATACATACAAGTGAGCAGGTAAGTAAAGAAACACAACTAACTGAAACATGCATCAATAATGTAGCACACAGTAAGCTAAAACTGAAATAGGTATGTAATGACTATCATATCAGAAAATTGGCCAATTGGGTCCAGTAAAACTCCCAAAGCCTTTTTGAGCTAGGGCAGATAGAAATTCCCATAGTCTTTCTAGGCTAAGGTAGACAGAATAGCAGAGCAGAACTGAGGAGGCTGTAAATACAAATGCAGAATCTTTTAGTTATTTTACTTTTGTTTCTGTGGACACGTCCAAAAATAGATGAGGATTCAAGCACGTCTGCAAGACTATACGGGTTCCAAGCTTAATATACACTTCTCAATGTGTAATGTTGAGCATCCTTATTACTCATTACCCCTGTCCATTAGAGTAAATGTGCACTAGAACCTACCAGAACATAACTAAACCTAAGGCAACTATTATCCTAATTATTCTATGTTTTCATTTCATGCACAAGGTTTTCTTATATGATATGTCCAAGGAAGTAAGCACAAAATACAAGGAATGTGTTGCAACAAAATAAATCAAGTAAGCAAGCGACTCTTCTAACATGGTGACACTGTTGTTTTCTATTTTTATCCATTCTAACTATTCTAAGTTACACAAGTTCCGGATCTTCAATTCCTACTATTAAGTGTAACTTAGAAGTACATTCTTATAAGTTAAAAGGATTATAAGTGATCAGGTTCTAAGCTAATTCAATAGAGTACAACTACAGGTTTAAATCAATAAATCACAATGTCCTAATTTGATGAATTTAGACATTCTATATAAGATCTGATCAATATCTACTAAAATATAGATTCTGGGTTAAACACCTCGAGGTTGGGCTTAATCACATAATCCAAAAGGATAAGACATAAGATCTAATTTTTAGTCTAAAAGTGATCTATTGATTAAGGTAAATCCTATTAAGCAAATTAAACTTAATAGGATGAATCTCTTATCCTGAATCTAGTGTTAAAAGATAAAAATAATCAAAATAATTTATAAAATTTAAAAACTAATAAAACTAAGGATTCATTCATTGAATAACCCACTTATCCAATGAATGAAATCAAAGATATGAGCTAGTCCTAGCCCTATGAGTAGTCCTAATATGAGGTGTAATGTCCTAAGAAAAGACTTAGAGATTATTTAGGAAATTTAACTATCTTGACATAATAACTGATTTTAACACTTAGAACGATTCTATTACTGTCCTAATATTTGTTTTATTGACTTAGAAGATAATCTAGGGTTTAAAAATGCTTAACTTAAACCAAGGATTCATTCATTGAATGTCCATGTGATGATGGGCATAAGCTTTTCCTGGCTCACAGCCCCAGCCAGGTAGGGGCATGTGCGTCTTTATGGGGATGGTGTGAATGTTCGTGGGTGAGTCCTCGCGGCCGGTCCTAGACGCCTACGCGCCGCCGGCGGACTGCGGCGGCACGGCGCGCCGGCCCGCCCCTACTTTAGGGTCCGAAAAACTATTTTTTGAATTAGGTTTCCAAATTTAAATTTTTTGCTGCAAATGATCCCTTACTGTCTAACATGAAGATAGATAGTGAGCACGTTCAATTTGGATATGAAATGGGTCCTATAAGTACAAACTAAGGTTTTTGATCTAAGGGGCATTTTAGTTATTTACTCCTATTAGAATCTTAAATTTTGTGCAATTTATTATTGGTTACTATTAAAGGATTCCATAGAGTTCAAGAACTCTGCATTCTGAGGTCATATGGCTAAGTTATGGCTATTTCAATTTCTATGGGCAATTCAGTAATTTTGTTGGTCAACAGGAGACAAAAATCGAACTTTTCCATTTAAGGTCCAATTTCAGCAAACTCAGTTTCTGTAGCTTTTCTATAATATACTGAGTATATTGATAGGGAGTAAATCCAATTTAGACTTCAAATGGTCAAGTTATGACCTAACTAGGGTTATGGGTATTTTGGTCATTTCTTATTTTTTAGGTTTTAGATCTTAAATGTTAATTCAGTTTATTGATGACACTAAAATTCTAAGCAAGTTAGCACTTTAAATTTCTGAAATTGGAGTTGAATTGACTAAGTTATGGTCAATTGAATACTAGGGGTATTTTGGTCATTTTTATGGTAGGGTCCTAAATATCACTTTTTAAACTAAGCTCCAAATGGGGAAACTAATATTTCTATAGTAATGGAGCTATTCTCCTAAGTATTTTAAGACCCATATTGTCTATGTTTGCACAACAAGGTTAAAAGTTGTGAGAGTTTGTTTAGGTACTAAAATGTCACTACATTATACGTACCCCGAAATAAATTTTTAAATTACACCATTTAATTCTTTTATTTTTCAGAGTAAAATGAGACGTATATTTGCTTTGTTTGGATCATTGCACAAGAAGTTATTAAACTTTAAAAATTTTGAATTATAAAATTTAAATTAAAAAATTTTTACTATTCATTTAGTCAATTTGAATTAATTCACTGTTAATATCTATAGTTAAATAATTTTACTATATTTAATAATTAATTAATCAATTATCATTAATTATTACTTAATCTATTATTTAATTAATTAAATATATTAATTTTCTATTTGAATTATTATATATTTAAATATTAATTTACTATTTAATTAGGTTTAGTCTTAATTAATCACAATTAAACTATTGCTTAACTTAATTAATGATTTATTAACTATCTGTTAATTAATATTTATTTATTTGATTCTTATTATCGTTTAATATTACTAATAGAGAGATTAATTAACCTAACTACTATTAATTAACCTAATTAATCTAATTTTTACATAATACAATATAATACGTATGTATATATATTTTTATATATTTATATATATATATATATATAGTTATATATTTATTAAATATATTTAAATTTATTTTTTTTTTCTGCAGGCATTATTGGCACGGGACCCACAGGGACACGTGGCGCACTGCGATTCGCCACGGGAGTGCACGGCGGGGCCCACGACGCCACATGGCAACTCGGGAGAGGCCACGGTGCAAATATGGATTGACATTGGAAACGAATCGGGGAAGATATAGTACTTGGAGGATTGACAGTTGAGGGATTAGGGTTCACGCGGGGATCGGGGAAGAAGACTCCGGAAGCTTGGCTTCATGCAAACGGTGCTAGGATGGCGTGGAGGGGGCTTTAATGGCTTGAGGACGGATCCTTCGAGGCTTGGGGGTGCACAGTTGGCGGAGTGGGCGGCGGCTCGCTCGCGATTGGCGCGGAGCAAACGAGGGAGGGGACGATTCCCGGGCCGTTTGATCGGCCTGGATCGAACGGCTCCCGAGGATCAGATCTGCGGGTATCGGATCCGGACCCGTTACGCGATATCGATTCAGATCCAAAAGGCAGCGGCATTCTGACCCGATAAGGTTTTAAAAATTTAAATAATTTAGTTATTTAATTTATCATATTAAATAATTCAATTTATTAATTTTATTAATTAATTTTGAATAATTATTTGACTCCCAAAACTTTCCAAATACTCACCCTTAGCTAATTGAGGGGTGAGGAACGCAACGACGAGGTCGGATTTTTGATTTGACGAGTATTTTAAATTCTCAATTTTTGGGGTATTTAAATATTATTAAAATATTCGTTGAAGTTTTGTCGACTTCCGATTGACACCAAAACATCACCCTAGCTAATTTTGAATGGGGTAATGAGCGCAATGGCGAAGTTCATTTTTCAATCTGAGGTATATTTAGATAGGTCAAATTTTAGGGTTTCGGGATTTCCCAAAAATTAGGATTTGATCCATTTGACTTCTGATTTGGACTAGATCTTATTGGATGACTCTTAATGACTTGATTAACACTTAAGACCAAAATTAAGACTGAGATTAGTCATAATTGACTAAGATAATAGCTCAGGCTGTTACATACTCATACATCATGCTTATTCTCATGCTCATGCTTCTAAGCTACATGAGTCAAATCCAAAAATCCAGAAATACTTTGGAATCCAATAATGAATTCATGGTCTCCATTATGCAGAACCCTGCAAAAAAGATTATGACTCCTATATTCTAGTTTCGATAATTGATTAAAGTTGATATTCTTACTTAAAAATCATTAGATGGGAAGGTTATATACACATGTTTAGCAAATTTCTAAGAATGGCAGTTTTTAACACTTAGTTTGATTAAGCCACATCTAACGAAACGATATTCGATAGAAGACATCACCCGATGGTGATTTGTATCTTAAGCTAAGCCATTTAAAATACCCAAATTACAAGTACATTTAATATTCTAAAGAGGGTGACTTGAATCACATAGTTTGCTTGAAGCACACCTAGGGAAGTGATCTTCGATAGTAGGTATCACCTGATGATGACTTTTATTCAAATAAACTAATGGTCTAATTCCCTAATCATAACACTTTTAAGATTGAATGATTTATTCTAAGTGGAACTATATCCGACTAAGCTTGCAGGATATAACACAGACATACTCCTACATTAAGATGAATCAACTAATCCTGAATACTACTGAAATAATTCAACACTATGGGCATACTCTATTGTACCCAACCAATAATCTAGGTTCAGACGATTCTATTTAATTAACAAGAATTTATCAAAGCTATCAATCTTTACTTTAATTTGGTGAGTCCTATATAAGGCTCCAAGGATGTGATCAAAAGATCACTCAATATAGATTTCTACCACAAGGGAGAAGTTCCATTCTAAGTGCTTTAGGTGATTCCTACCACGAGGTGTTAAGATCAACTTCTAAGGTTAGGAAGGATCATCTGAGATTCTACCTCAATAAGTTACAAAGGTTCTTCCTACCTTAATGTGTCAATATTTAAGGTCTTTTAAACATTCAAAAATGATCCTATAGCAAGATCCTTGAGATCTCACTCTTCTATTAATCAAGCTAACATTTAAGGTTTACTCATTAACTTAGATTAAAGTGATTAGATCAGATGATTAAATCCATTGGATCCCATTCTATTCTACAACCATGGGATGAAATCAAAGATATTATTAGAGTTAGGTCATTTCATAAATTATTACAATTTTATTATCCATCTTATGCTAATAGTCTTATAAAAGAGAAAATAAAAGATCTAATGCTTAGATGCAGATGGTTCAGTCACACATATTCAATATTAACCTTCGAATTTCTAATTCAATAATTTAAGAACAATAATAAAACAGATGCATAATTATAAAAATGTTAATTGGATAATCTTACAATCAAGTCATTTGATTAAGTGATTAATGATTTAAATCTTAAACAAATAGGTTAGGATTTAACCACTATTCTTATCCAATTAAGACCAATTGTCGTTTTATAAATCAAATGTCAAATTAGTATATTGTTGATGTATTATTGGCGGCAATCTTAGATTGGATCAAGTATTAATAACTTGATCAAGATCTTAATATTTCTTAAGGTTAATTAAAGATTTCAATTGCTTGATTCGAGTTTGTTAAGAAAATCATATGTGTATTAGGATAAATGAGTTAAGTTTATTCACCTTACTGTTATAGGGCATATTACAGAAAAATTCAAGGAAATAAAAGGTAATTGATGCTAATTAAATCTTAATCCAAAATAAAAGGATTAGCACTCAATTACAAATCTAACTATTGGAGTTTCATACAACTTGGCAGATACAATCCATACAATCATGTGAACAATTAGAGACTAAGTTCACTGAATTTGGATAATAATAAACCCTAATTTCAACTAAACATTCAATTATAAGATTAGGGCATAATTAAGAATACATAAATAAAAAAAATAAACAACTTAGCACATGTATTCTATAAGGCATGAGGAGTACAATGGCACCTAAATCATGTAATTTAGCTAAGTATACATGTTAATCTACCCTAATTAAGTTCTACAATAATTAGGATAATCCAGAAAATCCAACCGTTAAAAGCTCAGAATTATTTTTTATTTTGATTCCTTATGATTTTCTGATCATTTTGGTATGTAGTATCATAGGGTTTGGACCAATGGATCAAAAGTTATCACATTAATTTAATTTGCATTTTTATAATTAAATTCCCCTATGATTTGATTAATTAGATTATTTTCCTTAAGAAAATTAAATCCAATTAATCGGATTTAAATAAAACAGGCTCGGCCCATTAACAAAGACATGAACTGGCTGGGACCAGAGAGACCCGGGGCCGTTGCACCGCGCGGGTCATGAGTCGGCCTGACCCGCACAATGGCTTCATCCCCGCCTTGATCCTTCTCGACAAAAGCCGAATATAGAAACACTAAATGGTGAAAATCTCTGCCTATAGTGCACGCATTGGTCTCAAGTAAATCGTAGATCCATCCCCGAGTGAGGACGCACATATTGGGACTCAAAGCCCCCTGTGAGGAGGTCTGGCTCGCTCAGATCTTACTCACCCAAAGCTCCCAAGCTGGAGCTACTGTGGGGATACAGTTCTCCCCATAGAGGCCATGGTTTGCCCAGGGATCGATCCCTACACCTCCAGGGAGGTGAGGCGGATCAAAGCCCCTTGGCCTGAGGGTCTTAAGTGGGCTGGATCGCTGGGTCCTTACTCAAACCCAGCCCCTCTATTAGGACTTAACCCGATTGATCGGGCTAGCTCAAAGCACAATTACACTTTCCTTGAGTTAGGTTTGACAATACACAGCATGATGACTCAAAAGGAAGAAAGCTCGAGCCTCATTGTCTCAAAACTTGCAAACGAGGGGTACCTAGTTCGATGGGAAGCTCGTAGACAATGTAGAGGGAGATCGGGTCACCAACTAGCTTCCTGAAGGCACAAGAAAAATTGAACACCAGGATTACCCACTATCAGTGGTTCGCAAAGCTCTAGATTCGCCTATGGGAGCTCGGACATACAGCAATGGAGACTTGGGAATCACTCACCTCAATTCATCAACAAACTGATCCTTGGAGCTAACCTGAGGCTATTTATACCTTTAGAGAGAAATTGGGAAGGTTTCCAGAGGTAATGGCTCAGGCTAGAGAGGCCCGAGAGATCGGTCCATGGCCAAGCTCTCAATTTTTCTAAATTGAGCTCAGCCGGGTCACGAGGCCCAATCGGGGTTCCATACCAAGACGGGGGATGTCCTAACAACCTGCTAAGGTGGACCCGGAAGTGGGAGACATACCTGGCAGCAAGCAGTATGGGAGGGATCCTCTGTCGAGTGCAAGCGAGAGGAAGACAAAGGTTAACAATAGCAAGACCTTCAGATGCCGTCTGATCGATCGATCAGATGGTAGAACAACTCGAGTCGCTCGGATCCTAACGGCCGATAGCAAAAGTGATCTGAGCTATAGGATCGATCGGGCAGATCCAATGGCAGATCCGTGGCTCTGCATATCTTAGATCCCACCCAAAGGATCTACGGAAAGAATGACGGGATGGAATGAAATTCCGCTATCGTGCATCCTAGGCTCCGTAGCGGATCACCCGCGGTCTGCACTGCAAATCCAAACGGGTAAATTAGTTGAGGGTAGATTTGCAAAATTAAATTGTTGGAAACCCTAGAATGTAATTAGATCATTTTAATTTAAATTGAATTATGGTCTAAATAATCTTCAAATTTTACCAAACTCTTAACCCTAGCTAAATTGGGGGTGAGAAATTCAAAAATGCAATCAAATTTTAATTTTGAGATCAAATATTTTTAAGTCTTATTTAGGGAATCTAGACTGATCAAAAATGCTAATTAGACTTAGAGAAGTTCAATTGACTTTAAATTTTCACGATAAGTTTAACTTGATATTATAAATGTGATGGGATCAAAATTAATGCCTGATTAAACTGAGAATTAACAGGGTAACAACCTAAGGTTGTTACAGACTCTCCCACTTAATAACGATGTCATCCCTGATATCATCTCGAGAGAGAAAACAACAATACATAAGTTTTACGAACAAAATTATAAGTTCAGAATTTAATGGGTACTTGGATCTTCAAAGAGACTGGGATACTTTATTCGAATATCAGCCTCTTTCTCCCAAGTAAATTATTCTAGAGAGTGATTCCTCCATTGAACCTTTACCATTGGAATTGAGCGATTTCTCAGTTGCTTTTGATATGTGCTAAGATTTTAATTGGCTCCTCCGCAAAAGAAAGGTCTGACTGGAGAGATAGCGCTAGAAGTAGAATTATACGAGAAGGTTCATGAAGACATCTTTGCAGAGAGGAAATGTGGAACATATTATGGACTGTACAAAAATCTTCAGAAATCTTCAATCTATAAGCTGTAAAACCAATCTCCTCTAGAATTTCAAAGGGTTCAACATAGCGAGGACTTAGCTTCCCAGCTACACCAAAATGATATTTACTTTTCATCGAACTGACCTTAAGGTATGCAAAATTTCCAACATCAAATTTCAGAGTACGATGATGAGCATTATGATACTTAAATCTAGTGATCTTGAGCTGCTTTAATTCTCTGCTAGATTAGCTGAACTTTACGATTAGTTTCTTCAACTAATTCTGAGCCAAAAAACTGAATGTTGTCAATTTCAGACCATGCCAATGGAGTACTGCACTTCCTGTCGTATAAGGCTTCATATGGAGCCATGCTGATACTCACCTAAAAACTGTTGTTATATGCAAATTCTACCAATGTAATATGATCTTCCCAGAAGCCTCTGAAATCTAGAATACAGAGATGAAGAAGGTCCTCTAAAACTTGGTTGACTGTTTCTATTTGACCATCTATTTGAGGATGGAAAGCAGTGCTCATGGCTAGGGTAGTCCCCAAGTCTTGATGCACTGCTTGTCATAATTTAGAAGTGAAACGGCTATCTTGAACAGATACAATAGACCTTAGATTTCCATGGAGCCTGATGATTTCCCTAATATATAGCTTTGCCAATTTTTCTACAGAATCAGTTTGATGCATAGGAATAAAATGTGCTAATTTTGTCAGTCGATCGACAATGACCCAGATTGAATCGACGCCAGATCTAAAATTTGGCAAACCCATAACAAAATCTATAAAAATATTAAACAACTTCCATTCAGGAATTGCCAGAGAATAGAGAAGTCCTCTATTCTAGACTGTATGCATGATACTTTGCTACAAATTCAGCCACACTTTACTTCATTACAGGCCACCAGAATAATTTCTTCAAATCTTGGTACATTTAGTGCTACTAGGATGCACTTGATAACTAGAATTATGGCCTTCTAATAAAAATTTTTGCTGCATGGATTTAGGAATTCATAAGTGATCTTCTTGATATACTACATTACCTCGCAACTAGAGATCAAAATGATGACCACTTTTGATTTCCATTTTGAACTTCAGATAGTCTTCATCATTTGTTTGGGTGATGGATACATCTCGATGAAATGTTGGTTCTATGGTACTCATAGATATTAGTTCGCTTAGCATGGCACCATGAACAGGCCTGATATTGAGCGTTCTAGATTCTTCCACCAAAGGACTTAAAGCTATTAAAGAGGAAAGTGTAGCATGATGACTGAGTGCATCGACTACAACATTCTCTCTACCAGGAAGACATTGAATGCTTAAATCATAATCACTTATTAATTTGAGCCATCTTTGTTATCAGTAGTTGAGCTCACACTAGGTGAAGATATACTTTAAGTTCTGATGATCGGTAATATAGAGAAGTGTACACCATAGAGATAATGACACTAGATTTTCAAGGCGAAAGCTATAATGGCTAATTCAAGATCATGGACAGGATAGTTCTTTTCATGCAATTTTAGGTGACAAGACACATAGGTGATAACTTTTCCTTCCTGCATTAGCATATATCCCAAGCCTATCCTAAATGCATCATATACACTTGGTAGTTGAGACCTTCTTTAGGTAAGGCCAGAACTGGGGGAGAAGAAAGAGCATCCTTTAGCGATTGGAATTCCTTCTCACACTCTGGACTCCAAATAAAAGGTACTGCTTTTTGCATCAACTTTGTGAGAGGAGACGTGGCAGACTATAAAGTACACGTCTGCTCTCGCACGCAAGTGTACTTGGTTTGAAGTAATAATTTGGAAGGTAAGTTTTGAGATTAATTGTCCTCACGGAACGGTATGTTTTGTTACTAAGGTATAGCTAAATTCAATAATATTTAAATGGTATGAATTCAGCATGATTTGATTCTGTTATCCAAGCAATAATTCAGAGTTAAGAAACTTATTAAATTAGAGATGAGAGTTGGGCTTCTCCCATGTGAAATGATAGGGACCACATTTTGTATCACTTCTCAAGCACCTTTCATTCTTTATCATTATGCAAATTAATCAAGTGCACATTGTATTCCTTAGAGTTGTCTTCTAAATCCTTCAGGTGCAAATCTTGTGTAAGAGATGAACACACTAGGGTTCAAAATTTTGCACAAAGATTCCCATGTGATCGCAATAAAAGCATCTTAATTTCCTACGTCTAGGTTACCAAAATGAACAGTTTTAATTAGCCGATCTCAGAGCATTGAGTCCACAAAAGAGCATCAAATGCATCATGTGCAGTTCAGATAAGGGAGTGATTTCATTGGGCTCTATAAACTATGTCATGTCATCCATGAGCTCTCAAAGAATCCACTCCCTCCTTTCACGTATGTTGAGCAATGATAAATCCATAATTTATATCCTAAATAAAGGAAAATTTCATTTATTTTTCATATTAAAACTACTTCTTTAATCCAATTTTGCCTATTTTTCTAGGAAAAATGCTTATCCAACAATTTCTAAACATTTCTGGACAATGTTCCAAGTTTTTTGGAAAAAATTCGTTGTCGCGCTCTGCAGCGGTCCAACTTGCAAAGCGTTGGCACTACAGCATGCCGCAGCAGAGCATTTTGCGAAGCGCTGGTGCTACAGCGCGCTGCAGCGGATTAAGTTGCAAAGCACTAGCACTACAGCGCGCTGCTGCGAAGCATTTTGCAAAATGCTGGCACTATAGCGCACTACTACTGAGCAATTTGCGAAATGCTGGCGCTATAGTGCATTGTAGCGGATCATCAATTTATGAACTAGAACGCCACAGCGTACCACTGCGGACCATTTTGTTAAAACTTTTCGCTATAACGTGCCACAGCGCACTGCAGAGGCGTGCTGATTTTTATCTAAGCAAAGCATTAAATGCGGCTGGGACAAGACCCCCAACCAGCTCTTTGTCTCCAGCCATCATTTTTCTAGGAAAAATGCTTATCCAACAATTTCTAAACATTTCTGGACAATTTTCCAAGTTTTTTGGAAAAAATTCGTTGTCGCGCGCTGCAGCGGTCCAACTTGCAAAGCGTTGGCACTACAGCATGCCGCAGCAGAGCATTTTGCGAAGCGCTGGTGCTACAGCGCGCTGCAGCAGATTAAGTTGCAAAGCACTAGCACTACAGCGCGCTGCTGCGAAGCATTTTGCAAAATGCTGGCACTATAGCGCACTGCTACTGAGCAATTTGCGAAATGCTGGCGCTATAGTGCATTGTAGCGGATCATCAATTTATGAACCAGAACGCCACAGCGTACCACTGCGGACCATTTTGTGAAAACTTTCCGCTATAACGTGCCACAGCGCACTGCAGAGGCGTGCTGATTTTTATCTAAGCAAAGCATTAAATGCGGCTGGGACAAGACCCCCAACCAGCTCTTTGTCTCCAGCCATCATTCCTTTGGCAGCAACTTTGTTTTTAAGAGGAAAATTGATATTTTGAGGTAATGTGGAGATTAAACAGTGGAAAAGTGGAAGTCTCTACACCCCTCAAGTGGGATTAGCTATCATTATTGTAGAATTTTTAAAAGCAAAAGTAGAATTTGAATGTGAAGATGAAGAGTGCAGCCCACCTCTATAAGTACCATCCTTCCTGACGGAGGGTTCCCAACTTGGCTCACTACAACCTAAGTAAGGAGAGGGCTGCAAAGAAGAGAAGGAGAACTCTCCAAGGGTGGAAGGACTCCTCTTGCTAAGGCGAAGATGGAGAAAGGCAACACTATAGACCTAGGAGAAGCAACCACAAGCAAGAAGAGGAGAAGTCTGGAGAACTTACCAAAGGAACATTCCTAGTATTTTTTAAACTCTTGTCTTGTGTTTTTCTTAGTTGATCATGAAAGGGTCTTTATCCATATATGTGTTCTTTTTCATCTCTTTTGTAATAGAGAGCTAAATCTCCCTTGGGGAGGGTTGGGGCAATCCCACATGAATTGAATGATACTATAATGTATGAAATTTTTCTCAAGCTTTAATAAAAATTATGAACTCAATGACTTGTTAAGGAAATGTAAAGGACTATTGTGGACTTGAATGAGGACCAAAGGACAAAGGACGAAATGAATTCAAGGAATAAAAAGTCTTGTGCTCCATAGCTCACCTTGGTTATTGATGCTGAACTCATGAGTGCATGAGAGATAGAACCATGTGAGAAAGTTCTTGAGCTTAGTGCACTTTGATCTATGCTAAACTAAGGAGTTAAAGCATGTGATGCTAAGACTCACTAATTGAGCTCCGTTGCTTAGCATACTTAAGGGAGGGAATGGATTCATTTAGTGCTCATGAACGATGTGACATAGTTATTGAGATTAATGAAATCACTCCCTCTTCTAAATGATGCATGATGCGCATGACACTCTTAGTGAAATCAATGCTTGTAAGATCTTAACTTTATAACCCTCATCTCTATGATCAAGAGATGAGAGGAAAACTAAAAATCTAAAATCTTATAAAGGTCTTTATGCTGAAATAGAACCAACTGTGTGTTCATTTCATGCACGAGATTTGAATTTGTAACTCTTTGAGTTAAGACTCTAAGAAAGACAATGTGCACTTGATTAAAAACTAAGTATAGAAAAGATGAATGCTTGAGGAATTATCATACATAAGTTATCTATCATATCATGTGGGAGAAATCCAACTCTCCTCCTCCTTTTATCAGAATTATTTTCTTCTAAGAGTTGTCGTGCTTATTCAGGAACCAATTTCAATAATACACATATAGCTTAAACATTAATGATCATAGATATACCTTAGTAACAAAACACCCAATTTTCCGAGGTTCGATAAATCCTAGAAACTCAAACTTTCCACTTATTACTTTAGACCATGTATACTTGCGTGCATGCGCAGACATATTTTAGGTCTATCAAGCAACTGAGCTCCATTAATAGGTCTTAGCTCACACGCTTCGACTCCTTAGTTGAGCGTAAAATATGGTGCAATTAGGCTCAAGAACCTCTCACTTAGTTCGAAGCACCCCATGTACACATATCCCGCTCTTAACTAAGCAATGAGACATGGAGCTCAAGACTTTCATTTTGATTGTTAGTATTTATAATTATACTTTTTTTTCTTAACAAAAGTTTTTCATTTAGTCCACAACTTATTCTTAAGATGATTACATTGAGTCATTCAAAAATAGATTTTTATGTCAACGCTTAAGGAAGTTTTACATCATTCATTAAGTCCTTTACATTTATAATGGGCTCAGCCCAACTCATCCCAAGGGGGTTTAGCCTTCCATTACAGCTGAGAAAAGAAGAAAAATATACAAGGATGAAGACCCTTTCATGATCCACTAAAAAAAATCAAAAGCAAGATTTAGAGTTTACTAGGAACGGCCCTTAATAAGGTTCTCCATATCTCTCCACTTCTCCTTTCCTTTAGCTCCCTAGTGCAGCCTTTGGTTCTTTCTCCTCTTGTAATGGTCCTTTCCACCTCCCTTGGAGAGATCTCCTTCTTCCTTTATGCAGCTCCTAAAAACTGAATTTTTGAATGAAATTTGGGAACTCTTCTTAAGTGGAGAAGTGGCATATATAAATGGATTACTCTACTCTTTTCTCTTTTCAAATTTTGCTTTTCCCTCTTTATTTTTCTACTATGATGATTACAAATACCACTTGAGGAGTGAAGTGACATATTCTTTTCCCTTTTTAATTCCTTGATATCATTTCAATCCACCCTCTTGCCAATAAAATAAGCTGCTGCAGAACATATGATGGCTGGGTGACAAGGAACAGGCTGGGGGTCTTGTCCCAGCCGCAATAAATGCACTGGACAGACAGAAAATTGGATTGCCGCTGCAGCGAGCTGTAGCGATCGAGTTACAAATCTCCTTTGCTGCAGTGCACTGTGGTGGTTTTAAGTCATAAAACTTGCCCACTGTAGCGATAGAGTTTCAAAAACTCTCCTGCTATGGCGCGCTGTAGCGATTGAGTTTTGAAAACTCTCTCATTGCAGTGCACTAGGGCGCGCTGTGGCGTGCCATAGCAAAAATGCTCTAGAATTCAGTAATTCTCTTGATAAGTGTCTTCTGTATGCAAGTAGCTGTGGTGTGTTGCAGCGCGCTATAGCACGTCACAGCCATTTTCTTCCAGAAAATGCAAAAACACTCCAGAATTTCCCCGAAATTGCTGAGCTCGCTTTTTACCTAAAAATAAGCAGACTTTGATCAAGGGGTTGTTTCAAATAAAGAAATGAATGAAATTTTTCCTTATTTGGGATATAAATTATGGATTTATCACACCCCCCATACTTAGACTCTTCCTCGTCCTCAAGTAAGCTCAAAAATGATTTTTTTAATTTCTAAGGTATGAGAGTCTATAAGGAATTTCAATGTGAGTTTGATTGTAATTCAAAGTTTATGCTTAACTGAAATGACAAGCACATTTTTCATCATTTAAATTTTTCAAACTTTCGTTATAAACCAAGTTTGATAAACTAGTCTCCAATTTTAAGTTTGTAATGCTTGGTGCTAGGTAATGGGGGAGGTTCCTTGGAATTACTGAAATAGGGTGGTAGTGAGTAATCAAGAGTTTTGTGCCATATATGCTCTTTTTTATGAATCACAAAAATATTTAAAATTTAAGGAGAGATATTTTTCATCATCCTTTGTCATTTCTTTTCTTGGGAGAGATATTTTTCTTCATCCCTATTTTTGTTTTTTTTTTTTAGGGAGAAATATGTTTCTTCATCCCACTTCCAAGTCTTTGTAATCATGAAGTCCTACAACAGCCTAGCACACTATTTTGTTTACTCAATATCATAACTAGTTTTGATTTCTAAGCCTTAGCCCACACTTAGGCATTAGCATTAATTTTATTAAACTTTTGGAAACTAGATACAACCTGAAATCATTTTCTTATTTAGATGATTTAATGATGTCAATGAATTTAGTCATTTTTTTGTTAAGTAAACTTTGGTTGAAAATAAATTTCTACATCGATATTCTTGTAACTTCCATAATCTTGAAAAGTTCAGAAAAAATATGTTGTTTACAAACATAGAAAGAATTTGAAAATATGATAATCCATAATTTATTTCCTTGAATAAAACAAACACACAAAAGAAAAGAAAAAACTAGAAATGGAAATAGAAATAATACAACCTAAATAATCATCATCCTCACTTTCTTCCACATCCTCCTCATCCATATCCTGGTAGAATAGTCACACGACCAATGGGTATTTTGGATAGGGTCGCCAACAGGTGGTTGTGGCAGAGCCATCCGGTCCTCCATGCAAGCTCCAATCTTGGAACACCATTCCAAGAGCTTCATGGAATTTCAATTGGAAGTCCCACTGCCAGGCAATTTCCCTCTTGCAAAACTTCATGTCGGTGGCTATAGCATTACCCATGTTAGTTTGTTAAGTGTAAATTTGTATCAACAATTTTTTTGAGTAAGAGCAATCGGTGGAAGTTGAAGTTTCACCTTCTTCTCCCCTCCTCTTCTTAACCTGCTTCTGTACATGGGAATGGGCATTTAAATTTGTTAGTTTATGGGGGGAACTAGGAGGGATGACGGTGTCAGAGGGGAGGATCTTAACCCCTTGGGCTACACAGATGCTCGAGATTAATGACCTGAATGCAAGAACAGCGCAGGACCCTTTCAAGGCATTCCAGAGCTGCTCATAAATGATGCCAAATAGATGAATTTCTCCTGGCCGCTGGAGCGCACACATGAGTAGCACCCTTGAATGGGTCACTTCACTAAGGTGACTCGATGGCATGATGAAGCTGGAGATGAAAACCAGCCACACATTACTCGAGTCTGTGAGGAGGGCTCAAGGAATGTTGGTCAAATTTCCTCTCCAATCTGTATTATTGCAAACAAGCTCACTTGTGAGAGCAATCGGGTCATAGCTAGACTCAATGAGGGTTAAGTAAGAGCAGTCCTCGACCTCCGTCAACCAATAAAATTGCGTGATTTGCTCATGCCCAAAAACAACTCCCTTTCCCTGCACGAAGACTCTACTTCCCGCCACGTTGATAGCATTATCATAGACTTCCTAAACAAGGTTCAGGTACGAGACGGCAGGAGTGGTCGCCATCTGCCTCCACCCCGGGGGTCCACTTGCTCGAATGGCACTGGCAAGAGCCACCCAAAACACTTCTTCAGGATGAGCTTCCTCCAGGAAGTAACCACGGTGAACCTCTTCTCAGCTTCCTCAGAGGAGAACCTCTTCTTGTTAAAGGCTCCACCGGATGTGGAGGCCTCGGGTTCCCTCCTTAGGATAGATCTCTTTCTTGAAGACATGCTGAAAATTGAAGGTGAGCTGAAAATTTCAAGGAAGAGGAAGCGAGTAAATCTAAGCAAGAAATAGAAGGTGCAAAGATTACACCCCCCGTAACTCCCCTTAAATAGCCAAAATTTCAAAGGCCAAAGAAAATCTGGTCAAAGGGGCTTCTTTCTTTTCTGAGATAAGAACAACCTCTTTCTTTTCTACTAACATCGTTGCGAGATACGCATTGCAACCTTTCTTGACTAATCTTTCTGCTTTCATCGCATTAATCGACGATGCTTGAGTACTAAATCTACCTATAAAGGATTGCGACTGACTATTACTGCCAAAAGTGGTTTTCTTCTTTTGCAATTTATGGACGTGCCATGCTTGCTTAGCCAGTACTTACCCAAAATTATATCAAAATTTGCAATTGGCAGCAAGATTAATTTGGCCCCATACTTCTATTCTCCGATGAGAATATCAACATTACAAAACTGGTTGGATTGTCTGCGGGCTCCGAAAGGCAACCCGATGCTCAACGAGGATGCTAATCAGTAGGTTGGCAATTTAAGAATTTTAACCCAACCTTCTGATATGAAGGAATGACTTGCTCCCGTATTGAAAAGAATATTGTAAGATTTATCATTTGTCATTATGGTGTCTATTATTATAATAGTGCTAATAAGGATTTGCTATTCAAACATTCAAAAATACTTAGGTAGAGAAGAACTAAATATAAGAATAGCTGAATAAAAATCAATTTAAGGTGTACCTGAGATGAAATCATTATCTTTAGGAGCAGAGGTAGGGGTTAGCATATATACCCTTGCAGGTGCTAAAGGTCATTTGTTCTGAGGCTGTTGACCCTGACAATTATAGGTCGGCTTCTGCGCAGGTACAATTGCTTTAGCATTCGAGGTAGGGGCTGCCATTACTGCAGGAGTAGGCTCTCAACTGTTTCTTGGCTATGCACAGAATACCTGTTTATGATCGTTGTTGTCGATGAGCACTTCGTCTATTGTTGTTTTAGTATCGCAGGTCAAAATAGTGGTGGTCACTTTGACCACACGTAAAACTTACGCCACCAAAGTGGTAGCATTTTCCATATGGATGGAACCATTTGCATTCAAAATTTTGAGGTTGGGATTGTTCAGCTTCATGGTTATAGACTTCTTCCATCTTATGATGACCAAAATGCTCCTTCATTGGTTACATGACTATTGCCTTCTGCTTTCGGTTCAGTTGACCTTGAAATCCTTCTTGCATATGCTCCCTGCTGCTGAGTGATCAACTGCTTGGAGATCTATCCTAGTTGAACTTTAATGTTTCTGAGTGATGCCTCTATCCCCTGGATGGAGGCATTGTGGCAGGTGATTGTAGCATCAATTCTGTGCATAAACTGGATGGTTTCTGTCTTAAATGCGAAAGGCTCCTTCTAAATTTGTAGGTTGATGATTAAAATTATTTTTGTTGTTGTAATTCTGTTGGTTTGACAAACTACCCCCATTAGGATTTTTGTTGTAGTTATTGTTACTCCAAGAGAAATTAGGGTGATTTTTCTATCCTGGGTTGTATGTGTTTGAGTAAGCGTTGTTCATGACATTGTTGTTCCTTAAGAAGTTAACTTGTTCAGTGTTCGATTGGACGAAAGGATTATTTAAGTTGCAGTTTCCACTAGCGTGCCTTCCCCCGCACAACTCACATTGAGTTTCTTGAACAAGATTAACATTCATTTTCTCAATTCATTTGTTTAAGGCATGGATTTCATATTGCAGGGACATTATTTGATTTGATTTCTTTATTTTAATTGTTTCCTTTTTTAGCTGTTCAGAAGACCATTGGTACGTATTGTTTTCCATTTCTTCCAAGAGGTCATAAGCCTCTTCTTGGATTTTGCTACTAATTGATCCTCCGGCAGCTGCATCAATGAGAGTCCTTGTTGGAGCATTCAACCCATTGTAAAAGGTTTGCACTTACATCCACAAAGGGAATCCATGATGTGGGCATCGCCTTAAGCATTCCTTAAAGTGATCCCACCCATCATATAGAGTCTCCCCTTCATACTGATTAAAGTTGGTTATTTCAATTCTCAGTCGAACGTTTTCACAAGAGGGAAATGTTTCGCTAAGAATTTCCTAGCGAGATCATCCCAAGTACGGATGGAATCACTCGGGAGAGAGTTGAACCAACTGTTGGCTCTGTCTCTTAGGGAATAAAGGAATAGCCTAAGTTTAATAGAATCTTCAAAAATACTATTAAACCTGAAGGTATCACATATTTCAAGAAAGTTTGAAATGTCTGAATTAGGGTCCTCTGTGGCTAACCCACCAAATTAATTATTTTCAACCATACTGAGTGTAGAAGATTTGATCTTAAAATTATTTGCTTCTTAGTTTGGCCTAACAATTGCATGAGGAATGCCCCTAATAGTGGGTAAGGCATAATCTCTAAGTGCTCTACCCCCAAATTTCTTTTAAAGGCTCTCTAGGAATTTTATCAAAGTTTTCTATAACAACTTGTTGAATATTTAAGATTGCTTATTTTCTTCTAGCTTGCAAACGGGTTCTTTCAATTTCAGGATCGAAAAGATATTCAGTACAAATTGTTTAACTCATGAAAATTTAGAAACTAAGCTATGAAGAACAAATATAGCAATAGCGTTCAATAATTCAGCAAACGAAAGTAAATGAAAGAAAAGTGAATGGTTAGCACAAATAATTACAAAAACAAAAATAAGATTATATGCAAAAGATTTGCTTAAATCACTATTTACTAGTAGATTCTCCTTAATACAAAACAATTACCATTCCCCAGCAACTGCACCAAAAATTTGACAGACTTTAAAATATACGTATGCGCTTGCATGCAAGTGTACATGGTCTAAAGTAATAATTTGAAAAGTTTTGAGACTTATCGTCCTCAGGGAACGGTATGTTTTATTACTAAGGTATATCTAAATTCAGTAATATTTAAATGGTATGAATTCAGCTTGATTTAGTTCTGTTATTCAAGCAATAATTCAAAGTTAATAAATTAATTAAATTAGAGAGGAGAGTTGGGCTTCTCCCATGTTCAAGCACCTTTCATTCTTTTTCATTATGCAAATTAATCATGTACACATTGTATTTCTTAGAATTATCCTCTAAATCTTTCAAGTGCAAATCTTGTGCAAGAGATGAACACACTAGGGTTCAAAATTCTGCACAAAAATTCCCATGGGATTGTAATAAAAGCATCTTAAATTTCTATGTCTTGGTTACCAAAATGAATAGTTTTAATTAGCTGATTTCAAGAGCATTGATTCCACTAATAAGCATCAAATGCATCATGCGCAATTCAGATAAGGGAGTGATTTCATTGGGCTCTATGAACTATGTCACATCATCCATGAGCTCTCAAAGAATCCACTCCCTCCTTTCATGTACACTGAGCAACCAAGCTCCATTAATGGGTCTTAGCTCACATGCTTTGACTCCTTAATTGAGCATAAAACATGATGCAATTAGGCCCAAGAACTTCTCACTTAGTTCTAAGCACTCCTTGCACACATATCCCACTCTAAACTAAGCAATGAGCTATGGAGCTCAAGACTTTCATTCTGATTGTTAGTATTTATAATTATTATTCTTTTAACAAAAGTTTTTCATTTAGTCCACAACTTGAACTTAAGATAATTACATTGAGTCATTCAAAAACAAATTTTTATTTCAATGCTTGAGGAAGTTCTACATCATTCATTAAGTCCTTTACATTTTATAATGGGCTCATCCCAACCCTCCTCGAGGGGGTTTAGCCTTCCATTATAGCTGAGAAAAGAAGAAAAACATATAAGGATGAAGACCCTTTCATGATCCACTAAAACAAATCAAAAGCAAGATTAGAGTTTACTAGGAACGGCCCTTAATGGGGCTCTCTGGATCTCTCCTCTTCTTCCTCTTCTCCTTTCCCTTAGCTCCCTAGTGCAGCCTTTGGTTCTTTCTCCTCTAGCGATGGTCCTTTCCACCTCCCTTGGAGAGATCTCCTTCTTCCTTTATGCAGCCCCTAAAAATTGAATTTTTGAATAAAAATTGGGAACACTTCTTAAGTGGAGAAGAGGTGCATATATAGATGGATTACTCTATTCTTTTCTCTTTTCAAATTCTGCTTTTCCCTCTTTATTTATTTGCTATAATGATTGCAAATGCCACTTGAGGAGTGAAGTGATATGTTCTTTTCCCTTTTTAATTCCTTGATATCATTTCAATCCACCCTCTTGCCAATAAAATAAGCTGTTGCAGAAGATATGATGGCAGGGAGACAAGGAGAAGGCTGCCAGTCTTGTTCCAGCCGTAATAATGCACTGGATAGATAGAAATTTGGCTTGCCACTGCAACGCGCTGTAGCGATCAAGTTTCATGACTCTTTTGTTGCAACACGTTGTGGTGGTTTAAGTCATGAAACTTGCCCACTGCAGCGTGCTGTAGTGATCAAGTTTTGAAACTCTTTTACTGCAGCACACTGTGGCAATTTTAAGTCATGAAACTTGCCCGCTGCAGTGCGCTGTAGCGATTGAGTTTTGAAAGCTCTCCCGCTGTGGCGCACTATAGCGATTGAGTTTCAAAAACTCTCCCGCTACAGTGCGGCTAGGGCGCGTTGTGGTGTGCTGTAGCTAAAATGCTCCAAATTCAATAATGCCCTTGATAAGTGCCTTTTGTATGCAAGTAGATGTGGCGCTGCAGCGCTATAGCGCGTCGCAGCGGGATTCTTCTATAAAATGCAAAAACGCTCCTGAATTTCCTAGAAATTGCTAAGCTCGCTTTTTACCTAAAAATGAGTAGAATTTGATCTAGGGGGTTGTTTCAAATAAAGAAATAAATGAGATTTTTCCTTATTTGGGATATAAATTATGGATTTATCAACATGATTTGTGAGAAGCCCTTAACAAATTTCCTGTATTAACCAGCTAAACCCATAAAACTTTTGATATCAAACATGGACTTTGGATGTGACCAATCATGAACTGCGCTTACTTTATTCTGATCAACCTTGATTCCTTGTGCGTCTACGACGTGACCCAACAAAGTGACTGAGTCAAGCCAGAATTTGTACATAAAATACTTAGCATATAATTCATGGCTCTGAAGCTCTTCAAATACTAACCGCAGATGGTTCTCATGATCAGCTTCACATCTTGAATAAATCAAGATATCATCATTGAAGATGATAATGAATTTATCTAAATATACTTTCAATATGGGCTGCATTAAATCCATAAAAATGGATGACGCATTTGTCAAGTCGAAAGACGTTACAAAAAATTCATAGTGTCCATAGCGGGTTCTAAATGCGGTATTCTTGATATCAAAATATTTAACTCGCAGCTGGTGGTAACCTGATCGCAAGTCAGTTTTTGAAAAAAACTTTAGCTCCATATAGTTGATAAAATAGATCATCAATATGCGGCAAAGGATACTTATTCTTGATGGTTACTTTATTTAGTTCTCTATAATCGATGCACACCTGCATCGATCCATCTTTCTTTTCATGAACAGGACTGGCGCTCCCCAAGGAGATAAACTTGGCTGGATAAGACCTTTCTCGAGCAATTATTAAAGTTGTTTATTCAATTCACGAAGCTCCTTAGGAGCCATACGACATGGGACCTTCAACAGCGGTTGGGTTCTAGGGATTAACTCAATTGCAAACTCTACCTCTCTATTTGGAGGAAGACTAGGTAGGTCTTCAAAAAATACATCTGGGAATTCATGAACTATTCAATTCTCTGAGATAAGAACAACCTCTTTCTTTTCTACTAACATCGTTACGAGATACGCATTGCAACCTTTCTTGACTAATCTTTCTGCTTTCATCGCATTAATCGACGATGCTCGAGTATTGAATCTACCTATAAAGGATTGCGACTGACTACTACTACTGCCAAAAGTGGTTTTCTTCTTTTGGCAATTTATGGACGTGCCATGCTTGCTTAGCCAGTACTTACCCAAAATTATATCAAAATTTGCAATTGGCAGCAAGATTAATTTGGCCCCATACTTCTGTTCTCCGATGAGAATATCAACATTACAAAACTGGTTGGATTGTATGCGGGCTCTAGAAGGCAACCCGATGCTCAACGAGGATGCAAATCAGTAGGTTGGCAATTTAAGAATTTTAACCCAACCTTCCGATACGAAGGAATGACTTGCTCCCGTATTGAAAAGAATATTGTAAGATTTATCATTTGTCATTATGGTGTCTATTGTTATAATAGTACTAATAAGGATTTGCTATTCAAACATTCAAAATACTGAGGTAGAGAAGAACTGAATATAAGAATAGCTGAATAAAAATCAATTTAAGGTGTACCTGAGGCGAAATCATTATATTTAGGAGCAGAGGTAGGGGTTAGCATATATACCCTTGCAGGTGCTGAAGGTCGTTTGTTCTGAGGCTGTTGACCCTGACAATTTTAGGTCGGCTTCTGTGCAGGTACAATTTCTTTAGCATTCGAGGTAGGGGCTGCCATTACAGCAGGAGCAGGCTCTGTCTGTTTCTTGGCTGTGCACAGAATACCTATTTATGATCGGTGTTGTCGATGAGCACTCCTTCTATTATTGTTTTAGTATCACAGTCAAAATAGTGGTGGTCACTTTGACCACATGTAAAACTTATGCCACCAAAGTGGTAGCATTTTCCATACTGATGGAACCATTTGCATTCAAAATTCTGAGGTTGGGATTGTTCAGCTTCATGGTTATAGACTTTTTCCATCTCATGATGACCAAAGTGCTCCTTCATTGGTTGCATGACTATTGCCTTCTGCTTTCGGTCCAGTTGACCTTGAAATCCTTCTTGCAGATGAGCAACTTCAGTCAATTCTGTCAAATTCTTGATCTGGCGGGATACTAGATGAGATTTAATAGAGTCTCTCATACCCTCCAGGAAGCAGTGACATCTAGATGCTTCGGTTCTAACTAGGTTTGGAATAAACCACGTTAACCTCCGGAACTTTTGTTCATAGTCAAACACCGAATTGTTATATTGAGTGAGGTGGAGGAGCCCATCCTCCATAATTGCTTGAGACGATGCAGGTATGAACGCTTCATGAAATGCTTCCAAGATCATATCCCACAGTATATCCTCTATTTCATAATCGACAAATTTGTTGTTCCGCTCGTTCTCCCACCAATATTCAGCTTCTTCTTGAAATAAGTGAGTAACTAGGCGAATGGCCTTTGAGTTAGGGTACTTTACACTAGCCAAGTTCTTTTCAACTATTTTGAGCCAGTTCACATCATCTAATGGATTTAGCGCTCTATTGAATGTAGACGTTCTGAGGCAAAGGAAACTGTGCAGGATTCCATCACCAGTAAAGTGTGAGGATGATGAAAATCTTGATGGGGGTGCAGATTATTATCAAACATATAAAATTAGGGCACATGTTTCTTGTGCCCGTTGCGCATTGCTTTCTATTAAGGCCTTCATCAAGTTGGCCATTGGGTTTGATTCTTCGGGTCTGCCAGATGATGAAACCGCATTCTTGATTGGAGTAGAAGCAGAAGGAGAGCTGAGATTCATAACTATAAGTACAAAAATGATATCAGTAAAATAAAACTTCACTATCATTTCATTCATTTTTTTCTCAAAAGAGAAGATACATGGATCCACAAAATACATAACTAAGATGAAAGAAATGGCATAATAAGATCTCTAAAACCCTAATTACAATACTTTACCCAAAAGGAAGCACAGAAGTCATCATAGGTGGCTATGTGGCTCCTCTGAGCTAACCTCCTATAAACTCAAAACCACCAATGACTCACTCATCCCCTCAATAGGATCTCCACGATGTAAAGATGATACTCCTTAGGATATGTCTTCTCTCAAAGTGCAGTGGTTGCATGATCCAACCACTCTCTAGCATGTGTTGGGAGACTAGTACCTCCAAAGGATGAATGGGTAACCAGTAGTCTTCAAATCTTCTAAGGTAGAACTAGAATGCCAACTGCATGTATCCCATTCCTAAAAGTAACTCAACTCATAAGTACTTTATTCATATCTTATTACCTTCTTTGAAGTTCATTCAAATCCTAAGATGTCTAATTTATATTTAACAATTCATTATTTCAATGATGCTATTATGTGTGTTCAATTCCTAGGATGTTCTTATTCTAGACATAATCAAATTTTCATTTCTGAGATGACTTGATGAACTTTTGGATGTTGTTTTTCCTATACTTATTAACTTATGATCTTGACCTGATACAGAGAATAGATCATTAAGTACATATGAATAAGCTCCTTATTTGACACTTTATGATATTTCTTTGAAACCAACAGCAACGCCCCACCCCGTCACCACGCGCAAAATAAACTAACTTCAGCGGTGAAATGGTGCACTACTCGAAAAGGCATAACCCTTCTCCCTGAATAGGCTAACTAAAGAAACTAGCCACACTGAATGCTGTTGATTCAATCCAAGAGGTGGATCGAGAGTCAATACTTAAGATAAGAGTAAGATACTTATCCTAAGTATTAGACTAGTACATATATTAGATTATACAGGCAAGTAAGGAATCCAATATATGTTCACAAATATTATCATTTACAGTATGCTGATCACATCACAATACTATATGCCACTGATATGCAATAGGACTTTCACTGAACTGCTATGAGTCGTATGGTCCAATGTACACATACTTCCAGTTTGGAATATTGATTTACTGTGATGCTGATGTATCCTGAAACTCCTCAGTCAATATATGCAGTATTTCGTAACCCATAAATCATCACTGATACTCATACATCATCATTAATACTCATATATCATGCTTATGCTAATGCGCATGCTTCTAAGCGACATGAGTTAAATCTAAAAATCCAGAAATATTTTGAAATTTGATAATGAATTCAAGGTCTCCATTGTGCAGAACCCTGCTAAAAGAATTTTGTCTACAAGATTCTAGTTTTGATAATATGTTAAAGTTAAGGTTTGATGAATCCATAAATTATATCTAAAATAAAGAGGAAAATTTATTTATTTAAGATATTTTTTACTGTTCCTAAATCAAATTTCTATATCTTTTTTAGGAAATGGATTCCAAAGGAGCTCTAAGGCATTTTTGCAATTTTATAAAATTATAACAAATTATTCCGCTACAGTGCGCGGTCGCGTGCCGCCGCGAGCTGCAGCGGAAACATTTAAACCATATTAAACAGGCCCCCAATTAATTGAATAGTATTTTTTGTGAAATTCACCGCTACAAAGTTGCACGGTCGCGCGCTGCAGTGGCTTATCGTGCAAATTTATGATTATTAAATGGGGGCTCAACTAAATGAACAGTGCTTTATGCGGAATTCACTGCTACAAAGCGCGCGGTCGTGCACTGCCGCGTGTATCACGGAATATTTATGATTAATTAAATTGAGCTCAACTGATTGAATAGTATTTTCTGCGAATACACCGTACAGTGCGGCTTGCAGCGATGTATCGCGGAGACTTGGCTAAATAATTCGGGCCGCCCAACTAATTGAATAGTGTTTTTTTTGCGAAATTCTATGCGACAGCGCGCGGTCGCGCGCTTGCCGCGGTCCTGCCCGCGGAAGGCTAGGCTAAATAATTCGGGCTGCCCAACTAATTGACAGTGTTTTTTGTGGAATTCCCCGCTACCAAACAGCGCGGGTCGCGCGCTGTAGCGGTCAGCCGCGGAAATATTTCTCTATAATCGGAAAAAGAACTAATGAGCAGTATTTTTCACAGAATTCCCCGCTACAGCGGAGGACTTGGATAGAATTGCTTGGAACCAAGGCATGCAGCAGCACGCTACAGGGTGCTACAACGCGCTACAGGGCATTTAATGCGGCTGGAGACAGGGCCCCTATCCTAAATGTTGTCTCCAGCCACCATATCCTACAGCAGCCGTTTTTGTAAAGCTTTGAGGTTATGTGTGGCTAAAAAAATGGGATTATTGTCACCTCACCCTAAATTAAAAATTAATGCAATGATGAATTCAATATTTTTAAAGGAGAAATTTGGTTGCTTATGAGGAGGAGCATGCAACCCCCCCCCTTCCTATAAACACCCCTCCTCTTGACTAGGGGAGGGTTCACAATTTTAGCAAGAATTATTTAAGTAAAGAGGAGAGCCAAAGGAAAGAGAACTCCCCAACGGTGACAAAGCAAGCTTTTTGCAAAGGGAGAAGAGGAAGAAGGCAGCACTAGCATCCTAAGAAGAATGTAATTAGAAGGAGAAGAAGAATCCTGGAGAACTTCTACGGAGCGTTCCTAGTATCTTCTAAACTCAATCTTGTATTTTCTTATTAGTAACCATGAAAGGGTCTTTTAATATATATGTGTTTTCCTTATTTTCTTGTGTAAGGAGTAGCTAAACTCCCCTTGGGGAGGGTTGGGATGAAGTCCCATTTTACATGATGTAATATTATTGTGTGAATGTTTTCCCTCAAGCATGATGTAATTGTGATTTAAATGCCTTACTAAGAAATTTCTATCAAATTAGTCTTGATGTGTTTATAAGAAAAGAACTAAAGAATCCAAGATCTAATAGTATTGTGCTACTTAGCTCACCTTTGGTGGGATGCTAGATTTTGAGTGCATGGATGCTTAGAACCATGTGAGAAGGATCTTGAGCTCAATGCACCTCAATCTAAGCTCAACCAAAGAGTTGATGCAAGTGATGCTAAGTCCCACTATTTGAGCTCCTTAGCTCCACATAATTGAGATTGAGAAATGAAGTATTTAGTGCTCATGAACTAAGTGACATAGTCATTGAGCCCAATATGTGATTCTCTCATCTCACTATATGAGATGCGAAGTGATGCTCGTAGTGGAAAATCAATGCTTGTGAGATCTTGAGATTTAAGAAAATTTAAACTCTCCTTAAATAAGGAGAAAATGAATTAACTTTAATTCTCAAGAATCTTACAAGAATCTTTAGTGTTAAAGTAGAACCGAATGTGAGTTCATTTTGTGCACGAGATTTGAACTTGTAAGCCTTTGAGCTAGACTAAAGGACAACAATGTGCACTTGATTTCAATTAAACTAAATGATAAAGCTTAAGTAACAAATCACACAAGTATTATATCATTGCATGTGGGATGGGCCCAACTCTCCTCTTTCTTTAAATCTTGTTATTTACTTAGTGAATATTTGTGCTAATTTTTAGACCAACCAATCAATATAAACTATAGCTTAAACACTAGTGAGAATAGATATACTTTAGTGCCAAATCAACCAATTCTTTGTGGTTCAATAAATTCCTAGAAAGTCACACTTTCCACTTATTACTTCAGACCACGTACACTTGCGTGCAAGCGCAGACGTGTATTTACAGTCTGTCAAGTTTTTGGCGCCCTTGCCGGGGAGTTGGTTTTTGATTTGAACTAAAGATAATCTATAAGTAGCTAGCAATTTAAGTATTTGAATTTTATTTCTTCTTGCTTTACATTGTCTAGTGTAATTATCAAGTAATATTTTATATTTCTTTTTGTTTATTTTCATTTCCAAAATATATATGTTTGATCTGTATTGCTAAATCGTTCTTGATAAGCTTTATTGAAACTTATATGAGTAAAAGAGTCTGTATTGAATATCTGTTTGATCCTAAAATAGAACGAACATACTTACAAGTTAGGCGAGAACGAAACTTATCAAACCAACAAATTGAGATGGACACTTTCACAGAAAACTTAGAAGAGCCTAGGGGTAAAGCACTTAGAGATTATGCTCTACCCACTATTAGGGGCATTCCCCATGCGATTGTAAGGCCGAATATAGAAGCCCATAATTTTAAAATCAAACCCTCTACGCTGAGTATGGTGCAAAACAATCAGTTTGGAGGATTAGCCACTGAAGATCCAAATTCACATATTTGAACCTTCCTTGAAATATGTGATACCTTCAAGTTTAACGGCGTCTCCGACGACGCAGTTAAATTAAGGCTATTTCCTTTTTCACTGAGAGATAAAGCCAACAGTTGGCTCATCTCTTTACCGAGCGATTCTATCCGTACTTGGGATGATTTGGCTAACAAATTCTTAGCCAAATACTTTCCTCCAGCTAAAACTGTACGGTTGAGAATCGAGATCACCAACTTTACTCAAATGGAAGGTGAGACTCTCTATGATGGGTGGGAACACTTTAAGGAGTACCTCAGACGTTGCTCGCATCATGGGTTCCCTCTCTGGATATAAGTTCAAACCTTTTATAATGGTTTGAACGCTTCGACGAGGACACTCATTAATGCAGCAACCAGGGGATCCATTAGTGGAAAAACCCAAGAGGAAGCCTATGACCTCTTGGAAGAAATGACAAACAACGCTTACATATGGCCTTCTGAAAGGTTAAAAAAGGATGCTTTAAAGGTAAATGAGTCCGATCAAATAATGATGTTACAACAGGAAATACATGCCTTAAATGAAAAAATAGAAAGAATGAATGTCAATGTTGTTCTTGAGGTGCATTGTGATTTGTGCGGGGGTAAGCATAACAGTGAAAATTGCAATCTAAATAACCCTTTTGTACAAACCAACACTGAACAACTAAACTACTTGAGAAACAACAACTCGATTAATAACCCGTACTCCAACACGTACAACCCAGGATGGAAAAACCATCCAAATTTCTCTTGGAGTAACAATAATAATAATGCAAATCAATATGGTGGAAGCTCATCCAATCAACAAGGCATACATAGTGGAAATAACAATAATAATCATCACCCCAATTTAGAAGGGACCTTCAACTCTTTCAAAGCAGAAACAATCCAATTTATGCGTCGCACAGAAGCGACTATCACGTGCCATGATGCTTCTATCCAAGGGATAGAGGTTTTCGTGAGGAATATAGAGACCCAATTGGGGCAGATCTCCAAGCAGCTGACCTCTCGGTAACAAGAGGCCCTACCCAGTTCGACCAAAATAAACCCCAGGGAGTTGGTTAGTGTGATACATTCGGAAGATACGTGCAGGGGAATTAAAACTGAAAGTATGAGTGCAACAGGTTATATGCTAAAGAAAGGGAAAGAAAAAATTGGGAATGATAGTGAGAAGCTAACAGCTCCTAAATGTGAAGATCCATGGAGGTTGAGCATCCCCTGCATAATCAGAAATGAAGTATTTATAGATCCCTTGTGTGATCTAGGTGCTTCCGTCAATGTTATGCCCTACCATATTTATGAACATCTAAAGGTAGGAGGGATGGAATACACCTCAATTATTTTGGAATTTTCCAATTTAGAATCTCTTACCCCGCTTGGAATGATAAAAAATGTTGCAGTCGAATTAGAAAGTTTTATAGTTCCAACTGATTTTGTAGTTTGTGAATGGGATCAATAGAATAAGAATTCCACGATTATCTTTGGGAGACCCTTTCTAATGAGTGTGAAAGCTGTTATTGATGTGGGTCGTGGGTTTATGAGTGCAAATGTAAAAGGAAAAACTGAATTAATTGACCTTAAACCCACTTTATTTTAGAAAAAAAAGATGGAAAATGAGGTGATGAGAAGGGTAAGAGAAGAAAGACTTTGGGTTGATGATGTACTTGAAGATCTAATATTGGAAGAAATGAATTCTGATCATAGCTCAACTCCTTCCTATGAAAACCAGAGCAAGGAAGGAGTGAAAAAGAGAAAAACGCAACGGGGAAAAAGAAACAAAAAAACCCCCACGAATTATGAAGTTGAAAGAAGGGATCATTCGATTAGGGTTGAGAATGAACAAAGTTTGAGCCACCAAGAGGGATGTGCTCACTTGAACATCCTTAGCCTAATGAAACTGTCGGATCCATCATATTAATCTTAAAAAAGTCTAGCTTATGATGTTAAACGGAGCGCTTTTTGAGAGGCAACCCAAGCACTATAAAAAAAAAAAAAAAATTTGCGCTACAGCGGAATGTATGCGATAGCGCAATGCAGCGGAACTTCCGCGATAGCGTGCTGCAGTGGAACTACCGCGTTAGCGTGCTACTGCGGGTGACCCACTGCATAAACGGCATTGCGACAGTGCGCGGAACCATTTTTCGACCGGGCGCACCCTAACCCGCAATCGCACGCTACAGCGCGCTGCAGCGGTTTGCCGCAGTTTGCCCAGATTTTATGCCTTGGAAAAATACAGTCAACAAGTCATAACCTTTGGGTTCCCAAGGCAGTCAAAAAGTTGCTGAAAAAGCTTCCCCCCCCCCTTCACATGGATCACCACATTAATGGCATGGGGAAGACCATTTGACCATCTTCTCTTGCCTAGAATTTTTTGGTTATAAATAAGGAGGGAATGGGGGGGGTATCCTTGCACCTTCTCTTCATCTTCTTCATTCTCTCTATCATCTTAAAACTCTCATTCCACACAATGTATTCTGGGAAGAAGGTCATTGCTAGGAAGGAAGTTGGAGCTTCTTCATCCGGAGGTGCTTTTAACTCGAAAAGGTTCTCCTCGGCAGAGGCCGAGCACCGCTTCACTTCTATCACTTCCTAAACGAAGTTGATCCCGGAGCGAAGCTTCAGCGTTGCCTACCCCATCCCTCATGATCAGGTCAATCCTAGAGGATGGCATGAGTTTGTGACCAAGAGAGCTCCCACATACACGGCAATTGTCCAAGAAGTGTATACAAACGCAATAGACGCATCCGGGCAGCGGATTTTCTGCCGGGGAAAGGGTGTTATCCTAGGAATTGCTCAAATTGAGCAATTCTATGGGTTGGCGGAGGTAAGCACTTGTTCATACTCTAATCTCTTCGACTCTTGCTTCGACCCCCGCGCTCTTGTTGCTGAGATCGTCAATCATTACACCAAGTGGGAAGGGGGACTCGCCAACATTCCTCGCTCTGAATTAACGGAGACGAGTAGTGCTTCGCTAGTCTTCATTTCTAGCTATGTCATGCCCTCGAGTCACTTAACTGAAGTGACCCGTGCCCGAGCACTCCTTCTGTGCTCATTGGTTAGGGCAAGAGAAATCGGCATCTCAAACATTATCTTTGAGCAGCTTTGGAAAGCTCTCAAAGGTTCTTGAGCAGCATTGGACTTCGGGTCTTTAATTTCTGGGTTATGCGAAGCCCAAGGGGTTAAGATCCTCTCCTCCAACACCATCATTCTCCCCAGTGTTGCCCTACACCCCTCGAACCTTAACGTCCGGGCAAGTGAACTGAAATTGCCCAAGAAAACAAGGGGCCATAGGGAGGAAGCGTCTTCACCTTCTGATTCATGTCACATGAACCAACTCTTAATGTGCCTCCACAATCAAAATGCAGTAAAGCTCTAGCTACCAATATGGGATTTTTCAAACAGGAATACGCCCAACAGCGCCAGTTCCAATCAGAATTCCATGAAGCCCTCGGGATGTTGTTTGATGATTGGAATTTGCACGGTGGACCGGACACTTCCATGTTGCCATAGCCTCCCATCGGTGCACCCATACCGGAGACGCACTACCCCACCAAGACGCTGTCTGTGTCGGAGGAAGACGATGATGAGAATGAGGAAAATTAACTAGGTTGTATTTGTTCTTTTTCATTTTTTTTCTTTTTTATCCTTATTGTAGTTTGCTTTTATTTTTGAGATTGCAATTTATGAATTATCATATTCTCGCATTTATTGAGTTATTCTTAATTAACATATTTTTTTGAATTATTCAAAAGAAATGAAAATCACAAAAATATAAAAATTAAATGAGATATAAGTAAAAGAATGCTTAGCAAAAAAAAATTGATTAAATGAATTATCATGCAATCAAATGTGAGATTGAGGAACGAATGGAGGAAAATCTAAATCTCCAAAATTTAAAATAAATGCTTGACCTAAGTGTCGGGGAAGGCATAGGATTTAAACTAAAAGAATATGGAATAGATTCTAAATAGAGTGTGCTAGGCTCTCGTAAGACTTCATGATCACAAAGATGTTATGGATTAAGAAAAATGTCTCTTCCTAAGGATAAGAAGAACAAAATATAGGAAAAAGGGATGATAAAAAATATTTCTCTCAAGTGATCAAAATAAGAAAGGATGATAAAAAATATATCTCCTTAATTTTTTCATCTTTGTGATTTATAAGAAGGAGCACATATGGCACAACTTTAAGAATCTCCAAACCATGTCTTCAGTCTAAAAATCCAAAATGTATGGAACCCATCACCTATTTTCAAGCATTAAGCATTGAAATATTTGGAGATTTAGTGACTTACCAAAGGAAGAGAGAACTCCCTAAGGGTGATAAAGCAAGCTTTTGTAAAGGGAGAAGAGGAAGAAGGCAACACTAGCATCCTAAGGAGAAGGTAATTAGAAGGAGAAGAAGAATCCCGGAGAACTTCTACGGAGCGTTCTCAGTATCTTCTAAACTCAATCTTGTATTTTTTTTTTAGTAACCATGAAAGGATCTTTTGCTATGTATGTGTTTTCCTTATTTTCTTATGTAATGAGTAGCTAAACTCCCCTTGGGGAGGGTTTGGATGAAGTCCCATTTTACATGATATAATATTATTGTGTGAATGTTTTCCCTCAAGCATGATGTAATTGTGATTTAAATGCCTTACTAAGAAATTTCTATCAAATTAGTCTTAATGTGTTTATAAGAAAAGAACTAAAGAATCCAAGATCTAATAGTCTTGTGCTCCTTAGCTCACCTTTGGTGGGATGCTAGATTTTGAGTGCATGGACGCTTAGAACCATGTGAGAAGAATCTTGAGCTCAATGCACCTCAATCTAAGCTCAACCAAAGAGTTGATGCAAGTGATGCTAAGTCCCACTATTTGAGCTCCTTAGCTCCACATAATTGAGATTGAGAAATGAAGTGTTTAGTGCTCATGAACTAAGTGACATAGTCATTGAGCCCAACATGTGATTCTCTCATCTCAACTATATGATATGCGAAGTGATGCTCGTAGTGGAGAATCAATGCTTGTGAGATCCTAAGATTTAAGAAAATTTAAACTCTCCTTAAATAAGGAGAAAATGAATTAACTTTAATTCTCAAGAATCTTACAAGAGTCTTTGTGCTAAAGTAGAACTGAATGTGAGTTCATTTTGTGCACAAGATTTGAACTTGTAAGCCTTTGAGCTAGACTAAAGGACAACAATATGCTCTTGATTTCAATTAAACTAAATGATAAAGCTTGAGAAACAAATCACATAAGTATTATATCATTGCATGTGGGATGGGCCCAACTCTCCTCTTTCTTTAAATCTTATTATTTACTTAGTGAATCTTCGTGCTAATTTTTAGACCAACCAACCAATATAAACTATAGCTTAAACATTAGTGAGAATAGATATACTTTAGTGCCAAATCAACCAATTCTTTGTGGTTCGATAAATTCCTGGAAAGTCACACTTTCCACTTATTTCTTCAGACCACGTACACTTTTGTGCAAGTGCAGACATGTATTTACAGTCTGTCAAGGTTCTTACTTAAAAATCATTAGATGGGAAGATTGTATACACATATTTAGCATGTTTCTAAGAAGGGTGGTTTTTAACACTTAATATGATTAAGCCACACCAAATAAAGCGATTTTCGATAAGAGCATCACCCGATGGTGAATTGTATCTCAAGCTAAGCCATTAAACTACCAAAATCACAAGCACACTTAGTGTTCTAATAAGGGTGCCTTGAACCACATAATTTGCTTGAAGCACACCTATGGAAGCGATCTTCGATAGGAGGCATCACCTGATGGTGACTTTTATTCAAACAAATTAATAATCTAAGTCCCTAATCATAAGACTCTTAAGATTGAATGATTTATTCTAAGTTGAACTATATTCGACTAAACTTGTAGGATAGAACATAGACATAATCCTATATTAAGATGAATCAACTAATCCTGAATAGTACTGAAATAATTCTGAGCCATGGGCATACTCTACTGTACCAAACTAATAATTTGGGTTCAGACGATTCTATTTAATCAACAATGATTTATCAAAGCTATCAATCCTTACTCTAATTAGGTGAGTCCTACACAAGGCCCCAAGGATGTGATCAAAAGATCACTCAAAATAGATTTTTACCATAAGAGAGAAGTTCCATTCTAAGTGCTTTGGGTGATTCCTACCACGAGATATTAGGATCAACTTCTAAGGTTATGAAGGATCATCTAAGATTCTACCTCAATAAGTTACAAAAGTTATTCCTACCTTAATGTGTCAATATTTAAGGTCTTTTAAACATTTAAAGAATGATCCTATAGCAAGATCCTTGATGTCTCACCAAAGATATTATTAGAGTTAGGTCATTTCATAAATTATTACAATTTTATTATCCATCTTATGCTAATAGTCTTATATAAGAGAAAATCAAATATCTAAAGCTTAGGTTCAAATGCTTCTTTCACACATATTCAATATTAACCTTAGAATTTCTAATTTAATGATTTAAGATCAATAATAAATCAGATGAATTATTGGAATAATGTCAATTGGATTATCTTACAATCAAGTCATTTAATAAAGTGATTAAGGATTTAGATCTTAATCAAATAGGTTATGGTTTAGCCATATTCTTATCAAGTTAAGACCAATTGTTGTTTTATAAATCAAATGTCAAATCAGTATATTATTGATGTATTATTGTTGGAAAACTTAGATTGGGATGAAGTATTAATAACTTGATTAAAATCTTAAGATTTCTTAAGGTTAATTAAGGATTTCAATTGCTTGAATCTAGTTTGTTAAAAAGATTAATTGTGTATTAGGATAAATGAGTTAAGTTTATTCACTTTACTGTTATAGGGCATATTAATAAAAAAATTCAAAGAAATAGAAGGTAATTAGTGCTAATCAAAACTTAATCCAAAATAAAAGGATTATCACTCAATTACAAATCTAACTATTGGAATTTCATACAACTTGGCAGATACAATCCATACAATCATGTGAACAATCAGAGATTAAATTTACTAAATTAGATAATCAAAAACCCTAATTTTCACTAATCATACAAGTACAAGATTAGAGCATAATTAAGAATATATAAATCAAAAAATTAAGCCACCTAGCACATGCATTCTACAAGTCATAAGGAATATAATGGCACATAAATCATGTAATTCAGCTAAGTATACATGCTAATCAATCCCAAATTAAGTTATGTTTTAATTAAGCTAATCCAAAAAATCCAACCATTAAAAGTTATATATTATTTTATAATCTGATACCTTATGATTTTCTGATCAATTTAGTATATAATATCATAGGATTTGGACTAGTGGATCAAAAGTTATCGCATTTATTTAATTTGCATTTTTCTAATTAAATTCCCCTATGATTTGATTAATTGAATTATTTTCCTTAAGAAAAATAAATCCAATTAATTGGATTAAAATAAAATGGGCTCGGCCCATTAACAAAAGGCGCGGGTCAGCCTGGGCCCGAGAGTCCCGGGATTGTCGCACCATGTGGGTCACAAGTCGTCCCGACTCGCACAGTGGCTTCATCCCTGCCTTGATCCCTCTCGATAGAGGCAGAATAAGGAAATCTAAATGGAGAAATTCTCTACCTATAGTGCACGCCTTAGTCTCGGGTAAATCGCAAATCCATCCCCGAGCCAAGATGCACTGATTAGGACTCGAAGTCCCCCTGTGAGGATGTCTGGTTTGCCCAGACCTTACTCACCCAAGAACTCCTGAGCTAGAGCTACTGTGGGGAGACAATTCTCCACATAGAGGCCATGATTTACCCAGGGATCGATCTCTACACCTTCAGGGAGATGAGATGGATTGAAGCCCTCTGGCCTGAGGGTCTGAGGTGGGCTGGATCACTGGGTCCTTACTCAAACCTAGCCCCTCTTTTGGGACTTCTCCTGATCGATCGATTTGATCGATCGAGGCTAGCTTAAAGCACAATTAACATCACCTTGAGTTTGGTTTGACAATACACAGAATTACAAATCAAAAGGAAGAAATCCCGAGCCTCATTGGCTTGAAACTTTCAAACGTGGGGTACCTGGTTCAACAGGAAGCTCACAGACAACATAGAGGGAGATTGGAGCACCAGCTAGCTTCCTAAAGGAACAAGGGATCCTGAAAACTAGTATTACCCACTATCAGTGATTCACAAAGCTCTGGATTTGCCTAAGGGAGCTTGGATAGACATCAATAGAGACTTGGGAAGAACTCACCTCAATTGATCAGCAAGCCAATCCTTGGAGCGAACCTAAGGGCTTCAGAGGGAAATTGGGAAGGTTCCAAAGGCATTGGCTCGAGCTGGAAAGGCCCGAGAGATCGAGCCATGGACGAGCTCTCAATTTTTCTAAATTAAGCTCGGCCTGGTCACAAGGCTTGATTAGGGTTCCATGCCAAGACGGGGGAGGTCCTAATGACCTGCTGAGGTCGACGCAGGAGTGGGAGATTGACCTGGTAGCTGGCAGTACAGGAGGGATTCTCTGTCAGGCACGAGCAAGAGGAACAGCTCTGATCTGCTTGAATCTTAACGGTAGATCACATAAGTGATCCAGGCCGTAGGATCGGTCAGGCAGATCCAATGGCAGATCTGCTGCTCCGCAGGATCTTAGATCCCACCCATAGAATCCATGGAAGGAATGGTGGGATGGAATAGAATTATGCTGTCACGCGACCCGGGCTCTACAGCGGATCACTCGCAGTCCGCACAATAAATCCCAACGGGCAAATTAGTTGAGGGTAGATTTGCAAAAATCAAATTATTAAAAACCATAGAATGCAATTAGACCATTTTAATTTAAATTGAAATATGGTCTAAATGATCTCCAATTTTTTCTAAACTTTCACCCCTAACTAATTTGGGGGTGAGAAATTCAAAAATTCAATCAGATTTTAAACCTGAGATCAAATATTTATAGGTCTCATTTAGGGCATCTAGATTGATCAAAAATGCTAATTGAACTTAGAGAAGTCCAATTGACTTCAAACTTTCAGGATAAGCTTAACTTGAAATTCTAAATGTGATGAGATCAAAATTAATGCCTAATTAAACTAAGATCGGAAAGCTAAGGTTATTACAACATCACAAAGCTATCATTAATGCATGGATTAAGAGAATTAAGCTCATACAGCTCAGTGGGTAAAGGTTGTACCTGTAATTTGTATTGTAGGCATGGTCAAGAGGAATTGAGGTGAGCTGGAGCTTCCAGAAGAACACAGTAACCAATCAGAGGGTCTGAATACCAGATATGCACCCTCTGTCAATGGTACACGGCTCTTATGACACCAAGATTCATCAGGATGACTAGGAGTTCCAAGGGACTTGACTGTACAATTATGGGATCACAATGAGCAAAGGGGCTCACTGTGATGCTCTAGAGGTATTTATAAGCATAAGAGAGCACTAGGGGTGGATGTCAGAGCTTAGGAACTAGGGTGAGGCTTATCCAAAAGCATAGGAAGGGACTAACTGACTGAGGGCAATTTAGGGAGAGCACTACCAGCAGACGGTCACGCCTGAGGGTAGAAGTGGGAGATTGGGATATTTCCCATATTGACACAGGGGCTGCCGAGGTCATGTTGAGTGAGTGGGGGGGGCCAGACGTGTGGGTGAGCGGAAGGAGATGATCTACAGTGCTAAGATTATTAGGGACCATCTGATCGCAGAGTCGTTGGGTAACAATTCTAGTTGTTACCATAGCTAAGTTTAGATTAATTAAGCTAAACAAGTGCTAATTTTGATTTTAGTAGACTCAATGGGTCATTTAAATCTAACTCTAGAAGTTTGAAATCAATCAGAGATAAATTGAGAATTTTGGTATTTTGGTTATTTTTAAGCCCTAAAAAATACCTAAATTAAATTGATCTCCAAATTAAAATCTGATTTTATTTTTGAATTCCTCATGCCCTAATTAGCTAAGGGTGAATTTTTAGAAATTTTTGGAGCTCATTAAGTCATATATTGGATTTATAAATTAATTAAAATTTAAGAAAATTATTAATTGAATTAATATTAATTAAATTAAATATTTATATAATTTTAATATATGGGATTTGCTATCGGGACTACGGCAGATCCGCTGCAGGGTCCTGAGAGCGATGCATGCAATCCAACCAATGGATGCGTTAGCATGCATCCTAGCAAATTATCCAATGGCGCGATCTACCATGCGCTATGATTAAATCCTATCCACCCGATTAGCATCTATCATCCAATGCTTGAGATCTAATCCACGGATCTGTTAATTAGGAGCCACATCAGATCGTCTATCCTCAATGGTCTCGTGTTCAGACGACGGAGATGAACCCCGCCATTGTGGATCGTCGTCTTCGCTCGATTGCAGGCCCAACAGGAGAAATCCGCTTGTACGAGCCACATTGATCCTGTCTACAACTCCACTACCAGGTCACCTAGACTATTAGGATCTTCTAATTTCTAGCTGAATCCCCCAGGTGACCCTGGGGCTGGGAGCAATCCCATTAGGGGTTGGGCGATTGAGACAGCTCGGCCCGAGCCTGAGCCATGGCTTCCAGCCATAGTATCCACCCTTGGACCACTCTCTCACCTGTAAATACCTTCAAGATATCATAGTGAGTCTCTATGCTCACTATTATTCCTCAATTGCTTAGCCAAAGGTTCCCTGGAGCTTCTGTCGCACTCGGCAATCCCGGTGAATCCAGCAGTTACGTACCGCTGATAGAGGGGTCGTCTGGTGTTTAGACCCCCTGTGAACCTGCATTGCTAATCTGGTGAGCTCAGAAGCACCTCGATCCTTCCCTGTCGCTATGATTCCTCAATCCAAGGTATAGCCTCTGTACCTCTTTCTGTCGAGCTGGTTTCAATTCGCCTCATAGATCTTCTACCTTAGATGCTGTGATAGGTTCTTACCTTAGCTCCCTACTAAGCACCTAAGACTTCTGGTGGGGGACTGATAGTGGACCAAATGGCATAATTTTGTCTAAATGTGCACTGGCAGCCGATCCCTGAGACGAGGATATCGACATTTTCATGAACCATTGAGTTTTAATTGAATCTTAAACTCTTCCTAGAGTGATTGTAGGCTGATTTCAATCACTGGGCTTGACTTGATCGATCGATTCAACTGGTATCGATCGACTCAGAGGGAGCCTGCATCTGTAAAATGCCTCAAGTAGCACTCCATCGATCTAGACATTCTCGGGACCCCTCATCTCTTACAATCACTTCTCCTATGATCCTTGAGTGTGTAGGGTTAGACCATGGCTTGTGGCATTAATGCTGTGAGGAGAATTAGTTCCTCACAGAGACTCCTTTGGTGACACCTCAGTCGAGTAGCACCCCAATGATCAGGCTCATGCCAGATGGGGATTTCGGGTTCAGTCGATGCTTCTTCAGTCCCTGAAGGTGTAGCCATCAAGATCTTGGTGTGGCGTGGTCGGAGTATGGAAAATTTGGTGCTGGAAGTGAAACCTAGGGTTCGGGCGTCGGGGTGTCTCCGTGAAGACGAAGCACTGGCGCTTCGGGTCGGGTCAGACCCCGACTTGCGCCTTTTAGTTTTTGGGTCGACGGTTAATTAAGGAATTTCCGAATTAATTTCCTTAAGGAAATTAATTTGGAAAATCAAATCATATGGTTTTAATTTAAATAAATATTCAGAATGAATTTACTAAATAACTTTAGTTATACATGTCCAAATAGTATGATCCAATATACCATTTTAATCAGAAAAATATAAGGAATAGTAATATAAAATAAAACTAAAGATCTAATAGTTAGATTTTGAATAATTGTCTAATCCTTTTATATTTTTAATTAAATCATAATAAATTCATTGTATATCCAAAAATATTAATTAAGGTCTCTGATTGCTCATGAGACCATAAAGAACCTATGTAGGCCCTTAAAAGTAATTTAAGATCTTTAATTTTGTTAATCACTCCCTAATTGTCCTAAACTGAGATTAGTGAATTTAGTCTTGGATTAATCTCTGATTTTGATGGATCTAGTTCTTAATGCCTTATTAAGTGTATTAAAGCCTATAAAAGCAATTAGACCATATTAGTATGCCTTAATTCATTTAATCTTATTAATTAGCTTCTTAATGTAATTAGTGCTAATTAAATCATTAATAATATTGGAAACCTAAGCTAAGTGTTTTACTCACTTCATTAATTAATATGAAGCTCATTAAAATAGATTTGAATCAATTTAGATGATTAAATCTTAAAATCCCCTTTTTAGCCTTAAGTGGGGTATTTTGGTCATTTTGACCAAAATAGGTTTAAGCACCCCTTAAGCCTTGAAATTTCAGTGAAATATCTCTAGTTACTTTATTATCAACTTTTTGAAATCTTATGTTAATAATATTGAGTTAAGTGAAGAAATCTCAAATTAGTTCTTAGTAAGATCTTAAGACTTTAAGTGTTCTTAAAACCATCTTTTTTAAGAGCTAAGTCTAATTATCTTTAAGTTCTAAACCCCTAGTCTAATAAGCTTAATTAAGTTGATCCATAAGCTCAAATCCTAAAAGAAATATTCTTATAAAATCCTAAGTCTACATTTTAGCTTAAGTCTAAAAGTGATCAAATCTTAGATCTTACACTTTAGATCATCTAATTGAATTGAATAACCTTCTTCGGACTTCTTTAATTGATTTACAGTCTAATCCTTTTGAAACCTTCCTTATGGGTGTAGGAATGATTCAATCTATAAGATAATGTAATTATCTTAAAAATTGAATATATATCTTAGATTCTTAATTCTTAAATGAATATTTTATCTTATAATATTAGAATGACTTTTCATTAAGATCATAATTTCTATATCCTTTAGCTTATAAGGTATTACATACTTAGATTATGTTGGAGTGTGAACCCTAGATTCTTAGTAGGATATCACCTTGGATTCAGGATGTGAACCCCAGATGTGGAGTTTGGATCCAGAATCCTTGATCTTGATTTACTAATCAAGATTTGGGTTAAGTGAGAATAACAATAATAATTAAGTAGCCAATTTACTTACTTTAAACCTGTATAGTCATCATTTAAATATGAATTAGAACTTGTTAAGTTCTAATGTTATATTAAGATCCTAAACCAGAGATTACACTTGATAGATAGATATTGGAGATCCTAAGCTTGTGTCTTCTCGGAATAGTTAGATTTGGATAATTTAGATAACAATAAATATCACATAAGTCTAGTTGAGTCTCTTGCTTACCTTGAATTTGATTGCTCTGCACACCTTGAATATTGAGCCTTGTTCTTTGACAATAATAGGACAACTTAGGATATGGAAGATACATCCTATGTTAGTATTTGAAAAGCATAACATTCATTCAATTATTTTAGTGCTTTTAATTAGTAGAGTATGTCCTAACTTAGTCTACCTCTTCGGTTCTAGTTTTGTTATAGAATATACTCGGACCTAGCTTTGCGGATGCCTAGGATGGATACATGTCTTATTCTATAAGTTCAACTTGGACCTAGCTCTATGGATGCCTAAGATGGACACATGTTGAACTTTCAGTTCAGGGGCTCTGTAAGGCCTATTTCTATTATGGCAGTACTATATCTTAGGCTTACTCCTACTTCAGTTTAGTTTTCAGTATTTGTTTTGCTTTGCCAAATGCTTCAGTGGTCTTATCTTAGTGCTTGGCTTGCCTTGCCACACATCTTAGTGGCTTCACTTTTGCTCATTCATGTAACTTAGCTTACTTTTGCCACATGCCTCAGTGGCCTTTTACATATTAATCTGCATGCTTGTATAAATGCTCTTATTGATTAATATTAAATATTAGCATGTTTAGGATGCTAGAATTGTATGTTTATTTCATCACTTATGTTCTTTATATACTCTGCATGTATCCATATGATCATAAGCATGTTGGGATCAAATTTATTTCAGTAGTTGCAGTTACTTTTGCTTTTAGCCTCACCATATTTAATTGCTATTTTGTATGTTATTTTTACATACTTGTTGATTAGCTATAAACTATGATTAGTTTATAGATATCCCATTCCTTGTATCTTGTATCACCTTATAATGCTTACATGTTTAAAACCTTTAAATATGATATCCTTAAATATTCAGTTCACTTAAATAGTCTAAAATATACTTAGACAATTGTCTAACTGTAACATTTTTCTTTTAATGGCTGGGGCCCTAGCTATTGTGATACCGACAAATGTCTGATTTGGAACTGTTCATAGGTAGTGCTGCAGGAGAGGAGCCGGTGCAGGAGGAGGATCTTCCCACTACTGTTTAGTTAAATTTTCTTTCCTGCAGTGTGATTTTGAGAGATCTTTCTTTTAATTTAGTTTGTAATAGTTAAACTCTGGATGTATTTACTTTCTGTACTTTGAACTGAGTTACTATTTCTCTTACTCCTATATACTTTTTTGTATTATGATGGGATGTTATAATATATTGTTTCTTTCTTCCGCCACTTTGATTTGTTTTGATGTATGTTCATAGTTCCAGGTGACAAGTCCTTGGCTAAAGGCAAGTTGGGTCCTACCTGACTTTACTTAAGTTGGGGATTTGCTACAGTTGGAGCATTGTACTCCCCATGTTTATTCTAATATCAGTATTAGCTTGGCCGCGAAAAGTACGGGGCACTACAGTTGGTATCAGAGAACACCATAAGGTGTCAGAATGGGATTTGTAATTCCTTTCTACCTAATGGACCGTTCTTCTAAAGTGCAAACATCAAGATATAATATCCATAACATAGTACTATCCGTAACTCTCTGAAAAATATAGAATGAAAATACTCATATCCTAAATATATAGTCATCTATAGCTGATAAAAACTAATACATTATACTATTATGATCAAATGGATCATAAAGAGTCTGACTTGGATTATTATCTGCATGCCTTTGAGATGGCTTGGAGTTATAGTTTCAGATAGAGACAGGAGAGCAAATTACAAATCAAAGGAGTTTCAACTAAAGGGACCCTAGTCTTGGACAAACTTCTACATCAAACAGCGTACCGAGGGCTTGACTTTCCCATAGATGCACAGGAGTGGTTGAACCAAATAGAGTCAATTTTGAGGCACATAGAGTGCCCAGAGTCCCTCTGGGTTGACATAGTAACAGATCAAATGCTAGACTATGTGGGAGTCAGGTGGTACGATACCATTAAGAAGCTCAAACGAAAATGTAAGAGAAAGCGTCAGGAAGTGACCTTTGATGATTTTTGTGTTATATTTAGAACTAAGTACATTAAGGACATCTGAGTGCTAGTTAGAGTAATTGTTATTTCTTTATATTAATAGTCGTATGATTTTTGGTATTTCCTAAATCTTATGTAATCCCTCATTTCAAAAGTAATGAGACTTTTTGGCATTTATTAGAAATTTAAATTACTATCTTCCTTAGAATGATTCTGAAATCTAGATTTATACTGCTTAATCAGAATAAATTCATGATCACCAACTGCTGCTACCCTAATCAAGAATACTATAGCTTCGAGCAATTCTTCTGATAAAGTAGCTCATCTGCGACCAATGGTGGCAACCTTGTTGGAGAATCAGGCACAACAAGCACTGGTAATGCAAAAAATGATGTCTAATCATTCTGTACTAGCCGTTATTGTTGCTCCTGCTGTTCCCATTTTCCCATCACTCCATGGATAATCTTCTCCATAACTTTTTATGATTAAGGCCTTCCACCTTCGGTGGAAACTTATCGCCTATGGACACAGCCGACTGGCTGAAAGAAGTAAAGAAGGATCTTATTAGTCTGAATATCCCAAACTCAGAAGCTGTCCATCTCACTACACACCTATTTCATGCTAAAGCAGAATACTGGTGGGAGGAGGCTCGAAATATAAAGTTCATTGACTATGAATTGGAAGACATCCCTTGGGATGAATTCGTTGAAGCATTCAAAGCTGAATTCATTCCCCTGTCTGCACAGAACATCATTGCAGACACAATTCTGAGATTAACTCAAGGAAGTCATTCTGCCACTGACTATGAAAGGGAATTTCATAGGTTGATTCATTTTGCTCTAGAGATTACTCACTCCAAATCGGCTAAGTGCCATCGATGGACTACGAGATTCACTGAAATATCAAATTGTTCCACTTCGCCTAACTAGCTTCTTTGAGCTAGTAGAGATAGCTAAGGTGCTTGAGCATCATCACTCAGAAAAAGATCTCAAGCGAAAGATGCAATCAACTCCTCTCAGTCATGAAGCCTTTAAGAGGCACAGGCCTAACACTGTAAAGGTCTATCAACTTGAAGCTGTACCAACTGCCAAACAAATTCAATGCTGTAATAGGCTTCATCCTTATGGAAAGCATTACCACTTCTGCCATAAGTACTATAATTGAGGGTGACCAAGCCACAACTTCTCTCACTGTACACACACAAAAACGATGGATGGAATTTCGATGAGGCCATCCCAAAAGAACCAAGTATTCAGAGCAACTTCGTTGAACCGGAGAGAACCAAACTTGGCAATAATGCCAGCACCTGCACCAAAAGCTGCTCCATAGCAGCCCTCTTCTCCCAAGTCCATAAATAATCCCTAGAGGCAGGTAAACAACCGTCCTGCCGGTCCTGTGTGAGTTTATGCTTTAACGCCTCTAGAAGCTACAGAAGACAATAATGTGGTTTTAGGTACATATTTCTGAACGTCTCCTTTGTTATTTGTATTTCTGTACCTTAATTGTTCAATTTGTTAATATGATTCATATGAATAAATTAGGTACACTATATTTTAATGACCAGCCCTGCAATGTGTTATTTGACACTGGTGCTAGTCACTCGTTTATTTTTAAATATTTTATTAATATCCTTAAACCACACCCGTACAACTTAGCAAAATCATTAAGTGTTGGTGTAACAACCATAAGTTGTTACCCTGTTAAATTCTAGCATAATTATGCATTCATTTTGATCCCAATATTTTTAGGATATCAAATTAAGCATATCTTGAAAATTTGAAGTCAATTAGATTCCCCTAAATCTATAATTGCATTTTGATCAATCTAGATGCCCTAAATTAAGCCTAAAATATTTTGATCTTAAAATTAAAATTTGATTGCATTTTTGAATTCCTCACCACCAAATTAGCTAGGGGTGAAAGTTTGGTGCAATTTGGAAATCTCTTAGACCATAATTCATATTTAATTAAAATAGTCTAATTACAAAAAAGAATTCCTAATCCTTACAAATTGCAAATATATCCCTGAAACTTAAATAACGGTCGGGATCCGCTGTGCCGACCGAGGGCGATCCGCTGCGGAGCCCGGGTTGCATGACAGCGGGGTCCCATAAATCTAATCATCGCACTAAATAATCGACGGCTAGGATTAGATCCCGCGGAACCCAGGGATCAGCAGTCAAATGTGCCCCGTGAATCTTATGGCGTGGATCAAATCAGATCTGGATGTTAGGATTCAAGGAATCAGGACCTTTCCATGGTCCTGATCGATCCATCAGACGGCCCATAGCGCACCCGCACTGTGGATCTTCATCTACACCACGCCCGCAACCGATCGAGGAAATACTGTGGATTCTAGACATCCTGGCCTATCCCCCACTACCCGTTCCACCTCAGCATGTTGTTGGGGATCTTCCCTCAACAGCGTATTGGTCCTAATTGGGCCTCGTGACCCGGCCAAGCTCAATTAAGAAAATTGAGAGCTCGGCCATAGCCTAACCTCTCGGGTCTTTTCCAGCCTGAGCCAACCCTCTAGAAGCTTCCCTAAGCTCGTCTGAGGCTATAAACAGCCTCAGCAATCCTCCCTCTGCCCCTTTGCTGCTTAATTGAGTTCAATTCTCCACTGTCTCCTCTCCGCCATTGCCGTCTATCCGAGCTTGCATAGGCGATCCGAGGAGCTCCCGAATCATTGATAGTAGGCTCTCCTGGTGTTCAAGATCCTTTGCAGCATTTAGAACCTCAGCTAAAGCCACTCGAGCCCTCAGTCAATCGTTCTGAGCTCCCCCGTCAAACCAGGTACCCTTGTTTGCTCAGCCTGAGCCAATTGGGCTCAGACCCTCTTCCTTTCGATTCGTAATCGTGTGTATTATCAAAAAGAATCCAAGGCTATCGAACCTAAGCTTTAATCTAGTCTTGATTGATCGAATCGATTGATCGAGCTAAGTCCTTATGAAATGCCATGGGTCGAGTAAGGCCCCAGCAATCCAGCCCGCATCAGGCCCTCAGACCAGGGGGCTTCGATCTGTCTCACCTCCCTGATGGTGTAGGGATCAAGCCCCGGGTCTGGCGTGGCCTTTATGGAGAGAATTGTCTCCCCACAGTAGCTCTGAGGCAAAGCCTCTCAGGTGAGTAAGTTCTGGGCTACCCCGACCACCTCACAAGGGGCTAAGGGGTTCGATTGAAGCGTCTTGGCCCACTAATGGTGTGAGGATCAATTAGTGGCCACGGCGTGACCGCAGCGCTTGGATTTTGCAGCGGAAGCCAACCTTAATTCCCCGGGTATCGGGGAAGAGGGGTTGGGGATGATAACACTGTGCAGGTCGGGTCAGCCCACGACCCGCGCTGCGCAACAGTGCTGGGTTCTTCGGGCCCCGGTCAACCCGCGCGGTTCAGCTAATGGGCTGAGCCCATTTTAAATAAATTCGATTAATTGGATTTATTTTCTTTAAGGAAAATAATCCAATCATAGGAAAATTAAATTGGAAAAATATAGAATAAATTAATTGAATAACTTTTAATCCAATGGTCTAAATCCTATGATATTATATATGAAATTGATCAAAAAATCCTCAGGGATCTGAATATAAAACAGTATTGAACATCTAATGGTTAGATTTTACATTCTTACCTATTTATTGCAGATCTTGATTAGGATTAATTAGCAATTATACTTAACTAAATTGCATGTTTAGGATACCATTAGTCTGTTTATGATGAGTAGATTGAATGTGCTAAGTGAATTATTTTTCTGATCTCTGTACCTTAACTTATGTCCTAATCTTGTTAAACCATGATTAGTGAAAATTAGGGTTTGTAGATATTGGATCTTAGCAAACTTAGTCTTTGATTAATTGTAGGAGTAAATAGAACTTATTTGCCAATTTGTATAAAATTTTGATGGCTAGATTTGTAATTAGGTGCTAATCCTTTTGAATGGATTTAGGATTTAATTAGCACTAATTACTTTTTGTTTTTATAAATTTTTCTATTAATAAGATTCATAATAATAAGGTAAATTTATGGAAATAATGTATGCTAATTTATGATGTATAAATTGAATAAATCTAAAATTGGAGAACTTAATCACCTTAATTAACTTAAGAAGTCTTAAGACTTTGATCAAGCTATTAAGACTTGATCTAAGTCTAAGATTGCCACCAATAATACATACCTAATTCACGAATTTGACATTTGATCAATAAATGAATCCTTGATCTTAACTAGATATGAGTAGGGGTCAAACCCTCTTCTACATAGTTAAGATCCAAATCCTTAAACCTTAACTAAAGTGGCTTAATTGTAAGATAATGTAATTGACATTATTCCAATAGTACATCTGATTTGACATTGATCTTAAGCATTTGAATTAGACATGTTAAGGTTAATAATAAACCTATGAGATTGCTTAATCTAAAACTTTACCTTAGATCCTCAATTTTCTCCTAAATAAGACTATTAGTATGATAAGATTAATAGAACTATATTGATTGAACAAGTGATCTAACTCTATTAATAATCTTGATTTAAATCCCATGATCTTAGAATAAGCTATGATCAGATCACTTAATCATCTGATCTGATCATCCTAAGTCTAAATGATAAGTAAAACCTATAGTGTTAGTAGTATATTTAAGAGTGCGAGATCTTTAGTATCTCAACACAAGATTATTTCTAAAATATTTTAAAGACCTAAATTTGAATATACATTGAGGTAGGAGGACTTTGCATAACTCATTGAGGTAGAAGCTTAGATGATCCCTTTACTTTAAAAGTTGATATTAACCCCTCGTGATAGGAATCACTTAAGATATTAGAATGACACTATTCCTTGTGGTAGAATCTATATTGAGTGATACTTGATCACATTTTTCTTGGAACCTTGTATAGGACACACCTATTTAGCATAAGAATTTATAGTCTTGATAAATCCTTGTTAATTAAATAGAGTTGCATGAACCCAGATTATTGGTTGGTGTAGTATGGCATACTCATAGCACTGATTTTCTTCAGTAGTATTCAGGATTGGTTGATGCACTCCAATATGGACTTATGAGCAAGTGCTATCCCAAGGGATTAGACAAATATAGTCTAGTTAGAGTAAATCTTCCAAGACTAAGAGTGTATTAAATAGGTACTCATTCCTTAGTTTGATTGAAATACAAATCGCCAATGGGTGATGCCTCCTAACGAAGACCGCTTCAATAGGTGTGGCTCAAACAAACTAAGTAATTATAATCACCTTCTTTAAGATACTGAGTGTGATTGTGAGTTAGGCATCTTAATAACTTAGCTTGAGATACAAATCGCCAATGGGCGATGTCTCCTATCGAAGTTCGCTTTATTAGGGTGGCTTAATCAAACTAAGTGATAAGAATCACCTTTCTTGCTAACATGCTAAATATGTGTATATAATCATCCCATCTAATAATTTTTAAGTAAATCTTCAACTTTAATCAATCATCATTCTAGAAGCTAGGAGTCATAATCCTTTTAATAGGATTCTGCACAGTGGAGACCTAGAATTCATTATCGGTATTCAAAGTTTTGTGGATTTCTGAATTTTACTCATATAGAATAGAAGCATGGGCATAAACATGAGCTTGAGTTTGAGGAATCATTTCAGCAGTGATGCATGAGTATTAGTGATAAATTATGGGTTATAGAATGTTGCATACATTGTCTAGGGAATTTCAGGATGCATCGGCATCACTGTACTGTCTTCCCAACTAGGTGTATGTATACATTGGACCGTATGATTCATAGCCTTTCAGTGATAGTTCCGTTATATACCGTGGCATACCATTTTGTGGCATATTTGGGTGCATCATTCCAGTGACATAGAGTACAACATTGGATATTATTCACATTAATTTCTGAGCTTTTGATATTTTTGTTTACTTTTAGTATTCAGTTGTAATGCAGTTTTACTTTGCTTAGACTTTATAGTTCCAGTTACATAGTGCCTATACTATTATTTTTTGCAATCGTGTTTACTTTACTGTTTATTGCATTTACTTTAGAACTGCTTAGTTAGTTGCAATGTGTTAGACTTCTTGTCTAACACGGGGTACTTTTGGGATCCGGCAATTTGCTAGATCCCGAGCAACTTGTGGAGACATGGCAGGAAGACCTACAGGAGATCCCAGAGGAGTACGTGGAGCCTTAGTGGATCATTTTTCTACCTTTTGGTTACTACTTATTTTAGTACTTTAGATAGACTTTATATTTCATCATTTAAATCAGTTTGTAATAACTCTTGATGTATTTTACTTTTCTTTTCTGAGATGAATGTTTACTACTGCTCTGTGATAAATGTATTTTGGATGTTTTGCTTTAGCTTTTGCACTCTATTATACTACTATACTTAGTATTGTGATGTGGTCAGCATACTGGAAATGCTGATATATTGACAACGTATATTGGATTCATAATTACCTCTTTAAATCTAATGTATGTATTAGTCTAATACTTAAGACAAGTAATCTACTCTTATCTTAAGTATTGACTCTCGATCCTATTCTTAGGTTCGAGTCAGCAGCCTTCAGTGTGGCTCAGTCTTTCAGCCTATTCGAGAAGATGGGTTTTGTAAGCTCATCCTCCCGAGTAGCGCACCGCTCCGCCGCTGATTATGATTATACTTATCTTTTACGCATGGCGATGGGGCGGGGCGCTACAGTTGGTATCAGAGAAGTATCATAAAGTATCAGATAAGGAGTTTGTTCCTATCTACCTTATGATCTATTCTTTGCATCAGGTTAAGATCACAAGTTACTAAGTGTAATAAAAAGTAAACATCCAAATGTTCATTAAGTTACCTCAGAAAGGAAAGGATTAACTATGTCTAGAATAATGACACCATAGGAATCTAACGCACATAGTAACTTTATTAAAACTATGCATATTCTTAAAATCAAGGCTGACATCTTAGGATTTGAAGGAATTTGAAAGTAATGATAAATTGTGAATGAAAAACTTATAAGTTGAGTTATTTTAGGGATGGATTACTCGCAGTCAGCATTTTGGTTCTACCTTAGGAGGTTTGACAACTACTGGATTAATGACCACCGAGATGGCCAGATCTATGGGAGGGTCATCAACAGAGTGTCACCTCAAGGAGTTGAGGTGCTAGATAAAATCCTTATCAATTCATCCTTTGGAGGCACCAGTCTTTCAACACTTACCAAAGAATGGTTGGACCGCGTTACTACTGCACTTCGAGAGACAGCTTGTCCAAAGGTGTATCGTCTGGAGATCATAAAGATCCTACTAAGGGGATCAGCGAGTCATTGGTAGTATTTGGTATATAGGAGATTAGCTTAGAGAAGCCACATAGTCACATATGATGACTTCTGTGCTGCCTTTTGGATAGAATATTGTAACTAGATTTTGGAGATCTTATTATGTCATTTTCTTTCATCTCAATTATGTGTTTTGTGGATCCATGTGTCTTCTCTTTTGAGAAAGAGATGAATGAATGAAATTATAATGAAATTTTATGTTTTTGAGTTCATACTTTTATTTGCAGTCATGAATCTTGGCTCCCCATTTGCTCCTACTCCAATTAAGAATACTGTCGCGTCGTCAGGCAGACCTAAGGAGTCCAACCATATGGTCAGTTTATTGAAGGCAATGAGCAATATGTGTAAGAGACACATACTTTTATCCTCTTGGTTAGACAGCAACCTCCACCCCCATCAGGATTCTCATCATCTTCACACTATACGGGCAACGGGATCCTACACAGTTTCCTTCGTCTTCGAACTCCTACGTTCAATGGAGCGTTGAACCCTATGGACACAGTGAACTGGCTTAAGATGGTCGAGAAGAACTTGGCCACTATTAAGTGCCCTAACTCTGAAGCCATCCACCTAGTAACTCATCTATTTCAAGAAGAAGCTGAGTACTGATGGGAGAACGAGCAGAATAACAAATTTGCTGATTATGAAGTAGAGGACATTCCCTGGGATATGTCCTTGGAAGTGTTCCATGAAGCGTTCATACTGGCCTCAGCTCAAGAATTTATGGAGGATGAACTCCTCCATCTCACATAAGGCAATAATTCAGTGTTCGACTACGAACAAGAACTTCAGAGATTGTCACGTTTCGTTCCAGACTTAGATAGGACGAAAGCATCTAGATGCCACCATTTCCTAAAGGGTCTGAGAGACTCTATTAAAGCCCACTTAGTATCTCATTAAATCAAGACTCTGACTGAATTAATCGAGGCTGCCTGTCTACAAGAAGGGTTCCAAGGTCAACTGGACCGAAAAGGAAGGCAATAGTAATACAGCCGAGGAAGGAATGTTTTGGCCATCATAAGGTGGCAAAAATCTATAGCATGGAAACTACACAACCCCAACCTCAAAATTTTAAATGCAAATGAATTCATATGTACAGGAAATGCTACCACTTCAGTGGTGTATATTTTACTTATGGTTGTAAAGGCCACCATTATTTTGAATGCAATGAGAAGAACACAATCGACAGAGTGCTCATTAACAACTCCCATCATAAGCAAGCATTATGTGCACAACCAAGGAACAACTGAGAGCCTACTTCTGCTATAATTCTGGCTCAAACTTCAAACTCAAAGGCAATTGTACTGATACAAAGGCCAAATCATGATCGTCAGGGTCAAAGGCCCCAGAACAAATAACCCTCAGCACCTGTCAGGGTATATATGTTAACTCTTGCCACTGCTCCAGAGGACAACAATTTGGTGTTAGGTACGCCTTAAATTAATTTTTATTCAGTTCTCACTGTTTCAGTAATCATTCTTTACCATTTTAGTATTTTAAATGATTGAGTAGTTATTCTTATTAAGTTACTGTAATCCTTGGCACCTTATCAATAAACGACAAATCTTGTAGCATCCTTTTTGATACAGGAGCTAGTCATTCCTTTGTATCGGAAAATTGGGCTACGACTCTTAAGCTACCAACCTATCGATTAGCTAGCTCATTGAGCATCGGGTTATCTTCCAGAGCCCGTATGTAGTCCCAACAATTCTGCAACATAGATATTCCTATTGGGGAACAAAATTATGGGGCTAAGTTAATTGTATTGCTAATCACATATTTTGATATAATCCTAGGCATAAATTTGATAAGCCAGCATGGTGCTTCCATAAATTTCCAAAAGAAGAAAATAACTTTGGGCAGTAAAGGTAAATGAAAATCATTCATGGGAAGATTTAGCACCCAAGCATCATTGATCAATGTAATGATGGCAAAAAGGCTAGTCTGGAAGGGATGTGATGCGTATCTCGTAATGATGTTGGGATAGAAGAAAGAAGTCGTGCCTATTTCCGAGAACCGTATAGTTTGTAAATTTCCTGATGTTTTCCCCGAAGACCTACTCGGTCTTCCTCCAGTTAGAGAAGTAGAGTTCGCAATTGAATTAATTCCCGGAACTTAACCACTGTCAAAAGTTCTGTATCGTATGGCGCCAAAATAACTTCAAGAATTGAACAAACAACTTCAAGAACTGTTGGAGAAAGGTCTTATTCATCCAAGTTCATCTCCTTGGGGAGCACCAGTTTTGTTCATAAAGAAGAAAGATGGATAGATGAGAATGTGCATCGATTATAGGGAATTAAATAAGGTAACCATCAAGAATAAGTATCCACTACCTCGTATCGATGATTTATTCAACCAGTTATCTAGAGCTAAAGTTTTCTCAAAGATAGACTTGCGATCGAGATATCATTAATTACGAGTTAAAGATCCAAATGTGGAGAAAATGGTGTTTATAACCCACTATGAACATTATGAATTTTTGGTAATGTCCTTTGGCTTAACAAATGCGCCATCCACTTTTATGGATTTAATGCAGCGCTTATTGAAAGAATATTTAAATAAATTCATCATCATCTTCATCGACAATATTATGATTTATTCAAAAAGTAAAATGGATCACGAGAACCATCTGTGATTAGCCTTGAGATGAACTGGCTTAGTGACAATAATGTCGTGATAAACTACCTTAAGAAGAAAGTCACTCTCCATTCCCAGGGCAAGTCTAAAATCTTTATAGGAAAAACCAGTACACTGTTATCATTGATCAATGCTATTAAAGCTAAACAATTGATCAGTAAGGGTTGTGATGCTTTTCTGGTCACTATGATGGTGAAGCAAAAGAAAGTATCCCTCTCTCTGATTGTAAAGTAGTTAAGAAATTCGCCAACATATTCCCAGAAGATTTGCATGGTGTACCTCCTTCAAGAGAAGTCCTGTAACAACCCTAGTTATTACCCTAGCTAAAGCCAGATTAATCAAGCCAAGCCAAGCTTTGATTTGATTCCATTATACTTAATGGGTCATTTAAACCTAACCCTACAAGTTTGGGATCGATCAGAGCTAAATTGAGAATTTTGGTATTTTTGCCTATTTTTAAGCCCTAAGAAATACCTAATTTAAATTGATCTCCAAATCAAAATCTAATTTCATTTTTGAATTCCTCATACCCTAATTAGCTAAGGGTGAATTTTTGGGAATTTTTGGAGCTCATAGAAGCCTAAATTGGATTATGGAATTAATTAAAATTTAATTAATTATTAAAGGAATTAATATTAATTAAATTAATTATATTTATATTTTCTTAATTCACGGGATTTGCTGTCGGGACCGTGGCAGATCCGCTGCGGGGTCCCGACAACGGCGCATAGGGTCGAACCACCCGATGCGATAGAACGCATCTTTGCGCCCCATCTAATGGTCCGTAACTCTCGCGCCATGATCTAATCCAATTAACTAGATCAGCATCTACCATCCAATGCTCAAGATTTAATCGATGGGCCTGTTATCTGGGAGTCGCATCAGACCGTCTATCACTAACGGCTTCATAGATCGGACGGTGGAGGCAACCCCAATCACTATAGATCTTCGTCTTCATTCAAGCGCTGGCCGACAAAAGAAATTCGCCCGTACCAAGCCACATCGATCCTGTCTTCCACCTCTCCGCCAAGTCACCTAGGCCATTATAACCTTTCCATTCATGGCCGAGCCTACTATGGTGATCCGTAGGATGGGATTGTCCCATTTTAGGGTAGCTGAAGGCACCCTCAGTCTGAGCACAATACCTTGGCTCAGCCTTGAGTCCTATCCTAGCACTAATCTAAAGCCTATAAATACCTCCATTGATCCCACAATGAACACTTTACTCATTGTGAAGCTCAATTCTTGCGCTCTCTGCTCTCGGTGCTCCCAAATTCTCTGGGGGTTCTAGTGCTGTGAACCACTGATAGTGGGTGTGTGTCTGGCGTTCAGACCCCCAGCTAACTTCTGCAATGGTCTGGAGTACTCAAAGCCCTCCCTTTCATCTCAATCACAGCCAGCTATCAAACTTCAGGTACAGCCTCTCCACGACTGAGCTGTATAAGCTCAATCCTTTAATTCAAGCTCTAGGGTGGCTCTGTAATGTTCTAGATACTCTTCCCTAAACCTTAGGATGCTTAGGAATCAGTGGCTTTGGGTCTAGCTTAATGCTGTAAGTGGGAATCCACGATCGGGGTCGAGCTCTATCCAGACGGAGTGCCGACACTCCTCTGAAGTCCCGAGCCCCCAATTCCTCTCAAAGCCATCATGGATCGATAAGGCAAGCTTACCAGACCCAATGTGATTGTCCTTAGGGTCTGGACTAGCCTATCACAATTGATTGATTATTTGGTTTCTATCGTGAGCTCATAGTTGAGTTCGAGTAAGGTTCTGAAGATCCCAGGCATCCCAAAGCCCGTGGCCAGAGGGCTTTGATCTGCCTCACCACCAGGATGGTGTAGGGATTGAGCTCTGCCAAATGGTCATCTCTGTGAGGAAAATTTACTCCTCATAGTAAACCTTAGATGCTATGATTAGGACCAAACCTATCGATTAGCCATTCGGCAAACTAGTGCATCCTAGAGAGGGTTTAATGGTGGGATCGATGCGTCTTGACTTCAGGAACGTGTAGGGAATAAATTAAGCCATCGACATTGCCTGAGCACCAAGAATTTTGGTGCTAAAGATCCCTTGGGTCTGCCCATCGTGGAAGGTATGCGGGGACGATGACACTATTGCCTAGGGCCGGGCCAGCCCAGGCCCGTGTGGTGCGACAGTGCCGGTCCAGCCGGGCTCCGCTCTGACCCACGCGATCTAATATCCGGGCTAGGTTAATTAAAGTATTTTGGAATTATTTTCCTTCTAATAAATAACTGATAAATGAATTTAATTAATTCCCTATGATTTCAATTTAAATAAATATTCAGAATGTATTAATGAAATAATTTATTTAATACTTATCCAAATGGCATGTTCCAATATACTATTTTAATCAGAAAAATGCACTGAATATTAATATAAAATAAAATAAAAAATCCAATGGTTAGATTTTAATATATTACTTAATCCTTTTTTATTTTTATTTAAACCATATTAAATTCATTAATTATCCAAAAGTGTTGATTAAAGTCTCTGATTGCTCATGAGACCATAGGGAACCTATGTAGACCATTAAAAGTAATTTAGGAACATTAAACCAATTAGATTTCCAAAACTTAAAATAAGGATTAGTCATCTCTTAATTACCCTAATTAAGGATTAGTGAATTAAATAATGATTAACTCTCTGATTTTGGTAAAATAAGTTCCAAATGCCCTCTTAAGTTTATAAGAGTCTATGAATGAGATTGGATCACTTTAGAATGCCATAGTTTCCTTAATCACCTTAATTGGCCTCTTAATGTGATTAAGGCCCATTAAAATAGATTTGAATCAATTTGGATGGTTAAATCTTAAAATCCCATTTTTAACCTTAAGAGAGGTATTCTGGTCATTTTGACCAAAATGTATTTAAGCACCCCTTAAGCCTTGAAAATTTAGCAAAATATCCCTAGTTAATATGGAGACTCCTTAGGTTCCTTGTGAAGATATTAAAGTGATTGACTAAAGATAATAATTGTATGTGTTAGAGCTACCTCTCAATTAAGTCTTCTTTGCCTAGTCTCCTTGTTGACACTAGGAGAAGACTTTGCTTATATATCTTCTTTGCTTAGTCTCCTTGTTGATACTAAGAGAAGATTTGTTGCATTTTCTTTGCCTAGTCTCCTTGATGATACTAGGAGAAAACCCTATATATCTGCCTAGTCTCCTTGAATGACACTAGGGTTATATAGTTTGTGCCTACTCTCTTTGATGAGACTAAGATTTTTTTGATATTCAGTGGGCTAGATTAGCTCTTTTTTATATGGTAGTAAGTACACAGATGTTTATATATATTCAGTTTTGATGTATTTTTATTCAGTCAGCTATTCCTTTATCCTGCTTATATATATATTTTAGGATGATAGAACTTCGCTTCTATTATATGTATCATTGCCGAGTTAGGTTATTTAATTTGCATATTTCCTTTGATCACCAGCATGTTTAGGATGTAGTATTTTCTTTCAGCACTTGTTTAGTTATTTATATATGCCTTGCCTTGTTTAGTTTGCATGTGAGGCATGTCTTAGCCTCCCTTTTTGCTTAAGTTATAAATAATTATTTATAATTTTTCCCTTTCTTATTATATTGCTAGCTGCTCCCTATTTTTGATACAGTTGTTGCTTAAAGAATGTAAAATGGTGATATTACAAAACTAATAAAATGTATCAGCTTAAAATGTACTTAGACAATTGTCTAACACAAGATTTTTCTCTTTTTTTGGCTGGGGCCCTACATTGTGAAACCGACAATGACAGACCCTCTTCACTTAGATGATTAGGAGTTATGAGTGGAGCCTTATCCAGAAGAGGAGCCTTTGGAAGAAGCAACTATTTAGTTCCTTATTTATAAGTGAGGATGAGCATATTTTACTTTTATTTGATATAATAATACAGGTATCCTTGACTGTGTGTTTGATTTACTATACATTTATTCTGAGTTATTTTCTGCTATTTATACTGTGATACTTAGATATTTTTCATTTGTAAATCACTTCCCCACTCTGTATGTTTTAGTAGTTAGTGACTGATTATATTGATTATGTGCTTACTCCTCCCTTATTAGGTGGATTATGGATTTCATCCTAATCCAATGATAAGTGAAGGGTTAGCCGGAGTGACCCATCACCCCTTAGTTTAATCTTGTGGATTAAGGGGTGAAGCACCACATGGACTGAGGGTGGCCCGAGAGCTCGGGCCCAATTTGAGCCCCAATTTCCAAAGGAGAGCTAATCGGGCCATGAGGCCCAAAAGGGCTGTTATACTATTGAGAGAAGATCCCCAACGGCATGATGAGGTGGAGTGAGTAGTGGGGGACAGTCCTGGCTATCTAGAATCCTTCGAATTCCTTCTGTTGGGTGCAGGCGAGGTGATATAACTAGAATTTATAGCAAAAATATAGTGCTTAAAACATTCATATCACCATATATATCCCTATACTTTGAGTAGAAAATAATGCTTTTTCAGGTAATTGAAGGAAACAGATTGCACGGGCTGAATTACCAAATTCTGGGACAAAACTGTCGTAGCGCGCCATGGCAGCCCATTAAAAACTCCTTACCTTGAAGCAGAACTGCAGACCTAGAGAAAAACTGCTGCAACTTGCCATAGCACGCTGCAACGCACCACAGCGTCATGTCGCTAAAGATAAATTAAAATCATACAGATGAGTAATTGAACAGTAATACAAAAGTTTGCATGCTGCAGCGCGCCACGGCGTCATTTCTCAAGGAATTATTAAAACTTTATAAATGAGTAATTGAATAGTAATATGAAAGTTAGTACGCTGCAGCGAGCCACGGCGCACCGTAGTGCCACAACATCATTTCTCAAGGAATTATTAAAATCTTATAAATGAGTAATTGAACAGTATCACGAAACTTTCTCTGCCGCAGTGTGCCGCAGTGGGTAAATTTTTATTTTATAAGACTATAGATGAACTAATTGAACAGTGAATCCAAAAGTTTGTCCGTTGTAGCATGTCGCAGCGCACCGCAGTGGGTAAATTTTCATTTTATAAAACTTTAGAAGAACTAATTGAATAGTGAACCTGAAAGTTTATTCGATATAGCGCGCCACAGCGGACGCTACAATGACCGAACAAAAAAGATACTAATTTATATGCAAGAACAGCGTTTGGAGCACTACTGCTACAGTGCGCCACAGTGAAATAGGATTGGAACGAGGTTGCCGTAGTGCACTGCAGTGGAACAGTGTTTGGAATGCTACTGCCGCAGCGCCGTAGCGAACGATCCAGAAATTCCAGAACATCAATTAAGGCAGCATGGGGAAGGCCACAAAATTGTGACCTTTGGCTTTCCCCAGCCTTTTGAAAATAGATGATTTAATCCCTGCTGAATCCCAACAGGTTTAAATAAATAGAAACATTAAAATGGATTGGATTTAAGGCTTTGAGGCTGAGTGCATCCCTATTTAAGGGCCAATCTCAGACCTTGAAAGGGTTCTAACTTTTGTTATTCAAAGACCAAAAAGAAAGGCTGTAGGAAGAGAAAGTAGGAGAACTCTCTAAGAGGAAAAGAGGACCAAGAATAGGAAGAAAGGGAAGACAGCAAAGAACGAAGGGAGGAGCTTCAAGAGGATAGCTTAGGAAAAGTAAAGAGAATCCCAGAAAACCTCCGGGTGATTCTTTATATTTCTCCTAAACTCCCTTGATTTATTTCTTGCTGTGAACTGATGACTATGTTCACTTTTCATTGTATGTATGCTCTTTTAGCTTAGTAATGGAAGGCTAAAAACCCCTTTGAGAGGGCTGAGATGTAGTAAATATATGTAAGGGATAATTGGTGTATGATGACATTGTTTGAATGTAATGAAAGATTATTTTTGTCATTAGATTAAATATTGAAATGAATACTTTGATGAGCTAAAATTTAAATTATTTTATTTAAAAGAGCTTGTGTTCCAATGCTCATCAATTGGTTAAGAGCAAGAAAGGTAGTGCGAGTAGAGCTGAGAATTATGTGAGAAAATTCTTGAAGCTCACTTGCACGCTTCCTTAATGGCTCTCCTAATAGATTGATGCTTGAGAACCAAGTTCTCCATTAACCTTGCTCTGTTGCTCAGCAAAGTAGAAGGGATGAGAGGACATTGGGAACTTCAATGGACGATGTAACATTCAACAATAGTGTTCACTTGATAGATGGATGCTTGAGAATTACCAAGTGCTCCAATTCCAATGGTGTTCACTTGATTTAATAAAGTAAATAAATTGAACATATACATTCAACAATGAAGTTATATAATGAACCCTTGCAAATATTGCAATGAAATCTCAACTCTCTCCTATTAATCATATTGTATCTTTACTTAAAGTCTTTTATATTGCTAATTAGGAACCAACAAAATCAATCAAATTTGTCATCTAAACATTAGTGAAAGAAAATACAACTTGGTATCATAACACCCGCTCGATAAATCCCAAAAATTAAACTTCCCACTTATTACTTCAAACTATGTACACTTACGTGTAAATGTAGACATGTATTTTCATCTTTCACGAGGCGAAGATGAAGATCCACAGTGCGGGAGCAATGTGGGCCGTCTGATTGATCGATCGAAATTGCGCTATGGTCCCAATCCTCCGAATCCTAACAGCCATATCTGATTGAATTCGCGTCATAGGATTCATGGGACACATCTAATAGCAAATCCGCGACTCCATGGACCTGAATCTTAACTGTTATATTAGTATAGTGAATGGCAAATGACTGACTGTAAATACACGTCTGCGCTCGCACGCAAGTGTACGTGGTCTGAAGTAATAAGTGGAAAGCGTTACTTTCTGGGATTTATTGAACCACAGAGAATTGGTTATTTTGTTATTAAGGTCTATCTATTCTCACTAATAGTTAAGCTATCATTTAATTGATGAATTGGTCCTAGACTTAGCTCAGTAACTGCTAAATGAAGATAAGTTAGATAAAAGAGAGAGGAGAGTTGGGGTCATTCCACATGTGATGATACTAATGTACTTTTGATTTCTCAAGCTTTGTCTTTCATTTATATTTTGTTTATCAAGTGCACATTGATCACCTTGAGATTTTATCTCAATGTCTCACAAGTTCAAATCTTATGCACAAAATGAACACACATTTGGTTTTACTTTGGCAAAAATATTCTTATAAGATTTTAGGCTTTAGACTTTCATCTCATCTCTTGATCAAGGAGATTATGATTATTTATGTTTTAAGATCTTATAAGCATTAATTCCACTACGAGCACCACTCGTATCCCACATAGTTGAGATTAGGGATTAATATGTTGGGCTCAATGACTATGTCACTTAGTTCATGAGCACTCAACTATTTCTTCCTTTACCTCAATTATGTTGAGCTAAGGAGCTCATTTAGTGGTCTTTGCATCAACACTTGGATTGAGCTTAGATTAAGGTGCATTAAGCTCAAGAACTTTGTCACATATTTCTAAGCTCTCATGCACTCATAAACTTAGCATCTAACCTAAGGTGAGTTATGGAGCATAAGACAATTTAGTTATTGACATTATTAGTTCATTTCCTTATATTTACATTCAAGACCAAATAATAAAAAGCATATTTTATTATGTCCCTTACAATTTGATTTTGCTTGAGGAAAACTTCATACATTAATAGTAACACATACACATGAAAATTCCCCAACCCTCCCCAAGGGAGATTTAGCTACTCATTACAAAGGAAGTGAAAAAAAACACATACATGGATAAAGACCCATTCATGATCAACTAAGAAAAGAAAATGCAAGAGTAAGGTTTAGAAAATTCTATGAACGTTCCTTGGAAGTTCTTCGGATTTCTTCTTCTCCATCTTCAAGCTCCTCCCTTAGGTCGCTAGTGCGGCCTTCTTTCTTCTCTTCCTTAGCTAGAGCTTGCCTTGCCACCCTTGGGGAGTTCCCACTTCTCCTTATGCACTCCTCCTCTTTACTTAGTGTCTTAAGCAAAATTGTGAACCCTCCTCTAGTCAAGAGGAGGTGAATTTATAGGAGAGGGGAAGCATACTCTTTCATCCTCTCCAAAACTAGCAAATTGATAAAAGAAATCTGAAGTAATGATGGCAAATCCCAAAATAAATATGAAGTGACCAATATCCTTCTTTGTTTATCCTTCTTATCAAATCAAGAGGCCATCTTCCATTGAAAATCAGAGTTGCAGTAGGGAATGATGGCTGGGGATAAGATACACGTTGAGGGTCTTGTCCTAGCCGCAATAAATGCATCAGACTGGCAAAATTGGCAGCAGTCACTGCAGCGCGCAGCCGCGCGCTACGGTGCGCTGTGGCGTGCAATGGAGTAGGGAAAATTAGCTAAGTCTCCCGCTATCGTGCACTACCACGTGCACATTTTGCAAAATTACCCGCTGTAGTGTGCTATAGCGGTTCATTTTGCAAATCAAACCGCTGCAGCGCGCTACCGCACCCGCGATTCGCAAATGGATCTGCCGCAGCGCACTATCGAGCTCGCGGTTCATAAATCGATCCGCTATAGTGCGCTACCGCGCCCGTGGTTCACAAATGGATCAACTGCAGCGCGCTACCGCATCCGCGGTTTCGCAAATGGACTCGCTGCAGCGCGCTACCGTGCCCGCGGTTCGCAAATGGATCCACTGCAGCGCTCTACCGCGCCCGCGGTTCGCAAATGGATCCGCTGCAGCGCGCTACCGCGTCCGCAGTTTAGCAAATGGACTCACTGCAGCACGCTATAGCGTCCCCGTTTTCAAAATGACCCGCCGCAGCGCGCTATAGCGTCCCTGTTTGCAAAATGACCCGCGCGGGCAGCAGATTCTTTTGACAAAAAATGGAATTTTGCAAAATTTGTCACAAAACTCCTATGGATATCGTTTTCCTGAAAAAGATAGATAAAAATTGATTTATGAGCAGTTTAAAGGTCAGAAATGATTGAATTTTCCTTTATTTTAGATATAATTTATCGATTCATCACACTCCCATACTTAAATTCTTGCTCGTCCTCGAGTAAGCTCAAAATAGTATTTTTTCTATTACAATAGAGATGGTAGTCACAAAAATTTAATTATAGCCAATATAAGTTAATGTTTGTGCATAGCAAAAATGAAACAAAACATTTAGCAACATTTAATGTTTTAACCTTGGCAATAAGGGTGGGTTAATCAATTAATCTCCAAATATTTTGATTTTTATGCTAGACACTAGGTGATGGAGAGAGTTCATTATGGACCCTAGACTAGAAAAGGTGGTCAAAATCTCCAAGAGTTATGCCATATGTGCTCCTTCTTATGAATCACAAAGATGAAAAGACTTGAAGGAGATATATTTTTCTTCATCCTTACACATTTTGATCATTTGGGAGAGTTATTTTTCACCATCCCTTTTTTGAATATATATTTTGTTCTTTTCATTCTTAGGGAGAGATATTTTTCTTCATTCCCAATATGCATCTTTGTGATCATGAAGTCCTACGGGAACCTAGCACACTCTCTTTTAGAGAACACACCACATTTCTAGTTTAAGTCCAATGCCTTCCCCCACACTTAGTTCAAGGCATTAAATTGAATTTTTGGAGATGAGATTATCCTCCACTCATTCCTTAATTAAAATATTTTTGTGCTTATAATGTGTCTGGTTATTTTTGAATTGCACCCATTTACTTATATTTGAGTCCATCTTGTCAATTTGTGATTTCCAAAAAATTCAGAAAAAATAGCAAGTTTAAGCACACCCTAAAAATGAGGGGATATGAAAATTCATAAATTGAAATCTTAAAATTAAATACACAAGAAAGAAAAAAAATACAATGAAAAACATGAGAAAAGACAAAAGAAAAATACAACCTATTTATTTCTGGGTTGCCTCCCAATAAGCGCTTATTTTATTATCTCAGTCTGACATGAGAAAGATCCTCATGTGATACCATCATCGAGGAGGTCCTGAAGGGTCCATCCCCCCTTTTCTTGAAAGATTCCTTCCTCCAAGTAGAGCTTGAGACGATTTCCATTTACCTTAAAAGTGTCATCTTTGGAGGTGACCTCAACTGCTCCAAGAGGAAAAACCTTCGTGATAGTAAATGGTCATGTCCATCTTGACTTTAGTTTTCCTAGAAATAGACTTAATCTAGAGTTAAAAAGTGGTACTTTCATTCCAGGTTGAAAGTGTTTTCGCTTTATCTTATCGTGCCATTTTTTTGTTTTCTCTTTATACAACTTGGCACATTCATATGCTTTTAATCAAAATTTATCAAGCTCAATTAGTTGCAGCATTCATTGTGCTCCTGCCTTTTAGGGATCAAAATTTAAATTTTTTAATGCCCAAAAGGCTCAGTGCTCTAGTTCTACCGGAAGGTGGCATGATTTTCCATAAATGAGTTTATAATGGGACATTCCTAAAGGGGTTTTGAAAGCAGTTCTATAAGCCCACAGGGCATCCTGAAGTTTTGAAGTCCAATCCTTTCTATTTTGGTTCATTGTTTTCTCTAAGATTTGTTTAAGTTCTCTGTTGGAGACTTCAACTTGCCCGAATTTGGGGGTGGTAGAGAGTACCCACCTTATGTCTCACCCCATAACTTTTTAATACATTCTCTAGTTGCCTATTACAGAAGTGTTTTCCCCATCACTAATTAAGAATCTGGGCATCTCAAATCTAGCTAGCACATTTTCCTTGAGAAATTTATTCATAGTTTTAGCATCGTTGTTTACACATGCCACCACCTCAACCCATTTTGAGACATATTCAACTGCCACAAAGATATACATATTGGCTTGAGATGAGGGAAAAGGTCCCATGAAGTCGATTCCCCACACATCGAATAGTTCTACTTCAAAAATTCCATTTAAAGGGAGCTCGTCCCTTTTTCTTAAGTTCCCGGTTCTTTGGCACTTGTCACAGCTTTTGACAAAGTCGGCTGCATCCTTGAACAAATGGGGCCAAACGAATCCAGATTGAAGCACCTTTGCAGCTGTTCACTCAATACCATGGTGCCCTCCATAAGGAGATGTGTGACAATGAAAGAGAATATTTCTGGTGTCAGAGTCTGGAACACATTTCCTTAGGAGCTGATCATTGTAACACTTATACAAAAAGGGATCATACCAAAGTATTTTTTTATATTAGTGAAAATTTTCTTTCTTTGTTGGTGACTCATATCTTTTGGTATGATTCCTCCTGCAAGGTAGTTTGTAATATCAGCAAACCAGGGAGGATCATTTGTAGCCACTCCATAAAGTTTCTCGTCGGGGAAGATTCACTAATATCAGTCAACTTATCATGATCAAGGTGGGTCAATCTAGATAAATGATCAGCAAGAACATTTTCACTCCCCTTTTTATCCTGAATTTCAAGATCAAATTCTTGCAAGAGCAACACCCAACGTATCAAGCATAGTTTTGCTTCCTTCTTTTGGAGGAGATATTTACTTGATAGCAGCATGATCAATGTAAACGATAGTTTTAGACCTAATGAGGTATGACCTAAATTTAGTGAAGGCAAAAATGACGGCTAGAAGCTCCTTTTCTGTGGCAGTGTAATTTTTTTGAGCATCATCTAAGAGTTTACTAGCATAGTAGATTGAATAGAAGGTTCACTCTCTTCGCTGCCCAAGGATATCACCTGCTGCAAGGTCACTCGCATCACACATAATTTCAAAAGGTGAATCCCAAATTAGAGTAGAAATTATTGGAGCAGAGGTTAAGGCAGATTTGATAGCATTGAATCTTTTTAAACAATTTTCATCAAAGTTGAACTCGACATCCTTTCCTAGCAGTCTACAAATCGGCATACTTATATTTGAGAAATCCTTGATAAATCTTCGATAAAAATCAGAATGCCCAAGAAAACTTCTAATTCTTTTTACATTGATGGGAGGGGGGAGTTTTTCAATTACTTTAATCTTTGCTTTATCAACTTCTATCCCTCTCTTAGAAATTAAATGACCAAGAACAATACCCTCTTCAACCATGAAGTGACATTTTTCCCAATTCAAGATTAAATTTGACTCTTCACATCTTTTTAAAACCTTTTCCAGATTAGTTAAGCAATGATCGAAAGAGGTTTCGACAATAGAAAAATCATCCATAAAAATTTCCAATAACTCTCCTATCATGTCAGAGAAAATTGCCATTATACACCATTGAAAAGTAGCTAGAGCATTACACAATCCAAAAGGCATTCTTCTAAAAGCAAATGTTCCAAAGGGGCAGGTGAACGTTGTTTTCTCTTGGTCTTCAGGTGCAATAAATATTTGATTATATCCTGAATACCCATCAAGAAAACAGAAATAAGGATTTTCTGCCAATCTATCAAGCATTTAGTCAATAAAGGGGAGGGGATAATGATCTTTTCGAGTGGCTTTTTTTAATCTCCTATAATCAATGCACACTCTCCATCCGGTCACAGTTCTAGTGGGGATTAGTTCATTATTGCTATTGAGAATAATAGTCATTCCACTCTTTTGGGAACCATGTGTATAGTGCTCACCCAAGGGCTGTCAGAGATGGGGAAGATGATTCCAGCATCAAGAAGTTTGATAATTTCTTTGTTAACTACTTCTTTGATGTTTGGGTTTAATTACCGCTGAGGCTCAATAGAAGGTTTGGAGTTATCTTCCAATAGGATACAATGCATACACAGAGTTGGACTAACCCCCTTCAGATCCACAATACTCCATCCCATTGCTCTCTTGTGTTCTTTTAAAATCTTACATAAAAGATTCTCTTGATGTTGAGTCAACAATACAGATATTATTATAGGAAGTGATTCATCTTCTCCTAAGTAAATGTATTTTAAGTGTGAGGGAAGAGGTTTCAATTTAGTTTTAGGAGGACAAATTATTGAAGGTTGAATCATCTTTCTTTCCTCTATCAATTCTTCAATAACTTCCGTGTTAATGGGATCTTCATTTTCTTCACTTGCTAACATTCCCTCATTTTCCACATCTTCCATTAACCAAGTTTCTTCTATTAAATTGATATTCCAACATTCCTCATTTGGTTTAGAAGGGTGTCTCATAGAGTCATTAACCTGAAACTTAATCTCCTCCTCCCCATAACGCAATTTCAACTTCCCATTATCTACATCAATTAAGGTTTGTCCTGTGGCTAAGAAAGGTCTACCTAGTATAATAGGAATTTCTTGATTTTCATCTTCCATATCTAAGATAATGAAATCCGCAGGAAAGATGAATTTGTCGACCTTTACAAGAATATTTTCCACAATTCCTAAAGGAGATTTTACTGATCTATCGGCAAATTGGAGTAGAACAGAGGTGGGTTTTAATTGATCAATTCCTAGTTTCTTAAATATGTAGAAAGGCATCAAATTAACAGATGCACCAAGATCACAATGGGCCTTTTGGAAAGATTGACATCCAATCATGCAAAGGGATAGTGAAACTTCCTAGGTCCTTCTTTTTGATGGGAATTTTTCTTTGAAGGATTGCACTACATTCTTCTGTTAGTGCTACAGTCTCCTTTTCATCAATCTTCCTTTTCTTGGAGAGGATGTCTTTTATAAACTTAGCATAGCTAGGCATTTGCTCTAGAGCTTCAGCAAAAGGGATATTGATTTGAAGAGTTTTAAAGGTTTCTAGAAATTTTTGATATTGGATGTCGAGTTTTTCCGTAGCCAACTGCTGAGGACAAGGTATATGAGGGAATTCCTTAAGTTGATCACTAGTTTCTCCCTTTTCTAAATTCCTTGCAACTCCTTTCTCTGCCCTGACTGTTTCTCCTTCCTCTTTCCTTTCCTCTCTTATTTTTATTACATTTTCGCTATTCTCTTTTCTCACAATCTCCTGTGTGGCCTTCTGACTTCTCAAGGTATTGGCATTTCCCGTCTCTTTTCCATACTCACTAATCTCTCTAACTAAAGAAGGTTGCTCTAACTGCTTCATTATGTCTTTTAGTTTTTGTTCAATTTTTTTAACTGTCTTCTCTTGTCTTAGAAGAGTGTGCTCATGCCTGTTTAAAGTGGCATCAATTTTATTCATGAATTCAGTAGTGGAATTTCAAAATTCAATAAGCAAATTTTCAAATATTTCTCTATTCCTTCCATGATTCATGATCATATTAACGTCACTCGACCCTCCATCATTCTCCCGACAAGAGTTTACATACCCACATTCTAATTTCTTATTGAGTTGAGAGACTTGATTTTGCAGTTCACAGATTTGCTGTGAATTTCCTAGTGAGTTACATTCCTTTCTATTGGGGTGGTCATTCTTATGTAGAGGCCATTGATAAGCATTATTTGCCATTTCCTCCAGGAGGTCATAAGCTTCCTCTTAGGTTTTACTGCTAATAGAACCACCGACGGCTGCATCCATGAGTGTCCTCATGGGAACATTCAAACCATTATAAAAGGTTGACACTTGCATCCATAGAGGGAACCCATGATGTGGGAAACGCCTGAGGTATTCCTTAAAATGGTCCCACCCATCATATAGAGTCTCGCATTCCAACTGAGGGAAGTTGGTGATCTCAATTCTCAATCTAGCAGTTTTCGCCGGAGGGAAATATTTGGCTAAGAATTTCCTTGCCAAATCATCCCATGTCCGGATGGAATCACTGGATAGAGAGCTGAGCCAACTCTTGGCTCTATCTCTTAAAGAGAATGGGAAAAGCCGCAATTTAACTGCGTCTTCAGAAATACTGTTAAACCTGAAGGTGTCACATATTTCAAGAAAAATTGAAATATGTGAGTTCGGGTCTTCAGTGGATAATCCCCCAAGCTTATTATTTTGTACCATACTCAGTGTGGAAGGTTTAATCTCAAAATTATTGGCTTTAATATTTGGCCTAATAATAGTATGGGGGATTCCCCTAACAGTGGGTAGTGCATAGTCTCTGAGTGCTCTTCTCCTAGTCTCTCCTAAAGGTTCTCCTATATTTTCATTATAGTCATCCATTTTGGCTTGTTGATTTGAAATATTTTATTCTCTCCTAGCCTGTAAGTATGTTTTCTCAATTTCTGGATCAAAAAGATATTCAGTGCAAACTCTTCTACTCATACAAATAACAATATGGCTATTAAGAACAATTTTAGCAATAAAGTTCAGCAAGTTAGCAAAAATAAGATAAGCAAAAATATAAGATATTAGTTCCTATAATTACAAAAAAAAAAAAGAAAATCAAAATAGAAATATATGCAAGAAATGCTTAAATCACTAGCTACTTATAGATTATCCTTAATACAAAACAAATACCAATTCCCTGGCAACAGCGCCAAAAACTTGACAGACTGTAAATACACGTCTGCTCTCGCACACAAGTGTACGTGGTCTGAAGTAATAAGTGGAAAGAGTTACTTTTCGGGATTTATTGAACCATGGAGAATTGGTTGTTTTGTTACTAAGGTCTATCTATTTTCACTAATATTTAAGCTATGATTTAATTGATGAGTTGGTCCTAGACTTAGCTCAATAATTACTAAATAAAGATAAGTTAGATAAAAGAGAGAGGAGAGTTGGGGTCATTCCACATGTGATGATACATTATCAATGTACTTTTAATATCTCAAGCTTTGTCTTTCATTTATATTTTGTTTATCAAGTGCACATTGATCACCTTGAGATTTTATCTCAAAGTCTCACAAGTTCAAATCTTGTGCACAAAATAAACACACATTTGGTTTTACTTTGGCACAAAGATTCTTATAAGATTTTAGGCTTTAGATTTTCATCTCATCTCTTGATCAAGGAGATAATGATTATATATGTTTTAAGACCTTATAAGCATTGATTCCACTACGAGCACCACTCACATCCCACATAGTTGAGATTAGGGATTAATATGTTGGGCTCAGTGATTATGTCACTTAGTTCATGAGCACACAACTATTTCTTCTTTTACCTCAATTATATTGAGCTAAGGAGCTCATTTAGTGGTCTTAGCATCACATGCATCAACACTTGGATTGAGCTTAGATTAAGGTGCATTAACCTCAAGAATTTTGTCACATAGTTCTAAGCTCTCATGCACTCATAAACCTAGCATCTAACCTAAGGTGAGCTATGGAGCATAAGACAATTTAGTGATTGACATTATTAGTTCATTTCCTTGTATCCACATTCAAGGCCAAATAATAAAAAGCATATTTCATTAAGTCCTTTACAATTTAATTTCACTTGAGGAAAACTTCATACATTAATAGTAACGTATACACATGAAAATTCCCCAACCCTCCCTAAGGAACATTTAGCTACTCATTACAAAGGAAGTGAAGAAAAATACATACATAAATAAAGACCCTTTCATGATCAACTAAGAAAAGAAAATACAAGAGTAAGGTTTAAAAAATACTATGAACGTTCCTTGAAAGTTCTTCGGATTTCTTCTTCTCCTTCTTCAAGCTCCTCCCTTAGGTCGTTAGTGCGGCCTTCTTTCTTCTCCTCCTTAGCTAGAGCTTGCCTTGCCACCCTTGGGGAGTTCCTCACTTCTCCTTATGCACTCCTCCTCTTTACTTAGTGTCTTGAGCAAAATTGTGAACCCTCCTCTAGTCAAGAGGAGTTGAATTTGTAGGAGAGGGGCAGCATACTCCTTCATCCTCTCCAAAACCAGCAAATTGATAAAAGAAATCTAAAGTAATGATGGCAAATCCCAAAATAAAGATGAAGAGACCAATATCCTTCTTTGTTTATCCTTCTTATCAAATCAAGAGGCCATCTTCCATTGAAAATCGAAGCTGCAGCAGGGAATGATGGCTGGGGACAAGATGCAAGTTGAGGGTCTTATCCCAGCTGCAATAAATGCATCAGACTGGCAAAATTAGCGGCGGCCGCTGCAGCGCGCTGCCGCGCACTGTGGCGTGCAATTGAGCAGGCAAAATTAATTAAGTCTCCCGCTGTCGCGCGCTACCGCGTCCACATTTCGCAAAATTACCCGCTGCAGCGCGCTATGGCGGTTCATTTTGCAAATCGAACTGCTGCAGCGGCTCCATTTGCAAAACGTTTCACTGCAGCGCGCCCACGGTTTGCAAATGGATCCGCTGCAGTGCGCTACCGCACCTGCGGTTGGCAAATGGATCTGCTGTAGTGCGCTACGGCGCTCGCGGTTCGCAAATGGATCCGCTGCAGTGCGCTACCGCGCCTGTGGTTCGCAAATGGATCCACTGCAGCACGCTCCGCGTCCACAGTTTCGCAAATGGACTCGCTGCAGCGCGCTACCGCACCCGCGGTTTGAAAATGGATCCGCTGCAGTGCGCTATCGCGTCCGTGGTTTCGCAATTGGACCCACTGCAGCGCGCTATAGCATCCCCGTTTGCAAAATCACCTGCTGCAGCGCGCTGTAGCGCGCGACAGCGGATTCCTTTGAAAAAAAATGAAATTTTGCAAAAATTGTCACGGAACTCCTTTGGATGTCATTTTCCTGAAAAAAATAGATAAAAATTGATTTATGAGCAGTTTAAAGATCAGAAATGAATGAATTTTCCTTTATTTTAGATATAATTTATGGATTCATCAGTAAATACGGTGGGAGCACCGTTGTCGCATGACCCAGGCACCACAGCAGATCGCCCACAATCCGCACAAGGGATCCCGGTCGTTTAATCGATTTAAAGGATATAAATGTAAATTCTAATTGTTGGAAACCCTAGAATGCTATTAGACCATTTTAATTTAAATTGAATTATGATCTAAATAATCTTCAGAAATTACCAAACTTTCACCCCTAGCTAATTTGGGGGTGAGGAGTTCAAAAATACAATTATATTTGAATTTTGAGATCAAAATATTTTAGGTCTAATTTAGGGTATCTAGACTGATCAAAATGCTAACTTGACATAGAGAAATTCAATTGACTTCAAATTTTTAGGATTTGCTTAACTTGATATTTTAAATGCAATAGGATTAAAACTAATTATTGATTAAGCTAAGAATTAACAGGGTAAAAGCCTATGGTTGTTATAAAACTTGTTATGGACACTATGAATTTCTAGTAATGTCCTTTGGTTTAACGAATGCACCATCTAACTTCATGGACCTAATGTAGTGCATTCTTGAACCCTACCTCGATAAATTCATCATCAATATCATCGATTATATTTTGATTTATTCCAAGAGTAAAGTGGAGCTTGAGAACCACTTACAGGCAGTATTAGAAGAACTGCGCGACCATCAACTCTATGCCAAGTACTCCGAATGCGAGTTCTAGCTTGATTCAGTCATGTTTCTGGGTCACGCTGTGTATGCCCATAATATATGGGTAAATCAAAAAAAGATCAGTGACGTCCAAGATTGAAAGTCTGTGACTGATATCAAAAGTTTTTTGGGTTTAGCTAGCTACTATAGGAAGTTTATTAATGGCTTTTCTCAAATAGCCTCTCCTTTAACAAAGCTAACTCAAAATTCTATAACTTTTGTGTAGAGCCCTTAATGCGAAGATACATTCCAAGTATTGAAAGATGTAATTTCTTCTGCCCTGGTGCTTATCTTACCCAAAGAAGGCCTATATTACCTAGTATAAACAGATGCATCGGGCATAGGTTTGGGTTGTGTACTGGTCCATGAAAGAAAAATTATTGCATATGAATCTCATCAGTTGAAGCCACACAAGATGAATTTTCTGGTTCATGATCTTGAGCTTGTAGCTATAGTATTCACTCTAAAAATCTAGCATCATTACCTTTACGATGCCTAGTGTTCAATATTCATTGATAATCAAAGCTTGAAATACATTTTCATACAGTGCGGTATAAATTGCTGCTAGTGAAGATGGTAGGAATTGATAAGCAACTATTACTTGAATATCTAATATCATCCTGGCAAGGCTAACATCATTGCTGATGTTCTCAGCTATTATGCTACTCTCAGTGCCATGATAGCTGAAAGTTAAATTGAAGAAGTGTTCCATAAGCTAGAGATTGTCCCAATGCATGGTGACATGTTAAGCAAATGCTAACTCAGAGCACCATGGAACCCACTTTTCATAAAGATGTCTCCCTCTCACAAATTAAAGATGAAGATTATTTAAAGATCAAAGCCGATATTGAAAGTGGCTGCTGATACAATCTGCAACTGCGTGGTGGTGTAATTTTCACGTTGTGGCAAGCTGGTCTCCACAAATATAATAATCTCCCACTTTGAGACTATTTGGAATCATCCCCTTTTCTATTTGATTCTTTATTGTCTTCTTCTACCTCTACCAGGTAATGGTGTGGCTCACCTCTGCTCCCATGTCACGTACCGAGGTAAACTAAAGTAGCACATACCTTTAGTTTCTCCACTATTATCGTTTTTGTAAGCATATTAGATAGATTCTTAGAAGTGTGAATCTTCTCCAATCCGAGCTGTCCTTCTTCTAATAGTGTCTAGATAAAATGGCACCAAAGTTGTATATATTTTGTTCTGGCATGGAATATTGTATTCTTTGCTATGTGAATAACGCTTATACTATCACTGTAGAACTTCACATCCTTCTATGTTTTGCCCAATTCTGCCATAAAACTCTTCAACCAAATCTTTTCCTTACTCACCTCAATAATTGTGATGTACTCTGCCTCCATGGTAGATAGTGCCACAATGCTTTGTAGCCTAGAAATCTAGCTCACTGCTACACATCTTAATGTATACACATATCCTGTAGTACTTCTCTATCTATCAATATATCCTGTAAGATCTGAGTCTACATATCCTTATATAATAATGTCTGATCTTCCAAAGCATAAGGTTTTGCTTGTTGTACCTTTCAAATACATTATAATCCTCTTGACCGCATCCCAATGATGCTTCCTTAGGTTTTCCCACTCCCATTGCATGGGCAATATCCAGTCTTGTGCAGATCATCGCATACATCAAGCACATAACTTCTAAAGCATAAGGAACCATCAACATATGTTCCCTCTCCTTTTCAAACTTTGGCATCTCCTCCTTAGATATGCTAAAGTGACTTAGTAGGGAAGAGCTTATTCGCTTTGTCTCACTCATGTTGAATCTTTTTAGAATAATTTTAACATAGTCTTTCTGAGACAACTTCAAAATTATTGCACCTCTTTTCCTATTGATTCTTATCCCAAGAATCTGCTTGGCTAGCTCCAAGTTCTTCATGTTAAACTCTTTTGACATCAGCACTTTTAATATCCTTATATCTATCATGTTCGATCTGCATTCAGCATATCATTCACATAAAGCAATAGAATTACATAAGAGGACTTACACTACTTAATGTAATAACAATGATCTATCTGGCACCTTTTGTACCCAAATTTTGACTTGAACCTGTCAAATCTCTGGTATCACTAGTGGCCTTAACGCTTGTTTCAAGCCATAGAGAATCTTCTTGAGCTTGCAAACTAGCTCAAATTTTCCTTTTTCTTGAGACTTTTACCCTTCAGGTTGCTGCATGTATAGTTCATCCTCTAGCTCTCCGTGAAGGAATGCAGTTTTGACACCATTTTCTCTAGATACAAATTCTTAATTATAATAATGTTCAATACAACCATGACGATTGTCATATTTACAACTAGGGAAAAGATCTCACTCTAGTTAACCCCATGCCGCTGATAGAAGCCCTTTACCATAAGCTTCACCTTGTAGCACTTGCTCCCATCCGGTTCTTTCTTCATCCAGTAAACAACTTGTTCTAGAGGGCCTTCTTCTCAACTAGTAGAGCTGCCAACTTCCATGTCCCATTTGACATGAGTGATGTCATTTTATTATTCATGGCAGCCTCCCATTTGATTGAGTCTTCATCCTGAAGTGCCTCTTCCAAGCTTTCTGGTTCACCACCATCCATTAATAACAGGTAAAATAAGGAATGAGAGTACTAACAGACTTTTTAATATGCATATGCACTAACCTGCAAGTGCATGTGGTCTAAAGTAATAAGGGATTGGAAGTCTCGAGATTTATCTTGCACTGAGAATGGAGTGTTTCGTTACTAAGGAATAATTGTTTTCACTGATATTTGAACAATTATTTAAGTTGTGATGTTGGTTCCAATTTAACAATTAGAATTTAGTTGATTAGAAACTACTAGTTAAGAAAGTATGGAGAGTTGGGTTTAACATGCAATTCATTTAAGGGTTTCGTGTTAGTACTCTTCTTTGTCAATTTTAAATGTCAAATTACTTAGTGTTTTAATTGTAATCAGCATCATAATATTGTCTATGGTGTCTCCTAAATTGGACTAAGTTATGCCTAATGCTCAGAGCTGAACACACGGAGGTAAAACCCTGGCACATAGACCCTTACGTGATCGATATGAGTTAAATCTGATACTTACGTCTAAGTTCTCAAATCTATTGTTTTAGTTGTGCAATCACATAAGATTGATTCCACCAAATAGCGTCACATGCATCAGTTCTGAGTTTAGCTAAGAGGAGAGTCATTCAGCTGCGTGGGCTATGTCACGTCACGCACAAGCACTCAGTGCTTCATCTTCCTCACATAAACTTAGAACAAGCTATGGAGCGCATTTGGTGGTTCTTAGCTCACACGCATCAACTTCTCAACTTAGCTAAAGGAGTAGTGCAACAATGCTCAAGAGGTTGTCACTGGGCTCTCGATAATTGTGCACATGTTCCTAGCTTAAGCTAATAGTGGATCTGTGGAGCTCTAAGATCATTAAATTTTCCCATTGCTCTGTTAATCATTTCAAATCCTAAAGACTTGCATTGATCATTCTTGCACAGTGAATATTGTCATATATATTTATAGTGAGGATGCTTTACATGCATATCCTTAGTTCTAAAAAGCTAAACTAGCTTGATAGTTTTTCTAGTTTAATAACATTAATATAAATAAAACATAATCATGACACATCATTCACCCAAACATTCTTCATATCAATAATCAAACAAATGATTAAAGACTTTATTTATTGATAATTTTGAGTACAAAAACTTTTAAAAATTATGATATCATATTTTGATGTAAGAAATCAAAATATGCAATTTATTTTGGGATTTAATGTCAAAATATTTTCCTTTTTATATACTTAATTTCCTTTAAGAAATTCAAAATATTCATTTGTGAATAATTTAATTATAAATTATAGGGATATGTCCTAATGATATTTAGAACATAATTATAATTAGTAATATTGAGCTCAGTAATAATCTTGAGTTGTTACAGACTCCACTTAAAAAATGATGTCCCCAACATCAACACTCATTGAAAAGTGACATGGAAAATTAAAGAATGCTAAAATACCTGGAGTTTCATATAAGTTTGGGTATTTTTGTTTTCTCCTCTTTTTCAAATGGCTTCCTTAACTGTATGATTCAGCTTTTGAGCCTTTATCATTAGGATATTACGACTCCTTAGTTGTTTGTTGTTTGCTTCAAGAATTTTGATTAGTTCTGCAACGAAGGATAAATCGGGTCTGAGATCAATGTCAAAAATTGAGATTTGTTGTGTCGGCTTCAACAAGCTTTTTCTTACAGAAGATATATAAAAACCTCATGGACAACAACAAAGTCTTCAAGTAACTTCAGTTTATATGTGGATAATCATACTTTTGTTAGCACTTCAAAAGGTTCAACAGATCGCAGACAACTTACAGCTTATTCCAAATTGATAAACTCCCTTATTGAACTTACTTTCAAAAATACATGATCACCGACTTGAAATTCTAACGGACAGTGCTTAGCACCATGATATTTTCTTTGTCTGTCTTATGCTGCCAAAATCCTCTTCTTAATTGAATGAATCTTCTTATTTATTTTCTTCTACTAAATCTGTTCCATAGAGTTGCACATATCCTACTTTTTTCCAAGCTTGTGGAGCATTGCATTTTTGGTCATTTAATGCTTCATAAGATGCAATGTTGATACTACTCAATCTATTATCATATGCAAACTCCAATAATGTTGATATCTTCCCAACAGCCTCTAAAATAAAAAAATATACAGGTGTAGCAAATCCTCTAATATTTGTTTCACTCGTTCCATCTATCCATCAATATTTTGATATACCGCTTACTAAATGAGAAGTGAATCTGCTATCCCGATGAAACACAATTATTTTTGGGATTCCATGCAATCGAATAATTTCTTTGATATACAACTTGGCTAGCTTTTCAATTGAGTCGATTTGACAAATTGAGATAAAATATTCTAATTTGGTCAATCGATAAATTACGACCCAAATGCTATTAGCTTCGAATTTACTTCTCGGTAAGCCCATAATAAAATCAGTAGAAATATCAGATTATTTCCATTCCAAATTTTCTAATGGGTGCAGAAGTCCAACAGATCCCTAGTGTTCAACTTTTACCAAACAATAGGCATAGCATTTGACAACAAATTTTGCTACATCTCATTTCATACCTAGCCACGAAAATGCTATTTTAAGATCCTAATACATCTTATTATCTCCAAATAAATTGTAAACCCCAAATTGTGAGCTTACATTAACACTTCATTCTACATGTCTTTAGAAACCAAGATTCTAGTTTATTGAAATATATAACCCCCACCTTTTGAAGATCCTCATACATCTTTCTATTTTCAAAATGGAATGTATACCCCAAATTATGAGCTTATATTAACATGTCTTTAGAAACTCAAATTCTAGTTTATTGATAAATGTAACACCCATGCTAAAGAGAAATCTTTTTATTCACCCACTTTCTATACCATCTTTCTACTTTATATATTCATTATTTCATTGGGCAACTCCTATCAAAATTTTAAACGTACGGTGCTAATGTCTAAGAAATCATATAATACATCCTTTCAAGAGCCGATTTGATATTTAATCTTTAGAATTCTTCAAGCAATGGGTTGCTAATACCATGACATTTAGCATTGTTTTTTTGCAAAGGGCATCTGCCACAATGTTGGCTTTGCCCAAATGATAATGAATATTCAAATCATAGTCACAAATCAAAATGAAAATTCAATTCCTTCTCATGTTGAATAATTTATGATTTTGCATGGTTAGTTTAGCTCAACCTCTGCTCTCATACATAGATAGCACATGTTTATCTACTTTTAATTACACATTTTCAAAAGACTAAATTAGACGTATGAATGATCCTATGACCTAATAGAGCACAAATGTCTTCAACACAACAATCAACTAATTATAACTTGGCTTAACAAAACACAACTTCTAACTGCTAGTCCACCTGAAAAATCAACAAACTATTGCAGCAATGATACAGCCAACACAGCATTTGGCCTCTAGATAAGAGTTCAACCATTAACAAATAGTAAGCATACAACAATCACTAGATAATAGAACAGAACAAAAACAAACAGAACTGAACAAAAACAAAATTCTAAATCACTGCCCAACCATACTCACAACAACAATAAGAACAACAACAAAATCACCTCTCGAAAGATGACAGACACCATCAATTTATTAAAAAAAAAATTTTCTTAATTTTGCAACGCCGTGGTCGCTAAAAGTGCTTGAAGGGAATCAAAGGCTGTCATTGAGAGACAGCGCAGTTAACTGATCAGTAGGAGCATTGGTTGGCTGCTGATGCTGGGAGACGTTCCTCAGAACGTCCATAGCCTCGGCAACTTTGGCTTTCAAGGAATCCGGAGACTCCAGCAAATGCAGCACCTCAGTCTGGTCCATCTCCAAAAGCATTCCAGTCACTTTGGCAGCATGATCACGCTCCAATTGTTCCACAAGTGGATACAAGCTTTCCCCAAGCATCTGCAGCTGGGAATGTTAGCTAGAAAGAAGAATGACTAGTCAACTAAATTATGAAGGGTACACTAGCAAAGTGCAGAATTTAAACATATGTACTAATCCTTCAAAGAGCCAAGGGGCTGTTTGGTTTCCCACTTAACTAAATTTAGCTGTTATGCTAAAAAAATCTTAATTAAAATATTCCAAAAGTGGAGAGAATAAGAGAAGCGGTATAGTAAGAAAAGTGTTGCTTCTATATCTCAAATTCTCGCAAAAGTAAAAGCAGTAAAAGGCAGAAGCCAGCCATGTGCACTTTATGCATCAATTCCATGCACTTTTAACATGGGCCGCTTAAATCTCACAAAGAATTTGTGGTTTCATTTACCACTTAGAGTTCTTGGACACATTTTGGAGGTCAGCATTTTCAAGGAAGAAGTTCTACTGGTCCTCGCTAAGAAGGCATTGCAACAATCAGTGGAAAAGCAAAGGGGAATGAGGGGCATATGCTCCCCCTAAATTTTATAAGTATCATGTATTATGCATAAATAGTGGACAATCCCCTCTTTAAATGTAGGATTGGCTTGGCAGCGTACATGACTAGTGTGGCTCTCAAAATAGACAAGGGTAATACGACACTTTAACTATCAAGCTATAGAACGACAACACTTGCATTTATAAGAACATACTATCATACTAATGAATTCACGGTAAATAAAATAAAGCAAAAAAGAAAGCAAAAATAAATTGTTTATCAGTTGCAACCGGACTGTACCATCCTCTGCTGTTCAGGTGATGCATTTGCAAGAGCAGAAGCCAGTGCCCCGATGGGAAGGGGCTGTGACATGGAGTTCTCGCGAACATGCATTCCTCCCATATCATAAGGGGCAGAAAGCATTCCTCCCATACCCGGCATCGGGACATCAGGCACATTACGGCCAGGAGGGTATCTGTATAAGCGTCCCCCCATAGGAAGCATCTGCAGCACATCCAAAGAGAAGCCAGTTACAAATCTTATATCAAGAAATTTTGCCAATAAGTTGGTCTATTAGAAGACCCAATGCATGAGCAGAAACAATAGGGTTTCCTCCTTGTCTTCCTTCAACAAGTAAAAACATTGAACGATATAGAAAACCCATATATCTTGGGAAAAAAAGTGGATATTTGACCATTGTACCTTCCAACAGGAAGAGACCAGACAAAAACAACTCAAACCTGTAGCAAAAAAGAGATAATATGCATGCTGATTAACAAGAATGGGCCTATTAATTCAAAGTGTGACTACCAAGCTACAGAAAACACAAAATTAACAACAATCAAACAAACACATTTCTATAAATCATATCAGCTAAATTCAAAAGAAAAAAGAAAGTGCAGCAAGGCAGAATAGGATGTCGATATTGATGAATCATAAATATGCTACACGGACATTGATATGTAAACATGTTATATACACTTTATTTTCAAATTTGCAAACAAAATATAGATTAAATAAACTAAAATTTAATTTTCATATTTAGTACAATAAAATTTTGTTATTATTATGCCAAAATAATATATATATATAAGAATTCTATTTAATAATACGAAAGTAAGAAAAAAATATGTATTGAACGTTTTTTAAATAATTTATAAATTTTAGTTTTCATTATGAAGGATATGAAAAACGACAATTTTTTCAATAACTGTTATCCAGGTATTATATGGGTATAATATGCGAATTGATTAAGAATTTAGGCAATAATGGAAATAGAACTTGTTACTGATAGAAAGTATGAACAAACCCCCACCTGCTGCTGGAGTAGAGGCATTGGTTGTTGTGATTGTTGGATAGATCCTGGCCCACCACGTCTACTCCCAGGGCGTTGGACTTGCTGGCCTTGTTGAACCAATGGCACAAAAAAGTTCGGCATAGGAGCTCCACCAGGCCTCATCCCAGGAACAAGCTGCTGCTGAAAACCAAAACCGGGCTGTAGGAAAAAACATTTGTTAATGCTTGCTGCTCTGCTTAAAGAACCTTATTCAGTATCCTACTTGATTTCAAGAATAAATAAACATGCAGGAAATAAGAGGCAAAGCTTTAATCAGCACAGTGAAATTCATGCTTGGAAGTCTCGTGCCATCAACTCAATCAGGTGAAACAAAAGTCTAGTATGAATCAAGAAATATGAAGCCTAGTGCAATCAACTTTTAGAGTTAATAAGCAGGCTTCCATCCCCAGTCTGAAAAAAATTCATTAAGGCTGCAGGTCTTCTTCAGCCCCATCACTCAATTGATAGTGATGGCAGTTCTTATTTTAAAGGGAATCGAGTATTCACATTTAGAGATGCTCAAGATTTGCTTTCTCCCATCTTCCCAATGTGTGGTGGACTCTCATTGTTTGGGCCAAAGGTAATAAATTAAAATACAAGTGTATTATTTGGATGGCCATTAGAAATGGTTTTAAAACCAATTTACTCTCAGCTCGAGGAAATAGTTGTTAAACCCGTTGTTTGTTTTGTCAAGAAGAGGATGAATCTCACAATCATCTTTGTTTGCTTGTCACTATTTTTAAGAGATTTTTAACCAGATTTTTCCCCATCTATGACTTATCTTCTTCCGTCTTCTCTATTTCAGATGTTTGAAGATATTATGTCATTAGGTAATTGGCAAAAGAGTGCTTCACTGTTATGCCTCTGGTTTTATTAATGGAGCCTGAATGGAACATACTACTCGGGCTTTCAATCAGTCTTATAGTTCTACTGCTGCAGTTGTTGCTAAAATTTAGAGTGCTATTGCTCTACTATTATTCACACTTGAAGGGTCTCTCGAATGTGCACAGACCAGATTTCATTATTTTTGATGCATGGAGATCTTCTATTTGCAGCAAATATTTTTGACCTGCTGTTTGTTTTTTTGCTGCTTCTCTGTGTTTTGCCCTTGGTATTTGAGTCTAGAAATGGATTTATTTTTGCTTGCTCGTCTGCTGTTTGATGTGGATACATTGATTTTATTGGCTTATGATTGGCTCTGGTTGCATGATTCTTCTGCCGGTTTTTTGAGTTTGGGTTTGCAGTGACTGCTGTGGTCGAGTTGGATGAATACCAATTTTAACTTTTTCCTAAGAGAAGATATTTTTGGATCAAAAGTTTGGAAGAAATTCAACTTTCGGATTCAGGCTGCAGATTGCATTATTCCTCTTCCTTACTCCTTGAGGGTAGCTCGATCGATTGGCTTACCAGAATCAGGAGCTTGGGGATTTTATTTTCGAATGGTTTTGTTTTTTGCTGCTGCTGTTCAGTTTAATTATGTTACTGCTGTCCGTCAGTTGCTGTTCGGTTTTATAGATCGATGATGGTTTATATAATTCATTTCATTTGATTTGGGCTCTGTTTGGTTTTGAAGTGTTTGATTTTAATCACTTCTGGAGTTGTTGCCTGGGTTCATCATTGCCTACTTGCTCCTGGGTTTTTCTGCTGGAAACTTCCTTGTTTTTCAGAGATTTATTTTGCTTTGCCTTCAAGTCACGGGATGAAGAGGATCATAATGATATTAGGGACCACATTATATGATTTGGAACACTACCTCTCTTGGTTTTAGCCACTACAGATACTATCAGATACTCGAGGGTAAGATCCCCATATGGTCATGAGTCCCATTGGGCTTCGGAAGTGCTGAGTCTAGTTCAATTCTATTTTGTTTTTGCTTGGTTTGTTGGTTTAGTTTTGCCTTGTGTTTATTATGTTTGCTATTTCAGACTCATTCTTATTGAGCTTGTAAATATTTAATTTTATGGTAATACATATCACAAGTTCTAACAAAAATCAAGAAATATAGAAAAGAGAGATACCTCTCTACCTTTCTAATACTATTAATCACAAAATTATTATCAATGCATTATAGTATTTTAAGCAATATTCATGTATATTGATAAATGAAGCAACGACAACAACAACACTACGCCTTAATCCCACTAAATAGGTTCAGCTACACAAATCATGTTTCCATTGTGCACGATCAAATAGCGCCCATTCCTAAGTTCCAAATAAAGAAGAACCCTTTATAATGGTTTCTACTTGTCTTTTTTAATCTTCCTCTTCCTGTTTTAACATGAGCATAATTAATATACTCAATTTTTCTAATAGAGGAATCGAACAATCTTTGCTTAACATTATCTAATCTCATCCACTATTAGAAACCACTCCAATCTTTTTATGAATGAGTTCATTTCTCATTCAATCATTTTGAGTATACACACTCATAAACCTTGTACCCTCATCTTTGTAACACTTATTTTAACAATAAATTTTTTCTTTGTTGGCCAACATTCAACCTCATATGACATAGCTAGTCATTATAAAAAATTTCTTTAATTTCTCAGTCGAACTTAATTATATATCAAACTTACACTTCATTTATCTAATAGATAAATGAAGCATGCATGCAACTCTACATACGAGTTCATCTAGCATCATGAGAAGATGTGAAAACATTTGCTAAATAATAAATGAGAAGTTAACAATGCCAAGTTTTCTCACACAAAATACAATGTGGCACAGAACAAGACACCAATAACTACTACTTAGCAAATACAAAACACACTCAATGGTATACGTTTTGTTACAAATAGGAATGAGCTAATAAACATTTGAGAAAATTATAGAAATGCATGCTTATTTTACGTAATTAACAAAAACAAAACTCAATGAGTAATAATTGCATTTATCAGAAGGAATCAAAATAATGTTTGACTTCAGTGAACAGAACAATCGTTAATTGCATGTACGCCACTTTGAAAAACGAATAATATCTCAAGTGCTAACCTTATGGAAGTCTCGTGCCATCAATTAAATCAGGCGAAACAAAAGTCTTGTATAAATCAAGAAATATAGAAAAGAGAGATACCTTTCTACCTTTCTCCCACTATTAATAAAAATTTATCATCAATGCATTATAGTATTTTAAGCAATATTCATGTACACTGATAAATGAAGCAACGACAACAATAATACTAAACCTTAGCCCCACTAAGTGATGTCGGCTACATAAATCCTTTGCACCATTGTGCACTATCAAAGAGCAGCCCCTACATAAGTCCCAACTAAAAAAGCATCCTTTCTAATGGTTTCTTCCCACATATTTTTTAATCTTCCTCTTCCGCTTTTAACATAAGCATCATAAGCATAATTCAGATACTAAAATTTTCTAGTTGAGGCATCGAGCAGTTTTTGCTTAACATGACCATTTGAGACGACATTCTCTAATCTCTTTTACTATTGGAGCCACTCCAAGTACCAAATTTGCTACGAATGAGCTCATTTATCATTCTATCCTTTTGAGTATACACACTCATCCACTTTAGCAAATTCATCAGTATAAAACTTATTTTATCAATAAGTTTCTTCTATGTTGGCTAACAGTGAGCCCCATATATCATAGCCAATCGTTAGCTATACTATAAAATTTTCTTTAATTTTGAGTGGAACTTAACTACATATACACTTCATTTATCTATTACATAGACACATGAAGAATGCAGGCAAGGCAACTCTACATATGAGTTCCTCTAGCATCATGATAAATCAGAATATGTGAAAACATTGCTTAGAAATAAATGAAAAGTTAATAATGATAAGTTTTCTCACACAATATACAATGTGGCGCATAACTAGACACCAATAACTACTAAGCAAATACAAATAAAAAACACTATGCTAAAATTTTTGTTACAAATAGGAATGAACTGCATATATCTTCTTAAAAAAAAATCTTGACATAAGTAAACATTTACGAACGTTACAGAACTGCAATGCTTATCTCAACGAAACAATAATTGCATTTATCAGAAGGAATCAAAATAATGTTTGACTTCGGTGAATGGAACCATCATTAATTGCATCTACACCACTTTGAAAAACAAATAATATCTCAAGCCAGTAAAATGCCCCCCCACCCCTCAAATAATATTCTGGTTCTCAACGGGTAATAAATAGTATGTTACACCTTCAAAGCATTCCACCTCTACATTTCTAATGGTGCTGAATGCTCCAAACAGAAGATCCAAAGGAAAAATTAAGCAGTTAGATAACAAGGTTATAATCTCTCACCTGTGGTGGAAGAAGGGTAGGTGGAGCTTGACCATAAAAAAGTTGTTGTCCAATACCAGGAGCACCTGGAGGATACATAGGAACACGAGGACCTACATTAGGAGGCATTGGCACTGGCCGCATTTGGGAAAACTGCGCCTGAAAATAATAGAAATTGTCAGAAAGAGGAGTAAGAAGTTAGTGCCATGGGCAGCCCCTTTCTTAGAGGGCATATTGCCTAGAAATTCTAGAAGTAACTGCATAATCAAAAGAAGCACGATATACATTTATATCATGTTAGGAATAACAAGAGAAAAATACAGCCTCATAACGCAACAAAAATTTGTGCAAAGGCAATTCAACTTCCTTCAAATAATGAAAAGAGGATGATACAATTTAAGAAAATTGTAAGAAAATTAAAAAAAAATCAAAATAATAAAACTCAAATACACAAGTCAAACTCTAATATACACATTTTTGTTTGCTTATCAGGAGATCAAACTCCCATTAGCAGAATATATTCACGACAATAAAATAGCAGTGGAGTAATACATGCAGTAATTCAAGCAATAAAATACAACGCAAAGGATTTCTAAGATGGATAACACATAATTTGCATAATCAAATGCAATGGCAATGCACAAAGAAAATGAGTAATGAAGAAATTTGTTTTGCGTATTGAATGAATGTAACAGTGCATAGAGTGATTCAAGTTCTATTTGTAAGATTAAAAGACCCAAAAAGTCTCCATAACATAAAGCTTTGAGGTATTCCTTTAGCAAATAATATATAGAACAATTAACAATTAATTCTTGAAATGCTAGCCTAAAAGTGAAAATTACAGAAAAAATGCTTTCAGGGATACCACTACCAAGATATGATAAAAAACAATATAGTTAGAAATAACATAAATGTTATTCTTTCTCCAGCAATTATCTGTATTATAGAATCGTCAATCACAATAAATTTGGAGTAAACTGTTCTTCCATATTTGAAGTTGATTTTACAAATTCTAGGGCAATGCTACATGATGCTAATTTTATTTAGCAGTTGTCCATGAACCTTTCATCAACACTAGAGATTGAATTGGATAAAATAAAAATGTGAATACTCAAAAGATATTAAAAAAAAAAAAAAAAGAAATCGCTTGATATTACATTTATTCCAACATAGAAATTCTAGAGTTCACAAAACGTGCTAGGAAAATGAAGAAGCATATTAATTAACAATTGACAAAAAAATCTCATTTATCTCTAAAGGCATTATCAAATTTTATCCACCTAAGAATTTGGCACAAAACATTTTATGCTTTATCTGACAAATATGTGGAGTTTTCATGAACTATGCATTTTTATCCGAGGACAGGCCAACCATCTCCATGTTAAGAAGATTTTCAATGCTTATCTCTACAAAATATCATTAAAATAACATAAGAAATGCTTTCAATAAGAACTTCAAAATTTGATGGAAACATTTGTGCCACTGATTTGGTGAACCAACTCATACCTTTGTGAACAGTATAAACAAATGCAGCCCCAAAAATCATATTGACTAATTAAAGAAAACATTATCCCAAAATTAATGCTAATTACAATATTATGGATAAATGCAGATAAAGAAGCTAGTTTATTATTCTAATTTAAGATTATATTGTTGGAATATTGGCACTTAGAAAAAAATTTGAAGTTATTGATATTATGATAAATAATTGGATTAGTATATTATATTTTCAAGGAACTAAGTGGATAGAAGAGAAAGCAAAAGCATTTCGTAGTTTAGCTTTAGACTCTAGTACTCGACTAAGAATTGCCATTGAAATGATGTGGAAATCATTCTAGATAAGAATTTAAAAGATAAAATAGTGGGAGTTAATAGGTTGGGAAATAAAATATCTTTAAAGCTTATAAATTAATGGAATAACTTTTAATATTGCAAGTGTTTATGCCCCTCAATAAGATTATGTGTATAAAGAAAATATTTTAGCATCATTTTGATGAACCAATTTAAAGAATTCCTCAACTAGAGATGTTTTTTAAAGGATAATATTAAATGGGCATGTAAGAAATGTAATAAAAAATTTAATAGTATTCATAATGCTTTTGATTTTGGAGAGATTAATGATAGAAAATGATATTGGTGTTTACTTTAGCTTATGATGTTATGATTCCTAACACACATTAAGAAAAGAAATGAACATATTATCATATTGTAAGACTAATAAGATTATTTCAAGTGATTGTTTAAAAACTAAACATTATTTTTTGGTTTTGAATTTGAAAATAAAAGTAACAAAAGTAATATTAACTCTAAAATATGTCCAAAAATTAGATAGTGAAATTTTAAAAATGAAGATATTCAACATAGATGAAAGAAATATTTTCCTAAGTTTTTTAATAAAGGTTGTACTAAAGTGAGTATAATGGCTATAAAATACTATCGATACGGTTTCATTTGAAGTATTAGTAAAGGCTGAAATGTAGAATGCTTTAAAGAGAATGAAGAGCAAAAAGCATGACATATCCATCGACGTATGGAAATGTTGAAGTGAGGAAGAAGTTTTCTTGTCATACCAACTTATTTGATGCTATTTTGAAGGCTAAAAAATGCCAGGCAAGTGAAAAAAGAATATTGTTATAACTATTTATAAGAATTAAAGTGAGGCTCAAGGATGTTTAAATTATAGAGGAATCAAATTAACGTGTCAAAATTTGAAACTTTAAGAGAGTAATTCAATATCGATAACAAAGGAATACTCATATTTTTCAAAATCATTTTTGTTTTATGTCAGGTAGATGTACCATGAAAGCCAAACACATTAAGAAGTTTGATAGAGAAATTTAACAAATGAAAAGATATTTATTTAATTATTATTGATCTTGAAAAGGCTTACAATAGAGCACCAAGAGAAGTTCTTTAAATAGAAGGAATTTTTGTTGTATATATTAATTGATGTTATTAGAGATATGTACAATGGGGTTGTAAAATGTGTATGATCAAAATGTGGTTTGTTTAATGATATTCCTTTTACCATTGGATTAGATCAAGGCTTGGATCTCAGCCCATATATTTTGCTTTAATTACGGATCTCTTACTGAGCACATTCAAGAAGAGGTTCCTTAGTGCACATTATTGGTAGATAACATTCTATAAATTGATAAGATAATGGATAGAATTAAAGTAAAATTTTAGCTATGGATGACTACTTTTGAATCTAACACTTTTCATCTTAGTATATATAAAACAAAACATATATTATGTAAGTTCAACTGTATTAGAAGCCCTTATCTCAAAGAATTATCTATTGAGGACTATGTGATCAAGAAGAGCAAAAGATTCAAATACTTTAGTTCAATTATTCAAAATAATAGTGAAATAAATAGTGATCTGATCAATAGGATCCAAGCTAGCTAAATGAAATGTAAGAGTATTTTTGAAGAATTGCGCAATCAAAAATCTTGCTCAATTTTAAGGAAAATTTTTATAAAGTAACTATACGATCAGCTATGCTATATGGGGCTAAATGTTGGCCAATAAAAATAAAACTTACTGATGAAATAAGTGTTACAGAGATGATACTTAAATGGTTGAGTACACTTGTAAAGATAGAAGAGAAGAGTTTATCCATAGCAATGCCGAAGTGGCTCTATTAGTAAGTAAGATTAGAGAATGTTGCATTAGATGGTCTGGGCATATTAAGCGTGGATCGTTCAACACCCCTATTAGATAATATGATCTATGAATTTAATCCATATTAAGAGAAAAAGAGGAAAAAAAAACATAGGAAGAAACCATTAGGAAGGATCTTCTCTTCATGGAGCTAAGAAATAGGCTTCTATTTGATTGTACACAAAAGAAACAAAGAATTCATGTAGCCGACCCCACATAGCGAGATTACCACTTGTTATTTAATGCTAGTTACCTGTAGTCTGGCTCTCCTCTCTTCTTTACGTTGTGCCAGTGCAACATAAAGTGGTTTGATACCAACCATTTTCCCATTCATCTCTGCAAGCTAATTTAAGAAATAAAAGAATATGAGATGAAAATCCACATAAGAATACAGACAAAGTAAATTGAGAACAATTGCATACAGCCCGTGACGCTTCTTCAGGAGCCGAAAAAGCAACAAATCCTGACCCTCTGCTTATACCACTTGGATCACGCATAACCTGCCAAACAACTGTGTTTACATACATACTTGACCCCAATATCAACAACTAAGGCCAAGTTATTTAAGATAAAATAGTAGTAGCACCTTGCAAGAAGTAACAGAACCAAACTGGGAAAAAAGCTCTCTTAACTTCTCATCCCCAATGCTATCATCCAAATTTTTCAAGTACAGGTTTACCCCTTGATATTTTTCATTAGTCTCCTTCACACCCTGATCAAATCTCCCTTTTAATTCTTGTTCTCTTTCAGACTTTTTCTGCGCTCTGCCAACGTACCACTCTTTGTCATCAAATTTCTTCCCATTTAGTTCTTGAACAGCAAGAGCAGCATCGTCTGGGTTCTCAAAATTAACAAACCCAAAACACTTAGACTTACCATCAGGCTCTTTCATCACCACAACGCTTGTAGTTTTTCCATATTCACCAAAAATCTTCATCAAGTCATCTTCTGTCACAGATTCCGTGAGGTTTTTGACAAAGACATTGTTAAATTTTGCCTTGTTTGCAAAATTTTCCCTTTCTTGTTTCCGAAGGAAAGGCCCAACATAGACTTGCTTATCATTTAAAAGCATGCCATTTAGCTTCTCTATTGCATTCTGTGCTGCTTCTTCTCGATCAAACTGTACAAAGCCATATCCTTTAGACTGACCAAAAGCATCCATAGCAACCTTGCATGAAAGGATGGCACCAAAAGCAGAAAATGTATCATTAAGAGCTTTGTTGTCTATCGCCTTGTCCAGGTTCTGAAAAAAAGTAAATGGTAATTTGTAAAAGATATTCTTGCAGAGAAATGCAAGTTTACCAAGCCAGTTATTAAAGCTAACTGCAAGTACCTTAATAAATATGTTAGCTTCCCCGCTTTTGCGAGCACTAGGGTCACGATTTGAATGCATTGCACGAATAGGCTTATTATTGAGGGGGGTATAGTTTAGCACATCTAGTGCCCTAGCCGCTGCAACACATAAGAATTAATTTTTAGCATAAAAAAACTAAAAGTAATCAGTCTAAAGAGCAAATTTTCATCTCAATAAACCTTTCTGAAACTTTATAATGCTGATCAAATTTTCAAAGAAAGAAGACAAAAATGCAAACAGAGGAAATGCAAACTGGATTAAGAAATTGAAACTATTAAGATAAGCATCTCACATAAATTGAAGTATAAATAAGAATGTTGCAAAGAATATTATCTGAAAATGACAGCATTGCAAGTAGATTCAAAAAGCAGTAATAATATATAATTTATCAATAGAAAATTCACTATAAAAATTATGTGACAAGGTTATATACAGTTTGAATATGATTTACAGAATTGTAACACTAATAATAACATAAATGAGGTAAAATTGATGATCTAAGAGAATCCCCAAGACCAAACCACAAATTTCCAAGGATTGATCAAACAAAAAATTCCAAAACTGGACTACACCACAAAGTTCCAATATATTGATTTAGCAGTAAATCAAAAGTTATCTCAAGGTTTAATGCAAAGCTTTATTGAAATTGTTTAACTTTAAGAGTTTCAAAGAAAAAAAAGGTGGACAAAGTAAATACAAAAAAAGAAATAATGCAGCACTTTAATAGTTTATTTTGTTACAATGAAAGAAAAGTGGTTATTAAAAGTGCACAACAATGAAGATATAATAATGTTAATAAAAAGAAAAATAAATTGTGATAATAAAACAACATCATGACAGAAATAGCTTACATAGAATGAAAAAATAGTAAATCATATGTACTATTAAAGTAGCAAATTATTATAAAAAAAATTAATATAATGAAAATACCATTCAGACAACCTGTGATAGTTGACAATTCATGAAAATAAAACTATGTAGTTGGGAAATAGAATAAAATGGTCTATCTTGATAATCAAAAAAATCATATCTTCGATATGAGATGTATCAGCATACTTATGATAGAATGATACAAATCTTTGAGAATTGACTTAACAACATGTAAATAGAATCATAACTCATTGTACATAACAAACCTAAAATAAAATCCATGCCAACGTCCTCCCATGGCTTGTAGGGAAAGGGGTCCAAATATACATGTGTTCCCGGCATGGCCAGCAATTGGTAGCTATCCTTGCAACATATCTCTTAAAACAAAAAACACATGTTCACAGTCATGGCTATAGTCTTGTTCCTATATTAAATAACCGGAAGCATCCCTAGCATGCAATTTTTGAATAAAAAGAATAAAGTATAATGGAAAGTAGAGTTTCCCTTAATAAATAACAATTCCGTAACATCTATTTTGCAATAGAAATTAACACAAATCATGATAAATCTTACAAAATACTTGTGGGTGGCATATTCAAGCCAGTTATAATCAAATCCAATCATTCACACCAGCAGAGTGTGCAACAGGATGGCAAGTTGATGCAAGGCGTTCATGACTTTGTTTTCAAATCCAACACAATATTAAATCATAATAGTATACTACTGTGACGATTTAGGCCACTTGTGTACCTATGTAATAACCAAACATGGGTAATTCAATGTCAATATGATTAAAAACTACAATACAAGCTTCTTCAACAAAAGAAAATGTTGCCAAGAATTAAGCAATTGTACTACAACGTGTAACTCCCTATCAAATCTGAAATATTCCTGCTTTGTCTCAACTCTCACTAAAAAACAATGGGTGGGTGAGAATCATAACTCAGCAGCCCTATACGTACCCAAAAGCATCACAAGAATCTTGGGATGCCTTACCCAAATCAAGCAATCCAAAGCAAATTACATATAGAAAGTTATCTTAATCTCAGTAAAGACTTGATTAGATCCTTAAGCAACTTTAAAATTACTCATTTTCAAAAAATTGGAACTAGCTTTGTAAAATAAACCTTCAATAAAAGGTGGCTAGTTGTTTAATAATCAGTTTTTCATGAATGTTCGTGGGCACCGGACAATCTCAGATTGCTTAAGCAGCATCAAAATTTACAACGTGCTCCACTCCAGGCACAGCAAATCCAGAAATCACCCAATTAATTGTTGCAAAGCATGATTCATGGCCCTCATAAAAAATGCTATATGTATTCAATAATCCAAAGTATCACCAACCATTCAAATAATCCATCGTTTCAAGTGCAAGTTTCTCTCATTTCCCTCTCTCAACCTAATAATATGATAATATCCACTCAAATTAACTATTGAAAAAAATAACAACTATCACTAATCTAACATATCAACTAAATGTGAAATTAAAATATATACTTCAAAATTGCTGTATAAATTACCACATTCAACAAGCATTGTACAGTCATCATTTTCCATGAGGTATTAAAGCAGGTACAATGCACTAACTTAAATTCTTCCTCACGTCCTCAACAACGCATATACATGCTCTTCAAATTGATCCTAATAAATCGATAAAAATAATCTAAAAGCGAGATTGATTGCATGCTGAATGACCTCGATGAGAGTAACCAAATGGATAACTCAAATAATCTTTAAAATCAACTCTCATATCAACCGCAACATTTTATCTCTTCTACTGCCACTCAAAGGAAGTTACAGTATTGATCATAATATCCCATATATACACTCCCTCTCAATGGCATATTTACTAATAATGTGTAAGAATTTCTGAAGTTTAGTATAAGCATTAAATTTTATAATATGAATTTGAGTTATTAGGTTTTGTTGGTTTAAGAATGCTTATCCTTATCTAATAGTAGCCCACTAGATCATATAGCTAAGTTCATTTTATTATGTTATAATCTAAATCCATGAGTAAGACATTACACAAAAGTCTTAAGTGTATATGTATAACATAATGGGAATTAAACATCACTAGAAATTGAAATCATGATTGCACCTACCCGGACTGTCATTTAGATTTGGGATTGTGATTCAGACTTAAAATACATACCACCCAAGGCATACTTGACACTGCATTTGTATAATTCCAAGATTAACACATGTATTATCCCTACATTTGAAATATGTTCAGAAGAAAAGGATCGTTTTTATTATAACTAGTGAAAAAAATGCAGCACATTGCATGCAATGTATTTTTTATATCCAAAGATACACTAATATCTCTATAAATCTCATGTGCTTCGTTAAATTTAAAAAACGCCACCCCTTTTCTCTTCAACCCCTATATGCAAGCAAACTCCTAGTGAGGTTCACTTGCATAATGGTCAATCTAATAATATTTCAAAGGGCAATGACTACTACTTTTAGCCTTGATATGGATGTTACCAACTTATTCTTAGCTTTCAGGCTAACTGTTGTATTACTACTATCCTTAATCAAGATGGGTATGGTGGACCAAATGCACAAAAGTTGCCTAAGAAGATTATAACTCGCTTGATAACAAGGGCTTCTACATTTGTTCAAAATCCAAGGCAGTAAGCAGGCATATTCTAAGTAAGAACCTAAAGTGGGTCAACTCTCTTTTGATGTCAATCTCAAATAAATGCTAGATATGATTCTCGGGTTCTTATTAACCTCAATATATAATAATAAACCCTCAAACTTACTCATTATTAGATTTTGTGAACGTATAGAAACAAGTTATCCCATTGAAATATTCAACACTGAAGTCCAATCAGTAAAAAAATTCACAATCATTAGCAAATAACAGATTTTGTGATCTTAGATATTTTTTGAGATATTAGACCATAACATATATAATCTTTGAGAAAAATGACAAGAGAGATAATATACATGATAACACATTACTAATACAAAAGGGAGATATAGTTTATTTATTCAAAAAAGATTAGCATACATCCTGCTACTAATTGTTAGTATTAGACATTCATTTGATTAAAAGAGATTTATATGCATACCTTATTGTTAATAATAGATACATAGATTAGACATCACTTCATTGAAGAACATAAAGAAACAAAGTATCTCATCCAAATATTCAACATTGAAGCCCAATTAGTAAACTTTTTTCACCAAACCATTAGCATAAGATATATTTGGTGATCTTAGGTATTACTACGAGAAATCAGACCATAACATATAAATCTTTAAGAAAATGGCAAAAGGGAGATAATATACATGATAACACATTACTAATCAAAAGGGAAGAAAAAAAAAAGATTAACAGTACATGATGTTGCTAATTGTTGGCATTTGACATTCATTTAATTAAGAAAGATTTATATGCATACATTATTGTTAATATACATATTGAAGATTGGCATGCATTGATACTATAGTATCATATATTTATTTGACTAAGAGAGAGTAACATAATACTTAATAATTAGAATCAAAACCTAGAATGATTATTAAACTAAAGAAATGCAATTTGTGCATCATTCTTAAAGTTATTATAGAACATTTATCATCAACAAAAAATGAGATTTATTGATTTAAGAAGATAAGTAGTATGATGCATTGTTGACTAAATCATATAATTCTCTTAATTTAATGATAACAAACAATAACGATAGATAAGTGATATATAATCTAAGTGCCCAAAATTTAGGTCGAGAAATATAACACAGCAAAAACTAACTAATGAAAAGCTGCTCAGTAATAGAATTAGCTTGGTTCAAAAATAGTTTAGGAAAAGCCAATGCAACACAATGTTGCTAAACTCAATAAAGAATAGGTTGGCTAAATAACAAGAAAATCTATAACATAATATTTTTAGATGGTTAAGTTTTAAATTTGCTCTTAATATAACTTGATTAATCAATCTAAACATGTGCTTAAAATTTTACAAATATCATTCATTCCATTGTATGCAAAACCTAGTAAGATGGTGTTGCAATGCTTAGAGCTACTAGATAATCTTAGTCAGAAATGTGAAATTTGTGTGTCTTGTATTCGCATGGCAATGCCAATTGTTTCATTCAGTAATTCATCTAGTTTATACAAAAAAAATTCTTAGTATACCCTTGTAGTCATTAAATTCTAAACATAAGACTCGATAAACAATCTACTCAACAATCAACATTAAGAAATTAGTTGTGTTATCCCTCCCATTATGCCAACTAGTTGCTGAGGTATTTATACAATATCACCAAACAATGTTGAGGCTATTGTTCGATAAATCCCTTGAGCTAACAATGCATACTATAAGCACCACTTTATTTGTCTAAAACCTCTTTGTAACTCTTTGTTTCAGTGTATCAACAAAGCCCAGAGCTCATTAGGTGCAACAACAAACAACACCAAGGATTCAACAATAACCATTTGCTCTTACTCACCCGCTTATCTCTTCAATGAAAGAGAAGAAGCCCTAGTTGTCACATTAAAAGTCAAACAATGTAACTATTTTGAAATATTGATGATATCTATAAGCCAAATTGATGAGCATATCTCCTTGAGTATATGAGAGCTACTTTAGTTGCAAGTACAAAGTTATTAAAATAGCATGTTATTTGAATAACATGTTATTCAAATAACATGTTATTCAAATTGCACTAGATGTTTGTATAACATATAATTGTGGTGATATTTTTGTGAAAGATACCTCAAATAATCACATGTTTTCTATTTTTATTTTATCTCTATATTTGTTTTATTTATCAGCAAACATCGATTAAAAATAAAGGCCCAAAATTTGAGAAAGAATCAAAGGAAGGAGGCTTAGCCAGGAGCAGAAGAAGCTCTCCAAGTAAGATCATCGGTGAACGCTAGCGAAATGGCGTGAAGCTTGCGTCTCACAAGAATTGTCAATGGAGACTTTAAACATAACTAATGTTATTCAAATATCAGCACTTTCAGAGTGTTATTTAAATAACGCTTAACAGTGGCAAAATCATCAATTTTATGAAGTTTAATTAACACTGGAATGAACCAAGGGCGTGCTATTAGAGGATAATATAACCTAAACCCACAAAACATATATCAATGACTGAATTTGCGAACTTTTTCAGTAAATATTAGCACCGGAAAAGTAAGAAATCCCACTTTGCGACTGCATATCCAGAACAGTAATCGTAATATTGATAACAAGGCAGTAATCCTCAAGAGTATTTAGAAAACAAATTACCATCAACGGGGTTGCTGTAGTTGACATAAGCGTATCCAAGGGATCGCCCGGTGTTAATGTCCCTGCAAACGCGCACCGAGACCACATGCCCCACCTGGCTGAACAAATCGAACAGCTGCGAGTCGGTGACGTTGAGCTCCAGATCTCCCACGTAAAGCGATGTGGACATAAACTGCGACGCACCGCCGCTGCCGTTTGTCAGAACCGTGTTAGGAACTGATACAGGCCCGGGATGCTGTGCCTGGATTTGTGCCATCTCCTCGATCGCCGCTAACCACACCTGCCCTTTTTTCTTTTTTTTTCCTTTATATCCTCCTCCTCAATTCAAAAAAAAAAAATAAACGCAGCTTGTGCCAAATAGCAAACCTTTCTCAATCTTCCTCTCTATCCCAAGATAAGAGTTCTAGTAAGTTTTCTCAACAATTTTTTTTTTTTTAATATTAACCAGAGAAGAAAGGCGGATCAAAAGAGAGGGAAGATAGTAGAGGAAGGCTTGGGAGGGCAGCCCTGAACGGCACCACGCCGAATCCTATCGGAGGAGGCAGTGACCGATATGGCGGACTTTATTAGACGGAAACCCTAACTATCCTTAAACCGACCTGATAAGCATGCTTCTTTAACGGAGGGCACGTGGCAACAAATTTCATATTTGCAAATAGGGCCGACAATTTAGAGCTTTTGTAAATCATCGCTCAAAAAGCATTTGTTGCCGGTTATTTTCCTAAATGCACATTGATTTTAACCTTTTGTTCAATACCCTAAGATGGACGACTGAGATTCATAAATAAATTTTGTAAATTTTTTATTTGGGTGATTATCAACATCATTTTGTATAAAATCAATTACTGAAAAACAAAGTTCAGCATTTAAAAGCGATGGGATTTATGGAAAACATAAATCTCTAATCTCCTGAACGAATTTTTGCTAGATTATAGAGCGATTGTGCTTATCCTACTTATTCTATGATTCTACATGGAAAACCTATATCATAATAGGGTTAGGTATATTTTTAAGTAAAATGGGATAACTTTATATAAAGCCATTCTTCGATATATAAATTTTAGAATAAATGAAAATGATAACAAAAAGAAAGGTTGAGAATGAAAATTGACAAACATAGTTTAAATTTGCTCTAATATCTTTTGCTACTAAAAATGATTAATGGATATATCTATTCTGATAACTTGAAAGAGTATAATATAAACAATCCCTCATAATAAAAGAATTTTCAGATACATATTTAGAAAACTTATTAATGGAATGAATGATCGAAATCATAACACTAGAGCAATACACAATCTATTTAATCATCACTGGAGGATTGACAACCAAAATTGAGAATTGATTGGTCCAATCTTCTCCCGCCATGCATCATTGATGGAGAGGATGTTAAATGCATATCTGAGGTCCTCGATGTTTGGAGGCATACAAGTACAAGCGATAGATAGAGAATGCCAAGTTTCAATTACTATTGTTATATAGAAAGGCAAATTAACTCCACCATCGGATCGAGATCCTTTAGGATCCGATGACTGGTAAAATTTCACTATATATCTTCTTCGTCTGACACACCTCCTCGATAGCCACTACTATGCAGATTGTTATTCTGAGTCTCCCCGTGATGTCACATGTCTGATGTCCTCCATGATTTTATCAAAGTGGTGGAAAGCTCCATGCAACTGATAATCGAAAATTTATAATAAAACAAGTGAATTAAACGAACACTTTTATGTTAAAAATGTATACTTTGATGTGTTTAGCTATTTTTTTAGGATTAATTTGTGCAAAGCAAAATCTGAGCCAAATATTAAAAATTCTTGAAGAAAACTGCTACTACGCGCCACAACGCGCCGCAGCGGACTCAAACCCGAGAGTTCGGTGCTACCAGCGCCGCCCAGCGGGCACAAACCTAAGAGATCGGGGCTACCGCGCGCCGCAGCGGGCCACCAAACCCTAAGAGCTCGGCGCTACCGCGCGCCGCAGTGCGGGCACAGACCTAAGAGCTCGGCGCTTACCGCGCGCCGCAGCGGGCACAGGACCTAAGAGCTCGGCGCTACCGCGCGCCGCCAAGGGGCACAAGACAAAGAGGCTCGGCCGCTACCGCGCGCCCATCGGGCACAGAACCCTAAGAGCTCGGCGCTTATAAGATATCGGCAGGCTTACTCCGCGCGCCGCAAGGGGCACAAGACAAAGAGCTCGGCGCTACCGCGCGCCGCAGCGGGCAAGACCTAAGAGCTCGGCGCTACCGCGCGCCGCAACGGGCACAGACCTAAGAGCTCGGCGCTACCGCGCGCGCAAGGGGCACAAGACAAAGAGCTCGGCGCTACCGCGCGCCGCAGCGGGGCACAGACCTAGAGCTCGCGCTACCGCGCGCCGCAAGGGGCACAAGACAAAGAGCTCGGCGCTACCGCGCGCCGCAGCGGGCACAGACCTAAGAGCTCGGCGCTACCGCGCGCAGCAAGGGGCACAAGACAAAGAGCTCGGCGCTACCGCGCGCCGCAGCGGGCACAGACCTAAGAGCTCGGCGCTACCGCGCGCCGCAAGGGGCACAAGACAAAGAGTCGCGCTACCGCGCGCCGCCGCTGGGCACAGACCCTAAGAGCTCGGCGCTACCGCGCGCCGCAAGGGGCACAAGACAAAGAGCTCGGCGCTACCGCGCGCCGCAGCGGGCACAGACCTAAGAGCTCGGCGCTACCGCGCGCCGCAAGGGGCACAAGACAAAGAGCTCGGCGCTACCGCGCGCCGCAGCGGGCACAAGACAAAGAGCTCGGTGCTACCGAACGCCGCAGTGAGCATTCACTTAGCAAATATTCTAAAACAAAACTGCTGATGTGCGTCATAGCGCTTGCAGTAAAACTATTTAGGAATAGGCATTTAATCATCATTAGGAAGAGGAGGAGACTTAATTTTTCCCTTTCCATAGCAATAATTTAAAACAATATATTTAAATTTTTTTATTTTCAAAAAATTGAAAGAATTATTCATAAAGAAACAAATTAAATTATGAGAAAGATGGAAGTTAATCATTAATGGAGAATGTTAACAAAGACTTGATAACTTATGTTAAAGAATGGTATGATGTGATTTTCCATATGAGCATACTAAGGTAATAAAATAATTAATAATCTTATAACAAGGGAAATGACGGAAGTGGTTTGGTATCCTTTCAAAGTGTGTAAAGAAACTATGTATTAAAAGCTTCGTCAAATATATATATATATATATATATATATATATAAAGGTCATTTCGGTGAGATTTTATTTTATGAAAAAAATGGATACATGACTAGGGTTAAGAGGGTACAGAATCCTAGAAAAATTAAAATCCTGAAATCAGCCCTAAAAATAGAGACCCAAAAAATATTTTAAAAGGTATCCAAATACAAAATAAAATATAACAAAAATACAAAAATAGTAAACAAAAAGCATAACAGGAATAAAAAAATAAGAGACAAAACAGAAGACTAAACGAAAAGCCAACAACATCCAAAGCAGACTGCAATCATCCAAAACTGCATAGCCAGATGAACAAATCTGATGCCAATAAGCAAGGACAGTCTTCATTTGAGCATACTTGAGCACCTACATGGAAAATTGCATGAAAAAACCCATCTCTCTTCGGGAAACAAGAACAGGGCGATGGATGCACCTAAGTAGAGTGCCCAGCACAACCGTAAAGGAAAATAGCCATAAACACTGAGAAGTATATGAGATATAGGCAGCCACCTAGAAAACCCAAACACCCCTAGAAAGCAAGGCAGCCCAGAATACACCAGAACTAATAGAGCCCAACTAGTAAAACCACAGAGGAACCAACACCCAGCATAAGACACCAATAACAGATGAGCAACAAGAATAGACCAAGCAGCCTAAACAACCGCTAGATAGAGCAATACACCCAAAGCCATGAGAGAACAGAAAATATCATTAGTCAAACCCAAACTACCACAGAAGCATACGACAATTGCAAACCAACTACAGCCCCCAACCCAGCACCCAAATAAATAAGACTAGCACCCAAAGAGAGCCAGCCACCCATCGGCTAAAACAGTAGCCCCATAGCTGCCAAACCTCCAACCACAAACACAGCCTAAGCACAATCCGACAACAAAGCATAGCCAATGTAGCCAGAAAATAGATGAGAGCTAGCCATAACAAAAAACCACATCCAAAGAGAGCCAGCCACCAGCTCATATAGCCAAAACACAAACCGACAATAGTAGAAACTAGGTAACAATAAAACATCCGATAAACAGAAGAGACACTCTCAAGAAGCACAACCCAAATACACAAAAAAAAATCACATATCGCTATACCATTATAACGAAAGAACATTTTTAGTATAGGTAGTATTTAATTTATATCAACTAAAGTTTTTTCCACTATAATTGTTTATAATCCTACGAACATCATTTCTTATATTGTCCATAATCTTTTCAGATTGGAAAGGACTTGAGGAGAATTTTGTTTTATTCAGCACATTCCAAATATTCTAAAGAGTATAAGTATCAACAAGTTGACCAATATGAAATTTTTTCTTGTGAGAGGGCCAACGATCAAAAATGTCCTTAATCTCTTCAAGATTAATAACAGCATTAGGCTGAATATTCAATGATAGCATTCATAAGAAAAACATGATTAATTGTTTCAATATTATTAGAGCAATAATGGCATTTGAAAGCCATATTAAAACCCTTAGCCTGTAAAATACTATCAATGCTTATATAGTTATTATAAAGTTTCCAAAGGAAGATGCTTATAAGGTTTGAGATACACGTACTCCAAATACAAATAGGGAAGATCGTGGGACCTTGGGATCTACTAATTTTCTAGTGGCAGATTAAGTTAATCTTATTATTGATGCAAAATTTTGAGTTGGCCATCTTGATATTTTCAAGCTTAGGAGTAATGCTTTTGATCATGTCAACATCTTTCATAAGAAGCATATTTTTAAGAAGATCATATTTCCATCTAGTGTTTGTATCAAAAACATATGCTAAAGTTAGCTTTAGATGAGTAATGTTACTGTTATCGTTTAACAGAACATCTTTTTGATTCTATCAATCATATTAAAAGGATATGGAAAGATCTAGAGCATCCAATTAATTGAATCTTCAATAATGTCATGGGATGATAACATTCTCTTCCATGTTATGGAGTTAGAAGTTTTATGCTTTGTTTGAGAGGGATGAGTTCTAGAACAATACTTAGCCATAAGAATGTCTGATTAAATAAAGTGATGAATCCATAAATTATATCTAAATAAATGGGGGAAAATTCATATATTTAAGATCTTTATGATGCTCCTAAAATCAATTTTTTTCTATCTTTTTCAGGGAAATGGAATCCAAATGAGTTCTAAGGCATTTCTGCAGGGTTTTTAAATTTTAAAGGAAAACCACTGCAGTGCGCTGCCGCGCGCCGCAGCGAAAATATCTAAACTATATAAAAATTAATCTCAAACTAATTGAACAGTTTTTTTTAGCAAAATGACCCGCTACAGCGCACGGTCTGCAGCGGTAAATATTTATAACTTTATAAAACGGGGGCTCAACTAATTGAACAGTGATTTTAGCGGAATGGCCAGCTACAGTGCGCGGTCTGCAGCGGAAATATTCATAACTTTATAAAACGGGGGCTCAACTAATTGAACAGTGATTTTAGCGGAATGACCCACTACAGCGCGCGGTCGCGCGCTGCAGCGATCTGCAGCGGGACATCTTCAAAAGCTCACACGCGGTAGCGCGCCGGCAGCGTAGGACTTGGCGAATGTGCGAAGGATCATTGCACACCGCAACGCGCCACGATGCGCTACAGTGCGCTGCAGCGGCCCGTCGAAAATTTTTCCCATACAAGCATTAAATGCGACTGGGGACATAACCTCTATCCTGCATTTTGTCCCCAGCCATCATTCCTTGCTGTAGCCCATTTTATTTGAAAAATGAAGCTTTGAGGTGATATTTTGGGTAAACAATTGAGGATTATTATCACCTTACAATAAATGAAGGTTATTGTCATGATAAATTCAAATTTTTATATGAAAAAACTAGTTTGAAATGTGGAGGAGGATGGCACCCCCCCTTCCTATAAATACCCCTCCTCTTGATTAGAGGAAGGTTCACAATTTTAGCAAAAATTTTACTAAGTAAAGAGGAGAGCCAAGGGAAAAGATGAACTCCTTAAGGATGGAAGGCAAGCTCTTGCTTTGGAAGAGGAGGAAGAAGGCAGCATTAGAGGCCTAAGGAGGGAACATTGAGAAGGAGAAGAAGGATTCCGAAGAACTTCTACAGAGTGTTCCTAGTATCTTCTAAACTCCACTTTTGTATTTCTTTTTAGTTGACCATGAAAAGGTCTTTATCTATGTATGTATTTTTCTTCTTTTCTTGTGCAATGAGTAGCTAAACTCCCTTGGGGAGGGTTGGGGGGTAAGTCCCATTTGCATGATATAATATTAATATATGAATGTTTTCCCTCAAGCATAATTTGTTTGTGATTTTAATACCTTACTAAGAAATTCTTATCTAATTAGTCTTGAATGTGATTATGAGAAAAGAACTAAAAATAAACTCCAAGAACTAATTGTCTTGTACTCCTTAGCTCACCTTAGGTTGGATGCTAGATTATGAGTGCATGAAGGCTTGGAACCATGTGAGAAAGTTCATAAGCTCAATACACCTCAATCTAAGCTCAACCAAAGAGTTGAAGCAAGTGATGCTAAGACCCACTAAATGAGCTCCTTAGCTCAATATAATTGAGATAGAGGAAGGAAGTGTTGAGTGCTCATAAACTAAGTGACATAGTCATTGAGCCCAACATATGAATCCCTCATCTCAACTATGTATGATGCGAGTGATACTCATAGTGGAAATCAATGCTTGTAAGATCCTAAGATTTAAAAATCAAGCTCTCCTTGATCAAGAGAATAAGATTAAAATTTAAATCCTAAGAATATTACAAGAATCTTTGTGCCAAAGTAGAACCGAATGTGAGTTCATTTTGTGCACGAGATTTGAACTTGTAAGACCTTGAGCTAAACTCAAGAACAATAATGTGCACTTGATTTTAATTATATTAAATGATAAAGCTTGAGGAACCAATCTACATGAATATTACGTCATGACATGTGGGATGGCTCCAACTCTCTTCTTTCTTAAATCTTGCTATTTTTACTTAGTGAATATTTGTGCTAATTTTAGACCACTCATCCAATACATACTATAGCTTAAACATTAGTGAGAATAGATACACCTTAGTGCCAAATCAACCAATTCTCTGAGGATCGATAAATTCCCGAAAAGTCACACTTTCCACTTATTACTTCAGACCACGTACACTTGCGTAAAAGCGCAGACGTGTATTTACAGTCTGTCAAGTTTTTGGCATCGTTGCCGGGGAATTGGTTTTCGATTTGAATTAAGGACAATCTATAAGTAACTAGCGATTTAAGCATTTGATTGCATATATTAGTAGTTGTAGATTTATTGTAATTATCAAGCTCACATTTTATATTTCTTTTTGATATTTTATTTCTAAAAAATCTGTGTGATCTTTATTGCCAAACTCGTTCTTGATAAGTCATATTGTAACTTGTATGAATAAAAGAGTCTGTATTGAATATCTTTTTGACCCCGAAATTGAAAGAACATACTTACAAGCTAGACGAGAACGAAATTTATCAAACCAACAAGCTATTATGGATAATTTCACTAAAAATTTAGAGGAGCCTAGGGGTAGAGCACTTAGAGATTATGCACTACCCACTATTAGGGGAATCCCCCATACTATTGTAAGGCTAAATATAGAAGCCCATAATTTTGAAATCAAACCTTCCACACTGAGTATGGTGCAAAATAATCAGTTTGGAGGATTAGCCACTGAAGATCCTAACTCACATATTTCAACTTTCCTTGAAATATGTGATACCTTCAGATTTAACGGTGTCTCCGAAGACACGGTTAAATTGCGGCTATTTCCTTTCTCACTGAGAGATAGAGCCAAGAGTTGGCTTAACTCTCTACCGAGTGATTCTATTTGTACTTGGGACGATTTGATTAAGAAATTCTTAGCCAAATACTTCCCTCCGGCTAAAACTGTACGGTTGAGAATTGAGATCACCAACTTTACTCAGATGGAATGTGAGACTCTTTATGATGGGTGGGATCGCTTTAAGGAGTGCCTTAGGCATTGCCCACATCATGGGTTCCCTCTATGGATGCAAGTGCAAACCTTTTATAATGGCTTGAACGCTCCAATGAGGACACTCATTGATGCGGCCGCCGGTGGCTCCATTAGTGGAAAAACACAAGAGGAAGCTTACGACCTCTTAGAAGAAATGGCCAATAATGCTTACCAATGGCTCCTCTAAAGGAATGATTCCAAGAATAAAAAAGAATGTAATTCACTAGAAAACTCACAGCAAATCCTAGAACTGCAAAATCAAATTTCCCAACTTAATAAGAAGCTAGAATTTGGATATATAAGCCCCTTTCAGGAGAATGATAGGGAATTGAGAGATGTTAATATGATCATAAATCATGGAAGGAATGGAGAAAGATTCAAAAACTCTCTTAAAGAATTTAGAAACTTCACTATTGAATTCATGAATAAAACTGACGCCACACTAAACAGACATAAGCACACTCTCCTCAGACAAGAGGAGACGGTTAAAAGAATTGAACAAAAAGTGAAAGATATAATGAAGCAGTTAGAACAACCTTCACTAGTAGGGGTGATCAGGGAATATGAAAATGAACCAGGTAACATAATCACCTTAAGAAGTGGAAGGGTTACTCATGAGATTGTGAGAAAAGAGAATAGCAAAAATATCGCTAAATCTAGAGAGGAAAAGGAGGAAGGAGAAATAATAAGGACAGAAGAGAGTGTGGCAAGGGATGTCGCAAAGGAAGAACTTAGAGACCCACTTAAGGAAACCCCTCATATACCTTATCCTCAGCATATGGCTAAGGAGAAACTCGATATCCAATATCAAAAATTTCTTGAGACCTTTAAAACTCTCCATATCAATATCCCATTCGCTGAAGCCCTCGAACAAATGCCTAGTTATGCTAAGTTTATGAAAGACATCTTATCCAAGAAAAGAAAGATTGATGAAAAGGAGACTGTGGCATTAACAGAGGAATGCAGTGCAATCATTCAAAAAAAAATTCCCACTAAAAAGAAGGATCCAGGGAGTTTCACTATCCTATGCATGATTAGATGCCAATCTTTTCAAAAAGCCCTTTGTAATCTTGATGCTTCTGTTAATTTGATGCCTTTCTACATATTCAAGAAACTAGGAATTGATCATTTAAAACCTACCTCTGTTCTACTCTAATTTGCCAATAGATCTATAAAATCTCTTTTAGGAATTGTGGAAAATATACTTGTAAAGGTTGACAAGTTCATCTTCCTAGCAGACTTCATAATCTTGGATATAGAAGATGAAAATCAAGAGATTCCTATCATTTTAGGTAGACCTTTCTTGGCCACGGGACGAACCTTAATTGATATAGACAAAGGGGAATTGATGTTGCATTATAGAGATGAAGAGATTAAATTCCATGTGAATGATTCTATGAAATACCCTTCTAAGTTAAATGAGGATTGTTGGAAGATCAATTTATTAGAAGAAACTGGGTTAATAGAAGATGTGGGAGAAGAGAGAATGATGGGAAGTGAGGAATATGAAGTTCCCACTGAAACAAAAGTTATTGAAGAATTAATTGAGGAAAGGAAGATGATTCAACCTTCGATAATTTGCCCTCCTAAAATTGAATTAAAACCTCTTCCCTCACATTTAAAATACACATACCTAGGAGAAGATGAATCACTTCCTGTAATAATCTCCTCATTGTTAACTAAACATCAAGATAATCTTTTATGTAATGTTTTAAAAGAACATAAGAGGGCAATGGGATGGAGTATTATGGATTTGAAGGGGGTTAGCCCAACTCTGTGTATACATCATATCCTATTGGAGGACAACTCTAAGCCTTTAATTGAACCTCAGCAGTGAATAAACCCTAACATCAAAGAAGTAGTTCACAAAGAAATCATCAAGCTCTTAGATGTTGGGATCATTTTTCCGATTTCTGACAGCCCTTAGGTGAGCCCTATACATGTGGTTCCCAAAAAAAGTGGGATGACCATTATTCTCAACAGTAACAATGAGCTGATCCCTACTAGGATTGTGACCGGGTGGAGAGTTTACATTGATTATAGGAGATTAAATAAAGCAACTCGAAAAGACCATTATCCCCTTCCTTTTATCGATCAAATGCTTGATAGATTAGCAGGAAATCATTACTTCTATTTTCTTGATGGTTATTCAGGATATAATCAGATCCTGATTGCTCCTAAAGACCAAGAGAAAACAACTTTCACTTGCCTTTTTGGAACATTTGCCTTTAGGAGAATGCCATTCGGATTGTGCAATGCCTCAGCTACTTTTCAACACTATATGATGGAAATTTTCTCTGACATGATAGGAGAGTTCTTAGAAATTTTTATGGATGATTTTTCTGTGATTGGAACCTCTTTCGATCATTGCCTAATTAATCTGGGAAAGGTGTTAAAAAGATGTGAAGTCAAATTTGATCTTGAATTGGGAAAAGTGTCATTTTATAGTTGAAGAGGGTATCATTCTTGGTCATTTAATTTCTAGGAGGGGGATAAAGGTCGATAAAGCTAAGATTGAAGTAATTGAAAAATTTCCTCCTCCCATCAATGTTAAAGGAATTAGAAGCTTCCTAGGGCATGCTGGTTTTTATCGTAGATTTATCAAGGATTTTTCAAACATAAGTATGCCACTCTGTAGATTGCTCAGAAAGGATGTTGAGTTCAATTTTGATAATGATTGTCTAAAAGGATTCAATACTCTAAAAGCTGCCTTGATCTCTGCTCCAATAATTTATGCTCTAATCTGGGATTCACCTTTTGAAATTATGTGTGATGCGAGTGACCTTGCAGTAGGCGCTGTTCTTGGGCAACAAAGAGAACAAACCTTCTATTCGATCTACTATGCTAGTAAACTACTTGACGATGCTCAAAGAAATTACGCCACCACAGAAAAAGAGGTTTTAGCCATCATTTTTGCTTTCACTAAATTTAGGTCGTATCTCATCGGGTCTAAGACTATCATTTACACGGATCATGCTGCCATTAAGTATCTCCTCCAAAAGAAAGAGGCAAAACCACGCTTGATACGTTGGGTGTTGCTCTTACAAGAATTTGATCTCGAAATCTGGGATAAGAAGGGGAAGTGAAAATGTGCTTGCTGACCATTTATCCAGATTAACCCACATTGATCATGATAAGTTGACCGATATTAGTGAATCCTTTCCCAATGAGAAGCTCTATGGGGTAGCTACAAATGATCCTCCTTGGTTCGCTGATATTGCAAACTACCTTTTAGGATGAATCATACCAAAAGATATGAGTTACCAACAAAAAAAGATATTTTTCACGAATATAAAAAATTACTTTTGGTATAATCCCTTTCTGTATAAATATTGTAATGATCAACTCCTAAGGAGATGTGTTCCTGACTCTGACACCAGAAATATTCTCTTCCACTGCCACACATCTCCTTATGGAGGACACCATGGAATTGAGAGAACGGCTGCAAAGGTGCTTCAATCCGGATTTGTTTGGCCCCATTTGTTCAAGGATGCCACTGAATTTGTCAAAAGTTGTGACAAATGCCAAAGAACCGGGAATTTAACAAAAAAAGATGAGCTTCCTTTAAATGGGATTTTTGAAGTTGAACTATTTGATGTTTGGGGAATTGACTTCATGGGACCCTTTCCCTCGTCCTAGGCCAATCTGTATATCCTTGTGGCAGCTGAATATGTTTCAAAATGGGTTGAAGCTGTGGCATATATCAACAATGATGCTAAAACTGTGATCAAATTTCTCAAGGAACACGTGCTAGCTAGATTTGGGACACCCATATTCTTGATCAGTGATGGGGGAAAATACTTATGCAATAGGCAGTTAGAGAATATATTAAAAAGCTATAGGGTGAGATACAAGGTGGGTACTCCTTACCACCCTCAAACCAGCGGGCAATTTGAAGTCTCCAATAGAGAACTTAAGCAAATTTTAGAAAAAATTGTGAACCAAAATAGAAAGGACTGGACTTCAAAACTTCAAGATGCCCTTTGGGTTTATAGAACTGCCTTCAAGACCCCTCTAGGAATGTCCCCGTATACTTTATCGAAAAGTATGCCACCTTTCGATGGAACTTGAGCACCGTGCCTTTTGGGCAATAAGGAAATTAAATTTTGACCACCAAAAGGCAGGGGCGTAGAGACTGCTGCAACTAAATGAACTTGATGAATTTAGGTTAAACGCCTATGAGAGTGCCAAGTTGTATAAAGAAAAAACAAAAAAATTGTATGATAAACTAATTAAACCTAAGCACCTCCAACCGGGAATGAAGGTATTACTTTTTAACTCTAGATTAAGACTTTTTCATGGAAAACTAAAATCACATTGGACAAGACCTTTTACCATCACTAAAGTTTTTCCTCATGGATCTATCAAAGTTGCCTCTAATAATAGCACTTTCAAGGTGAATCGAAATCGTCTGAAGTTATACTTGGAGGAAGGAGTCTTTCAAGAGAAGGGAGGATGGACCCTTCAGGACCTTCCTGATGAAGGAATCACATAAGATCTTTCCTGTGTCAGGCTGAGACACTAAAATAAGCGCTTATTGGGAGGCAACCCAACAACTAATTAGGTTATATTTGTTCTTTTTCATTTTTTTTTTGTATCTTTTATTTTAGTATGTTTTTTTGGAGATTTCAATTTATGAATTTTCATATTCCCGCATTTTTGAGTTATTCTTAATTGACATATTTTTTCTGAATTTTTCAAATAAAATGAAAATCACAAAAATGTAAAAATCAAATGTGATATAAGTAAAAGTATGCTTAACAAAAATGATTAAATGAATTATAAGCAATAAAATGTTGTAATTGAGGAATGAATGGAGGAAAATCTAAATCTCCAAAAAAAAAAAGTTTAAATAAATGCTTGAGCTAAGTGTGGAGAAAGACAGAATTTAAACTAAAAAATTATGGCATGGATTCTAAATGGAGTGTGCTAGGCTCTCGTAGGACTTCATGATCACAAAGATGTTATGGATGAAGAAAAATATCTCTCCCTAAGGATGAAAAGAACAAAATATTTATGGAAAAAGGGATGATGAAAAATATCTCTCCCAAATGAATAAAATAAGAAAGGATGAAAAAAATATCTCTCATTTAAACTTTACATCTTTGTGATTCATAAGAAGGAGCACATATGGCACAACTTTAGGAATCTCTAACCAATACTTTAGTCTAAATAAGTCCACAATGAATTGTACCCATAACCTAATTTCAAGCATTGAAAATTCAAACATTTGGAGATTCATTGATTAAATCACCTTAGTGCCACAATTAAAAACTTTAATATTGCTACACTCTTCATTTCATTTTTTTTGCCATGCATATATTTTGACTTATACTTACTTTATGAACATTATTGTGAGTTTCATCCCTCCAAAACAGAAAAAATTTATCATTTTGAGCTTACTCGAGGACGAGCAAGAATTTAAGTGTGGGGGTGTGATGAATCCATAAATTATATCTAAATAAAGGGGAAAATTCATCTATTTAAGATCTTTATGATGCTTATAAAATCAAATTTTTATATCTTTTTCAGGGAAATAGAATCCAAAGGAGTTCTAAGGCATTTCTGCAAAATTTTTAAATTTTAAAGGAAAACCGCTGCTGCGCGCGACCGCGCACCGCAGTAGGTTGCAGCGGAAAATTTTAAACTATATGAAAATTAATCTCAAACTAATTGAATAGTACTTTTTAGCAAAATGACCCACTACAGCGCGCGGTCGCGCGCTGCAGCGGAAATATTTATAACTTTATAAAACGGGGGCTCAACTAATTGAACAGTGATTTTAGCGGAATCACCCGCTACAGCGCACGGTCACGCGCTGTCGTGGTCTACAACAAAAATATTCATAACTTTATAAAACAGGGGCTCAACTAATTGAACAATGATTTTAGCGGAATGACTCGCTGCAGTCCGCGCACTGTAGCAGTCTGCAGTGGGACATCTTTAAAAGCTCACACGCGGTAGCGCGCGACAGCGTAGGACTTGGCGAATGTGCGAAGGATCATTGCACGCCACCACGACGTGCTACAGCGTGCTGTAGCGCGCTGCAGCGGCTCGCCAAAAATTTTTCCGAGACAAGCATTAAATGCGGCTGGGGACACGACCTCTATCCTGCATTTTGTCCCCAGCCATCATTCCCTGCTGTAGTCCCTTTTATTTGAAAAAGGAAACTTTGAGGTGATGTTTTGGGTAAATAATTGAGGATTATTATCACCTCACCATAAATGGAGGTTATTGTCATGATGAATTCAAATTTTTATATGGAAAAGCTAGTTTGAAATGTGGAGGAGGATGGCAGCCCCCCTTCCTATAAATACCCCTCCTCTTGACTAGAGGAGGGTTCACAATTTTAGCAAAAATTCTACTAAGTAAGGAGGAGAGCCAAGGGAAAAGAGGAACTCCTCAAGGGTGGAAGCAATCTCTTGCTTTGGAAGAGGAGGAAGAAGACAGCATTAGAGGCATAAGGAGGGAACATTGAGAAGGAGAAGAAGGATTCTGGAGAACTTTTATGGAGTGTTCCTAGTATTTTCTAAACTCCACTCTTGTATTTATTTTTAGTTGACCATGAAAAGGTCTTTATTCATGTATGTGTTTTTCTTCTTTTCTTGGGCAATGAGTAGCTAAACTCCCTTGGGGAGGGTTGGGGGTTAAGTCCCATTTGCATAATGTAATATTAATGTATGAATGTTTTCCCTCAAGCATAATTTGTTTGTAATTTTAATGCCTTACTAAGAAATTCTTATCTAATTAGTCTTGAATGTGATTATGAGAAAAGAACTAAAAATAAACTCCAAGAACTAATTGTCTTGTACTCCTTAGCTCACCTTAGGTTGGATGCTATATTATGAGTGCATGAAGGCTTGGAACCATGTGAGAAAGTTCATAAGCTCAATGCACCTCAATCTAAGCTCAACCAAAGAGTTGAAGCAAGTTATGCTAAGACCCACTAAATGAGCTCCTTAGCTCAACATAATTGAGGTAGAGGAAGGAAGTCTTGAGTGCTCATAAACTATGTGATATAATTGTTGAGCCCAACATGTGAATCCCTTATCTCAACTATGTATGATGTGAGTGATGCTCATATTGGAAATCAATACTTGTAAGATCCCAAGGTTTTAAAAATCAAGCTCTCCTTGATCAAGAGAATAAGATTAAAATTTAAATCCTAAGAATGTTACAAGAATCTTTGTGCCAAAGTAGAACCGAATGTGAGTTCATTTTGTGCACGAGATTTGAACTTGTAAGACCATGAGCTAGACTCAAGGACAACAATGTGCACTTGATTTTAATTATATTAAATGATAAAGCTTGAGGAACCAATCTACATGAATATTACATCATGACATGTGGGATGGCCCCAACTCTCCTCTTTCTTAAATCTTGCTTAGTGAATATTTGTGCTAATTTTAGACCACTCATCCAATACATACTATAGCTTAAACATTAGTGAGAATAGATACAGCTTAGTGCCAAATTAACCAATTCTCTGAGGATCGATAAATTCCCAGAAAGTCACACTTTCCACTTATTACTTCAGACCACGTACACTTGCGTGAAAGCGCAGACGTGTATCTACATTCTGTCATAAAACAATCTTTATGAGGTGAATCACATTCATACTATTGCTGTAGAGCTTCACATCCTCCTACTCCTTACCAATTCATCTCATCACTCGCCTCAATGATGATGACATACTCAATCTCCATGGTGGATATAATAATAATATTCAGTAGCCTGGAGATCCAGCTCACCGCAGTAGTTCTTAATGTGAACACATATTTGATAGTTTTCATCCAGCTATCAACATCATCTGCAAGATCTGAATCTTCAATCCCTGTAGAGTAATATTAGGCCTACCAAAGCAAAGTGCTTTGACCATTGTTCCCTTCAAATACCTCAAAATCAACTTGACCACTTCCCAATAGTGATTCCATTAATTTTCCATGAATCTGCTGCCTCTCCCATTTCATGTTCAATATCCAATCCCATGTAGATCATCACGTACGTCAAGCTCCCAACCATTGAAGCATAAGAAAACTTCTTCATGTGTTCCTTGTCCTCTCCAGTTTTTGATATCCAATCTTCTGATAATCTGAAGTGACTATCTCGGGGAGTGCCCACTAGTTTTTCCTTGCTCTTGTTGAACATGTTCAACACTTTTCACCATATTCCTTTAGAGATGATTTTAGAATTAATACACTTCTCTTCCCATTGATTCTCATTCCAAGAATCTGCTTGGCTGGCCCCACATCCTTCATGTCAAATTCTTTTGACATTTGCTTCTTCAATATCTTAATCTTCTCTATATATAATCTTGCAGTCAATATATCATCCATGTATAACAAAAAGATGATATAGGAGGACATACATTATCTCATATAGTAGTAGTGATCCACCTAACACATAGTGTACCCTATTTCATACATGAACATATTAAATCTACTTTACCATTGTATATGCACCTATTTTCAGCTATAGGGGCTCTTCTTGAGCTTGCACGCAATCTCTGCTTTACCTTCAAGCTGATCAAACAAGTCGCTGATTCGGAGTAATGAATACATGTTCTTCACTGTCACCTTTTTAAGCTTGCGGTAATCAATACACATCTGCATTGAGCCATCCTTTTTCTTGACAAATAGAATGGGAGCTCCCTAAGGCAATATGCTAGGTCAAATGAAGCCTTTCTCAAGCAACTCATGCAGTTGCTCTCTCAGATCTTGCAACTCCTTGGGTGCTATTCTATACAGGGCTTTGGATTTAGGCAAAGTTCCTAAGAGAATTTCTATATAAAACTATACCTCAGGTAAATAAGGTAGTCATGATAATCTATAGGGAACATATCCAGGAACTCCCTAACAATGTTAGTGTCCTCCAAAACTCTATCTTCCTTTCCTTCACTAATTAAGGTTACTAAAATCCCTAACAATAGAGTTTGACCTAGTGTCCTCCAAAACTCCAATCAATGTTCAAACTCTATCTTCCTTTCCTCCAAAACTCTAGCTGCATATTTATTTTGTATTTCTACTAATGAGGCGCTCGGCTTCTATCGCATTAATTAACGATGCAATCAAACCAAGCTTACCTACGAAGACTTCGGGGTTCTTCCCTACCCTTAGAGTAACTTTCTTCTTATGAAAATCTATTACGATGTTGAACTTACTTAACTAATTCAAGCCTAAGATTATGCTGAAATTTGTGATCGACATGACTATAAGCTTTGATTGAAAGATTTGGTTACTAAATTGGATGTCTAACTAGAAAAACTTATTATCTCTCATTTTAGCTCCAGATGGCATCTGCACATGCAAAGCATTGCCCAAGCTAAAATATTGAAAGTTGAGAAAAAAAAATACAATTCTCAGATATAAAAGAGTGACTAGCACTCGTATCAAAAAGTGTGTCATAAGGTTGGTTTTTAATGAAAAAAATTTATATAGCAGGAAAATAAAATCGTATTTAATGACTAATATAATAAAAACAAAAAGCCCAAAAATAAATATGCAGGAAAGAAAGACAAAATAACATAAAATAAATGTAGAACATACTAGTAACAATATCATTATCTTCCTGGGCAATAATAAAAGTCAGAGTATACACATGGGGTACAATAGTAGATTGGACAATAGCTTTGCCCTTTGCATTACTCCTCACCTGAGCTTGCTTATGGATAGGTGTAGGTACTCCCCTTGGGTTTTGAGCACTTCGACTAGCTGGAGGAGGCATAATGGTAAATGCTGGAGCTTGAACATTGATTGGAGTGGGGTCATGAATGGTAGCTTGGCAATTGATCCTTGCTTTATCCCCGGTCCACACCACTCTGCAGTCCCAGTACCAGTGACTAGTTTTGCCACATGTAAGACATTAATTGCCATAGTGATAATACTTAGCGTATGGATGCTACTTCTGGTAATGACCCCCAAGCTTTCTGGGTTGGCTTTGAGTGAGCTGGTAGACTTTAGGTCCCTGCGAGCGGTTCCTCTTAAACGGCTCGGACTTGGGGGTTGTTGAATGAAGTATATTCTTGAGCTCCATCTAAGTTTAATGGTGCTCAATCATTCAAGATCCCTCTAGCAGCTTAGAAAAATTTTCATGATGCTGGGATATAAGGTGGCTCTTGATTGAGTCCTTCAATCCCTTGAGAAAGCAGCTGTATTTAGCCGATTCAGCACAAATAAGATTGGGGGAGAAACGAGATAGTTTCCTAAACTCCATCTCGTAAGAAAGTACTAACCTATTTTGTGGTGCCCCACCCCCACCATGGTCGTGTTAACACATATGTTAGCATGATTACGGCGGAGTGGTCACGGTGGCAAATCTCTCAATTATAGATATACTAGGTTTTCACCCTAATTTATTGATTACTAAGGGATATGCCTCATAACTGAACTAAGACTTCACTAAATGTACATGCAAGAAATATAAAGTGTGGAAGCAAATAAAATCTATCATCAATTAACCATAATATTAAAAGAAATATAGTCTAACTCAGAATAAAACATGCAGTAAAGAAAATACATTAGAATCCTTTATTATTACAATATTTAAAATAAATTTTAACTGAATAGTAAACACTTATTCTCACAGAAATAAAAGTAAAGACTATCTAAAGATCCACAGCAATGGGAAGATCCTCCACCAAATCAAGCTCCTCTCTTAGTTCTACAACCTTAAATAGCTCAGAATTTGATATTGTCGATTTTACAATGCCAGGGCCCAACCAAAAAGAAAAAAATATGATTAGATAAATGTCTAAGTACATTTTAGGCTAATTATAAAAATTTCATTTTAAGTTATCATATTAAATGAACATTTAAGAAATTAAATGGTGCAACAAGCAACAAAGAAACATAGGATAACTATAAAGAAGGCATTTATAACGTAACATGATGAAGTATATAAGAAAATATACATCAACTAGAAGCTATAATAAGGTTAGGCAATATATGTGCATAAAAGTAAAAAAAATGACTAAAAGAAAGTCATAAAAATGCATATGATCATGTGGAATATGCTAATTTAACAAAAGTAAATCCGAACTAATATAAAATAGAAGCTAAACATACCAAATATAGCATCCTATGAGTAGAAGTAAAGAAAACTACTGAAACAATAATAAATGTGTGCAGAATAGAAAATAACATGTAAACATGCCACAATAGAAAAGCTGGCTATTAAAACCACAAAAACTATACTGTAACTAAAAAATCACTAAAATTAGAGATATGCCTAAGTTAGTGCTGTCATAACATAAACTAGATAAATAAAGCCACTGAATAGAAAGTCCCACACACATCATCTAGCCAAACATAAAGCTATATCCAATCGGGCTATAAAATTAGGCATGTAATATCTAGCCAACCAAAAAGCTAGATCAAGTCGATTATAAAACAAAAGAACAAAATTGTAGAGATAGACTAACTTGGACACCCTTTACTAAACTGATAACTAGAAGAACATAATATAATGATTAAGATTTATAATGTATATGCATTTCAAAATGGACATAGTATACTCATTAAGTATCCTATGTTCAACTATACGTCCAAGATATAAGGCTCAGATACAAGATGTGCGAAGCATCAAAGTTTAAAGTAAGCAAAACTCTACTAAACTATGTGATATATCTTGTTATCTAATTTATCCATTTTAACTATTCTAAGTTTACACAAGCTCAAGATCTCCAATATCCTACTATCCAGTATAAACTCAGATTCACGGACTTATCAAATTCAACATTAGAACTTAATAAGTTTTATCTTCGAATTAAGCTCAAGATCTCAAATATCCTACTATCCAGTATAAACTCAGATTCACGGACTTATCAAATTCAACATTAGAACTTAATAAGTTTTATCTTCGAATTAGAAATGTCGCATACAAAGGTTTAATTATCCTAATTTAATATATTTAACAATCCCAAACTAATTTTGATTGAGATAATCAAGATTAAGGATTTTAGAGACAAACTCTAAACATGGGGTTCAAACTCTAAAATCCAAGGTACTAACAACTATAGATCTAAGGTTTTCACAAATCTTAGGAACTAAAGGTTAAGATAATCTTATTAAGTGAAATCAAACTTATTAAGATAGAACTCTAATCTTAAAATAAAGTCAAAAGATAAAATAATCAAAATTAAAAGATATATCTAAAAATCTAAAATCAAGGATTCATTCCATCGAATAATCCATTTACATAAGGAATGAAATATAACCTAAGTTCATTACTAAGCATTAAGGAAGAGAGTCCTAAAAGCTTATGAGGGAAAAGATACATAAGGAATTTCCTAATAAAATAACTTAAGGAAAGCCTAATAATTGAACACTAAGGTTTAATATTGAATTTAATTAACTTGATTTGGGATTAGGGAAAGACATAATGTGAGTTCAAATCCACATTATGAAATTCATAATTTAACTTGGGTAATAATTAGGGGAAAATTAGGATTTTGCTTTAATATCAAATTAACATATCTAAATGATCTAAAATTGATTCCAAAATATTTACTTTTTTGATTTTAAGGAAAATGACAGATTTCGAGGGCTTAAGAACACTTAAACCTAATTTTGGGCAAAATGACCAAAATGCCCCTCCTTAACGGTCAAAAATGAAATTTTTAGAATTAGGGATCTAAATTGAATTCTACTAATGCCAAATGGTTTTTTACTATCTAATATAATGATAGGCACTAAGAACACCTAATTTGGCCAAGGATTAAGGCTAATGAGCTCAAATTAGAGTTTTAGCTTATTAAGGGTTGATTAGCAAAATTACTTAGGGAAATCTAAATTTTTTGTTTTATTTAGGCTCTACTCTATCTAAGGATTCCATAGAAAATAAGTTTGCTAAATTATGAGGTTGAATGACCTAGTTATGGTAAAAATAAGATTTAACCTAACATGGTGATTGAGAGAGATTGAGAGTGGGGTTCAAAAAGCCAACTTCACCAATTGGTGATCAAATTTAGTAAAGTCAGTGGCTATGAGTTCCATATAGCACACTGAGCACAATGACAGTGAGTTTGATCAATTTGAACTTCAATTGATTAATTTAGGCCTTAATTAAGGTTTATAGTGATTAGTGAGTGATTAGTGAAATTAATTGCAGAAAATATATTTTGACTCTGCCAATATGTTCTACTATGTTTGGTGAGTGATCAGAAACTTGAAATTTAAAATTTAGATTATTAATGAGCTTAATATTTACTAATCTATTTTTAGGATAATTAGGGCTAATTAAAAAATTGACTTATTAAAATTGAAATTTTCTTGTAGTTTACTGATCCATACATTTTTTTGATCAAAATTGTATATTTGATCATATAATTTAGAGCTAAATTGGCTGATTAAGAAGCTAATTAAAATCTGGGGCATAATGGGGTTTAATTAGCCTAAAATGATCATTAGCAAAAATAAGGACCAAACACAAAAATTAGCCCTTCCAAAATTAATTTTGCTGAGAAAAATGACATATAATTTTGCTACGATTGAATTTCTGGATTTAAAGTTATGAGGGCTTAAAGATTTCTAATTAATTAATTTAATTAAGCAAATCTAAATTAATTAATCCTTAATTTAAATTCTAAGAAACAGTAGCTAACCACGACAGAGCCCACAACCAACGACTTGGAAGGCAAAGGCTTGAGCGACATCACGCAGGTCGTGCCTGATCGACTCGACCCAGAAGTAGGCATGGATAAAAATGACATGGTGAAACTCATCACGGAACGGTTAGGGTATCAAAATTGAAGGCCTTCCCGACATCACCAGAGGCTGACCAACCCATCACTGGAAAGGTGTGGGGCCCCCGTACTAACAATAAGGAAGTACGGTGCTCCAACTGTGGCAAACCCCCAACTTAAGTAAAGTTAGGTAAACCCAACCTACCTTAAGCCAAAGACTTGTCACCAAGTACTATAACATTCATTAATATATATATATATATATATATATATATATATATATGTAAATATCAAAGTGGCAGAAGCAATAGGCGAGTAGTAACATCCACAAGCATACATAGTAGAAAGAGGAAAAAAAATAATACAGTAACTCATCGAAATGCAGAAATGAAATACATCCAGAATTAATTATTACAAACTGAAGTTTAAAGAGAATGAAAATGTCTCTCAATCTCACTAAAATAAAATGCAAAATCTATCTAAACAGCAGCAGCACAATCCTCCTCCTGAACCTGCTCCTCTCCTCCGACACTGCCCACGAACAAGTCTGAATCTGACATTTGTCGGTATCACAAATGCTAGGGCCCCAGCTAACAAAACAAAAAGGTTACACTTAGATAGTTGTCTAAGTATATTTTAGGCTATTTTAATGAACTGATTATTTTAAAGATATCACATTTAAATTATCTGCACTTGCGAGCAATAATGGGTGCAAGAAGCTATGAAAAAAATGGGTGTAAAAACCCAGGTTGTTACTTTGCTCAATTAAGACTAATCTAAGTCTTAATAAAGGTTCTAAGTCACTAATTAAGTGATTTGAAAACTCATCTCTAAAACCTAGGTCAAACCAGAAGTCAATAAAGTCAAAACAAGAATTCTGGAAAATCCCAAAACCTGGAAATTTGACTTTTTATTTAGACCTCAGATTGAAAATCTGACTTCGCCATCGCATTCAAAACACCCAAATTAGCTAAGGGTGAAATTTTGGAGGCATTTGGAAGTCGTTGATTTTTCGTCGAATAATTTAATAATATTTAAATACCTGAAAAAAATCAAATAAATAAATACTCGTCGAAATGAAAATCCGAGTGCGCCGTTGCGTTCCTCACCCTTCAATTAGCTAAGGGTGATTTATTGAAAATTTTTGGGATGCATTTAATAGGGTAGATTTAATTAATGAAATTTGTATAAATTAATTTAAATAATTATTTTAAATATTTGAAGTTAACGGCACCGTCCACTTACAGCTAACGCCGTCGCTCCATTTTCTTTTTCCGCCGTTCCATCTGATGGATCTCGCGGACCGTCCGATCAAAAGATCGGACGGTCACGCGTTTGTCTTCCTCGCGAGCGCCGAGGGATGCAGCGCGTGTCCTGCATCTGGACACGCGGCGGAGCCGGCGCCGCGTGGACCTTCCCACCGCTCATAGTCACCGCGTTAGAGCTTCCATAAGATCCTTAGGACCTCTGTCGTGCTCGGTTTCAAACGAGAAGTTCAGAGCCAACGGATCAAGCCTCGTCTATTTGAAGCCGTCCAAACTTAAGGTACCGATTCTCCCTCTATCCTTTATTCTTGCATAGCCTTTTCAATTCGAAAAACTATTTCAAGAATTTGATTGTCAATCTATCAGGACCGATCGAACTCATTCGAACTATAATGAGTTCGATCGATCCAATTTATCGAAAGTTAAACAGTAGAAACCGTTAAGCATATAGCGTTTCGATAGGGACCCCTAGGGTTTGATATTGCTTGAGTTGTATGTCTTCTCCGGCAGTGCTTGAGGTACCAATCGAAAGGTCTCTTCGAGACCTTTCGATCGGTATGCGGCTCGTCGTCTGGCATTGCCGTCTTCGCCGTCAATTTTCGAGCCCTAGATTCCAGTCGTCGGGGCGATCGCGTGAAGACGAAGACGTTTCGGGTTATGATCGGGTCAGCCCGGGTCCGACCCGTGGCCCGTGACTTTTCGGCTGCCTCGGCAGGGCCCACCTCGCAGCGCTCCAGCCAACCGCAGGGCGACGCGTGGCATGTGAGTCAGCCGTCTGACCAATGGGGCCAGCCGTTCTCTGCTCAGCCAATAAGGCTCCGCCACGTGTCCTGCAGAAAAGTAAATAATAAAATTTAAATATATATAAATAAATAGTTAATTATAATTGAATTATAATTATTTATATATATATAATAACAGACTTAATTAATTTAATTAAACAGTATTAAATAATTAATTAAATACCAAATTTCAAACATTAATATCTTGCAAAATAAGCATCCAAATTATGCAAATAAATATACCAAATTGATCAAAAAATATGAGGAATTTATTGATGCCAATAATTTTGCATTTGGACCAGTATTTAGCAAAATGACATTTAGGGTTTAATTAAGTTCAAATTTATGTCTCAAATGTTCAATTAACCATAACTTTGTGTAGATTAATCCAAACATACCCAATATGGGTCTTAAAGTGATCAGAAAACCCTAAGGATTAATTTGGTAGTATTCATTTTGCTGTTTGGATTAGTATTTGCTTAATGACAATTAGGGACTAACCTTAATTAGCTTAATTAGACTTAGAACTTCAATTGACCATAACTTGGTCAATTGAGCTCCAAATTTGATGATCCAAAGGTCCATTTAGATCAGAAGAACTTAATTAACAGTAATATGTAAAAATATTTCAGATCCAACGGTTAGATTTGCTAATCATCCTTAATTACTCTAAATCTTGATTAGTGAATATTAGCAAATCTAGTAATCCAAATTGAGTGATTTAAGTTTCAGAGGACTCCTAGAACCACTTAGAATCTATCTGTGAGGTTTGATTAGTGTTTGAGTATTTAATTTTGCTAATCACTCACTAATCACTCATAACCCTAATTAGGTCATAATTTAGTCAAATTAGATCCATATTAAGCCTACCACATATCATTGTGATCAGTGGGCTATTTGTAATTCATAACCACTGATTTTGCTAAAATTGGATACTAATTGGCAAAGTTAGGTTTTTATCTCATAATTAAGAATACCTTAATTAACTTTAAACCATAGATCTTGTATTAGCCATAACTTGGCCAATACTTATCAGAATTTAGCAAATTTAAATTCTATGGAAAGCTTAGGCAGTAAAGAACAATAATCTAAAAGAAAATTTAACTTTCACTTAGCCAAATTACTAATTTGCCCTTATGAGTTAAATTCACTAATTTGATCTCATATGGCTTAATAATCACCCAAAATTAATTTAGTTACTGTCTAATCTTACATTAGATAGTAAGAATCATATTCCAAAAGAAAATTTCAGGAATTAAGCTCTAGATCAAAATTTAATCTTTTTGAACCCCTTTAGTAGGGGCAAAATGGTAATTTTGCTTAAATTTAGGGTTTAGCCTTCAAAAGCCCTAAATTCAGTTTCTAATAATTAGAAACAATAAATATAATGATTTAGAATAGGAATTTTATAAGTTAAATCATTAATTTTGATTTTTAATCAAAATCCCAATTTAGCTCCTTAAGAAAATTTCCTAAGTCTTAAGTGACTGATTTCTCATTCTTTAATCATTCTTAGATCTATCCTTAGGTCTTTATAACATTAGTTAGGATGTGTGTCTTGAGAGATACTCTTAGTAATTAAGAGCCTTATTTCCTAAGTTTAGGAATAGATTTTAAGTTAGAATTTATTTATTGAGTAAATTGGGTTACTCAAATAGATGAAACCTTGAGTTTACTAGTTTTTAGATTTTCTCAGTTTATTGAATGATTATTTGATCTTTAAACTCTAGAATTAAGAATAGAGATCTATCCTAATGAATTGATTTATCATTAGGACTTGCCTTAACTTAATCTGTGAGATTTGGGTTCTAAACTTAGACCCTTAGATTATACCTTTAGATTAAGTGATTAGACCCCATCATCTGGAGTCTAATTCTTAATCTATTCATCTTGATTTGGCTAATCAAGATGAGGTTGGGATGAATTAAATTACAAAACTAGGTCGATGATTTATTCATTTTAACCAAATAGTCATCTTTTGATTAAGTTATAATTAGGACTTGGCCAGTCCTAATTATCTTCAACAAGTAGGATTCGTGATTCTAAGTTACAGAATATGTAAGAATTGATAATTCTGAAACTTATGTAACTTAGAGTAGATAGAACGAATAAAGTAGATAACAACGGATATCACCTGTGTTTTAGATAGAGTTTCTTGCACTTTGATTTTGATGCTTTGCATTCCTTGATTTTGAGCCTTATACCTTGACATGTATTATGTATATAAGATATTTGATAAATATCTTATGTAAATTTGGAACATTATTTATAAGCGGCATTATGTTCATCTCACAAGTGGTTTGTAAGGTGTAGCTTGATTAGTATACCTCTTCGATCAACCCGTTCGGGGTCGGCAACCTTTCGAGGGTTTAATGTCCGACAGTCTATTGGCCATGCCTAGTCTGAGTGATAGGATGGATAAACTCTCGCCCTACTGACTACAGAGTCAGGATTCTGATATGGTTATACTAATTCAAGTACACTTACATTCAGTTCTGTCTTAGCTCATCAGGCTAAGAGTTTCAGTGATGTTCAGTTCAGAGTTTCTTAGCTCATCAGGCTAAGATTTGCTGATTTCGTATTCAGTTCTGGTGACTTATATAGTCACTGCAGTTTCAGCTTACAGTTACTGTTTTACTAGCATATTTTGCATTTCAGCACTGTTTTACTTTCAGTTTTTCTGCACATGTTATATATAGGATGCTAATTTTGCTTACTATTTTCTTATGCTTACTTAGGATGATAGTTGTTTTCAAATTCATACTGTTATGTATGTCACCTAGCATATTCTGTTTGATCATAAGCATGTTTTGGTTGTACCTTTTCTTACAGTTTAGTTTAGTCTATTGCTTACCTGTGTTTGTTGCAGTTGCTTGGAGGAGGTATGTATTACTTCCTATTTGTTTAGTTATAAACTGTGGTTTATAACTTATTACTGTTCTTTTGTACACTTTTCTGCACCTATTATGCTTAGTTCTGTTTATATGGTGATATCTACTTAATTTAATAAAATTGTTTGCCCTAAAATGTACTTAGACATATTGTATAACCAGTTTTTCTTTTGTTGGCTAGGGCCCTACCATTATGAAACTGATAATGGTAGGTTCTGAGTTTGTTGGAGTAGCAGATCCAGTAGAGAGCTTGCCATTGGAGGAGGAGCCCGTTCCTGAAGATCTGTAGCTTTAGTTTTTCTTTCAGTGAGATTGAGAGTTCCTTTCAGTTCTTTTAAACTTATTAAAATGTTGTAATAATACAGGTTTATATTTCTTTTTCAGTACTTTACTTATTCTGTATTGTTGTATTTATACTGTATTGGATGGATGTTATATTTTATGCTTCCGCACTCGGAGTTCATGTATGATCATTTAGTGATAGTATTTTTGGGATGAATGGCAAAGTCCTTAATTAAATTGGATTAGAATATGTGTCTAATCTAATCTTAAGTGGGGACCTTGTCATTTGGTAACCCCTCCACCGTAATCATGTTAACTTAAGGGTTAATAGGACCACGGTGGGGCAGGGCCACCACAATGGGTAACTATAAACTATCCATTTATAGCAAATCAACTAGTATGAAAAATAACATACAATGCAAAATAAGCAAGGTGAGGTGAAAAGCTAAAAAAAACAGCAACTATAATATAATTCTAAACCTAACATGCTTATGATCATATTAATATATGCTGGGTATATAAAGAATACAATATTGAATTAAACATGAAATTCTAGCATCCTAAACATGCCAATATATATTAGTAAACCATACGAGTATACATACAACATCCTAGTTAAGAAAAGGAAATAAAAAGGCCACTGAGACATATGGCAAAAGTAAGTAATCTATGTAAATGTGAGCCACTGAGACATGTGGCAAAAGTAAGGCAAGTACTAAAAGTAAGGCCACTGAAGCATGTGGCAAAGCAAAATAGAAAATAATACTGAACAATCCAGCTAAAGTAGCAATAAGCCTAAGAGATAGTACTGCCATACCAGCCAATAGGCCATACAGGGCCTCCAATATCAATCAATCAATCCCCAGCTAATAGGCCATCCCAATCCTCTAGGCCTGGGTCAATCCTACACAATACTATTACTGAAGAGGCAAACTATGCTAGGACATATTCTACCAAATGCAAGCAAAGCAAGAACTGAATGGTATGCAATTCAATTACTAACTTAGGATGTATCATCCATATCCTAAGTTCTTCTATTATACTCAAGGAATAAGGCTCAATAACCAAGGTATACAAAGCAATTCAAATCATAGTAAGCAAGGGACTCAATCTAAGCTCATGTGATATCTGATGTTATCTAATTACCAAATTTAGCTACTCTGAGAAGGTATAAGTTTAGGATCTCCAATATCCAGCTATCGAGTAGAATCTCAGATTTACGTCCTTAAAGTTAATATTAGAACTTAACAAGTTCTAATCCAAAATCATATGATGACTATATAGTTTAAGTAAATAAATTAACAACCTAATTTATTAATATTTTACTCTTCTACCCAAATCTTGATTAAGTAAATCAGGATTTAAGGATCTTGGATTTGAACTCCACTTTGGTGTTCAAAACCTAAATCCAAGGGGGGTGTCCTAATAAGAATCTAGGGTTCACACTCTATTCCAAAGTTAAGGATAAAGGATCCTATAAGCTGAATGATCCAAGAACTACGAACTTAGTGAAGGGATATTCTACTGATTATAAGATAAAATAATCAATTAAGAACTTGAGAATCTAAGATCTATATTCAATCTTTAAGATAATCTAATTATCTTGTAGATTGAATCACCCTATACCCACAAGGAAGGTTTCAAAGGGTTAAACAATCAATCATTTAAAGAATTTCAATTGGAGATGGTTCAATTCAAATTGGAGGTCTAAATCTAAGATCTAAGATCTAAGGTTCTGATGTTTGATCACTTTAGACTTTAAATTAGATTTTAACTTAGGAGTTTCCATTTGTATTTATTTTAGAATTTAAGTTTATAATCTAACTATATTGAACTCATTAAGTGAGATTTAATAGTTGCAATTGCTAGATTCAAGTATTAAGGCTAAGTGACTTCTTAAAGATCACTTAAGGTTTAAGTATCTTAATTGGGGGCTTAATTGAAGATTTCCTAGATTAATGACCAAATTAACATTGTTATTAGTTTAAAAGTTCAGAGAAACTTAATAATTAAACTGAGGTTGATTTACTGAATTTCCCTAGGTTTAAGGAGCATTTAAGCACATTTTGGTCAAAATGACCAAAATGCCCCTCTTAAGGCAAAAATTGGGATTTTAAGGTTTAGTTATCCAAATTAAATGTAATCTATTTTAATGTGTTTCATATGGATTAGTGAAGTGGGAAACACACTTATCTTAGGTTTTGACAACCTAATTAAGCTAATTAACCCTAATCACATATTTAGGCCAATTAGAGTGATTAGTGAATTCAGGGTATTCTAGGGCTATCCAACCTTACATTTAGGTTCTAATAAACTTAAGATAGCAGTGGGATTCACATTTGCCAAAATCAGAGGTTTAGTTATGGTTTAATTCACTAATCCCTAATTAAGGTGGTTAAGGAGTGATTAAGAAGACTAAATGTCCAAAATTGGTTTTAAGGGTCTACAATTATTCTTTAGGGTTTAATGAGCAATCAGAGCCCTTAATCAATTAATTTGGTGATTAATTAAATTTATTATGATTTAATTACAAATAGCAAAGGTTTGATTAATTAATTTAAATCCAACCATTGGATCTGTGATTTTAGTTTATATTTAAATTCCTTGTATTTTTTTAATTCAAATGGTATATTGGATCATACCATTTAGATCAGTATTATTAAAGTTATTTCAATTATTTATTCTGTATTTTTATTTAACTAAAAACTATAGGATAGGATTTATTAACTTATTTTCATAAGGAAAATAAATCCCTTATTCGATTTATTAAGCCGCGACCCAAAAATAAAAGGCGCGGGTCACGGGTCGGTCTGACCCGTGACTCCGTCTTCTTCCTTTCGTCAACACCCGACGCCCGAACCCTAGGGCGGCCTTCCATCGCCAAATTCTCTGCGCTCCGGCCACGCCCTGCCATGATCTCACTGGCTACACGATCCATGACCCTAGACGCATCGATTAAGCCAAGAAGCCCTAGCTGGGAGGCGCAGGATTGATGGAGTGCTACTCGGCGGAGGCTCTTCCTCAGGAGCACCTGTGAGGAGGGAATTCTCCTCACAGTGGCCACAAATTGTGGCCGTCTCAATCCCTACACGTTCAGGGACCTAAGAGGAAGCAATAGAGTGAGTAAAGAGGTCCTGGGATGGTCTGGATCAGTGGGGTGCTACTCGGGGTAGATCGTAGATGAGAACTATGGTTGAATCAAATGATTCCTGTCGAATCGATTGAGCTGATCAAACCCAGCCCTCGATATGGTTCGACAATTATCACCGACAGCTTCTAACATCTATCCTATGAATAATTTCCTTGAGGTAAGCCGTATTTGAGTGAAATGGCTCGATTGGCAGTGCGCTCTCAGACGACTATTATGCCATCTAACCCACTGCCAGGCCTCACCAGAAGACCTAAACGTCTGCTAGGAACTAAGGAGGGGTCCTAATGCATCATCTAGGCCAAAGAGGAAGCGAGTCGAGCTGAAACCAGCTCGACATAGATAAGGGGAAAAATAGGCTGTACCTTGGTTTGAAGAGCTGCAGCAACGAAGGCAATGCTGATAGCCTAGATTGCACCAGAGGCTTACAGGAGCTCGGCAAGGGGGTCTGAACTCCAGACCTCGCCCTCTATCAGCTGTACGCATCAGTCCAGATGCTGGGATTGCCGAGAGCTCCAGAACTCCAACTGGGAGAATTAGTGAGTCTCAGTAAGCAAAAGGGGTTCCCTGAGACGTGCTGAGGGTTTTTATAGGCGAGGGGGAGGTCCAGGGGTGGACACCATGGCTAGAGGCCATGGTGCAGGCTTGGACAGGGGTGGAACGACGGACCTCCATAATTGGGGCTTGTAGGGCCTTGTGACCTGCCGAGCATCATCCTACCAGAACTGAAAAGATCTTAACGGTCGAGAGGACGTGGCAGAGGGAGTGGGAGATAGGGTCGACGTGGATGGTACGAGCAAATTTTTGCTGTTAGGTTGAGGATCTCTTCGGGATGATGGTGAACAGGGCAGGGTGCTTGGCAGCCGTTTGATGGCGAAGACGTTGGAGATGGGCGGCCTGGTGTGGTTACTGATTAATGGAAATGCGGATCAAATTCTAAATGTCGGATATAAGATGCTGATCGAGTGTCCGAGATTAGATCAAGGGATGGAGTGGTGCAGGCCTTTGGATTACGCACTGAGATGCGTGCTAGACATCCTACTGGCTTAACACGGTGCGCCGCTGTCGGGACCCCGCAGCGGATCTACCGCGGTCCCGATAGCAAATCATGCCGATTTAATTAATTTTAAAAATTTAATTTAATAAAAATAAAACCAATTAAATAATATATAATTAATCTTAAATGTTCTAAACCCAATTTAGGACTAAATAAGCTCCAAAAATTCTCAAAAATTCACTCTTAGCTAATTTGGGGGTGAGGAATTCAAAAATAAAATCGGATTTTGATTTGGAGATCAATTTAATTTAGGTATTTTTCAGGGCAAAAAAAAAGTCCAAAATACCAAATTTTCCAATTTAGCTTCGATTGATTTCAAACTTCTAGGGCTAGGTTTAAATGACCCATTGAACTCAATGGAATCAAAATCAAAGCTTAGATTAGCTTAATTAATCTAAGCTTAGCTAAGATAACAATTAGGATTGTTACAGACTCCCCCACTTAAGAACGATGTCGTCCCCGACATCACTCAAGTGAAGAGAATACTACTGGGACAGAATAAGTTTCAAGTACAAAAGATGAGAGAGAGAAGAACAATTCCTGGTCTTGTAAAGAGCTGTGGATATTTATTGCGCATATCCACCTCTTTCTCCCAAGTAGATTCTTCCAAGTTCGGTTCTTCCACTGAATTTTAACCATAGGGATTGAGCGATTCCTTAGCTGTTTATGATCATGAGCTAAGATTCTGACAGGTTCTTCGGCATACGAAAGATCGGGTTAAATCTCTATTGCCGGAAGTTGAACGAGATGAAAAGGGTCTCGAAGTCATCTTCTCAATGATGATACATGAAATACTTTGTGAACAACTGCAAATCCATCAGGAAGATTTAATCGATAAGGAGATGACCCTACTTTGGCTAAAACCTTAAAAGGTCCAACGTAGCAGGGACTAAGCTTCCCAGCTATGCCAAATCTGAAGACATCTTTCATTGGGCTGACCTTTAGATAAGCAGAATCTCCCACATTGAATTCTATGAGACGATGATGAGAATCGTGATACTTGCTCTGATGATCTTGAGCTGAATGAATTCTCTGCTGAATCAGTTTGATCTTACTACTAGTTTCTTCAACTAATTCTGAACCAATGAGCTGAATGTTTCCTATTTCTGACCAAGCTAGTGGAGTACTGCATTTTCTACCATACAACGCTTCATAAGGAGTCATCTTAATACTGGCTTGAAAACTATTGTTATAGGCAAATTCCACTAACAGGATGTGATCTTCCCCGGAACCAGCGAAATCAAGAATACAGAGCCTGAGCAAATCTTCCAAAACTTGATTTATTCTTTCAGTTTGACCATCCGTTTGAGGATGAAAAGCTGTACTCATGGCTAGAGTCATACCCAGGTCTTGATGCACAGCTTGCCAAAACTTGGAAGTAAATCTGCTATCTCTATCTAATACGATTAATTTTGAAATCTCGTGCAATCTGACAATTTCCTTGATGTAAAGTTTTGCCAACTTCTCTACAGAGTCTGTTTGACGGATGGGAAGAAAATGCGCTGATTTGGTTAAGCGGTCTACTATGACCCAGATCGCATCAACACCTGATTTTGCACGAGGCAATCCCATGATAAAGTCCATAGATATATCGAACCATTTCCATTCAGGGATATCTAATGGATGCAAAAGACCACTAGGTCTTTGGTGTTCAGCCATTACTAAATTACAGGCATGACATTTGGCCACAAAGTCAGCTATATCTTTCTTCATACTTGACCACCAAAATGATTGTTTTAGGTCCTGATACATCTTAGTATTGCCTATATGAATATGATATCCAGAATTATGGCCTTCGACTAAAACTTCTTGATGCATAGACTTAGGAATCCACAATTGATTACCTTGATAAATTACACCATTCCACAATTGTAGATCATGACGAAGACCACCTTCGATATCAGCTTTAAGCTTCAGATACTCATCATCTTTGGTTTGCAAGATAGAGACATCTCGGTGGAAAGTGGGTTCCACATTAATATTTGCTAATAGCGAACTCAGCATATCTCCACTGACTAGAGAAATCTCAAGCTTACAAAATTCAGGTTCTAAAGAACTGGATGCAATCATAGAGGTTAAAGTGGCATGATGACTAAGAGCATCGGCTACTACATTCGCTTTTCTTGGATGATATTGGATACTGAGGTCATAATCGCTGATGAGCTCCAACCATCTTCTCTGATGGCAATTCAACTCTCTCTGGGTGAAGATATATTTCAATTGATGATCAGTGAAAATTGAACACTGCACTCCGTATAGATAGTGGCACCATATTTTCAAGGCAAATATCACGGCTGCAAGTTTAAGATCATGGACTGGATAATTTCGCTCATGGGGTTTTAACTGACGAGAGGCATAGGCAATTACCTTACCCACTTGCATTAAAACACAACCTAGACTGATTCCAGAGGCATCGGTATATACTTGATAATTCAAGCCTTCTTTAGGTAGAACAAGAACTGGAGCGGTAGAAAGTGCATCTTTTAGAGTTTGAAATGCTTCCTCGCATTCAGGACTCCAAATGAACGGAACGACCTTTTGAGTCAATTTAGTCAACGGTGAAGCAATCTGGGAAAAGCCTTTGACAAACATTTCTGTAGTATCCCGCTAATCCCAGGAAACTTCTAATGTCGGTGAAGACTTAGGTTGAGCCCAGTCCTGAATAGCACGCACTTTACTCTGATTTACTCGAATACCCTGAGCATCGACTACGTGCCCCAAGAATGCAATGGAATTGAGCTAAAACTTGCACTTGGAGAACTTGGCATACAGTTGATGCTCGTGCAAAGTTTCTAACACTAACCTCAGATGTTCTTCATGATCTCTCAAAGTTTTGGAATAAATGAGAATATCGTCAATGAAGACGATTACAAACTTGTCCAAATATGGTTTTAGCACTCATTGCATCAAATCCATAAAGATTGATGGTGCATTGATGAGTCCGAATGACATCACAAAAAACTCAAAGTGGCCATAATGGGTACAGAAAGCAATCTTTCCTACATCATCTTCTTTTACTCGCAGCTAATGGTATCCAGACCTTAAATCAATCTTGGAAAATATAACAGCTACGGATAGCTGGTCGAACAAATCATCAATTCTAGGTAGTGGATATTTGTTCTTCACAGTGACCTTATTCAATTCACGATAATCTATACACATACGCATAGATCCATCCTTCTTTTTCACAAATAAAACTGGCGCTCCCCAAGGAGACATACTTGGCCTGATGAAGCCTTTACTCAAGAGCTCTTACAATTGCTCGTTGAGCTCTTAAAGCTCCTTAGGTGCCATCCAATAAGGTGCTTTAGATATTGGTTGGGTACCAGGGAGTAATTCAATAGAGAATTCTACTTCTCTGAAAGGAGGTATACCAGGCAAATCTTCTGGAAATACATCGACAAATTCCTTTACTACCTTACAATCAGAAAGAGAGATACTCTCTTTTATTTTGCCCATCATAGTAACTAGGTAAGCAGTACAACCTTTAATAATCAATTGTTTGGCTTTAATAGCATTTATTAAGGATAACTGCATGCTGGTTTTTCCTAGAAACATTTCAGGCTTGCCCTGGGAATGTAGAGTGACTTTCTTCTTATGACAGTTTATCACGGCATTATTGTCATTGAGCCAATTCATCCCAAGGATGATATCAAAGTTTGATATTGGCAGGATGATTAGTTTGGCATATAATTCTTGATCATTTATCGAAACTTTGATGTTACAAAAATTTATGGGCATTTAGTTGGATTTCAGATGGAAGTCCAACACTCAACTTTTGTGCTAAGTTGTATGTGTGAAGTTGAAGGGTATTGACAAATCGTTCAGAGATAAACGAGTGATTAGCACTGGTATCGAATAATACATTACACAGTTGGTTGTTGAAGTAAAGTGTGCCTAATTCATACGAATTTCATTAAAGACTTGCAGAAATCAGAGTACAGCAATGCAATTATCAAAGGAAAAGTTTAGAGATATGTACCTGAAACCATATTGTAATCTTCAGCGGCTTCAATAGGAGTTAAAGTATATACTCGTGCTAGACCAGTAGGACCATTGTTAGTCTGCCTTTGTATATAGTTCTGAGAATTAGGAATTGGTGACTGTATTGGAGCAACTTTAGATGTAGGGGCTGGCATTATAGCCAGATTGGGTTCTCCCCAGTTCAACGGAGTTGCATTGAATACTTGCTTCTTTTGATGGGGCTTCATTGGAACTCCATCTATTGTCTCTGTGTAATCGCAGTGGCAGAACCTGTGTCCTGTGCGCCCACAATTGTATCATTTATGGCCAAAGTGGCAACACTTGCCATACAGATGAGGTTTGGTACAGCTTTGAATTTGTTCGGTGGTCGGTGCAGCTTCTAGCTGATAGACCTTTGTGGGATTAAACTGGTGCCTCTTGAAGGTTTCTTGTGGGTTCTGGGTCGTTTGTGCCCACCGCTTGAGATTATCCTCAGATTGGTGGTGCTCAATTACTTTAGCTATTTCTACTAACTTGAAGAAGCTAGTTAAGTAGAGTGATACAATTTGATTCTTCAACGAATCTCAAAGTCCACAAAGGAAGCGGTGGCACTTAGTTGATTTAGATTGAGTGACTTCTGGCACAAAGCAGATTAATCTACGAAACTCCCTTTCATATTCAGCAACTGAATGACTCCCTTGAGTCAACCTTATGATTGTGTCTGTGATAATGCTTTGTGCAGATGGGGGAATAAATTCAGCCTTGAAGGCTTCAACAAATGCATCCTAGGGAATGTCAATTGACGAACTGGGTGTTTCTGACTTCTTCCCACCAATATTCTGCCTCGGCATGGAACAGATGGGTGGTGAGATAGATGTCTTCGGAGTTCGGATTCTTCGGACTGATCAGATCTTTTTCCACAGCCTTCAGCCAATCGGCGGTATCCATTGGTGACAAATTCCCGCCAAAGGTTGGAGGCCTTAACCTCAAGAAATTGTGAAGGAGATTATCCGCCGGGTGATGTAAGGAAGAAGCAGCTTGTGGAGCATGCATTGTTGGAGCAGCAACAGTGACTGGAGTTGCACGATCATTTAATAATTTCTGTACGATAGTTGCCTGTTGAGCTTGATTTTCTAACAGAGTTGCCACCATGGCTCGCAGATGAGCACCTCATCGTTAGAACTACTAGAGGCAACAATGTTCTTGACAGGAGTAATGGTAGGTGGTGATCCAGAATCCATTCTAGTTTAATTTTAAAGAAAAAGATAAACTAAGAATTTACTCTAAGGAAGGGAAATCAAAATCTTTCATTAATTATAGAAATAAGGGATTACAATGCCAAAACTGTAAATCTAATAGGGTTGCTTGAGAATGAAATAACATTTATCCTAACAATCACTCAAACATTATCAATATACTCTGCCCTAAAGGCTGCACAAAAGTCATCAAAAGTGATTTCCTGACTCTTCCTGTTACCTTTCTTCTCGAGCCTTGCCATGGTCTCATACCACCAAACTCCGGTGTAATCCACCATCAGGTCTGTCACAATATCTACATAAAGTGACTCAGAACACTCTTTGTGTATCAGAATGGACTCCACTCGGCTCAACCATTCTTGTGCGTATATGGGAAAGTTGAGCCCTCGATATACTGCTTACTGTAGAAGCTTCTCCAGGACTAAGATCCCTTTTGCCGAAACTCCTTCAATCCGCCTGTTGCTTTCTTGCCTCCACTTGAAGCTACAGCTCCAAACTGTCTTGTAAGCATGCAAATAATAGTCTATACCAGACTCTCCAGAATTCATTTGACTATGAGGATAGAATTTTATTACATTGGTGCTAGACTCAAGATGAATAAATTATTAGGATGGGAGTATTCTCCTTCTACATTTTGCATAGAGCTACTAACATTACTATGTTGTGGATGTTACCTATATTGATATTTGTATTTTAGAAGAACGGTCCATTAGGTATAAAGGAATCATAGATCCTATTCTGACACCTTATGGTGTTCTCTGATACCAACTGTGGGGCCCTCGTACTCACAACAAGGAAGTACGGTGCTTCAACTGTGGCAAACCCCCAACTTAAGTAAAGTTAGGTAAACCCAACCTGCCTAAAGCCAAGGACTTATCACCAAGTACTATAACATTTATCAATATATATATATGTAAATATCAAAGTAGAAGAAGCAATAGGCGAGTAGTGACATCCACAACATACATAGTAGAAAGAGGAAAAAAAAATAATACAGTAACTCATCGAAATGCAGAAATGAAATATATCCTGAGTTAATTATTACAAACTGAAGTTTAAAGAGAATGAAAATATCTCTCAATCTCATTGAAATAAAATGCAAAATCTATCTAAACAACAATAGCACAATCCTCCTCCTGAACCTGCTCCTCTCCTACGACACCGCTCACGAACAAGTCTAAATCTGACATTTGTCGGTATCACAAATGCCAGGGCCCCAGCCAACAAAACAAAAATGTTACAGTTAGACAATTGTCTAAGTACATTTTAAGCTATTTTAATGAACTGATTATTTTAAAGATATCACATTTAAATTATCTGCACATGCGAGCAATAATGGGTGCAACAAGCTATGAAAGAAATGGGTAATTATAAACTATCCATTTATAGCAAATCAACTAGTATGAAAAATAACGTACAATGCAAAATAAGCAAGGTGAGGTTAAAAACTAAAAGAAACAACAACTATAATACAATTCTGAACCTAACATGTTTATGATCATATTAATATATGCTGGGTATATAAAGAATATAATACTGAATTAAACATGAAATTCTAGCATCCTAAATATGCCAATATATATAAGTAAGCCATACGAGTATACATACAACATGCTAGTTAAGAAAAGGAAAAGAAAATGCCACTGAGACATGTGGCAAAAGCAAGCAATCTATGTAATGTGAGCCACTGAGACATGTGGCAAAAGTAAGGCAAGTACTGAAATTAAGGCCCCTGAAGCATGTGGCAAAAAAAAATAGAAAACAATACTGAACAATCTAGCTAAAGTAGCAATAAGCCTAAGACATAGTACTGCCTTACCAACCAATAGGCCATACAGGGCCTCCAATATCAATCAAAAAATCCCCAGCAAATAGGCCATCCCAATCCTCTAGGCCTGGGTCAATCCTACACAATACTATTACTAAAGAGGCAGACTATGCTAGGACATATTTTACTAGCTGCAAGCAAAGCAAAAATTGAATGGTATGCAATTCAATTACTAACTTAGGATGTATCATCCATATCCTAAGTTCTTCTATTATGCTCAAGGAATAAGGCTCAATAACCAAGGTATGCAAAGCAATTCAAATCAAAGTAAGCAAGGGATTCAATCTAAGCTCATATGATATCTGATGTTATCTAATTACCAAATCCAGCTACTCTGAGAAGGTACAAGTTTAGGAACTCTAATATCCAGCTATCGAGTAGAATCTCAGATTTATGTCCTTAAAGTTAATATTAGAACTTAACAAGTTCTAATCCAAAATCATGTGACGACTATATTGTTTAAGTAAATAAATCAACGAATCTAATTTATTAATATTTTACTCTTCTACCCAAATCTTGATTAAGTAAATCAAGATTTAAGGATCTTGGATTTGAACTCCACTTTGGTGTTCAAAACCTAAATCTAAGGGGGGTGACCTAATAAGAATCTAGGGTTCACACTCTATTCCAAAGTTAAGAATAAAGGATCTTATAAGCTAAAAGATCCAAGAACTACGAACTTAGTGAAGGGATATTCTACTGATTATAAGATAAAATAATCAATTAAGAACTTGAGAATCTAAGATCTATATTCAATCTTTAAGATAATCTCATTATCTTATAGATTGAATCACCCTATACCCACAAGGAAGGCTTCAAAGGGTTAAACAATCAATCATTTAAAGAATTTCAATTGGAGATGGTTCAATTCAAATTGAAGGTCTAAGTCTAAGATCTAAGATCTAAGGATCTGATGTTTGATCACTTTAAAGTTTAAACTAGATTTTAACTTAGGAGTTTCCATTTGTATTTATTTTATAATTTAAGTTTATAATCTAACTATATTGAACTCATTAAGTGAGATTTAATAGTTGCAATTGCTAGATTCAAGTATTAAGGCTAAGTGACTTTTTAAAGATCACTTAAGGTTTAAGTATCTTAATTGGGGGCTTAATTAAAGATTTCCTAGATTAATGACCAAATTAACATTGTTATTAGTTTAAAAGTTTAGAGAACCTTAATAATTCCCTAGGTTTAAGGAGTATTTAAGCACATTTTGGTCAAAATGACCAAAATGCCCCTCTTAAGGCAAAAATTAGGATTTTAAGGTTTAGTTGTCCAAATTAAATGTAATCTATTTTAATATGTTTCATATGGATTAATGAAGTGGGAAACACACTTATCTTAGGTTTTGACAACCTAATTAAGCTAATTAACCCTAATCATATTTTTAGGCCAATTAGAGTGATTAGTGAATTCAGGGTATTCTAGGGCAATCCAACCTTACATTTAGGTTCTAATAGACTTAAGATAGTAGTCGGAATCACATTTGCCAAAATCAGAGGCTTAGTTAGGGTTTAATTTACTAATCCTTAATTAAGGTGATTAAGGAGTTTTTAAGAAGATTAAATATCCAAAATTGATTTTAAGGGTCTACAATTGTTGTTTAGGGTTTAATGAGCAATCAGAGCCCTTAATCAATTAATTTGGTGATTAATTGAATTTATTATGATTTAATTACAAATAGCATGGGTTTGATCAATTATTTTAAATCTAACCATTGGATCTGTGATTTTAGTTTATATTTAGATTCATTCTATTTTTCTGATTCAAATGGTATATTGGATCATACCATTTGGATCAGTATTATTAAAGTTATTTCAATTATTTATTCTATATTTTTATTTAAATAAAAACTATAGGATAGGATTTATTAACTTATTTTTATAAGGAAAATAAATCCCTTATTCGATTTATTAAGCCGCGGCCCAAAAACAAAAGGTGCGGGTCACGGGTCGGCCCGACTCGTGACTCCATCTTCTTACTTTCGCCAACACCCGAGGCTCGAACCCTAGGGCGGCCTTCCATCATTGAATACTCTACGCTCCGGCCATGCCCTACCTTTATCTCACTGGCTACACAATCCCTGACCCTAGACGCATCGATTAAGCCAAGAAGCCCTAGGTGGGAGGCGCCGGATCCATGGAGTGATACTCGGCCGAGGCTCTTCCTCAGGCGCACCTGTGAGGAAGGAATTCTCCTCACAGCGGCCACGAATTGTGGCTGTCTCAATCCCTACACGTTCAGGGACCTATGAGGAAGCAATAGAGTGAGTAGAGGGGTCCTGGGATGGTCTGGATCAGTGCGGTGCTACTCAGGGTAGATCGTAGACTAGAACTATGACTGAATCAATCGTTTCCAGTTGAATCGATTGATCTGATCGAACCCAATTTTCGATATGGTTCAAAAATTATCATGGACTACTTCTAGCATCTATCCTACGATTAATTGCCTTGAGGTAAGCCGTATTTGAGTGAAATGGCTCGACTGGCAGTGCACTCTTAGATGGTGATTATGCCATCTGGCCCACTGCCAGGCCTCACCAGAAGACCTGAACGTCTGCTAAAAACTAAGGAGGGGTCCTAATGTAGCATCTAGGCTAGAGAGGAAGCGAGTCGAGCTGAAACTATCTCGACAGAGAGAAGGGGAAAAATAGGTTGTACCTTGGTTTGAAGAGTTGCAACGACGGAGGCAATGCCAATAGCCTAGATCGCACTAGAGGCTTGCAGGAGCTCGGCAAGGGGGTCTGAACTCCAGACCTCACCCTCTATCAGTTGTACGCAGCAGTCTAGATGCTGGGATTATCGAGAGCTCCGGAACTATAGTTGGGAGATTAGTGAGTCTCAGTGAGCAAAAGGGGTTTACTGAGATGCACTGAGGGTTTTTATAGGCGAGGGGGAGGTCTAGGGGTGGACACCATGGCTAGAGGCCATGGTGCAGGCTCGGATAGGGGCGGAGCCACGGACCTCCACAATTGGGGCTAGCAGGGCCTTGTGACCCACTGAGCTTCGTCCTACCAGAACCGGGAAGATCTTAACGGGGTCGGGAGGACATGGCAGAGGGAGTGGGAGACAAGGTCGATGTGGATGGTATGAGCGAATTTTCACTATCGGGTCGGGGATCTCTTCGGGACAATGGTGAACAGGGCGGGGTGCTTGGCAGCCGTCTAATGGTGAAGACGTTGGAGATGGGCGGCTTGATGTGGATACTGATTAACAGAAACACGTATCAAATTCTAAATGTCAGATATAAGATGCCGATCGAGCGTCTGAGATTAGATCACCGGACAGAGTGGTGCGGGCCATTGGATTACGCGCTGAGATGCGTGCTAGACATCCTACTGGCTTAACACGGTGCGCTGCTGTCGGGACCCCGCAGCGGATCTGCTGCGGTCCCGACAGCAAATCCTGCCGATTTAATTAATTTTAAAATTTTAATTTAATAAAAATAAGACCAATTAAGTAATACATAATTATTCTTAAATGTTCTAAACCCATATTAGGACTAAATGAGCTCCAAAAATTCCCAAAAATTCACCCTTAGCTAATTTGGGGGTGAGGAATTCAAAAATGAAATCAGATTTTGATTTGGAGATCAATTTAGTTTAGTTATTTTTCAGGGCAAAAAAAAAGTCCAAAATACCAAATTTCCCAATTTAGCTCTAATTGATTTCAAACTTCTAGGGTTAGGTTTAAATGACCCATTGAACTCAATGGAATCAAAATCAAAGCTTGGATTAGCTTAATTTATCTAAGTTTAGCTAAGATAAGAACTAGGGTTGTTACAAAAGGTCTTGGAGAGAACTTTCTAATGGTGGTCAAATCATTAATGGAGGACGTTTGTAGCTCCGACAAGGGCTAACCATAGGTGGACAGGGATGGAGGCGAGCTGAGCGAGCGAACATGACTGTAGACCATTGTAGTGACCTAGATAAATTGATGATAGGGTCATGAACTTCATTTAACAGTAAGATTTATGCCTTTCATTGGTTCTGCATGTGACCTTTTTTATGACATTTGAAACAAATGATATCTTTAATGTTATTAGAGCTTCCCTCTTTGGGTGGATCATTTAAGCTAGAGGGTGGAATGGGTCTAGTAGTGATATAATTTGAATTAGAAATCACTTGAGCTCTAGTTTGTTTTATAGAAGCTCACTTCTTTTATAATTCAACAAGTAGAACATAATAGAAAGCTTCTTCTAAGATTTGGGGATCAAAAAGTTTAACCTCATTTATAATTTCCATTATAAGCCCAATAACAAATTTATTAGCAAGTTGCCAATCATTATCCATACAATTGGTCCTATAAACTTGATCCTCAAAAGTATTTAAGTATTCTATTACATAAAGAGAGCCTTGCCTTAGACTCAGCAATTGTCCATGTAACTTCTTAGCATGATGTTGAGAATAATATTTTGACATAAGCATTTCTTTCATCTCTATCCAAGTAAGATTTGTTCTTCCTAACATTTGTTCTTTTGCTAAAGTGTTTGTCCAGTAAATCTTAGCATGACCAGTCAATATCATCTTATCAAAAGAAACTTGTTGATAATCATCCATCCTATACTAATTAAAAAAGTCAACTATTTGGGTTAACCAATATAAGAATTTTTTTGGATCATGTGTACCATCATAAGTAGGAACTTTAACTTTAACTCTCATTGAGAGATAATTAAAATTATTTGTAACTCATTAGTGGTCTCTCCTTTCTCCATTCTTAAGGTTTAGTTGTCTTCAAGGAGGTTGGGGAGGTGGTGGAGCATGGGGCTGGCAATCAATTGCATATATATATGAACCATCATCTTCCATAGGTGCTTTAAGGTTATAGATAGAATGTAGAGCATAATTTTTATTATTCTATAAGTGGTTTAAGATGATTTGCATTTAATCTTTAATTTCTTGCATTTGAGTTTTATTTTCCTCAAATAATCCATAGACTTTGTTTTATAGTCATGAATCCTAAGATTTAAGGAATCTACTATCTTGGTCAAGTTCTCGATTTGGTCTTGGGAAATTGACTTTGGTGACATTTTTTTTTATAAATAAATATGAGGGAAACAAAAAAAAAATGCTAGATTTGAGAAGGTTAAATAGAAAATAAATGTAAAAACAATGTGAATTGTAAGTTAAAAGAACTTCCAGGTGAGGAGGGGGGCACTTGGCCACTTACGTCCCAAACGCCCTTTTGACAAAGTTATTTTTAATTTCGTAATACACTAGGTTTTATACAAGTATATTCTTATGTATATAAGTTTAATGCAAATAAATGTTTTTTTTTATTTTTTATTTTTTTCTAGATTTAAAAAGCCTAATTTTCTTAAGAATTACAAATTAATTTAAGTGATGAAAATAAGCAACTAATATTATCACAAATACCAAACATAGAAAGTAATGAAATTCATATAATTTTTTTAGTTCGCATTAAGGTAAATGCTTCAATATTAAGTGGAACACTCACTTTCCATATTTTCACTCATGTAAATACTTAAGGTATGTTCACATAAGGATATTGGCTGGGCTATATATTGGTGCTCACTAATTGGAGTTCATGCACATACTATGGACTTGCTAGTAATATGACAAATTTCCAAGCAATTAATATGAAAAATATTAAGTTATAAAAATGATTAACTTACCTTACACTTGCTCGCATGACTCAAAATCTTGTGGAGAAGATTTTACCAAAATTTATTCTTCATGCTGAGATGCTTTTTGTTTTCGACTTTCCTAATCTCTCTCTGATGCCAAAATATGATACTAGTGGGCTGCCTTTTTTTGGTAAATTAGATATTTAAATATTAAATGGATTGGTAGGATAATGTCTAAGGATGATTTCTAGAGTTTGTGATAGGTTGAGTTTAGAGTGGACTATCTAAAGGAAAGCCAAGATTAGTCCAAATTGAGCCTAATTTGGGCTAATTTAAAATATTCCTTTTGTAGGTGGGGTTTTAGTGGGTTAAAGAGATAAAAATAAATTAATATAGGTATCCTAAGATGTGTAGTTTGGATCTGAAGTAAATGGTTGGGTTTGATGGTGTTTAGATGGGTGTCGAGGGGTAGGGAAGAAGAATAGGTCAAGCTGATTTTAGATTTGGCTATGGAGGTTGTGGTGGAGTTTAGAGAGTGTTTGGGAGATTAGATAAGGATTTAATATTTTTAAATGATATTTAAAACATTGGAAAAGTTGTGTGAATAGTTTAAGGTTATGAGAATAAGTGTATAGTTAGAAAATAAAATGTAAATAAGATAACAACCTAACTCACCAATAATAGGTAATAAACTTGACACCACCAAGCACCAAGCAATATGAGAGCTATTCACCACAAAATTCTTTCATTCCAGTTACTTAATTACTTTACATTTCAGCTCATATTTATAGGCACTACAAGTCTCTTGCCCTATGAGCTATGGAGGAAAATGTGGAGGGAAACTTTGGAGGGAAAGATGGGTAGTGAGGAAGTAACTCCAACTACTTACACTAAATATTTTCCTCATGACATGGCTGGCCAAATATGTGCCTTAATAAATAAAAAAAGTACAATATTAATAAATACAAAATACAAATGGTAAGCACAATATTTGGGCTCTTTATTGGGTTATTGTAATTGGGCCCACCTTCAAGTTCTTCCCTTAAACTTTAGCCAATGCTCTTATTATTGGGCCTTTGATAATATTCTTAGTATGTGCTACATCAACTCCTGGTATCAAAATATGATGCTAGTGGGATACCTTTTTTTGGTAAATTTGATATTTAAATATTGAATGGATTGGTAGGATAATGTCTAAGGATAATTTCTAGAGTTTGTGGTGGGTTGGTTATGGGTTTTGAACATAGTTTTGGCTGATTCAAAATATCCCTTTTGTAGGAGGGGTTTTAGTGGGTTAAAGGGTTAGAAATAAATTAATATAGGTATCCTAAGATGTGTAATTTTGATTTGGAGTAGATGGCTAGATTTGATTGTGTTTAGATGGGTGTAGATGATGTTTAGATGGGTGTCGAGGGGTAGGGTAGAAGACTAGGTCAAGCTATTTTTAGATTTGGCTGTGAAAGTTGTGGTGGAGTTTGGAGAGTGTTTGGGAGATTAGATAATGATTTAATATTTTTAAATGATACTTAAGATGCTAGTGAAGATATGTGGATGGTTTGGGGTTATGAGAATAAGAGTATAGTTAGAAAAAAAAATATTAATAAGATAACAAATTAACTCACCAAAGATAGGCAATAAACTTGACACCATCAAGCACCAAGCAATATGAGAGCTATTCGCCACAAAATTCTTTCATTCAAGTTATTTCAATACATTACATTTCAGCTCATATTTATAGGCACTACAAGTCTCTTGCCCTATAAACTTTGGAGAAAAAATGTGGAGAGAAATTTTAGAGGGAAAAATGGGTAGTTTGCAATTAGTGAGGAAGTAACTCCAACTACTTACATTAAATATTTTCCTCATAATATGTCTGGTCAAACAAGTTCCTTAATAAATAAAAAAAGTACAATAATAATAAAAACAAAATATAAATGGTAAGCCCAATATTTGGGCTTTTTATTAAGCTTTTAATTGGGCTCTTGTAATTGGGCCCACCTTCAGGTTCTTCCCTTGAACTTTAGCCATTGCTCTTGTTATTGGGCCCTTAATAATATTCTTTGGATGTGCTACATCAGTACACCTCATTTAGCATGCCATATTTAGATTTGAACAAATAGCTCCATGAACTCCTAGTGATGTGGTAAATCCAATGGCAACAAAACTGAATAGGTGTAACTTAAAAAAATTTGCAAGTTGAATATTAACTCTAGTTATGCTTAGTTTTGCCTTTTAAAATGTACAAAAATCCATTTTTGTCAAACAAATTATTTATGAAATCCTTGTAATTTATTTAATTCAAATTTAATAAAAGTGAAATGTTTAGAGGAATAAAAATACTAAACACTAGTTTTAGTCAGTGGTGTCTCATAAAGCATGTTGAAGTCCAATTGAATAATGAGGTGTTCATGAACTCCTTATCACATGAGAAATCTCAATTTACTATAATTAGCAAGTTTTAGCACCTAGTTTTATACATTAAATTCTTAGATGTAAGTAGGACCTAGACTTGCACTGTTAAGAGTGCTGAATCCAAAATTTAAAATTAATGCATTTATAAATTTATAGTTACTTGTAGGTTCTAAATTTGTTGACATTGAACAATTTTCCCTTTAATATATAAAGCCAATTTTAGGGTAATGAAATGTTGCTGAGAATTTAACTTTGCATATGTTTCTTAGATCAAGTTAAGACCCAAGATGGTGTCTTAGTTATGATTATAGCTGTGAATTTGGAGACTTGGTAAGTCTTAAAGCCATTAAGTTATAAGAACATATAACTTATTATATAACAAAAAGGATATCATAAATATAAATAATTTATTTGATTTTATATTTTTACTGCAACACATTTGAGCCAAATTTTGTTGAACATATCATTCTAATAAATGTTTGATACATAATTTCAAGAAAATTAAAAAATATATACAGAGGTTCACTCTTATAGGATTGGAATCTGTACGAACTGCTAAGTCAAGGAAGGCTATGGTGTAATGCCTCTACTATCGAATCAGGAATCCAATCCATTACTAGGGTATTACCATAGCACTTAAAATCGAATCAGAAAGAAACTAATCCAATATCATGTGCTATGTGGCCAAGAATCTTTATGAGGTAGATAAATTAAGTGGTAAAATATATAAGTAGAAAATATGCAACAAAAAAATGCATTCAATCCACTATCAAAACCAAGTAGGTAAAAAAAGAAAGTAAATACATTATATAAATAAAGTAAAAATATCATAGAAATGAAGTAATTAAAAACTGAATTAAATGAAACTAAAAGTAATTTCTCTCATCCTCACCAAATCAATAAAAAATGTGCAGAAGCAGAATTTTCAATCCTTAAACGACTGGTACTAGTCCCAACTCCACTATCTAGAAGGTGCTCCTAAGCTACTGTATTTGGTTTGAATATGATAGAACACAAAATAAAAATAAAAATATGTGATTAGACTAATAATTATAAGTATATTTTAAGATTAGACTAAGTCTTAATTTAAGTTTTAGTTGGATATTACACATGCAGTTTTATAATTAATGATTATAAGGGGAGCACTAAGTATTAAAGTAGGGGCAAAAACTATGTAAGAGATAGTAAATAAAGTAAAGAGTAAGAACTTTTAAGTAGGTTTGCTCTAGCCTACAACAACAAGTAAGGAAAAAATAGGCATCCTAATAAGGCTAGAAACTATTAAAATACATATGAAAGAATATAATTATTACATGAATATGTTCAATGAATATTATATTAAGTAAAAGAGACCGAAGTATTGAAGCATAAATAAAAGTAGAACAACATACACTGCATCAAGATAAAGATGATAAAGTAAAGTAAACTACAATATAAAAAGTAAGAACTGAACGGTAAGGTAAAGTAAAGTAAAGTGAAGCTTAATCACTTAGAGTAAGTGTGACGACCCCAATATTGAGAATCATTTAGCTCAACATTGATACATCACTACAATACCAAATACTAGATTAGAAGAAAGCTAATCCAAATTATTAGATATTCTGTTTGGCCAAGGATTTATAAGAGGGTCTTAAGTTAATATGGAAGAGAAATTATGAATGGTATTTAGTAGTTTATAAGTAAAGATGCAATACAAGGATTTTTCCAATGGGAGTGAAGTAGAATTTAGCATATGATATATTTAAGAAGATATGAGATTGTATTTTAAAATAATTGAAATAAACACTTGCAACCTTAGACATGAAATTCTAGATATTTAGTGAGTAATTGACATGTAAGTTATAAGTCTTCATTTTTGCCAAATTATTCTAAGTCTAAATTTTCTTAAAAATTTTAGTAGAGTGTCCTTTATAAATGGTTAAGGAGACACCTGCAAGGTAGACATGCAAAACTTCCATTCCAATGGAAGTTATATTTTGAAAGAAAAGACAACCTAAATTAACATGCATTCAATCCATTTTAACTCTAATTCTAATATAGAGTTCAATCCTTTTTATATGATTGCTCATTTCCAATTCTACAATAGAGTTCAATCTATTTCATAGGATTGCTCATTTACAATTCTAAAAGTTTAATGGGAGAAAATCACATATGAAATAATTGTTTACCCTAAGGTTTACTTTATCACTATCATTCAATACTCACATGTAGATATAAAAAGATTCATACTTGAATGAGAAACTAATTTCTAATTCTATAAATAATGTAATAGCCGATTAATTCTAATTAACATCCTAGGTAGATATGCAACTAAGAACTTAATTAATATTCATTTTTATACATTTATAACCATTCATCCATTCATTATATTCATCCATTCATTACATTCATCCATTCATTACATTCATCCATTCATTCATCACAAGCACTTAAACATAACTAAGCTCCAATAAAGTTTAGTAAAAGTAAGTTAAACAAATATTATTACAAACCAACCGTAAACTGTAAAGGAAAGGAAGAAACTGTAAGCTCACTTGAAATTTATAATAAGCTATAATTTTTAATATATGATAAGGGGAAGCAAATTAATTTTTAGCACTTGGTTTAGCTCCACTAGCCTCCAAGTGCACCTGATCTATCATATTTTGGCATTTAAATGTGATAGGGCTAAGCCAAGAAATAGAGAATCTGGTTAGACTAAATAGTCTAAGTATAATTTAAGATTGGTTAAACATGTTATTATTATAATTTGATATCACATCCTAGATACAAAGTAAGCACAAGCATAGGTGAAATATGGTAAGCATACAAGTGAGGAAAAGTAAATAAGAAGAACAAAGTGAGTTAGAAGACTCACTTAAATATATATTCTAGCCTGTAAATAGAATAAGGGTAAAAGCATCCTAAATAGGCTAGAAATAAACTAATGTGCATATGAAAGTAAATGAAGTAAAGCATGTATATGTTCAAATGAACTTATGCTAAGTAAGGAAAATAAATAGTGAAGCATTTAAATGAAATTTTACAACATTCACTATAATCTAATAAATTGTAAAGAAGTAAAGTACAGTTCTAAATCATAGAAAATGCATAGTATGAAAATTGAAGGAAGATCTTAGACTATTAGCCTAAGATTCACATAGTCTAGAACTATGGAAAGTAACATAGCTAAAAGCTATGGTGAGTCTTAACAATCTATAAGATTGAAGATCTCACATGTTTATTAATTGAAGTTATTTTAATCTATGCTCATTCTGTGGGCATATTCAAAATGAAATGAGGAGTTAAACACATCTGTTTAACAACTAAAGAAAAGTGGGGTCAAACCTAAAACACTCACATTATCCCTCTATGAATGTGAGGTCTCCATATTACTCCATTTTCAGTCTGCCCTAGATTGATCCACCATATAAGCCTCTAGTAATTTTAATGTGAAAGTTTTATTCATGCTCAATGTATTATAAGAATGATTCAAGTGAATGAGGCTCAAAACTAAGCAAGCATTCAAGGGAAATTCAATATTTGCAACTAAGTGATATCCAAAGTTATATGATTTTATTGATCTACTTAATGATTGGAGCTAACTGTGCTCCCAATTAACTTTGAGATATTGATCTCAAGTTAGTTTTATGTGTAGTAGTAGTTGGGATTTTGAAAGTAGTAGATTACACTCAATTAATATGGTATGATAAAATAATTTATAAGTATAATTGGTACAATTAGAAACTAGACCTTATTCACATCTTAAACTATAAAACTCAATCATGAAATTAAATCAAGGCTTAGGTGTCTAATAAGAAGCGATTAAGATAAAGAAAATATCTAACTTAAGAAATTAGAAGTTAATGTAAGTTCACTAAGAATTTACTAGAGTTCAGTAGCTATATTATAGTTTGAAGGATCTAATTAATCAAGTAATAATCTCACTAGGTTATAAGTAACTGAAAGATTTAGGATAAGTAATTGTTAGGACTTAAGCACTATAAGTTCTAAGCATTCTAATAATTGATGTTTAAGGAATTCAATATGATTCTTAAACTAATCTAAGTGACTTAGGCCTTCCAATACTAGATCTTAAAGTAATCAAGAGAAGACTTAAAGAGTTAGTGCAAATGAACTAAGTTTTAATCTAGTCACTAAACTAGATCTAGTTGATTCTCTAATCTACCATTACAAAGGTATTAAGTCTATCTACACTTAATGGTGTAACCAATTTGATTTAGGGATCAACTATAATTCAATTTGCAAATCAATCATAGGGTTTCTACCTTAGGGTTGAAAGGTGAATTAAGCACTTGACAATTAATGCACGTATATAGAAAGTTGAGAACTAAGCTCAAATAAATACAATCTAATTGGTAGGGGAGATAAAAAATGTGATATATTAGCTATCCTAGGGTTTTACAAAACCTAAATCAAACTATCTAGAAATTTAGAATAATCATAATACACTAAGTAAGAGTCAAAAACCTAAAATCCTAAATTGTTGTCCAATGGAAATGACTTATATTTAAATAAAATCCTTATATCATAAGGGGAAAAATGACACTAAGTAGGTCAAATTTTGAGAACTTTGGAAAAATTAGGGTTTTAATGACTCCTAATTAGGGTTAAAAAGTGATTAAGAAAATTTAGGGTTCAAATGTTTAATTTTATTTCATATTATTGTTCCTCACATTTTTGTAAGTGAAATGAATTGTTTGATTATTTAATTTGGATATTAAATGATCAATTTAGGTCACATGAAATGATAAATATTAATTTGTAATTAATTAATTAAATCCTAAATATTTACCCATCAAAATAATTGTCAAAACAGAAATTAAAATGCATATTATTATTCTACTCATTTTTGTGATCCAAAAGGTTAATAATTTTGTATTATTTTGATTTATATTTTAGAAGTTATACTTAAATAGAATTTTCATTAATTAATCATTGAAAATTAAATTATAAATCATTAAGTCAATACATCACAGAATTAATGACAACACTAAATTAATTGGCGCTGAATTTAAGTAGAGAATATGGGGTGAAACGGGATGGGTCAGCGGCACCGAATTAGGAGACGGGACAGAAAAATGCACCTGCATACGCGGCGGTCTCTGGGAACGACATGCGTCTTCCTCGATTCTAGGAAGACAGCACAGACGGCTCGGGTTAAACCGTTCTGGTCCAGGATGAAAACCTAGACCGATGGAAAGAACAGTTCGAAACGCTTCATCCTTATTTAGGCTTCACCGATCCAAAGGGATTAGGGTTTGCAAATAATTCCTATCATGGAGGTCTTAGAACAAAAATCAAACACCAAATAGATTGTCTCATCACAGACAATCATTCTAAGTGAAAATTGGGACTAGAATGGGAGTATTCGAGGTATCTCAAAGTTGCCCTAATCTTTATTTAAGAAACTTAAAAGAAAAATTTGTTGGAAGAATTGATTTAGTAAGCCAGCAGTTAAATTGATCTAACTTAATCGATGCATAATTGTATTACATAAAGAGGACTTCAGGAAGAGAATCATAGGTCAGTACCTGGACTAGATCGAAGGCTTTGTCTCCGGCAAGTTCGGCTAGCTTCTGAGGCAAGGCGACAGCTTCCCAGCTCCAGATGAAGGATTCCAAAATGATCAGCAGGCCAAAATGAGGTGGAGAATGGGATTAAAAGCCATGGAAGGTCCAGGTGGCATCGACGTACACTCTCCCTGCCATTCCAATATATGGCCCGCTAGTGGTCATGGGGGAAGCATACTGTGGGTTCGTCCAAGCCGTTGGATCAAGGCACTGATCCAACGGCAGGGTCTGCCTAATCCATTATGCGTCGTTAGATCTTAAGGAAAAATGATGGACGTCTCAAATCGCACCAATCTGCTACACGCTGATCGGGCACGCACAGCGGATCCCCGCTATTTTAGTTTATTGGATTTTTATTTAATTAAAATATATATCATATATAATAAATAATTTACTTTAATTATTTAATTAATTATACCCTTTTTACTAATCAAATTTAAATAACTAAACGCACTCTGAAAAATCCTAAAAGTCACCCTTACCTAATTAAGGTGTGGGGAACTCAAAAATGCAATTGGATTTTTGATCGGAGGTCAATTTAATTATCTTAATTTTCTGGGTATTTAAATATTATTAAAATATTCGGGAAAATTTGACGACTTCCAAATACTTCCAAAATACCACCCCTAGCTAATTTGGGTGTGGTGAATCCAATGGTGGACTTCGTTTTTGATTCTGAAGTCTAAATAAATTAAGCACTCTCAGAATTATCAAAAAACTAGGAAATGTAGGAAATTGCCAAACGATCTCCAAATCGCACAAAAATTGAATTGAAAACTCCTAATACTATTATAAGACTAAAGGAAAAGGGTTTGAGTTAATTAGGTCACTAATTGACAGGTAACAACACTAGGATTATTACAGACTCCCCTTCTTAAAAAGAGTGTCACGCATGACACACAACCAATAATAATAAGGAAATTAAAAATGCAACGGAAGTCTAAAGAAATGATAATGAAAATGGCAAAACTAAATCTACCTGATTAAGAAAAGAATTCTGGGAACTTCTTTAGCATATCCTCTTCTTTCTGCCACATGGCCTCACTAGCTAGATGATTCTACCAGTGAACTTTGATCATAAGAATGCTATGGTTTCTTAATTGCTTAAGATCCTGTCCTAGAATCGAATAGGTCTAACGACAAAAGTCAGATTAGGTTGCAGTTCTATTTCAGATATCTGAACTTGCTGACTTGGATCTAGCAAACACCTTCTTAGTGATGAAACGTGAAACACATTATGTACAGCCGAGAAGTCTCCTGGTAACTCTAATATGTATGCAGATGTTCCAATCCTCTCGATCACTTCAAAGGGTCCTAAATACCTTAGATTTAGCTTTCCAGACACACCAAATCTCTGCACACCATACATCGGACTGACTTTAAGATAAGCTATATTGCCTACTTGAAACTCCAACTGATGATGATGAGCACCATGATATTTCTTATGTCTATCCTGAGCCGCAATCATATTGCATTTGATCAGTTGAACTCTCTTAGTAGTTTCTTCTACTAACTCGGAACCATAAAATTGAGAGTCTCCTACTTCAATCCAAGCAACTGGGGTTGTACACCTCCTTCCATAAAGAGCTTCATAAGGAGCCATACCAATACTGGTCTGATAACTGTTATTGTAGGTAAACTCAATTAACGCCAAAAGATCTTCCATTGATCCACTGAAATATAGAAAACAAAGTCGCAAGAGATTTTCCAAGATCTGATTAACATGCTCAGTTTGACCATCTGTCTAGGGATGGAAAGTAGTACTCAATGCTAAACTCATGCCCAAGTCTTACTGAACAGCTGACCAAAATTTGGAAGTAAATCTACTGTATCTATCAAAAACTATACAGTTCAGTATACCATGCAAACGAACGATCTCCTTAAGATAAAGCTAATATAACTTCTCAACTGGATCTGTCTAACGAATAGCTAGAAAATGAGCTAACTTTGTGAGTCTATCAACTATCACCCATATAGAGTCAGAACTAGATCTACTCTTAGGCAAACTTATAATAAAGTCCATAGAGATATTGGACCACTTCCATTCAGGAATGTCTAAGGGTTTAAGAAGTCCACCAGGCTTCTGGTGTTCGGCCTTGACCAAGGAACAAGGATGGCCCTTGGAAATGAAAATGGCTATATCCCGCTTCATGCCGGACCACCAAAATGATTGCATAAGATCTTGATAAATCTTATAACTACCAGGGTGTACTGCATAGCTAGAGTTATGAGCTTCAGATAATATCTGTAACTGCAAGTTTTTGGAATCCATAATCTGGACTTCTGAAATACCACACCTTTGTTATCAAGACAGAATTCAGATCTCTTACCACTAATGATTTCAAAAACTAACGCTGAATAACTCAAATCATCCTTCTAAGCTTCTACAATCTTAGATCTTATGGAATCATCTGACTGAATAACAAATAGTAGAGTGCCTAAATCAGCTGAACTGATAGGCTCAAATTTAATCTGACAAACTCTTTGATCAAAGATTCATTGCAACAAAGGGAAGATAAAGTCACTTTACAACTCAGGACATCAGCTATGACATTAGCTTTACTCGGATGGTATTGGATTTCCAAATCATAGTCGCAAAATAACTCCAGCCACCTACGCTGGCGGCAGTTAAGTTCTTTCAGGGTGAAGATGTACTTTAAACTTTGGTGATCAGTAGACATCTCACACTTAACTCCATACAGGTAGTGTCTCCAGATCTTAAGAGCAAAAACTACCCCTGCAAGTTCAAGATCATGCACATGATAATTCTTCTTATTAGGCTTAAGCTGTCTAGAGGCATAGGATATGACACGACAATAGTTCAAGATTGTGCACAGGATAATTCTTCTTATTAGGCTTAAGCTGTCTAGAGGCATAGGCTATGACATGATGATCTTACATCTAAACACAACCAAGTCCTACCTTATAGGTATTAGTATATACCTGAAAGTCTTTTCCCTCACGAGGTAGTACTAGAACAGGAGCAGAAGTCAATAACTGTTTTAACTTCTGAAAAAATTCTTTACAGGCTGTGCTCCAGATGAATGGAATATCTTTTCTAGTTAACTGAGTTAATGACGAAGCATTTAGAGAGAATCCAGGGATGAACCTTCTATAATAACCCGGGAGTCCTTAGAAACTGCGGATCTCTGTTACAGATTTAGGTTGAACCCACTGTTGAACAGCTTGGATTTTCTTTTGATCTATTCTAATGCCTTCAGTATCAATCACGTGACCCTGAAATACCATGGACTTGAGCCAAGACTCGCACTTAGAAAACTTAGCAAAAAGTTTATTTTCTCTTAATAATTCTAGAACGATACGAAGATGCTCTTCATGCTCAGCAGCTGACTTCGAGTAGATTAGGATGTCATTGATGAATACAGTGAAGAACTCATCGAGATACAGCTTAAGGATATGCTGCATCAGGTCCATGAAGATGGAAGGAGCATTTTTCAGTCCGAAAGACATGATTAGAAACTTAAAATGCCCATACCGGGTCATGAATGCAGTTTTGAAAACATCTTCATCCTTGAATCTAATTTGGTAGTAACCTGATCTTAAGTCAATCTTGGAGAAGATCTTCACTCAGGCGAGTTGATCAAACAAATTATCAATCCTAGGAAGAGGATACTCATTCTTCACTATCACTTTGTTAAGCTCACGGTTGTCTATACACATCTGCATTGATTCATCATTCTTCTTGACGAATAGGACAGGAGCTCTCTAAGGTGACATGCTAGGGCGGACAAATGCTTTCTCTAACAAATCTTGCAACTGCTCTCTAAGCTCTTGCAGTTCTTTTGGAGCCAATCTATAAGGAGCCTTAGATTTTGGTTGAGTTCCAGGGACAAGTTCAATAGAAAACTCTACCTCACGTAGAGGAGGTAGTCTAGGCAAGTCTTCAGGGAACACATCCAGAAACTCTCTAATGATGATAGTCTCTTCTAGACTACTTGCTTTTCTTCACTGATTAGGGTTACTAGGATTGCACAGCAACCTTTACTAATGAGTCACTTGGCTTCAATGACATTGATTAAGGATGTAGTCAAGCCAAGTTTTCCTATAAACACTTCAGGTTTATTTCCAACCTTAAGTAAAACTTGCTTTCGGAAGCAATCTATTACGGCATTAAACTTACTTAACTAATCCATTCCTAAAATTTTGTTGAAATTTGTAATGGACATAACAATAAGTTTGGATTGGAAGAATTAGTTACTAATTGAGATGTCTACCAAACAGAACTCATTAGCACACATCTCGGCACCAGATGTCATTTGAACTACTAAGGGAATGCCTATGCTGAAATGTTCAAGATTTAAGGAAGAGGCATAACTCACTAATATGAAAGACTGACTAGCACCAGTGTCAAAGAGAGTGTCACAGAGCATTTTTTTTAATAATTAGAGTTCCTATAGTAGGGAAAATAAACTATAATTACACTAATGAGAATTAAAGCAGGAAATTACTGAAATTAAACATTACTGAAGGAAAATGAAAAATAAAAAATAGAAAATTAAATTTAGAACATACCAGTAATAATGCTATTGTCATTTGGGGCAGCTGAAGAGGACAGAGCGTATACCCTTAGTACAGCAGGTGGTTGAGCAACGGACTTTCCCTTTTCCTTCCTCCTATAGCACCCTTGTTTGGAGGAAGATGGAGGTACTCCCTTTTGATGCTGACCACTTTTGCCAGTAGGGAAAGGCATCAAGGCAAGCGCTGGTGCTTGAGAATTTAAAGGAATTGGATTCTGAACAGAACCTTAACGCTCGATCTTTGCCTTGTCCGCAGTCCAATTAGTATGATAGTACCAATGTTTATGACTGGTTCTACAGCATATGTAACACCTACCACCTGTATGGTAGCACTTCCCATAAGTATAAGGTCTATTACATACTGCTCCTGGCCTTCCTTGCTGGCCTTGCCTCAGATTCTGGCTAGGGTTTTCATTTAGATTTCGGCCAGAAGTAAGCTGGTAGGCCTTTGGACCATGAGAATGATTTCTCTTAAAGGGTTATAATTTGGAAGGTTGAGAATGGGAGCGCTTCCTCAAATCCATTTGGGATTGATGATACTCTACCATTTGAGCACCTTCCAAGAGCTTGGGAAATTGTCATGATGTTGAGAGAGCAAATGAATTTTGATAGAATCTCTAAGACCGGATAGATATCAAGTGCACCTAGCCACTTCAGTATGGACTAGATTTGGAGCAAAACAAGAGAGTTTATGGAACTCCATCTCGTAGTCGTGCACAGAAAGATTTCCCTGGGTAAGCTGTATGAAATCATTTGCTATTATAATTTGGGCAGAAGGGGGGAATGAATTCTCACGGAACAGCTGTTCAAATTCATCCCAAGGGATGTCTTCTATTTGAACCTCAGAAAAGCGAGTTTTTAACTCACTATCCCACTAGTACTCAGCTTCTCAGTGGAATAGGTAGGTTGCAAGACAAAGACATTCTCTCTCTTGATACTTAACACTAGCTAGTGTCTTCTCAATTGCCTTCAGCCAATCTATGGCTTTGAAATGGGAAACTGAACCATTGAATGCTGGAGGGTTCAGACGAAGAAGATAAGAAGGTAGGCATCCACAATAGGGCCTGAAGATGGCTGTGGAGCCAAGGGAAGTTCAGGGATAATGGGAAAATAAGCTTGAGTAGGAGTTGGGTAGATTTGAGATGGAACTGGAGAAGGTTGGGAAAGGTTACAAGACGAAGCCATCCTTTCCACTGCACATGTTTGTGCTTCTACCATTACCTTCACCTTGCATTTGCTCAGTTTGAAAAGTTGTAGTGGAAGTAGGTTCTTCCACCATTGGTTCAATAGGAGTATTAGGATTTGGATCTATTCTAAAGAAAGGAAAAAGAAAACATCATTCAAAAACTGAAGACATTAAGAAAGGAAAATTCTCATTAAAATTTAAAACTTTTAAGAGATTACAATCTTTGGAGGAAAAGAAGAAGACATAAGTAAGAAGAAGCTATTTACAAAGCTACTTAAGGAAAAGAAGAAAGAAGAAATGGAAGACTAGTACTACTAGTTACAAAATTTTGCAAAAAATATATTTTTGAAGTCATCATAATTGGGGCACGATGAAGATGCCTACAACCACGAATGAGTACTCTATGTGCATGACACCACCAATTTATGGCATAGTCATCAAAGAGTTCATCCAAAATTTGGAGGCGTAAATGTTCGGGGCATTCTATGGGCTCAAATACTGTGGTAACACGGGAGAGCCATTCCCTAACTAATGGAGGGAAATGATTGCCTCGAAATACACAAAACCTCAAAATTTTATTCAGAACATCACCTCCTGCAGCAGATACTCCAAAGTAAACTCTACCAAATGTTGACCCATACCAATGATCATACTCCCAATATTGGAAGAACAATTTGGTGTAAAGTCTTAGTTCAGCATTAGGATTTGCCATCTGAAAGTTTAATTAAGGTTTAAGTTAGAAATTTAGATCACTTATTTAATTGAAAGTGCATTTACTGTCCTAAGATGTAATTTATTTAGTTTTACTATACTGTGTTGTTTGCTTTGGATGAATGTATGTGTTTCTCTTAACTTAAAGTTCTCAACTTGGCTCTGATACCAACTGTGATGACCCCAATATTGAGAATTGCTTAACTCAACATTGATACGTCACCACAATACCTAATACTAGATTAGAAGAAAGCTAATCGAAATTATTAGATATTATGTTTGGTCAAGGATTTAGAAGAGGGTCTTAAGTTAAGATGGAAGGGAAATTATGAATGGTATTTAGTAGTTTATAAGTAAAGATGCAATACATGGATTTTTCCAATGGGAGTGAAGTAGAATTTAGCATATGATTTATGTAAGAAGACATGAGATTGTAATTCAAAACAATTAAAATAAACACTTGCAACCTTATACATGAAATTCTAGATATTTAGTAAGTAATTGACATGTTAGTTATAAGTCTACATTTTTGCCAAATTATTATAAGTCTAAATTTTCTTAAAATTTTTAGCAGAGTCTCCTTTATAAATGGTCAAGGAGACACCTGCAAGGTATATGTGCAAGACTTCCATTCCAATGGAAGTTATATTTTGAAAGAAAAGATAGCCTAAATTAACATGCATTCAATCCATTTTAACTCCAATTCTAATATAGAGTTTAATCCTTTTTATAGGATTGCTCATTTCTAATTCTACAATAGAGTTCAATCCATTTCATAGGATTGCTCATTTATAATTCTAAAAGTTTAATGAGAGAAAATCACATATATAATAGTTGTCTACCCTGAGATTTACTTTTTCACTATCATTCAATACTCACATGTAGATATGAAAAGATTCATACTTGAATGAGAAACTAATTTCCAATTCTATAAATAATGTAATAACCAATTAATTCCAATTAACATCCTTGGTAGATATGCAACTAAGGACTTAATTAATATTTATTTTTATACATTTATAACCTTTCATCCATTTAATACATTCATCCATTCATTCATCACAAGCATTTAAATATAATTAAGCTCCAACAAAGTTTAATAAAAGTTAAATGACATTATTACAAACCAACAGTAAACTTTAAAGGAAAGGAAGAAACTATAAGCTCACTTGAAATTTATAATAAGCTATAATTTTTAATATATGATAGGCGGAAGCAGTTTAATTTTTAGCACTTGGTCCAGCTCCACTAGCCTCCAAGTTCACCTGATCTATCATATTTTAGCATTTAAATGTGATAGGGCAAAGCCAAGAAATAGAAAATCTAGTTAGACTAAACAGTCTAAGTACAATTTAAGATTAGCTAAATATGTTATTTTTATAATTGGATATCACATCCTAGCTACAAAGTAAGCACAAGCATAGGTGCAATATGGTAAGCATACAAGTGAGGAAAAGTAAATAAGAAGAACAATGTGAGTTAAAAGACTCCCTTAAGTATACATTCTAGCCTGCAAATAGAATAAGGGTAAAAGCATCCTAAATAGGCTAGAAATAAACTAATGTGCATATGAAAGTACATGAAGTAAAATATGTATATGTTCAAATGAACATATGCTAAGTAAGGAAAATAAATAGTGAAGCATTTAAATGAAATTTTACAACATTCACTGTAATCTAAATAAATTATAAACAAGTAAAGTACAGTTCTAAATTTTAAAAAATGCATAGTAAAAAAATTGAAAAAAGATCTTAGACTATTAACCTAAGATTCACATAGTCTAGAATTATGGAAAGTAACATAGCTAAAAGCTATGGCGAGTCTTAACAATCTATAAGATTAAGGATCTCACATATTTATTAATTAAATTTATTTTAGTCTGTGCTCATTCTGTGGGCACATTCAAAATGAAATGAGGAGTTAAACATGTATGTTTAATAACTAAAGAAAAGCGGGGTCAAACCTAAAACACTCACATTCGCCCTCTAAGAATGCGAGGTCTCCTTATTACTCCATTTTCGGTCTGCCTAGACTGATCCGCCATATGAACCCCTAGTAATTTTAATGTGAAAGTTTTTTTCATGCTCAATGTATTATATGAATGATTCAAGTGAATGAGGCTCAAAGCTAAGCAAGCATTCAAGGGAAATTCAATATTTACAACTAAGTGATATCTAAAGTTATCTAATTTTAATAATTTACTTAATGATTGGAGCTAATTGAGTTCCCAATTAACTTTGAGATATTGATCTCAAGTTAGTTGTAAATATGGTAGTAGTTGGGATTTTAGAAGTAGTAGATTAAATTTAATTAATATGATATGACAAAAAAATTTATAAGCATAATTAGTACTATTAGAAACTAGGTCTTATTCACATCCTAAATTATAAAACTCAATCATGAAATTAAATCAAGGTTTAGGTGTCTAATAGGAAGAGATTAAGATAAAGAAAATATATAACTTAAGAAATTAGAAGTTAATGTAAGTTCACTAAAAATTTACTAGAGTTCACAAGCTAGATTATAATTTGAAGGATTTAATTAATCAAGTAATAATCTAACTAGGTTATAAGCAACTGAAAGATTTAGGATAAGTAATTGATAGGACTTAAGGACTATAAGTTCTAAGTATTATAATAATTGATGGTTAAGGAATTCAATAGGATTCTTAAACTAATCTAAGTGACTTAGGACTTCTAAAACTAGCTCTTAAAGTATTCAAGAGAAGACTTAAAGAGTTAGTACAAATGAACTAAGTTCTAATCTAGTCACTAAACTAGATCTAGTTGATTCACTAACCTACCATTACAAAGGTATTAAATCTATCTACACTCAATGGTGTACCAATTAGATTTAGGGATCAACTATAATTCAATTTGCAAATCAATCCTAGGGTTTATACCTTAGAGCTGAAAGGTGAATTAAGCACTTGGCAATTAATTCACGTATATAGAAAGTTGAGAACTAAGCTCAAATAAATACAATCTAATTAGTAGGGGAGATAATAAATGTGACATGTTAGCTTTCCTAAGATTTTACAAAACCTAAATTAAACTACCTTGAAGTTTAGAATAATCACAATAACACTAAGTAAGAGTCAAAAACCTAAAATCCTAAATTGTTGTCCAATGAAACTTATTTATATTTAAATAAAATCCATATATCATAAGGAGAAAAATGAGACTTAGTAGGTCAAATTTGGACAACTTTGGAAAAATTAGGGGTTTAATAACTCCTAATTATGGTTAAAAAGTGATTAAAAAAACTTAGGGTTCAAATGTTCAATTTTATTTTATATTATTGTTCCTTACATTTTTGTGAGTGAAATGGATTATTTAATCATTTAATTTGGATCTTAAATGATCAATTTAGGTCACATTAAATGATAAATATTAACTTGTAATTAATTAATTAAATCCTAAATATTTACCCATCAAAATAATTGTCAAAATAGAAATTAAAATGCATATTATTAATCTACTCATTTTTGTGATCAAAATGGTATATAATTTTGTATTATTTGGATTAGTATTTTAGAAGTTATACTTAAATGAAATTTCAATAATTAATCATTAAAAATTAAATTATAAAACATTAAGTCAATACATCACAGAATTAATGACAACACTAAATTAATTGGCGCTGCATTTAAGTAGAGAATCTGTGCTGAAATCGGTCAGCGTCATCGAAATATGAGATGGCACAGAAAAATGCACCTGCATTCGCGACGGTCTCTGGGAACGACACGCGTCTTCCTTGAATCTAGGAAGATGGCGTGGATGGCTCAAGTTAAACCGGTCCGATCCAGGATGAAAACCTAGACCAACGAAAAGAACGGTTCGAACCGCTTCGTCCCCATTTAGGCTTCGCCGATCCAAAGGAATTAGGATTTGCAAATAATCCCTATTCCGAAGGTCTTAGAACAAAAATCAAACACTGAATAGATAGTCTCATCACAAGCAATCATTCTAAGTGAAAATTGGGACTAGAATGAGAGTATTTGAGGTATCTCAAAGTTGCCCTAATTTTTATTTAAGAAACCTAAAAGAAAATTTGCTAGAAGAATTGTTTCAGTAAGCCAACAGTTAAATTGATCTAACTTAATCGATGCATAATCGTACTACATAAAGAGGACTTCAGGAAGAGAATCATAGGTCAGTATTTGGACTAGATCGAAGGCTTTGTCTTCGGGAGGTTTAGCTAGCTCCTGAGGCAAGGCGACAGCTTCCCAGCTCTGATCCAACGGCTGAGTCTGCCTAATCCATTACGCGTTGTTAGATCTTAAGGAAAAATGATGGACATCTCAGATCGCACCGATCCGATGCACGCTGATTGGGCGTGCACAGTGTATCCCCGCTATTTTAGTTTATTCGATTTTTATTTAATTAAAATATACAACATATATAATAAATAATTTACTTTAATTATTTAATTAATTATTCCCTTTTTAGTAATCAAATTTAAATAACTGAACGCACTCCAAAAAATCCCAAAAATCACCCTAACCTAATTGAGATGTGGGGAACTCAAAAATACAATCGGATTTTTGATTGGAGGTCAATTTAATTATTTTAATTTTATGGGTATTTAAATATTATTAAAATAATTGGGGGAAATTTGACGACTTCCAAACACTTCCAAAATACCTCCCCTAGCTAATTTGGGTATGGTGAATCCAATGGTGGACTCCGTTTTCGATTCTGAGGTCTAAATAACTTAGGCACTCTCAGAATTATCAGAAACCAAGAAATGTATGAAATTGCTAAACGATCTCCAAATCGTATGAAAATTGAATTAGAGACTCCTAATAGTATTATATGACTAAAGGAAAAGGATTAGAATCAATTAGGTCACTAATTGATGGGTAACAACACTAGGGTTGTTTTAGTAAGTAAACATAATCAAAGACTATGATAAGTAAACATATCCCAAAGGCTATGAAAAGCAATTACAAACAATAAGATTGTGCTAATATCATGTTTAATTATTCAAGTTATTTTAACTTTTTTATTCTACAAGTAAAAATTACAGAAAGAGTTAGGAGTTAAACATGCTTGCCTAACTAAGTAGAAAGGTAAGGTCTCTAAACAAACACTCACATTCCCACTCTAGGATATGTGAGGTCTCCTTATTACTTTGTAGCCTGCCTTGGCTAGATATCTTACATATGAAACACTTAAGTTTTATTTATAAATACTTTATTTATGCTCAATGTCTTTATGAATGTTCAAGGTTGTAGTCTCAAAGCAAAACAGTATTTTAAGTAATTCAAGTAATTATAAATTATGTGATATCTATTGTTATCTAAGATTTAGATTATCTAACTTAATGAATGGAGCTAATTTAGCTCTTAATTGACTTAGACATATCAATCTGTCAATTGAAAGTAATTTTATAAGTAAATAAAGTTTGGAAAGTAGTCATTTGATTTAAGTTTATGTAAATGATAAAATTATTTATATATATATATTTATGCAACATGAGTTTAATTCTATACTAATCCTAAGCCACATAATCTTTATTGGATGCTAGATTAATGGCTTAAAGAGCCAATGGAGAAAGTCAACAATTACAGATTCACTATACTTAAAGGTGTAAGTTGTAGGTTTATTACTACAATATAATTGTGGAAACTTTGATTTTAATGAATTCTAGTTCATTGAATTACAAATTTAGCTAAATACTCCATTGGAAGGTTTTAAGTATAAGGGAAAGGAAAAGATTGCAAACTACAAACTCTATGTTAACTTATGTCTATAAGGTTACTAATACTTAAAAGAGAGCTAAACATATTTAGGAAGCTAAAGGGATACAAAAATGGAAATTAGGAAGCTTAAGGTAAGATTTGGGACAAGAAGAGTAAGTCTATTTGATCTAACTCTAAGTACTAGCAATTGATCATAATAGGCTTACAAACCTTAATCAAAGGCATTCTAATGGTTAAATACACTTAATGGCAATGTTAGCTACACTTAGAAAGGCAATTGAACAAAGCCAGAGATTCTTAACCTACACTAGCTATCCTAATGTTGAGGTTTAAATCATATGTTTACTACCCTACAAAAGCATCTAATTACTCTAAATCAAACAAAATATTACAAATTAATGTGACATAAAGTTAAATAAATTGAATATGCTTGCTGTCCTAAGGCATTAAGTCCTACACATGCAAGTATTTAATTCACAAAAATTGCATTGTATTTGGATTTAAGAGCCAATTACCCAAGTTATCCAAATGTCGTCCAACCACAAAATTAATAGCATACGTGTAATCCTCATATCACACTAAGTAGGTTAAAATCAGACAACGTTGGAAAATTAGAATTTTTGAGACTCCTAATTAGGATTAAAAAGTGATTAAAAAATTAAGCTTCAAATTTGAATCTAAATTATACCATTGTGTTTGTCTCATTTTTCGACAAAAATGACATATAATTTTGTATAATTTGGATAATTATTGATAAATGAAATTTACATAAATTAATCTAAATTAATTAATTAATAAATTATTCAATTACACATTATGTCCACTCAGCCGCCCGATGCTGAAATCCAGATAGGGTGGAAAAAGGCGAAACTGTTCGGTGCTGAGGATGAGATGTAGTCCTCCGAAAGGTCACCCTCGCATCAGATAAAGGCACATGCGATGATGGTGGGACGCATGCGATTTTACCAGCGTGTTCACCCCGTGATGCCTTCACACAAGAGTGCCTCAACCCATAGCAGGGGATCGGGTCAGCCCTGATCCAACCCACTTCTTGGTCCTTGCCGGGAATGCAGAGGGTCAAATTAGGGCACCCCTCAAGTGAACTCGGGCTCATGTCAGCTTGGCTTGCAGGTCAGCACGTAGCCCATGCCATGGCCGATGTGCTAGGACAAACACCCATGCCTCCAATGTCTTCCGCACTGATGGGTGTGATGCCCTAGCTCCCCACACAGTCAGCTAGGGTTTCACCCAAATGGGGCTGTAGATGCGAATGAGCTGGGGTTGAATTGATCAATCAACCCCCCAAAATCATTGATTAGTGATCAAAATGGGAGATCAAGATGTCATTAAAGGAATTGAAGTATCAAAAGAGAAGGGTTGGGATACCTGGATCTTCATTCTTCGTAGCTATGTTCAAAATTAGGGCTCGGTAGGATATTCAATCGGCTACACTCTTGACGCATCACCAAGCTACTAGCAGGTGGGAGGGAGAGAATTGAAAGCTAGAGAAATCCTAAAGGCTACGAGAGGTTGAAAGAGGATTGATTGGGGGTATGGCCAGCTCCCATTTGCTTCTACAGGTGCACTACCTCTGCTCAGAGCAGGGATGTACTGTCCTCTGCTCGCAGCCATCGGATACTACAAATGATTAGACACTTGGATCGAGAGGTAAAGATCCTGCCGTCTGATCTTCCCTAATAGCGTGCTTGACGGATAGGATCAGTCCCATGAGTGGGATCCCGAAGCGGATCCCCGCCGTGCGGTTAATGTAGCAGTTGGAATATTATATATATATATAAATAAATTCATTTAAATATATTAATTAATTAACTAATTTTAATGCATTTAATTTCTCAAAATTAAACAACTAAATGGACTCCAAAAAATCCCAAAAATTTACCCTTAGCTAAATGAGGGGTGAGAACTCAAAAATACAATCAGATTTTAGATCGGAGATAAAATTAATTATTTTAAATTTTTGGGTAATTAAATATTATTAGAATATTAGGGGAAAAATTTGATGATTTCCTATAACAACCCTAGTTGTTATCCTAGCAAATTCAAGTAACTTTAAGCTACACCAAGCTTTGATTCTCATTCCATTGGACTCAATAGGCCATTTTAACCTAACTCAATAAATTTGGAATCTATCGGAGTTAAATTAATCAACCTAGCTATTTTTGCCTATTTTTGGACCATGAAAGTTAGCTAAATTAATTTGATCTCCAAATTAAAATTTGATTTCATTTTTGAGTTCCTCATGCCCTAATTAGCTAAAGGTGAGTTTTTGAGAATTTTTGGAGCTCATTAAGTCCTAAATTGGATTTAAAATTTATTTTGATTATTATTTAATTAATTAAAAAAAATATGTAAATTAATTTATATAAATTAATATTTTCTTACTGTGGGATTTGCTGTCGGGACCATGGTAGATCCGCTGCAGGGTTCCGACAGTAGTGCAACAACCCTTGTAAATAAATGCGCTAGCATTCATCTCAGCGCACCAATCCAATGACGCTGTTAACTTGCAATAATGCCTATCAATAACCATTGGATTGTATCTTAGATCTAGTGATGGATGTTTAATTCCCATAAGTAAAAGGCACGAGCACATCAGAACCCTCTTGGACCAAGGCTCCGCGATCAGATAGCTCGTGCTTCAGCTGCCATGTTCATCTTCGTCTCTAATGCGATCCTTCAAGCATCTGATTCCCCTGATAGCCCAACTTCTGCAGGCCCCATGGAAGTACGGGATTTCACTGTCTTTGACTTCTACCCTCAGGCACATTGATCTATCTGTAGTGAACTCCCCACTCTGCCTTCAAATGATTAAACCATTCCTCCCCATTGGCTCGAGCTCTTGCTATGGACCCAATCCATGGCATCCATCCCTAATCCCTCCTTTGACTATAAATAAGCTTCCCTCAACCCTATGAGCTCCTTTTCTCACTTGAATTTATATATTTTCCCTTCACTTTTCCTATCGAACTCCATTGGAGGTGCTTGCTGTTCCCATGATTTCCCATGCTACGAACCACTTATAGAGTGTGTGCTTCTGATGTTCAGACCCTTTGCTAGCTGCTGTGGACCCTGGAAGCTATTGTGACCTCCCATTTCTCTTGGTTGTGCCTATAATTTCTGTCCCAAGTACTGCATATACCCCATTCGATCGAGTAGATCCAATGTTAATCCATTAGCATCTATGATAGCTCTATGATGCATTAAATGTTCTGCTTTAGTTCCTAGGGAGTGTGGGATCAGTCAGAATTGAATGGGTTCAATCCAGGTAGTGAGGATTCCGCTATCTGGATGGAACTCAGTCTAGACAAAGTGTCGACATTTCTCAGAAGTCTCGAGCACCAATTTCTATCAATTCCTATCTTTGATCGATTGTGCGAGCTAACCATACCCAATATGATTGTCCCTAAGGTCTGGGGTGGCTTGATTTGATTGTCTCAATCGTTTGGGTTTTGCTAAGAGTATATAGTCGAGCTCAAGTAAGGACCAGGCGATCTGGACATTCCCTGCCATCGTGGCTATGGGGCTTCGATCCACCTAATCACCTGAATGGTCAAGGGATTGAGCTCTGGCCAAGTAGTGGCCTGTATAAGGAGATTTTTCTCCACACAGTAAACCCTAAATATTGTGATAGGGCCAAACCCATAGAGTAGTCATCTAGCGATTCAAGACCACCCAGTGAGGGCTTTTAGGTCCAGTCGATACGCCTTGACCCACTGATGGTGTATGAATTGAGTCTTGACCTTGAGATGAGGTATTGATGAAGAATTTAGCGGTATAAGATAGCCTTTTGTGTCTGGTTGTGTAAAGGGTATCGGGGATGATGAGACTGTCACTTCGGACCAGGCCAGCCTAGGCTCGCGCGGTGTTACAGTGCCAACCCAGTCGGGCTCTGATCTAACCCGCGCCTTTTGGATTTTGGGCCGGGCTAATTTAATTTATTTAGGAATTCTTTTCCTTCTGTTTAATAAAGGATATATGAAAAATATTAAATTGCCTATGGTTTAGTTAATTAAAAACATTCATATTAAATTAATGAAATAATTTAATCAATACATCTTCAAATGGTATGATCTAATATACCATTTTGATCAGAAAATCATAAAAAACAATAATATGCAATAAAATCTTAGATCCAATGATTGGATTTTTAGATTAGCCTAATCTTTCTTTAATCTTAATTAGTGAATAAATAATTCATTTTATATCCAAAATTCATGATTAAGGTCACGAATTGTTCATAAGACATATGAGAACTTAATTATGCTTTAAAAATAATTTAAGAGTTTTAAATTTATTAATAACTTCCAAATCACCCTAAATCTTGATTAGTGATTAATGACTTAATTAATGCTCTGATTTTGGTGAACCAAATTCCTATTATCTTTGTGAGTGTATTTGAACATATCTATATGCTTAGATTCCCATATTAAACTCTAATTCTAATAATCACTTTTCTTGGCTTTAAAAGTGATTAGTGTTAATTAATCTAATATTAAGTTCAAATTTAAATTTAATTATCTCATTCCTCTTATTAGTCAATGTTAAGCCTTCTAAAACTAATTAGAGTCAATTTGGATGCTTTAAATCTTAAAATCTCAATTTTTGCCTTGAGAGGGTATTGTGGTTATTTTGACCAAAAGTTAGTTTAAGAGCCCTTAAACCCTAGAAATATCATCAATATGCTTTTAATCAATAATATAATTTATTAAGATCATTCATTTAGCTTTTAAACCTAATTGATTAATCTGAATGGCTTAAGCTAAATTCTTCTTAATTTTCACTTAAGTAAATCATAAAGATCTTAAAGTGAACTTGGACCCTTCATTTAATCTTGATTAATTAAATTTAACCTTATGAAACAAGTATTAAGTACCTTATCAAAACTAATCATAATAATTATTCCTAAGAAAATGTCTTAATGAAAACCCTTAGTCTAAATTTAACTTAAAGTCTTAAGTGATTAAACCTAAGACTTAAATCTTAGATCCTTGTGGTTATCCATAGTGATCCATTAGAACTCCATCCTTATAATTTCAATTTGATTTAATCCTTATTGAATCCTTTTAGTGGGCATAGGTTGATTCAACCTATAGAATAATGTGATTATTCTATAGATTGAATATGGATTTTAGATTCTCACATCCTTAACATATTATTTTGTCTTATAATTTTAAGTTTTTGATTTTCTTTAATATCATAGCTTTCTTAAACTTTAGCCACTAAGATTTTCTACCTTTAGAATAAGGATGGGTGTGAACCTTTAGATCCTTAGAAGATTAGTACCTTGGATTTTAGGTTTGAACCCCAAATTGGAGTTTAAACTTAGAATTCTTAATCTTGATTGGCATAATCAAGATTGGGTTTGAGTTATTAAAATATATTACTTAAGTTATTAATTTACTTACTTAACACTTTTAATCGTCACTTCCGATTATGAATTTGAAATCATTGAGTTCTAATGTTAACTTTAAGATTGTAAATCTAGGACTTTATAGGATAATTGGATATTGGAGATCCTAAGCTTGTACTAGCTTAGAACAGATTGAACGAATTAAATTAGACAACAATAGATATCACATAAGTTTTGTTGAGTCTCTTGCTTACCTTTACTATTGATGCTTCACACACTTTGTGTTTGAGCCTTTTCCTTGGGCATAATAGTTGGACATAAGATATTTAAGGAGTATCTTATGTTAGATTTGAAAATTGCATACACATGATTTAACTGCATTCAGTGCTTAGTTCAGTAGAGTGTATCCTAAATTTGTCCGCCTCTTCAGTTCAGTTCTTTGGATATAAAATTGACTTAGACCTAGCTCTATGGTTGGCTAGGGGGATACATGTCTGATTCTTTAAGTTCATCTCGGATCTAGCTTTGAGGATGCCTAGAGGGATACATGTTGAACTTTCTGTATAGTGGTCCTGTTTCAGCCCATTTCTATTATAGCGGTACTAACTTAAGCATAATTCTACTATTCAGTTCAGTTCCAATTCAGTGGCTTGTTTATCCATATGTTTTAGTTGCATTTTTATTATTTTTTGTATGATTTTACTATTCATTCCAGCTCAATATTTTCAATTCAATTTTGCTTAACTCTTGCATATTCTAGGATGCTATTCTTATTTCAATTCTCTTATACCTCAATTCAAATTTCCTTTACGTAAATTTGCACATATCAATATGATTATAAGCATGTTAGGATGAGTTTACTTTATGTACTTTTCAGTTATTTTTATATTTACTACCTAACCTTGTTGTAGCTTCTGGTTGAGGTATGTTAATTTATATACTTTATTTTGTTTAGATATAATTGCTTAGTTTATAACTATCCTGTTTCGTGTGGCTTGTTGATCCCCTTGATTGCTTAAATGTTCTATAAATGTGATATTTTAAATGTTTAATTTCATTTAAATTAGCCTAAAATATGCTTAGACAATTTGTCTAACTGTAAGTTTCTCTTTTTTCTTGGATGGGGCCCTGGCATTATGATACTGAAAATGCCAGATTCAGAGCTATTTGTTGAGGTTACTTCTAGAGAGGAACTTGGCCAGGAGGAGGACCTCTGGCCACTGTAGCTTAGCTAATTTTATTTATAGTTGTGAGGACGAGTGTTCCTTTTTGTTTTAAGTTCTATTTGTAATAACTTCATAGTATGGATGTATTTACCTCTTGCATTTTTCATATTGAGATAAGTTATTATTTATACTTTCTTTACTATACTGTGATGTGGATGTTATACTCTTACTTGCTTCTGCTACTAGATATTTTGATGTATGTTTATCAGTTCCAAGTGATAAGTCTTCTAATTAAGGCAGTCTGGGTTTATACTTGACTTGACTATAGTTCTAGGTTTGCCACAATTGGTGACCGTATTCATTGTAATTATATTAATCACAATATTAGCATAACCATGGAGGTTACAGGGCCCCACATTTGGTATCAGAGAACACCATAAAGTGCTAGATTTGGATTTACATTCCTTTCTACATAATGGACAGTTCTTCTAAAATTACTGTCATCAAAATATAACATCCATAACACAATAATCTTAATAAATCTATGAAAGTATAGATTGAAAATATCCATTTAAGATAATTAAGCCACTCTCAAAGTAACTAAAAAAATGTATACATTCTTCTAATAGAACAAAATGGAGTGTGAAAGATCAGAGTTGGAGTATTATGTCATCACATTCGATATTGTCTAGAAGCTCATTTACAAATGAGGACAAGAAAGTAAGAGATCTATTACCAGAGTATCTACCCTAGGAGTCCTACTTTTGGACAAACATCTTCAACAACCTGTATTCAGAGGACTTGATTTTCTGATCCTAGTAAGAGATGGTTGTATCATGTGGAGTTAGCTCAAGAGCATATAGAATGTCCTGATTCCATCCGTGTTGATCTTGTGACTTAGCAACTTCTAGACATTATGGAAGATTGGTGGAGAAGTAGTGTAAGAGGAAGCATTGTACTGTAACTTTTTAGGACTTTTGTTTTGAATTATGTACTGAGTTCATTAAAAAACACTAATGATAATATAGTATAGTTAGATTGATTGTGGTCCCTTAGCATCTTATGATTTTAGTGATTATATGAATTTCCATTTTCCTTCATCATATGTAGATCTTCATTCTTAAGTAATAAAATTTTGTGGTTGCCAATGGAATGTCAAACTTAATCTTGTTTCCTTAATCTCGTTCTAATCAAGATTTGTCTTGTTAAATAGAATGAATCCTAGATCACCTCCAACGATTACATTTATTAAGTATGCCATAGTTTCTATCAGCTTTACTGATGAAGTAGCCCATCTTTGAGGAATGGTAGTAGCAATGCTGAAAAATCAAACCCAGCAAGCCTTGGAAATCCAAAAGCTATTTGCCATTCACCCCTTGCCAACAACAACTAACAATCTTGAACCAGCTATTCCTGCCCATCATACATCTCTCTCCTCCCATCATTCTGTCGATGGTCTTCTCAATAGCTTTCTAAGGCTAAGACCTCTTACCTTTAGTGGAAATTTATACCCTATGAATACAACTAGTTAGCTAAAGATGTTTGAAAAGAACTTGATTAGTTTGAAGGGCCCAAACCCAGAAGCGATCCATCTCACTGCACATTTGTACCATGGGGAAGCCGTGTACTGGTGGGACAAAATTTAGAACATAAGATTCGTTGACTACGACATTGAGGATATTTCGTGGGATGAGTTTGTTGAGGCATTCAAATATGAATTCATCCCTCTGCCTACACATAATATTATTGAAGATACTATTTTAAGGTTGAAGCAAGGAAGTTGTTCTATCTTGGACTATGAGATGGAGTTCCAAAGGCTGACTTGTTTTTCCTCAGAACCTGTTTGATTTGAATCTGCAAGATACCATCAATTCTAAAGTGGATTGCATGATACTATCAAAGATCATATTGTTCCACTTTGCTTTACTAGTTGCTCTGAACTTGTAGAAACATTAAGAGTGGTGGAGCACCACCAATCAGATAAGGATCTTAAGTGTAAGATTCATGCAGTTCTAAACCATCACGAAGACTTCAAGAGGCATAAAATTTAATCTGCTAGGGTTTATCAACTTGAAGTTGCACCTCATGCAGAACTTATTCAAGACTGTAATCGGCCTCATCCCTAAGGCAAGTTTTACCACTTTGGCCATAAATGCTACACTTGTGGTCATCCAGGCCATCTGTTCTATCACAGCACACAAAGAAAAATAGTGGATGGTGTTTATATAAACCATTCACAAGGGAACTAAGTCTTAGAGCCACACCTCTAAGCAAGAGAGATCCAGGATTGGCAATAATGCCAACCCTTACTTCTGAACCAGCACAGGAGCAACCTATAGCTCCAAAGTTCTTGAACAATTTCAAAAAGCAAGTTAATAATCATCCTACTAGTTCTGCACAAGTTTATGCAATAATACCACATTGAGTCATAGAGGATAGCAACATGGCTTCATATACACATTTATGAACCTCCCTAATAAAATTTATATTTCTTGCAGTTTAAATATTTCAATTAGTTAATGCAATTCGAATGAATAACTTTTAGGCACGCTTTATTTTAATGACCAGCCTTGCAGTTTAAATATCTTCATCAATGATTGATAGATGGAAATACACGTCTGTGTTTCCACGCAAGTTATGTGGTCTGAAGTAATAAGTGGAAAGTTTAGTATCTGGGATTTAACGAACCTCAGGGAACGATTGTTTTGATACTGAGTTATATTTTCTATCACTAATGTTTAAATAACAATTTTGGTTGATTTTTGTGGTTCTTAATTAGCAATACACAAGACTTGAGTTAAGATACAATTGGATCAAAAAGGAGAGAGTTGAGATTTCATTGTAATATATGCAAGGGGTTGGTTATATCATTCATTGTTCAAATGTAGACATGCAATTTATTTACTTTGTTTAATCAAGTGAACACCATTGGAAGTGGAGTATCCTTCAATTATATTGGGTTCAACTTTAGTGCACAAAGAGAACTCCTTATGGGTTCATCACTAGCACATAAGTTCTTATGAGATATTAATTGATTAGTTAGATTTTGATCTCCTACATCTAGGCCACCAAAACATCTTTTAATTTTAATGTTCTCACAAGCAAGATTCCATCTATCACGCATCATGCGCTTCACACGCAGTTTAGCTAGATGAGAGGATGCATTGGGTCAATGAACTTTGTCACATAATCCATGAAGTTCCCAATGTTCTTTCATCCCTTTGACTTTATTGAGTAGTGATAGACTGTAAATACACATCTGCGCTCACATGCAAGTGTACGTGGTCTGAAGTAATAAGTGGAAAGAGTTACTTTCCGTGATCTATCGAACCACAGAGAATTAGTTGTTTTATTACTAAGGTCTATCATTCTCACTAATGTTTAAGCTATGATTTAATTGATGAGTTGGTCTTAGACTTAGCACAGTGACTACTAAATGAAGATAAGTTAGATAAAAGAGAGAGGAGAGTTGGGGTTATTCCACATGTGATGATACATTACCAATGTACTTTTAATTTCTCAAGCTTTGTCTTTCATTTATATTTTGTTTATCAAGTGCACTTTGATCACCTTGAGATTTTATCTCAAAGTCTCACAAGTTCAAATCTTGTGCACAAAATGAACACACATTTGGTTCTACTTTGGCATAAAGATTCTTATAAGATTTTAGGTTTTAGATTTTCATCTTATCTCTTGAACAAGGAGATTATGATTATTTATGTTTTAAGATCTTATAAGCATTGATTCCACTACGAACATCATTTGCATCCCACATAGTTGAGATTAGGGATTAATATGTTGGGCTCTATGACTATGTCACTTAGTTTATGAGCACTCAACTATTTCTTCCTTTACCTCAATTAAGTTGAGCTAAGGAGCTCATTTAGTGGGTCTTAGCATCATATGCATCAACACTTTGACTGAGCTTATATTAAGGTGCATTACGATCAAGAACATTGTCACATAGTTCTAAGCTCTCATGCACTCATAAACCTAGCATCCACCTTAAGGTGAGCTATGAAGCACAAGACAATTTAGTTCTTGAAATTACTAGTTCATTTCCTTTTATCCACATTCAAGACCGAATAATAAAAAGTATGTTTCATTAAGTCCTTTACAATTTAATTTCACTTGAGGAAAACTTTATACATTAATAATAACACATACACATGAGAATTCCCCAACCCTCCCCAAGGGAGATTTAGCCACTCATTATAAAGGAAGTGAAGAAAAACACATATATGGATAAAGACCCTTTCATGATCAACTAAGAAAAGAAAATACAAGAGTAAGGTTTAGAAGATACTAGGAACGTTCCTTGGAAGTTCTCCATATTTCTTCTTCTCCTTCCTGAAGCTCCTCCCTTAGGTCGCTAGTGCTACCTTCTTTCTTCTCCTCCTTAGCTAGAGCTTGCCTTGCCACCCTTGGGTAGTTCCTCACTTCTCCTTATACACTCCTCCTCTTTACTTAGTGTCTTGAGCCAAATTGTGAACCCTCCTCTAGTCAAGAGGAGGTGCTTTTATCGAAGAGGGGCTGCATACTTCTTCATCCTCTCCAAAACCAGCAATTTGATAAAAAAAAATCTGAAGTAATGATGGCAAATCCCAAATTAAAGATGAAGTGACCAATATCCTTCTTTGTTTATCCTTCTTATCAAATCAAGAGGCCATCTTCTATTGAAAATTGGATCTGCTGTAGGGAATGATGGCTGGGGACAAGATGCAGGATAGGGATCTTGTCCCAGCCACAATAAATGCATCTGACTGACAAAACTGGCGGCGGCCGCTGCAGCGCGCGGTAGCGCGCTGGAGCATGTTAAAAAGTAAAACTGCCGCTATAGCGCACGGGCGCGCTATGTGGTTTTACAAATAAATCCACTGCAGCGCACGGTTGCGCCTGCGTTTTGCAAAATTACATGTTGCAGCGCGCTATAGCGGTACCTTTTGCAAATAGTACCGCTGCTGCGCGCTGTAGCGGGAGCATTTCGCAAAATGCTTCGCTGCAGCACGCGGTAGCAGCTCAATTTGCAAAAGGTCCTGCTGCAGCGTGCTACTGCATCCGCGGTTCACAACTAGATCCACTGCAGTGCGCTACCGCGCTTGCGGTTTGCAAATGCACCCGTTGCAGCGCGCTATAGCGGACTAATTCGCAACATGACCCGCTGCAGCGCGCGGCAGCGGTTTCCTTTTGAAAATTTTGGAAATTTTGTAAAAAATGTCTCAGAACTCATTTGGATGCCATTTTCCTGAAAATGATAAATAAAATTTGATTTAGGAGTAGTTTAAAGGTCAGAAATGAATGAGTTTTCCTTTATTTTAGATATAATATATGGATTCATCACACCCCCACACTTAAATTCTTGCTCGTCCTCAAGTAAGCTCAAAATGATATTTTTTCTGTTACAATAGAGATGATAGTCACAAAAATTCAATTAGTCAATATAAGTCAATGTTCGTGCATAGCAAAAATGAAACAAAGCATTTAGCAACATTTAATGTTTTAACCTTGGCAATAAGGGTGGTTTAATCAATTAATCTCCAAATATTTTGATTTTCATGCTAGACACTAGGTGATGGAGAGAGTTCATTATAGACCATAGACTAGAAAAGGTAGTCAAAGTCTCCAAGAGTTATGGCATATGTGTTCCTTCTTATGAATCACAAAGATGAAAAGATTTGAAGGAGAGATATTTTTCTTCATCCTTTCACATTTTGATCGATTGGGAGAGATATTTTTCATCATCCCTTTTTTGAATATATATTTTGTTCTTTTCATTCTTAGGGAGAGACATTTTTCTTCATCCCCAATATGCATCTTTGTGATCATGAAGTCCTACGGGAGCCTAGTACACTCTTTTTTAGAGTACACACCACATTTCTAGTCCAAGTCCAATGGCTTCCTCCACACTTAGTTCAAGGCATTAAATTGAATTTTTGGAGATTAGATTATCCTCCACTCATTCCTTAATTAAAACATTTTAGTGCTTATAATGTATTTGGTTATTTTTGAATTGCACCATTTTACTTATATTTAAGTCCATCTTGTCAATTTGTGATTTCCAAAAAATTCAAAAAAAATATTTTATATAAGCACACCATAAAAATGAGGGGCTATGAAAATTAATAAATTGAAATCTTAAAATAAAACACACAAGAAGAAAAATACAACGAAAAACATAAAAAGGTATAAAAAAAAATACAACCTAATTAATTATGGGCTTCTTCCTCTTCATCTGCATCCCCTATATACGTGGATTCACAAGGGTAGTGCATTTTTGGGATGGGGGCACCAACAGGAGGTCTTGGCAACATGGAGGCATCCGATCCACCTTGCAAGCTCCAATCCTCAAACATCATTCCAAGGGCTTCATGGAAATCAGTTTGAAACCTGCACTGCTGGATGAGTTCTTACTTGAAGAACCCCATGCTCGTGGCAAGAGCATTGCTGAGCTCCGCTTGCTGATTGTGGAGATGTAAAAAAATCTTGTTCATGAGGTATGAGTCGGGAGTCACGGATGTTTTCCCTTGTGCGCCCTTTCTTTTCTTGGGCAACTTTCGTTCGCATGCTCGGACATTTAAATTTGTAGGATTAAGGGCGCAACCAGGGAATGATGGTGTCACAGGAGAGTATCTTGACCCCTTGGGTCTCGCACAGCCCTGATATCAAAGACCTGAAGGCCAATGCAGCGTAGGGACCCTTGAGAGCTTTCCAAAGCTGCTCAAAAATAATATTAGATATGCGGATCTCGCCCGGCCTAACCAACGAGCACAAGAGGAGTGCTCGGGCACGGGTCACTTCAGTCAAGTGACTTGTAGGCATGACAAAGCTAGAAATAAAAACTAGCCAAGCACTACTCATCTCCGTTAATTTGGCAGGATGAATGTTGACTAATCCTCCTTCCCATTCTGTCATTTTTGACGATTTTCATCACAAGATCAAGGGGGTCTTGGCGAGATTCTAACAATTCCAAGTAGGAGCAAGAATGTACCTCCTCGAGCCCATAGGATTGCTCAATTTGAGCAATCCCAAGGGTGACACCCTTACCTCGATAGAAGATCCACTGTCCGACTGCATCAATTGCGTTCGCATAGATCTCCTGGAAAATCGCCTGTACGTAGGGGCTCTCTTGGTCACAAACTCCCTCCATCATCGAGGGTTAACTTGTTTTGCCGGGACAGGCAAGGCGGGACTGAAGGTCCTCTCCAGAATTAAATTCTGTTGGGAAGTGATGGAGAAAAATCGGTGCTCAGCCTCCATGGATGAGAACCTCTTCTTATTGAAGGATCCTCCGGATGAAGATGCTTCCACCTCCTTCCTTGAATGACCTTCTTTTCAGAAGACATAGTGAGATATGAGAGCTAGAGATCAAGAGCAATGAGAGAATAAGAGAATTGGATTGGTGCAAGGATAGCCCCCCCATTGCTTCCCTATTTATAACCAAGAAAATTCAAGGCAAGAGAAGGTGGTCAAATGATCTTCCCCATGCTATTAATATGGTGATCCATATGAAGGGGGGGGGGGTAGCTTTTTCAGCATGCTTTTTGACTACTTGGGAAACTTAAATGTCATGACCTCTTGACTACATTATTCCCAAGACAGAGAAATTCAGTAGCTGGAGAAAAATGCTGCAGCGCGTGGTAGCGGATTGTCCGCTACAGCGCACTATCGCGGAATTTTCACTGCAGCGCGCTGTAGCAAAATTTTTGCTATAGCGCGCCTTCGCGGAATTTTCGCAAATGCATGGCATACCCGCTACAGCGTGCTATTGCGAAATTTCCTCTACAGCACGCTGTAGTGCTGAATATATATATATATATATATATATATATATATATATATTATTGGTTTGGGTTGCCTCCCCAAAAGTACTTAATTTAATGTCTTTAGCTAGACTCGCTAACAATCAACTAGTCGGATCCGGAGGTTTCCTCTTCCATAAGATAAAGATGCTTGAGTGAGCACAACTTATGGGGTGGCTCGAACATTCGTCATCTCTAACTTCCCCTAGCAGATCCATATCCTCTAATTCAAGCTTTGGGGGAGTCTTCTTCTTCCTTGTCCCTCTTCTCATCCTTGCTCCCCTTTTCATAAGAAGGAGTTATGCTATGATCAAAATTTCTTTCTTCCAACATTAGATCTTCAAGTACATCATCAACCCATAATCTTTCTTCTCTTACCCTTCTCATCACCTCATTTTCCATCTCTCTTTTCTTAAATAAAGTGGGTTTAAGGTCAATTAATTTAGTTTTTCCTTTTACATTTGCGCTCATAAACCCACGACCTACATTATTAACAGATTTCACACTCATTAGAAAGGGTCTCCCAAAGATAATCGTGAAATTCTTATTCGATTGATCCCATTCCAAAACCACAAAATCAGTTGGAACTATAAAACTTCCCAATTCGGCTGCAACATTTTTTATCATTCCAAGAGGGGTAAGGGATTCTAAATTGGCAAATTCCAAAATCATTGAGGTATATTCCATCATTCATACCTTTAGATGTTCATAAATATGGTAGGGCATAACATTGATCGAAGCACCTATATACACAAGGGATCTACAAATACTTCATTTCTGATTATGCAGGGGATGCTCAATCTCCCTGGGTCTTCACATTTAGGAGCTATTAGCTTCTCACTCTCATTCCCCATTTTTTCTTTCCCTTCCTCTAGCATATAACCTGTTGCACTCGTACCTTATGTTTTAATTCCCCCACACAAATCTTCCAAATGTAGCACACTAACCAACTCCCTGGGGTTTATTTCAGTCGAACTGGGTAGGGCCACTTGCTACCAAGAGGTCAGTTGCTTGGAGATCTGCCCCAATTGGGTCTCTATATTCCTTAGGGAAGCTTCTATCCCTTAGATAGAAGCATCATGGTGAGTTATAGTGGCTTCTGTGCAGCACATAAATTGGATCATTTCCACTTTGAAGGAGTTGATGGCCCCTTCTAAATTGGGGTGATGATTATTATTGTTATTTCTACTATGCATGCCTTGTTGATTGGTTGATTGGATGAACTTCCCCCATATTGATTTGCTTTATTATTGTTATTACTCCAAGAGAAATTTGGATGGTTTTTCTATTCTGGGTTGTAGGTATTGGAGTAAGGGTTATTCATTGAGTTGTTGTTTCTCAGGCAGTTTACTTGTTCAATGTTGGTTTGTACAAAGGGGTTATTTAGATTGAAATTTTCACTGTTATGCCTACCCTCGCACAAATCACAATGCACCTTAAGAACAACATTGACATTCATTCTTTCTATTTTTTCATATATGGCATGTATTTCCTGTTGTAACATCATTATTTGATCGGACTCATTTACCTTTAAAGCTTCTTTTTTTAACCTTTCAGAGGGCTATTGATATGCATTGTTGGCCACTTCCTCCAAGAGGTCGTAAGCTTCCTCTTGGGTTTTACCACTAATGGAACCACCGACGGCTGCATCTATGAGTGTCCTCGTAGGAGTGTTCAAACTATTGTAAAAGGATTGCACTTGCATCTATAGAGGGAACCCATAATGTGGGCAACGCCTGAGGTATTCCCTAAAATGGTCCCACCCATCATATAGAGTATTGCCTTCCAACTGAGTGAAGTTGGTGATCTCAATTCTCAATATGGCAGTTTTCATCGGAGGGAAATATTTGGCTAAGAGTTTCTTGGCCAAATCATCCCATGTCCCGATGGAATCACTAGGTAGAGAGCTGAGCCAACTCTTGTCTCTATCTCTTAAAAAGAATGGGAAAAGCCGCAATTTAACTGCATCTTCAGAAACACCGTTAAACCTGAATGTGTCATATATTTCAAGAAAAGTTGAAATATGTGAGTTCGGGTCTTCAGTGGCTAATCCCCCAAACTGATTATTTTGTACCATACTTAGTGTGGAAAGTTTAATCTCAAAATTATTGGCTTCAATATTTGGCCTAACAATAGCATGGGAGATTCTCCTAATAGTGGGTAGTGCTTAGTCTCTGGGTGCTCTTCCCCTAGTCTCTCCTAAAGGTTCTCCTATATTTTCATTATAGTTGTCCATAATGGCTTGTCCATAATTGTTCTCTCAATTTCTGGATCAAAAAGATATTCAGTGCAAACTCTTTTACTCATACAAATAACAATATGACTATCAAGAACAATTTTAGCAATAAAGTTTAGCAAGTTAGAAAAAATAAGATAAGTAAAAATATAAGATATTAGTTCCTATAATTACAAAAAAAAATAAAAAACTAGAAATATATGCAAGAGATGCTTAAATCACTAGCTACTTATAGATTATCCTTAATACGAAACAAATACCAATTCCCTGACAACGGCGCCAAAAACTTGACAGACTGTAAATACACGTCTACACTCACACGCAAGTGTACGTGGTCTGATGTAATAAGTGGAAAGAGTTACTTTCCAGGATTTATCGAACCACAGAGAATTGGTTGTTTTATTACTAAGGTCTATCTATTCTCACTAATGTTTAAGCTATGATTTAATTGATGAGTTGGTCCTAGACTTAGCATAGTGACTACTAAATGAAGATAAGTTAGATAAAAGAGAGAGGAGAGTTGGGGTTATTCCACATGTGATGATACATTACCAATGTACTTTTGATTTCTCAAGCTTTGTCTTTCATTTATATTTTGTTTGTCAAGTGCACATTGATCACCTTGAATCTTTATCTCAAAGTCTCACAAGTTCAAATCTTGTGCACAAAATGAATACACATTTGGTTCTACTTTAGCACAAAGATTCTTATAAGATTTTAGGTTTTAGATTTTTATCTTGTCTCTTGATCAAGGAGATTATAATTATTTATGTTCTAAGATCTTATAAGCATTGATTCCACTACGAGCATGACTTGCATCCCACATAGTTGAGATTAGGGATTAATAAGTTGGGCTCAATGACTATGTCACTTAGTTTATGAGCACTCAACTATTTCTTCCTTTACCTCAATTATGTTGAGCTAAGGAGCTCATTTAGTGGGTCATAGCATCACATGCATCAACACTTTGATTGAGCTTAGATTAAGGTGCATTAAGCTCAAGAACTTTGTCATATAGTTCTAAGCTCTCATGCACTTATAAACCTGACATCCAACCTAAGGTGAGCTATGGAGCATAGGATAATTTAGTTCTTGAAATTGTTAGTTCATTTCCTTTTATCCACATTCAAGACCAAATAATAAAAAGCATATTTCATTAAGTCCTTTACAATTTAATTTCGCTTGAGGAAAACTTCATACATTAATAATAACACATACACATGAGAATTCCCCAACCCTCCTTAAGGGAGATTTAGCTACTCATTACAAAGGAAGTGAACAAAAACACATACATGGATAAAGACCTTTTCATGATCAACTAAGAAAAGAAATTATAAGAGTAAGGTTTAGAAGATACTAGGAACGTTCCTTAGAAGTTCTTCTTCTCCTTCTTCAAGCTCTTCCCTTAGGTCACTAGTGCTGCCTTTTCTTCTCCTCCTTAGCTAGAGCTTGCCTTGCCACCCTTGGGGAGTTCCTCACTTCTCCTTATGCACTCCTCCTTTTTACTTAGTGTCCTGAGCCAAATTGTAAACCCTCCTCTAGTCAAGAGGAGGTGTATTTATAGGAGAGGGGCTGCTTTCTCCTTCATCCTCTCCAAAACTAGCAATTTGATAGTAGAAATCTGAAGTAATGATGGCAAATCCCAAATTAAAGATGAAGTGACCAATATCCTTCTTTGTTTATCCTTCTTATCAAATCAAGAGGCCATCTTCCATTGAAAATTGGAGCTGCTGTATGGAATGATGGCTGGGGACAAGATGCAGGTTGGGGGTCTTGTCCTAGCTGCAATAATTGTATCTGACTAGAAAAACTGGCGGCGGCAGCTGCAACGCGCTGCAGCGCATTAAAAAGTAAAACTGCCGCTGCAACGCGCGGTCGCACTTTGTGGTTTCCAAATAAATCTACTGCAGCGTGCGGTCGTGCTTTGTGGTTTTACAAATAAATCTGCTGCAGGGTGCAGTTGTGCCTGCATTTTGCAAAATTACCAGCTGCAGTGCGCTGTAGCGGGAGCATTTCGCAAAATGCTCCGCTGCAGCGCGTTGCAGCGGCTCAATTTGCAAAACGTCCTACTGCAGCGCGCTACCGCTCCCGCGGTTCGCAACTAGATCCGCTGCAGCGTGCTCCCGAGCCTGCGGTTTGCAAATGCACCCGCTGCTGCATGCTATAGCGGACTAATTTGCAACTAGATCCGCTGTAGTGCGTTGCAGTGCGCGGCATCGGTTTCCTTTTGAAAATTTTGGAAATTTTGCAAAAAATGTCTCAGAACTCCTTTGGATGCCATTTTCCTGAAAAAGATAGATAAAATTTGATTTAGGAGCAGTTTAAAGGTCAGAAATGTATGAGTTTTCTTTTATTTTAGATATAATTTATGGATTCATCAAGTAACAGAGCAAGGTAAATGGAGAGCTTGGTTCTCAAGCTTTAATCTTTTGGAGAGCTATTAAGGGAGGGTGCAAGTGAGCCTTGAGAATTCTATCATGTAATTCTCAGCTTGACTCACACTACCTTCCTCACTCTTACCCAATTGATGAGCATTGGAATACAAGCTCTTTTGATTTAAAATAATTCAGCATTCAGTTCATCCAAGCATTCATTTAATAATAAAATTTAACACACAAATAGTTTCTCATTATAATTAAATAATGTCATCATACAACCAATATTACCCTTGCATAATTCTACAACTACATCTCAACCCTCTCCAAGGGGTTTTTAGCCTACCATTACTAAGCAAGAAAGAACATACATGCAAGGAAAAGTGAACGTCGCCATCAGTTCATGGCAAGAAATAAATCAAGGGAATTTAGGAAAAATATAAGGAAAAAGAAATTCTAGGATTCTCTTTACTTTACTGTGCTGTCCTCTTAAAACTCTACCTTTCATTCCTTAAAGTCTTTTCTTCCTTCCTGTTCTTGGTCCTTTCTTCCCCTTGGAGAGTTCTCCTTTTTTCTCTCATCAACATCCTTTCCCTAAGGTCTTTTGAGTAGCTAAAGTTGGAACCCTTTCAAGGTCTGAGATTAGCCCTTAAATAAGGGTGCCCTCAGCCTCAAAGCTTTTAATGTGTGACCTTTCCTCTTCCTTGAATTAATTTCAATCCTTTTTAATATTTCTATCTGTTTAACTATTGGGATTCAACAGAGATTCAATACATTAGTTTTCAAGAGGCTGGGGGAGGCCAAAGGTCACATTTTTGTGGCCTTCCCCATGCCTCTTAATGGCTATTTCCTGGAAAATTCTGGGCTGTCTGCTGCAGCGTGCTGTGGCGCGCAGCAGTAGTGTCGTTTTATTTACTGTTCCACTACGACGTGCTGCGATAACCACGTTTTAATTCCATTTCTGATGCGGCGCGCTGTGGCAGCAGCGCTCCAAATGTATTTCCTGCACAATAGTTAGTATCTTTTAGTTTGGTCGGTGCAGCGTACGCTGAGGCGCGCTGCGGCGCGCTACAACGAGCAACTAGCAGGATAACTATTCAATTAGTTTTAAATATAGTTTTATAAAATGAAATTTACTCACTACAGTGCGCTAAAGTGGACAACTTGCAGGATCACTGTTCAATTAGTTCAAACTATAGTTTTATAAAATAAAAATTCAACCGTTGCGGTGCGCTACAGCGGGCATCTTGCAAGATCACTATTAAATTACTTGTTTATATAAGGTTTAATATTCAACGAGAAACGACACTGTAGCATGCTGTGGCGCGTCATGGCGCGCTGCGGCGTGCAACTTGCGATTTCACTATTCAATTACTCGTTTATAAGGTTTTAATAATTAATGATAAATGATGCTGTGGTGCGCGGCGGCACGCTGCGGCATACCACTTGCATTTTTTACTATTAAATTACTCATTTATAAGGTTTTAATTTATCCTTATCAATATGACGCTGTGGCACACGATGGCGAGCCATGGCGCGCTACAGTGGTTGTGCTCCAGGTCTGCAGTTATAATTCTAGGTCAGGCGATTTAAGGGGATGCCATTGTGCGCTACAGCGCGGTGTAGTGCGCTGTAGCAATTTTTGTCCAGGATTTGGTAAATCATCCTTTGCAATTTGTTTTCTTCATTTTCTTGAAAAGACATCAATTTATACTCAAAGTATAGAGAAATATATAGTGATATGAATGTTTAAACACTAGATTTTGCTACAAATTCTAGCTACATCATACCCCCACACTTAAATTCTTGCTCGTCCTCGAGTAAGCTCAATAAATGTGAATTTCTGAATTTATCCTTGTCTAAGGATTCAATGTGCTAAGTTCATGTATCATGAATTTGGATGTTAAGCATACTCTAGTCAAAATTACTTCATGTCTCCAAGTTCTACTACCCCTCCTATCGATTTTATGTGTCTATACTTCCTTTAATTTCAATTCAAAGTGTCATACTTAGTGTTTAAATATAGGAAGGTGATCCTGAAATTCTAACCTTAATGATGCAATTAGTGAGTCTTTTGAGTATTGTGCCATGTGTGCTCATTCTTATGATTCACAAGAATATTTTAATATGTTAGGAGAGATATTTTTCTTCATCCTAAATGTTCACTTGTTTAGCTTAGGAGAGATATTTTCATCATCCCTTTATATTTTGATTTCTCATTTCTTTTTTAGATTCCTTTTCAAAAGGGAGAGCCATTTTTCTTCATCCCTTAATGTAGTCCTTGTGATCACTAAATCTTACAGGAGCCTAGCACTTTAAATTATCACTCACCTCTTGCCACTTTGGTTTAATTTTCAGATGTTTCACCCCCATACTTAAACTTAGGCACATTTTAATTTAAGTCCTGGAAACCAAGCTTAGTAGACTTCTGAACTCAATAAGGGGTGTGTCACTTGAATTCATTTTCATCTTATCTCAAACATGCTTGCATCTTAATTCTATACCATGAGTGTTTCTTTAGACATTGAATCTAACGCTTGACCGCATTCAGAAAATTCTCTTTAAAGTTCAATTTTTGCAAAAATGTAAGGTGTGCAAAATACAAAATTTATTTTATTGATTGAATTAAAAACTACAAAATAAAAAATAGAAAAAATCACCCCTTATAAAAAATCTAACACTTGGCCAGGAGGCGTTTCACCCCTTGGGCTTTGAAGATTCCTGAAATTAGCGACCCAAAAGCGATAGCAGCACAAGGCCCGGCCAAGGCATTCCAGAGCTGCTCCTTTATAACGCTGGAGATGAGGATATCTCCTTCCCTTTGTAGTGCACAAAGGAGCAGCGTCTGTGACCGGGTTACCTCGCTGAGATGCCCAAATAGCATCACAAAGCAGGAGACAAACACGTGCCAAGCATTGCTCGATTCCCTGAGGAGTGATCGAGGAATGTTGGCAAGGTTCCCTTTCCAACCCGAATTTGAGCGGGTAATCTTGCTTGCTATTTCTACTGGATCGTATTAAGAGCTCAGCAGGTCAAAGTATATATAGTTCTCCACCTCACCCACTATAAAAAAGCCTTCGATGGCCTTGAGCCCAAACTCCACGGCTTTACCTCTCACAAAGATTTTGTCCCCCACAGCATTGATTGCATTGGCGTACACTTCCTGCACTAACGAGAGGTATGTGGAGTTTGAGGGACTCACAAAATGGGTCCATCCTCGGTTCAAGATCTGGTTCGAGTGTACGGGGCAAGGGAGCCCAAGTCCCTGCTTGGCAATTAGCTTCCTCCTAATAACTACTTGATTGAAGCATTGTTCTGCTTCAATCAAAGAATTTTTTTTTTTGTTGAATGCTCCACCAACTGTGGAGGTAGAAGCTCCCTTGCTAGTAACGATATTCTTTCCCGACAAGCTGATTCTCCTGATGATATTAAGAGTGGATTTATAGAATTTGATGTTTTAAGAACAGTTGAGTGGATCTAGAGCTGAAGAATTCAGGTTTTAATGGAGTGCACCTTCAGCCCCATCCCCTCTAAGCCCTTTTATAGAGGGTTGTTGATAAAAAAATTTGGAGGATTTGTTAAGCACACTTTTGGCACATTAGGACTTGGTCAAAGATGGATTCAATGCATGACATAAGTGTGACTTGATTTCTGCTCAAAGAAGATAAAAATTTTTAGCTTTTCCCAGCACATTTGGCAGTTTGGGAGTTCCAAGGCACGCTGTAGCATCCTTGACTACTTTGGAAATCCAAGGCAGTCAATTTTGCTTCAGCTAGGCTTTTGTTTCCACACCGCACTGTGGCGCACTTTGGCGCTTTTGGAACAATCGTGCTAAGCTATCCACTGTGGCAACAAAATCCACCACGGCGCGCTGTAGCAAAGAAATCCGCTGCGGTGCGCTATAGTGAATAATTCCGCTGTGGCACGCTGCGGCAGTTTTCAAGCAGAAAATTTTCAAAAATTTAAGATTGACTTCCAAGGAAAATAATTTTTAGTTGTGATTAAATTTATTATATTCCTAAAACAAAATTAAGGTAAAAACAAAAAACTAAGTTGGGTTACCTCCCAACAAGCGCTTTGTTTAATGTCGTTTGCCCAACACATTCAAAGTCAACTTGGATTTTCTTCTCTGGGAGGTTTTCTCACCCAAATTTTTAAATGATATGAGTGAGCACCAACTGAGGTTGGGCTCAAACTCATTTGTTCACTGCTGGACTTGTATTCTATCTCACCTTCCTTGTTCACAATGGGGTTTTTTTTTTTTTTTTTCTTTTTACCCCTCCTAGTTTTTCTCTTCTTCTTTTCCCCCTTTATGTCCTTTCCTCCAAACAGGATATCCTAATGATTGGTAGAATCTACAACACTTTTTAGCTCATTCTCTCCTTCCGGCTCCTTATTTACTTTCTCCCTTTTTTCCTTTATACTTCTTTCCTTAAATAATGAAGGCATTAGATCAATCACTTCCTCTAGATCCTTGACTCGAACTATCATGAGTCCCCTTTCAATATCTATGATAGCCCAAGAGCTAGCTAAGAATGTCCTCCCAAATATTATAGTGGAGGTTTCACATCAGCTGTCCCATTCACATACTACAAAATTTGTGGGGATCACAAAGCTTCCTATTCTGACTGGGACATCCTTAACGATTCCCAAAGGGTGTTGTGATGCAAGATTTGCAAATTCCAGAATTATTGGTGTCTCCACCATTCCCCTTATTTTTAGTTTGGTGTAATTATGCCATGGCATAACATTCATTGAAGCCCCTAGATCACACAAGGGATCTAAAAGGACTTCGCCTTTGATTATGCATGGAATATTCAATCTTCTGGGGTCACCTTTTTTGTTGATATTATCCCTCTCTTATCATTCAGCTTGGGATTCCTTATTGGCATCTTCTTCTCCTCATTATTATGATCGATGCAGTTTATCTTCTTAGTGTCTACATTTATGATGCTCACAATTTCTCTAGGATTTAGTTCAATCGAGCTAGGGAGCATTATAATAACCCTAGAGTTGTTACCCATTAATTAGTAACATAATTGACTTTAATCCTTTTTCATTAGTCTTATAACAGTATTAGGAGTCTCCATTTCAAATTTTGTGCGATTTGGAGATCGTTTGACAATTTCTAATATTTCTTGGTTTTCTGCTAATTCTGAGAATGCCTAATTTATTTATACCTCAAAATCGAAAATGGAGTCCACCATTGGACTCACTACACCCAAATTAGCTAGGGGTGGTATTTTAGAAGTGTTTGGAAGTCGTCCAACTTTCCCAAATATTTTAATAGGATTTTAAAAACTTAGAAAATTTAGATAATTAAATTGACCTCCGATCAAAAATCCGATTGCAATTTTGAGTTCCCCACACCTCAATTAGATAATGGTGAATTTTTAGGATTTTTTGTAGTGTGTTTGGTTATTTAAATTAGATTAATAAATAGAGTATATTAATTAGAGAAGGGACTGAATAACCAACTCCAAGAGCTGAATAACCAAATTCACGAATTATTAGAGAAGGGTCTCATCCGTCCAAGTGCATCCCCTTGGAGAGCACCCGTGCTGTTCATTAAGAAGAAAGATGGATCAATGAGAATGTGCATCGATTATAGGGAATTAAACAAAGTAACTATTAAAAACAAATACCCTTTGCCGCGAATCGACGATCTATTTGTCATCGTCTTCATTGATGACATACTGATTTATTCCAAGAATAAGACCGATCATGAGAAACACCTTCGTATAGTACTTGAAGAACTCAGGAACCATGAACTCTATGCTAAGTATTCTAAGTGTGAATTCTAGCTTGATTCTATCGCCTTTATGGGTCACGTCATCGACTCTCAAGGAATCAGAGTGGATCAAAACAAAGTAAACGCAGTTCGAGATTGGTCACAACCAAAATCCGTGACGGACATCAGAAGCTTCTTAGGACTGGCAGGCTATTATAGAAAATTCGTCAAAGGTTTCTCACAAATTGCGTCTCCTCTCACCAAACTGACTCAAAAAGCAGTACCTTTCATTTGGAGTCCAGAATGTGAGAAAGCGTTTCAAACCTTGAAAGATGCCCTTTCCTCTGCCCTAGTTCCTGCCTTACCCAGGGAAGGATTGAATTACTAGGTCTATACTGATGCATCCGGTATAGGTTTGGGATGTGTTTTGATGTAGGAAGGAAGAGTTATAGCCTACGCATCTCGACAATTGAAACCACATGAAAAGAACTATCCTGTCAACGATCTTGAACTAGCATCAGTAGTCTTCGCTCTAAAGATTTGGCATCATTATATGTATGGCGTCCAGTGTTCCATATTCACCGATCATTAGAGCCTGAAATATATTTTCACCCAATGCGAGTTGAATTGTCGACAACGAAGGTGGCTTGAGTTAATAAGCGACTACGACTTAAGCATTCAATATCACCCAGGAAAAGCAAATGTCGTAGCAGATGCACTCAGCCGTCATGCTACGCTATCTTCTATAATTTGCACTAGTACATTGGAGGAAGAATTCCGAAAATTTGAAATCAGGCCAGTGCGTGGAGATATGTTAAGCACACTAATATCTATGAGCTCAGTTGAACCAACCTTCCATCATGATGTCTTCATCTCTCAAACCAAGGATGAGGATTATTTGAAGTTCAAAGTCGATATCGAGAGTGGGCGTCGCTTCATTCTACAACTTCGTGGTAATGTAATTTACCAAGGTGAACGTCTATGGATTCCCAAATCCATGCATCAAGAGATTTTGGTTGAAGGCCATAATTCTGGCTACCAAGTACATCTAGGTAGTACCAAAATGTACCAAGATCTGAAGAAGTCGTTCTGGTGTCTCGATATGAAAAAGAGTGTGGCAGAATTTGTGGCAAAATGTCATGCTTGCAGTCTAGTCAAAGCCGAGCATCAAAAGCCTGGAGGACTCCTTCACCCTCTAGTGATTCCTGAATGGAAATGGTTCGACATTTCTATGGATTTTGTTATGGGTTTACCTAAAGCAAGATCTGGTGCGGATTCAATCTGGGTCATGGTTGATCGATTGACCAAGTCAGCTCATTTCATCCCTATGCGTCAAACTGATTCTGTGGAAAAATTAGCAAAACTTTATATCAAGGAAATTATTAGGCTCCACGGAATCCCGAGATCTACCGTATCTGATTGAGATAGCCATTTCACCTCTAAGTTTTGGCAAGCGGTGCATCAAGACTTGGGGACTACTCTAGCTATGAGTATCGCCTTTCATCCTCAGGCAGATGGACAAATAGAAAGAGTCAATCAAGTTATGGAAGATCTCCTTCGTCTCTGTATTCTGGACTTTGGAGGTTTTTTGGGAGGATCACCTTCCCCTTGTAAAATTCGCATACAATAATAGTTTTCAAGCAAGTATCGGTATGGCACCATATGAAGCTTTGTACGGTAGAAAATGCAGTACGCCATTAGCATGGTCTAAACTGGCAGTGTTCAGCTTTATGGGTCAGAATTAGTTGAAGAAACTAATCGTAAAATTCAGCTAATCCAGCAAAGAATCAAAGCTGCTCAGGATAGGCAGAGTAAATATCACGACGCTCATCATCGTGCTCTGGATCTTGATGTGGGAAAGTTTGTGTATCTAAAGGTCAGCCCAATGAAAGGTGTTTATTGTTTTGGTGTAGCCGGAAAATTAAGTCCTCGCTACGTCGGACCTTTCGAGATACTAGAAAAGATTGGTTCTGCAGCATATCGACTAAAGCTACCTGAAGACTTCTCTGCAATTCATAATGTTTTCCATATCTCCTCTCTACGAAGATGTCTCCATGATCCATCTCACTTAATTTGACTTCCAGCTGTATCACTACAGCCAGATCTCTCTTATGTAGAAGAGCCGATTAAGATCTTGGCTTATGATCAAAAGCAGCTAAGGAATCACTCCATCCCAATGGTAAAGGTTCAATAGGGGAATCGCTCTTTAGAAGAATCTACTTGGGAGAAAGAGGCAGATATGAGGAAGAAGTACCCCAATCTCTTTGAAACTCCAGGTACTCTTCAAATACAAAATCTTATTCATATTTTCATATTCTCTCATAATTGTCTTCTCTTAAAATGATGTCGAGGACAACATCGTTCTTAAGTAGGGGAGTCTGTAATAACCATAGGTTGTTACCATGCAAAATAAATAATGATTAATTCAATTTTTAGCATCATTGCTTTTAGAACAATTTGAGACTATCTAGTAAATTTGAAGTCCATTGGGCTTCTCTAAGCCAAAAATTGCAATTTGATCAGTCTAGATGCCCTAGTCTAGATACAAAATATTTTGATCTCAGAATTAAAATCTGATTGTATTTTTGAATTTCTCACCCCCAAATTAGCTAAGGGTGAAATTTTGGTGCAATCTGGAGTTCATTTGGGCAATAATTCAATTTAATTTAAAATGGTGCAATTGCACTTAATGGCTCCATACAATTTAAAATTGTAATTATACCTTCAGCCATTTTTAAAACAGCGGGCGCAATCTGAACCGTCCATTCCTCGGGTCAGATCGTGCGGCCCGCATTTTGATCGGGATCTATCAATCCAGACCGTTCCACGGTCCGATTGAAGGATCAGACGGTATCCATCCATCCGCCATAAGTAGCGCTGCGATCCGTCAGATCCAGTGATCTGAATCCAACGGACGATCTGCTCCCCGCGTTCGGCCATTATATGTTCGTGAATCTGGACCGTTCCGTCCCAATGAACGATTCATCAGACGGTTTCCATGGATCCCGCACTGTTCTTCGTCTTCTTCTCTTCCACGCGAATCCCTGACAGGAAAAATCGCATCTCCGACAGGCAGAGCCTATCCACCACTCCCCAATCCAGCTCAGCAAGGTCGTTGAGGCATTTCCCATTAGGGTGGCACCTCTGAATCGGGCCCTTGGGCCCAGTGCACCTTAGTAAGGAAGCTTTGAAAACCTGTCATGGCTCGAGCTCTCGGCCCAAGCCGAGCCAAGCCAAGCCTCAGCATTTCATCCCAATGCCTTCCTGAGGCTATAAATAGCCTTGGATCTCACCTTAGCAGCTTTTGGCTGTCCAATTGAGTCCATTCAAGGTTTTTCCTCCGTCGCCATTGCTGCTCGGCCCGGCCTTCCCCAGGAGCTCCGTGCTTCTGAACAACTGATAGAGGGTTGCTCCTGGTGTTCAGGACCCCTAAGAGCCTCTCTGTTGCAGCATATCACCCTCTGTCTTCTAGCTGAGCTTCGTCCAGTAAAAACTAGGTACCCCATGTTTTGGACTGAGCCTTGTGGGCTCAGTTCCTGCTTAATTTCCATCTCTATACTCTTCCCTAGCTAAGGCGAACTCGTTGCAATCAAATTGATGCGCTGGGAGGGTCCGTTCGATCGTATCGATCGAACGGGTTATCCGTCTCTCAGAGCTCAGGGACCGAGTAAGGTCACAGGGATATAGAGCCTCCTAGGGCCTACTGAAATGGGTCTTCGATCCGTACTTATGCCCTGACAGTGAACGGATCAGACCCTAGCCCTGGTAAGCCCCCTGTGAGGAGAATTTCTCCGTCGCAATGAGCTCCTTTCAGGCGAAATGGAGAAATAGGGTCCAGAGGAATTAGACCATCCCAGTTAACATTTTAGGGTTCTAAGGGTTGGTCTTGGTTCCAGGAATGTGTAGCCATCATCCTTATGCCCCGACATGGCTCGACGACTGAGAATTTTGGCGATTAGGGTTCGCCCCAATCGCTCTCAGTCGGGGCCAGGCGCGGGGAAGAAGACGACAGCGCGGGTTGAGTCGACCCGTGATCTGCGCTGTCGAACAGTAATGGGCCTTCAGGCCCGATTGACCCGCGTGATTTAAATCGGGCCGACGCCATTTTAAAAATATTAATAAAGATTTTATTATTTATTTTCCTTAAGGAAATTAGGAAAAATTTAATAGAAAAATACAGAATGTATTTTCTTAATAACTTTTAATCCACTGGTTAAAATTTTATGATATCATATATGAAAATGTTCAGAAAAATCTCTAGAACCTAAATATAAAATAAAATCACACATCTGATGGTTAGATCCTTAATTATTGCCTAATTATAGTGAATCTTAATTAAGGAAGATTAGAAAATTTACTTATCCAAATTGCATGTTTAGGGTGCCATTAGTTTACAAATGTTAATTAGATTGCATGTGCCAAGTATAATATTTTTCTGAGCTCTGTAAATGTAGTTATGCCGTAATCTTATCAAATCATAATTAGTGAATTTTGGGGTTTATACACCTTGGATCATAGCAAACTCAGTCTCTGATTACTTGTATGATTAATTAGGACTTGAATGCCTAATTTCATGAAATTTGAATGGTTAGATTTTTATTTATGTACTTATCCTTTTTGGTTGGAATTAAGTTTGGTTAGCATTAAGTAAACACTGTTTGTTAAACTTTAATCATTATTTTGGCTTATAACAGTAAACCAACTGAAATAAAATCACCTTTCATAAACGTATTAAGTATACTTAAATCAATTTAAAATTATAGAATCTTAAACATCTTAATTAACTTAAGAAATCTTAAGATTTAGATCAAGCTTTTAAGACTTGATCTAGATCTAGGATTGCCACCAATAATACAAAAATTAATCTACTGATTTGACATTGATCTTTAAATATACACTTGATTTGACTTAAGATTTGAGAAGGAGTCAAGCCCTAATCTGCTTAAGGCAAATCTAAAACCATAACAACCCTAACTCAATTATAATGATTACAAGACTGTGAATTGAACATTTTCCAATAATACATCTAATTTACTATTGATCCTAAACATTTGAATTAGACATGTTAAGGTTAATAATAAATCTATGTGATTGCTTGATCTGAATCTAAACTTTAGATCCCTGATTTTCTCTTAAGAAAGAAGACTAGCATAAGAAGACAATTAAAATCATATTGATTAAACAAGTGATCTAATCCTTAGCAATATGCTTGATTTAGTTCCCATAATCTTAGTCTAAGTGTGATCAGATGACTTAATCGTCTGATCTAATCATCCTAAATCTAATTATGAACCAAAACCTAATAGATTAATATCAACATCTAAAGAAGAGATCTTGATGCTCTGTTCATAAGATCATCTTAAATTATCTAAGAGACCTAAATTTATATGTCATGAGGTAGGAGGTCTTGTATGAATCCTTGAGGTAGAAGTATAGAAGATCCCTTCACCTTAGAGATTGATCTATTCTCCTTGTGGTAGTAATCACTTAAGATATTATAAGAGATACATCTCCTTGTGGTAGAATCCATATTAAGTGATCCCTGATCACATTAGATTTGAAAAACCTTGTATAGGACTTACCTACTAATCTAACACTTGTAGTCTTGATAAATCCTTGCTCTATTAAAAAGATTTGATTGAACCACGATTGTTGGGTAAGTGTAGTATAATATACCCATATTACTGGTTCCCAGTAATAATCTGGATTGGTTGAGTCACTCCAAGTAAGATTTGTCTTTGTTGCTATCCTGCGGGCTTAGGCGGACATAACCTCACTTAGAATAAATCAATCAATCCTAAGAGTGTATTAAATGGGTACCCATTCCTTAGTTTTATTGAAGGACAGTTGCCATCAGGCAATGCCTCCTGGCGAAGATCGCTTCAATAGGTATGGCTTAAATAAAACTAAGTAAAGGGGAATTACCTTCCTTAAGATGCTAAGTATGATTGTGAGTTTAGTGACTAAATGCTTAGTTTGAGATACAAAAGCATCATCGGATGGTGCCTCCTAATGAAGATCACTTTATTAGGGTGGCGTAATCAAACTAAATGTTGAGGGTCCTATCTTTGCAACATATTTAATATGTGTATACAATCACCCTGCCTAGTGATTTTTAAGTAAATAAGCAACTTTAACTAAATATCGATCTTGAGATTTGGAGTCAGAATCCTTTTAGCAGGATTCTGCACAGTGGAGACTTAGGATTCATTGTTGTTCATTACTATATTTTTCATGAATTTTGAGATTTTTCATTCATATCATACAATGGCATAAGCATAAGCATAAACATGAGTTGAACTCATTCCTTCCGTTGTGACATATGATTATCAGTGAATCACTATGAGATACAGAATGTTATATATACACAGACTGGGGAAATTTCAGGGTGCATTTGTGTCACCATACTGACTTCTTAACTGTTGTACTTACATTGGACCGTATGACTCATAGACCTTCATTGATAGTTCTGTGATATACCATGATATAGCATATCTGTGAGCATTATTTCAGTAGCATATAGTGCAGCTTATAGCATCCTTCTCAGCATCTGACATTTTCATTTATTTTCAGCATTTGGTTTTGATGCAGTTTGTCTTTGCTTAGTTCCTATAGTTCAGTTATTTGATGCTTTACAGTTTCTCCTGCACTTTTACTTTATGTTCTTGCATATTTATTATATTTAGATTAGTTTGTATAGCTAGCTTCGATGTGTTAGACTTCTTGTCTAACACAGGGTACTTTTGGGATCCAGCAATTTGCTAGATCTCGAGCAGTTGTTGGAGACAGGTTAGGAGGACGTCCCAGAAACTCAGGAGGAGCACTTGGAGCTGTAGGGGATTGAGCACCTACTTTTACTTTTTAGTCCTTTTCAGTATTCTGGCTAGACTTTTTATATTTTTGCATTATTATGGTTTGTAATAAAACTCTGGATGTACTTTTACTTTTCTTTTTTGAGATAGATATTTTATACTGCTTGAGACGAATGTATTCTGGATGTCATGCTTTTAGCTTCCGCACTCTGTTATATTACTATACATAGTATTATGATGTGATCGGCGTACTGTAAATGCTGATATATTTTGTAACGTACATGGGTCCTTCTCTCCTCTCTTACACCTTATGTACGTACTAAGTCTAATACTTAAGATAAGGGTTCCATTCTTATCTTAGGTATTGGCTCTCGAGCCTACTCTTAGGGCTCGAGTCAGTGGCCTTCAGTATGGATTTGTCTCTTTAAACCTATTCGAGATGATGGGTTTTACTTGTATGGCCCACAGTTCCCGAGTAGCGCACCATTCTGCCGCCAAACTATGGATTATACTCGTATTTTGCGCACGGCGACGGGATGGGGCGCAATAACAAGAGAGCAATTGGTTGGAGTATAGCTGACCTGAAGGGGTTAGTCCAACTTTTTGTATGCACCAAATCCTTTTAGAGGATAACTCCAACCCTTCAATTGAGCCCCAACAGCGACTAAACCTAAACATAAAAGAAGTAGTTCACAAGAAAATCATTAAACTCTTAGATGCTGGAATCATTTTTCCCATTTCTGATAGCCTTGGGTTAGCCCTATACATGTGGTTCTTAAAAAGAGTGGGATGACTGTTGTTCTCAATGACAACAATGAACTGATCCCCACTTGAACTGTGACCGGATGGAGAGTGTGTATTGATTATAGGAGATTAAATAAAGCCACTCGTAAGGACCACTATCCTCTTCCTTTTATTGACCAAATGCTTGATAGATTGGCAGGAAATCCCTATTTCTGTTTTCTTGATGGGTATTCAGGATATAATCAAATCCTTCTTTCACCTGAAGACCAAGAGAATACTACTTTCACCTACCTTTTTGGGACATTTACCTTTAGAAGAATGCCCTTCGAATTATGCAATGCTCCAGCCACTTTTCAACGCTGTATGATGGTTATTTTTTCTGACATGATTGGGGAGTTTTTGGAAATCTTCATGGATGACTTTTAAGTTGTCCGGAGCTCTTTCAATCATTTCTTGATCAATCTAGAAAAGGTTTTAAAAAGATGTGAAGAATCAAATTTAATCTTAAACTGGGAAAAATGTCATTTCATGGTGGAAGACAGGATTGTCCTTGGTCATTTAATTTTGAGGCGAGGGATAGAAGTTGATAAGGCAAAGGTTGATGTAATTGAAAAACTGCCCCCTCCCATCAATGTAAAAGGTATTAGAAGCTTCCTTGGGCACACAGGTTTTTATAGAAGATTTATCATGGACTTCTCCAACATAAGTTTGCTGCTTTGTAGATTACTAGGGAAGGATGTCGAGTTCAATTTTGATGAAAATTGTTTAGTTCATTTTAATCTAAGCTCTAATAATTTCTACTCCAAATTGGGATTCACCTTTTGAAATTATGTGTGATGCGAGTGACCTTGCAGTTGGTGCTGTCCTTGGCAGCGAAAGGAACAAACCTTCTATTCAATTAACTATGCTTATAAGCTCCTAGATGATGCTCAAAGAAATTATGCTACCACAGAAAAGGAACTCCTAGTTGTCATCTTTTCCTTCACTAAATTTAGGTCATATCTCATCGAGTCTAAAACTATTGTTTATACTGATCATGCAACTATTAAGTATCTCCTTCAGAAGAAAGAAGCAAAACCTCGCTTGATACGATGGGTGTTGCTCTTGCAAGAGTTTGATCTTGAAATTTGGGATAAGAAGGGAAGTGAGAATGTGCTTGCAGATCATTTATCTAGATTGAGTCACCTCGATTATGATGAGTTGACCAAAATCAGTGAATCTTTCCCTGATAAAAAGCTCTATGCTATTGCTTCAAATCATTATCCCTGGTTTGCTGACTTTGCAAATTATCTTGCAGGAGGAGTCATACCAAAAGATATGAGCTGTCAACAAAGAAAAAAATTATTTACTGATATTAAAAATTACTTTTGGTATGATCCATTTTTATACAAGTGTTGCAATGATCAACTCCTAAGGAGATGTGTACCTGACTCTGAAATTAGAAATAATCTCTATCATTGTCACACATCCCTGTATGGAGGGTACCATGGGATTGAGCGACTGCAAAAGTACTTTGATTCGAATTTTTTTGGCCCCTCTTGTTCAAAACTGCTGCTGACTTTGTCAAAAGTTGTGATAAGTGCCAAAGAACTATAAACTTAAGCAAAAGGGATGAGATCCCTTTGAACGGAATTTTTGAAGTGAAGTTATTTGATGTGGGGGGAATTGACTTCATGGGGCCATTTCCCTTATCCCAAACTAATACGTACATTCTTGTGGCAGTGGAATATATTTTTAAATGGGTTGAGGTGTTAGCATGTGTGAACACTGATGCTAAAACTGTTATCAAATTTCTCAAGGAGCACGTGCTCGCTAGATTTGGGACTCCCAAATTCCTAATCAGAGATGGGGGAAAACACTTTTGCAATAGGTAGTTGGAAAGTGTCTTAAAAAGCTATGGGGTGTAACATATGGTGGGCACTCCTTATCACCCTCAAACTAGCAAGCAAGTTGAAGTCTCAAACAGGGAGCTTAAGCAAAATTTAGAGAAAACTATGAACTAAAATAGAAAGCATTGGACTTCAAAGCTTTAGGATGCCCTATGGGCATATAGAACTGCCTTTAAGACCCCTTTAGGAATGTCTCCTTATAAGCTCATTTATGGTAAATCATGTCATCTTCCGATAGAATTGGAGCACCGTGCCTATTGGGCAATTAAAAAATTAAACTTTGACTCCCAAAAAGCAGGTGCAAGAAGAATGCTGCAATTAAATGAGCTTGACGAATTCAGATTACATTGCCTATGAGAGTGCAAAATTGTTAAAGAGAAAACTAAAAAATGGCATGATAAGCTGATCAAGCCAAAACATTTTTAACCTGGAATGAAAGTACTACTTTTTAACTCAAGATTAAGAATATTTCTAGGAAAACTAAAGTCAAGATAGATATGACCATTTACTATCACTAAGGTTGTCCCTCATAGAGAGGTTGAAGTCGCTTCCAATGATGGCACTCTTAAAGTAAATGGAAATCGTCTGAAGTTATACTTGGAGGAAGGAATTTTATAAGAAAAGAGAGGATGGACCCTTCAGGACCTCCCGAATGATGGTATCACATAAAAGATCTTTCTCGTGTCGGGCTGAGACATTTAAACAAGCGCTTATTGGGAGGCAACCCAAGAATAAATAGGCTATATTTTTTCTTTTTGCTTTATTTGTTTTGTTTTTTTTGTACTTTTCTTTTGGTGTATTTTGAGAACTTAATTTATGAATTCTAATATTCCCAAAATCTTTCTAGCATTTAAAAATAACATATTTTTCTGAGTTTTCCAAGAAATACAAGTCACAAAGATACCAATAAAGAAATTATGTGAAGTAAAAGGGTGCTTAACAAAAAGTGATCAAATATATGAACATCATTAAAAATCTTAATTAAGGAATGAATTAAGGATCATCTAATCTCCAAATATTTAAACAAAGGCTAAGAACTAAGTGTGGGGGAAGGCATTGGACTATTGACTATAGATTATGGTGAGTACTCTAAAAGAGTGTGCTAGGATCCCGTAGGACTTCATGATCACAGAGATGTGAATTGGGGATGAAGAAAAGCATCTCTCCTTAACAATGAAAAGAGAAAAATATAAAAATAGGGATGATGAAAAATATCTCTCCCAAATGACTAAAATGAAAAAGGATGATGAAAAATATCTCCCATTTAAATCTTTTCATCTTTGTGATTAATAAGAAGGAGCACATATGGGACAAAACTCTTGAGTATTTCACTACCTCTCTAATTTAAGTTTTCCAAGGAACATTTCTCATTACCTAGTGACAAGCTTAAAATCAAACTTGGAGATTAACTTTTTAACCTTGCTTCATATCCAAAAATCAGAAAATTTAATACCAAATGATTTTGGTAATTTTAGTTAAGCACATACCTTGAATTACTCATCAAAATCTAATTGATGTCTCTTGTTGACATTCATACCTAAAAAATAGATAAATACAATTTTGAGCTTACTCGAGGACGAGTAAGAATTTAAGTGTGGGGGTGTGATGAATCCATAAATTATATCTCAAATAAAAGAAAATTTCATTCATTTCTCATTATTAAACTGCTCCTTAATCCAATTTTGTCTATCTTTTTAGGAAAAATACCTATCCAACGAATTTCAAGCAATTTGGGGAAATTTACAAAACTTTCTAAAGGAAAACCGCTGCCGCGCGCTGTAGCGGGCCATTTTGCAAAACACAGGTGCGATCGTGCGCTACAGCGGGCCATTTTGCAAAACGCAAGCATGATCGTGAGCTGCAGAGGGCCATTTTGCAAATTGCAGGCGTGATCGCACACTGCAGTGGGCCACTTTGCGAATCACGGGCGCGATAGCACGCTGTAGTGAGCCATTTTGCAAAATGCAGGCGTAATCGCACGCTGCAGCGGGATAGTTTGCAATCGTGGGACTACAATGGGCAAATTTGCGAAACTGCTGGCATGACTGCGTGCTACAGTGCATTGTAGTGGCCCTTTACTTATCAAACCAGATCACCCCAGCGTGCCTCAGTAGGCCTTTTTGCAAAACCATCAACTACAGCATGCTATAGTGCGTTGCAGCACCCTACAGTGCGCTGCAGTGGCTCGCTGCAATTTTGTTTGGCAGAAGCATTAATTGTGGCTGGGACAAGACATCCAACCATCCTCTTATCTCCAGCCATCATTCCTCTTGCTGTTGCTCCATTGTTTAATGGAAAATGGCCTTTTTGAAGTGATGAGAAGGATAAAACAATGGAAAATATTGGTTACCTCACCCATCAATTGGAATTTGCCATTATTACTATAGAATTTTAAAGGCATTTGCTGGTTTTGATCATGGAAATGAAGATGCAGCCCCTCATCTATAAATACCACCTCTCTTAACTAGAGGAGGGTTCCCAACTTGGCTCACTTCAACCTAAGTAAGAGAAGGGCTGCATAGAAGAGAAGAAGAACTTCCCAAGGGTGGAAGAGCTCAACTTGCTAAGGAGAAGAAGGAGAAAGGCAGCACTAGGGACCTAAGAGAAGCACTTCAACCAAGGAGAAGAAGAGTTCGGAGAACTTCCCAAGGAAAGTTCCTAGTATTTTCTAAGCTCTTGTTTTGTAATTTCTTTTCTTAGTTGATCATGAAAGGGTCTTTATCCATGTATGTGCTCTTTTTCATCTCTTTTGTGATGGAGAGCTAAACCTCCCTTGGGGAGGGTTGGGGCAATCCCACATGCTTTGATAGTTACTATAAAATGTATGAAATTTTACTCAAGTATTAATAATATTTGTGAACTTAATGACTTGCTAAAGAAATGGATAAGACTATTGTGGACTTGAATGTGGACCAAAGGAAAAATACTTCTTAACTTAAGAACTAAGTTGTCTTATGCTTCATAGCTCACCTTGGTTTGATGCTAGATTTATGAGTGCATGAGAGATTAGAACTATGTGAGAAAGTTCTTGAGCTCAATGCACCTTAATCTATGCTCAACTAAAGAGTTGATGCGTGTAATGCTAAGACCCACTAATTGAGCTCCGTTGCTCAACAGAATTGTGGGAGGGAATGGAATAGTTGTGTGCTCATGAATGAGATGACATAGTCATTGAGCCCAATGAATTTAATTCCTCATCTCAACTATGTGTGATGCGCGTGACACTCTTAGTGGAATCAATGCTTATAAAATCTTAAAAGTTAACAACCCTCATCTACATGATCAAGCGATGAGGTAAAATCTATAAACCTAAAATCTTATAAGAATCTTTGTGCTGAAATAGAACCGACTGTGTGTTCATTTTATGCATAAGATTTGAACTTGTAATTCTTCGAGATAAAACTCAAGGAAAGACAATGTGCACTAGATTAAGATCAAAGAAAATGAAAGATAAACGCTTGAAGAATCATCATATATAAGTTATCTATCATGCTATGTGAGAGAAACCCAACTCTCATCTTCCTTTTATTTAACTTATTTTCTACTAAGTGATTGTCATGCTTATTCTGGAACCAGCTTAAACAAAATATTGATAATGTAAACATTAGTGATAATAGATACACCTTGGTAACAAAACATCCAATTCTCTGTGGTACGACAAATCCCGGAAACTCAAACTTTTCACTTATTACTTCAGACCACGTACAGTTGCGTGAAAGCACAGACGCGTATTCTATGTATGTCATCATGCCTTTGGGTCACTTGACTGAAGTAACCCATGCCAGAGCACTCCTCATGTGCGCATTGGTCAGGCCAGAAGAGATCCGTATCTCGAGCATCATTTTTGAGCAGCTCTGGATGGCTCTCAAGGGACCCTGTGCTGCATTGGCCTTTGGGTCTTTGATCTCAGGGATATACGAGGCCCAAGGGGTAAAGATCCTCTACTCCGACTCCGTCGTTTCCCCCAGTGCCGCTCTTACTCATTCAAATCTGAATGCCCGTGCTAGTGAACAGAAGCCACCCAAAAAAAGGAGGGGCGAGCAAGGGGAAACGTTCGCTCCATCCTGCCATTCTCTCACCGATAAGCTGTAGTTACAATTCACAAGCAACAAGCTAATCTGGGCACAGCCTTGGCTACCGACATGCGGTTCTTCGAAAAAGAACTCACCCAACATCGCAAATTCTAGACCAAATTCCATGAAGCTCTCTAGGACTAATGTTTGAGGACTGGAGCTTGCAAGGAGGACCAAACGCCTCCGTACTGCCGTGACCACTTGTCGGCGCCTCCATCCTAGACACGCGCTACCCATGCGACTTCGCCTACGACATGGGAGAAGAAGAGGAGGATGAAACTCAAGAGTAAAAAGGTTATAATTTTTCTATCTACTTGCATTATTTGTTTGTGTACTTTTCTTTTTTTTGTGTGTTTTATTTTATTTTGAGAAATTTAAATTATGGATTATCATAGTTCCAAAATCTTTCTTGAATTTGCAAATGACAAATTTTTTTTGAATTTTTCAAGAATGGAAGTTACAAAAATATCAATAAAGAAAATAATATGAAATCAAGGGGTGCTTAACAAAAAGTGATTAAATACATTGACAGCATTAAATTTTTTAACAAAAGAATTAATTAAAATTAATCTAATCTCCAAAATTTAAATCAATGTTAAGGACTAAGTGTGGGGGAAGGATTTGGACTAAAAACTAGTGATTAAGGTGAGTTTTCTAAAAGAGTGTGTTAGGTTCCCGTAAGAATTCATGATCACAAAGATTTGAATGGGGATGAAGAAAATTATCTCTCTATAAAAATGAAAAAAAAAGAAATATAAAAATAGGGATGATGAAAAATATCTCTCCCAAAAGAATGAAATGAAAAAGGATGATGAAAAATATCTCTTCTTAAAATTGTACATCTTTGTGATTTAAAAGAAGGAGCACATATGGCACAAAACTCTTGATTACTCACTACCTCCCTAGTTAAGGTATTCCAAGGAACCTCCCTTATTACCTAGTACCAAGCATAAATACTTATGCTTAGAGTTTAGTCTATTAACCTTGGTTCATATCCAAGATTAGAAAAATTTAATTAATGTAAATTGTTCTTGTCATTTCAATTAAAGCACAAGCTTTGAATTGCAAATCAAATTCTCATTAATATTTCTTGTTGATTCTCATACCTAGAAATAGAAAAAAACCATTTTGAGCTTACTCGAGAACGAGCAAGAAATTAAATGTGGGGGTGTGATAAATTCATAATTTATATCCTAAAATAAAAGAAAATTTTATTCATTTTCATATTGATATTGCTTCATTGATCAAATTATATCTATTTTTTCAGAAAAAATGCCCATTTAGCAATTTTTGAATAATTTTGGACAATTTCCTAAAGATTTTTATAAAAAATCCACTACCGCGAGCTGCAGCGCGCTCCAACGCGCTGCAGCAGTCCAGCTGCAAGGCGCTGGCGCTATAGCGCACTATAAAGGGCCATTTTTGAAATGCTGGCACTATAGCGCACTGCAGTGAAGCAATTTACAAATGTGCTGGTGCTATAATGCGCAACAATGGACAATTTGCGAAATGCTGGTGGTATAGGACGTTGCATTGGGCCATTTGCGAAACGCTGACGCTATAGTGCGCTGCAGCGGAGCAATTTGCAAATGCACTAGCGTTATAGCGCACTGTAGCACACCATTTGCGAAGTGCTTGCCCTATAGCACGCTGCAGCAAAGCAATTTGCGAAATGCAGGCGCTACAGCGCGCTGCAGCGGATCAATTTGCTAAAAGCTGGTGCTATAGCACGCTACCGCAAATCATCAGGCTAAAATTCTAGTGCTATAGCGCCATGCAGCGCGCTGTAGCGGATCATCAATGTATGAACCAGAATGCCACAGCGCGCCACAGCGGGCCATTTTGCGAAATTGGTTCTGCTATAGCGTGCTACAGCGGGCCGCCAAAATTTTGTCTTAGCAAATACATTAAATGCGGCTGGGACAAGACCCCCAACCAGCTCCTTGTCTACAGCCATCATTCCTTCTGCAGCAGATTCATTTTTTTGAAGGGGAAAATTGATACTTTGAGGCGATGTGGAAATTAATTAATGGAAAAGCGGTAGTCACTTCATCCCTCAAGTGGGATTGGCCATCATGACAGCATATTTATTTTTAGAAGCAATGCAGATGTTGAATGAAAGAATGAAGGATGTAGCCCACCACTATAAATACCACCCTTCTTAACTTAAGGAGGGCTCCCAACTTGGCTCACTACATCCTAAGTAAGGAGAGGGCTGTATAGAAGCAAAAAAAAACTCCCCAAGGGTGGAAGAACTTCTCTTGCTAAGGGAAAGAAGGAGAAAGGCAGCACTACAGACCTAGGAGAAGCAACCACAAGCAAGAAGAGGAGAAGTCCGGAGAACTTCATCAAAGCAATGTTCCTAGTACTTTCTAAGCTCTTGTCTTGTGTTTTTCTTAGTTGATCATGAAAGGGTCTTTATCTATGTATGTGTTTTTTTTCATCTCTTTTGTAATGGAGAGCTAAGCCTCCCTTGGGGAGAGTTGGGGAAATCCCACATGTAATGAAAGATACTATAATGTATGAAACTTTCCTCAAGCTTTAATAAAATTTGTAAACTCAATGACTTGTTAAAGAAATGTAAAGGACTATTGTGGACTTGAATGTGGACCAAATGACAAGGGACTAAATGAATTTAAAGACTAAAAAGTCTTGTGCTCCATAGCTCATTTATAGTTTTGATGCTGGATTCATGAGTACATAAGAGCTTAGAACTATGTGAGAAAGTTCTTGAGATTAGTTCACCTTGATCTATGCTCAACTAAAGAATTGAAGTGTGTGATGCTAAGATCCACTAATTGAGCTCCGTTGCTCAGCATACTTGAGGGAGGGAATAGATTCATTGAGTACACTTGAATGAGGTGACATAGTCATTAAGCCCAGTGAAATCACTCCCTCATCCAAACTATGCATGATGCGCGTGATGCTCTTAGTGAAATCAATGCTTGTAAGATCTTAACTAAAGAACCCTCATCTCTATGATCATGATATGAGAGGACAACTAATAATCTAAAATCTTATAAAGATATTTGTGCTGAAAAAGAACTAACTGTGTGTTCATTTCAAGCATGAGATTTAAACTTGTAAATCTTGGAGTTAAACTCAAAGAAGGATAATGTGCACTTGATTAAAAAGAAAAGAAAAGTAAAATGCTTGAGGAATCATCATACATGAATCATCTAGCAAATCATGTGGGAGAGACCCAACTCTCCTCTCCTATTGTCATAGTATTATTCTACTAAGTATTATTGTGCTCATCTAGGAACCAAATTCAACAATACACATATAGCTTAAATATTAGTGATCATATATATATACCTTAGTAATAAGACACCCAATTCCCTGAAGTTCGATAAATCCTGTAAACTAAACTTTCCTCTTATTACTTCAGACTATGCACACTTGCGTGCAAGCACAGACATATTTTAGGTCTGTCAGATACCGCAATTCCTTGAATTTAGGTTTCATAGCGATTCATTGTCAATTCAGTCCTTTTCATAAATTGCATCATCTCATTCTTAAATGCCCAAAAGGATTCTTCTAAACCACCATCTTGTCTATTATTTTGATTTGGCTTATACAAATTGTTTGCATTGTACATTGGTCAATTTTGTGGTGGGGCATTGGAATCTCCTTGAGTATTTCCCTCACTCCAAGAAAAGTTAGGATGATTTCTCCATCCCAGATTGTAGAAGTTAGAGTAGGGGTTGTGTGGGAGTTATTGTTCATGTTGTTATTCCTTATAAAATTGACTTGTTCCATTTGTGAGGGGGCAAATGGATTATTCAAATTATAATATTCACTGTGGTGACTCCCCCCGCATAACTCACAATTGGCATCCTGAACAACACTCACATTCATTATCTTGATTTTATTAGTTAGCATTTCTACTTCCCTTTGCAAGGAGGCAAATTGGTTAGATTCGTTGAGATTGTTCACCTCCTTTTAGGTGGAGTTTAACCGCTCAGTCGGCCATTAGTATGCATTGTTAGCCATTTCCTCAAGGAGATCGAAGGCCTCCTTGAGGTTTTTACTACTTAATAATCCTCCTGTGGCTGCATCTATGAGTGTCCTCGTGGGTTCGTTTAATCCATTGTAAAATATTTGCACTTGCATCCACAAAGGAAACCCATGATGCGGGCAATGTCTTAAGCAGTCCTTAAAATATTCCTAGCCATCATACAAGTTCTCACCATGCTGCTGAGAGAAGTTTGAAATTTTATTTCTTAGCCTGACTGTCTTTGCAGGTGGAAAATACTTGGCTAGGAAATTCCTTGCCAAGTCATCCCATGTCCTTATAGACTCTCGGGTAGAGACTTGAGCCATACCTTAGCTCTGTCTCTCAGTGAGAATGGGAATAATCTCAATCTCAAGGTGTCATCGGATACCCCGTTAAATCTGAAAGTGTCACATATTTCTAGAAAAGTTGAAATATGTTCATTCGGGTCATCCGATGCCATAGAACTAAATTGATTATTTTGGATCATGTTCAAGGTGGATGGTTTTATCTCAAAGATATTTGCTTGTATAATAGGTTTAACAATGGAATTTTGAACTCTCTCTACCATGGGAAGTGTGTATTCTCTAAGCAATCTTCTACTAACATTTACCATAAGTTCTGCTGGGTCTATATCTAAGTCTTCTATTTGTCATTTGGTTGGTTTAGAATGGCTTACTCCTCCTAGCCTCAAATAAGTTCTATCTATTTTAGGATCGTAGAAGAATTCTGTAAGATTCCTCCTACTCATGCAGTTTTAAGGGTAACTAGCTAGAACAAGTTCAGCAATCAATATTCAGCACAAACGACAGCACAAAATTCAATAAGATAGTATGCAATAAAGTTCAGCACAAGTTCGTTATATAAAATTTTCAAGTTTTTCTCAAAGTAAAGAGAATACATAAATTAACTACAGCTGTGTAAAAATATGCACAAGTTAAATAATTCTAAATCACTAGCTACAAGAGAATTGTACTTGATAGAAAATGAAAATCGTTCCCGGTAACAGCGACAAAAATTTGATAGACGGAAATACACGTCTGCATTTGCACACAAGTGTACATGGTCTGAAGTAATAAGTGGAAAATTTAGTTTTTGGGATTAATCGAACCTCAGGGAATGATTATTTTGATACTGAGTTGTATTTTCTTTCACTAGTATTTACATAACAATTTTGGTTGATTTTTGTGGTTCCTAATTTGCAATACACAAGACTTGAGATAAGATACGATTGGATTAAAAAGGAGAGTGTTGAGATTTTGTTGTAATATATGCAAGAGGTTGGTTAAATTACTTCATTGTTCAAATGTAGACATGCAATTTATTTACTTTGTTTAATCAAGTGAACACCATTGGAAGTGGAGTATCCTCCAATTACATTGGGTTCAAGTTTAGTGCATAAAGAGAACTCCATATGGATTCATCACTAGCGCATAAACTCTTATGGGATATTAATTGATTAGTTAGATTTTGATCTCCTACATCTAGGTTACCAAAACATCTTTTAATTATAATGATCTCACAAGCAAATTCCATCTATCATCGTCTTTCACTTCACACGCAGTTTAGCTGGATGAGAGGATGAAATGGGTCAATGGATTTTGTCAAATAATCCATGAAGTTCCCAATATCCTTTCATCCCTTCAACTTTATTGAGTAGTAGAGCAAGGTAAAAAATGGAGAGCTTGGTTCTGAAGCTTCAATATTTTGGAGAGCTTTTAAGGGAGGGTGCAAGTGAGCCTTGAGAATTCTGTGCCATAATTCTTAGCTCGACTCACACTACCTTCCTCACTCTTACCCAATTGATGAGCATTGGAAACAAGCTCTTTTGATTTAAAATAACTAAGCATTCAGTTCATCCAAGCATTCATTTACTAATAAAAATTAATACACAAAAAGTTTCTCATTACATTTAAATAATGTCATCATACAACTAATATTTCCCTTACATAATTCTACAACTACATCTCAATCCTCTCCAAGGGGTTTTTAGCTTACCATTACTAAGCAAAAGAGAACATAAATGTAAAGAAAAGTGAACATCACCATCAGTTCACGATAAGAAATTAATCAAGGGAGTTTATGAAAAATACAAGGAATCACCCAGAGAAATTCTGGGGTTCTCTTTACTTTCCTGCGCTGTCCTCTTGAAGCTCTACCATTCGTTCATTATTGTCTTTTCTTCCTTTCTTTTCTTGGTCCTCTCGTCCCCTTGGAGAGTTCTCCTTCTTTCTTTCTTCTGCAGCCTTTCTCTTAGGTTTTTTGAGTAGCCAAAGTTGGAACCCTTTCAAGGTCTGAGATTGGCCCTTAAATATGGGTGCACTCAGTCTCAAAGCTTTTAATGTGTGACCTTTATTCTTCCTTGAGTTAATTTCAATCCCTTTTAATTTTTCTATCTGTTTAACTGTTGGGATTCACTAGGGATGCAATATATCAGTTTTTAAGAGGCTGGGGGAGGCTAAAGGTCACATTTTCTTGGCCTTCCCCATGCCTCTTAATGCCTAAAGCTTAGTGGACTTATGAACTCAATAAGGGGTGTGTCACTTGAATTCATTTTCAGCTTATCTCAAACATGCTTGCATCTTAATTCTATACCATGAGTGTTTCTTTTGACATTGAATCTAACACTTGACCGCATTCAAAAAATTCTCTTTAAAGTTCAATTTTTGCAAAAATGTAGGGTGTGCGAAATACAAAATTTATTTTATTGATTGAAATCAAAACTACAAAATAGAAAATAGAAAAAATGAAAATACAAAAATAGGAAACAACATAACCTTATCACTCTTCAGCCTCATCTTCCTCTTCCTCGTAGCAGTATGAATAGTCTGCCGGCCACTTCCCCCTTCATGAAGCGCATGTCACGAGCCAAGGAGATGCCCAGATCTTGCTGATGCGTATATATTCGTGTCAGCATCTTTTCAGTTGATGTTTGGCTGGATGATGTGGAAGTCTCGCCTTGTTCTCCCCTCCTCTTCTTAGCTCGCACCCCCTCCAGAGTACGACCGCACACATTCATCAATTCGAGAGGAGCGTGAGGTGATATCGCCACATCGGTCTGGAGGAGTTTCACCCCTTGGGCTTCGCAGATTCTTGAAATTAGCGACCCAAAAGTGATAGCAGCACAAGGCTTGATCAAGGCATTCTAGAGCTGCTCCTTTATAACGTTGGAGATGAGGATATCTCCTTCCCTTTGTAGTGCACAAAGGAGCAGCATCCATGATTGGGTTACCTCGCTGAGATGCCTAAATGGCATCATAAAGCGAGAGACAAACATGTGCTAAGTATTGCTCTATTCCATGAGGAGTGATCGAGGAATGTTGGCAAGGTTCCCTCTCCAACCAGAATTTGAGCGGGTAATCTCGCTTACTATTTCTGCTGGGTCGTTTTGAGAGCTCAGCAAGTCAAAGTATATATAGTTCTCCACCTTACCCAATATGTAAAAGCCTTTGATGGCCTTGAGCCCAAACTCCACGGCTTTACCTCTGACAAAGATTTTGTCCCCCACCGCATTGATTGCATTGGTGTACACTTCCTGAACTAACGAGAGGTATGTAGAGTTTGAGGGACTCACAAAATGAGTCCATCCTCAGTTCAAGATCTGGTTCGAGTGTACGAGGCAAGGGAGCCCGAATCCCCACTTGGGAATTAGCTTCCTTCTGATAACTACTTGATTGAAGCATTGTTCTGCTTCAATCGAAGAAATTTTTTTTTTGTTGAATGCTCCACCAGCTGTGGAGGTAAAAGCTCCCTTGCTAGCAACGGTTTTCTTTCTTGACAAGATGATTCTCTTGATGATATTAAGTGTGGATTTAGAGAATTTGTTGTTTTAAGAATAGTTGAGCGGATCGAGAGCTGAAGAATTCAGGTTTTAATGGACTGCACCTTCAGCCCCATCCCCTCTAGGCCCTTTTATAGAGGGTTGATAAAAAAATTTGGAATATTAGTTAAGCACACTTATGGCACATTAAGACTTGGTCAAAGATAGATTCAATGCATGCCATAAATGTGACTTGATTTCTACTCAAAGAAGATAAAAATTTTCAGCTTTTCCCAGCACATTTGGCAGTTTGGGAGTTCCAAGGCACACTGTAGCGTCCTTGACTGCTTTGGGAATCCAAGGCAGTCAATTTTGCTTCAGCTAGGCTTTTTTCACCGCAGCGTGTTGTGGCGCGCTATGGCGCTTTTGGAACAATTGTGTTAAGCTATCTGCTGTGGCGCGCTGTGGCAACAAAATCCACCATGGCGCGCTGTAGCAACGAAATCTGCTGTGGCGCGCTGTAGCGAATAATTTCGCTATGGTGCGCTGTGGCGGTTTTCAAGAAGAAAATTTTTAAAAATTTAAGATCGACTTCTAAGGAAAATTATTTTTGGTTGTGATTAAATTTATTCTAGTCCTAAATCAGAATTAAGGTAAAAACAAAAAACTAAGTTGGGTTGCCTCCCAACAAGTGCTTTGTTTAATGTTGTTTGCCCAACACGTTCAAGGTCAACTTGGATTTTCTTCTCTAGGAGGTTTTCTTGCCCAAATTTTTAAATGAGATGAGTGAGCACCAACTGAGGTTGGGCTCAAACTCATTTGTTCACTACTCGACTCATTTTCTACTTCACCTTCCTTATTCACAATGGGGGTTCTTTTTTTCTTCTTTTTACCCCTCCTAGTTTTTCTCTTCTTCTTTTCCCCCTTTATGTCCTTTCCTCCCAACAGGATATCCTGGTGATCGGCAGAATCTACAACACTTTCTGGCTCATTCTCTCCTTCTGGCTCCTTATTTACTTTCTCCCATTTTTCATTTATACTTCTTTCCTTAAATAATGAAGGCATTAGATCAATCACTTCCTTTAGATCCTTGACTCAAACTGTCATGAGTCCCCTTTCAATATCTATGATAGCCCGGGAGCTAGCTAAGAATGGCCTCCCAAATATTACAGTGGAGTTTTCACTCCAGTTGTCCCATTCACATACCACAAAATCTGTGGGGATCACAAAGCTTCCTATTCCGACTGGGACATCCTTAACAATTCCCAAAGAGGTTTGTGATGCAAGATTTGCAAATTTTAGAATTATTGGTGTCTCCTCAATTCCCCTTATTTCTAGTTTAGTGTAATTATGCCATGGCATAACATTCACTGAATCCCCGAGATCACACCAGGGATCTAAAAGGACTTCATCTTCGATTATGCATGGAATATTCAATCTTCTGGGTCCCCTTTCAATATCTATGATAGCCCGGGAGCTAGCTAAGAATGGCCTCCCAAATATTATAGTGGAGTTTTCACTTCAGTTGTCCCATTCACATACCACAAAATCTGTGGGGATCACAAAGCTTCCTATTCCGACTAGGACATCCTTAACAATTCCCAAAGAGGTTTGTGATGCAAGATTTGCAAATTTTAGAATTATTGGTGTCTCCTCAATTCCCCTTAGTTCTAGTTTAGTGTAATTATGCCATGGCATAACATTCACTGAAGTCCCGAGATCACACAAGGGATCTAAAAGGACTTCATCTTCGATTATGCATGGAATATTCAATCTTCTGGGGTCACCTTTTTTGTTGCTATTATCCCTCTCTTATCATTCAGCTTAGGATTCCTTATTGGCATCTTCTTCTCCTCATTATTATGATCGATGTAGTTTATCTTCTTAGTGTTTATATTTATGACACTCACTATTTCTCTAGGATTTAGTTCAGTTGAGCTAGGGAGCATTGTAACAACCCTAGTACTATTACCCATCAATTAGTGAGCTAATTGACTATAATCCTTTTTCATTAGTCTTATAATAGTATTATGAGTCTCCATTTCAAATTTTGTGTGATTTGGAGATCATTTGGTAATTTCCAATATTTCCTAGTTTTCTAATAATTCTGAGAATGCCTAATTTATTTAGACTTCAGAATAAAAAATGGAGTCCACCATTAGACTCACCACACCCAAATTAGCTAGAGGTGGTATTTTGGAAGTATTTGGAAGTCGTCAAATTTTCCTAGAATATTTTTATAGTATTTTAAATACCTAGAAAATTTAGAAAATTAAATTGACCTCCGATCGAAAGTCTGATTGTATTTTTGAGTTCCCCACACCTCAATTAGATAAGAGTGAATTTTTAGGATTTTTCAGAGTGTGTTCAGTTATTTAAATTAGATTAATAAATAGAGTACAATTAATTATTTAATTATAGTGTATAAATTAATATATATAAATTATATTTAATATTATTAAACGGTAAAAGAAATCAGACCGCACGGATGCCGTGCTTGAGTCCAATGTATGGGACAGCCCCGCGGCTAGATCTCAACCGTCACGCTATATTAAATTTGATCCAATGACACTTAAGCGATCGATCAGATCTGACTGTCAGATCAGCGCTTCGATCTGACAGCCATGATCTGATCGACTGTACGTCTCCTTTAGCTTTTCACACGATGCGCTGAGGCGGTGAGGTGGAGGTACGATCGCTCAGCTAACCGTCTTCCTTGGCACTTAACCTTCCAAAACACCTCACATTTCCATTCTATACTCTCCTAAAGCACTTGCAGAAGCTCTAGGCTGCGATTTGAATTCAGGGAAGAGCATACCGTGAGCTGAGAAGGAACCCTACTAATTCGGCCGACGCACCCCATCCAGGTACTCACTTCCTTAATTTCCCGTAGCTTGATTGTACCTTTCAGTTCGATTAACTCATGCATTACATGTAAACTTATTAGGGTATATCTAGACCTAATTTAGCTCAGGTTAATTAGCTTAGATTTAGGACTCTTTTTTCTTCCCAAATCCGAATTGATTGATCTAGGGCATCATCCTTGTAGCTTCTTTTCGCATCGTCTGACCACGTTCTAGTCTTGGACGAATGGCTTCAGTGAGCTCATTTTGCCGGTGTGCGGGCCGCGCCGAGTAGTGGTTGGAATTGGGTCGACGAGCAAGCCCTAGATGCGCCAGTGCTGAAGGAGTCGGGGAAAAAGCGGTCTAGCTTGGTTGATTTATGGTCTGCGTTCCTTAGTTGAACTGGACTGGTCCATGTAACTTGTAGCGCCCCGCCCCATCACCGAGCGCAAAAGAAAAGTATAATCATAATCAGCAGCGGAGTGGTGTGCTACTCGGGATGGACGAGCTTACAAAACCCATCTCCTCGAATGGGCTATAAGTCTGAGCCACACTGAAGGCTGCTGACTCAAACCTGAGGTAGGATCGAGAATCAATACTTAAGATAAGAGTATATTTCTTATCTTAAGTATTAGACTAATACGTACACTAGATTTAAAAAGATAAATATGAATCCAATATACATTATCAATATATCAATATTTCCAGAATGTTGATCACATCAAAATACTAAGTATAGTAGTATAATAGAGTGCAGAAGCTAAAGCAAAACATCCAGAATACATTCATCACTGAGCAGTAGTAAACACTCATCTCAGAAAAGAAAAGTAAAATATATATAGAGTTATTACAAACTGATTTAAAAGATAAAATGCAAAGTTTATCTAAAGTACTGAAAATAAGGAAGTAAGAAAAGGTGGAAAGCTACTCCACTAAGGCTCCACATACTCCTCCGGGATCTCCTGTAAGTTCTCCTGCCCTGTCTCCACAAGCTGCTCGGGATCTAGCAAATTGCCGGATCCCAAAAGTGCCCCGTGTTAGAAAAGAGGTCTAACACATTGCAACTAACTAAGTAGTACTAAAGTAAATGCAATAGACAGTAAAGTAAACACAACTATAGGAAATAATAGTAAAAGCACTATGTAACTAAAACTGTAAGGACCAAATAAAGTAAAACTACATCAAAACTAAATACTGAAAGTAAATAAAAGTATTAAAAGCTCAGAAATCAATGTAAGAGATGTCGAATGTTGTACTATATGTCACTGAAATGATGCACCCAAATATACCAAAAACTGGTATACCACAGTATGTAACCAAACTATCACTGAAAGGCTATGAGTTGTACGGTCCAATGTATACATACACCTAGTTGGGAAGACAGTACGGTGTTGCCGATACATCCTGAACTTCCTCAGTCAATGTATGCAATATTCCGTAACCCATAACTTTTCACTGATACTCATACCTCACTGCTGAAATGATTTCTCAAACTCATGCTCATGTTTATGCCCATGCTTCTATTCTATATGAGTAAAATTCAAAAATCCACAAAAGTTTGAATACCAAAAATGATTCTAGGTCTCCACTATATAAAATCCTGCTAAAAGGATTATGACTCCTAGCTTCTATAATTAGTTAAAGTTGAAGGTTTACTTAAAAATCATTAGGTGGGATGATTGTATACACATATTTAGCACATTTGTAAGAAAGGTGATTATTATCACTTAGTTTGATTAAGCCACCCTAACAAAGTGATATTCGATAGGAGGCATCGCCCGTTGGCAATTTATATCTCAAGCTAACTTATTAAGATGTCTAACTCACAATCACACTCAGTGTCTTAAAGAAGGTGATTCTAATTGCTTAGTTTGGTTGAGCCACACCTATTGAAGCAGTCTTCGCTAGGAGGCATCGCCTGTTGGCGATTTGCATTTCAATCAAACTAAGGAATGAGTACTAGTTTAATACACTCTTAGTCTTGGGAAACGGGACTGTATTCATCTAATCCCTCGGGATAGCACTTGCTCATAAGTCCACATTGGAGTTAATCAACCAATGCTGAATACTACTGAAGAAAACCAGTACTATGGGTATGCCATACTACACCAACCAATAATCTGGGTTCACCCAACTCTATTTAATTAACAAGGATTTATCAAGACTATAATTCTTATACAAAATAGGTAAGTCCTATACAAGGTTCCAAGAAAATGTGATCAAGTATCACTCAATATAGGTCTACCACAAGAATGGGTGTCATTCTAATATCTTAAGTGATTTCTACCACGAGAGGTTAAGATCAACTTCTAAAGTTAAGGAGTCATATAAGCTTCTACCTCAACAAGTTATGCAAGTCCTCCTACCTCAATATATAATTAGATTTAGGTTTTTAAAGTAATTCAGAAATGATCTTGTGTTGAGATACTTAAGATCTCACACTCTTATGCTAGCACTCTAGGTTTTACTTATCATTTAGATTTAAGATGATCAGATCAGATGATTAAGTCATCTGACCATTCCTTATTCTAGGATTATGGGATTTAAATCAAGGATATTATTAGAGTTAGATCACTTATTCAGTCTTTATTATTATGCTTAGCATGTCTAGTTTAAATGTTTAACAACCATACCAAATCAAATGCATTATTGGGATAACGTCAATCTCATTATCTTATAATTAGTTAATTAAATTAAGTGCTTAATAGTTTAGATCTTAATTAAGCCGGTTGGGGTTGGCCCCTACTCATATCTTAATTGAGATCAAGTGTTCATTTATAGGTCAATGACAAATCAATGAATTAAGTATGTATTATTGGTGGCAATTTTACACCTAGATCAAGTCTTAAAAGCTTGATCAAAGTCTTAAGACTTCTTAAGTTAATAAAGTTGATTAAGTTCTCCAATTTCAAATTTATTCAATTTATACATTATAAATTAGAGTACAATGTTTCCATATATTTTCCTTACTATTATGAAGAATATTAACAGAAAAATTTATGAAAATAGAAAGTATTAGTGCTAACCAAACCCTAAATCATTTCAAGAAGGATTAGCACATGATTACAAATCTAGCCATCAAAATTTCATGCAAATTGGCACATAAGTTCTATTCAGTCATACAATTAATCAGAGACTAAGTTTGCTAAGATCTAATATATATAAACCCTAATTTTCACTAATCATGGTTTAACAAGATTAGGGTATAAGTTAAAGTACAGAGATCAAAAGAATTATTCACTTAGCACATTCATCCTACTCTTTATAAGGAGGCTAATGGCACCCTAAATATGCAATTTGTTTAAGTATAATTGCTAATTCACACGAATCAAGATCTACAATACTTAGGCAAAATCAGAAAATCTAACTATTAGATGTTCAATTTTATTTTATATTCAGATCCATGATGATTTTTTTATCAATTTCATATATAGGTATCATAGGGTTTGGACCAGTGGATTAAGAGTTATTCAATTAATACATTCTGCATTTTTCTAATTAATTTAATCTATTTTCTTAAGGAAAATAATTACGAATAGATTTTATTTAATTTAAAATGGGTCCTGACCCATTTACAGAATGCGCGGATTGGCTTTGACTTGATGGCCCGGCACTGTCGCACAGCGGGGGTCACGGGTCGACCTGACCCGCATTATGCATCTTCTTCCTCCCCACACCATCCCGAGAGCCAGCCGATTAAGATAACCCTAATCAGCTAAATTCTATTCTTGCTGACCAACTCACAGCCTCTAATGGAACGGGTTCCCATCAGCATATCAAGCTGCACTGATGGAACCCAAAACCCCTATCCGAGGGAGGCTGGAGCTCCGGGGAGCTACTAGGCCTAAAACCTTCCTCGACCGATGATGTGGGGGATCGATACTCCCCATAGAGGGCTCACTAGGCTCGGGGCATATTGGCTACACCTTCAGGGAGACAAGGCGCACCCAAGGACCACTGGAAGCATGGGACCTTACTCGGGCACCCGACTGCTTATGCGATGCAGTCTGATCGATCGACATGATCGATCGGGCTGATCCAGAGCCACTAGACTCATGCATTACAATTGCCTAGACTAAGAGTGCAAATAGAAGGAATTGGAAGGAGGAGCTGAGCCTACTCGACTCTGTCCAAGGCAGAAGGGGTACCTGTCATTGTTAGACGGAGCTTGAACCAGAAGACAGGAGGTGATTCGCTATAATAGAGAGGCTCTTGAGGCTCTTAGGGGTCTTGAACTCCAGGAGCAGCCCTCTATCAATGGTACACAAGCTCGAGAACACCGGGAGCGCCTGGAGGAAGCTCGGTAGACCAGCAATGGCAAGCAAGAGAGGAACTCCATTTTGAGCTTAATTGAACAGCAAAAATTTATAAGGAGGGAACGGTGGCCATTTATAGCCTCAGGGAAACATCAAGGGTAGGGCTGAGACTTGGCTTCACTCGAGGGCTTAGGTCATGGATAGCTATCAGAGCTTCCATTCAAAGGTGTATCGGGCTAAAGAGCTGGGTCCAAAGGTTACATCGCATTAGGGAAACTACCAACGACCATGCTGAGCTGGTCAGAGGAGTGAGGGACAGGCTCTGCCTATCGAGGATGCGGATCTCATTATCAGGGATACAAGCAGAGAGGGGAAGATGATGAGCAGTGCATGATCCACGATAGCCGTTTGATGGATCGTTCGTTGGAGCAGAATGACTCAAATCCTCAGACAGCTAACGGCCGAACGCAGGGAGAAGATCATCCATTGGATTAAATCTTTGAATCAGACGGATCATCAAACCTACTTATAGGGAGTGGGTGGATACCGTCCGATCCCATCTTTGAATTGCGGAATAGTCGAGATGGATCAGATCTAAGCTAAGGCACAGACCGCATGATCTGATCCGGGAAATGGACGGCTCAGATGGCGCCTGCTAGTTTGAAAGCAGACGAATTATGGAATAGGGTAGATTTACAATTAAAGATTGTTAGGAACCCTTTTATGTAATTAGACTATTTTACTTAAATGTAAATTATGGCCTAAATGATTTCCAAATTGCACCAAATTTTCACCCTTAGCTAATTTGGGGGTGAGGAATTCAAAAATGCAATCAAATTTTAATTTTGAGATCAAAATATTTTAGGTCTAATCTAGGGCATCTAGACTAATCAAAATATCATTTTGGAATTAGAGAAGTCCAATAGACTTCAAACTTTTAGGATAGGTTTCAATTGATGTTCTAAAAGTAATGAAAACCAAATTAATGATTACTTAAACTATAGATTAACAAGGTAACAACCTAGGGTTGTTACAGACTCCCCCACTTAAGAGCGATGTTGTCCTCGACATCATGACAAGAGAGAAGGCAAACATGAAGAAATTTAAAGAATAGAGTAAGATTCTGAAAGTTAATGAGTACCTATATTTTCAAAGAGGCTGGGGTACTTTATTTTCATATCTGCCTCTTTCTCCCAAGTAGATTTTTCTAAAGAGCAATTCCTCCACTGGACCTTTACCATTGGAATTGAGCGATTCCTCAGCTGCTTTTGATCATGAGCTAGGATCTTAATTGGCTCTTCCGCATAAGAAAGATCTAGCTGGAGAGTTATCGCTAGAAGTTGAATTAAATGAGATGGGTTGCGAAGACATCTCCACAGAGAGGAGATGCGGAATACATTATGGACTGCAGAGAAATCTTTAGGAAGCTGCAAAACCAATCTTTTTTAGGATTTCAAATGGTCAATTGTAGCGGGGACTTAGCTTCCCAGCTACACCAAAAGGATACACACCTTTCATCGGACTGACCTTAAGATACATAAAATTTGTGACATCAAATTCCAGAGTACAATGATGAGCATCATGGTACTTACTCTAGCGATCTTGAGCTGCATTGATTCTTTGCAGAATCAACTGAATCTTAGAATTTGACTCTTCAACTAAATCAGAACCATATATTTGAACACTGCCTCAGACCATGCTAGTGGAGTACTGCATTTCCTAACATATAGAGCTTCATACGGAGCATGCCAATACTCACCTGAAAACTATTGTTATATGCAAACTCTAAGAGAGGAATATGATCTTCCCAGAAGCCTCCAAAATCCAAAATACAGAGATGAAGAAGATCTTCCAAGACTTGATTGACTCTTTCTGTTTGTCCATCTGTTTGGGGATGAAAAGTGGTGCTCATGGCTAGAATAGTTCCCAAGTCTTGATGCACTGCTTGCCAAAATTTAGAAGTGAAATGGCTATCTCAATCAGATACGATAGATCTGGGAACTTCATGGAGTCTGATAATTTCCTTGATATACAACTTTGCTAATTTCTCCACAGAATCGGTTTGACGCATAGGGATAAAATGTGCTAATTTAATTAGTCGATCGACAATGACATAGATTGAATCGGCATCAAATCTTGATTCTGGAATTGCTAGGGGATGAAGAAGCCCTCCAGGCTTTTGGTGCTCGACTTTGACTAATTTACAAGCATAATACTTTGCTACGAATTCAGCCACACTTTTTTTCATTCTAGGCCGCCAGAATGATTTCTTCAGGTCTTGATACATCTTGGTACTGCCAGGATGTACTTGGTACCCAGAATTATGACCTTTCACCAAATTCTTTTGGTGTATGGATTTGGGAATCCATATGCGATCCCCTTGATAGATTGCACTACCTCGAATTTGAAGATCATAATGATGACCACTTTCAATATTCGATTTAAACTTTAAATAGTCTTCATGGTTTGGGAGATGGAGACATTACGATGAAATGTGGGTTCAATTGAACTCATGGATATCAGTGTGCTTAGCATAGCACCACGTACTGGCCTGATATTGAGCTTTTGGAATTTTTTTTCTAGGGAACTGAATATGGATATAGAAGATAGAGTAGCATGACGACTGAGTGCATCTACTATGACGTTCACTTTTCCTGGATGATACTGGATACTTAAATCATAATCACTTATTAGCTCAAGCCCTCTTTGCTGTCGGCAATTTAGCTCACGCTGGGTGAAGATGTACTTTAAACTCTGATGATTGGTGAATATGGAACACTAGATTACATAAAGATAATGATGCCAGATTTTCAAAGCAAAAACTACGGCTGCTAATTCAAGATCATGAACATGGTAATTCTTTTCATGTGGTTTTAACTGATGAGATGCATAGGCTATAACTTTTCCTGCCTACATAAGCACACATCCCAAACCTATGCCAGATGCGTTGGTATAGACTTGGTAATTAAGACCTTCTTTAGGTAAGGCTAGAACTAGTGTAGAAGAAAGAGCATCTTTTAATGATTGAAATGCTTTCTCACATTTTGGACTCCAGATAAATGGTATTACTTTCTGCATCAACTTTGTGAGAGGAGATGCAATTTTTGAGAAGCCCTTAACAAAGTTTCTATAGTACCCTACTAGACCTAAGAAACTCCTGATATCAGTCATGGATTTTGGTTATGACCAATCTTGAACTGTGCTTACTTTATTTTGACCAACTCTGATTCCTTGAGAGTCGACGACATGACCCAAAAAAGCGACTAAGTCAAGCCAAAATTCACCATTGGAATACTTAGCATATAGCTCATGACTTCGGTGCTCTTCTAGTACTAATCACAAATGGTTCTCATGATCTGTTTTACTTTTTGAATAAATTAGAATATCATTGATGAAGATTATTCTTTCAACATGCGCTGCATTAAATCTATAAAAATGGATGGCGTATTTGTTAAGCCAAAGGACATTACTAAAAATTTATAATGTCCGTAGTAGGTTCTAAACACTATTTTCTCCACATCTGGATCTTTAACTCGTAATTGATGATATCCCGATCGCAAGTATATCTTTGAAAAAACTTTTGCTCCTGATAATTGATCATCATCAATACGAGGTAGAGGATACCTATTCTTGATGGTTACCTTGTTTAATTCCCTATAATCGATGCACATTCTCATCGATCCATCTTTCTTCTTTACGAACAAAACTAGCTCTCCCCATGTAAATGAACTTGGACGAATAAGACCTTTCTCTAACAGTTCTTGAAGTTGCTTGTTTAATTCTTGGAGTTCTTTTGGCACCATACGATACAGAACCTTTGACAGCGATAGGGTTCCGGGAATTAATTCAATTGTGAATTCTACTTCTATAACTGGAGGAAGACCGGGTAGGTCTTCAGGGAAAATGTTAGGAAATTCACAAACTATACAGTTCTCAGAGATAGGCACGACTTCTTTCTTCTCTCCCAACATCGTTACGAGATATGCATCACATCCCTTCCTAACTTGTCTTTCTGCTGTCATTGCATTGATCAGTGATGCTTGGGTGCAAAATTTTCCCACAAATGATTTTGATTTACTTCCACTGCCCAAAGTTATTTTCTTCTTTTGGCAATTTATGGAAGCACCATGCTGGCTTAGCCAATTCATGCATAGGATTATATCAAAGTTTGCTATTGGCAATACAATTAACTTAGCCCCATAGTTTTGTTCCCCAATAGGAATATCTATATTGCAAAATTGTTGGGACTGCATACGGGCTCTGAAAGGTAACCCGATGCTCAACGAGCTAGCTAATCGATAGAGTGGTAGCTTAAGAGCCTTAGCCCAAATTTTAGATACGAAGGAATGAATCACTCCCGTATCGAAAAGGATGTTACAAGAATTGTTGTTTATTGATAAGATGCCTATGATTACAGTAACTTAATAAGAATAGCTACTCAAACATTTAAAATACTGAAATGGTAAAGACTGATTACTGAAACACTGAGAATTGAATAAAAAAATTTTATTTAAGGCGTACCTGAAACCACATCATTGTCTTCAGGAGCAGAGGTTGTATACCCTTGCCGATACTAAGGGTTGTTTGTTTTGGGGCCTTTGACCCTGACAATCATAGTTCGAATTTGGAGCCAGTACAATTGCTTTAGAGTTTGTAGTGGTAGCTGGCATTATAGCAGGAGCAGGCTCACGATTGTTCCTTGGCTATGCACAGAATACTTGCTTATGGTGAGAGTGATTGATAATCACTCCGTTGATTGTGTTCTTCTCATTGCATTCAGAATAACGATGGCATTTACGACTACAAGTAAAATATACACCACCAAAGTGGTAGCATTTCTCATATAGATGCATTTGTTTGCATTCAAAATTCTGAGGTTGGGGTTGCGTGGTTTCCATGTTATAGACCTTTGCCACCTTATGATGGCCAAAACATTCCTTCCTTGGTTGCATTGCTATTATCTTCCTTTTTCGGTCCAGTTGACCTTGGAATCCTTCTTGTAGATGTGCAGCCTCGATTAGTTCTATCAGAGTCTTGATCTGACGAGATACTAAGTGGGCTATAATAGAGTCTCTCAGACCCTTCAAGAAACAGTGGCATCTAGATGCTTCCATTCTAACTAGATCTAGAACGAAACATGATAATCTCCGGAACTCTTGTTCGTATTCAAATACTGAATTATTGCTTTGTGTGAGATGGAGGAGTTCATCCTCCAGAATTGCTTGACTTGACGTCGGTATGAACACTTCACGGAACGCTTCCAAGAACATGTCCCAAACAATGTCCTCTACTTCATAATCAGCAAATTGTTGTTCTGCTCATTCTTCCACCAATATAACACTTCTTCTTGAAATAAATGGGTTACTAGGCGGATGGGTTTGGAGTTAGGGCACATGATACTGGCCAGATTCTTCTCAGCCATCTTAAGCTAGTTTACTGTATCCATGGGATTCAGCGCTCCATTAAATGTAGGAGTTCAGAGATAGAGGAAACTATGCACAATTCCATCGCCCGTATAGTGGGAAGATGATGAGAACCCTCACTTGGGTGCAGGTTGTTGTCTAACAAAAAGGATAAGAGCACGTGCCTCTTGCGCCTTTTGCACATTGCTTTCAATTAGGGCCTTCACTAAACTGGCTATAGGGTTGGACTCCTCAGGTCTGCCTGATGACGCGACCATATTCTTAATTGGAGTAGGAGCAGATGGGGAACCAGGATTCATGACTGCAATTATAAGTATAAGCTTAAAAACATAAGATTTTACTATAATTTCATTCATTCTTTTCTTTCTCAAAAGAGAAGATACATGGATTCACAAAATATATAACTGAGATGAAAGAAAATGACATAATAAGATATCTAAACATCCTAGTGGCAATACTCTACCCAAAAGGTAGCACAGAAGTCATCATGTGTGACTATGTGGCTCTTTTGAGCTAATCTCCTATAAACCCAATACCACCAACAGCTCGCTGATCCCCTCAGTAGGCTCTCTACAATCTCTAGTCGGTACTTCTCAGGACAGGTTGTCTCTCGAAGTGCAGTAATAATACGATCCAGCCATTCCTTGGTGAGTGCTGAAAGGCTGGTGCCTCCAAAGGATGAATGGACAAATATCTTATCCAGCACCTCAACTCCAAGAGGCAACACTCCATCGATGACCCTTCCATAGATCAGGCCATCTCGAAGGTCGTCTATCCAGTAGTCATCAAATCTCCTAAGGTAGAACAAAAATGCTGACTGCGAGTATTCCATTCCTAAGATAATTCAACCTATAAGTATTTTATTTGTATTTCATTATTACTTTCAAAAGTTTGTTCAAGTCCTAAGATGTCCATGTTAAAAATTCATAGTTTCAATCAAATTACTATGTGCATTAAATTCCTAGGGTGTCAACATTCTAGACATAGTCCACCCTTTTCATTTCTAAGACAACTTAATGAACTCTTAGATGATTGCTTTACATTACACTTAGTAGGATCGAGAAACAATACTTAAGATAAGAGTAGATTTCTTGTCTTAAGTATTAGACTAATACGTACATTGGATTTAAAAAGATAAATATGAATCCAATATACATTATCAGTATATCAGTATTTCCAGTATACTGATCACATCGCAATACTAAGTATAGTAGTATAACAGAGTGCGGAAGCTAAAGCAAAACATCCAGAATACATTCATCACAGAGTAGTAGTAAACATTTATCTCAGAAAAGAAAAGTAAAATACATCCAGAGTTATTACAAATTGATTTAAAGATAAAATACAAAGTCTATCTAAAGTACTGAAAATAAGGCAGTAAGAAAAGGTGGAAAGCTACTCCACTAAGGCTCCATGTACTCCTCTGGGATCTCCTGTAGGTTCTCCTACTCTGTCTCCACAAGCTGCTCAGGATCTAGCAAATTGTCGGATCCCAAAAGTACCCCATGTTAGACAAGAAGTCAAACACATCGCAACTAACTAAGCAGTACTAAAGTAAATGCAATAGATAGTAAAGTAAACATGACTGTATGAAATAATAGTAAAGGCACTATGTAACTGAAACTGTAAGGACCAAACAAAGTAAAATTGCATCAAAACTGAATACTGAAAGTATCAAAAGCTCAGAAATCAATGTATGTCCAATGCTGTACTATATGTTACTAAAATGATGCACCCAAATATGCTACAAAATGGTATGCCACAGTATATAACAGAACTATCACTAAAAGGCTGTGAGTCATATGGTCCAATGTATACATACACCCAACTGGGATGATAGTACGGTGATGCCGATGCATCCTGAACTTCCTCAGTCAATGTATGCAACATTATGTAACCCATAATTTATTACTGATACTCATACCTCACTACTGAAATGAATCCTCAAACTCATGCTCATGTTTATGCCCATGCTTCTTTTATATATGAGTAAAATTCAGAAATTCACAAAACTTTGAATACCAAAAATGAATTCTAGGTCTCCATTGTGCAGAATCCTACTAAAAGGATTCTGACTCCTAGCTTCTATAATTGGTTGAAGTTGAAGGTTTGCTTAAAGATCATTATGTGGGATGATTGTATACACATATTTTGCACATTTGCAAGAAAGGTAGTTCTTATCACTTAGTTTGATTAAGGCACCCTAATGAAGCGATCTTCGATAGGAGGCATCATCCATTAGCAATTTGTATCTCAAGATAACTTATTAAGATGCCTAACTCACAATTATACTCAGTGTATTAAAGAAGGTTATTCTAATTACTTAGTTTGGTTGAGCCACACCTATTGAAGCATTCTTCGCTAGGAGGCATCAGCCATTAGCGATTTGCATTTCAATCAAACTAAGGAATGAGTACCTGTTTAATACACTCTTAGTCTTAGGAGATTCACTATAATGGGATTGTATTCATCTAATCCCTCAGATAGCACCTGCTCATAAGTCCATATTGGAGTGAATCAACTAATGCTGAATACTACTAAAAAAAATCTATACTATGGGTATGCCATACTACACCAATCAATAATCTGGGTTCACCCAACTCTATTTAATTAACAAGGATTTATCAAGACTATAATTCTTATACTAAATAGGTAAGTCCTATACAATGTTCCAAGAAAATGTGATCAAGTATCACTCAATATAGGTTCTACCACTAGTAAGAGCATCATTCTAATATCTTAAGTAATTCCTACCACGATGGGTTAAAATCAACTTCTAAAGTCAAGGAGTTATATAAGCTTCTACCTCAATGAGTTATGAAAAGACCTCCTACCTCAATGTATAATCAGATTTAGGTTCTTAAAATATTTCAGAAAGGATCTTGTGCTGAGATTCTTAAGATCTCACACTCTTTTGCTAGCACTCTAGGTTTTACTTATCATTTAGATTTAAGATGATCATATCAGATGATTAAGTCATCTGACCATTCCTTATTCTAGGATTATGGGATTTAAATTAAGGATATTATTAGAGCTAGATCACTTATTCAATCAATATGATTCTATAAATATTATTATGCTAATAGTCTTATTTATGAGAAAATCAAGGATCCAAAGTTTAGATTCAGATTAAGTAATCACACATCTTTATTATTAAGCTTAGCCTGTCTAGTTCAAATGTTTAAGATCCATACCAAATCAAATGCATTATTGGAATAATGTCAATCTCATTATCTTATAATCAGTTAATTAAATTAAGTGTTTAAGAGTTTGGATCTTAATTCAGTAGGTTATGGTTGGCCCCTACTCATATCTTAATTGAGATCAAGTGTTCATTTATAGGTCAATGACAAATTAGTGAATTAAGTATATATTATTGGTGGCAATCTTAGACCAAGATCAAGTCTTAAAAGCTTGATCAAACTCTTAAGATTTAAGTTAATTAAGGTGATTAAGTTCTTCAATTTCAGATTTATACAATTTATACATTATAAATTAGAGTACAATGTTTCCATATATTTTCCATACTGTTATGAAGCATATTAACAAAAAAATTTATCAAAACAAAAAGTAATTAGTGCTAACCAAACCCTAAATCAATTTTAGAAGGATTAGCACATAATTACAAATCTAGTAACCAAAATTTGATGTAAATTTGCTCATAAGTTCTATTTAGTCATACAATTAATCAGAGATTAAGTTTGCTAAGATCTAATATATATAAACCCTAATTTTCATTAATCATGATTTAACAAGATTAGGGCATAAGCTAAAGTACATAGATTAGAAAAATTATTCACTTAGTAGATTCATTCTACTCTTTATAAGGAGGCTAATGGCACACTAAACATGCAATTTGGTTAAGTATAATTGCTAATTCACCCTAATCAAGATCTGCAATACTTAGGCAAAATCAGAAAATCTAACTATTAGATTGTCAATATTATTTTATATTCAGATCCCTGATAATTTTTTGATCAATTTTATATATAGTATCATAGGGTTTGGATCAGTGGATTAAGAGTTATTCAATTAATACATTCTATATTTTTCTAACTAATTTAATCTAATTTCTTAATAAAAATAATTAGGAATAGATTTTATTTAATATAAAACTGGTCTTGACCCGTTTACAAAATATGCAGGTCGGCTTTGACCTGATGGCCCGGCACTGTCGCACAGCGCGGGTCACGGGTCGACCCGACCCGCATTATGCATCTTCTTTCTCCTAGTGCCATCCCGAGAGCCAGCCGATTAGGATAACCCTAATCGGCTAAATTCTCTTCTCCCCGACCACCTCACAGCCTCTAATGGATCGGGGTCCCATCAGCATATCAAGATGCACATGGAGCCCAAAACCCCCATTCGAGGGTGGCTGGAGCTCTAGGGAGCTACTAGGCCCAATACCTTTCTCGGCCGATGAAGAGGGGCATCGATACTCCCCATAGAGGCCTCGCTAGGCTCGAGGCTTATTGGCTATACCTTCAGGGCTATAAGGAGCACCCAAGCCCCAATCTGGCTTGACGTGAGGACCACTGGAAGCGTGAGACCTTACTCAGGCGCCTGACTGCTTATGCGATGCAGTCCGATCGATCGATATGATCGATCGGGCTGACCTAGAGCCACTAGACTAATGAATTACAATTGCCTAGACTAAGAGTGCAAGAAGAAGGCATTGGAAGGAGCAGCTGAGCCTACTCGACTCAGTCCAAGGCAGAAGGGGTACCTAGCTTTGCTGGACAGAGCTTGAACCAGAAGATGGGAGGTGGTTCGTTGTAATAGAGAAGCTCTAGAGGCTCTTAGGGGTCCTGAACTCTAGGAGCAGCCCTCTATCAATGGTACGCAAGCTCGGGAGCACCTGGAGGAAGCTCGGCAGACCAGCAATGTCGAGCAAGGGAGGAACTCCAATTGAGCTTAATTGAACAAAAAAAATTTCTAAGGAGGGAACAGAGGCTATTTATAGTCTCAGGGAAACATCAAGGGTAGGGTTGAGACTTGGCTTGACCTGAGGGCTCGGGTCATGGATAGCTATTAGAGCTTCCATTCAAAGGGGTATCAGGCCAAAGATCCCGGTCCAGAGGTTACACCACATTAGGGAAACTGCCAACAACCATGATATGCTGGCCAGGGGAGTGGGAGACAGGCTCTGCCTATCGAGGATGCGGATCTCACTATCGGAGATACGAGTGGAGAGGGGAAGACGATGAATAGTGCGAGATCCACGGTAGCCGTTTGATGGATCGTTCGTTGGAGCGGAACGACTCAAATCCTCAGACAGCTAACAGCCGAATGCGGGGAGAAGATCATCCATTGGATTAAATCTTCGAATCCAATGGATCAACAAACCTACTTAAAGGGAGTGGGTGGATACCATCCGATCCAATCTTTGAAGCGCGAAGCGGTCGAGATGGATCGGATTTAAGCTAAGGCGCGGACCGCACGATCTGATCCGAGAAACGGACGGCTCAGATGGCGCCCGTTGTTTTGAAAGCGACCGACTGATAGAATAGGATAGATTTGCAGTTAAAGATTTTAGGAACCCTTTTATGCAATTAGACCATTTTACTTAAATGTGAATTATGGCCTAAATGATTTCCAAATTGTACCAAATTTTCACCCTTAGCTAATTTGGGGGTGAGGAATTCAAAAATATAATCAGATTTTAATTCTGAGATCAAAATATTTTAGGTCTAATCTAGGGCATCTAGACTGATCAAAATATCATTTTGGACTTAGAGAAGTCCAATAGACTTCAAACTTTTAGGATAGGTTTCAATTGATGTTCTAAAAGCAATGAAAATCAAAATTAATGATTACTTAGACTATAAATTAGCAGGGTAACAACCTAGGGTTGTTACATGACTAAACCGCGATCTGCATTTTAATTAGATGCGGGTCCCGCGTTAATACGCGCCACTCTAAGGAATTGCCGTGTGTTAAGACGGTGCATCAACATCCGCACCGTAATCATTTCCCTCATCTTCTGTGCCAGCACGCATTCTTGGAAAGTCAATATTAAATGCTGTGCATTTAATCGAATATTAATGATTGGTATAATTATTTCTTATGCAATTAACTAAATTAATCATTAAATTTTCAATTTTCATTTATGCATAACTTTAAATATACTCAACCAAAATATGCAATATTATATACAATTCTGATCACAAAAATGTGTAGATTAATATTATACAATTTAATTTCTATTTTAACAAATATTTTAATTAGTCTATATTTAAGATTACTTAATTAATTGCAAATTAATATTCATCATTTCAAGTTACCTTATTTGATCATTTAATATCCAAATTAAATGATCAAATAGTCCATTTTACTCACAAAAATATGAGGAACAATAATATGAAATCAAATTTTACATTTATACCCTAATTTTCTTAATCAATTTTTAACCCTAATTAGGAGTCACAAAAACCCTAGTTTTCCAAAGTTGTCCAAAATTGACATACTTAGTGTCATTCTTCTCTTTATGATATAAGGATTTCATTTATATATAAATTATTTCCATTGAACAATAATTTATGATTTTAGGTTTTTGACTCTTACTTAGTGTTATTATGATTATTCCAAATTTTTAGATAGCATGTTTTAGGTTTTATAAAACCCTAGGATAGCTAACATGCCATATTTATTATGTCCCTTACCAAATTAGAGTGCATTTAGTATGAGCATAGTTCTCAACTTTCTAATTATGTGAATTAATTGCCAAGTGCTTAATTCACCTTTCAACCTTAAGGTAGAAACCCTAAGAATGACTTACAATTTGAATTATAGTTGATCCCTAAATCTATTTAGTTACATTAATTAAGAGTAGTTAGCCTTAATGCCTTTGTAATTATAGATTATTGAATCAATTAGATCTAGCTTTAGTAATTAGATTAGAATTTAGTTCAATCACCTTAATTCTTAAAGCCTTCTCTTGATTATTTTAAGATCTAATAATAAGAATCCATAACTTACTTAGATTAGTTTAGGAATCCTATTGAATTCCTTAAACATCAATTATTAAAATACTTATAACTTGTAGTTCTTAAGTCTTATCAATTACTTACCTTAAACCTTTCAATTGCTTATAACTTAGTTAGATTAATACTTGATTGATTAGATCCTTCAAACTATAACCTAGCTAGGGAACTCTAGTGAACTTTAGTGAATTTATCTTAACTCCAATTTCTTAAGTTAGATATTTTCTTAACCCCAATCTCTTTCTACTAGGCACCTAAATCTTGATTTAATTATATAATTGAATCTTATAATTTAGGATGTGAATAAGAACTAGTTTCTAATTGTACTAATTATACTTAAAAATTAGTTTGTCATATCATATAAATTAAATAGAATCTACTATTTTAACAATCCCAACTATTACTATACTTATAATTAACTTGAGATCAATATCTCAAAGTTAATTAGGAGCTTAATTAGCTCTAATCATTAAGTAGATCATTAAAAAATTAGATAACTTTGGATATCACTTAGTGCAATTATTGAATTTCCCTTGAATATTTGCTTAGCTTTGAGCCTTATCACTTAAATCATTCATATAAATATTGTGCATGAATAAAAGTTTCACATTAAAATTTCTAGGGGTTTATATAGTGGATCATTTTAGGGCAGGCTGAAAAATAGAGCAATAAGGAGACCTCACATTCTCAGAGGGTGAATATGAGTGTTTTAGGATTTGACCCACTTTTCTTTAGTTGTTAAACAGACAGGTTTAACTCCTCATTTCATTCTGAATATGCCAATAGAATGAGCATAGATTAAAATAACTTTAATTAATTAACATATGACATCTTCTTCAATCTTATAGATTGTTAAGACTCACCATAGCTTTAGCTATGTTACTTTCCATAATTCTAGACTATGTGAATCATAGACTAATAGTCTAAGATCTTCCTTCAATTTTCTTACTAAGCATTTTCTATGATTTAGAACTGTACTTTACTTATTTACAGTTTACTTAGATTATAATGAATGCTGTAAAATTATACTTAAATGCTTCACTATTTCTCCTTACTTAACACACGTTCATTTAAACATATACATCCCTTACTTCATTTACATTCACATGCACATTAGTTTATTTCTAGCTTATTTAGGATATTATTACCCTTGTTTTATTTGCAGGCTAGGATGTATACTTAAGTGAGTATTCTAACTCACTTTATTTTTCTTACTTACTTTTCCTCACATATATGCTTACTATATTGCACCCATGCTTGTGCTTATTTTTGTAACTAGTAAGTGATATCCAATTATAACAATAATATGGTTAGCCTATCTTAAACTGTACTTAGACTATTTAGTCTAACCAAATTTTCTATTTCTTGGCTTTGCCCTATCACATTTAAATGCCAAAATGTGATAGATCGGGTGCATTTGGAGGCTAGTGGATCTGGACCAGGCGCTAAAAATTAATTGCTTCCACTATCATATACTAAACTATATAGCTTAATATAAATTGTAAGTGAGCTATTAATTTTTTTCTTTTATTTCAGTTTACTGTTGATTTGTAATAAATGTTATTTACTTTAATTTTTTTATACCTTGTTGGAGCTTAGTTTATATTTAAATGCTTGTGATGAATGAATGAATGTATGAATGGATGAATGTACTGAATGGATGAATGGTTTTAAATGTATAAAAATTAATATTAATTAAGTCACTAGTTGCATATCTACTTAGGATGTTTATTAGAAATTAGTTTCTTATTTAAATTGAGAAGCTTTCTTTATCTTCATGTATGTAATGAATATTTGTAAATTGAGTATACCTTAGGATAGATATTTGCTACACATATGATTTTCTCTCTTTTAAACTTGTAGAATTGGAAATGAGCAATCCCATGTAATGGATTGAACTCTATTTTAGAATTGGAAATGAGCAATCCTACATAATGGATTGAACTCTATACTAGAATTGGAGTTAAAATGGATTGATTACATGTTAGTTTAGGTTGTTTTCCTTTCAAATTATAACCTCTATTGGAATGGAAGTCCTGCATGTCAACTTTGCAGGTTTTTCCTTAGCCATTTACAAATGAGACTCTGCCAAAATTATTAAGAATTTTAGGACTTAGAAATTTTATTGAAAAATATAGATTAATAACTCACATGTTAAATACTCATTAAATACCTAAAATTTCATGTCTAAGATTGCAAATAATCATTTCAATTGTTTCAAATTACATTCTTAGGTCTCCTTACAAGTATCATATGCTTAATTGTATTGTATCTTCATTTATAAAATTACTTAATACCATTCATAATTTTCTTTCCATCTTAACTTAAGACCCTCTTCTAAATCCTTGGCCAAACACAATATCTAAGTTTTGGATTAGCTTTCTTCTAATATAGTATTAGTTATTGTGGTGACATATCAATATTGAGTTAAGTGATTCTCAATATTGGGGTCATCATAAGCATACCTTGCTGTCTTATAGACAGCTATTTAGAAATGTCCTAATTGAACTTCAATATTTCTCAATAATATTGATAAATTCATAATTTACATCCTAAAATAAAGGAAAATTTCATACATTTTCATATTGATATTGCTTCCTTGATCAAATTCTGTCTATTTTTCATGAAAAATGCCCATTCAGCAATTTTTGAACAATTCTGGATAATTTCCCAAAGATTTCTAGAAAAAATCCACTACCGCGCGCTGCAGCTGTCCAACCTGCAAGGCGCTTGCGCTATTGCGCACTGCAGTGGGCCATTTGCGAAACGATGGTGCTATAGCACGCTGCAGCGAAGCAACTTGCAAATGTGCTAGCGCTATAACGCACTGCAGCGGACCATTTGCGAAACGCTGACACTATAGCGCGATGCAGCAAGCTATTTGTGAAATGCCGATGCTATAGCGCACTGCAATGAAGCAATTTGCAAATGCGCTGGCAATATAGCACACTGCAGTGGACCATTTGCGAAGCGCTGGCGCTATAGCACGTTGTAATGGGCCATCTGTCAAATGCTGGCGCTATAGCGCACTGCAGCGAAGCAATTTGCATAATGCTGGCGCTCCAGCGCGCTGCAGCGGATCACTTTGAGAAAAGCTGGCACTATAGCGCGCTGCAGCGGACCAATTTGCAAGGCGCTGGCACTATAGCGTTCTGTAGCAGACCTTTTTTTGAAATGCTGGCGCTATAGTGCATTGCTATAGATCATCAGGCCAAAATTCTAGTGCTATAGCGCACTGTAGCGAATCATCAATGTACAAACCAGAACACCATAGCGTGCCACAGCAGACCATTTTTCAAAAATCTTTCTGCTCTAGAGCGCTACAGCGCGCTACAGTGCACTGCAGCGGCCTGCCAAAATTTTATCTGAGCAAATGCATTAAATACTGTTGGGACAAGACCCTAAACCACCTTCTTGTCTCTAGCCATCATTCCTTCTGCAACAGATTCATTTTTTTTAAGGGGAAAATTGATACTTTGAGGTGATGTGGAGATTAATTAATGGAAAAGTGGCAGTTACTTCATCCCTCAAGTGGGACTGGCCATCATGACAGTAGATTTTTTTTTAAAAGCAATGCAGATTTTGAATGAAAGGATGAAGAATGCAACCTACCTTTATTAATACCACCCTTCTTGACTTAAGGAGGGTTCCCAACTTGGCTCACTACATCTTAAGTAAGGAGAGGGCTGCATAGAAGAGAAAGATAACTCCCAAAGGGTGGAAGAACTTCTCTTGCTAAGGGAAAGAAAGAGAAAGGCAGCACTACGGACCTAGGACAAGCCACAAGCAAGAAGAGGAGAAGTCCGGAGAACTTCATCAAAGGAACGTTCCTAGTATTTTTTAAACTCTTGTCTTGTGTTTTTTTTAGTTGATCATGAAAGGGTCTTTATCCATGTATATGTTCTTTTTCATCTCTTTTGTAATGGAGAGCTAAGCCTACCTTGGGGAGGGTTGGGGTAATCCCACATGTAATGAAAGATACTATGATGTATGAAACTTTGCACAAGCTTTAATAAAATTTGTGAACTCAATGACTTGTTAAAGAAATGTAAGGGACTATTGTGAACTTGAATGTGGACCAAATGATAAGGGACTAAATGAATTCAAGGACTAAAAAGTCTGGTGCTGTATAGCTCATTCTTAGTTTTGATGCTGAATTCATGAGTGCATGAGAGCATAGAACTATATGAGAAAGTTCTTGAGCTTAGTGCACCTTGATCTATGCTCAACTAAAGAGTTGAAGCGTGTGATACTAAGATCCACTAATTGAGCTCCATTGCTCAACATACTTGAGGGAGGGAATGGATTCATTAGTGCTCATGAACGAGGTGAGATAGTCATTAAGCCCAGTGAAATCACTCCCTCATCCAAACTATGCATGATGCGCCTGACGCTCTTAGTGAAATCAATGATTATAAGATCTTAACTGAAGAACCCTCATCTCTATGATCAAGAGATGAGAGGATAACTAATAATCTAAAATCTTATAAGAATCTTTATGCTGAAATAGAACTGACTGTGTGTTTATTTCAAGCACAAGATTTGAACTTGTAAATCTTGGAGTTAAACTCTAAGGAGGACAATGTACACTTGATTAAAAAGAAAAGAAAAGTAAAATGGTTGAGGAATCATCATACATGAGTCATCTAGCAGATCATGTGTGAGAGACCCAACTCTCCTCTCCTTTTATCATAGTATTCTTCTACTAAGTATTATTGTGCTCATCTTGGAACCAAATTCAATAATACACATATAACTTAAACATTAGTGATCATAGATATGCATTAGTAACAAAATACCCAATTTGTTGAGGTTGAATAAATCCCGGAAACTAAACTTTCCACTTATTACTTCACACCACGTAAGCTTACTTGCAAGCACAGACGTATTTTTGGTCTGTCAAGTTTTGGCACCATTGCCGGAGAATTGGTACTTCGTATCAAGGAGAATCTATCAGTAATTAGTGATTTAAGCAAATCCTTGCATATATTTTAATTTTTTTATTTTTTATAATTACAAGTACTAACCATTTACTTTTCTGTTTTCTTTTATTATTGTTGAATCCTTGAACATTATTACTATATTTGTTCTTGATAGCTTATTTGCTATCGTGTATGAATAGAAGAGTTTGCATATAATATCTTTTTCACCCTGAAATTGAGAGAACCTACTTGCAGGCTAAAAGAGAACAAAATATTTTGCTAAGACAACAAGCTATTATGGAAAATTATAATAAAAATCTTGGAGAGCCATTAGGAGAGCCTAGGGGAAGAGGACTAAGAGACTACGCACTACCCATTATTAGGGGAATTCCCCATGCTATTATAAGGCCTAATATTGAAGCTAACAACTTTGAGATTAAACCTTCCACTCTAAGTATGGTTCAAAATAACCAGTTTGGGGGATTAGCTACTGAAGATCCTAATTCACACATTTCAACTTTCCTTGAAATGTGTGACACCTTCAAATTTAACAGCATCTCTGAGGCTGTAGTTAAATTTAGATTTTTTCCTTTCTCATTAAGAGATAGAGCCAAAAGTTGGCTCAGCTCTCTCCCAAGCGATTTGATCCGGACTTGGGACGATTTGGCTAAAAAATTCTTAGCCAAGTATTTCCCTCCGGCAAAAATCGCTCGGTTGAGAATTGAGATAACCAACTTCACTCAGTTGGAAGGTGAGACACTTTATGACGGATGTGATTAATTTAAGGAGTGCTTAAGGCGATGCCCACATCATGGGTTTCCCTTATGGATGCAAGTTCAAACATTTTACAATGGTTTGAACACTCTAATAAGGACTCTAATCGATGTGGCCACCTGAGGTTCTATTAGTAGTAAAACCCAAGAAGAGGCTTACAACCTCTTAGAAGAAATAGCAAATAATGCATACCAATGGCCTTCTAAAAGGCTTAAAAAGGAATCTATGAAGGTGAATGAATCCAACCAAATAATAGCACTACAACAAGAAATCCATGCCTTGAATGAGAAAATTGAGAGAAGGAATGTTAACGTTGTTCTTGAATTACAGTGTGAGTTGTGTGGGAGGAGACATAATAGTGAAAAATGCAACTTGAATAACCCCTTTGTACAAACAAACACCGAACAAGTTAATTATTTAAGAAATAATAACACCATGAACAACCCCTACTCCAATACCTACAATCCAGAGTGGAAAAACCACCCAAATTTCTCGTGTAGTAACAACAATAATAACAAAAATCATTATGGGGGGAGTTCATCAAATCAACAGGGGGTTAATAATGAAGATAATCATAACCATCACCCTCTGAACTTAGAAGGAGCTTTTAATTCTTTTAAGGCTGAAATAATCTAATTCATGCGTTGCACTGAAGCTATAATCACCCGCCATGATGCCTCTATCTAAGGAATAGGAGCATCCCTTAGAAACATTAAGACCCAACTGGGGCAGATCTCCATGCAATTGACCATTTGGCAGCAAGGAGCTCTACCCAGTTCCACTGAAGTGAATCCAAGGGAGTTGGTCAGTGTGATTCATTCTGAAGGGGTGTATGGGAGAAATATAGCTGATAATTTGAGTGCCATAGAAGAAGAGCTAGAGGCTTAGAAAGGAGCGATGGGAGCGGAATGTGAGAAGCCAACAACTTCAAAATGTGATGACCCCGGGAGATTGTGTATTCCTTGCATAATTAGAACTGAAGTGCTTTTCGATCCCTTGTGTGATCTTGGTGCTTCTGTCAACTTATCCCCTACCATGTTTATGAATATCCAAAGGTAAGAGGAATGGAGTACACCTCCATGATTCTAGAATTTGCAAATTTGGAATCCCTTACCCCTTTAAAAATTGTTAAGAATGTTGCTGTAGTATTGGGGAGCTTCATTATTACAACTGATTTTGTGGTGTGCGAGTGGGATAGATGGAACAAGAGCTCCATAATTATTTTTGGGCGACCTTTTCTTATGAGCACAAAAGCTATTATCGACGTCGGTCACTGGGTGATGAGTATTAAATTTAAAGGGAAATCAGAGTTAATTGATCTAAAACTCACCTTCTTTAAATAAAGAGAGATGGAGGAAGAGGTGAAAAAAAATCAGATAAAAAAAATTAGGATTGGTAATGTTTTTGAGAATCTAACGTTTGGAGAAAAGAATTTGGATAATAGCTCAACTTCTTCTTCGGAGAAAGTGAGTAAGGAAGGAGTGAGAAGAAGAAAAATGATAAGGGGTAACAGGATAAAGAAATTCCCCTTGAGTTAGAACTTGGAAGAGATGATCTCATGAGGGAAAGTAGAGAGGACAAAGGTTCGAGCACCCTTGAGGGTTGTGCTCACCCTAGTACCTTAAGGTTGTGGAAAGAGAAACCTCTAGATCCCGATATTTGATCATTATCGAGTCTAGCTAAAGTCGTTAAACTAAGCGCTTCTCAGGAGGTAACTCTAAAAAAAAATTAAGAAAAAATATTTTTTGCGCTACCGCGAGCTGTAGCGAATGAGTTCATAAAACTCAATCGCTACAACGCGCTGTAGCAATTAAGTGCAAAATCTCAAACTGCTACAGCGCGCTACAACGACAAAAATTTTTGAAACTCATTCGCTATAGCGCGTTGCAGCGGCAAAGTTTCGGAAGCTCGACCGCTCCAGCGCGCTGCAGCGATCTGCTCCAGCTATAGCAGTTTTTGATCACCTCGGATTCCATGTAGTTAAAAAGTTAATATAGTTGGGTTTTCCATGCAGTCAAAAAGGGGTGTGCTAAAAAAGCTGCCCCCATTCACTTGGATTGTCATATTTATGGCACAGGAAAGACCCATTGACCATAATTTTCTTACCTTTGATTGCTTAGGCTATTTAAGGAGAGATAGAGGGGGTCATCCTTTGCACCTATTGAATTTTTTTGCTTCAACATCATTATTCTTACTCTCCTTTCAATTCTCCATTATGGCTTCGGGTAAGAAGTCGATCCCAAGGAAGGAGACCGAAGCATCCTCATCCGGGGGAACCTTCAACAAGAAGAGGTTATCTTCAGCTGAAGCCGAGCACCGTTTCTTTTCCACTACCTCTCAGCAAAAGATAATCCCTAAGAAGAGCTTTGGGGGGTACTTGCCCGTCCCAGTTAAACAAGTTGACCTTAGGGGATGGAGGGAGATGGTAACAAAAAAATCTCCCACCTACCCAACCATTATCCAGGAGGTGTATGCCAATGCAATAAATGTGGCCGGATGGATGATCTTTGTTAGAGGTAAGGGAGTCACCTTTGGGATTGCTCAAATTGAGCAATTCTATGGGTTAGGGGAGGTAAGTGCTTGCTCTTACCTAGAACTCTTGGAGTCTAGTTATGATCCCTATGATCTCGTTACGGAACTTATCCAAAAAAACACAGATTGGGAGGGAGGCCTAGCGAACATTCCTCATTTTAAATTGATGAACATGAGTAGTGCATGGCTGGTTTTCATTTTCAGCTATGTCATGCCTTCGGGTCACTTGATTGAAGTAACCCATGCTAGAGTACTCTCATGTGCTCATTGGTCAAGCCAGGAGAGATCTGTATCTCGAGCATCATTTTTGAGCAGCTCTGGAAGGCGCTTAAGGGACCCTGTGCTGCATTGGCCTTTGGATCTTTGATCTCAGGGATATGCGAGGCCCAAGGGGTAAAGCTCCTCTCCTCTGACTCCATCGTTTCCCACAGTGCCGCTCTTACTCGTTTAAATATGAACGCCCGGTGCTAGTGAACGAAAGCCACCCAAGAAAAGGAGGGGCGAGCACGGGGAAACGTCTGCTCCATTCGGCCATTCTCTCACTGATAAGCTGTAGCTATGAATTCACAAGCAATAAACTGATCTGGGTCTGGCCTTGGCTACCGACATACGGTTATTCAAAAAAGAGCTCGCCCAGCAGCATGAATTCTAGTCCGAACTCCATGAAGCTCTCAGACTAATGTTTGAGGACTGGAGCTTGCAAGGAGGACCAGATGCCTCTGTACTGCCGCGACCACCTGTCAGCGTCTCCATCCCGGACACGCGTTACTCATGCGACTTTGCCTACGACATGGGAGAAGAAGAGGAGGATGAAACCCAAGAATAAATAGGTTGTAATTTTTCTATCTACTTGCATTATTTGTTTGTGTACTTTTCTTTTTTTTTGTGGTTTATTTTATTTTGAGGAGTTTAAATTATGGATTATCATAGTCCTAAAATCTTTCTTGAATTTGCAAATGACAAATTTTTTCTGAATTTTTAAAGAATGGAAGACACAAAAATATCAATAAAGAAAATGATTTGAAATCAAAGGGTGCTTAATAAAAAGTGATTAAATGCATTGACAGCATTAAGTTTTTTAACAAAAAAATGAATTAAGATTAATCTAATCTCCAAAATTTAAATCAATGCTAAGGATTTGGACTAAAAACTAGTGTTTAAGATGAGTATTTTAAAAGAATGTGCTAGCCTCCCGTAGGACTTCATGATCACAAATATTTGAATAGGGATGAAGAAAAGTATGTCTCTCTAAAAATGAAAAAAAAAACATAAAAATAGGAATGATGAAAAATATCTCTCCCAAAAGAATGAAATGAAAAAGGATGATAAAAAATATCTCTTCTTAAAACTGTACATCTTTGTGATTCATAAGAAGAAGCAAATATGGCACAAAACTCTTAATTACTCACTACCTCTCTAGTTAAGTTATTCTAAGGAACCTCCCCTATTACCTAACACTAAGCATAAATACTTATACGTGGAGCTTAGTCTATTAACCTTGGTTCATATCCAAGATTAGAAGATTTTAATTAATGTCAATTGCTCTTTTCATTTCAGTTAAAGCACAAGCTTTGAATTGCAAATCAAATTCTCATTAATATTTCTTGTTGACTCTCATACCTAGAAACAGAAAAATATCATTTTGAGTTTACTCGAGGACGAGAAAGAAATTAAGTGTGGGGGTGTGATAAATCAATAATTTACATCCTAAAATAAAGGAAAATTTCATTTATTTTCATATTGATATTGCTTCATTAATCAAATTCTATCTATTTTTTCAAGAAAAATGCCCATTCAGTAATTTTTGAATAATTCTGGATAATTTCCCAAAGATTTCTAGAAAAAATCCGTTACCGCGAGCTGCAGCGGTCCAGCTTGCAAGGCGCTGGTGCTATAGCACACTGCAGAGGGCCATTTGCAAACGTTGGCGCTATAGTGCGCTGCAGGGAAGCAATTTGCAAATGTGCTGGCGCTATAGCGCGCTGCAGTGGACCATTTGCAAAATGCTGGCACTACTATAGCGCGCTGCAGCGAGCCATTTGCAAAATGCTGTCGCTATAGTGCGCTGTAGCGGAGCAATTTGCAAATGTGCTGGCGCTATAGCACGTTGCAATAGACCATTTGCGAAGTGTTAGCGCTATAGCACGCTGCAGCTAACCATTTGCAAAACGCTGGCGCTATAGCACACTGCAGCAAAGCAATTTGCGAAACATAGGCGCTACAGTGCGCTGCAGCGGATCAATTTGCAAAAAGCTGGCGCGAGACTTTTTTTTGAAATATAGGGTGCTGCAGCAGACTTTTTTTTGAAACATAGGGTGCTGCAGCTAACAATTTGCGAAACATAGGGTGCTGCAGCAGACTTTTTTTTGAAATGCTGGCGCTATAGCGCGCTGCTGCGGATCATCAGGCTAAAGTTCTAGCGCTAGAGCGCACTGTAGCGGGTCATCAATGTACGAACCTGAATGCCACAGTGCACCATAGCAGACCATTTTGCAAAACTCTTTCCGCTATAGCGCGCTACAACGCGCTGCAGCGGCCCGCCAAAATTTTGTCTGAGCAAATGCATTAAATGCGGCTGGGACAAGACCCCCAAACAGCTTCTTGTCTCCAGCCAACATTCCTTCTGCAGCAGATTCATTTTCCTTAAGGGGAAAATTGATACTTTGAGGTGATGTGGAGATTAATTAATGAAAAATTGGTAGTCAGTTCATCCCTCAAATGAGATTGTCCATCATGACAGCAAATTTGTTTTTAAAAGCAATGCAGATTTTAAATGAAAGGATGCAGAATGCAGCCCACCTCTGTAAATACCACCCTTCTTGACTTAAGGAGAGTTCCCAACTTGGTTCACTACATCCTAAGTAAGGGGAGGGGCTGCATAGAAGAGAAAGAGAACTCCCAAAGGGTGGAAGAACTTATCTTACTAAGGGAAAGAAAGAGAAAGACAGCACTACAGACCTAGGACAAGCCACAAGCAAGAAGAGGAGAAGTCCAGAGAACTTCATCAAAGGAATGTTCCTAGTATTTTCTAAACTCTTGTCTTGTGTTTTTCTTAGTTGATCATGAAAGGGTCTTTATCTATGTATATGTTCTTTTTCATCTCTTTTGTAATGCAGAGCTAAGCCTCCCTTGTGGAGGGTTGGGGCAATCCCACATGTAATGAAAGATACTATGATGTATGAAAGTTTGCTCAAGCTTTAATAAAATTTGTGAACTCAATGACTTGTTAAAGAAATGTAAAGGACTATTGTGGACTAGAATGTGGACCAAATGACAAGGGACTAAATAAATTCAAGGACTAAAAAGTCTTGTGCTCTATAGCTCATTCTTAGTTTTGATGCTGGATTCATGAGTGCATGAGAGCATAGAACTATGTGATAAAGTTCTTTAGCTTAGTGCACCTTGATCTATGCTCAACTAAAGAGTTGAAGCGTGTAATGCTAAGATCCACTAATTGAGCTCCATTGCTCAACATACTTGAGGGAGGGAATGGATTCATTAGTGCTCATGAACGAGGTGACATAGTCATTAAGCCCAGTGAAATCACTCCCTCATCCAAACTATGCATGATGCGCTTGATGCTCTTAGTGAAATCAATGATTATAAGATCTTAACTGAAGAACCCTCATCTCAATGATCAAGAGATGAGAGGACAACTAATAATCTAAAATCTTATAAGGATCTTTATGCTGAAATAGAACTGACTGTGTGTTTATTTCAAGCACAAGATTTGAACTTGTAAATCTTGGAGTTAAACTCTAAGGAGGACAATGTACACTTGATTAAAAAGAAAAGAAAAGTAAAATGGTTGAGGAATCATCATACATGAGTCAACTAGCAAATCATGTGTGAGAGACCCAACTCTCCTCTCCTTTTATCATAGTATTCTTCCACTAAGTACTGTTGTGCTCATCTAGGAACCAAATTCAATAATACATATATGACTTAGGAGAAGAAACTACAAACATGAAGAGGAGAAGTCCGGAGAACTTTATCAAAGGAACGTTCCTAGTATTTTCTAAACACTTGTCTTGTGTTTTTCTTAGTTGATCATGAAAGGGTCTTTATCCATGTATGTGTTCTTTTTCATCTCTTTTATAATGGAGAGCTAAACTTCCCTTGGAGAGGGTTGGGGAAATCCCACATGTAATGAAAGATACTATGATGTATGAAACTTTTCTCAAGCCTTAATAAAATTTGTGAACTCAATAACTTGTTAAAGAAATGTAAAGGACTATTATGGACTTGAATGTGGACCAAATGACAAGGGACTAAATGAATTCAAGGAATAAAATGTCTTGTGCTCCATAGCTCATTCTTAGTTTTGATGTGGGATTCATGAGTGCATAAGAGCTTAGAGCTATGTGAGAAAATTCTTGACCTTAGTGCACCTTAATCTATGCTCAACTAAAAAGTTGAAGCATGTGATGCTAAGATCCACTAATTGAGCTCCATTACTCAGCATACTTGAGGGAGGGAATGTATTCATTGAGTGCTCATGAACAAGGTGACATAGTCATTGAGCCCAGTGAAATCACTCCCTCATCCAAACTATGCATGATGCGTGTGATGCTCTTAGTGAAATCAATGCTTGTAAGATCTTAACTAAAGAACCCTCATCTTTATGATCAAGAGATGAGAGGACAACTAATAATCTAAAACTTATAAGGATCTTTGTGCTAAAATAGAACTGACTGTGTTTTTATTTCAAGGATGAGAGTTAAACTTATAAATCTTTGAGTTCAACTCTAAGGAGGACAATGTGCACTTGATTAAAAAGAAAAGAAAAGTAAAATGCTTGAGGAATCATCATACATGAATCATCTAGCAAATCATGTGGGAGAGACCCAACTCTCCTCTCCTTTTATCATAGTATTCTTCTACTAAGTATTATTGTGCTCGTCTAGGAACCAAATTCAACAATACACATATAGCTTAAACATTAGTGATCATAGATATGCCTTAGTAAAAAGACACCCAATTCCTTGAGGTTTGATAAATCCCGGAAGCTAAACTTTCCACTTATTACTTCAGACCACGTACACTTGCATGCAAGCGCAGACATATTTTAGGTCTGTCAGATACTGCAATTCCTTGAATTGAGGTTTCATAGCGATTCATTGTCAATTCAGTCCTTTTCATAAATTGCATTGTCTCATTCTTAAATGCCCAAAAGGATTCTTTTAAACCACCATCCTATTTATTATTTTGATTTGGCTTATACAAATTGTTTCCATTGTGCATTAGCCAGTTTTGTGGTGGGGCATTGGATTCTCCTTGAGTATTTCCCTCACTCCAAGAAAAGTTAGGATGCTTTCTCCATCCCGGATTGTAGGAGTTAGAGTAGGGGTTGTGTGGGAGTTATTGTTCATGTTGTTATTCCTTATTAAATTGAGTTGTTCCATTTGTGAGGGGGCAAATGGATTATTCAAATTATAATATTCACTGTGGTGACTCCCCCGACATAACTTACAATTAGCATCCTGAACAACACTCACATTCATTATCTTGATTTTATTAGTTAGCATTTCTACTTCCCTTTGCAAGGAGGCAAATTGGTTAGATTCGTTGAGATTGTTCACCTCCTTTTTGGTGGAGTTTAATCGCTTAGTCGGCCATTGATATGCATTGTTAGCTATTTCCTCAAGGAGATCGAAGGCCTCCTTGAGGTTTTTACTACTTAATAATCCTCCTGTGGCTGCATCTATGAGTGTCCTCGTGGGTTCGTTTAATCCATTGTAAAATATTTGCACTTGCATCCACAAAGGAAACCCATGATGCGGGCAATGTCTTAAGCAGTCCTTAAAATATTCCTAGCCATCATACAAGTTCTCACCATGCTGCTGAGAGAAGTTTGAAATTTTATTTCTCAGCCTGACTGTCTTTGCAGGTGGAAAATACTTGGCTAGGAAATTCCTTGCCAAGTCATCCCATGTCCTTATAGACTCTCGGGTAGAGACCTGAGCCATACCTTAGCTCTGTCTCTCAGTGAGAATGGGAATAATCTCAATCTCAAGGCGTCATGGATTACCCTATTAAATCAGAAAGTGTCACATATTTCTAGAAAAGTTGAAATATGTGTATCCGGGTCATCCGATGCCATCCCACTAAATTGATTGTTTTGAACCATGTTCAAGGTGGATGGTTTTATCTCAAAGTTATTTGCTTGTATAAGAGGTCTAACAATGGCATTTTGAACTCCCTCTACCATGGGAAGTGCGTATTCTCTAAGCAATCTTCTATTAACATTTACCACAGGTTCTACTAGCTCTATATCGAAGTCTTCCATTTGTGCATTTTGTTGGTTTAGAATGGCTTGCTCTCTCCTAGCTCTCAAATATGTTCTATCTATTTCAGTATCGTAGAAGAATTCCATAAGATTCCTCCTACTCATGCAGTTTTAGGGTTAACTAGTTAGAACAAGTTTAGTAATCAATAATTAGCATAAACAACAACACAAAATTCAATAAGATAGTATGCAATAAAGTTTAGCATAAGTTCTTTTTACCAAATTTTCAAATTTTTCTCAATGTAAAGAAATACAAGAATTAACTATAACTATGTAAAAATATACACAAGTTAAGTAATTCTAAATCACTAGCTACTAGAGAATTGTACTTGATATAAAACGAAAATCGTTCCCGACAATGGCGCCAAAAACTTGAGAGACGGAAATACACGTCTGCGTTTGCACGCAAGTGTACGTGGTTTGAAGTAATAAGTGGAATGTTTAGTTTTCGAGATTTATCGAACCTCAGGGAATGATTATTTTGATACTGAGTTGCATTTTCTTTCAAGTGTTTAGATAATAATTTTGGTTGATTTTGTGGTTCCCAATTTGCGTTACACAAGACTTGAGTTAAGATACTATTGGATTAAAAAGGAGAGAGTTGAGATTTTGTTGTAATATATGTAAGGGATTAGTTAAATTACTTCATTGTTCAAATTTAGACATGCAATTTATTTACTTTGTTTAATCAAGTGAACACCATTGGAAGTGGAGTATTCTCCAATTACATTGGGTTCAAGTTTAGTGCACAAAGAGAACTCCATATGGGTTCATAACTAGCGCATAAACTCTTATGAGATATTAATTGATTAGTTAGATTTTGATCTCCTACGTCTAGGTTACCAAAACTTCTTTTAATTATAATGATCTCACAAGCAAGATTCCATCTATCATCGTTATGCGCTTCACACGCAGTTTAGCTGGATGAGAGGATGCAATGGGTCAATGGATTTTGTCAAATAATCCATGAAGTTCCCAATGTCCTTGCTGAGCAGTAGAGCAAGGTAAATGGAGAGCTTGGTTCTCAAGCATCAATCTTTTGGAGAGCTATTAAGGGAGAGTGCAAGTGAGCCTTGAAAATTCTATCACGTAATTCTCAGCTCGACTCGCACTACCTTCCTCACTCTTACCCAATTGATGAGCATTGGAACACAAGCTCTTTTGATTTAAAATAACTAAGCATTCAGTTCATCCAAGCATTCATTTGATAATAAAAATTATCACACAAACAGTTTCTCATTACATTTAAATAATATCATCATACAACCAATATTTCCCTTACATAATTCTACAACTATATCTCAACCCTCTCCAAGGGGTTTTTAGCCTACCATTACTAAGCAAGAAAGAACATACATGCAAGGAAAAGTGAATGTCACCATCAGCTCACAACAAGAAATTAATCAAGGGAGTTTAGGAAAAATACAAGGAATCACCTGGAGAAATTCTGGGGTTCTCTTTACTTTCCTGTGCTGTCCTTTTGAAGCTTCACCCTTTGTTTCTTGCTATCTTTTTTTCCTTCCTATTCTTGGTACTCTCTTCCCTTGGAGACTTCTCCTTATTTCTCTCTTCTGCAGCCTTACCCTTAGGTCTTTTGAGTATCTAAAGTTGGAACCCTTTCAAGGTCTGAGATTGGCCCTTAAATATGAGTGCATTTAGCCTCAAAGATTTTAATGTGTGACCTTTCTTCTTCCTTGAATTCATTTCAATCCCTTTTAATATTTCTATCTTTTTAACAGTTGGGATTCAGCAGGGATTTAATACATCAATTTTCAAGAGGCTGGGGGAGGCCAAAGGTCACGTTTTTATGGCCTTCCCCATGCCTCTTAATGGCTGTTTCCTAGAAAATTCTGGGCCATCCGCTGCAGCTCGTTGTGGTGCACTGCAGCAGCATCATTTCATTTACTATTTCACTACGGTGCACTGCAGCAACCGCATTTCAATTCCATTTCCATTGCACCGCGCTGTGGTAGCAGCGCTCCAAACGTATTTCCTGCACAATAGTTAGTTTTAATTATAGTTTTATAAAATGAAAATTTACCCACTACAGCGCGCTACAGTGGATAACTTGTAAGATCACTGTTCAATTAGTTTTAACTATAGTTTTATAAAATGAAAATTCCCCCATTGCAGCGCTGCAGCGGGCATCTTGCAAGATCACTATTCAATTACTTGTTTGTATAAGGTTTAATATTCAACGAGAAATGACGCTGTAGCACGTAGTGGTGCACGATGGCACGCTACGGCATGCAACTTGCGATTTCACTGTTCAATTACTCATTTATATGGTTTCAATAATTAATGAGAAATGACGCGGTGGCGCGCGGTGGCGCGCGGTGGCGCGCCGTGGCGCGCTGCGGCATGCCAGTTGCATTTTTTACTATTCAATTACTCGTTTATAAGGTTTTAATTTATCCTTATCAATATGACGCTATGGCACGCCATGGCGAGCCATGGCGCGCTATAGCGGTCGAGCTCCAGGTCTGCAGTTGCACTTCTAGGTCAGGCAATTTTAAGGGGACGCCATGGCGCGCTGGAGCGCGCTGTCGTGGATTTTGTACAGGATTTGGTAAATCAGTCTTTGCAATTTGTTTTATTTATTTTCCTGAAAAGATATCAATTTATACTCAAAGTGTAGGGAAATATATAGTGATATGAATGTTTAAACACTAGATTTTTGCTATAAATTTCGGCAACATCAATGACATTCTCATTTATTCTCAAACTCCGAAGGATCACGAGGATCATTTAAGGATAGTATTAGAATCCTTGCGCGATCATCAGATATATGCCAAGTTTTCCAAATTCAAAATTTAGCTAAAATCTATCGCATTCTTAGGTCATATAGTCAATGCCCAATGTATCCGTATAGATCAGAAGAAGGTAATCATAATCCAAGATTGGGTACAGACTAAGTGAGTTACAAATATCAGAAGATTTTTGGGATTGGCTGGATACTAAAAAATTCATTAAAGGCTTCTCTCAAATCACCTCACCTTTAACTAAATTGACTCAGAAAGCTGTACCTTTTGTTTGGAGTTCTTAATGCGAGAAAGCATTCGAAACCTTAAGAGATGCACTCTCTAATGCACCAATGCTTGTTTTGCCTAAAGAAGGTTTGAACTATTAGGTGTGTACCGATGCCTCTGGAATTGGTTTGGGTTGTGTATTAATGCAAGAGAGTGAAGTGATTGCTTATGCCTCTCGTCAATTAAAACCTCACGAAAAAGAATTACCTCGTTTATGAACTTGAACTTATTGCTGTAATTTAGGCCTTAAAGGTCCAACTTCATTACTTATATGGGATTCAATGTTCCATTTTCATTGATCATCATAGTCTGAAGTATATCTTCACTCAGCTGTCTTTAATTGCTGACAGAGAAGATGGTTGCAGCTCATCAGTGATTATGTTATGAGTATTCAATATCACCCAAGTAAGGCAAATATGATGGTCAATTCTCTTAGCCATCGCGCAACCCTATCTACTATGATTGCTTCAAGTTCATTAGAAGAAGAATTCTATAAACTCGAAAATTTCTCAAGAATGTGGTGATATGCTAAGTTCACTTTTGGTTAATATTAATGTGGAACCCAGTTTTCATAGAGATGTCTCCATCTCAGGGAAATTGCTTATGGACCCTTAGATCCATACATCAAAAAATTCTAGTCGAAGGCAATAATTTTGAATATCATATTCATCCAGGTAGTACTAAAATGCACCAACATTTAAAGAAGTCTTTTTGGTGGCCCAATATGAAGAAGAGCATAGCCGATTTCATGGCTAAGTATCATGCTTGCAATTTAGTGAAGGTTGAGCACTAAAGGCATGGTGGTCTTCTGTATTCTCTAGAAATCCCCGAATGGAAATGGCTTTACCAATCAATGGATTTTGCCATGGGTTTGCCTCGCACAAAATTTGGTGCTGATGCAATCTGGGTTATCATCAATCGATTAACTAAATCAGCATATTTCGTTCCCATCCATCAGACTGACTCTGTCAAGAAGCTCGCAATGCCTTATATTAAAGAGATTGTTAGGCAGCACAATATCCCTAAGTTGATAGTATTCAATAGAGATAGCATGTTTACATCTAAGTTTTAGCAAGCAGTGCACCAAGATCTAGAACCTACCCAAGTTATGAGTACAACATTTTATCCTCAAATGGATGGTCAGATTGAAAGAGTAAATCAAGTTCTTACAAATTTTCTTAGGATTTGCATTCTCGATTTTGCCGATTCCTAGGAAGATCATATCCCATTGGTAGAGTTTGCATATAAAAACAATTTTCAAGCTAGTATTAAAATGGCTCCATATGAGGCCTTAAATGGTAGGAAGTGCAGTACTCTAGCATACAGAAACGGGGAATCGTTCAGCCTTTTGGATCTAAATTGGTTGAAGAAACTAATAAGAAGATTTATTTAATTTAGCAAAGAATCTGCTCTGCTCAAGATGGTCAGAGCAAATATCTTGATGCTCATCACTATCTATTAGAATTCAGTGTTGGAGACTCTGCTTATCAGAAAGTAAGTCCAATGAAAGGTGTCTATAGATTTAGCATAGCAGATAAACTCAGTCCCCATTATGTCAGATCTTTTGAGATACTATCCAAAGTGGGATCATCAGCCTACAGGTTTAATCTTCCTGATGACTTTGCAGCGGTCCATAATGTGTTCCATGTGTCATCATTAAGGAGATATCTTAGAGACCCCCCTCACCTCATTCAACTTCATGCAGTAGAGGTCTAGCATAATCTTTCTTATGCTGAATAACTAGTTGAAATCTTAGCTTGCAATTAAAAGTAGCTAAGGAATCATTCAATTCCATTGGTTAAAGTTCAGTAGAAGAATCGAACATTAGAAGAATCTACTTGTAAGAATAAAGTGGATATGCGCCATAAATATCCACAACTCTTTACAAACTCAGGTACTTCTCCTATTCCTTTCTTTTTAGTTATTGTTCAGTATTTTATATTTGTTGATTCTTTCTTCACTTGAGTGATGTCAGGGATGACATCATTCTTAAGTAGGGGAGTTTGTAACAACCCTAGTTGTTACCCTAACTAATCCAAGTGAATTTAAGCTAAACCAAGATTTGATTCTCAATCGGAGTTAAATTAATCAACCTAGCTATTTTTGCCTATTTTTGAACCCTGAAAATTAGCTAAATTATTTATATTTCCTAATTATAATCTAATTGCATTTTTGAATTTCTCATACCCTAATTAGCTAAGGGTAAATTTTTGAGAATGCTTGGAGCTCATTAAGTGCTAAATTGGATTTCAAATTTTTTAGTATTATTATTTAATTAATTAAAGGAATTATATTAATTAAATTAGATATATTAACATTTTATAACTATGTGATTTTCTATCGGGACCGCAGAAGATCCACTGCGGGTCCCGCTGCGGTGCAGCAACCCTAGCAAATAAACTCGCAAGCACTCATCTCAGCGTACCTAATCAAACGTCATTGTTAACCCGCGGCAAGGCCCATTATCAGCTGTTGGATTGTATCTTAGTTCCAGCGGTGATTCTTTAATTCCTGTAAGTAAAAGGCCCACGCGCATCAAAACCCTCCGTGACCAATGGCTGTGCAATTAGACAGCTTGTGCTTCAGCTGCCCTATTCATCTTTATCTCCATTGCGATCCTTTACATGTCTGGTCCCCTCTGACATCCTGACATCTGTAGGCCCCATGGCAGTACGGGCTTGCCCTGATCTTCTTCTTCTACCCTTGGGCACAATAGTTTGCCGGTAGTGAACTCCCCATCAGCTCGAGCCCTTGCTATGGACCCACACCATGGCATCCGTCCCTAATCCCTCTTCTGACTATAAATAACCTTCCCTCAACTCTGTGAACTCCTTTGCACACTTGAATTCCTGTGTTTTCCCTTCACCTTCCCTCTCAAATTCCATTGGAGGTACTTGCTGTTCCTGTGAATTCCAATGCTGTGAATCACTGATAAAGGGTGCGAGTCTAGTGTTTAGACACCCTTCTAGCTGCTGCAGACCTCTGGAAGCTTTAGCAACCTCTAATTCCTCTCGACCGCACTTGCAACTCGAGTCCTAGGTACCACCTTCACCCTATTGGATTGAGTAGATCCAATGTTAATCCATTAGCATCTAGGATAGCTCTATGATGTGCTGAATGTTCTGCTTTAGTTCTTAGGGAGTGTTGGATTAGTCGAGATTGAATGGGTTCAATCCAAGCAATGAGAATTTTACTATCTGAACAGAACTCAGTACAGATAAAGTGCCGACACTTTTCTGGAGTTTCGAGCTCTATTTCCTATCAATTCCTTTCTCTAATCAATCGTGCAAGCTAACCATACCCAATATGACTGTCCCTAGGGTTTGGGTTTGCTTTATTTGACCATGTTGATTGTTTGGGTTTCACGAAGAGTTTACAGTCGAGCTCGAGTAAAGACCTGACAATCTGGACTTCCCCGCCATTGTGGCTATGGTGCTTCGATCCACCTCATCACCTGGATGGTGTAGAGATCGAGCTCTGGCCATGTGGTGACCTCTATGAGGAGACCTTACAGTAAAACCTAAATGCTGTGATAGGGCTGACCCATGAAGTACTCATCCAAAAATTCAGAACCTCACAGTAAGGGCTTTTAGGTCCTTCCAATACGCCTTGACCCACTGATGGTGTATCGATTAAGTTCTGACTTTGTGATGAGGTATCGATGAAAAATTTAGCGGTGTAAGGTAGCCTCTTGCATCTGGTTGTGTTAAGGGTATTGCGGACGATGACACTAGCGCTTTAGGCTAGGTCAGCGTTGGCTGGCGCGGTGCGACAGTGTTGACCCAGTCGGGCTTTGATCCATCCTGCACCTTTTGGATTTCAGGTCGGGCTAATTAATTTAGTTAGGAATTTATTTTCCTTCTGTTTAATAAAGGATAAATGGAAAATAGTAAATTTCCTATGGTTTAATTAATTAAAAACATTCATATTAAATTAATAAAATAACTTAATCAATACTTATCCAAATAGTATGATCTAATACACCATTTTGATCAAAAAATCAAAAGGAACAATAATATGCAACAAAATCATAGATCCAATTTTTAGATTTTTTTGATTAGCCTAATCTTTCTCTAATCTTAATTAGTGAATAAATAATTTACTTTATATCCAAAATTCATGATTAAGTTCTCTAATTGTTCATAAGATAGAGGAGAAATTAATTAAGCCACTAAAATAATTTAAGAGTTATAAATTTAATATTCACATCTTAATCACCCTAAATTTTGATTAGTGATTAATACCCTAATTAATCCTTTGATTTTGGTGAACTAAATTCCTATTATCTTCTTAAGTATATTAAAACTTACCAATTTATTTAAATTCCCATATTAAACCCTAATTTTATTAATCACTTTTCTTGGCCTTAAAAGTTATTAGTACTAATTAATCTAATATTAAGTTCAAATTTAAATTTACTTATCTCATTTCTCTTATTAGTCAATATTAAGTCTGCTAGAACTAATTAGAGTCAGTTTTGATGCTTTAAATCATAACATCTCAACTTTTGCCTTGAGGGGAATTTTTGTCATTTTATAACAACCCAAGTTGTTACCATTGTCAATTAGGACTAATCTTAGTCTTAATCTTGATCCTAAATATTAATTAAGTCATTATGAGTCAACCACCAAGATCTAGTCCAAACCAGGGTCAAACAGATCAAATCTTTATTTTGGGAATTTCAGGAACCTCAAAAATTGACCTATTTAAATTGACCATGAATTGGAATACGTACACCGCCATTGCGTGCATTGACCCCAAATTAGCTTGAAGTGAAGTTTTCATGTCAATCGGAAGTCGTTGAAAATTCGACGAATATTTTAATAATATTTAATACCCCACAAATCGAGGAATTAAAATACTTGTCGGATCAAAAATCTGACCTCACCATTGCATTCTTCACGCCTTAATTAGCTAGGGAAACATGTTTGAAATTTTTCTAATCATAAATTAAAATATTTTATTTTAGGAAGAAATTAAATAAATTAAATTAAATTAATATTTAATTAAAGTATCTATCGGCGCCGTCAGTCTAGGTGACGCCATTTCCCCCATCCCTTCGCGTGCGGTCGGGGACGCCGTCCATCGCAAATGGCGATTCCAGACCGTCGGCCCCCGCTCTTCGTCCCTTGCATCCGTCGCTCGCGAGTCGAGCGAGGATACGTGGCGCTCGGCCGCCTCGCTTGCCCAATCCCGGCCCTCCTGGCCTCGCCTTATCCGTCGAACAAACCTTTAAGACCTAGATCTAGGCTAGGGAGGTCGAGATCTAGCCGTTTGGAGCTCGGGCCGCCCTCGATCGCATCATCGAACCTCTGCCGTCGGAACAAAAGGTACCCCGATCCCCTAAGATTTACATTTGATTGCTATGTTGGTTTTTCGAAAGCTTATTTCGTGGGCTTGATTGTCGTTTGGGCGGCTATGATGGAACTCATTTGAGTTCGATCGAGCAAATTTTCGAGTTGATCCACAGTCGAAATTAGGGTTCGCCGAAGTCTGTAGAGGGTGGGTTAGGGTTCGTCACTGCTGGCGATGTTTTACTTTCCGGCCGGCGTACCACCCACCTACGTGTAGCCCTTGACCTAGGCAAGCCATCGCCGTGCGGGCCGAGACGGATGGTCGCCGGAATCGTCATCGGGGGCCAGCACCAGGCCCCGGCCTCAGGGCTTCGTGCGAGGGAGACGAAGCGCCGCGGGCCAAGTCGGGTCAGCCCGACCCGCTCGATCCCCGAGAGGGTCCGGCCGCGTGTCGCCTCCGCGTGCAGCGGGGCCCACTCGCGTGTTCGGTGCCTAGCCTTCGGACGACGCGTGTTCAGTGGGCCCCCCACTGCTCTGCCCGCGATCCCAAAGCCGCCACGTGGCAATGGCGGGTCCCACCGTCTGAAAAACATGCAGGAAATCAGCAAAAAAAAAAATATATATATATATATATAAATTATATATATAAGATATGTATATATATAATTATATATCTAACTAATATAAATCCCGTGACCTAAATAAATATACTATTGTTAATATATATAATGGTTACTATAGTCTGATAATTAAACTTGATTAATATAATTAGAGTATAATTAATTAGCTTTAATTAAATAAGTGAGTTAGACAATAATTAGTTAATTAGTAATTAAGTTATTTAACTAATGTTAATGATGCATACAGTTAATTCATTTTAAACATAATTAATCAGAAGTAGGATCTATAGATTAATTAATTAATTAATTAAAATAATAGATTAATTCATAATTAATTAATAATTAGATATTAATTAATTATATATTAATTAAGAATTAATAATTTCAGAATTTATATATATAATTTTAGGAATGAACAGTAAATTAATTTAATTTGAATAAATGAATAATAAATAAATACAAATTATATTTTTGAATAGTAAAACATAAAAGTTTAATAACTTTTTGTAAGATGATCCAAACATAGCAAATATAGGTCTTAAAATGCTCAAAAAAAATAAATAGAATCAAATGGCGTAATGCAAAATTTACTTTCGAGTACGTATAACGAAGTAGCATTTTAGGACCTCTTTAGGACCCTATAACTTTTTATCCAGTTGTTAGAACCTAATCAATATGGGTCTTAAAATACTCAGGAGAACAGCCCTATCACTGTAGTAGTATTAGTTTTCCCATTTAGGCATCAAGATAAAAGTCAACCCTAGAACTCAGAGTTGACTTTAGTAAAAAATGACCAAATTGCCCCTAGAATTCAAATGACCATAACTTGGTCAATTCAACTCCAAATTCAAAAATTCAAGATGTTAACTAGTTCAGAATTTCAATGTTATCAATAAATTGAAACAATATTTAGGATCTGAACCCTAGAAATTTAGAAAAATAACCAAAATATCCCAAACCTTAGTTAGGTCATAATTTGACCATTTGAGGTCCAAATTAGGTCTACTCCCTACCAACATACTCATTGTAATATAGGAAAACTATAAAAACTGAGTTTGCTGAAATTGGATATCAAACGGAAAGGTTCGGTTTTTGTCACGCGTTGACTGACTCAAAATTTACCAAATTGTCCTTCAAACTTACAACGTCCATAACTTAGTCAATTGACCTCAGAATGCAGTGTTCTTAGACTCAATGGAATCCTTGAACAGTAACTTACAATAAATTGCATAAAAACTTAGTTTTTAATAGAATAAAAATTACTGAAATGCCCTTAAGACAAAAACCTTAATTTGGACCTGTAGGAACCGTTTCTCATCCAAATTTTACATATTTACTGTCTATCCTCAAGTTAGACAGTAAGAAATCATATGGAAAAGAGAAACCTCATTTTGGACACCTAAATCAAAAGTTGACTTTTTAAACCCTTTAGTAGGGGCAAAATGGTCATTTTGCAAAAAATTTAGGATAAACACCCTTATCCATTAATTAGTCTTTTAAAACACTAAAATTAACATTATAATCATATTAGTGATATTTAAGTAAGTAAAATCAACTGTTAGGTCACATTCCAAAATTTTTCCTAGGACTTTAACACTACACTTTAAGGACCCTTCCTAAGACTAAGACTAGATCATAGGGTTGACTTCATTCATTGAAAAATGGGGTTTTTCAATGAATGAATCCTTAGTTTTAGTAGTTTTTAAAATTTTTCAACTTATTCTTGATTATTTTATCTTTTAACCTTAGATTTAAGATAGGAGATTCATCATATTAAGTTTGATTACTTAATAGGGTTAGCCTAAATTATTAAATCACTTTTAGAATGAAACTTAGATCTTAGGTCTTATCCTTTTTGGATTATGTGATTAAACCCAATCTCATGGCGTTTAATCCATAATCAATAGTTTAGTAGTTTTTAGTTAGAATGTCTAAATCCATAATTAAGATGTAATGATTTATTACTTAAATTTTATAGTTGACTTTGATTTGGTATATTAGGATATAGCTAGTCTTGATATTTTGTAACTGTAAGGATGAATTTCTAAGTTACACTTGAAATGTAGGAAAATGGTGATCCTGAACTTGTGTAACTTGGAATAGTTAGAACGGATAATAGAAAACATATGGTATCACCATATTAGTAGAGTCTCTTGCTTATTTTGATACTTTGTGCTACGCATTCCTTGTACATTTGAGCTTACTTCCTTGGAAATTTCATATAAGATAACTTTGTGCATGAAAATGAAAACTTAGAATAATAGGATAACAGTTGCCTTTGGGTCCGGTTTATGGTGATTATGGTGCACATTTGCCCCGATGTACAGGGGTAAGGTGAGATCAGGATGCCTAACATTCTCATTGAGGAGAGTGTGTTAGGCTTGGGACCCGTATAGTCTTGCAGACGTGCTTGACTCCTCAGTTGTTTCTAATAGTTGTCCATAAAAACAAAAGTAAAATAACTAAAATATGTTGCATAAGTATTGTCTGCCTTTTCAGTCATGTAGTATGTTCAGTATGTTTACAGATTGAGATGTATATATATATGGGCCAGTTTGGCCAAGTTTTCTGATATGGCAGTCAGTATACAGAGTTTGATGTGCAGTTTTAGTATTTGGCTAAGTTTTAGCATTGCTTATTTAGTCAGCTATTTCTTTATACAGCTTATATACAGTAGGATGTTAGATTTTGTTGCTATTTATATGTATCACTGCTGAGATTTATTATTGTAATTTGCATACTTCAATTGATCACCAGCATGTATTAGGATATAGTATTTTATTTCAGCATATATTTAGTTACTTATATTATATGCCTTATCTTGTTTACCTTGCTTTTGAGGCATGTCTTAACCTCCTTTGTTTAAGTTATAAATGTTATTTATAGCTTTTCCTCTTTCTTATTCTATTGTCAATCGCTCATTTATATATTGTTGCTTAGAAAAATTGTGTAAAGTGGTGATATCATAAAACATATAAAAATGTATCAGCCTAAAATGTACTTAGACAAATTGTCTAACCAGATTTTCTCTTTTTTGGCTGGAGCCCTACATTGTGAAACCAACAATGGCAGGCATAGAGCAGATAGATGATCCAGTACCTGAGGAGGAGCTATACCTAGAGGAGTAGTAGCAGCTCGAGCCAGAGCATATCTAGTCTTTAGATTTATATGTGAGGACGAGTGCATTTGCCTTTCCTTTTTATTTGAACTTTAAATATTGTAATAATACAAGTACCTTTAACTGTGTATTTGGACTTATATGCTTATATTATGAGTTATATTTTGCACTTATGTTATATTGTGATGCTTGGATGTCATTTATTGCTTCCGCACTCTGTACGTTTACTTATATAGTGACTGTTAGATTGATTATGTGTTAATCCTTCCCTAATCAGGTGCATTGAGGAGTTTATCCTAATCCAATGGTAAGTGAGGGGTTAGCCAGAGTGACACTCTATCCTTAACCTAATCCTTTGGCGGATTAAGGGTGCGGGTCGCCACACATTTTGACCAAAAGTTGGTTTAAAAACCCTTAAACCCTAGAAATATCATCAATATGCTTTTAGTCAGTAATATAATGAGTTAAAATTATTCATTTAGCTTTTAGACCTAATTGATTAATCTAAATGGCTTAAGCTAAATTCTTCTTATGTTTTCTCTTAAATAAGTCATAAAGACCTTAAAGTGAACTTAGACCCTTCATTTAATCTTGATTAATTAAATTTAACCATATGAAACTAGTATTAAGTATCTTATAAAAACTAATCATAACAATTATTCCTAAGAAAATATCTTAATGAAAACCCTAAGTTTTAATCCAATTTGAAGTCTTAAGTGATTAAGCCTAAGACTTAAATCTTAGATCCTTATGATTATCCATAGTGATCCATTAGAATTCCATCCTTAAAATTTCAATTTCATTTAATCCTTTTTGAATCCTTTTAGTGGGTTTTGGTTGATTTAACCTATTGAATAATGTGATTATTTTATAGATTGAACTTAGATCTTAGATTTCCATATTCTTAACTAATTACTTTGTCTTATAATTTTAGGTCCAGCCTTTCTTTAATATCATAGCTTTCTTAAAAGCCTCTAAGATTCTTTATCTTTAGAATTAGGGTGGGTGTGAACTCTTAGATCCTTAGAAGATTAGTACCTTGGATTTCAGGTTTGAACCCAAAATTGGAGTTTAAACCTAGAATTCTTAATCTTGATTGGCATAATCAAGATTGGGTTTGAGTTATTGAAATACATTACTTAAGTTATTGATTTACTTACTTAACACCTTTAGTCATCACTTTTGATTATGAATTTGAACTCGTTGAGTTCTAATATTAACTTTGAGATTGTAAATCTGAGACCTTACAAGATAATTAGATATTGGAGATTCTAAGTCTGTACTAGGTCAGAATAGATAAAACAAATTAAATTAGATGACAACAGATATCACATATATTTTGTTGAGTCTCTTGCTTACCTTGACTATTAATGCTTTGCACACTTTGTATTAGAGCCTTTTCCTTGGGCATATTAGTTGGACATATTATATTTAGGGAGTAATTTATATTAGATTTGAAAATTGCATATACATGATTTAACTGCATTCAATTCTCAGTTCAGTAGAGTGTGTCCTAACTTAGTCTGCCTCTTCAATTTAGTTCTTTGGATATAAAATAGACTTAGACCTAGCTCTACGGTTGGCTAGGCGGGTACATGTCTGATTCTGTAAGTTCAACTCGAACTAGCTCTGCAGATGCCTAGAGGGATACTTGTTGAACTTTCTATACAGTGGCCTTATTTTGGCCCATTTTTGTTATAACAGTATTAACTTAGGCATAGTTTTACTATTCAGTTCAGTTTCAGTTCAGTGGCTTATTTAGCCATATATTTTAGTTTTATTTTTACTATTTTTTGTACACTTTTTCAGTTTATTCCAATTTAATATTTTCAGTTCAGTTTTGCTTAGCTCTTGCATATTCTAGGATGCTTGCCTTATTTTTGTTCTCTTATGCCTTAGTTCCAATTTTCTTTATATAAATCAACACATATTCATATGATCATAAGAATGTTAGGATGAATTTACTTTCAGTACTTTTCAGTTATTTATATATTTACTGCCTAACCTTTTTGCAGTTTCTAGTTTAGGTATGTTAATTTACATACTTTATTTTATTTAATTTTAAATATTTAGTTTATAATAATCCTATTTTGTGTGGCTTGTTGCTCCCTTTGATTGCTTAATGTTCTATAAATGTGATATCTTAAATGTTCAGTTTCATTTAAATTAGCCTAAAATGTGCTTAGATAATTTATCTAACTATAAGTTTCTCTTTTTTCTTGGCTGGGGCCCTGACATTGTGATACTGACAATGTCAGATTTAGAGATGTTCGTTGAGGTTGCTTTTGGAGAGGCTCTTGGCCAAGAGGAGGATCTTCTTGTCACTATAGCTTAGCTAGTTTTATTTTCAATTGTGAGGATGAGTGTTCCTATATCTTTTAAATTCAGTTTGTAATAATTCATATTCTAGATGCATTTGCTTTTTGCATTTTCATATTGAGCTGAGTTACTATTTCTACTTTATTTACTATTATGTGATATGAATGTTATGCTTTTACTTGCTTTGGCTTCTTGATATTTTGATGTATGTCTCTTAGTTCCAAGTGACAAGTCTTCCAATTAAGGCGGGCTGGGTTTATACCTGATTTAACTATAGTTGGGAGGTTTGCCACAGTTGGTTGACCGTATTCACCATAATTATGTTAATCACAGTATTAGCACAACGACGGAGGGTACGGGCCCACACTTCCTAACATCCCCAAAATACCACCATAGCTAATTTGGGGGTGAGGAGACCAATGGTGAACTCGAATTTTGATTCTAAGATCATAATAAAATAGGTATTTTCTGGGTGATCAAGATAATAAAAAATGTTTGTCGATCGCAATGATCTCTAAATCGCACCAAACTTGATGTGAAGGCTCCTATAACTATTATAAGAGTACTAAAATGAAATGATGGTAATTGGGATTCACAATAATGCGTGACAACACCAAAGTTGTTACATATGGAGAGATCAAGACACTGTAGATATCATAGAGGAAGAGTGTGTATGTTATTTAGAAACCTTGAATTCAAATGGTTTGGCAGACGTGCTGAGCTCATCACTTTCTTCCATATAGTGCTCACAGAATATATTAGTACATCAAGATATAACTTTGATAAATTGCATTTAGATACAATATATTAATCTTTTACACTTTAGTTAAGGTACAACCATGTGGACTGTAGAGTCAACTACAATTTTTAGGAACTATTTTACAGACTTACTATATTACTTACTTTGTATTGTACTTTTAGTTCAATTTAGCTTATATATTATTTAATTTTCAGCAATTTTCTTTTGTACAATACATTCAGCTCTTGGCATATATACTTGCATTGATCATATTGTTCATATTGTATAGTACATTGCTTTTTTCTTTATTTGTATACATATGCCATTATAGTTTGTGCAAGTTGTTTTGATTTAGAGATTTACAGTATTGTACCATTTACTATTTGTTATAATTCTATTTCTGTCTACCTTCAATATTTTAGCATTTGCTCCTACTTATTTAATTAATTGAAAATAACTATGATATCCTAAAATATTATAGTTTAAGAGCCTAAAATGTACATAAGAAATATGTCTAATCATATTTATACATTTTTTGCTGTGCCCTAACATATGATATCGATATATTAGATCAAGAGTCTGAAGATGTAATAGCTGATGAATCCATAATTTATATTATAAATAAATGAAAACTATCACTATAGCGCACTGCAGCGAGTGAGTTTTTGAAACTCAATCGCTACAGCGCACCACATTGGGAGAGTTTCCAAATCTCAATCGCTGCAGTGCATCACAGCGGAGAGTTTTCGAAACTCAGCCGCCACAGCATGCTACAGCGGGAGAGTTTTCAAAACTCAACCGCTACAGTGCGCCACAGCATGAAAGTTTCTGAAACTCAACCGCTACAGTGCGCTGCAGTGGGAGAGTTTTCGAAACTCAAGCGCTATAGTGTGCTGCCGCGAGCAAGTTTTAAAACTTAAAACCGGCACAGCACGCTGCAGCAAAAGAGTTTCTGAAACTCAATCGTTGTAGCGCGCTGCAGTGCTCTACAGCGGTGCGTCAAATTTCTGTCTATTCAGGGCCTTTAATGCGGCTAGGACAAGACCCTCAACCTTCTCCTTATCTCCTAGCCATCATGTCTTCTACAGCAACATTTTTTGTTGGCATGAGGGAGGATTGAAATGATATCAAAGAATTAGAAAAGGGAAAAGAGCATGTCACATCATTCCTCAAGTGGTATTTGTAATCATCATAGCAGAAAATTAAAGAGGGAATAGCAAAATTTGAAAAGAGGAAAGAGTAGAGTGACCCCTCTATAAATGCAGCTTTTCTTCACTTAAGAAGGGTTCCAACTTTTTATCCAAAAAGTTTAGTTTTTAGAGGCTGCATAGAGGAAGAAGGAGACCTCCCCAAGCGAGGTGGAAAAGACCAATGCTAGAGGAGAAAGAACCAAATGCTGTACTAGGGAGCTAAAGGAAAGGAAAAGAGGAAGAAGAGGAGATTCTAAGAACCACATTAAGGGTTGTTCCTAGTAAACTCTAATCTTGCTTTTACATTTCTTGTAGTGGATCATGAAAAGGTCTTCATCCTTGTATGTTTTTCTTCTTTTTTAAGCTATAATGGAAGGCGAAACCCCTTTGGGGAGGGTTGGGTTGAGCCCATTATAAAATGTAAAGGACTCAATGAATGATGTAGAACTTCCTCAAGCATTGAAATAAAAAGAACCTATTTTTGAATGACTAAACGAATATATCTTAAGATCAAGTTATGGAATAAATGAAAATCTTATGTTAAGAAAATATAATTATAAATACTACAATCAAAATGAAAGTTTTGTGCTCCATGGCTCATTGCTTAGTTAAGAGCCGGATATGTGTGAAAGGGGTGCTTAGAACTAAGTGAGAGGTTCTTGAGCCTTCTTGCACCATGTTTTATGCTCAACTAAGGAGTCTAAGTGTGTGAGCTAAGACCTATTAATTGGAGCTCCGTTGCTCAGCATACGTGAAAGGAGGAAGTGGATTCTTTGAGAGCTCATGGATGACGTGACATAGTTCATAGAGCCCAATGAAACAACTTCCTTATCTGAACTACGCATGATGCTCATTAGTTGTGGGGCCCGGTACTTTCCCGCGATCACACTTATACTGATATTAGCATAATTGTGGGGACTGCGATGCTCCACTCCGTGGCAAATCCCTAACTTAAGTAAAGTCAGGTAGGACCCAACTCGCCTTAAACCAAGGACTTGTCACCTAGAATTGTGAACGTACATCAATAAAAATCAAAGTGGCAGAAGCTTGAAATAGTATAATATAACATCCACATAACAATGTAGTATAAGAGAGTGAAACAAGCAGTAACTTAGATCCAATGCAGATAAGTAAATATATTCAGAGTTTAATTATTATAACTAAATTTAAATGAAAGTAAAGAACTCTCAATCTCACTGCAAGAAAGAAAATCTAACTTAATAGCTGTGGGAAGCTCCTCCTCCTGCACCGGCTCGTCTCCTACAGCACTACCAATGAATAGCTCCAAATCTGACATTTGTCGGTATCACAAATGCCAGGGCCCCAGCCAACAAAAGAAAAAAGTTATAGTTAGATAATTGTCTAAGCACATTTTAGGCTATTTAAGTGAACTGAACATTTAAGATATCATATTTAAAGTTTTAAACATGCAAGCATTATAAGGTGTTATAAGCTACAATGAACAGGATAGCCATAAACTAATCATTTATAGCTAATCAATAGGTATGTAAAAATAACATACAAAGCATGAAATTACACAAGGTGATGCTAAATGTAAAGCAACTATAACTACTGAAGTAAATTTGATCCTAACATGCTTATGATCACATGGATACATGATGAGTATATAAAGAACACAAGTGCTAAAATAAACATGCAATTCTAGCATCTTAAACATGCCATTACTTAATAACTAATCAATAAGAGCATATATACAAGCATGCAGATTTAATATGAAAAAGGCCACCAAGACATATGGCAAAAGTAAACTATACATGAATGAGAAAAAGTAAGCTACAGAGACATGTGGCAAAGCAAGTCAAGCACTAAGAGAAAGGCCACTGAAGCATGTGGCATAGAAAAACAAATACTAAAAACTAAACTGAAGTAGAAGTACGCCTAAGACATAGTACTGCCATAATAGAAATAGGCCATAAGGACCTCTGAATTGAAAGTTCAACATGTATCCATCCTAGGCCTCCGCAGAGTTAGGTCCGAGTTGAACTTATAGAATAAGATATGTATGCATCCTAGACATCCGCAGAGCTAGGTTCGAGTCTATTTTATAAAAAAACTAGAACTAAAGAGGTAGACTAAGTTAGGACATACTCTACTATCTGAAAACACTAAGAGAACTGAATGAATGCTTCTCAAATACTAACTTAGGATATATCTCCCATATCCTAAGTTCTCCTATTATGCTCAAGGAACAAGGCTCAATATTCAAGGTGTGCAGAGCAATTAAAGTCAAAGTAAGCAAGAGACTCAATCTAGACTTATGCGATATCTGTTGCTGTTTAATTATCCAAGTCTAACTTTTCTGAGAAGATACAAGTTTAGGATCTCCAATATCCAGCTATTGAGTATAATCTCAGATTTACGACCTTAATATTAACATTAGGACTTAACAAGTTCTAATTTATAATCATATGAGGACTACAAAGATTCAAAGTAAATAAATCAATGACTTAATTATTATTATTTTTTTCTCTTAACCCCAAATCTTGATTAAGTAAATCAAGACTTAAGGATTCTGGATCGAAACTCCACTTAGTGTTCAGATCCTGAATCCAAGGTAAGTGTCCTAATAAGGATCTAGGGTTCATACTAAAAACCCAAATTAAGAATAAGGAATCTTATAATCTGAAGGATTCAGAAAAATTAAGATCTTAATTGAAAGGTTATTCTAATATTATAAGATAAAATAATTATTAAGAATTAAGAATCTAAGATCTATATTCAATCTTTAGGATAATTATATTATCCTGCACCCACATAGAAGGTTTCAAGAGATTTAAACATTTAAATTAAGTAAGGGAATTCTAAAGGAAGGTAATTCAATTCAATTAGAAGGTCTAAAGTATAAGATCTAAGATCTAAGATCTAATGTTTGATCACTTTAGACTTAAGCTATGATTTAGACCTAGGATTTTACAAAAGTATTTCTTTTAAGATTCAAGCCCAAGGATCAACTAAATTAAGCTATTAACTAAGGATCTAGTACATTGGTATAGTTAGGGTTAACTCTTAAGACAAGGTGATTCTTTTAAGGATACTTAAGTTCTTAAGATTTAAATAAGAATTAATTCAAGATTCTTCACTTTACTCAATATTATTAACATAGGATTTCAGAAAGGTGTTAAGCATATTAACTAGGGATATTTTACTAAATTTTCAAGGTTTAAGGGGTGCTTAAGCACGTTTTGGTCAAAATGACCAAAATACCCCTCTTAAGGCTAAAATGAATTTTTTTTTTATTTAATTATCCAAAAGGGTTCAAATCTATTTTAATGAGTTCCATATTGGTTAATAAAGTAGGATACACACTTATCTTAGATTTTGGTAACCAAATTAGCCTAATTAGTACTAATCACATTTTAAGGTCAATCAAGGTGATTAGGGAAGTTAGGGCACACAAGGGTGATCCAATGTCATTATATGCTTAAAGCATTCCCACCCATCATAGAGAGTCTCACCTTCCATCTGAGTAAAGTTGGTGATCTCGATTCTGAACCGTGTAGTTTTAGCTAGAGGGAAGTATTTGGCTAAGAATGTTTTAGCCAAATCATCCCAAGTACGGATAGAATCGCCCGGTAAATAGCTGAGCCAACCCTTGGCTCTATCTCTTAGTGAAAAAGGAAATAGCCTTAATTTAACTGCGTCGTCGGAGACGTCGTTAAACTTGAAGGTATCACATATTTCAAGGAAGGTTGAAATATGTGAATTTGGATCTTCAGCAGCTAGTCCTCCAAATTGATTGTTTTGTACCATACTCAGCGTAGAGGGTTTGATTTCAAAATTATGGGATTATATATTCGGCCTTACAATCGCATGGGGAATGCCCCTAATAGTGGGTAGTGCATAATCTCTAAGTGCTTTACCCCTAGGCTCTTCTAAGTTTTCCGTGAAAGTGTCCATCTCAATTTGTTGGTTTGATAAGTTTAATTCTCGCCTAGCTTGTAAGTATGTTCGTTCTATTTTAGGATCAAACAGATATTAATACAGACTCTTTTACTCATACAAGTTTCAATAAAGCTTATCAAGAATGATTTAGCAATACAGATCAAACAGATATATTTTGGAAATGAAAATAAACAAAAATAAATATAAAATGTTAGCTTGATAATTACACTAGACAATGTAAAGCAAGAAGAAATAAAATCAAATGCTTAAATCACTAGCTACTTATAGATTATCTTTAGTTCAAATCAAAAACTAATTCCCCGGCAATGGCGCCAAAAACTTGACAGACTGTAAATACACGTCTGCACTTGCACGCAAGTGTACGTGGTCTGAAGTAATAAGTGGAAAGTGTGACTTTCCGGGAATTTATCGAACCAGAGAGAATATGTTGATTTGGCACTAAAGTATATCTATTCTCACTAATGTTTAAGCTATAGTTTATATTGGTTGGTTGGTATAAAATTAGCATGAATATTCACTAAGTAAATAACAAGATTTAAAGAAAGAGGAGAGTTGGTCCCCTCCCACATGCAATGATATAATACTTGTGTGGTTTTGTTTCTCAAGCTTTATCATTTAGTTTAACTGAAATCAAGTGCACATTGTTGTCCTTTAGTCTAGCTCAAAGGCTTACAAGTTCAAATCTCGTGCACAAAATGAACTCACATTCGGTTCTACTTTAGCACAAAGATTCTTATAAGATTCTTGAGAATTAAAGTTAATTCATTTTCTCCTTATTTAAGGAGAGTTTAAATTTTCTTAAATCTCAAGATCTCACAAGCATTGATTTTTCACTACGAGCATCACTTTGCATCTCATATAGTTGAGATGAGAGAATCACATGTTGGGCTCAATGACTATGTCACTTAGTTCATGAGCACTCAGCACTTCATTTCTCAATCTTAGTTATGTGGAGCTAAGGAGCTCAATTAGTGGGTCTTAGCATCACTTGCATCAACTCTTTGGTTGAGCTTAGATTGAGGTGCATTGAGCTCAAGATCCTTCTCACATGGTTCTAAGCGTCCATGCACTCAAAATCTAGCATCCAACCAAAGGTGAGCTTAGGAGCACAAGACTATTTGATCTTGGAGTTTTTAGTTATTTTCTTATTAACACATCAAGACTAATTTGAAAGAAATTTCTTAGTAAGGCATTTAAATCATAATTACATCATGCTTGAGGGAAAACAATCACACAATAATATAACATCATGCAAAATGGGACTTCATCCCAACCCTCCCCAAGGAGAGTTTAGCTAGTCATTACACAAGAAAATAAGGAAAACACATACATAGCAAAAGCCCCTTTCATGGTCACTAAAAAGAAAATACAAGATTGAGTTTAGAAGATACTAGTAACGCTCCGTAGAAGTTCTTCGGGATTTTTCTACTCCTTCTAATTACCTTCTCCGTAGGATTCTAATGCTGCCTTCTTCCTCTTCTCCCTTTGCAAAAGCTTGCTTTATCACCCTTGGGGAGTTCTCTCTTCCTTTGGCTCTCCTCTTTACTTAGGCAATTCTTGCTAAAATTGTGAACCCTCCTCTAGTCAAGAGGAGGGGTATTTATAGGGAAGGGGGGCTGCATGCTCCTCCTCAGAAGCAACCAGATTTCTCCTTTAAAATTAATGAATTCATCATTGTATTATTTTTTAAATTAGGGTGAGGTGATAATAATCCCATTTTTTTAGCCACACATCACTTCAACGCTTTTCAAAAATGGCTGCTGCAGGATATGGTGACTGGAGATAACATTCAGGATAAAGGTCATGTCTCCAGTCGCATAAAATGCTCTGACTGGAAAAAAATTCGGTGGGCCACTGCAGCGCGCTGCAGCGTACTGTAGCGCACTGTATCGCCCTGCTGCATGCCTTAGCATACCTTGGTTCCAAGCAATTTTAGCTAAGTCCTCCGCTGCAGACCGCTGCAGCGCGCGACCGCGCGCTGTAGTAGGAAATTCAGCCAAAAACACTGTTGAATTAGTGTTTTTTTTTTCGATTGTATAGAGAAATATTTCTGCAGCTGCCCGCTACAGCGCACGACCGCGCGCTATAGCGGTCAATTCTGCAAAAAACACTGTTCAATTAGTTGGGCGGCTCGATTTATATTGCCAAGTTTTCCGCGATGAACCGCTGCAGCGCGCGACCGCGCGCTGTAGCAGTGAATTCTGCAGAAAGCACTGTTCATTTAGTTGAGCCCTATTTAATAATCTTAAATATTTTTGCGATACACCGCTGTAGCGCGCGACCGCGCGCTGTAGCGGTGAATTCCGTAGAAAGCACTGTTTATTTAGTTGTGCCCCATTTAATAATTATAAACATTTCCGCGATACACCGCTGCAGCGTGCGACCGCGCGCTGTAGCAGTGAATTCCGCATAAAGCACTATTCAATTTATTGGGGGCCTGTTTCATATGATTTAAATGTTTCCGCTGCAGCTCGCAGCGGCACGTGACCGCACGCTACAGCGCGCTGTAGCGGAATACTTTGTTATATTTTTTATAAAATTGTAGAAATGCTCTGGAGCTCCTATGGAATCCATTTCCTGAAAAAGATATAGAAATTTGATTTAGGAACAGCAAAAAATATCTTAAATAAATGAATTTTCCCCTTTATTTTAGATGTAATTTATGGATTCATCACACCCCCGCACTTAAATTCTTGCTCGTCCTCGAGTAAGCTCAAAATGATAATTTGTTTTCTGTATTTTGAATGGATGAAAGTCACAATGATGTATTTGAAATGAGTATAAGTGAAAATATGTGCATGGCAACAAAAAATGAAATGAACATTGTAGCAATCTTAATGTTATCAATTGAGTCACTAAGGTGGTAAGTCACTAAATCTCCAAATGTTTGAATTGTTTAATGCTTGAAAATAGGTGATGGGTTCCATACATTTTGAATTTTTAGACTAAAAACATGGTTTAGAGATTCTTAGAGTTGTGCCATGTGCTCCTTCTTATAAATCACAAAGATGAAAAAAGTTTAAGTAGATATATATTTCTTCATCCTTTCTCATTTTGATCACTTGGGAGAGATATTTTTTATCATCCATTTTTTTCATAAATATTTTCTTCTTTTCATCCTTAGGGAGAGACATTTTTCTTCATCCCTAACAGCTTTGTGATCATGAAGTCCTACGGGAGCCTAGCACACTCCATTCAGAATCTACTCCATATTCTTTTAGTTTAAGTCGTATGCCTTCCCCCACACTTAGCTCAAGCATTTATTTAAATTTTTGGAGATTTAGATTTTCCTCCATTCATTCCTCAATCTCACATTTGATTGCATAATTATTCATTTAATCAATTTTTTTGCCAAGCATTCTTTTACTTATATCTCATTTAATTTTTTTATTTTTTGTGATTTTCATTTCTTTTGAATAATTCAGAAAAAATATATCAATTAAGAATAACTCAATAAATGCGGGAATATGAGAATTCATAAATTGCAATCTCAAAAATAAAAACAAACTACAATAAGGATAAAAAGAAAAAATGAAAAAGAACAAATACAACCTAGTTAATTTTTGGGTTGCCTCCCAACAAGTGCTGGTTTAAGTGTCTCAGCTTGACACAGGAAGGAGCTTATGTGATTCCCTCATCTGTGAGGTCTTGAAGGGTCCACCCTCCCTTCTCTTGAAAGTCTCCTTCCTCCAAGTATAACTTCAAACGATTTCCATTCACCTTAAAAGAGCTATTATTTGAGGCAACTTCGACAACTCCATGAGAAAAAACTTTAGTTATGGTGAATGGTCCTGTCCAACGTGATTTTAGTTTTCCAGGAAAAAGTCTTAATCTAGAGTTAAAAAGTAATACCTTCATTCCTGGTTGGAGGTGCTTAGGTTTAATTAGTTTGTCATACCATTTTTTTGTTTTTTCTTTATACAACTTGGCATTCTCGTAAGCGTTTAACCTAAATTCATCAAGTTCATTTAGCTGCAGTAGTCTCTGCGCCCCTGCCTTTTGGTGGTCAAAATTTAATTTCTTTATTACCCAAAGGCACGGTGTTCAAGTTCCACCAGAAGGTGACATGCTTTTCCATAAACGAGCTTATACGGGGACATTCCTAGAGGGGTCTTGAAAGCAGTTCTATAAGCCCAAAGGGCATCTTGGAGTTTTGAAGTCCAGTCTTTTCTATTTTGATTTACAGTTTTTTCTAAAATTTGTTTTAGTTCTCTATTAGAGACTTCAACTTGCCCGCTGGTTTGAGGGTGGTAGGGTGTACCCACCTTGTGTCTTACCCTATAGCTTTTTAATATATTCTCTAACTGCCTATTGCATAAGTGTTTTCCCCCTTCACTGATTAAGAATCTGGGTATTCCAAATCTAGCTAGCACGTGTTCCTTGAGAAATTTGATCACAGTTTTAGCATCATTGTTGATACATGCTACAGCTTCAACCCATTTTGAAACATATTCAACTGCCACAACGATATTCAGATTGGCCTGGGAAGAGGGGAAGGGTCCCATGAAGTCAATTCCCCAAACATCGAATAGTTCGACTTCAAAAATCCCATTTAAAGAAAGCTCATCCCATTTTGTTAAGTTCCCTGTTCTTTGGCACTTGTAACAACTTTTGATGAAATTAGTGGCATCCTTGAATAGATGGGGCCAAATGAATCCAGATTGAAGCACCTTCGTAGCCGTTCGCTCAATTCCATGGTGTCCTCCATAAGTAGATGTGTGGCAGTGGAAGAGAATATTCCTGGTGTCAGCATCAGGAACACATTTTCTTAGGAGTTGATCATTGCAATATTTATATAGGAAGGGATCATACCAAAAATAATTTTTTATATCCGCAAAAAGTTTCTTTTTATGTTGGTAACTCATATCTTTTGGTATGATTCCTCCTGCAAGGTAGTTTGCAATATCAGTGAACTAGGGAGGATCAGTTGTAGCTACCCCATAGAGTTTCTCATCGGGAAAGGATTCACTAATTTTTGTCGACTTTTCATGATCAATGTGGGTCAATCTGGATAAATGGTCAGCAAGCACATTTTCACTCCCCTTCTTATCCTGGATTTCGAGATCAAATTCTTGTAAGAGCAACACCCATCATATCAACTGTGGTTTTGCCTCTTTCTTTTGGAGGAGATACTTAATGGCAGCATGATCCGTGTAAACGATGGTCTTCGACTCGATGAGATACGACCTAAATTTAGTAAAAGCAAAAATGACAGCTAAAAGCTCCTTTTCCGTGGTGGCGTAATTTCTTTGAGCATCGTCAAGGAGTTTACTAGCATAGTAAATTGAATAGAAGGTTCGCTCTCTTCGTTGCCCTAGAACAGCGCCTACAGCAAGGTCACTCGCATCACACATAATTTCAAAAGGTGAATCCCAGATTGGAGTAGAAATTATTGGAGCGGAGATCAAGGCAGTTTTTAATATATTGAATCCTTTCAGACAATTGTTATCAAAATTGAACTCAACATCCTTTCCAAGCAATCTACAAAGTGGCATACTTATGTTTAAAAAATCCTTAATAAATATGCGATAAAAACCAGAATGCCCTAGAAAGCTTCTAATTCCTTTAACATTGATGGGAGGAGGAAAGTTTTTCAATTACTTCAATCTTAGCTTTATCCACCTCTATCCCCCTCCTTGAAATTAAATGACCAAGAACGATACCTTCTTCAACCATAAAATGACACTTTTCCCAATTCAAGATCAAGTTAGAATCTTCACATCTTTTTAACACCTTTCCCAGATTAGTTAGGAAATGATCAAAAGAGGTTCCAACCACAGAAAAATCATCCATAAAAATTTCTAAGAATTCTCCTATCATGTCAGAGAAAATAGCCATCATGCAGCGTTGAAAAGTAGTTGGAGCATTACACAAACCGAAATGCATTCTCCTAAAAGCGAAGTCTCCAAAGGGGCAGGTAAATATTATTTTCTCTTGGTCTTCAGGTGTAATCAGGATTTGATTGTATCCAGAATAACCATCAAGAAAACAGAAATAAGGATTTCCTGCTAATCTATCAAGCATTTGGTCAATAAAAGGAATGGGATAATGGTCTTTTCGAGTTGCTTTATTTAAACTCCTATAATCAATGCAAACTCGCCAACCAGTCACAGTCCTAGTGGGGATTAGCTCATTGTTGCTGTTGAGAATAACGGTCATCCCACTCTTTTTGGGAACTACCTGTATAGGGCTCACCCAAGGGCTGTCAGAGATGGGAAAAATGATCCCAGCATCTAAGAGTTTGATGATTTCCTTGTGAACTACTTCTTTGATGTTAGGGTTTAATCGCCGCTGAGGTTCAATTGAAGGCTTAGAGTTGTCCTCCAATAGGATACGATGCATACACAAAGTTGGGCTAACCCCTTTCAAGTCCGCAATACTCCATCCCATTGCACCCTTATGATCTTTTAAAATGTTACATAAAAGATTCTCTTGATGTTTAGTTAACAAAGCGGAGATTATTACAGGAAGTGATTTATCTTCTCCTAGGTATATGTATTTTAAGTGTGAGGGAAGAGGTTTTAATTCAATTTCAGGCGGGAAAATTATCGAAGGTTGAATCATCTTCCTTTCCTCAATTAATTCTTCAATAATTTTCGTTTCAGTGGAAACTTCGTATTCCTCACTTCCCACCATTCCCTCTTCTCCCACATCTTCCAATGACCCAACTTCTTCTAATAAATTGACCTCCCAACAATCCTTGTTTAACTTTGAAGGGTGTTTCATAGAATCATTTACATGGAATTTAATCTCTTCCTCTCCATAACGCAACATTGATTCCCCTTTGTCTACATCAATTAAGGTTCGTCCTGTGGCCAAGAAAGGTCTACCTAAAATAATAGGAATCTCTTGAATTTCATCTTCTATGTCCAAGATTATGAAGTCTGCCAGGAAGATGAACTTGTCAACCCTTACAAGTATATTTTCCACAATTCCTAAGGGAGATTTTACAGATCTATCGATAAATTGGAGTAGAACAGAGGTAGGTTTTAACTGATCAATTTCTAGTTTTTTGAATATGTAGAAAGGCATCAAATTAACAGAAGCACCAAGATCACAAAGGGATTTTTGAAAAGATTAGCATCCAATCGTGCATAGGATACTGAAACTCCCAGGATCCTTCTTTTTAATGGGAATTTTTCTTTGAAGGATTGCACTGCAATCCTCAGTTAATGCCACAGTCTCCTTTTCATCGATCTTCCTTCTCTTGGATAGGATGTCTTTCATAAACTTAGCACAACTAGGCATTTGTTCGAGGGCTTCAGCGAGTGGGATATTGATGTGAAGAGTCTTAAAAGTCTCATGAAATTTTTAATATTGGACATCGAGTTTCTCCTTAACCATACGCTGAGGATAAGGTATATGAAGGGTTTCCTTAGGAGTGTCTCTATGTTCATCTCCTATGGCATCCCTTGCCACAATTATAGATGTTCTAGCTGCTTTATTATATATTTTAAATTTTGTTCAATTCTTTTAACCATCTCCTCTTGCCTGAGGAGAGTGTGCTCATGCCTATTTAGTGTGGCGTCAATTTTATTCATGAATTCAATAGTGGAGTTTCTAAATTCTTTTAGAGAGTTTTTGAATCTTTCTCCATTCCTTCCATGATTCATGATCATATTAACATCTCTCACTTCCCCATCATTCTCCTATAAAGGGCTTATATAACCACATTATAGTTTCTTATTAAGTTTGGAAATTTGATTTTACAATTCTAGGATTTTCTGTGAGTTTCCTAGTGAATTACAGTCTTTTTTATCCTTGGAATCATTCCTTAGAAGTGGCCATTGGTAAGCGTTGTTTGCCATTTCTTCCAAGAGGTCATAGGCTTCCTCTTGGGTTTTTCCACTAATGGATCCCCCGATTGTTGCATCAATGAGTGTCCTCATCGGAGCGTTCAAACCATTATAAAAGGTTTCCACTTGCATCCAGAGAGGGAACCCGTGATGCGGGCAACGTCTGAGGTACTCATTAAAGCGTTCCCACCCATCATAGAGAGTCTCACCTTCCATCTGAGTAAAGTTGGTGATCTCAATGCTTAACCGTGTAGTTTTAGCCGGAGGGAAGTATTTGGCTAAGAATTTTTTAGCCAAATCATCCCAAGTACGGATCGAATCGCTCGGTAAAGAGCTGAGCCAACTCTTGGCTCTATCTCTCAGTGAAAAAGGAAATAGCCTTAAATTTACTGCGTTGTCCGAGACGCCATTAAACTTGAAGGTATCACATATTTCAAGGAAGGTTGAAATATGTGAATTTGGATCTTCAGCAGCTAGTCCTCCAAATTGATTATTTTGTACCATACTCAGCATAGAGGGTTTGATTTCAAAATTATGGGCTTCTATATTCAGCCTTACAATCGCATGGGGAATGCCCCTAATAGTGGGTAGTGCATAATCTCTAAGTGCTTTACCCCTAGGCTCTTCTCAATTTTCCGTGAAAGTGTCCATCTTAATTTGTTGGTTTGATAAGTTTCATTCTCGCCTAGCTTGTAAGTATGTTCGTTCTATTTTAGGATCAAACAGATATTCAGTATATACTCTTTTACTCATACAAGTTTCAATAAAGCTTATCAAGAACGATTTAGCAATACAGATCAAACAGATATATTTTGGAAATGAAAATAAACAAAAATAAATATAAAATGTTAGCTTGATAATTGCACAAGATAATGTAAAGCAAGAAGAAATAAAATCAAAAGCTTAAATCACTAGCTACTTATAGATTATCTTTAGTTCAAATCAAAAACCAATTCCCCGGCAACAGTGCCAAAAACTTGACATACTGTAAATACACGTCTGCGCTTGCACGCAAGTGTACGTGGTCTGAAGTAATAAGTGAAAAGTGTGACTTTTTGGGAATTTATCGAACCATAAAGAATAGGTTGATTTGGCACTAAAGTATATCTATTCTCACTAATGTTTAAGTTATAGTTTATATTGGTTGGTTGGTCTAAAATTAGCATGAATATTCACTAAGTAAATAACAAGATTTAAAGAAAGAGGAGAGTTGGCCCATCCCACATGCAATGATATAATACTTGGTAGTTTGTTTCTCAAGCTTTATCATTTAGTTTAATTGAAATCAAGTGCACATTATTGTCCTTTAGTCTAGCTCAAAGGCTTTCAAGTTCAAATCTCGTGCACAAAATGAACTCACATTCGGTTCTACTTTAGCACAAAGATTCTTGTAAGATTCTTGAGAATTAAAGTTAATTCAATTTCTCCTTATTTAAGGAGAGTTTAAATTTTCTTAAATCTCAAGATCTCACAAGCATTGATTTTCCTACTACGAGCATCACTTCGCATCTCATATAGTTTAGATGAGAGAATCACATGTTCGGCTCAATGACTATGTCACTTAGTTCATGAGCACTCAACACTTCATTTCTCAATCTCAGTTATGTGGAGCTAAGGAGCTCAATTAGTGGGTCTTAGCATCACTTGCATCAACTTTTTGGTTGAGCTTAGATTGAGGTGCATTGAGCTCAAGATCCTTCTCACATGGTTCTAAGCATCCATGCACTCAAAATCTAGCATCTAACCAAAGGTGAGCTAAGGAGCACAAGACTATTAGATCTTGGAGTTTTTAGTTATTTTCTTATTAACACATCAAGACTAATTTGATAGAAATTTCTTGGTAAGGCATTTAAGTCACAATTACATCATGCTTGAGGGAAAACATTCACACAATAATATTACATCATGCAAAATGGGACTTCATCCCAACCCTAAGGAGAGTTTAGCTACTCATTACACAAGAAAATAAGGAAAATACATACATAGCAAAAGGCCCTTTCATGGTCACTAAAAAGAAAATACAAGATTGTGTTTAGAAGATACTAGGAACGCTCCATAGAAGTTCTCTGGGATTCTTCTTCTCCATCTAATTACCTTCTCCTTAGGATGCTAGTGCTGCCTTCTTCCTCTTCTCCCTTTGCAAAAGCTTGCTTTGTCACCCTTGGGGAGTTCTCTCTTCCTTTGACTCTCATCTTTACTTAGGAAATTCTTACTAAAATTGTGAACCCTCCTCTAGTTAAGAGGAGGGGTATTTATAGGGATGGGGGGCTGCATGCTCCTCCTCATAAGTAACCAGATTTCTCCTTTAAAAATACTGAATTCATCATTGAATTAATTTTTAAATTAGGGTGAGGTGACAATAATCCCATTTTTTTAGCCACACATCACCTCATAGCTTTTCAAAAATGGCTGCTGCAGGATATGGTGGCTGGAGACAATATTCAGGATAGAGGTCATATCTCCAGCAGCATTAAATGCTCTGACTGGAAAAAATTTGGAGGGCCGCTGCAGCGTGCTGTAGCGCCCTGCTGCATGCCTTAGCATACCTTGGTTCTAAGCAATTTTAGCTAAGTCCTCCGCTGTAGCGGGAAATTCCGCGAAAACACTGTTCAATTAGTGCTTTTTTTTTCCTATTGTATAGAGAAAAATTTCCGCGACTGCCCGCTGCAGCGCGCGACCGCGCGCTGTAGCGGTCAATTCCGCAAAATACACTGTTCAATTAGTTGGGCGGCCTGATTTATATTGCCAAGTTTTCCGCGATGAACCGCTGCAGCGCACGACCGTGCACTGTAGCGGTAAATTTCGCGAAAAACACTATTCAATTAGTTGAGCCCTCATTTAATAATCATAAATATTTCTGCGATACACCGCTGCAGCGCGCGACAGCGCTGTAGTGGTGAATTCTATAGAAAGCACTGTTCATTTAGTTGAGCCCTATTTAATAATCAAAAATATTTCTGCGATACACTGCTGTAGTGCGCGACCACGCGGTGTAGCGGTGAATTCCGCATAAAGCACTGTTCATTTAGTTGAGCCCCATTTAATAATCATAAATATTTCCGTGATACACCGCTGCAGCGCGACCATGGTGAATTTCGCAGAAAGCACTATTCAATTAATTGGGGGCCTGTTTCGTATAGTTTAAATATTTTCGCTACAGCTCGCGGCGGCACGCGACCGCGCGCTGCAGCGTGCTGTAGTGGAATACTTTGTTATATTTTTTTATAAAATTGTAGAAATGCCCTAGAGCTCCTTTAGAATCCATTTCTTGAAAAAGATATAGAAATTTGATTTAGGAACAGCAAAAAATATCTTAAATAAATGAATTTCCCCCTTTATTTTAGATGTAATTTATGGATTCATCAACGAGCAAAATCCTCTCTGTCAGGGAAAGATTGTGGTGTGAACAAAGATGAATAGTGAGAGATTGATCCTCAGCCATCAGATCATGAGGTCATTGGAAATGGGTGGCTTGATGTTATACTTGGATAACAGAATTGTGGGTGTCTTCTCATCCGTCGGATCGAGCATTGGATCCTACTGGCGCTAGAGGATCGGGGCACTATTGGCTAGCGTCGTTTGATCGCATGCCATGATTCATGCAAGCGCATCGTGTGGCTATTATGGCTGAGCCGCTGTCGGAACCTCGCAGCGGATCTGTTGCGGTCCCGACAGCATATCCTGGCCTATTTATTTTAATTAATATAATAAATTATAATTAATTTTAAACCCAATTTTGGCTTATATGAGCTCCAAAAATTCCCAAAAATTCACCTTTAGCTAATTAGGGTATGAGGAACTCAAAAATAAAATTAGATTTCAATTTGGAGATCAATTTAATTTAGGTACTTTTCAGGCTTAAAAATAGGCAAAACAACCAAATTTCTCAATTTAGCTTCGATTGGCTTCAAATTTCTAGGGTTAGGTTTAAATGACTCATTGAGTCTGATGGAATCAAAATTAAAACTTGGTTTAGCTTAATTAATCTGGATTTACCTAGGGTAACAACTAAGGTTGTTACATTAGTGGAATCAATGCTCTTGAGATCGACTAATTAAAACTGCAAATTTTGGCAACCTAGACGTAGGAAAACAAAGATGCTGTAATTGTGATCTCATGAGGATCTTTGTGTAGAAATTGAACCTTAATGTGTTCATCTCTTGCACAAGATTTGCACTTAAGGGATTTAGAAGACAACTTTAAGGAATACAATGTGCACTTGATTATTTAGCTTAATAAAAAAGAATGAAATGTGCTTGAGAAGTAATACAACTTGAGGTCCCCATCATTTCACATGGAATAAGCCTAACTCTCCTCTCTAACTTAAATAGTTTATAAACTCAACATTATTGCTTGTTAATAGAACCAAATCAAGCTGAAATCATTTTGTTTAAACATTATTGAATTTAGATATACCTTAGTAATAAAACATATCGTTCCTTTAGGACGATAAATCTCATAACTTACCTTCTAAATTATTACTTCAGACCATGTACACTTGTGTGCAAGCGTAGACATATTTTTATAGTCTATCAAGTTTTTGGTGCTATTGCCAGGGAATGGTAATTGTTTTGTTTTAAGGATAATATACTATTATATAATGATTTAAGCAAATCTCTTTGCATATAGTTTTTATTGTTCTTATTTTCTTATATGGAGTACTCAAATCACACGATCATGCATAATAAAAATCAAAATTAGTGTAGGTGGTGCGGGGGAATGCATTTAAGTTCTAATTGTAATACAAACAACCCTTTTGCACCTTCAAAAACAAAACTGGTTAATGACATTAAGTTTGATAACAACTTGCAACACAAGTACACTCACTCTGATATGAACATTAATAACACAAATTGGTCGAGTGAGCAGTCTTACTTAGAAAAATTAGTGGAAGATTTTAGTGGGTATGTGAACAATAATTTGCACAAAATTGAACTAACCTTGAGTAGGCATGTGTTTAATTTGGAAGATCAAGAGCATATATGTAAATTAATTTAGGCTAAATTAGAATTTATATTACAACAATTAGCTAACCCCATTCAAGAAGTTATCATAAATGAACAAATAAAAGATCAAGCTGAAGAAGTACTAATTTCTAATGAAGACACTTTAACTCAAACAAACAATGAAAATGAGAAAGAGTTGGAGTATCAATTTGAATTACACAACTTGAAAATGCAACTAAATTTTCAAACAAAAATAGTTGATCAAATTCAATCCGAAAATTATGTCTCCTACGTACCTCAAATGCATCCACCTCAATGTTTAACATTAAGTGATGCATTATTTGAGTATAATCAAGGTAAGTTAATTCAAAATAATGAAGCTGTCGACACCATTTGTGATATCTCAAACCTCAATAAACCTCTTAGCAATATTGATGATTATTGTGTGTAATTTGAATTTGTTGAGAAATACTTTGATTTTACTCCAAAGAAAATTGAATTTTTTGCCTTCTTACAAAATGAAATTTAAAATGATGAATTTGATGACAAACATAAGGCAAGAAATAAGAAGAATAAAGAGAAGAACTATTGTAAGTTAGAAGACACAAGCTGCGACTAGAAAAATAAGATAGTAGAGCTATCATTCATAATGATTACACTATTAAACAAGCACGTACTCATCCTAAGGCCTTAATGAAAATCTGGAAAGAATTTTTAAATGGATACAAACTCTTTCCAGTCAAGTTGAGGACATTAAACTAAGCGCTTAGTGGGAGGCGACCCACGCCTAAATTAGGTTATATTTCTTTTCTTATTTTCAATTCTAATTTTCATTTTTCTTTTTGTTGTATTTTGATTTTTCTTGAAAGAAATAAACTATGGAATCTCATATTCTCAAAATCTTTCTATGATTCGCTAATGACATACTTTTTCTGAACTTTTCAAGACTATGAAAGTTACATGAATGTTAATGAAAAAAAAATTGATTGTCAACCATAATTTGCTTAACAAAAAAATGACTAAACTCATTGACAGCATTAAATCATCTAAATAAGGGAATGATCGCAGGTTGTATCTAGTATCCAAAAATTTAACAAAATTAATTCTAAGGTCTAAGTGTAGGGGAAAGCTGCGGGGCCCCGTACTTTTCGCGGCTATGCTAATACTAATATTAGCATAATCGTAGGGAGTACGGTGCTCTACTTCAGGGCATGGCAAATCCCCAACTCAAGTAGAGTCAGGTAGGGCCCAACTCGCCTTAAGCTAAGGACTTGTCACCCTACTATGGGAGAACTGTAAACATACATTAATACAAATCAAAGTGGCCGAAGCAAGAAACAGAGTAATATAGCATCCACAAATATAACATAGTATAAAATAGTAGAAGAAACAGTAACCTAGATCAAATGCAAAAATGTAAATACATCCAAAATTTAATTATGACAAAATGAATTTAATAGAAAGTAAAGTCTCTCAATCTCACTGCAAAAATAGAAAAATCTATCAAAGCAGCAGTAGGAAGATCATCCTCTTGCACCGGCTCCGATCCTGCAGCACTACTGATGAACAACTCTGAATCTGACATTTGTCAGTATCACAAATGTCAGGGCCCCAACCAACAAAAGAAAAAGGTTACAGTTAGACAATTGTCTAAGTATATTTTAGGCTATTTAAGTGAACAAAATATTTAAGATATCACATTTAAAGGTTTTAAACATGCAAGCATTAAAAAAGTGTAACAAGCTACAAGAACGGGGTAACTATAAACTAATCAATTATAACTAATCAACAGGTATGTAAAGTAACATACAAAAACATCAACTAAATATGGAGAGGCTAAAAGCAAAAGTAACTGCAACTACTAAAGTTAATCTGATCCTAACATGCTTATGATCACATGGAGACATGCTGAGAACAATAAGAATACAAGTACTAAAAATAGACATACAATTCTAGCATCCTAAACATGTTAATATATTAGTATTAATCAATGAGAGCGTATATATACAAGCATGAAGATTTACATGAACAGGCCACTGAGACATGTGGCAAAAGCAAACTAAGTATATGTATGAGCAAAAGTAATACCACTGAGACATGTGGCAAGCAAGGCAAATACTAAAAGAAAGGCCATTGAAGCATGTGGCAAAGTAAAACAAATGCTGACAACTGGACTAAAGTAGCAGTAAGCCTAAGACATAGTGCTGCCATAATAGAAATAAGTCATACAGGACCTCTGAAAGTTCAACATGTATCCATCCTAGGCATCCACAGAGCTAGGTCCAAGTTGAACTTATAGAATAAGACATGTATCCATCCTAGACATCCGTCTAGCTAGGTCCGAGTCTATTCTATAACAAAACTAGAACTGAAGAGGCAGACTATGCTAGGATATACTCTACTAACTAAAAGCACTGAAAGAGCTGAATGAGTGCTACACAGGTGGGCATCTAAGCCACCTATTCTATCAGTGAACCTACACAGAGATAGTGGATGGAGTCTAAATTAAGAAGTATCAGAAGGACCAAGTATTCAGGACAACTCTGCTAAATAGGAGAGAAAACTAGGTTTGGCCGGAATGCCAGCCCCTGCATCTAAAGTTGCTCCATAGCAGCCCTCAGCTCCTAAGTCCTAGAATAATCCCAAGAACCGGGTAAACAACCATCCTGTTGGTCCTACGCGAGTATATGCATTAACGCCTCTCGAAGCCACAGAAGATAATAATGTAGTTTCAGGTACACATTTTTGAACTTTTTCATTCATTTCTGTACCTTAGTCATTGTAGTTTATTAATGCGATTCGTACAAATAATGTTAGGCACGCTATATTTTAATATGTTATTTGACACTGATGCTAATCATTCATTTATTTCTAAACGTTTTGCCAACATTCTTGAACCACACTCATACAATTTAGCAAAATCATTAAGTGTTGAACTTCCATCTGGAACATAGCTTAGTGCTCATAAGTTTTGTAAGGTCCAAATCCCATAAAATGGTTAGGAGTTTGACTCCAAATTAATCATCCTGCTATTAGCTAGCTTTGATATCATCCTTGGGATGAATTGGCTCAATGACAATAATGATGTGATAAACTGCCTTAAGAAAAAAGTCACTCTTCATTCGCAGGGCAATTCTGCAACCTTGATAAGAATAGTCAGAATACAATTATTGTTGATCAATGCTATTAAAGGTGAACAATTGATCAGTAAGGGTTGTGATGCTTTTCTAGTCACTATGATGGGTAAAGTAAGAGAAAGTATCCCTCTCTCTGATTGTAAAGTAGTTAAGGAATTCGCTAATATATTCCTAGAATATTTGCTTGGTGTACCTCCTCCCAAAGAAGTTGAGTTCTCTATCGAATTAATTCCAGGTTCCTAGCCTAAATCTAAAGCTCCGTACAGAATGGCACCTAAGGAACTTCAAGAACTCGATGAATAGTTGCAAGAGCTCTTGAATAAAGGCTTTATTAGGCCAAGAATGTCTCCTTGGGGAGCACCCGTTCTATTTGTAAAGAAGAAGGGTGGATCTATGTGAATGTACATATATTATAATGAACTAAATAAAGTCACCATAAAGAATAAATACTGATTGCCTAGAATTAATGATTTGTTCGACAAATTTGTCTAGAGCTGTCATATTCTCTAAGATTGACTTGAGGTCTGGATATCATCAATTGCGAATAAAAGAAGATGATGTAGGAAAGACCGCTTTCCGTACTAGCTATGGTCCTTTTGAATTCTTAATGATGTCTTTCGGACTCACCAATGTGCCATCAATATTTATGGATTTGATGCAGCGAGTTCTTAAGCCATATTTAGACAAATTTGTAATCTGAGGTTAGTATTAGAAGCTCTGCGTGAATATCAACTGTATGCCAAGTTCCCCAAGTACAAATTCTGGCTTAAATCCATTGCATTCTTGGGACATGTAGTTAATGCCCAGGGTATTCATGTAGATCAAAATAAAGTAAGTGCTATTGAGGATTGGGTTCAGACTAATTCAGTCACTAATATCAGAAGTTTCTTGGGATTAGCTAGATATTATAGAAAGTTCATTAAAGGTTTTTCCCAGATTGCCTAGCTTTTGACTAAGCTAACTCAGAAAGCCATTTTGTTCATTTGGAGTCCTGAATGTGAGAAAGCATTCCAAACCCTGAAGGATGCACTCTACCGCTCTAGTACTTGTTCTACCCAAGGAAGGCTTGAATTATCAGGTGTACACTGATGCCTTAAAATTGGTCTAGGTTATGTGTTAATGCAAGAGAGTAAGGTAATCGCTTGCGCCTCTCGTCAGTTAAAACCCGATGAGAAAAATTATCCAGTTCATGATCTTGAACTTGCCGCTGTAATCTTTGCTCTAAAAATTTAGCGTCACTATCTATATAAAGTTTAGTGTTCAATTTTAACTGATCATCAGAGCTTGAAGTATATGTTCACTCAAAGAGAACTGAATTGTCGACAGAGGAGATGGTTAGAACTCATTAGTGGTTATGATCTGAGCATTCAGTATTATATAGGGAAAGCAAATGTAATGCATGATGCTCTTAACTGTAGTGCTACTTTATCTTCTATGATTGCCTCTAATTCCTTAGAATAAGAATTTTGTAAGTTAGAGATTTCTCTAGTCAGTGGTGGTATGCTAAGTTTGTTTCTAGTAAATATCAATGTGGAACAACATTCCACAGAGATGTCTCTATCTTGCAGACCAAGGACGATGATTATCTGAAAGTCAAAGCAGATATTGAAGGTGGTTGTCATCGTGAGTTGCTAATGCATAATGGTGTAATTTATCAATGAAATCATTGTCGATTCCTAAATCCATGTATCATGAATTTTTGATTGAAGGCCATAATTCTGGGTATCACATTCACCCAGGCAGTACTAAGAAGTACCAGGATTTAAAGCAATCATTTTGGTGGCCCGGGATGAAGAAGGATGTAGCCAATTTTATGGCTAAGTGTTATGCCTGCAAATTGGTAAAGGTCGAGCACCAAAGGATCTAGTGGTCTTTTATATCCATTAAAAATTCCTGAATGGAAATGGTTCAATATATCTATGGATTTTGTCATGGGATTGCCTCGAGCAAAATCTGGTGCTGATGCAATCTGGGTTATAGTAGACCATTTAACTAAATCAGTGCACTTCCTTCCTATCCATCAAACTGACTCTGTTAAGAAGTTAACAAAGCTCTATATCAAAGAAATTGTCAGGCTGCATGGTATTTTGAAATCAATCTTATCTAACAGAGATAACAGATTTACTTCTAAGTTTTGGCAAGCTGTGCACCAAGATCTGGTTACTACTCTAGCTATGAGTACAGCTTTTCATCCATAAACAGATGGTTAGACTGAAAGAGTAAATCAAGTTCTGGAGGAATTGCTAACGCTTTGTGTTCTTGATTTTGTCAGTTCATGGGAAGATCATATTTCGTTAGTGGAGTTTGCCTACAATAACAATTTTCAAGCCAGTATTAAAATGGCTCCATATGAAGCATTGTAAGGTAGAAAATGTAGTACTCCGTTAGCCTGGTCAGAATAGGAAGCGTTCAACTTTTTATTTTTGAGTTAGTTGAAGAAATTAATAAGAAGATTCACTTAATTCAGCAGAAGATTCTTTCAGCTCAAGATCGTTAGACTAAGTGTCATGATGCTCATCATCGTCTCCCAGAATTTAATATTGGAGATTTTGCCTATTTGAAAGTCAGTCCAAAGATGGGTGTCTACAGATTTGAGGTAGCGGAGAAACTCAGTCCCCATTAGGTTGGGCCTTTCGAGATTTTGGCCAAAGTAGGATCACCTGCCTACAGGTTGAAACTTCCTGATGACTTTGCAGCCGTTCACAATGTGTTTCACGTATCATCATTAAGAAGATTTCTCAGAGACCCTTCTCATCTCGTTCAGCTTCTTGGAGTGGGAATTCAACCTAATCTTTCTTATTCCGAAGAATCTATCAAAGTCTTAACTCGTGATCAGAAATAGCTGAGAAATCGTTCAATTCCTATGGTCTAGATCCAGTGGAAGAATTGATTTTTGGAAGAATCTACTTGGGAAAAATAAGTGGATATGCACAATAAATATTCATAGCTCTTTAAAAGTTCAGGTACTGTTCTTCTCTTTCTTATCTATTTCATTTAAATTTTCAGTCCTTATAGTACTTTCTTCACTGAGTGATGTCGAGAATGACATCGTTCCTATATGGGAGAGTCTGTAACAACCCTGGTTGTTACCTTAGCTAAATCCAGATTAAATAATTAACCTAAACCAAGTTCTAATTTTGATTCCATTGGACTGATTGAGTCATTTAAACCTAACCCTAGAAGTTTGAGATCAATCAGAGCTTAATTGAGAATTTTGGTGTTTTGCCTATTTTTGAGCCCTAGAAAAATACCTAAATTAAATTGATCTCTAAATTAAATTCTGATTTCATTTTTAGATTCTTGACACCTCAATTAGCTAAGGGTGCATTTTTTGGGAATATTTGGAGCTCATTTACTCCTAAAATGGATTTATGAAATTAATTAGAATTTAAGATAATTATTAAATGAAATAATATTAATTAAATTATGTATATATATATATATATTTTTTTTTTTTTTTTTAAATACGAGATTCACTGTCAGGACCGCGACAGATCCACTGTGGGGTCCCGACAGTGGTGCATAAGGTCATGCCAATAGATGTATTTGCATGCATCCTAACACACCTAATCCTATGACTCGTATCACCCGCACTGTGATCTAATCCTATCTGCTTGATCAACATCTTCCATCTTATGCTCAAGATCTAATCCATGCTTCTATTATTCAAAGGCTAAATCAGACCGTCTATCACCAACGGTTTCGTAGATCAGCTGGTGGAGGTAGACCCAAGCACTGCTCACCAATGTCTTCATTCGACCGCTAGCCTGATAGAGAAGATCCGCTCATACAGGCCACGTTGAATTGGTCTGCCACTCCTTTGTCCACGTACTCCAGACCATTAGACTCTCTCAATTCTGGTAAGGTGGAGCTTGTCGAGTCATTTGGACCTGTTGGTCCAATTATTATGGCTCGAGGTACCGTCCTTGCCCGAGCCTGAACCATTGCTTCCAGCCATGGTATCTATCCCTGGACCTCCCCCTCGCCAATAAATACCCTTAGCACATCTTAATTATTACCTTTGCTCACTGAGATCCACTAATTCTCCTAGCTGAAGCGTCTGGAGCCCTCGATGAATTTCGGCGTCCCCATTGCTGCGTATCACTGATAGAGGGCCTGTCTGGTGTTCAAACCCCCTGTGATCCTCCTTTGCTGGGTTGGTGAGCTCGGAAGCACCTCAATCTCTCTCTGTCACTGCGATTCCTCAATCTAGATACAACCGCTGATCCCTCTTTTTGTCGAGCTGGTCTCAGCTCGACTCATGGCTATTCTACCCTAGATGCTACGTTAGGAACTCACCCTTAAGCTCCTCTAGGCAGTTGAGAGTGTAGGAGCAGCTAGCAGTGGACCAGAGGCTGAATTGGCTATCTAAGTGTGCACAGCCAGTCGGCTTCTGGTTTGTCTGATCACTGCATTTCCTCAAGAGATTAGCTATCCAATTAGTGTAGTAACCTCTCAGCAATGATTGTAGACCCATATCGATGGTCGGGTTCACTCATATCGATCAACTCGACTGAAATTGATCGACTCATCAATGGATCCCGTCTGCATTATTCCATGAGTAACACTCCCATGATCTAAATCTCCCGAGGACCTCACGACTCGCCCAATCGATTCTTCTTCGGCTTCTAATCGTGTTGGAATAGACTCAGCTCATGACATAGATGCTGTGAGGAGAATTCACTCCTCACAGGTGCGCTTTGGGGAGACACCTCGGTCGAGTAACACTCTGATGATCCGGCGCCTCCCAGACAGGGCTTCGTAGTTCATTAGACGCGTCTAGGGCCTCTAATGGTGTAGCCGTCGAGATCCAAGCGTGGCATGGCAGGAGAGCGAAGAATTTGGTGATGGAAGAAAATCCTAAGAATCGAGTGTCGGGGAAATGCTGCGGAGAAGACGAATAGTGCCTGGTCAGGCCGGACCCCTACCCACGCATTTTGTATTTTGGGCCGACAGCAAATTAGGATTTACTAAATTAATTTCCTTAAGGAAATTAATTCAGTTAATCAAAACCTATGGGTTGATTTAAATAAAAATACAGAATAAATTATTTAAAATACTTTGGAAGTACTTATCCAAATGGTATGATTCAATATACCATTTTAATCAAAAAAATGCAAGGAACCATAATATAAAATAAAATCAAAGATCCAATGGTTAAATTTTAAATTATTGCCTAATCTTTCTATGTTCTTATTTAATCATTAATTAGTTCATTAAATGCCCAAAAATATTGATTAAGGTCTCTGATTACTCATCAGACCATAAAGAACCTATTTAAGCCATTAAAGAAAATTTAGGAACATTAAATTTTGCTAATCACCTCTTAATTACCCTAATATATGATTAGTGAATTAAGACTTAGATTAACCCCTATTTTTAGTAAATCTAGTTCTTATTGTCTTATTAAGTATAGTAGAAATTACAAATGTGTTTGGATCTTCCTAGTATGCCTTAATTCCCATAATCATCATAATTGGCCTTAAAGTGTGATCAGTGATAATTGAGCTAGTAATGCTACCAAACCAAAATATAGTGTTTAATCTACTTTACTAGTTAATATTGAACTCATTAAAATAGACTTGAATCAATTTAGATGATTAAATCTTAAAATCCCATCTTTAGCCTTAAGAGGGGTATTTTGGTCATTTTGGCCAAAAATAGGTTAAAGCACCCCTCAAGCCGTGAAATTTTAGTAAAATGTCTCTAATTAATACCTTAACACCTTTCTGAAATCTTATATTAGTAATTTTGAGTTTAAGTAATGAAATCTTAAATTAGTTCTTATTAAGATCTAAAGAACTTAAGAGTACTCAAAACCACTTCCTTAAGAAAGCAAACCTAAATAGCTTTAATACTAAATCTTTAGTTTAATTACCTTATTATGTTGATTCACAAGCTACAAATCTTAAGTAGATATTCTTGTAAAATCCTAAGTCTAGTTCCTAGTTGAGATCAAAAGTGATCAAACCTTAGATCTAAGATCTTAGACTTTAGATCATCCAATTGAATTAAATCATCTTCTTTAGACTTCCTTAATTGATTTATTGATTAATCCTTTTGAAACCTCCATGTGGATGTAAGATTGATTCAATCTATAGAATAATGCAATTATCCTAAAGATTGAATATAGATCTTAGATTCTTAGTTCTTAAATAATTATTTTATCTTATAATACTAGAATAACCATTCATTAAGATCTTAGTTTTTAAACCCTTCAGCTTATATGATTTTGCACCTTTAGACTATGTTTGAGTGTGAACCCTAGATCCTTATTAGGATATTTCCTTGGATTCAGGAATTGAACCCCATATGTGGAGTTTGGATCCAGATTCCTTAATCTTGATTTACTTGATCAAGATTTGGGTTAAGTGAGGAAAATAATAATGACTAAGTTGTTGAATTATTTACTTTAAACCTTTATAGTCATCATGTGATTTTGAATTAGAACTTGTTAAGTTCAAATGTTAACATTAAGGTTGGAATCTAAGATTTGTACTTGATAACTGGATATTAGAGATCCTAAATTTGTATCTTCTCAGAGTAGTTAGATTTGGATAAATTAGACAATAACAGATATCACATAAGTCTAGTAGTTGCGCCTTGCCCCGTCGTCACATGCAAAAGGTATAACAGTTTGGTAGCAGAGAGGTGCGCTACTCGGGGAGAACAAACAATAATAAGGACACAACTCGTCTCCCCAAATAGGCTAACTAAAACTAGCCACACGGAAGGTTTTTGGCTCGAACATAGTAGTATGATCGAGAGTCAATATTTAAGATAAGAGTAGAGTACTTATCTTAGATATTAGACTAACACATAAATTGGATTATCAAAAATAAATAAGAAATCCAATATATGTTCTAAAATATCAGCATTTATAGTATGCTGATCACATCACAATACTAGGCAGAGTAGTATAACAGAGTGCGGAAGATAAAGCAAAATATCCAGAATATATTCATCACAGAACAGTAGTGGCATGCATCTCAGAAAAGGAAAGTAAAGTACATCCAGAATTATTATAAACTGATTTAAATGATGCAAAAGTAAGGTTTATCAAAAGTACTGGAAGCAAAAATAGTAAACTAAGAGGTGGAAGACGGATCCACTAAGGCTCCACATACTCCTCCTGGATCTCCTGCAAGTTCTCATGCCCAGTCTCAACAAGCTGCTCGGGATCTAGCAAATTGCTAGACCCCAAAAGTACTCTGTGTTAGACAAGAAGTCTAACACATCGTAACTAAACTAAGCAGTACTAAAGTAAATATAAGTAGGCAGTAAAGTAAACAAGACTGTGGAAAAGTAGTAAAGTCACTGAAGCATTTGAAAATGTAACGACTAATGGAGGTGCAAACGAACTAAAAGCTAAATGCTGAAAGTATGTGAAAATATTAAATACCCAAAAACCAATGTAAAAATGTCCAATGTTGTACTGTATGTCACTGGGATAATGCATCCAAATATGCCACTACATGGTATGCCGCATATAAGTAACAGAACTATCACTAAAAGACTATGAGTTGTACGGTCCAATGTATGCATACACCTAGTTGGGAAGACAATACGGTGATTCTGATGCATCTTAAAATTCCCCAGCCAATGTATGCAATATTCTATAACCTATTATTCGTTATTGATACCCATCATCACCACTGAAATGTATACATTATGCTCATGCTCATGCTCATGCTTTTATACTATATGAGTTAAATCCAGTAAATCCATAAACATGTTAAAATCTGATAGTGAATCCAAATTCTCCATTGTGTAGAGTCTTGCTAAAAGGAGTCTGACCTTTATGTTCTAGTAATGATAATTGGTTGAAGTTGCACTTTTTATTTAAGGACCATTAAATGGGATGATTGTATACACATGTTTAGCACAGTTGCATGATAGGTGGTTCTTAACACTTAGTTTGATTAAGCCACCCTAACAAAGCGATCTTCAATAGGAGGCATCACCTGATGGCAATTTGTATCTCAAGCTAAGTCAGTAAGATGCCCAACTCATAACCACACTTAGCGTCTTAAATAGGGTGACTCGTATTACTTAGTTTGTCCAAACCATACTTATTGAAGCGATCTTTGCTAGGAAACATCACCCGTTGGCGATTTGTATTTTAATCAAACTAAGGAATGAGCCCTATTTGCAACACTATTAGGATCGCTGATTTACTCTAAGCAAGGTTGTATCCACCTAAGCCTACAAGATAGCATAAAGATAAATCTCACTTAGAGTGACTCAACCATTCCTGAATATTATTGAAATAATCCAATACTATGGGTATACTCTATTATACCAAACCAATCATTTAGGATTAGCAATTCTATTAAAAACCACAAGGATTTTTCAAGACTATCAATCCTTATTCTAAGAGGTTAGTCCTACACAATGCTCCAAGGATGTGATCAAAAGACCACTCAATATAGATTCTATCACAAAAAAAGGTTTCATTCTAAGTAACATAGGTGATTCCTACCATGAGGGTTAAGATCAACTTCTAAGGTTGATGGGATCATCTAGGTTTCTATCTCAATGAGTTACACAAATTTCTCCTACCTCAAGGAGTTATTAATCTAGGTTCTTTAAATATTTCAAGGACGATATCTAACACAAGATCTATAGGATCTCACACTTATTTCACTTAAGCCAACATTTAAGGGTTATTTATTAACTTAGATTTAAGTGGTTAGATCAGATGCCTAAATCCTCTAATAACATTCTACTCTACAATCATGGGGATAAATCATGGATATTATTAGAGTTAGATTAGTTATTAAATCAATACATTCTTATCAACCATCTTATGCTAATAGTCTTATACAAGAGAAAATCAAGGATCCAAAGCTTAGATTCAGATTATTCAATCACATGGCTTGATTATTATCCTTATCATTTCTAGTTCAATGCTTTAAGATCAATACCAAATCAGGTGCATTATTGGAATAAAGTCAATTGCATTATCTTATAATCAAATCAACTAATTAAGTGTAAGAATTGGGATCTTAATTAAATAGATTATGGTTTAACCCCTACTCATGTCTAATTAAAGTTAAATGTTTATTTATGGATCAAATGTCAAATTAGTGGATTAGGGATGTATTATTAGTGGCAATCTCAGACCTAGATCAAGTTTTAATAGCTTGATCAAAGTCTTAAGATTCTTAAGGTTAGTTAAGGTAAATAAGTGCTCAATTTAAGTTTATTCAATTTATATATCATAAATTGGCATATATGGGTTAGATACATCTACCTTACTATTATGAAACATAACAATAGAAAAATTTAGAAAAACAAAAAGTAATTAGTGCTAATCAAATCCTAAACTAATTAAAAAGGATTAGCACCTAATTACAAATCTAACCATTAGAATCTCATACAACTTGGCACATGAGTTTTATTTAATCATACAATTAATCAGAGAGTAAGTTTGCTAAGATCCACTAATTACAAGCCTTAATTTTCACTAATCATAATTTAATAAGATTAGGGCATAAGTTGAACTACAGAGATCAGAAAAATTAACTACTTAGCACATTCATTCTACTAATCATAAGGAAACTAATGGCACCCTAAACATGCAATTTGAATATGTATTTATGCTTATCAACCCTAATTAGGATATGCAATAATTATGCAAAAATAGAAAATTCAACAATTAAAAGTTAAATATTATTTTATATTTAGATCACTGATATTTTTTTAATTAATTTTATATATAATATCATAGGGTTTGGATCTGTGGATTGAAAGTTATTTCATTAATATATTCTGCATTTTTATTTAAATAATTTCCTATGATTGGATTAATTGGATTATTTTCCTTAAGAAAAATAATTCCAATTAATCGGCTATTAATTAAACGGGTTCAGCCCATTCACCAAAACACGCAGGTCGACAATGGCTCGAGGACCCGGGACTATCGCACCGCGCAGGTCATGGGCTGACTGGTCCGCACAGTGTCGTCATCCCCAACCCTCCTTCCCCGATACTCTGGGAATTAGGGTTGGCCTTCGTGGCAAAATGCCAACCACTTCGACCATGCCGTGACCTTTAATTGATCCTCACATCATCAATAGGTCAAGATGCTTCGATTGAACCCATTAGCCCCTTGTGAGTTGGTTAAGATCGATCAGACCTTACTCACCCGAGGGCTCCATTAATGGAGCTACTGTGGGGAGATAATTCTCCCCACTGAGGCCACGCCAGACCCAGGGCTTGATCCCTACACCATCAAGGAGGTGAGTCAGATTGAAGCCCCTTGTTCTGAGGGCTTGAGGTGGGCTAGAATGCTGGGGTCTTACTCGACTTGAGGCGTCCTTAAGGGATATAGCCCGATCAAATGAATCGATTGATCGGGGCTAGCTTAGGTCTTAATTATGATGGCATTAGGTTGGAACGGATAACCACTTTTGATCTCTACTTTAAACTTCAGATAGTCTGCATCCTTAGTCTGGGAAATGGAGACATCATGATGAAATGTTGGTTCAACTGAACTCATGGATATCAGTGTGCTTAGCATAGCACCACGCACTAGCCTAATTTTGAGTTTTTGGAATTCTTCCTCTAGTGAACTTGATGATATCATGGAAAATAAACTAGCATGACGACTGAGTGCATCTGCTATGATGTTCACTTTTCCTAGATGATACTGGATGCTCAAATCATAATCGCTTATCAACTCGAGCCATCTTTGCTAACGACAGTTTAATTCATGCTAGGTGAAGATGTACTTTAAGCTCTGATGATTAGTGAATATGGAACACTAGACATCATAAAAGTAATGACACTAGATTTTTAGAGTAAAAACTACAACTGCTAATTTGACATCATGGACCGGATAATTCTTTTTATGCGGTTTTAGCTGACAAGATGCATAGGTTATAACTCTTCTCTCCTGCATCAGCACGCATCCCAAACCTATACCAGATGCATCAGTATAGACTTGGTAGTTGAGACCTTCTTTAGGTAAAGCTAGTACTAGCACAGAAGAAAGAGCATCTTTTAATAATTGAAATGCTTTCTCACACTCTGAACTCTAGATAAAAGGTACTGCTTTCTGCGTCAACTTTGTGAGAGGAGATGCGATTTGTGGGAAGCCCTTGACAAATTTTCTAAAGTAACCTGCTAGTTCCAGGAAACTTCTAATATCGGTCATGGATTTTGGCTATGCCAATCTTGAACTACGCTTACTTTATTCTGATCGACCTTGATTCCTTGAGAGTCTACGACATGACCCGAGAAAGCGACTGAGTTCGGCCAAAATTCACATTTGGAATACTTATCGTATAGTTCATGACTTCGAAGTTCTTCTAATACTAATCGCTGATGGTTCACGTGATTCGCTTTGCTTCTTGAATAAATCAAGATATCGTCAATTAAGATGATAATGAATTTGTCTTGATACACTTTCAACACGCGTTGCATTAAATCCATAAAAATGGATGGCGCATTTGTTAACGCAAAAGACATTACCAACAACTCATAATGTCTATAGCGGATTCCAAACATTGTTTTCTCAACATATGAATCTTTAACTCGCAATTGGTGATATCCAGATCGCAAGTTTATCTTTGAGAAAACCATAGCTCCAGATAACTGATCGAATAAGTCATTGATACGAGGCAAAGGATATTTGTTCTTAATAATTACTTTAATCAATTCTCTATAATGGATGCACATTCTCATCGATCTATCTTTCTTATTTACGAATAAAACTAGCGCTCCCCAAGGAGATGAACTTGGACGAATAAGCCCTTTCTCTGAGAGTTATTGAAGTTGCTTGTTCAATTCTTGAAGCTCCTTAGATGCCATGCAATATGGAACTTTAGATAATGGCTGGGTTCCTGAAATTATTTTGATCGTGAACTCTACTTCACTAACTGGAGGATGATCGAGTAGGTCATTAGGAAAAACAATAGGAAATTCACGAATGATTCAATTTTCTGACAGGGGCACGACTTTTTTCTTTGCTCCCAGCATTGTTACGAGGTATTCATTGCAGCCCTTTTTGACAAACCTTTTTGCCTTTATTCCATTAATTTAATGATGCATGATACTAAATTTATCGATGAAAGATTGCGATAGATTTCCACTGCCCAAGGTGATCTTCTTCTTTTGGCAATTGATTGAAGCACAATGCTGGCTTAGCCAGTTCATGCTCAGTATTATATCAAAATTTGCGATTGGAAAAATGATCAGTTTGGCTTCATATTTTTGTTTACCAATAGGAATATCTATTTTGCAAAATTGTTGGGATTGCATTCGGGCTCTAGAAGGTAATCCTATGCTTAATGAATTTGTTAGGCAGTATGACGGTAGCTTAAGATTTTTAACCCAACTTTTCGATACGAACGAATGACACGCTCCCGTATCGAAAAGAATGTTACAAGAGTTGCCTTATATTATTAAAGTGTCTATTATAATAGTTATGATAAGGATCATATTACTAGAGCATAAAAGATTGAATGTAGAAACAGACATAACTGAATAAGAATAATTTAAGGCGTACCTAAAGCCACATCGTTACCTTCAGGCGCAAAGGCAGGAGATAACATATATACCCTTGCCGGTGCCGAGGGTCATTTATTCTGAGGCCCTGGACCTTGACGATCATAGTTTAGCTTTTATGTCAGTATGATTGCTTTCAATTTTGAAGTATGAGCTGGCATTATTATAGGAGCAGGCTCTCGGTTGTTCCTTGGTTGCGCAAGAAATGCTTGCTTATGACAGGAGTGATTGATGAGCACTCCATCGATTGTGTTCTTAGCATTGCAGTCAAAATAATGATGTCCTCTTTGACCACAAGTAAAACATACACCACTGAAGTGGTAGCATTTTCCATACAGATGCAATTGTTTGCACTCAAGGTTTTGCGGTTGGGATTGTTTAGTCTCCATATTATGGACTATTGCCATCTTATGATGACAAAAATGCTCTTTCCTTGGTTGTATAACTATTGCCTTCCTCTTTTGGTCTAATTGACAATGGAATCCTTCTTGAAGATGAGCTGTTTTGATCAATTCAGTCAAATTCTTGATTTGACAGGATACTAAGTGGGCTTTGATGGAGTCTCTCAGGCCCTCCAATAAACGGTGGCATCTTGATGCTTCTGTTCTAACTAGATCTGAAACAAAGCGTGATAATCTATTAAATTATTCTTCATAGTCAAATACTAAATTATTTCCTTGAGTGAGATGGAGGAGCTCATCCTCCAAGATTGCTTGAGATGATGCTGGTATGAATGCTTCACGGAATGCCTCCAAAAACATGTCCCATGGAATATCCTCTATTTCGTAGTCAGTGAACTTATTGTTTTGTTCATTCTCCCACCAATATTTAGCTTCTTCTTAGAATAGGTGAGTAACAAAATGAAAGGCTTCAGAGTTAGGGCACTTGATACTAGCTAGGTTCTTCTCGATAATCTTGAGCCAGTTTACAGTACACTTTGGATTTAATGCTACGTTGAATGTGGGGGTCCTGAGGTGAAGGAAGCTATGAAGGATCCCATTGCCAGTAAAGTGTGAGGACCCTAATCGGGGTGCAGGTTGTTGTCTGACATAGAGAATCAAAGCGCATGTTTCTTGCGCTTGTTGTGCATTGCTTTCTATTAAGGCTTTTACCAGACTATCCATGGGGTTTGATCCTTCGGGTCCGTCTGACGACGAGACCATAGTCTTGATTGGAGCAGGAGCAGATAGAGACCCAGGATTCATGACTATAAATGCAAATATGAATTCAGAAACATAAATATTTACTATACTTTCATTCATTCATTTCTTTCTCACAAGAGAAGATACATGGATCCACAAAACATATAACTGCAATGAAAGAAAATGACATAATAAGATCTCTAAAATTCAAATTACAATATTCTAACCTAAAGGCGGCATAGAAGTTATCATATGTGACTATGTGGCTCCTCTGAGCTAATCTCCTATATACCCAAAACCACCAATGACTCGCTGATCCCCTCAGTAGGATCTATACAATCTCTAGATGATACTCCTCTGGACAGGCTGTCTCTCGAAGTGGTAGTAACGCAGTCCAACCATTCTCTGGTGAGTTCTGAAAGACTGGTTCCTACAAAGGATGAGTTGATAAAGATTTTATCTAGCACCTCAACCCCTCGAGGTGACACTCCATCGATGACCCTTCCGTAGATCTAGCCATCTTGGAGGTCATCTATCCAGTAGTCATTAAACCTCCTAAGGTAGAACCAAAATGCTGATTGCGAGTATTCCATTTCTAAAATAACTCTACTTATAAGTATTTCATTCATATTTTATCTTTACTTTCAAAGGTCATGCAAGTCCTAAGATATCCTTTTTGGTATTTAACAGTTCATGGTTTCAATCCATTTATTAAGTGAGTTAAATTCCTAGGGTGTCACCATTCTAGACATAGTCAACCCTTTCATTTCTGAGATAACTTAATAAACTTTTGGATGTTTGTTTATCACTACACTTAGTACCTTATGATATTGACCTGATACAGAGAATATATCATAAAGTTGATAGGAACAAACTCCTTTTCTGACACCTTATGATATTTCTCTGATGCCAACTATAGCGCCCCACCCCGTCGCTGCAAGAAAAAGGTATAACAGTTCGGTGGCAGAGCGGTGCACTACTCGAAGAGAATAAACAGCAATAAGGACACAACCTGTCTCCTCGAATAGGCTAACTAAAACTAGCCACACTGAAGGTTGCTGGCTCAAACCCAAGAGTAGGATCGAGAGTCAATACTTAAGATAAGAGTAGAGTATTTATCTTAGGTATTAGATTAACACATATATTGGATTATAAAAAATATTTAAGGAATCCAATAGATTTTCTGAAAATTAGCATTTCCAGTATGATGATAACATCAAAATACTAATTATAGTAGTATAGTAGGGTGCAGAAGCTAAAATAAAATATCCAGAATACATTCATCACAGAACAATAGTGGCATGCATCTTAGAAAAGAAAAGTAAATTACATCCAGAATTATTATAAATTGATTTAAATGATGCAAGAGTAAGGTCTATCTAAAGTATTCAAATCAAAAATAGTAAAGTAAAAGGTGGAAGATGGATCCACTAAGGCTCCACGTACTCCTCTGAGATCTCCTACAAGTCCTCCTGCCCTGTCTCAATAAGCTGCTCAGGATCTAGCAAATTGACGGATCTCAAAAGTACCCCGTGTTAAACAAGAAGTCTAACACATCACAACTAAACTAAGCAGTACTAAAGTAAATACAAGTAGGTAGTAAAGTAAACAAGACTATGGAAAAGCAGTAAAGTCACTGAATCATTTGAAAATGTAACGACTAATCAAGGTGCAAATGAACTAAAACCTAAATGCTGAAAGTATATGAAAACATCAAATACCCAGAAACCAATGTAAGAATTTCCAATGTTGTATTGTATGTCACTGGGATAATGCATGCAAATATGCCACAACACAGTATGCCACAGATATGTAATAGAACTATCACTGAAAGACTATGAATCATACGGTCCAATGTATACATACAACCAGTTGGAAAGATAGTACAGTGATGTCAATGCATCCTAAAATTCCCCAGTCAATGTATGCAATATTTTGTAACCCATAATTCGTCACTAATACTCATCATCACCACTGAAATGTATTCATTATGCTCATGCTCATGCTAAAACTTCTATAATACATGAGTTAAATCCAATAAATCCATAAATACGTTAAAATTTGATAGTGAATCCAAAGTTTCTATTGTGCAGAATCTAACTAAAAGGATTCTGACCCCTATGTTTTAGTTTTGATAATTTGTTGAAGTTGCACTTTTTATTTAAGGACCATTAGATGGGACAATTGTATACACATATTTAGCGCAGTTGCACGAAAGGTCGTTTTTAACACTCAGTTTGATTAAGCCACCCTAACGAAGCAATGTTTGATAGGAGGCATCACCCGATGGCGATTTGTATCTCAATCTAAGTCAGTAAGATGCCCAACTCACAACCACACTTAACGTATTAAAGAGGGTGACTCGTATTACTTAGTTTGTTCAGACCATACTATTGAAGCGATCTTTGCTAGGAGGCATCACCCATTGGCGATTTGTATTTTAATCAACCTAAGGAATGATTCCATATTTGCAATGCTCTTAAGATGACTAATTTACTCTAATTGAGGTTGTATCTACCTAAGCCTGTAGGATAACACAAAGATAAAGCTCACTTAGAGTGACTCAACCATTCTTGAATATTACAAAAATAATCCAATACTATGGGTATACTTTACTATACCCAACCAATCATCTAGGCTTAGCAATTTTATTGAAAAACACAAGGATTGATCATGACTATCAATCCTTACTCTAAGAGCTGAGCCCTACACAAGGCTCCAAAGACCTAATCAAAAGACCACTCAATATAGATTCTACCACAAAGAAAAGGTTTCATTCTGAGTAACTTAGGTGATTCCTACCATGAGGGTAAAGATCAACTTTTAAGGTTGATGGGATCATCTTGGTTTCTACCTCAATGAGTTACACAAATTCTCCTAGCTCAAGGAGTTATAAATTTAGGTTCTTTAAATATTTTAAGGATGATATCTAAAGCAAGATCCCTATGATCTCACACTTATTTCACTTAAGCCAACATTTAAGGGTTACTTATTAACTTAGATTTAAGTGGTTATATCAGATGCTAAAATCATCTTATCACATTCTACTCTACAATCGTAAGGATAAATCAAGGATATTATTAGAGTTTGATTAGTTATTAAATCAATACCATTCTTATCAATCATCTTATGCTAGTAGTGTTATATAGGAGAAAATCGAGGATCCAAAGCTTTTATTCAGATTATTCAATCACATGGCTTGATTATTATCCTTATCATTTCTAGTTCAATGCTTTAAGATCAATACCAAATCAAGTGCATTATTGGAATAAAGTCAATTGCATTATTTTATAATCAAGTCAACTTAATTAAGAGTAAGAATAATGATCTTAATTAAATAGATTATGGTTTAACCCCTACTCATGTCTAATTAAGGTCAAATGTTTATTTATGGATCAAATGTCAAATCAGTAGATTAAGGATGTATTATTGGTGGTAATCTCAGACCTAGATCAAGTATTAATAGCTTGATCAAAGTCTTAAGATTTCTTAAGGTTAGTTAAGGTAATTAAGTGCTTAATTTTTTTAAGGTTATTGAATTTATATATCATAAATTAGCATATATGGTTTAGATACATCTACCTTATTAGTATGAAACATAATAACAGAAAAATTTAGAAAAATAAAAAGTAATTAGTGCTAATCAAACCCTAAACCAATTCAAAAGGATTAGCACCTAATATTAACTCTAACCATCAGAATCTCATACAACATGGCACATGAGTTTTATTTAATTATACAATTAATCAGAGACTAAGTTTGCTAAGATCCAATAATTACAAGCCCTAATTTTCACTAATCATGATTTAACAAGATTAGGGCATAATTTGAAATACAGAAATAAAAAAAATAAGCTACTTAGCACGTTTATTCTACTAATCATAAGAAAACTAATGGCACCCTAAACGTGCACTTTGGATAAGTATTTATGCTAATCAACCCTAATTAGGATCTACAATAATTATGCAAAAATAGAAAATCCAACCATTAAAAGTTATATATTATTTTATATTCAGATCCCTGATGATTTTTCAATTAATTTGATATATAATATTATAGAGTTTGGATCTGTGGATTGAAAGTTATTTCATTAATACATTCTGCATTTTTATTTAAATAATTTCCTATGATTGGAATAATTGGATTATTTTCCTTAAGGAATATAATTCCAATTAATTGAATATTAATTAAATGGGTTCAGCCCGTTCACCAAACACGCGGGTCGATCGGGGCCTGAGGACCCAGGACTGTCGCACCGTGCGGGTCATGGGCTGACCTGGCCAACACCGTGCCGTCGTCCCCAGCCTTCCTTCCCTGATACTCAAGGACCTAGCTCTAATGATGCCTAGGATGGACACATGTTAAAGTCTCTGTTCAGAGGCTCTATATGGCCTATTTGTATTATAGCAGTACTATGTCTTAAGCTTTCTTTTACTTCAGCTTAGTTTCAGTGCTTATTTTGGTTTACCACATGCTTCAGTAGCCTTACATTTTGGTGTTGTTAGTTGCTTTGTCACATGTCTCAGTGGTTTCACTCTTTAGTTCATTTATTCTCTTAGCTTGCTTTTGCTAGATGCTTCAGTGGCCTTTTATATATAATAACTCTGCATGCTTGTATATATGTTCTTATTGAGTAGTTAATAAATATTGGAATGTTTAGAATGCTAGTTTTGTATATTCATTTTAGCACCTTTCAGTATAGTTTGCTTTTGTAAAATCAGCATATCTTTATGTAATCATAAGCATGTTAGGATCAATTTATTTTAGTACTTACAGTTATTTTTGCTCTTTAGCCACACCTTGTTTAGTTTCATATTTTGTACATACTTGATGACTAGTTATAAATGATATAGTTTATTGCCATCCTGTTCTTCATAGCTTGATGCACCCTATATTGCTTTCATATTTAAAGTAGTTAGTGTGATATCTTTATTCAAACCACTTAAATAGCTTAAAATGTACTTAGATAATTTATCTAACTGTAACATTTTTCTGTTAGTGTGCTATCTGCCAAGATTGTTACAAGTTCATTAGAAGAAGAATTCCGTAAAATCAAAATTGTCCCAGTGTGTGGGGACATGTTACGCTTGATGCTAACCAATATGACTATAGAACCAACCTTCCATCGAGATGTCTCCATCTTACTAAAGATTCAGACTATATGAAGTTCAATATCGATATTGAAGGAGGTTGCCGTCAATATTTGCAAATGCATGGTAGTGTAATATATCAAGGTAATTGTTTAAGGATCCCCAAATCCATGCATCAAGAAATTTTCATTCAAGGCCAAAATTCTGGATATCAGGTTTTCCCCGATAGTTTCAAAATGTATCAGAATTTGAAAAAGTTATTCTGGTTGCCTGGTATGAAGAAGGGCATGGCAAAGTTTGTTGTAAAATTTCACTCATGGAATCTTGTTAAAGCAGAACATCAAAGGCCTGGATGACTTCTTCATCCTCTGGCTATTCATGAATGGAATTGGTTTGATATTTCCATGGACTTTGTCATGGGCTTGCCCAGGTCAAGGTCTGGTGTTGATTCATTCTGGGTCATAGTCAATCGATTGACCAAGTTAGCACATTTTATTCTATTGCGTCAGACCGATTCCGTGGAGAATTTGGAAAAACTATAGAATGATGTCATCCCCGATATCACTCAGGTAAAGAAAGTACTATGAAAATAAGATATTGAATAGCATCTAAAAAGAATGGAATAGGAAAAGTGTTTAAGTTTGCAAAGAGTTGCGAATATTAATGGTACATATCCACTTCTAATGAACGATTCTTCCACTATAGTTTAACCAATGGAATTGAATGATTCCTTAGCTACTTTTGATCATGAGCTAAGATTTTAACTGGTTCTTTAGCATAAGAAAGATTGGGCTGAATTTTCACTACTGGAAGTTGAATAAGATGAGAAAGGTCTCTAAGACATCTTCTTAATGATGACACATAGAACACATTGTGAATAACTGCAAAGTCATCAGGAAGATTCAACCTGTAGGCTGATAATCCCACTTTGGCTAGTATCTCAAAAGGTCTGACATAACGGGGACTGAATTTCCCTACTATGCCAAATCTATAGACACCCTTCATCGGACTTACTTTCAGATAAATAGAATCTCCAACACTGAATTCTACAAGATGGTGGTGAGCATCATGATATTCACCCTAACGATCTTGAGCATAATGGATTCTTTACTGAATTAGATGAATCTTCATATTAGTTTCTTCAACCAATTTAGATCCATAAAGTTGAATTCTTCCTGTTTCTAACCATGCCATAGGAGTACTACACTTTCTTCCATATAAGGCCTTATAGGGAGCCATTTAAATACTGGCTTGAAAATTGTTGATATATGCAAACTCCACTAATGGGATATGATCTTCACAAGAATTGGCGAAATCGAGAATGCAGAGCCTAAGCAAATCTTCAAGAACTTGATTTACTCTTTTAGTCTGACTATCTATTTGAGGATGAAAAGATGTACTCATAGCTAGGGTAGTCCCCAGACCTTGGTTCACTGTTTGCCAGAACTTAGAAGTAAACCTGTTGTCTCTATCAGATACTATCAACTTTGGGATATTATGTAGCCTGACAATCTCTTTAATATAAAGCTTTGCGAGCTTCTTGATATAGTCAGTCTGACGGATATGAATGAAATGTGCTGAGTTAGTTAATCGATCAACGGTAACCTAGATTGCATCGACACCAGATTTTGTACGAGGAAATCCGATAACATAATCCATTGAAGTATCAAACCATTTCTATTCAAAGATTTCCAGAGGATGCAAAAGATTGCTAGGCCTTTGGTGCTCATCCTTTACTTGGTTGTAAGCATGACACTTAACCATAAAATTGGTTATGCTCTTCTTCATTCTGGGCCACCAAAAAGATTACTTTAAATTCTAGTACATTTTAGTACTGCCTGGATAAATGTGATATCCAGAATTATGGCCTTCTACTAAAATTTCATGTTGTGATTTAGAAATCCACATACGATTGCCTTGATAGATTATGTTACTGCGCATCTGCAGATCCGGACGACGACCTCCTATGATGTCAACTTTGAACTTCAGATAGTCTTCATCTTTAGTTTGTGAGATGGAGACATCTCTATGAAAAGTGGTTTCAACATTCATATTAACTAGAAGTGAACTTAGCATATCACCATGTGCTAAAGAAATTTTGAGTTTACGAAACTCTTTCTTTAATGAACTTGAAGCAATTATAGCAGATAGGGTAGCACGATATCTAAGATCATTGACCACCACATTTGCTTTACCTGGGTGATAATGAATACTCAGATCATAATCACTAATGAGCTATAACCACCTTCTTTGTCGGTAGTTCAATTATCATTGAGTGAATATATACTTCAGACTCTAATGATCAGTGAAACTAGAACATTGAAATCCATATAAGTAATGACACCAGATTTTTAAGGCAAAAATTACAGCAGCAAGTTCAAGATCGTGAACGGGGTAGTTCTTTTCATGATGATTTAATTGACGAGAGGCATAAGTAATCACCTTACCCTCTTACATTAGTACACAACCTAAACCAATTCCAGAGGCATCAATGTATACCTGATAATTCAAACCTTCATTAGGTAGAATAAGCATAGGAGCAGTAGAGAGAGCATCCCTTAAGGTTTGGAATGGTTCATCGCATTCAGGACTCCAAACAAAAGGTATGGCTTTCTGATTCAATTTAGTTAAAGGTGAGGTGATCTAAGAGAAGTATTTCACAAATTTTCTGTAGTATCTGGCCAATACCAAAAATTTTCTAATATATATAACTAACTTGGGCTGTACCCAATCTTGGATTACACTTACCTTCTTTTGATCTACATGGATACCGTGGGCATCGACTATATGACCTAATAATATAACAGATTTTAGCCAATTTTGTATTTGGAAAACTTGGCATATAACTTATGATCACGCAATGATTCTAGCACTATCCTTAAATGATCGTCATGATCCTTTAATGTTTGAGAGTGAGAATGTAATCGATGAAGATGATAACAAATTTGTCTAAATATGGCTTAAGGACTCACGGCATCAACTCCATTAATATCGATGGCACATTAGTGAGTCCAAAAGACATTGCAATAAGTTCAAAATGACCATAACGAGTATGGAACATTGTTTTCTCAAGATCGACATCCTTTACTCACAATTGATGATATCCAGATCTTATGTCGATTTATAAAAATATGATAGCTCCCGATAGCTGGTAAAATAGATCATTGATATTAGGCAAAATATTTTTATTCTTGATAGTGACTTTATTCAACTCACGGTAATCTATACACATTCACACAGATCCATCTTTCTTCTTTACGAATAAAATAGGCACTCTCCAAGGAGACATGCTAGGCCTGATAAAGCCTTTGCTCAAGGGCTCTTACAACTGTTAGTTAAGCTCTTGAAGTTCCTTAGGTGCCATTATATAAGGAGCTTTAGATATAGGTTGAGTACCAGGAATTAGTTCAATGGAGAACTCTATTTTTTTATGCGGAGGTACTCCTGGCAGATCTTTAGGAAATACATTAAAGAAATCTTTCACCACCTTACAATCAGAGATAGAAATGCTTTCTTTTGCTTCACCCATCATAGTGACAAGAACAGTGCCACATCCTTTACTAATTAATTTTTCGGCCTTGATAGCATTTATTACTGACAACTGAGTACTAATCATTCCAATAAAAGTTGCAGGCTAGCCCTGGGAATGAAGATTGACCTTCTTCTTAAGGCAATTTATCACAGCATTGTGACTACTAAGCCAATTCATTTCAAGAATGATATCAAAATTGGCTAATGGTAGGATGATTAATTTGGAATCAAACATTTGATTATTCAATGGAATCTTGATGTCATCGCAAAACTTATGAGCACTGAGTTGGGCTCCAAATGGAAGTTCAACATTTAACGACTTAGCCAGTTTATAGGTAGGCTAAGAAGATTAACAAAATTCTCTGAGGCGAATGAATGACTAGCCCTAGTGTCAAATGACACATTTTAGGGTTGGTCATTAAAATAAAGTGTGCCTAGAAATTATTCATATGAATTGCATTAACTAATTGCAATATTTAAAAAGTAGGAATTTTAATTTAGAGAGGTTCAAAAATGTGTACCTAAAGCCAAGTTGTTATCCTCTACACCTTCAAGCGGTTAATTCATATACTAGTGCAGGACCAGCAGGATGATTATTCACCTACTTTTTGAAACTGTTCTAGGACTTTGGAGTGGTAGGTTGCTTTCTTGTTGGTTCAAAAGCAGGGGCTGGCATTATTGCCAATCTTGGATCGCCCTTGTTCAAAGATGTTGTTCTGAAGACTAGGTTCCTTTGCGAATGATTTATATGGACACCATCCACTTTTTTTGTGTGCGTGCAGTGATAGAACAGATGACCTAGACGACCACAAGTGTAGAATTTAAGGCCAAAGTGGTAACACTTGCCATAGAGATGAGGTCAATTACAGCCTTTAATAGGTTCAGCAGGAGGTGCAAATTCAAGTTGATAGACCCAAGCATATTGAGGTCTGCGCCTCTTGAAAGCTTTGTTAAGGCTTGGAACTGCATGAATCTTATGCTTAAGATCTCTTTCTAATTGGCGGTGCTCCACCACTCTTGCTGTTTCCACAAGCTCAGAGAAACTAGTAAGGCGAAGTGGAAGAATGTGATTCTTGTGTGTATCATGCAATCCACTTTGGAATCGATGGAACCTTACAGATTCAGATCGAACAAGTTCTAAGGCAAAATGAGCCATCCTTCAAAATTCCATCTCATAGTCTCAGACAAAACAACTTCCTTATTTCAGCCTTAAAATTGTATCTTCAATGACATTATGTTCAAATAAAGGGATAAACTCAGATTTGAATGCCTCAACAAACTCGTCCCATGGAATATCCTCAATGTCATAGTCAATGAATCCTGTGTTTCAAATGTTGTCCCACATGTACTTAACTCCCTTATGGATCAATTCAAAGTTTGGGCACTTCAGACTAACCAAGCTATTTTCAACCATCTTCAGCAAACTGGTTGTATCCATAGGAGACAGATTTCTAGTAAAGGTAGAAGGTCTCAACCTTAGAAAACTATGGAGAAGACCATCAGCAGAATGATGGGAGGAAAGAGAGGTATGCTGGGCATGAATAGTGGGTGTAGGACTATTAACTTTTGCTACTGAGGGGTGAGTGGCGGTTAGCTTTTGGATAACCAAAGACTGTTGGATTTGGTTTTCCAGCATTGCTGCCACCATTCCTTGGAGATGGGCTACTTCATCAATTGAGCTGTCAAAAGCTATGGAAAACTTAATAGGTGTAGTTGTTGGGGGTGATCCAAGATTCATCTTGAGTTAACAAGACAAATCTTGATTTTAGAACAAGTTTAAGAAAATAAGATCAAGTTTGACATTCCACTGGCAACCACAAAATTTCATTAAGAATGAAGATTTACATATGATGAAAGAAAATGGGAAATTCATATAATCACTTAAATCATAAAATTATAAAGAATCGGAATCACACCAAATATACAAGCACTAGTGTTGTTTAATGAACTCAGTACATAATGCGAGATGGAAGTCCTCAAACATTACAGCACGACCCTTCCTCTTGCACTGCTTCTCAAGCTTCCTACTTGCAACGTCCCACCATTCTCCTGCGAAGAGTTGAGGTTGATAGGTCATGGGATCAATGCGAATGGAATCAGGGCATTCAATATGGCTTAAAATCTACTCCACTCAGTTTATCCATTCTCTTGCTAGGATCAGGAAGTCTAGTCCTATGAATACAGGTTGTTGAAGAAGTTTGACCAAAACTAGGACTCCTTGAGCAGATAATCCGGTAATAAATCTCTTACTTTCTCATCCCCATTTCTAAATGAGTCCCCAGACAATGTCGAATGTGATAATGTAGTAGTCTAACTCTGATCTTTCACATTCCATTTTGTTATATTAGAAGAATTTATAAGTTTCTTTAGTAATTTAGAGGGTGACTTAATTATCTTGAATGGATATTTTCAATCTACGCTTTCATAGAATTACTGAGAGTATTTTGCTATGGATGTCATATTTTAATGATTATAACTTCAAAAGAATGGTCCATTAGGCAGAAATGAATGCAAATCCCAATCTAGCACATCATGGTATCCTCTGATACCAACTATGGGGCCCCGTACCCTTTGTAGTCATGCTAATACTGAGACTAATATAGTTATGGCAAATATGGTCTCCAATTGAGGCAAATCTTCCAACTATAGTCAAGTCAGGTGTAAACCCAACCCGCCTTAATTAAGAGACTTATCACCTGAGATTGAAGATCATACATCAAAATATCAAAGTAGCCGAAGTAGAAAAGAGTATAACATCCACATAAAAATACAGAAAGTAAACACATCCAGAATATGAAATTATTACCAACTGAATTTAAAAGAAAAAGGAACACTCATCCTCATTGCTAAGAAATGAGACTAGCTAAGCTACAGTGGCATGAAGGGCCTCCTCTTGGACAAGCTCCTATCCAAAAGTAACCTCAATGAACAACTCTGAATCTGATATTGTTGGTATTACAATACTGGGCCCTAATCAAGAAAAGAAAAACTTATATTAGACAAATTATCTAAGCACATTTTAGGCTAATTTAAAATAAAACTAAAAATTTAAGATATCACAATTAAAGAACATTTAAGCAACCACAAGAAATAGGATAGTTATAAACTACCATTTATAACTAAATAAAACATAGTATGTAAATTAACATACCTCAACCAGAATCTATAATATGGTTAGGCATTAAATATATAAATGATTGAAAAGTATTGAAAATAAACTCATCCTAACATGCTTATGATCATATGAATATGTGCTGATTTTCATTGAAGGAACTTAAACTAAAGCATAAGAAAACTAAAATTAGACTAGCATCCTAAATATGCAAGTACTGATTAAAATACTAAATTGATAGTACTAAACTGAAATGAACTACAAAAGCATATAGAAAATAGTAATAATGCAAGTAAAATATATGGGTATACTAGCCACTGAACTGGAACTAAATTGAAAGGTAGAAGTATGCCTAAAGTAGTACAACCATAATAAAAATGGGCCAAAATAGAGCCAATATACAGAATGCTCAACATGTATCCCCCTAGGCATCCTTAGCACTAAGTTCGAGTTGAACTTATAGAGTCAGACATGTATCCCCCTAGGCATCCTTAGCGCTAAGTCCGAGTTGAACTTATAGAGTCAGACATGTATCCCCCTACCCAAGCACAGAGCTAGGTCCGAGTCTATTATAAATTCAAAGAACTGAACTGAAGAGGCACACTAAGTTAGAACATACTCTATTGTACTAAGAAATGATGAACTGAATGAACTAACTGATGTTAAATCATGTTTATGAAATTTCAAATCTGACATAGGATACTCATCAAATATCCTATGTCCTACTAATATATCTAAGTAAAAATGCTCAAACACAAGATGTACAAAGCAAAAATAGTCAAAGTAAGAAAGAGACTCAACTAGACATATGTGATATCTATTGCAGTCTAATTTAATTAGTTTCTATCTATTCCGAGCTAGTATAGGCTTAGGTTTTCCAATATCCAATTATCCTGTAAAATTACAGATCTTACGACCTTAAGGAGTTAACATTAATACTTAACAATTCTAATTCATAATTAGAAGTAACAACTATAAAGGTTAAGTAAATAAATCAATGATTTAATTATTGTATTTTAATAACTCAAACCCAATCTTGATTATGCTAATCAAGATTTAAGGATTCTGGGTTTGAACTCTAATTTGGGGTTCAATCCTGAATCCAATATACTAATGTTATAAGGATCTAACACCCACACTTATTCTAAAGTTAGAGAATCTTAGAAGCTAAAAAGTTAAGAAACTATGATCTTAAAGAAAGGCTGAATATATAATTATAAGACCAAATAATCAAATAAGAATATATGAATCTAAGATCTAAGTTCAATCTATAGAATAATCAAATTATTCTATAGGTTGAATCAACCTAAATTGACTAAGAGGATTCAAAAGGATTTAATCAAATAGGAATTACAAGAATAAGATGGTACAATTCAAATGGATTACTATGTACAATCACTAATGATCTAAGATCTAAGTCTTAGGTTTAATCACTTAAGACTTCAATTTTGATTTAGAATTAGAGTTTTCTTTAAGACATTTCCTTTAAAATAATAAAATGATTAATTTTAATAAGGCACTTAAGATTGATTCCATAAGATTATATTTCATTATTCAAGATTAGATGAAGGGTTTAAGATCACTTCAAAATCTTTATGATTTACTTAGAGAATTTTAAGAATAATTAAGCTTTAAGCACTTTAGATAATTTAACTAGGTCTAAAATCTAAAAGAATGATCTTAATACATTATATTACTGATTAAAAGTAGATTACTAATACTCTTAAGGTTTAAGAGTTCTTAAGCAAACTTTTGATAAAATGACCAAAATACCCTTCTTAAGGCTAATAATTGGGATTTTAAAATTTAAGAATCCAAATTGATTCTAATTTGTTGTAATAAGCTTAGTATTGACTTGTAAGAGAAATAACGCACTTAAATTTAAGTTTGAACTTAAGATTAGAATAATTAGCACTAATCACCTTTTAAGGCTAAGAAAGGTGATTAGGGAACTTAGGTTTTAAAATGGGAATCTAAACATATAGGCAAGTTCTAATAAACTTAAGAAGGTAATAGGAACTTGGTTTACCAAAATCAAAAGTTTAGTTTGGTCATTAATCACTGATTAAGATTTAAGATGATTAAATGAATTTTAGATTCTTAAATTTAGAACTCTTAAATTAATTTTAAAGGCATAATTAAGTTCTCCTTTATCTTATGAACAATCAGAGACCTTAATCATGGATTTAGGCCATTTAATGAATTATTTATTCATTATTAAGATTAGAGAAAGATTATGCTAAATCATAAAATCTAATCATTGAATCTAGAATTTTATTGCATATTATTGTTCCTTATGATTTTCTAATCAAAATGGTATATTGGATCATACCATTTGGATTAGAATTGATTAAGTTATTCCATTAATTTAGTTTGAATGTTTTCAATTACTTAAATCATAGTCAATTTAATTAAATTTATTTTCCCTCTATTTTCCTTTAGGAATTTTATTCCTTAATTCAATTAATATCCCAGCCTATTTAACAAAAGGCGTGGGACAGATCGGGGCCTAACTGGATCATCATGGTCGCACCGTGCGGGCCTGGGCTGGCTTGGTAAGAAGCGACACTGTCATCGTCTCCGCCCCATCCTTTGACAGGTCGAAGAGGGATAACGCTCCCAAGCCAAATTCTTGGCGCCAAGACTAGCTAATTCCTACAATTTATCCTTACACGCTTCCAGAATTAAGACTCATCAATTAGACCTAGAAACCCTAACTAGGATGCGGTGGAATGTTGGATGGCTACTCCACTGAAATGACCTAAGAGAGGACATTTAAGGTTTACTATGAGTGGTTAATTCTCATCACAGAGAGCACCAAACAGATGGAGTTCGATCCTACACCATCAGTGAGGTGAGGCGAGTCGAACCCCCAAGGTTACGCGATCTGGGGTGCAGCCAATACCTGGGTCCTTACTAAGGCTCAGCTCTTAGTTCAGCCGCCAGCTTGCTAGATAAAAGCTAGCTCAGATATTGGCAATAATTAGGGAAGGTTTGATTAGTCATGGGGAGAAGGTCTGATGAGGAATTGAGCTTAATTGAGCTTTGGAGTTCAGTGAGGTAGCTCTGACCTTGCAGAACACCAATGCCGCCCAGATAGTGAACCAATACTATTTGGACTGGGCTCAATCAAACCCAATCACATGCGCAAACATCCTAAGGTACTAGGGGAAACTAGATGACATCCAAAGGCTACCCTAGAATGCTAAATTGAACTTCAAGTTCACACGACTCGACGGGATTAAGCTAGTATCTGGAAATGGCGATGACAGAAGCTTCTAAGGAGGAATTGAAGTGAGCTGGAGCTTCCAAGCAACTCGAGGAGGAACACAAGGAGTATGAATACCAAACCTAGCCCTCTATTAGTGGTTCACAGTAGCAGGGATTGCCGAGAGTGCTAGCACATCCAATGGAAAGGGTTAATGCATCGCTGTCGGGACCCTGCAATGGATCTGCCGTGGTCCTGACAGCAAATCACATATAAATATAAATTAATATAAATTTAATTTAAATAATATAATTCATTTAAATAATTGAATAAAAATCCAAATAAATTTTAAATCTAGTTTATGACTTAATGAGCTCCATAAATTCCCAAAAATTCATGCTTAGCTAATTAGAGTATGAGGAATTCAAAATGAAACCAAATTTTAATTTGGAGATCAAATTAATTTAGCTAATTTTTAGGATCTAAAAATAGGCAAAATAGCCAAAATGCTCATATGAGCTCAGATGGATTTCAAACTTTTAGGGCTAGGTTTAAATAATCCAATGAGTATAATGGAATGAAAATCAAATTTTGGTTTAGCTTAAATTAACTTGGATTAGCTAGGTTAACAACTAGGGTTGTTACATATCATGAGCTAAATAAGGTAACTATCATGTATAAATACTTGTTACCTCAAATCGATGATCTCTTCGATCTATTTTATGGAGCCAAAGTGTTTTCTAAGGTTGGCTTGTGACCAGAATACCATCAATTGTGAGCCAAGGATTTTGATATAGAGAAGATAACATTCAGAACACGATATGGACACTACAAATTTCTGGTAATGTCATTTGGTCTAACAAATTCCATCATCTATTTTTATGGATTTAATGCAACATGCGCTTAAGGCGTTCTTAGATAAATTTGTCATCATCTTTATCAATGATATTTTGATTTATTTAAAAAGTAAAGCAGCATATGATAGCCACATAAGAGCAGTGCTAGAAGAACTAAGTAACCATGAACTATATGCCAAATATTCCAAATGCAAATTCTAATAAGTATCGGCATGGCAACTTATGAAGCTTTGTATGGCTAAAAGTGGATGGGCAAACTGAACGAGTCAATTAGGTTTTTAGGACCTTCTACATTTATGTATTCTAGATTTCGGAGGATTATGGGAAGACCACATTCCACTAGTGGAGTTCACTTATAAAAATTGTTTCCAAGCAAGTATCGGCATGGCAACATATGAAGCTTTGTATGGCTAAAAGTGCAGCACTCCATTAGCATGGTCTGAAACAGGCAATATTAAGTTATATGAGTCTAATTTGGCAAAATAAACAAATAGAAAAGTACTATTGATCCAGTAGATAATTAAAGCAGCACAAGATTGTCAGTGTAAATATCATGATGCTTGTCATCATCCTCTGGATTTCAATATTGGATATTTTTCTTACCTCAAAGTTAGCCCTATTAAAGGAGTATTCTATTTTGGTGTAGTTGGGAAGCTCAGTCCTCGCTATGTCAAACCATTCGTAGTGTTAGGAAAGATAGGATATGCAGCCTATAGATTAAAACTTCTAGAGAATTTTTCAACAGTCCACAATGTATTAAATATATTCTTGCTACGCAGATGTCTTCGCAATCCATCGCACTTAGTTCAACTTCCAGTGGTTTCTCTCCAACTAAACCTTTCTTATATGGAGGAGTCTATCAAGATCTTAGCTCGTGATCAAAAGCAATAGAGAAATTGCTCTATCACTATGGTGAAGGTTCAGTAGAGAAATCAATCTCTTGAAGAATCCAATCGAGATAAAGAGGCTGATATGCAATGAAGATATCCAAGTCTCTTTGAAAATCTAGGTATCCTTAAATTTTAATTCTTTATTTTTCAAATTTCGTATTTCCTTCTAAGGATGATGTCGAGGATGACATCGTTCTTAAGTGGGGGAGTCTGTAATAGATATAGGTTGTTACTTAGTTTAATCATGAGCCTACTCATACTTTTATTTTAATCCCAATGCAATTAATAGTTCATTAGAAGTTAATCCAAAAAATTTGTGGTAAATCGGACCTCTCTAGATCAAATGAACATTTTTGTCCAATTAGGTATCCTAAATAATTGCTAATCTAATTTGATCTCCAAACTAAAATCTAATTGCAATTTTTAATTCCTCACCCCTAAATTAGCTAGGGGTGTAATTTTGGAAATCTTTGGAGGTCATTTAGGCATTAATTGGATTTAGTTTTATTTGGTAAAATTGCAATTTAAGGTTTGAAATAAATTGTAATTGCATTTGAACCCCTTTAACGGTTGAGATTCGCTGTCGGAACCACTGCCGATTCGCTGTAAGGCCCCGACAGCGGCTAAGCTTTTCATGTCCAATAGATCACTTAGCACGCGTCTTTTCGCCTCTATCCTTCGATCCTCAGCACTTCGTGCTCTGATCTCCCCTCAGTCGCTGGATCATTCTCAAAGATCTAACGACTGGCAATCTACCAGTGACCGTCTGTTAAGTAAGTCGCATCTAAGCCATCTATCTTCTGTGGCCAATACATCTGACAATTCCCGATCCCTCTAGGCCTATTCAGCTTCATCCTGGAGGATCCCTATCGAGCCCAACAAATCCTTTGATGATTGCTTTTTCCTAGTGAATCTCTGTAATCTTAGCTGTCCTCCTCGTAGATTACACTGATCGCGAGGTGTCGTCACTCTAGTTCTAGTCAGTTCTGAGGGTTAGCTGGGTGTTCCAGCTCTGTGACAAATCCTTTGAGACTTAAAACTGCTTAAGAAGATCATCCCAGCTCTCAGCTTCTTTCGTTCAGCTTCACCACCTCAGTCTATTCTTAGAAACATACCAACTATGTACATACAATCTAATCAATTGATAAGCTTAGGTAGAATCCTAACTAGTATCATTCAGTGGATTAGAATTAGAAGTCAGAACTCATTTAGATGAATTATGCATAATGGAGAGAAATGGAATCATTATTGGATGTTAATTTGATTTCTAGATTTTAATGATTAAAAGAATACTGTCATTAAAACCTTAGCATATCATAAATTCATAAGTAATGTCAGCAATAGTGGAGCAATTTAGCTCACCTAATGACTCTATTAGCGGAGAGTTTGGTCACCTAGGATCTGTGGGGTGTCATGCGACATCAAGTTAGCATATTAGTGGTATATAGTTCTATAGCATATTCATATGCATAAATATAAACTTAGGGACATATAGCATAGTTTTAAGAGACATTTACTCAGCTTCATTTTCTTTATTGCTTTCTTTACTTATACAGTGTTCAGCTTTCAGTATTACTTTTACTTTACTTTCATATTTGTACTATTTTAAGTTTTCAGTTGTTTTACGGTCTTTTTTAGACTACTATTTAAACTATTTAAATGTTAAATATTTAATAACTACAACTATTTAGAAGGGCTTTCATTGTGTTAGACTTATTGTCTAACATGTGATACTTTTGGGATCCGACAATTTGCCAGATCCAAAGCAGCTCGTGGAGCAAGATCAGGTGGATACGCAAGAGCTTAGGAGGAGTTCGTACAACACTAGAGAACACTTTTTCAGCATCTATTTTTCCCTACTTTAGTTTAATTTTAGTTTAATATTTAGATCATTTTTTGTATTTTATTAAGTAAACTATTTGTAATAACTCTAGAAATATTTTATTTTTCTTATCTGAGATGAATGCCTTACTTAGCTTATATAATGAATGTTTCTGGATGTATGCTTTAGTTTTTGCACTATATGTTTACTATTACTTGTGTAACTTGAATTCCATTCATAATCTAATGTACATGAGTACCTCATCTAATACATAAGATAAGAACAATGCACTTATATTAAGGATTAGTACTTAGCCCTCTCTCTTTTGAGGTTGAGTTCTAGTTGCTCTTAGTTTCAGCAATTTATTTTCAGGGAGGTTCATGTTCCTTCTCGAGTAACGCACCATTCTGCTGCCAATTGTTCATAATCTATCTCAATTGTGCACGATGATAGGATGAGGCGTTACATAGGGGATACATGTTGAAGTTTCTATGCAAGGGCCCTATTTTGGCCTTTTTCTGTTATGGCATTGCTAACTTAGACACATTGTTACTTTTCAAGTTAGTACAGTTTTCTGCTTTAGTCTTGAGAAGCTAAGTGATATGCATGATATAGTTCAGTTTAGCTTAGTTACAATTTGGTGGCTTGTTTAGCCAATTCTTCTGATATGATAGCATTACATGTTAATTTCTTTTCTGCTTTCTGTTTACTTTTACTGTTGCTTAGGTTTTGTCCAGTATTTGCTTGTTTATATATATGATAAAATGCTAATTTTTCTTCACTACTTATATGTATCACATTTCAGTTTACTTTCTGTTAATTTGCATAATCTCATATGATCTTAAGCATGTTATGATGAGTCTTCTTTTTAGTATTTATAGTTATTTCTTATATGTCTTTATTGCCTAACCTTGTTGCAACTTTTAAGTTGAGGTATGTTCTCTTACCTCTTTGGTTTTTTGAGTTATAAATATATTATTTATAACTTTCCCTTTCATAGCTTGTTGAACCTATTTGCTTGCTTTAATTATTAAAGTGAATGGTGGTATTTTAAAAGAATATGAAATAATCAACCTAAATTATACTTAGACAATTTGACTAACTAGTTTTTTCTCTATTTTTGGCTGGGGCCTTGTCATTGTGAAACTGACAATGGCAGATTTTGAGCTTTTTATGGTACTTGAGCTAGGAGAGGATCTAGTTTAAGAAGAAGAGTGTCTTAGTGCAGAAGATAATTAGTTTTCTTTATTATTTGCTTGTGAGGCTGAGTGTTCATTCTCTTTTTAGTTAAACTTATTAAATGTTGTAATAATTCAAGTTTTGAATGTGTTTTCTTCTACTGCACATTTTATTATGTGTTAAAAAATTTCTATTTCTGTATTATGGTTAAGTGGATGTTGGTTATTTCCGCACTCTGCTATTAATATATGATTATTTAGTGAAAGATTTCTGTCAGTTGCAAATTCCTTAGTTATAAAGGATTATGGTGAAAACTTAATCTGACTATAAATGGGGGATTTGTCATTTGGTGACTATCTCACCGTAATCATGTTAACATAAGTGTTATTAGGACCGCGATGGGGTGGGGCGCCACAGTTGGTATCCGAGAACACTATAAGGTGTTAGATTTGAATTTGTATTCCTATCTACCTAATGGATTGTTCTTCTGCCATACAGTCACTAAATGAATACTTGAAATACATTGAATTTACCCTAATCTTATACTCAGAATAAAGACATAAGATGAAAAATACTTCTATAGATAATAAAACTAAAGTAAAGAATGAACTTAGGGTAATAAATAGTAATCCAACTTATAAACATTCACAAAATCTATAGGATCAATGGAATTGAAATTTAGTCCTTGACCTTTATACTAAAACGTTTGAATCATATTTAGAATTTGACTATCAAATAAGCCAAAGATACAAAAGATACGAAAGATTTGAAATTCATGTACTGAACAAACTTCTTCAGCATGTCATCTTCAGAGGACTAGATTTCCCCATTTGACTAAAGGAGTATCTAAAGTGCTTAGAATATATCTTTGATGCAACTGAGTACCCATATCACATTCGTATATCACTAGTAACTTTCCTTCTACAAGATGAAGAGGAAGCCTGGTGGAATACTACTTCTTGAGAACTCACTCGGTGATGAACAAGAGAACTTTGTGATGATACCTACACTAACTTTCATCTCGCCTTCTTTACAAAATGCATAGAAAAGTCTTTCTGCCTTCTCTAGTTGTCTCATCTATGTTTTAAATTCTATCTTCCTCATCTTGATAAAGTTGCATTCAGCCCATTTTGATTAATACATTTCAATTTCCTAGATTTTGTAATAGATGATTTATTTTTAAGTGTAAAAGCGAAATGGTGAAGTGGAGGTGAGATGGCCAAATATGGGTATGCTGTACTAAATGGAAAAGAATAGTTCAACAATTTCAATAGCATCACCACCACCTCAGCCAAACAGTACCTGTTATAATTAGAGCAAAAAAGCTTTCACGGATGCCAATATGAAACAATATTTGTATTGATTAATTGTAATAGCAATTGTTGAACCACCTAGCACCGCAAATCTATTTGGAAAGAAAAATTAAGTGTTTTATCGACTGCTTTGCTTTGTAATTAGTATCCTCTTACCATTCGACAGAAGTCCAAAGCATATCATTTATGATAAGATAAATGTTAGGAAGTAATGTTCCAAATTAAATTTTGAAATCAAAATAAAGTAATTTAACAATAATTATACATGCATATGCACTATACAAATTACTATGCAGGTTGCTACATATCTAGAAGAAGAGTAAAGCAAATCACATATTGTTTGCTAAATCATATATTTTGACAGCAAGAGAAAACTAGATAAAAAGGGACAAAGTCAACTTGATAACACTTATCTAGTCTTTATTTCATTATGGAGTAAACCACTAACTAAAGTTAAACTAAACTGACTACTAAGCAATTGAATGGAATTCAAAAGAATTTGCATAGAATTTGAATAAGAGGTCTGCATTATTTTTAGTTCAAGTGATTAAAATCAAAATACTGCTTCAATATAAGAACACAAACACTTTACATTGAATATTCGCGATTGGAAAAGATAAGGTGAAGATAATACACATCAACACACAATTTATATACATAAATAATCTTGATTGCCAAATGAGTAACCTTCAAGCTTGTGGATATTTTCTCATCATCTAAATAGCATCATTGATGAAATACTTTCACATTAGAATATCCATCACAAACTTATCTATAATTCCTATGAATCCTTCAAAATGATTTTATATAAACTATATTGGATAAGAAGTCGAGTGGAGTACCCTATTTGCGACTTTAGGGTTTAGGAAGTCATTTCTTTTGCACCGATCACCATCTTTTCCCTTCCCTTGATGTATTGGGAGGTTTATGTAGATAGGGAGATAAAGGGGATATGGGCTTTGATGTGCTGAGCCACCCTGATGGTGCAGCCATCTAGCTCTTAGCCTGGCATGAGCTCTGTGGTGAGTATTGGCTCCCCACCGTAAATCCTATGACTCTCCTTGACTGAAGGTTGAGGAGAGTAGCACACCAGGCATCCAGTATCTATGAGTTAGGCCTTTCATGGGTAATCACTACAGCATCATCCATGGATGATGTAGGTATTGACTGGAGGCACCGCTACACTGAGTTGCCCAAATTTTGCGATTAGGGTTTACCTGATTCCTGATGAGTTAGGCAAGGCATTGTGAGGGAGATGCACAAAGCAGGCTAGGTCGGACCTCAACCCATGCAGTTTGAATATTGGGCCGCAAGTTTAATAAATAAAAAAGAATTTTTGTATTTATTTTTCTGAAGGAAAATAAATTATAAATCAAATATTTAATTAAAATAATGTAGAATAAATTAATTAAATAAGTTTTTGTCTACGTATCCAAATCCTATAAAATTATATACCATTTTGTTCAAAAAATCATGAGGAATAAGAATATACCAAAATATTTAGGTTTATGTGAATGAAATTTATAATTATGCTTAATTACCTCAATATTTAATTAGGGAACATTAGCATGTACACTTAGTCAAATTATATGATTTAAGTTTTATTATGCTATTTATACCTTAATAAATACATGTGCTAGGTAGATTAATTTTTTGAATTATATTTAGCAAATATACCCTAATCCTTATATTGCATGATTAAGAGAAACTATGGCTTTTACTTAATCAATCTAGTAAACTTATTCTCTAATTGTTCATATGAATAAGTAGAACCTAATTACCAAGTTGTATAAAATTTAGATTACTAAATTTGTAATTAAGTGCTAATCCATTTGTGGTTAACTTGATTTAGGGTTTGATTAGTCTTAATTACTTTTTGTTTTAGTCAATACAATGTTTATATGCTTCAATAACAATAGTATGCATGCTAGAGAAATTATACTTTGATTTCGACACTTAAATAATTGATTTGACATTAATCAATACATAAACCCTAAAATCTTTAGGAAATGCTTAATTACATCAATAATTGATTTTACATGGAATTGGACATCAACAATGAACAATAAGTTTAATGATTTTCTAATTAATCAATTTAAATGTAAATAAACATAATTTAGTTAAGTTGGGGTTAAGCCTTAACTTGATTAGATTGTGTCTTAAACATAATTAACTTGACTAAGACATTTAATTTAGACATTTAGATATTGCATATATCCTAACAATCATTATTGATTTGCCATTTATCTTAAACTAATAAGTTAGAAGAATTAAAATCTATAACAAACTTATATAATTGATCATCTGAATTGAACCTTTAGATCTTTGATTTGATTATAAGAAAGATCATTAGCATAAATTGAATTATAAAAGAATAATGATTTGTAAGATGATCAATTCTTAATAATTCATATAATTGTATCCCAGAATTATAGTATAGGCTATTATAAGATGGGTTATCGATCTGATTTGTATAATCCAACTTAATGTATTAAGGATTGTTGATTTAAAAAGAATATTGCTACTTAGACTACACTAATATATATCATTACCTAGAATTTCAAGATAGAGAATCTAGTGGTTTAATTCAATCAATTCCTAGACCTTTTAATAGTTAAACTATTAAGGTAAGAAGAGCTTATTATCTGACTTTGAGGTAGAAGCTTTGATGAACCTTTATATCTTTAGATTTTGATCTTTGATCCTTATGGTAGAATAACCTAAAGAATCTAGAATGAGACTCATCCTTGTAGTAGTATCCTAAGTTATGTGACTTTTATGCCACATCCATCGAACCTTTGTGTAGGACTCACCACCATGGGGTGTGGATTCATTAGTTTGAAAGCCTTGACTTATAAATAGAATTATTAGAATGAGATTCAATAGGATTATCAGATGGAAGTCTTAGTGTATATCCATAGAATTGGATTATTTTAATAAAGACGGAATTGGTTGAATTACTCTGAATAGAACTGTAAAGTCTCGATCATATTCTATGTGACTGGATAAGTACAGTTCAATTTAGGTTAGCCATTGATGAATCCATAAATTATATCTAAATTAAAGGAAAATCTCATTCATTTCTGATCTTTAAACTACTCCTTAATCAAATTTTGTCTATCTTTTCAGGAAAATGGCTTATCCAAAGGAGTTCTGAGACATTAATGCAATTTTCCACATTTTTTCAAGGGAAACCGCGGCCGCGCGCTGCAGCTGGTCATGTTGCGAAATACGAGCGTTGTCGCGCGCTGCAGCGGGTCATTTTGCAAAATATGGCGCTGACGCACGCTGCAATGGGTCAAGTTGCGAACCGTGGGCGCGATCGCGCATTGCAGTGGTGTGATTTGCAAATTCATTCACAATCGCGCGCTATAGCAGAGCATTTTGCAAAATGTTATCTCTCCAGCGCACTCCAATGGTGCAATTTGCAATTTCTAGCGCTACCGCACGCTGCAGCGGAACATTTTTCAAAATGCTAGCACTACAGCGCACTGCAGCGGAACACTTTGCAAAAAATAGACGCGATAGCGCGCGGCAGTGGGACAGTTACCAAAAATTGCTTGCGCCATTGCACACCGCAGCGCGCTACCGCACGCTGCAGTGGCCTGCTGCAATTTCCTCTGGCAGGAGCATTTGTTGCGGCTGGGACAAGACCCCCAACCTGCATCTTGTCCCCAGCCATCATTACCGTTGCAGCTGCTATGTTCTTAAATGAAAAGGAAGCTTATGAGGTGATGTATTGGCTAAACAAATGAGGATATTGGTCACCTCACCATCAATTGGGATTTTTGCCATCATTGCTCAGAATCTTCTAATGGAAATGCTGGTTTGGATCTTAAGTGGGATGAATGCAGCCCCTCTCCTATATATAACTCCTCTTGACTAGAGAGGGTTCCAATTTTTACTCAAATCACTTAAGTAAGGAGAAGGGTTGTATAGTGGAAGAGAGAAACTCCCCAATGGTGGAAGAGCCAATTTACCAAGGAGAAGAAGAACGAAGATAGCAATAGCGACCTAAGAGAGGAACATTAAGAAGGAGAAGAAGGATCTAGAGAACTTTTAAGGAACGTTCCTAGTATCTTCTACACTCTTATTTTGTAATTTCTTTTCTTAGCAGATCATGAAAGGGTCTTTATCTATGTATGTATTCTTTTTCATCTCTTTTGTAATGGATAGCTAAATCTCCCTTGGGGAGGGTTGGGGTAATCCCATGTGTTTGATAGTTACATTTTAATTGTATGAAGTTTTTCTCAAGTATTAATAAAATATATGAACACAATGCCTTACTCAAGAAATGCTTAGTATTGCTTTAGTCTTGATTGTGAATTAAGGGAAAATGAACTAATGAACTCAATAATTAAAGTGTCTTGTGCTCCATAGCTCACCTTTAGTTAGATGTGAGATCTATGAGTGCATAAGAGCTTAGAACTATGTGAGAAACATTCCTGAGCTTAGTGCACCTTAATCTAAGCTCAACTATAGTGTTGAAGCATGTGATGCTAAGGCCCACTAAGTGAGCTCCTTAGCTCAACATAATTGAGAGAGGGAAAGAAATAGTTGTGTGCTCATAAATGAGGTGACATAGTCATTGAGCCCAACATATTATTCCCTCACTTCAATTATATGTGATGCGAGTGACACTCCTAGTGGAATCAATGCTTCTAAGATTTTAAAAATTTAATAATCCTCATCTCCTTGATCAAGAGATAAGATGAAATTACAAATCTAAAATCTTATAAGAATCTTTGTGCTGAAATAGAATTGACTGTGTGTTCATTTCATGCTCAAGATTTGAACTTGTGAAACCTTGAGATAAAACTCAAGGAGGAACAATGTGCACTTGATTTAATTTAAAGTAAATGAAAGACTATGCTTGAGGAATCATCATGCATTAGTAACTTATCATGACATGTGGGATGAACCTAACTCTCCTCTTCTTTTTATCTGATTTAATTTCTACTTAGTGATTATTGTGCTTAGTTCAGAAACCAATTACATCATAGCTTAAACATTAGTGAGAATAGATAAACCTTAGTAACAAAATAACCAATTCTCTGTGGTTCAATAAATCCCAGAAACTAACACTTTCCACTTATTACTTCAGACCACGTACACTTGCGTGCAAATGCAGACGTGTATTTACAGTTTGTCAGCCATCCCAAGTTCAAGAGTGTTATAAGTAGGGTATTAAACAACTTAGTTTGTGATAATAAATTATAACAAGGATTCTATCGCATATTCTTATGCATAATAATAAATGCAGTTAAACAAACTAAGTGTTTCCAAGTTACCTTTCCAAGTACATTATAAGTTATGCTTACAATTTGGGTGTTTACAACTTAGTTTCAAAGAATAAACTATAACAAGGATTCTTTCCCTTATCTTTATGCATAACGATAAGTGTAGCTAAACAAACTAAGTATTAGACCACCTTTCTTAATAACATATCCATCATGTATATATACTTCCCTATGTGATCGTTCAAGACTTAATTATAATGAGAAATCATAATAATTCAGTAGATTTAAATCAGGAGTCAGAATTCATCTAGGTGAATTCTATACAATAGTGATAAATGGAATCATTACTTAGTTTTAAATCAATTTCTAAATTTTGATGACTTTAAAGAATAAAGTTATTAAAGCCTTAGCATATCATAAATGCATAAGTCATATTAATACTAATAGAGCATTTGGCTCACCTAAGGACTCTATCAGTGGAGTGTTTGCTCACCTTATATCTGTGGGATGTCATGTGACATCGAGTTAGCATACTTGTGGCATACAATTTTGTGGTGTATTCAGAGGCATATGTATAAATTCAGTAACATACAAACATTTTTAATTTGTTATTTACTCAATTTCATTTCCTTTACTATTTTCACTACTTTTAGTACTTTGTTTTTAGTCTCAATTTTACTTTACTTTCAAATTTGTACTGCTTTAGATTTTTTAGCTATTTTAATATGTACTGTAGTTTTATATGACAATGCCATGGTGCCAGCCAAGAAAAATAAAAACTTACATTAGAAAATTGTCTAAGTACCTCTTAAGATGATTTAATGAAAACTACATGTTTTAAGATATCACATTTTACTAAACATAAAAGCATTTAAATAGGTGCAATAAGCGACAAAAGAACATGATAGTCACGAATAAAAATTTACACCTAAGCAAAATGAAATATGTAACGAACATACCTCAACTAGAAGTTGTAACAAGGTTAGGCAATAATCACACTTACAACTATAAATACTAAAACTCCGAATAGTAAAACTCATCATAATATGCTTATAATCATATGAATACATGCTAGTTCATAGTAATACTATAATAATCCCATGTTATTACTTAGCTTAATTTTAGCATAGCTATAGCCTAATTATCATTTCATTAGGTTCATTTATTCATTAGAACCAATCCTTGAAATTTCAGAGCAATTTAGAGCTCAATTTAATATTTGAGTTATTTTAATATATTTAATTAATTAAAAAATTGAGATATTTAAATTTACCTTGAAATTGAAATCTAACTTTGCCATTACACTCGTCACCCCCAAATTAGCGAGGGGTGATGTTTTGAATGTGTATGGAAGTCGTTTGATTTTCGTGAAAATTTTAACGTAATTAAATACCCAAAAAATAGAATATTTATTTAATCGTCAAAATCAAAATACGACTTTACCGTTGAATTCCTCACCCTCAAATTAGCTAGGGGTAAATTTTTGGGATTTTTTGGAGCCCATTTATTCATCCAAATTATTTTTAGGAAATTGGGTTAATTAAAAATCAGAAAATAATTAAAATCCATTTTGTATTTCTCCATTCTCCCTCCTGCGCTAGACACCACCTTACCCTGTTCGGCACCCCATCGCTCCCATGCTAACTTGAGGTCCTCTAAATTGAGAGTATTTGAGTGCAAAAGGGAACCCGTTACAGTTTTCGCATAGGAGAAATCACCGTCGAGCGCTACAGCACACTGTAGCGCTTGGCTCTCTGCCTGGGACCGCTCCAGCACACCGCAGTGCCCTCATCTCAAGTTAACTATTTGGTAGCATGCTGTAGCACGCCATAGTGCATCGTAGCATGGCACAGCACACCGCAGTGCCTGGCTCTCGACCAGGGGGCGCTACAGCGCGTCGTATCCCCTAGCTCCCTGGAAACATGGTGTCATAGCGCGTCATAGCTCTTGAAAGCATTGCCATGTGCCATAGTGCTGAAATCCACTGTAGCACGCTGCAGGGCCTGAAAGCACTGCGATGCACTATAGCACCCATGCCTCAGGTTGAAGAGCGTCGTACATGCCGTAGTGCTTGGATCTCGGCTAATAGGTGCTACCGTGCACCGCGGTGCGTCGTATTACGCCGTAGCACCTAAAGCTCTCTAGAATTGCCCGGATTTGTGATTTTTTACATTTTAATGACTTTAAAAAGACTCTAATGTGGCCAAAATATATTAAAACTAAAATAAAATTTAGTAAAATCAAGCATTGTATGAATTTGGAGGTGAATTTCAATGGGTAATTTACCATTTACTATAAATAGTATGTCTTAAATCTCTTAACAAATTACTTGAATGTTTTGTGCCAAATAAAAATAAAAACGTTGGAATCTTTGATTGCTTGTACGACCAAGCAGAAGTTAATAACCAAATTGTATGGAACTTAAGTGCTTTAAATTTTTAACCAAGTGCTACTCCCTTTTGTGTTTGATTTAAGATTTGATTAGCCTTAATTACTTATTGTTTTAATCAATGTGATGCTTATATATGTTAGAGAACTTTAAGTTTGATTTGGACATCCTGATTCAATTAATTTGACAATAATCAATATCTAACCCTAAGAACCTTAAGAATTGATTAAGTTAATCAATACTTGATCTTGAACTTGAAGTGAACACCAATAATGCATTAATAATTCACTAATTTTTCATTGATCCTTAACTAAACAATTGATCTTTATTTGGTTAAGTTAGGAGTTAAACCCTGACTTGTCTTAATTAAAATTTAAACCTTAATTACCTTAATTAATTAATTTTGATTGAAAGACAATTTAACTTGCATAATTTCAATGATACATCTTATTTGACATTTTTCTTAACCCATTGAATTAGAACTGCTTAGATTATTAAGGAACTCATGTGATTTAGTATCTGGACATATATCTTAAGATCCATGATTTTCTCTTATTTAAGACTCTTAGCATGAGATAATCCATAAAAATATACCGATTTATAATATGAGCAACTCTTAAAAATATTCTTGATTGTATCCCATGATTGTAGCATATGTGTTGATCAAATGTGCTTACCCATGTGATCTGATCAATTCAAACTTAAGAAGAATAAGAATTTGTGAAATATAAGATTTAATTATCCTTTCTTATTAGAAGTGTAAAATTATTATCATCTTGCCTTCGGTTATTAATGTAATAATTGTTAATGCTTAACAATTGATATGACATTGAGGTAGGAAGATCTTATTCTTAAAACTTAAGGAAGGAACCTATATGCTCCTTCTTAGTCTTATATGCTTGGTATTGAACCCTTGTGGTAGGATAACCTAAAATATGTAGAATGCATTTAACCCAAGTGGTAGTAACCTATATTGAGTGACCTTTTGGTCACATCCTTGGAACTTTGTGTAGGATTCCCCTCAATGGAGTAAAGAGTCAATGTTTTGATACTCCTTAGTTATTAAATAGAATTATTATAGCCCAGATTGTTAGTTGGATATAATAGTGTATGTCTATAGTGCGAAGTCATTTTTACAGAATTTAAGATTGGTTAAATCACTCTAAGTAGAGTTGTAAATACTCAATCTTATCCTATATGATTGGATAAGTGCAGTTCAGTGACAGACTGTAAATACACGTCCGCGCTTTCACGCAAGTGTATGTGGTCTGAAGTAATAAGTGGAAAGTGTGACTTTTTGGGAATTTATCGAACCACATAGAATTGGTTGATTTGTCACTAAAGTATATCTATTCTCACTAATGTTTAAGCTATAGTATGTATTGGTTGGTTGGTCTAAAATTAGCACAAATATTCACTTAGTAAAATGGCAAGTTAAGGAAAGAGGAGAGTTGGGACCATCCCACATGCAATGCTATAATACTCATGTAGATTTGTTTCTCAAGCTTTATCATTTAGTTTAATTGAAATCAAGTGCAAATTATTGTCCTTTAGTCTAGCTCAAAGGCTTACAAGTTCAAATCTCGTGCACAAAATGAACTCATACTCGGTTCTACTTTAGCACAAAGATTCTTGCAAGATTCTTGAGATTTAAAGTTAATTCATTTTCTCTTTATTCAAGGAGAGTTTAAATTTTCTTAAATCTTAGGATCTCACAAGCATTGATTTCCACTATGAGCATCACTCGCATCTCACATAGTTGAAATGAGAGAATCACATGTTGGGCTCAATGACTATGTCACTTAGTTCATAAGCACTCAACTCTTCATTACTCAATCTCAATTATGTGGAGCTAAGGAGCTCATTTAGTGGGTCTTAGCATCACTTGCATTAACTCTTTCGTTGAGCTTAGGTTGAGGTGCATTGAGCTCAAGAACCTTCTCACATGGTTCTAAGCTTTCATGCACCAAAATCTAGCATCCAACCTATGGTGAGCTAAGAAGCACAAGACAATTAGATCTTGGATTTTTTTAGTTCTTTTCTCATAAATACATCAAGACTAATTAGATGAAAATTTCTTAGTAAGGAATAAAAATCACAAATACAAACATTCATGCATCAATATTATATCATGCAAATTGGGACTTCATCCCAACCCTCCCCAAGGGGAGTTTAGCTACTCATTACATAAGAAAATAAGGAAGACACATATATAGATAAAGACCCTTTCATGGTCAACTCAAGAAAAAATGCAAGATTGAGTTTAGAAGATACTAGGAACACTTTGTAGAAGTTCTCCGGAAGTCTTCTTCTCCTTCTAATTATCCTCTCCTTAGGTAGCTAGTGCTGCACTCTTTCTCTTCTCCCTTTGCAAAAGCTTGCCTTGCCACCCTTGGGAAGTTCTCTCTTCCTTTGGCTCTCCTCCTTACTTAGTGGATTCTTGCTGAAATTTTGAACCCTCCTCTAGTCAAGAGGAGGGGTATTTATAGGAGGGGGGGGGGGTGGGGGCTGAATTTCTCCCTTCATTTGCAACTAGATTATCCATAAATAATTCTGATTTCATCATTGCAATATTTTTCCATTAATGGTGAGGTGACAAAAATCTCATTTCTTTACCCAAAACATAAGCTCAAAGCTTCCCTTTTTTATCAAAAAAAATGGCTGCTAGCAGGAAAAGGTGGCTGGAGTCAAAATTCAGGATAGAGGTCATGTCTCTAGCCGTATTAAATATAGTGTCTGGGCAAAAATTTGGCAGGCTGCTGTAGCGCGCTGCGGCATGCTTTAGCATACCCAGGTCCCTAGCATAATAGCCAAGTCCCCCGTAGTAGACCGCTGCAGCGTGCGATCGTGCGCTGTAGCGGGAAATTCCATGAAAAATACTGTTCAATTAGTTCTTTTTCCAGATTTTATAGAGAGAAATATTTCTGCGGTCGACCGCTGCAGCATGCAACCGCGCACTGTAGCAGTAAATTTTGTGAAAAACACTACTCAATTAGTTGGGCGGCCCGATTTATATAGCCAAGTCCTCCGCGATAAACCGCTGCAAGCGCGCGACCGTGCGCAGTAGCAGGTGAATTCCGCAAAAAACACTATTCTATTCATTGGGCTACCCGATCTATAAAGTCAAGTATTTTTGTGGTAAACGCTGCAGCGCGCGATCGCGCCCTATAGCGGTGAATTCCGCAAAAAACACTATTCAATTAGTTGAGCCCCCATTTAATAATCATAAATATTTCCGCGATAAACAGCTGCAGCGCGCGACAGCGCTGTAGCGGTGAATTCTGCGAAAACGTTATTCAGTTAATTTTCATAAAGTCTAGATATTTCCGCCGCAACCCACTGCGGTGCGCGGTCGCGCGCTGCAGCGGTTTTTCTTTAGTAATTTTTTAAAAACCTGCAAAAATGCCTTAGAACTTCTTTGAATTCCATTTCCCTGAAAAAGATAGAAAAAATTAATTTTAGGAGGAGCATAAAGATCTTAAATAGATGAATTTTTCCCTTTATTTAGATATAATTTATGGATCATCACACCCCCACACTTAAATTCTTGCTCATCCTCGAGTAAGCTCAAAATGATATACTTTTTCTATTTTTGGAGGGATGAAAGTCACAATAATGTAATCTAAAATAGGTATAAGTAAAAATATGTGCAATGGCAGAAATGAAATGAACAATGTAGCAATAATAATATTTTCAATTGAGTCACTAAAGTGGTTGAGTCACTAAATCTCTAAATGTTTGGATTTTTAATGCTTATAATAGGTGAATGGTTCAAAACATTTGGACTGGTAAACTAAAGGTATGGTTTAGAGACTCCTAGAGTTGTGCCATTTGTGCTCCTTCTTATGCATCACAAAGATAAAAAGTTTGAAGGAGAGATATTTTTCTCCATCCTTTCTCATTTTGTTCATTTGGGAGAGATATTTTTCATCATCCCTTTTTTTTTCCATAAATATTTTATTCTTTTCATCCTTAGGGGAGACATTTTTCTTCATCCCTAACATCTTTGTGACCATGAAGTCCTACGGGAGCTTAGCACACTCCATTCAGAATCCATACCATAGTTTTTTAGTTTTAAGTCCTAAGCCTTCCCCCACACTTAGCTCAAGCACTTATTTAAAATTTTCAGAGATTTAGATTTTCCTCCATTCATTCCTCACTATTAACATTTTATTGCATATATTTCATTCAATCCTTTTTTGCTAACCATTCTTTTACTTATATTATCTTTGAATTTTTACATTTTTGTGATTTTTATTGCTTTTGAAAAATTTAGAAAAGTTATGTCAATTAAGAACAACTGATAAATATGGGAATATAAAAATTCATAAATTGAAATCTCAAAATGAAAACAAATAACAAAAGGATAAAAAGTAAAAAAAAAAATTAAATACAACCTAATTAGTTATTGGGTTGCCTCGCAAAAAGCGCTTGTTTTAGTGTCTCAGCCTGACACAGGAAAGATCTTATGTGATTCCTTCATCAGGAAGGTCTTCAAGGGTCCATCTGCCCTTCTCTTAAAGGACTCCATCCTCCAAGTATAACTTCAGACGATTTCCATTCACCTTGAAATTGCTATTATTGGAGGCAACTTAGACAGCTCCATGAGGAAAAACTTTAGTGATGGTAAATGGTCCTGTCCAACGTGATTTTAGTTTTCCAGGAAAAAGTCTTAATCTAGAGTTAAAAAGCAATACCTTCATTCCTAGTTGGAGGTGCTTAGGTTTAATTAGCTTATCATGCCATTTTTTATTCTTTCTTTAAATGAAATAATATTAATTAAATTATATATATATATATATATATATATATATATATATATATATTAAATATGGGATTTCCTATCGGGACCGCGGCAAATCCGCTGCGGGGTCCCGACAATGGCGAATAAGGTTGTGCCAATAGATGCATTAGCACGCATCCTAACACACCTAATCCTATGGCTCGTATCACCCATGTCGTGATTTAACCCTATTCGTTCGATCAGCATCTCCCATCCGATGCTCAAGATCTAATTTGCGCTTCTGTTATTCAAAGGCTGCATCAGACTGTCTATCACCAACGGCTTCGTAGATCAGATGGTGGAGGCAGACCCGAGCGCTGCTCACCTTCGTCTTCATTCGACCGCTGACCCAACAGAGAAGATTTGCTCATACAAGCCACATCGACTTGGTCTACCACTCCTTTGGCCACATCTTCTAGACTATTAGACTCTCCCGATTCTAGTAAGGTGGTGCTTATCAGGTCATTGGGACCTGCTGGCCCAATTATGGTGGCTCGAGGTACTGTCCCTGCCCGTGCCTGAACTATGAATTCTAGCCATGGTATCCACCCCTGGACCTCCCCCTCACCTATAAATACCCTCAGCGTATCTCAGTGATCCTCTTTGCTCACTGAGATCCACAAATTCTTCCAACTGAAGCATCTAGAGCCCTTGGAAAATTCCGACATCCCCATTGTTGCGTACCACTAATAGAGGGCCCATCTGGTGTTCAGACCCCCTGTGATCCTGTGTTGCTGGCTTGGTGAGCTCGGAAGCACCTCAATCTCTCTATGTCACTGTGATTCCTCAATCCAAGTACATCCACTAATCCCTCTTTCTATCGAGCTGGTCTCAGCTCGACTCATGGTTATTTTACCCTAGATGCTATGTTAGGACCTTCCCCTTAACCTCCTGTAGGCAGTTGAGAGTCTAGAAGTAGCTGGCAGTGGACCAGAGGGCAAATTCACCGTCTAAGTGTGCACCACTAGTTAGCTTCTGGTTCACCTGATCACTGCATTTCCTCAAGCGATTAGCTATCCAATTGGTGCTGGAACCTCTCGACAATGATTGTAGACCCATATTGATGGTTGGGTTCGATCATATCTATCGACTCAACTGAAATCGATTGACTCATCATTGGCTCCCATCTGCGTTACACCATGAGTAATACCCTCGTCATCTAGAGCTCCCCAGGACCTCACGACTCATCCAATCGATTCTCCTTTGGCCTCTGATTGTGTAGGAATAGACCTCAACTCATGGCATGGATGCTGTGAGGAGAATTCACTCCTCACAAGTGTGCTTTGGGGAGATACCTTGGTCGAGTAGCACTCCAGTGATCCAGCGCCTCCTAGACTGGCTTCATAGTTCATTCGACGCGTCTAAGGCCACTGATGGTGTAGCCATCGAGATTGTGGCGCGGCATGGCTGGAGTGCGAAGAATTTCACGGTGAAGGAAAACCCTAGGAATCGGGGTGTCAGAGAAATGTCGTGGAGAAGACGAATAGTGCGGGTCGGGCCGGATCCCGTCCCACGCGATTTGTATTTTGGGCCGACAGCAAATTAGTATTTATTGAATTAATTTCCTTAAGGAAATTAATTTAGTAAATCAAAACCTATGGTTTGATTTAAATAAAAATACAAAATAAAATTGTTAAATAACTTTGATTATACTTATCTAAATGGTATGATCCAATATATCATTTTAATCAAAAAAATGCAAGGAACCATAGTATAAAATAAAATCAAACATCCAATGGTTAGATTTTAAATTATTGCCTAATCGTTAAGTATTCTTATTTAATTCTTAGTTAATTCATTAAATGCCCAAAAATATTGATTAAAGTCTCTAGTTGCTCATAAGACCATAAAAAACCAATTTAAACTATTAAAGATAATTTAAGAATATTAAATTTGCTAATCAGCTCTTAATTACCCTAATATATGATTAGTGAATTAAGCCTTAGATTATCCCTTGATTTTGGTAAATCTAGTTCCTAATGTCTTATTATGTATAGTAGAGACTATAAATGTGTTTGGATATTCCAAGTATGCATTAATTCCCTTAATCACCCTAATTGACCTTAAAGTGTGATTAATGATAATTAAGCTAGTAATGCTACCAAACCCTAAGAAAATGTTTAATCTACTTCACTAATCAATATGGATCTCACTAAAATAGACTTGAATGATTTAAGATGATTAAATCTTAAATTCTCATCTTTAGCCTTAAGAGGGGTATTTTAGTCATTTTGATCAAAAATAGGTTAAAGCACCCCTCAAGCCCTGAAATTTCAGTAAAATGTCTCTAGTTAATACCTTAACACCTTTCTGAAATCTTATGTTAGAATTTTTAAATTAAGTGAAGAAATCTTAAATTAGTTCTTATTAGGATCTTAAGATCTTAAGAGTACTCAAAACCACTTCCTTAAGAAAGCAAACCTAAATAGCTTTAATACTAAATCTTTAGTTTAATTACCTTATTAAGTTGATTCACCAGCTGCAAATCTTAAGTAGATATTCCTGTAAAATCTTAACTCTAATTCTTAGTTGAGATCTATTGTGATCAAACCTTAGATCTTAGATCTTAGACTTTAGATCATCCAAATGAATTGAATCATCTTCTTTGGACTTCCTTAATTTATTTATTGATTAATCCTTTTGAAACCTCCATGTTGGTATAGGCTTACTTCAATCTATAGAATAATGCCATTATCCTAAGGATTGAATATAGATCTTAGATTCTTAGTTCTTAAATAATTATTTTGTCTTATAATACTAGAATAACCTTTCATTAAGATCTTAGTTTCTAAATCCTTCAACTTATATGATTTTGCACATTTAGACTATGTTTGAGTGTGAACCCTAGATCCTTATTAAGGTATTACCTTAGATTCAGGAATTGAACCCCATATGTGGAGCTTGGATCCAAAATCCTTAATCTTGATTTATATGATCAAGATTTTGGTTAATTGAATAAATAATAATAACTAAGTCATTAAATTATTTACTTTAACCCTTTATAGTTGTCATTTAATTTGAATTAGAACTTGTTAAGTTCTAATATTAACATTAAGGTCGTATTCTAGGATTTGTACTCGATAGCTGGATATTGGAGATCCTAAACTTGTATCTTCTTAGAATAGTTTGATTTGGATAAATTAGACAGCAACAAACATCACATATGTCTAGTTGAGTCTCTTACTTACCTTGATTTTAATTAATATACACACTTTGAATATTGAACCTTGTTCATTGAGCATATTAGGAGAACTTAGGATATGGAAGATACATCCTAAGTTAGTATTTGTAAAAGCATAACATTCACTTAGTTTTTTAGTACATTCAGTCCAATAAGGTATGTCCTAGCTTAGTCTGCCTCCTCAATTCTAGTTTTATTATAGAATAGACTTAAACCTAGTCCAGTGCATGGCTAGGATGGATACAATTCTTATTCTATAAGTTCAACTCGTACCTAGCTCTGATGATGCAATAGGATGGACACATGTTGAACTCTCTATTCAGAGGCCCTGTATGGCTTTTTTCTATTATGGTAGTACTATGTCTTAGGCTTACATTTACTTCAGTTCAGTATCAATGCTTATTTTGCTTTGCCACATGCTTCAGTGGCCTTACTTTTTGGTGCTTTCAGTTGGTTTGCCACATATTTCAATGGTTTTACTCTTTAGTTCATTTATGCTCTTAGCTTACTTTTGCCACATGCTTTAATGGCCTTTTATATATATTAAATATGCATGCTTGTATATATGTTCTTATTAACAAGTTAATAAATATTTGTTTATTTAGGATGCTAGTTTTGTATATTCATTTTAGCACCTTTCAATACAGTTTGCTATTATAAAATCAATATGTCTTCATGTGATCATAAGCATGTTAGGATCAATTTATTTCAGTACTTGCAGATTTTTTGCTCTTTAGCCTCACCTTATTTAGTTTCATATTTTGTACATACTTGATGATTAGTTATAAATGAATAGTTTATAGCCATCCTATTCTTTATAGCTTGATACACTCTATATTACTTGCATATTTAAAGTAGTTAGTGTGATATCTTTAAATATTCAGCTCACTTAAATAGCCTAAAATATACTTAGACAATATGTCTAACTGTAACCATTTTCTTTTGTTGGCTGGGGCCCTGGCAGTTGTAATACTGACAAATGTCAGATTTGGAGCTGTTCGTTAGTGGTTCTGCAGGAGAGGAGCCGGTGCAAGAGGAGGATCTTCCTACTGTCGTTTAGTTAGATTTTCCTTTTTTTGCAGTGAGATTGAGAGATCTTTTCTTTCTTTTAATTGAGTCTGTAATAATTAAATTCTGGATGCATTTACTTTCTGCATTTTGAACTGAGTTACTATTTTTTTACTCTTCTATACTATGTTGTGATGTGGATGTTATATTATACTATTTACTACTTCTGCCACTATCATTTGTATTGATGTATGTTCATAGTTCCAGGTGACAAGTCCTTGGCTAAAGGCAGGTTGGGTCCTACCGGACTTTACTTAAGTTGGGGATTTTCCATAGTTGGAGCTCTGCACTCCTCGTGTTTATGTTAATATCAGTACTAGCATGGCCACGGAGGGTATAGGGCCCCATAAGTGGATGGAGGGCTTCATTCCTCCATCACCTAGGAATAAGCTAAGGATTAAAGTGAAGCAATAATGGTGGCTTATGGATGGAGAATTGTCCCTCCAAAGAGAGCCAGAGGCCAAGCAATTATAATTAGGGTCTCTATGTTAGGGCCAATCCCTGATGGGGATTTTGAGCTCTACTGAAGTGTCTCGGCATACTGATGGAGCTCCTATTAACCCAAGTCATGGTATGGCTTATGAGCCGTGAATTTGACCGATTAGGGTTACCCTAATCGGCCATATATCAGGGAGGCTGAGTCGGGGACGACGCCACTGTGCGGGTCGAACTAACCCGTGACCCTCATGGTGCAACAGTGGCGGGTCCTCAGGTCGAGCTGACCCATGTCTTTTGTTAATGAACTTTACCCTTTTTAATTTAGTTATATTCTGATTTAGAAATTTCTTTCCTTAAGAAAATTAAATGGAATATTAGAAATTTATTTTGAAAAATGCAAATTAAATTAATTGATTAACTTCTTATCAACTTTTCCAATCCCAATGAAATTATATACCATTCTGATTGGAAAGTCATATGGAATAATAATATACAAAATAATTTAGGTTTCTATGTATGGATTTTCTAATTATGCCTAATTACTTCAGAACATAATTAGGAAAGATTAGCATGTATACTTAGTGAAATTACATGATTCAAGTTTCATTATGCTTCTTATGCCATGTAGAATGCATGTGCTAGGTAGATTAATTTTCTAATTTATATTTAGCTAATTGGGCCATAATTCTTGTATTGCATGATTTGTGAAAGTTAGGGTTTCTACTTAATCGAATCTTATAAACTTAATCTTTTATTGTTCTCATAAATACATAGAACATAATTACCAAGTTGTACCAAATTTAGATTGTTAATTTTGTAACTAAGCGCTAATCTATTTTAGCTTGATTTAGGAATTGATTAGCATTAATTACTTTTTGTTTTAATTAATGCAATATTTATATGCTTCAATAATTGTAGTATGCATGTTAGAGAACTTAACTCTGATTTGGACACTTGAATAATTGATTTGGCAATAATTATCACTTAAACCCTAAGATCTTAAATAAATGTTTAATTAAGTCTATAATTGATTTAACATGGAATTTGACATCAATAATGAACAATAAGCTTGCTAGTTTTCTAATGGATCAATTTATATGCAAATAGACCTAATTTGGTTAACTTGGGGTAGAAGCTTTAACTTGATTAGATTGAGTCTTTAACCCAATTAATTTGACTAAGACACTTGATTTGGATATTTAAATCTTGCATTTTCCAAACAATCATTATTGATTTGCCATTGATTTTAAACTACTAAAGTAGAAGAATTAAGATCTACAACAAACTCATATGGATGATCGTCTGAATTTAACCTTTAGATCTTTGATTTTTTTCATAAGAAAGATCATTAGAATAAACTAAATTATAAGATAATAATAATTTGTAAAATGATCAATTCCTAATAATTCATATGATTTTATCTCATAATTGTAGTATAAGTTGTGATCAGATGGGTTACCCATCTAATTTGCTTAATCTAGTTTAATGTATTAAAGATTGTAGATTTAAAAAGAATCTTACAGTTAAGACTATACTTGTATATGTCATTGCTTAGAATTTTAAGATAGAGAATTTAATTGTTTAATTTAATCAATTGCAATACCTTTTAATAGCTAAATTATTGAGGTAGGAAGAGCTTATTGTCTAATTTTGAAGTATAAGCTTAGATGAACCCTTAATATCTTTAGAGTTTGATCTTTAATCATAGTGGTAGAATAACTTAAAATTTTTAAAATAAGACTCATTGTTTTGGTTGTATCCTAAGTTGAGTGACTCTTATGTTACATCCAAGGAACCTATGTGTAGTACTCACTGCAATGAGGTGTGGATTCATTAGTTTGTAAGCCTTTATTTGTAAATAGAATTGGTAGAATGAGATTCAGTAGGATTATCAGAAGGAAGTTATTGTGCATATCCATAGAACTAGATCATGTCAATAAGAGATAGAATGGGTTGATTTACTCTGAATGGAACTGTAAAGTATCGGCCTTATCTTATGTGACTAGATATGTATAGTTTGATTCAGGATAAACATCCCAAGTTCAAGGGTGTTATATGTAGGGGACTGAACAACTCCGTTTGAGAAAATAACCAGTAACAAGGATACTATCACTTATCTTAATGCATAACGATTAGTTCAGTTAAACAAATTCAGTATTTCAAGTTACCTTTCTTAGTACACCATAAGTTATGTGACAGACTATAAATACATGTCTGCGCTCACACGCAAGTGTACGTGGTCTGAAGTAATAAGTGGAAAGTGTTAATTTCTGGGAATTTATCGATCCTCAGAGAATCGGTTGATTTGGCATTAATGTGTATCTATTCTCACTAATGTTTAAGCTACAATATATTTGGATGAGTTGGTCTAAAAATTAGCACAACAATCACTAAGAAAAAAGAGCAAGATGAGAGAAAGAGAAGAGTTGGGACCATCCCACATGCCATGATATAACAATTATGTATATTAATTTCTCAAGCTTTATCATTCATTTTAATTAACATCAAGTGCACATTGTTTTCCTTGAGTTTAACTCAAGGTCTTACAAGTTCAAATCTCGTGCACAAAATGAACTCACATTCGGTTCTACTTCGGCATAAAGATTCTTGTAAGATTCATTGGATTTATATTTTAAACTTATTCTCTTGATCATGGAGAGCTTGATTAGTAAATCTTAGGATCTTACAAGCATTGATTTCCACTATGAGCATCACTCGCATCTCACATAGTTGAGATGAGGGATTCATATGTTGGGCTCAATGACTATGTCACTTAGTTCATGTACACTCAACACTTCCTTCCTCTACCTCAATTATGTTGAGCTAAGGAGCTCATTTAGTAGGTCTTAGCATCACTTGCATCAATACTTTGGTTGAGCTTAGATTTAGGTGCATTGAGCTCAAGAACTTTGTCACATAGTTCCAAGCTTTCAAGCACTCAAAACTTAGCATCCAACCTAAGGTGAGCTAAGGAGCATAAGACGATTAGTTCTTGAACTTTTAATTCTTTACTCTTATTCCATACTCAAGACTAAATTAGATAAAGTATTTCTTAGAAAGACATTAAGATAACAAAATAAATTATGCTTGAGGAAAATATTCATACATTAATATTACATCATGCACATGGGACTTCACCCCAACCCTCCCCAAGGGAGTTTAGCTACTCATTACAAAAGAAAAGAAGAAAAATACATACATGGATAAAGACCCTTTCATGATCAACTAAAAAGAAAATACAAGACTAGAGTTTAGAAGATACTAGGAACGCTCCTTTGGAAGTTCTCCAGAATCCTTCTTCTCCTTCTCAATATTTCCTTCTTAGGTTGCTAGTGCTGCCTTCTTTCTTCTCCTCTAAAGCAAGAGCTTACTTTGCCATCCTTTGGGAGTTCTTCTTTTCCTTGGCACTCCTCCTTTACCTAGTGGATTTTCTTGGCTAAAATTGTGAACCCTCCTCAAGTCAAGAGGAGGGGTATTTATAGGAGAGGGGTTGCCTTCTTCTTCTTTATTTCAAAACCAACATTTCCATTTAAAATTCTAAACTCATGATGGCAAAATCCTCCATTGATGGTGAGGTGACAAATATCTTAATTTGTTTACCCAAAACATCACCTCAATACCTTTTTTTTCAAATAAAATGTTGCAGCTACAGGGAATGATGGCTGGGCGCAAAGTTCAAGATAAAAGTCATGTCCTCAGCCGCAATAAATGCTGTCTAGAGAAAATGTTTGGCGGGCCGCTGTAGCGTGTTGCGGTGTGCAATGGTCTTTAGCAAATTAGCCAAGTCCCTTGCTGCTGTGCATTACCGCACTTAAGCATTGGTAGATGTCCCGCTGCAGCGCGCTGCAGCGGGCCATTTTGCATTTCTACTGTTCAATTACTTCACTTTTCAAAAAATATTTCTGCAGCAAACCGCTGCAGCGCGCGTCCGCACGCTGTAGTGACTCAATTTGTAAAAAATATTGTTCAATTAGTGAGCAACCTATTTATATGGTTTAAATAATTCCGCTGCTGACTGCTGCAGCGCACGATCGCGCACTGTAGCGACTAATTTTGCAAAAAATACTGTTCTATTAGTTGAGCAACCTATTTATATAGTTTAAATAATTCCGCAGCTAACCGCTGCAGCGGGCGATCGCGCGCTGTAGCGACTCATTTTGTGAAAAATATTGTTCAATTAGTTTAGCCCCCCATTTATAAAGTTTGAATACTTTCATTGCAGACCACTGCAGCGCGCGACCGCGTGCTGTAGCGGCTAATTTTGCAAAAATTGCTGTTCAATTAGTGGAGCCCCCCATTTATAAAGTTTAAATAATTCCACTGCAGATGTTGCAGCGCGTTGTAGCGGATTTTCTTTAATAAAAATTAAATCTTTCCAGAAATGTCTCAGAACTCCCTTGTAAGCCTTTTCCCTGAAAAAGATACAAAAAATTGATTTTAGGAGCATCTTAAAGATTTGAAATGAATGAAATTTCCCTTTATTTTAGATATAATTTATGGATTCATCACACCCCCACGCTTAGATTCTTGCTCGTCCTTGAGTAAGCTCAAAATAATTTTTTTTTCTATTTTGTAGGGATGAAAGTCATAACAATATAATTAGAATATGTATAAGTCAAGATGTGTGCATGGCAAAAATGAAATGAACATTTTAGCAAATTTAATGTTATTACTTGTGGCAATAAGGTGGTTTAATCAAGTAATCTCCAAATTTTTAAATTTTCAATATTTGAAATTAGGTGATGGGTACAGTCGTTATGAACTTTAGACTAAGAAAGTGGTCAAAGATTTTGATAGTTGTGTCATATGTGCTCCTTCTTATGAATCATAGAATTTGAAGGAGAGATAATTTTCTTCTTCCTTTCTCATTTTGATCAATTGGGAAAGATATTTTTCATCATCCCTTCTTTTATAAATAATTTGCTCTTTTTATATTTAGGGAGAGACATTTTTCTTCATCCCTAATATATATTCTTTGTGATCATGAAGTCCTATAGGAGCCTAGCACACTCTTTTTTAGAATATGTGCTACATCTTTTAGTCCAAGCCCTATGCCTTCACCCACACTTTGTTTAAGCATTTATTTAAATTTTTGGAGATTAGATTATCCTCCATTCATTCCTCAAGTACAACATTATTTTGCTTATAATGCAATTAATCATTTTTGTTTACGTATTCTTTTACTTATGTCAAATTCGATTTTTACATTTTCATGATTCTCATTTCTTTTGAAAAATTCAGAAAAAAATATGTCAATTAAGAACACCATAAAAATGAGGGGTTAAGAAAATTCATAAATTAAAATCTCAAAATAAAACATACTAAAAATAAAGATACAAAAGAAAAAAAGAAAAATTGAAAGAAAAGAGTAAATACAACCTATTTAGTTATCCTCTTGTCTTTCTTCATCCCCCTCCTCTACATACGCCGTCTCGGTAGGGTAGCGCGTTTCTAGAATGGGAGCTCCGATAGGAGGCCTCGGCAACATGGAGGCGTCCGGTCCACCTTGCAAGCTCCAATCATCAAATATCATCCCAAGGGCTTCGTGGAATTCATATGGGAACTTGCGCTGTTAGCCGATCTCCTATTTGAAGAACCCCATATCAGTTGCAAGAGCCTTGCTAAGCTCCGCATGCTGATTGTGAAGGCGCACCAAAAGTTGGTTCGTGAGGCGCAAGTCGGAGGTGCAGATGCATCCCCTATTTTTTATTTTTTTGGGGGGGGGGAGGGGCGTTGGGTTGCCTCCCAATAAGTGCTTAGTTTCACGTCCTTAGCTAGACTCACTAATGATCAATTTGTAGGATCTGGTGGTTTCCTTTTCCATAAGCTAGAGATGTTCGAGTGAGCACAACCCTCATGGTGGCTCGAACTCTCATCATCTTCAACTATTAATAAAGGATCCATTTTTTTCAGTTTTAAAATTAGGGGGAGTATTTTTCTTTCACTTCCCTAATCGCATTATTCTCTTTTTTACTCCTTCCTCGCTCCCCCTTTCAGCGAAAGGAGTAGAATAGCCATCAGAGTGTTTCTCTTGAATTATGAGGTTTTCTAGAACATCATTGACCCATAGCCTCTCTTCTCTAACCCTTTTTCTCACTTCATCCTCCATCTCTTTCTTTTTAAAGATAGTAGGCATAAGATCAATCATTTCCATTCTTCCTTTAACACTCATGCTCATTATACCACAACTCACATTGATGACAGCCTTCACACTCATTAAAAAGGGCCTCCCAAAGATAATCGTGGAGTTTTTGTTCCATTAGTCCCATTCACACACCACAAAGTCAGTTGGAACTATAAAATTCCCTAATTCAATTATGACATTCTTTATCATTCCTAGAGGGGTAAAGGATTCTAGATTAGCAAACTCCAAAATCATCGAGTTATATTCCATCCCTTCTACCTTTAAATGTTCATAGATGTGGTAGGGCATAACATTTACTGAAGCACCTAGATCACACAAGGGATCTACAAATACTCCATTTCTTATTATGCATGGAATGCTCAACCTCCCTGGATCTTCGCATTTTGGGGCGGTTAGCTTTTCATGGTCATTCCCTTTCCTTATTTCCAACTACTCTAGTTTAAAATTTGTTGATTCTCTTTATTCATTCCTTCTAATATATTTTCAGAATGTATCACACTCACCAATTCCCTCGGGTTTATTTCAGTTGAACTGGCTAAAGCCCCTTGTTGTCAAGAGGTCAGCTACTTGGAGATTTGCCCTAATTGTGTCTCTATATTCCTAAAGGAGGCTTCTATTCAAGCCTCCTAGCATGTTATGGTGTACTCAATGCGGCACATGAATTGGGTTGTTTCGGCTTTGAATGAATTGAAGGCCCCTTCTAAATTGTTTTGATAGTTGTTATTATTGTTTCCATAGTTCATGCCTTACTGGTTGGATGAACTCCCCCCATATTGATTAACATTATTATTATTACTCCAAGAGAAATTTGAGTGGTTTTTCCACCCTAAGTTCTATGTGTTGGAGTAGGGGTTGTTCGTCTAGTTATTATTTCTGAGGTAGTTTACCTATTCAGTATTATTTTGCACGAAGGGGTTGTTTAAATTACAACTCTAACTATTATGCCTATCCCCGCACAACTCACAGTGCACCTCTAAAACAACATTGACATTCATTTGTTCTATTCTTTCATTTAAGGCATGAATTTCTTGTTAAAGAGCGGTTATTTGGTTAGATTCGTTTACTTTCACGGATTCCTTTTTCAGCCTTTCAGATGGCCATTGGTATGCATTATTGGTCATTTCTTCCAAGGGGTCGTAAGCTTCCTCTTGGGTTTTCCACTAATAGAACCATCGACGGCTGCATCAATGAGTGTCCTCATTGGAGCGTTCAAACCATTGTAGAAGGTTTGCACTTGCATCCAAAGAGGGAACCCATGATGTGGGCAACGCCTGAGGTACTCCTTAAAGCGATCCCACCCATCATACAGAGTCTCACCTTCCAACTGAGTGAAGTTGGAGATCTCAATCCTCAACTGTGCAGTTTTAGCCAGAGCCAACTCTTGGCTCTATTTCTCAGAGAGAAAGGAAAATGCCGCAATTTAACTACGTCTTCGGAGACACCGTTAAATATGAAGGTATCACATATTTCAAGGAAAATTGAAATATGTGAGTTAGGATCTTCAGTGGCTAATCCTCCAAACTGATTATTTTGCACCATAATCAGTGTGCAAGGTTTGATTTCAAAGTTGTGGGCTTCAATGTTTGGCCTTACAATTGCATGGGGGATTTCCCAAACAGTGGGTAGTGCATAGTCTCTAAGTGCTCTTCCCTTAGGCTCTTCAAAATTTTCTATGCAAGTATCCATAATGGCTTGTTGGTTTGATAGGTTTCGTTCTCGCCTAGCTTGTAAGTATGTTCTTCGGAATCAAAAAAATATTCAGTATAAACTCTTTTACTCATACAACTAACAATATGGCTTATTGAGAATGGCTTAGTAATATAGATCAAACAGTTTTCCAGAAATAAAATAACTAATTTGTAAAATGTAGCTTTAATAATTACAAAAAATGTAAAACTACTAATATATGCAATTAAATGCTTAAATCGCTAGTTACTTATAGATTGTCCTTAATCCAAATCAAGTACCAATTCCCCGGCAACAGTGCCAAAAACTTGACAGACTGTAAATACACGTCTACACTCACACGCAAGTGTACGTGGTCTGAAGTAATAAGTGGAAAATGTTAATTTCTGGGAATTTATCGATCCTCAGAGAATCGGTTGATTTGGCATTAATTGTATCTATTCTCACTAATGTTTAAGCTACAATATATTTGGATGAGTTGGTCTAAAAATTAGCACAACAATCACTAAGAAAAAAGAGCAAGATGAGAGAAAGAGAAGAGTTGGGACCATCCCACATGCCATTATATAACAATTATGTATATTAATTTCTCAAGCTTTATCATTCATTTTAATTAACATCAAGTGCACATTATTTTCCTTGAGTTTAACTCAAGGTCTTACAAGTTCAAATCTCGTGCACAAAATGAACTCACATTCGATTCTACTTCGGCACAAAGATTCTTGTAAGATTCATTGGATTTAAATTTTAATCTTATTCTCTTGATCATGGAGAGCTTGATTAGTAAATCTTAGGATCTTACAAGCATTGATTTCCACTATGAGCATCACTCGCATCTAACATAGTTGAGATGAGGGATTCATATGTTGGGCTCAATGACTATGTCACTTAGTTCATGCACACTCAACACTTCCTTCCTCTACCTCAATTATGTTGAGCTAAGGAGCTCATTTAGTAGGTCTTAGCATCACTTGCATCAATACTTTGGTTGAGCTTAGATTTAAGTGCATTGAGCTCAAGAACTTTGTCACATAGTTCCAAGCTTTTATGCACTCAAAACTTAGCATCCAACCTAAGGTGAGCTAAGGAGCACAAGACGATTAGTTCTTGAACTTTTAATTCTTTACTCTTATTCCATACTCAAGACTAAATTAGATAAAGTATTTCTTAGAAAGACATTAAGATAACAAAATAAATTATGCTTGAGGAAAATATTCATACATTAATATTACATCATGAACATGGGACTTCACCCCAACCCTCCCCAAGGGAGTTTACCTACTCATTACAAAAGAAACGAAGAAAAACACATACATGGATAAAGACCCTTTCATGATCAACTAAAAAGAAAATACAATACTAGAGTTTAAAAGATACTAGGAACGCTCCTTTGGAAGTTCTCTGGAATCCTTCTTCTCCTTCTCAATGTTCCCTTCTTAGGTCGCTAGTGCTGCCTTCTTCCTTCTCCTCTAAAGTAAGAACTTGCTTTGCCACCCTTGGGAAGTTCTTCTCTTCCTTGGCACTCCTCCTCACTTAGTGGATTTTCTTGGCTAAAATTGTGAACCCTCCTCATGTCAAGAGGATGGGTATTTATTGGAGAGGGGTTGCCTTCTTCTTCTTCATTTCAAAACCAGTATTTCCATTTAAAATTCTAAACTCATGATGGAAAAATCCTCCATTGATGGTGAGGTGACAAATATCTTCATTTGTTTACCCAAAACATCACCTCAATACCTTCTTTTTCAAATAAAATATAGCAGCTGCAGGGAATGATGGCTGGGGACAAAGTTCAGGATAGAGGTCATGTCCCCAGCCGCAATAGATGTCATTTGGTCATTAGAAGATGTCCCGCACTTGATCATTATAAGATGTCCCGCTGTAGCACGCTGCAGCGTGCCATTTTGCATTTCTACTGTTCAATTACTTCACTTTTCAAAAAATATTTCCGCAGCAAACCGCTGCAGCGCGCGTCCGCGCGCTGTAGCGACTAATTTTGCAAAAAACACTATTCAATTAGTGAGCAACCTATATATAAGGTTTAAATAACTCTACTGCTGACCGCTGTATTGCGCGACCGCATGCTGGACCGGCTCATTTTAGAGAAAAACACTGTTCAATTAGTTGAGCCCCCATTTATAAGTTTAAATACTTCCGCTGCAGAATGCTGTAGCGGGCGACCGCGCACTGTAGCGTCTCATATTGCAGAAATTACTGTTCAATTAGTTGAGCCCCCCATTTATAAAGTTTAAATAATTCCGCTGCAGCGCGCTGGAGCGGATTTTCTTTAATAAAAATTAAATCTTTCCAGAAATGCCTTAGAACTACCCTTGGAAGCCTTTTCCCTGAAAAAAATAAAAAAAATTGATTTTAGGATCATCTTAAAGTTTTGAAATGAATTAAATTTCCCTTTATTTTATATATAATTTATGGATTCATCATTATGTTTCCAATCAGAGTGTTTAACAACTTTGTTGAGGAGAATAAACTATAATAAGGATTTTATCACTTATCTTTATGTGTAACGATAAGTGCAGTTAAATAAACTAAGTGTTAAACTACCTTTCCTAAAATCATACCCATCATGTATATATACTTCCTCCATGCAATTATTTAGGGTTTAATTATAATGAGAAATCATAATAATTCAGTAGACTTAAATCTTATTCTAGATTTTTATGACTTCAAATCATAGAGCTATTAATGCCTTAGCATATCACAAAAATCAAAGCAATTAATGCTTCTGTGGCCTCACATAATTAAATCTGATTTCATTTTTGAATTCCCCACCCCCAAATTAGCTAAGGGTGAAATTTTGGGAATTTTTGGAGGTCATTTAGGCACATTTTGGATTTAATTTAAATTGGTTCAATTGTAATTTAGGGTTTTAAACAATTCATAATTGCAAATTTACCCTCTTCCAACGGGCACCATCCGAGCCATCCATTCCGCGGATTTAATCCAATGGCCCGCGCCTTCGATTGGATCCGTCTCATCTCGACCGTTCCGCGGTTCTGAGATCTTGATCCGACGGCATCTAGGTCTCCTTCTTTAAGTATCCCCGATCGCCCGTTCTATCCTCAGATCTAATCCGATGGTCGATGCAGCCTCCTCATGCGGACATTAGATGTTGGGAGATCTGAGCCATTCCACGTCAACTGGCGATCCATCAAACGGCCCTGGCAACCCCCGCAACTGTGGATCGTCTTCCTCCCAAGCTCGCGCCCGACAGCCGAATCATCCCATACAGCCACGTCCTCCAGCCAATCTGCCACTCCTGTGACACGTTAGGACGACCATTGCGACCTTGCCCTAGCCTCCCTAGCACTCTCAGCCAAGCTTGAGGCCCGGTCCACACCAATTCTGGCAATTGAGGGAGCACCCTCGGGCCGAGCCTAAGCCATGGCTCCAGACCTCGATAGCCACCCTGGACCTCTGTGGAGCCTATAAATACCCTTGGGACTTCACAATGAGTCTCTTTGCTCACTGTGAATCCCCAATTACCTAGCTGAAGGCCTGCTGGAGCTCCCATCACTCGGTGATTTCCCGGCATCTCTGGAACTTAGGACTACTGATAGAGGGCCTGTCTAGTGTTCAGACTCCCTGTGAACCTTTGTCTGTCATCCAGGAAGCTCGGAGGCACTTCAATTCCCTCGGCCGAGCCTGTGACCTTGACTTCAAGTACAGCCTTCTCCCATGGATTCCTTCGATCCATTTCCTCGTATGTCTCTTCATTGAGCCTCTGGATATAGCCTAAGGAGCTGTAGCCACTTAGGAAACCAGTTGTAATTGTCACCTGGGGCTACGCTAGCACAAATCGATCATATCGATTGATTGAGCCAGCGGCCGAGCCATGGATGAGTCCGAGTATGGACCCAGTGATCGGCTATGCCCCAGGTTATGAAACCTTAGGGGTTCGACTTGCCTCACCCCTGTGAAGGTGTAGGTCTCGAACCCTAGCTGATTAATGGCCTCTATGAGGAGAATTGTCTCCTCACAGTAAGCCTGAAGCGCCCGTATCAAAGGCGTCCAGGGTGAGTAGCACCCCATCGATCCAAAGGGATACAGATGGGGGTTCTTAGTCCAATCGATCCGTCTCGACCCCAGAAATGTGTAGGGATCGAGTTGAGCCGCAGCCATCGTCCGAGCACTGAGAATTTTAGCGCTGAGCCCTACCTGGGACGGACCCGTCGAGAGGAAGAAGACGATCCATTTTGGGTCGGGCCGACCCCGACCCATGTGGTTCTGATTTTGTGCCGCGTCTATTAGTTAATTATTGGAAGACATTTTTAATGGTTATGCATTTAATTAATCAAATCCTATAGTTTTAATTTAAATAAAAATACAGAATAAATTATTTAAATAACTTTGGCTATACTGATCCAATTGGTAGGATCCAATATACCATTTAAATCAAAAAAATACAAGGAATCTAAATATAAAATAAAATCACAAATCCAATGGTTGGATTTAAAATAATTCCTTTATCCTTTTTGTTTTTAATTAAACCATAATAAATTTAATTAATAACCAAATTAATTGATTAAGGGCTCAGATTGATCACTTAATCCTAAGAAACTTATGTAGACCATTAAAAGTAATTGAGGAACCCTAATTGTCCTAATCACTCCTTAATCATCCTAATTAAGGATTTATGAATCAAACTCTAAATTAGTCTCTGATTTTGGGTAAGTTAGTTCCTAATGCCATATTAAGTCTATTAGAACTTAAATGTAAGGTTGGATTGCCCTATAGTGCCTCACTAATCACTCTAATTTGCCTAAAAATGTGATTAGGGTTAATTAGCTTAATTAGATTGTCAAAACCTAAGATAAGGGTGTTTCCCACTTTATTAATCAATATGAAACACATTAAAACAGATTAGATTTAATTTGGATAACTAAACCTTAAAATCCCAATTTTTGCCTTAAGAGGGGCATTTTGGTCATTTTGACCAAAATGAGCTTAAATGCCCCTTAAACCCTGGTAAATTCAGTAAGCTACCCTTAGATAGATTATAAATGTTTCACTAAACTCTTAGACTAATAATGTTGATCATGTGGAAGTTATTTAAGAAATCTTCAATTAGCCTTAATTAAGACACTTAGACCTTAAGTGATCATAAGGAAGTCACTTAGCCCTAATATTTGAATCTAATGATTTTAGATGTTAAATTTTAGTTTAATAAACTCAACTAAGTTAGTTTATGAGCTTAAATTCTAAAAGAGACATATTTAGGGAAATCCTAAGTTAGAAAACTAGTTAAGTCTAAAGTGATCAAATCTTAAATCCTAGATCTTAGACTTTAGATCTTCTACTTGAATCAAACTATCTCCAATTGAAATTCTTAAATGATTCATTGTTTAATCTTTTGAAGCCTTCCATGTGGGTATAGGATGATTTAATCTATATGATAATGAAATTATCTTTAAGATTAAATATAGATCTCAAATTCTCAAGTTCTTGATTGATTATTTTATCTTATAATCAGTAGAATAACCTTTCACTAAGTTTGTAGTTCTTGGATATTTTAGCTTACAGGATTCTTTATCCTTAACTTAGGGATAGAATGTGAACCCTAAATCCTTAATAGGACTTTTTCCTTGGGTTCAGGATTTGAACACTAAAGTGGGGTTTAAGTCCAGAATCCTTAAATCTTGATTTACTTAATCAAGATTTAGGTAAGAGAGTAAAATATTAATAAATGAGGTTGTTGATTTATTTACTTAAACCATATAGTCATCACATGATTTTGAATTAGAACTTGTTAAATTCTAATATTAACTTTAAGGACGTAAATCTGAGATTCTACTCGATAGCTGGATATTGGAGATCCTAAACTTGTACCTTTTCAGAGTAGCTAAATTTGGTAATTAGATAACAACATATATCATGTAAGTTTAGATTAAGTCCCTTGCTTACTTTGATTTAATTTGCTTGGCATACCTTGGTTATTGAGCCTTATTCCTTGAGCATAATAAGAGAACTTAAGATATGGATGATACATCTTAAGTTAGTAATTGAAATGTATATCATTCAGTTCTTGCCTTGCTTGCAATTGGTACAGTATGTCCTAGCATAGTCTTCCTCTTCAGTAATAGTATTGTGTAGAATTAACCCAGGCCTAGAGGATTGGGATGGCCTATTGGCTGGGTATTGATTGATATTTCTGTATTGGGGGCCTTGGATGGCCTATTGCCTGGTATGGCAGTACTATGTCTTAAGCTTATTGCTACTTAAGCTGGATTGTTCAATATCATTTTATATTTTACTTTTCCATATGCTTCAATGGCCTTACTTTCAGTACTTGCTTGTTTTACGACATGTCTCAATGGCTTTGCACTATATTACTTGCCTTGCATTCACCACATGTCTTAGTGGCCTTTTTCTTTTATTAGCATATTGTATGTATACTCTTATGGCTTACTTTTGTATATTGGCATGTCTAGGATGCTAGAATTATATGTTTATTTTCACCAATGGTGCCCTTTATGTACTCAGCATGTGTTAGATACAATCATAAGCATGTTAGGTTCAGAATTTGTATTGTAGTCACTGTTGCTTTTAGCTTTAACATCACCTTTTCTATTTGGTATTGTATGTTACTTTCCATACTAGTTGTTGGCTATAAATGGATAGTTTATAGTTACCTATTTCTTTCATAGCTTGTTGCACCCATTATTGTTCGCATGTTTAGATAATTTAAATGTGATATCTTTAAGATAATCAGTTCATTAAAATATCCTAAAATGTACTTAGACAATTGTCTAACTATAACTGTTTTGTTTTGTTGTCTGGGGCCCTAGCATTTGTGATACTGACAAATGTCAAATTCAGACTTATTCGTGGGCGGTGTTGTAGGAGAGGAGTAGGTTCAGGAGGCGGATCGTGTTGCTGCTGTTTAGATAGATCTTGCCTTTTTATTTTAGTGAGATTTAGAGTCATTTTTCATTTCCTTTAAAACTCAGTTTGTAATAATTAATTATGATTGTATTTCATTTCTGCATTGTGATGAGTTACTATATTGTCTATTTTCCTTTCTACTATGTTGTGCTTATGGATGTTACTACACGCCTATTGCTTCCGCCACTTTGATATCCGTATGTATATTGATGAATGTTTGTAGTATTCTGGTGACAAGTTCTTAGCTTAAGGCAAGTTGGGTTTTCACCTAATTTTACTTAAACTGGGGATTTGCCGCAGTTGGGGCACCATACTTTCCATTGTCAGTACGGGGGCCCCATAGTTGGTATCAGAGAGCACGATAAGGTGTCAGAATGGGATCTATGATTCCTTTCTACTTAATGGACCATTCTTCTGAAGTACAAATATCGATATATAACTAACATCCATAACACAGTAGTACCAGTAACTTTCTGCAAAATGTAGAAGGAGAATACTCCCATCCTAATAAGTTAGTCATCTTGAGTCTAACAAAAACATAATAAAATTCTGTCCTCATAGTCGAATGAATTTTGGAGAGTCCGATGTAGACTATCTGCATGCTTTCAAGACAACTGGGAACTGTAGCTTCAAGTGGAGGCAGGAAAGCAACTGGCAGATTGAAGGAGTTTCAGTGAAAGGGATCTTGGTCATAGAGAAACTTCTACAGCAAGCAATATATCGAGGGCTCAACTTTCCCATATATGCACAAGAATGGTTGAGCCGAGTGAAATCCATTCTAATATACATAAAGTGTCCTGAGTCACTTTATGTAGATATTGTGACTGACCTGATGTTGGATTACGCCGGAGTCTGGTGGTATGACACTATTGCGAGGCTCGAGAAGAAGCGTAAGAGAAAATGCTAGGAAATAACTTTTGAGGATTTTTGTATAGCCTTTAGGGCAGAATACATTGATAATGTCTGAGTGCTAGTTAGGATAATTATCAACTTATTCTCAACAGCCCTAGTAGACTTACAGTTTTGGCATTGTAATCCTTTATTTCTATAATTAATGAAAGATTTTGATTTCTCTTCCTTAGAGTCAATTCTGAGTTTGTCTTCTTTTCTTAATTAAACTAGAACGGATTTTGAATCACCACTTACCATTACTACTATCAAGAACACCGTCGCTTCTAGTTGTTCTAACGATGAGGTGGCTCATCTGCGGGCTATGGTAGCAACTCTGTTAGAAAATTATGCTAAACGGGCAATTATCGTACAGAAATTACTAAGTTATTGTGCAACTCCACAAGCAGCTTCTTCTTCACATCACTCAGTGGATAATCTCCTTCACAATTTTTTGAGTATAAGACCTCCAACCTTTGGTGGGAACTTGTCACCAATAGATACAGTCGACTGGCTGAAGGCTGTGGAAAAGGACCTGATTAGTCTGAAGATCCCGAACTCAGAAGCCGTCCATCTCACCACCCACCTGTTCCATGCCGAGGTAGAATATTGGTGGGAGGAAGTCAGGAATACCCAGTTTGTCAATTATGAACTAGACGACATTCCCTGGGATGCATTTGTGAAAACCTTCAAGGCTGAATTCATTCCCCCATCTGCACAAAACATTATCGCTGACACGACCATAAGGTTGACTCAAGGGAGTCATTCAGTCACTGAATATGAAAGGAAGTTTCATAGGTTGATCCGCGTTGTGCCAGAAGTCACTCAATCTGAATCAGCTAAGTGCCACAGTTTTGTCTATTGACTTCGAGATTCGCTAAAAAAACAAATCGTACCACTCTGCTTAACTAGCTTCTTCAAATTAGTGGAAACATCTAAAGTATTTGAGCACCACCAATCTGAGGATAATCTCAAGCGGCAGGCACAAATGACCCAGAACCCACAAGAAACCTTCAAGAGGCACAGGTCTAATCCTGCGAAGGTCTATCAGCTAGAAGTTGCACCGACCGCCGAACAAATTCAAAGCTGTACCAAGCCTCATTCGTATGGAAAGTGTTACCACTTTGGCCATAAATGCTACAATTGTGGGCGTACGGAGCACAGGTTCTGCCACTGTGATTACACAAAAATAGTAGATGGAGTTCCAATGAAGCCCCATCAGATGATGCAAGTATTTAGGGCAACTCCGCTAAACTGGAGAGAGCCAAAACTGGCTATAATTACAGGACTTGCTTCTGAAGTTGCTCCCACGTAGTCACCAGTTCCTAACTCTCAGAACTATTCCTGAAGGCAGACCAACAATTGTCCTACTGGTCCTGCACGAGTATATGCCCTACCTCCTATTGAAGCTGCTGAAGATAACAATGTGGTTTCAGGTACACATCTTTGAATTTTTCCCTTGATAATTGCATTGTTATACTCTCACTCCTTGCAAATCATTAATGTAATTTGTATGAACTAGGCACACTTTATTTCAACAACCAACCTTGTAACGTATTATTCGATACCGGTGCTAGTCACTCGTTTATCTCTGAACGATTTGTTAATAACCTTAAACTTCATGCATGCAACTTAGCACAAACATTGAGTGTTGGACATCCATCAGGAATTCAACTAAGTGCCCATAAATTTCGTAACATCAAAGTCCCGATAAATGATCCAGAAATCCATGCCAAGCAAATCATCCTGCCAATAGCAAACTTTGATATCATCCTTGGGATGGATTGGCTCAGCGACAATAATGCCGTGATAAACTGCCATAAAAAGAAAGTCACGCTCCACTCACAGGGTAAGCCCAAAATGTTTGTAGGAAAAACTAGCACGCAGTTATCCTTAATAAATGCAATTAAAGCTGAACAGTTGATTGTTAAAGGTTGTAATGCTTACCTAGTTACCATGATGGGAGAAATAAAAGAAAGTATCTCTCTTTCTGATTGTAAGGTAGTCAAAGAATTTGCTGATGTATTTCTAGAATATTTGCCTGGTGTACCTCCTTTCAGAGAAGTAGAATTCTATATTGAATTAATTCCTGGTACCCAGCCGATATCCAAAGTGCCTTATAGAATGGCACCTAAGGAGCTTCAAGAGCTCAACGAGCAATTGCAAGAGCTCTTGAGTAAGGGCTTGATCAGGCCAAGTATGTCTCCTTGGGGAGCGCCAATTTTATTTGTGAAAAAAAAGAATGGATCTATGCGTATGTGTATAGAATATTGTGAACTGAATAAGGTCACCATAAAGAATAAATACCCACTGCCTAGAATTGAAGATTTGTTTGACCAGTTATCCGGAGCCATTATATTTTCCAAGATCGATTTAAGGTCTGGATACCATCAACTGTGAGTAAAAGAAGATGATGTAGGGAAGACTGCTTTCCATACTCGTTATGGACACTTTGTTTTTTTGGTGATGTCATTCAAACTCACTAATGCACCATCAATCATTATGGATTTGATGCAATAAGTGCTAAAACCGTATTTGGACAAGTTTGTGATCGTCTTCATTGATGATATCTCATTTATTCAAAGACTCTAAGAGATCATGAAGAACATCTGAGGTTAGTACTAGAAACTTTGCGCGAGCATCAACTGTATGCCAAGTTCTCCAAGTGCGAGTTCTGGCTCAATTCCATTGCATTCTTGGGGCACGTAGTCGATGCTCAGGGTATTCGAGTATATCAGAGTAAAGTAAGAGCTATTCAGGACTGGGCTCAACCCAAGTCTGTCACTGACATTAAGAGTTTCCTGGGATTAGCAGGATACTATAGGAAGTTTGTTAAAGGCTTTTCCCAGATTGCTTTGCCGTTGACTAAATTGACTCAAAAGGTCGTTCTGTTCATTTGGAGTCTAGAATGCGAGAAAGCATTTCAAACTCTAAAAGATGCACTTTCTACCGCTCCAGTTCTTATTTTACCTAAAGAAGGTTTGAACTATCAAGTATATATTGATGCCTTTGGAATCGGTCTAGGTTGTGTTTTAATGCAAGAGGGTAAGGTAATTGCCTATGTCTCTCATCAGTTAAAACCCCACGAGCGAAATTATCCAGTTCATGATCTTGAACTTGCACCCGTGATATTTGCCTTGAAAATTTGGCGTCACTATTTGTATGGAGTGCAGTGTTCAATTTTCACTGATCATCAAAGTTTGAAGTACATCTTCACCCAAAGAGAGTTGAATTGCTGCCAGAGACGATAGTTGGAGCTCATCAGTGATTATGACCTCAGTATCCAATATCACTCAGGAAAAGTGAATGTAGTGGCCGATGCTCTTGGCCGTCGTGCTACTTTAACCTCTGTGGTCGCATCCAATTCTTTAGAACATGAATTTCGTAAGCTCAGAATTTCTCTGATCAGTGGTGATATGTTGAGTTCGTTATTAGCAAATTTTAATGTGGAACCTACTTTCCACCGAGATATCTCTATCTCGCAAACCAAAGATGACGGGTATCTGAAATTCAAAGCAGATATTGAAGGTGGTCTTCATCATGAGCTGCAGTTGTGGAATGGTGTAATTTATCAAGGTAATCGATTGTGGATTCCTAAGTCCATGCATCAAGAAGTGTTAGTCGAAGGCCATAATTCTGGATACCATATTCATCCAGGCTGTACTAAGATGTACCAAGACCTACAACAATCATTTTGGTGGCTAGGTATGAAGAAGGATGTAGCTGACTTTGTGGCTAAATATTATGCCTGTAATTTAGTGCAGGCCGAACGCTAAAGACCTGGTGGTCTTCTGCATCCATTAAATATTCTTGAATGAAAATTGTTCGATATATCTATGGATTTTGTCATGGGATTGCCTTGTGCAAAATCAGGTGTCGATGCAATCTGTGTGATAGTAGACCGCTTAACTAAATCAGTGCATTTTCTTCCCATTCGTCAAACTGATTCTATAGAGAAGTTATCAAAACTCTACATCAAAGAAATTGTCAGGTTGCACGGGATTCCAAAATCAATCATATCCGATAGAGATAACAGATTTACTGCCAAGTTCTGGAAAGTTATGCATCAAGACCTGGGTACTACTCTAGCCATGAGTACAGCCTTTCTTCCTCGAATGGATGGTCAGACTAAGAGAGTAAATCAAGTTTTGGAAGATTTGCTTAAGTTCTGTATTCTTGATTTTGCTAGTTCCTAGGAAGATCACATCCCATTAGTGGAATTTGCCTACAACAACAGCTTTCAAGCCAGTATTAAGATGGCTCCTTACGAAGCGCTATATAGTAGAAAATGCAGTACTCCGCTAGCTTGGTTAGAAATAAGAAGCGTTCAACTCTTTGGTTCAGAATTAGTTGAAGAACCTAGTAATAAGATCAAATTAATTCAGCAGAGAATTCGTTCAGCTCAAGATCGTCAGAGCAAGTATCATGATTCTCATCACCGTCTCCTAGAATTCAATGTGGGAGATTCTTTTTATCTAAAGGTCAGCCCAATGAAAGGTGTCTTCAGATTTGGCATAGCTGGGAAACTTAGTCCCCGCTATGTTGGACCTTTTAAGGTTTTGGCCAAAATAACTTCATCTGCTTATCGGTTAAATCTTTCTGATGGCTTTGCAGCTGTTCACAACGTATTTTATGTATCATCATTAAGGATATGTCTCTGAGACCCTTCTCATCTTGTTCAACTTATGGCAGTAGAGATTCAACCTGATCTTTCATATGTTGAAGAACTTATCAGAATATTAGCTCATGATCAAAAGTAGCTAAGAAATCGATCAATTCATATGGTCAAGATTCAGTGGAAGAATCGATCCTTGGAGGAATCTACCTAGGAGAAAGAGGCGGATATGCGTAATAAATATCCACAGCTCTTTGCAAGACCAGGTATTATTCTTCTCTTTCTCATCTATTGTACTTAGAACTTGTTCTGTCCCAGTAGTATTCTCTTCACTTGAGTGATGTCGGGGACCACATCATTCTTAAGTGGGGGAGTCTGTAACAACCCTAATTGTTATCTTAGCTATACTAAGATTAATTAAGCTAATCCAAGTTTTGATTTTGATTCAATTAGATTCAATGGGTCATTCAAACCTAACCCTAGAAGTTTGGAATCAATCGGAGCTAAAATAGTAAATTTGGCATTTTGGACTATTTTTAAGCCCTGAAAAATACCTAAATTAAATTGATTTCTAAACCCAAATCTGATTTCATTTTTGAATTCCCCACCCCCAAATTACCTAAGGGTGAAATTTTGGGAATTTTTAGAGGTCATTTAGAAACATTTTGGATTTAATTTAAATTTGTTCAATTGCAATTTAGGGTTTTAAACAATTCCTAATTGCAAATTTACCCTCCACCAACAGTCGGCCGATTCCCAAATCGCGGGCACCATCCGGGCCGTCCATTCTGCGGAATTAATCCAATGGCTCGCGCCTTCGATTGGATCCGTCTCATCTCGACAGTTCCGCAGTTCTGAGATCTTGATCCGACGGTATCGAAGTCTCTGTCTTAAGTATCCCCGATGACCCATTCGATCCTCAAATCTAATCCAACAGTCGATCTAGCCTCCTCACGCAGACGTTAGATGCCGAGAGATCAGAGCTGTTCTGCATCAACTGGCAATCCATCAGATGGCCCTAGCAACCCTGCGACTGTGGATCGTCTTCCTCCCCAGCTCGTGCTCGACAGCTAAATATTCCCGTACAGCCATGTCCTCCAGCCGGTCTGCCACTCCTGTGCCACATCAGGAAGACCATTGCGACCTTGCCCTAGCCTCCCTAGCACTCCCAGCCAAGCTTGAGGCTTGGTCCACACCAATTCTCGCAATTGAGGGAGCACCCTCGGGCCGAGCCTAAGCCATGGCTCCAGACCTCGGCAGCCACCTTGGACCTTCGTGGAGCCTATAAATACCCTTGGGACTTCACAGTGAGTCTCTTTACTCACTGTGAATCCCCAATTGCCTAGCTGAAGGCCTGCTGGGGCTCCCGTCACTCAGTGATTTCCTGGTGTCTCTTGAGCTTATGATTGCTGATAGAAGGCCCGTTTAGTGTTGAGACCCCCTGTGAACCTTTATCTGTCATCCAGGAAGCTCGGAGGCACTTTAATTACCTCAGCCGAGCCTCCGACCTTTACTTTAGGTACAGCCTTCTCCCAAGGATTCCTTCAATCCATTTCCTCGTTTGTCTTTGCATTGAGCCTCTGGATGTCTCCTAAGGAGCCGTACCCACTTAGGAAACTAGTTGTAATTGTCGCCTGGGGCTACACTAGCTCAAATTGATTGTATCGATCGATTAAGCCAGCGGCCGAGCCATGGCTGAGTCCGAGTAAGGACCCAACGATCGGCTGCACCCCAGGTTATGAAACCTTAGGGGTTTGACTCGCCTCACCTCCCTAAAGGTGTAGGTATCGAACCTAAGCTGATTAATAGCCTCTATGAGGAGAATTGTCTCCTCACAGTAAGCCTGAAGCGCCCGTATCGAAGGCGTCCTGGGTGAGTAGCACCCCATCAATCCAGAGGGATCCAGATGGGGGTTCTTAGTCCATTCGATTCATCTCGACCCCAGGAACGTGTAGGGATCGAGTTGAGCTGCCGCCGTCATAGGAACGCCGAGAATTTCATCGCTGAGCCCTTCCTAGGACGGACCCGTCGAGAGGAAGAAGATGACCCATTTTGGGCCGGGCCGACCCCGACCCACGCAGTTCTGATTTTGGGCTGCGTCTATTAGTTAATTATTGGAAAGCATTTGTAATGGTTATGCATTTAATTAATCAAATCCTATATTTTTAATTTAAATAAAAATACATAATAAATTATTTAAATAACTTTGGCTATATTGATACAAATGGTATGATCCAATATACCATTTGAATCAGAAAAATATAAGGAATCTAAATATAAAATAAAATCACAGATAAAATGGTTGGATTTAAAATAATTATGTAATCCTTTTCTGTTTTTAATTAAATCATAATAAATTCAATTAATAACCAAATCAATTGATTAAGGCCTCAAATTGCTCATTTAATCCTAAGAAACCTATCTAGACCCATTAAAGTAATTGAGGAACCCTAATTGTCCCAATCACCCATTAATCACCCTAATTAAGGATTCATGAATCAAACCCTAAATTAGTCTCTAATTTTGGGTAAGATAGCTCCTAATGTCATATTAAGTCTATTAGAACCCAAATGTAAGGTTGGATTGCCCTAAAGTGCCCTAATCTCACTAATCACTCTAATTGGCCTAAAAATGTAATTAAGGTTAATTATCTTAATTAGGTTTTCAAAACCTAATATAAGGGTCTTTCCCACTTTATTAATCAATATGAAACACATTAAAATAGATTAGATTTAATTTGGATAACTAAACCTTAAAATCCCAATTTTTGCCTTAAGAGGTGCATTTTGGTCATTTTGACCAAAATGTGCTTAAATGCCCCTTAAACCCTGGAAAATTTAGCAAGCTACCCTTAGATAGATATTAAATGCTTCACTGAACTCTTAGATTAATAACGTTGTTCATGTGGAAGTTATTTAAGAAATCCTCAATTAGCCTTAATTAAGACACTTAGACCTTAAGTGATCCTAATGAAGTCACTTAGCCCTAATATTTGAATCTAATGATTTTAGATGTTAAATTTCAGTTTAATAAACTCAACTAAGTTAGTTTATGAGCTTAAATTCTAAAAAATACATATTTAGGAAATCCTAAGTTAGAAAACTAGTTAAGTCTAAAGTGATCAGATCTTAGATCCTACATCTTAGACTTTAGATCTTCTACTTGAATCAAATTATCTCCAATTAAAATTCTTAAATGATTCATTGTTTAATCTTTTAAAGCCTTCCATGTGGGTATAGGATGATTCAATCTATATGATAATGAAATTATCTTAAAGATTGACTATAGATCTTAGATTCTCAAGTTCTTAATTGATTATTTTATCTTATAATCAGTAGAATAACCCTTCACTAGGTTCGTAGTTCTTGGATCTTTTAGCTTATAGGATTCTTTATCCTTAACTTAGGGATAGAATGTGAACCCTAGATCCTTAATAAGACTTTTTCCTTGGGTTCAGGATTTGAAAACCAAAGTGGGGTTTAAGTCTAGAATCCTAAAATCTTGATTTACTTAATCAAGATTTGGGTAAGAGAGTAAAATATTAAAAAATTAGGTCATTGATTTATTTACTTAAACCATATCATCACATGATTTTGAATTAGAACTTGTTAAGTTCTAATATTAACTTTAAGGACGTAAATTTGAGATTCCACTCGATAGCTCGATATTGGAGATCCTAAACTTGTACTTTCTCGGAGTAGCTACATTTGGTAATTAGATAACAACAGATATCACGTATGTTTAGAATTAGTCCCTTGCTTACTTTGATTTGATTTGCTTGGCATACCTTGGTTATTGAGCCTAATTCCTTGAGCATAATAGGAGAACTTAGGATATGGATGATACATCCTAAGTTAGTAATTAAATTGCATATCATTCAGTTCTTGCCTTGCTTGCAGTTGGGAGAATATGTCCTAGCATAGTCTGCCTCTTCAGTAATAGTATTATCTATAATTGACCTAGGCCTAAAGGATTGGGATGGCCTATTGGCTGGTTATTCATTGATATTTCAGTATTGGGGGCCCTGGATGGCCTATTGGCTGTATGGCAGTACTATGTCTTAGGCTTAATGCTACTTTAGCTGGATTATTCAGTATCATTTTCTATTTTGATTTGCCACATGCTTCTGTGACCTTATTTTTAGTACTTGCTCATTTTGCCACATGTCTCAGTGGCTTTGCACTACATTACTTGCCTTGCTTTCGCCACATGTTTTAGTGGCCTTTTTCTTTTATTAGCATGTTGTATGTATACTCTTATGGCTTACTTATGTATATTGGCATGTCTAGGATGCTGGAATTGTATGTTTATTTTCAACAATGGTGCCCTTTATGTACTCAGGATGTGTTAGATACAATCATAAGCATGTTAAGTTCAGAATTTGTATTGTAGTCGATGTTGCTTTTAGCTTTAACATCACCTTTTCTATTTGGTATTGTATGTTACTTTCCATACTAGTTGTTGGCTATAAATGGATAGTTTATAGTTACTCATTTCTTTCATAGCTTATTGCACCCATTATTGCTGCATATTTAGATAATTTAGATTTGATATATTTAAAATAATCAGTTCATTAAAATAAACTAAAATGTACTTAGAGAATTGTCTAACTGTAACCTTTTTATTTTGTTGGCTAGGGCCCTGGCATTTATGTTACCGACAAATGTCAAATTCAGACTTGGTTGTGGGCAGTGGTGCAGGAGAGGAGCAGGTTCAGGAGGAGGATCGTGCTACTACTGTTTAGGTAGATCTTGCCTTTTAATTTCAGTAAGATTTGTAGTCATTTTTCATTTCCTTTAAAACTCATTTTATATTAATTAATTTTGGATGTATTTTATTTCTGCATTCTGATGAGTTACTATATTGTCTGTTTTCCTTTCTACTATGTTGTGCCTGTGGATATTACTACTCGCCTATTGCTTCCTCCACTTTGATATATGTATGTATATTGATGAATGTTTGTAGTATTCTGGTGACAAGTTCTTGGCTTAAGGCAAGTTGGGTTTTCACCTGATTTTACTTAAGCTGGGGATTTGCCGCAGTTGGAGCACCGTACTTTCCATTGTCAGTACGGGGGCCCCACAGGCTATCTTTCCTTTGGGGTTGAGTTTCTGCAGTTCAATTCATTTTATTGTGCAGATATTCAAGGAGGTTCAACAGTCCTTCCCGGGTAACGCGTCGTTTTGCTGCCAATTTTTAACTCTTTTGTGCGTGGCGACGGGATGAGGAGTTACAATTAATCTCCCAAACTATAACACACTTTGAACTTGGGATGTTTATCCAAAACTGAATTGTACATATCTAATTACCTAGGATAAGACTGAGAATTTATAGTTCTATTTCAGGGTAAATTAACTAATTCCATCTCTTACTAAATAAATCAATTCTATAGATATACACCATTATCTCCATCTGATAATACTCCATTGTGGTGAGTTCTACAAAAATGCTCCAAGGAGGTGACTTAAAAGCTACATAACATAGGATACTACCACAAGGGATAATCTCAATCTAAAATCAATAGGTTATTCTACCACAAGGTTTTAAGATCAAATATCTAAGGTATTTAAGGTTCATCTGGGCCTTTTCATTAAAAAAATTAGACAATAAGGTGTCTCCTATCTCAAGAATTATCCTACTTAAGGCTTAGACATTTAATTGATTATCATTACATTTTTAGTATTCATGGTACAAGAAGGCACAATCATTACAAGTCAAGTTCTAATATATGAACTCTAATTACCATTACCATTTCAATCACATAATTTAGACACTTGAATTAAGGTATGTAAATCTAGTATTTGCAACTTATTCTAATATTAGAATAATGGGTTAAAATCAAATAATTTATTTAAAGTTAGTTGTAGCTTTTATATTTACTAAATGAGCTTGGCCAAATTATCAAAAGGCGCAGGTCAGCCTGGCCCGATAACCTCTAACTGTCGCACTGCATGGGTCATGGGTCGGCCTGACCCGCACAGTGTTTTATCCCTAACCCCTCATCCTCAATGCTAAGAGAATTAGGGTTTGGGTTAGGAGACAATTACGGAGTTCCCCGGCCATGCCACGGCCCTAATTTGATCCCTACACGATCTGTGGACCGAGATGCTTCAATTGCACTACAAAGCCCTCTGTGAGAAGGTCAGAGTCACCCGAACCTTACTCACTCAAATCCTCCATCAAGGAGCTACTATGGGGATAAAATTCTTCCCATAGAGGCCATAATTCCACTGGGTCTCAATTCCAACACATTCATGGAGGTGAGATAGATCAAACCCATAAGGTGGTTGGGTATGAGGCACACCCAATTGTTGGGTCCTTACAGACTAAAGTGGGTGCTAGCTGATTAATCAATTTGATCGATCTGCGTTAACCCATTCCCTTCGAATGATTGCTAAGAGTTTGACTAACCTAATTGAGTAATCATAGAGCGATTGAAAGTAATGCTAAGCCTACTCAACTTGGCATGATGGAAGGGTACTTGGATTGATAGTTGTAAGCTCAACTTGATCAACTGAGGGGGATCCAGGGTATGGCTGAGCTTCTAAAGGCAGATAGGGGACTCAAACTTCAAGTGCTGCCCCGTCGCCATGCGCAAAGAGAAGTAATTAATCGACGGTGGAGCAATGTGCTACTCGGGAAGGCATAACCCATCTTCTTGAATTGCTATAATTAAACCACTGAAGGCTGCTGACTCAACCATGAGAATGGCCGAAAGCTAATACTTATGATAAGAGTAGTACTTATCATAAGTATTAGGCTAATACATATATTGGATTATAAATTTAAGATGAGGAATCCAACATGTATAATAATATCAGCATTTTCTATATGCCGATCACATCACAATACAAAGTATAAGTAATATATAAATAGAGTGCAAAAGCAAAGCATACATCCAGAATACATTCATCACAAAAGCTAAAATAAACTTTCATTCAGAAAAAAAAAAGAAAATACATCCATAAATTATTACAAATAATTTACTGAGATAGTGTTGAAATAAAAATAGAAAAAAATAGTAAGGCTGAAGGGGGGTTTCACTAAGGCTCCATGAACTCCTCCTAAATATCCTGAGAGTCCACCTGGCCTGGCTCAACATGCTACTTAGGATCTGGCAAATTGCCAGATCCCCAAAGTACCAAATGTTAGACAATAAGTCTAACATATCGAAACTAATCTAAACACTTCTAATTATTTACATATAATGGCAAATTAACAAAGCTGCAGAAGACTGTAAAAGTAACTGAATAACTGAAATTGTATAAAACTAAAGGTAAAGATGACTGTATATTCTATACTGATAAAAATAGTATATGATCTGAAACTTAGTAAATAACATGTAAACCTATGCTGTGTGCCACTATAATAATGCATCTAAATATACCATAATACTATATGCCATTGATATACAACTGAAATATCACTGAACTACTATGAGTCATACGGTCCAATGACTATATAGATCCTATTGGGAAATACAGTTTACTATGACGCCGACGCATCCTGAATTTCCCTTACTGATGTATGCAACATTTTGTAACCCAAAAATCATCACTGATACGCATACATCATGCTTATGCTCAAGCTCATGTCTCTACACTACATGACTTAAAAATCCAGAAATCTAAAAAATTTTGTAAAATCAGATAATGAATCAAATGTGTCTGTATTGTGCAGAATTCATCTAAAATAATTCTAACTCTTAGTTATAATTCCAATAATTAGTTCCTTTTACTTAGGGTTTTACTTAAAGTCATCAGTTGGAAAGGTTGTATTCACATGGTTGTATATTTCCAAGAGAAGTGAATTTAATACTTACTTTGTTCATAACAACACTTATTGAGGCTTATCAAGATAGGAGGCAGAACGCTTTTGATGTTATTCTTCCCCAAACTAAGGATCTAGTTCACAATATTATGTTTGGAGGATATACTCTTGCGGGACTGTATTCATCTAATCCCTAGGGATAGCCCCTGATCATAAGTGCAAATTGGAGTGACTCATCCAAACCTAAATATTGCTGAAGTGACTCAGCACCATGAATATTCATGATCATATCTAGCCAATAATCTGAGTTCTATCAACAACTAAGGATTCATCAAAGTTATGTATACTGACTCTATTTGGGTGAATCCTATACAAGGCTCCAATGATGCGACCAAAAGGTCACATAATATAGGTTACTACCCATGGGAGAAATCTCATACTAATGCCTTAGGTGAATTTTACCATAAGTTTTAAGATCAACTTCTAAGGTTAAGGAAGAATCATCCGATTTCCTATCTCAAGGTTCAATAAAAGATCTTCCTACCTCAATTTGTTATCATTTATTAGGCTTTTTCAGATATTACAAAACACTCCTATAGTAAGATCATCAAGATCTCACACCTCTGACAATATGCTAAATTTATAAGGTTCACTTATTAAGCTTAGATTAATTTGATTAGATCATATGGATAGACCCATCTGATCACATCATATTCTTCAATCATAGGATAAAATCAAGAATATTATTTGCATTAGATCGTTTCATAAATCAATACAGTTTTATTATCATTCTCATGCTAAGAGTCTTATATAAGAGAAAATCAAGAATCTTAAACTTAGATTCAGATGTTTCAATCACATAAGTTTTTTATTAACCATAGCCTACTAATTCAATAATTTAAGATCAATACTAAATAAGATGCATTAATAGAATAATGTCAGTTGAATTATCTTTCAATCAAGTTAATTGATTATGTGATTAAGGTTCAAGTATTAATCAAATAGGTTAGGGTTTAATCCCTATCCTTTCCTAATTAAGACCAATTGTTTATTTATAGATCATTGACAAATCAGTATATTATTGGTGTGTTATTGGTGGCAATCTCAGATTTAGACAAAGTGTTAATTACTTGACCAAAATCTTAAGATTCTTAAGATTAATTAAGAAATTATACTACTTTAATCAATTTAACTAATTAAATATTTAAGATACACATGAGAGGTTCTTTACATTCATACTACTGTTATGAAAGCATAATAATAGAAATTTTCTAAAAATAGAAGGTAAGTAGTGCTAATAAAACCTTAAATCAATACAAATAGATTAGCACCTAATTACAAATTCAACCATTAGAAATTTATGAAACTTGGTATTTATATTCTACTTATACAAGTGAACAATCAGAAACTGAGGTTACTAAATTTAAATAATCAGAAACATTAATTTTTACTAATCATGCATTTATAAGATTTAAGAATACATTAATCAAAAATTAAACCACCTAGTATTTGCATTCTATAAGACATAAGGAACACAATGGTACCTAAATCATGCAATTTGGCTAAGTAAACATGCTAATGTACCCTAATTAAATTTTGCAATAATTAAGCTAAATTAGAAAGTCCAACCATTAAAAGTTTAATGTTATTTTACATTCTGATTCCTCATGATTTTCGGAACCATTTGAAATATAAAATTATAGGGTTTGGATCAGTGGATTAAAAGTTATCAATTAACTTATTCAGCATTATTTTAATTAATCCAACCTATTTTCCTTAAGGAAAATAAATATTAAATAGATTAATATATATTTAAATGGGCACCGGCCTGATCCCAAAATGTGTGGGCCGATCGGGCCTAGAGGACCGTCACTGCTAGACAGCGCAGGTCGCAGGTCAATCGGACCCACGTTGTCATCTTATTTCTCGCGCCTGGTCCCGATGGAGGATGGATAGGGCTAACCCTAAACACTGAATTCCTCAGTCATCGGACCACGCCAACGGTTCAGAATGATCGACGCACATTATTGAGACTAGGACCAATCCTTAGAATCTATTTTGCATGAGATGGTCAAATTCCGTGGGAACCTATTTTCCCGAAATCGGACTGAAGCCCCAACTGGGATACCAATATAAGGAGAAATTTTCCTCACATGGAGTGAACCAAGACTAGGGCTTCATCCAGTCACATCAGGATGCACAAACAGATCAAAGACCTACTTTAGCTTAGCTTGGTAGGGTCTAAACCTCTTGGACCCTACTCGGGTTCCAAGCTCTACAAGCAGAGCAGTCCAATCGATCGATACGATCGATCAGACTAGCCCTGAGCCACAGATTCAATCACAATTCAATCGCCAAAACTAGGAATAAATTCAGCAATCAAAATTTAAGAGGAGCTAAGCCTACAAGACTCAGACCAGAATATAAGGGTACCTAGATAGTTGGGAGGACTAGATTGGCTAATTGCGAGAGACAGTCATTGGACTAGGAGCTGGAACTAATGCATATGAGTTCCATAGGTTCAGATGAAACTATAAGGGGCTTGAACACCAAGCCTAACCCTCAAATTGGCTGGCCCAAGAATTAAGGGTTTGGGTTAAGGTTAGGAGAAGGCAGAGGTGCCAAGCCGTTAAGGATCGAGCAGTAGCGGGGAGCAGAGAAGATCCCCGTACTGCCACGCCAGCATTGACAGTAGAAGCTGTTGGGTTCCTTTGGGAAATTTGGGAACGAGGACCATATAATTACCAATCAGTTGGAAGTGGATGATCTGATCCTGCTTCTATTAATGAATGAATGCAAGAGGGATATCGGCTGCTCGATCTAAGGAGGAGATCAGATGGTGGATCGGCTATACCTAAATGCAGGATCTATACCCCTAGATCAAAGGCATTAGGATTCGTACGGCTCCATCTATACAACGCACACGCTGAACCGCGGTCGGGGCCCTGCAGCGGATCAGTCGCGGTCCCCATTTAAATGTGCAGTTAAAAATAATTCCAAGCCCTAAATTGCAATTTCCCATTTTTAAATTAAATTCAATTTACGTCTGCATGACCTCCAAAAGTTTCCAAACTTTTACCCCTAGTTAATGTGGGGTGAGGAATTCAAAAATTCCATCAAATTTTAATTCTAAGATCAAAATATTTTAGGTCTAAATTAGGGCATCTAGACTGATCAAAAGGCTAATATTGACCTAAAGAGATCCAATTGACTTCAAATTTTCAGGGTTAGCCTAACTTGATATTCTAAATGTAAGGGCATTAAAATTAATGTTTAATTAAAATAAAATTAAGTAGGGTAACAACCTAGGCTTGTTATAAGTGCACACCCAATGATTACCAAGGACAGGAGTAGGGGATCACTGGGAGGTTGAAAAAATCTGAGAATGCAGATTGGGGAAATTAGGAATTCAAGGCAATTCAATGAGCAAGCAGCTCACTGAACACTACTTGAGGCTATTTACGGCCTTAAAGGATGACTCGGGTGGGGTTGGCGGGTTGGATCGACCTGAGAGCTCGGGTTATGATCGAGCTCCCCATTCCTGAATTGGGAATTATTGGACCACAGGGCCCGATCAGAGCATCTTACCAATAGAGGGAAGTTTCTAACAACTCTGCTAAGGTGGACGCACGAGTGGGGGACAAGATTGGTAGCTTGCATATGAGAGATCTTATCTATCGGGGATGCGAGCGAGTGGGAACAAAGATCCATAGTGGTGGGTCCGTCGGCAGTCATCTTATCTATCGATCAAAAAGGCGTAATGGCTATGATCTCTTAGATTCTAACATCCAGATCTGGAGTGATCTATGCTGTGGTATCTGTGGGGTGGAACCAATGACAGATTGGCTCTCCCACAAGATTAAATCTAGGTCATCGCGCGTTCGGGAGTGACGGTCAGATGCGGGGTGGATCTGCTGTCACGGGACCCAGGCTCCTCAGCGGATCACCCGCGGTCCGCACAATAAATCCTGGATGGGCAAATATGTTGAGAGTTTAAAATATAATTATGAAAAGATGGGAACCCCTTTATGCAATTTTCCCATTTTAATTTATATTCAATTATGGCCTAAATGACTTCCAAAAATTCTCAAACTTATACCCCTTGCTAAATTAGGGTTGAGGAATTCAAAAATGCGATGAAATTTTAGGTTGGAGATCAAAATATTTTGGCTATTAATTAGGGTTCCTAATTTGGCAAAAATTCCCATATAACTTAATGAGGTTCGATTGACCGCATATTTTCAAGGCTAGCCTCTAATTACTATGAGGATGCAATGGAATCAAAATTAAAGTATGGTTAAAGCTTATGTTTAAGCATAATAACAACCAAGGGTTGTTACCCCCACTCAAGAACTATGTCATCCTCAATATCATGCTAATAAGGGAAATGAAAACAAAAAAATTTAAGAACTGAAATTAAAATATAGGAGTACCTGAATTTACAAAGAGACTTGGATAGTTCTGCTGCATATTGGCCTCTTTCTCCCAAGTAGATTATTCAAGGGACTGATTCCTCCACTGAACTTTTACTTATGGGGATGGAGCGATTTCTCAGCTGTTTCTGATCATAAGCTAAGATATGACGACCCCAATATTGAGTAGTAACTAGCCCCAACATCATCGCGTCACCACAACATCTAATACTAGATTAGAAGGAAGATAACCCAAATCACTAGATGATGTGTTTGGCCAAGGATCATGAAAATGCTCTTAAGTTAAGATGAGGAAGAAAATGGAAGAATAATGTATATATTTAAAATAATTACTATTCAAAAGAAGTAATTACAATTACATGGAAGTAAATAGTAGTTTCAAATCAAATAAAAGGGAAGGAAAGAGCAATATGAGTTAATAATAGATTTCAAGTAAGAAGGATGCATGAATGAAAATAATTATAAATATGAGAAGGGAAATGAAATGGATGTGAATAGAAATACTTGCAAGTTACCTAAATCAAATGATAGTTATAATCATAAGCATCAATAGGAATTTAAATTGATTTCAATTATACATTTGATGATAACATTTTCAAGTAGTAGTAAATATGAACATTCACATGTAACTAAATGAGTTCACAATTATGATATGCTAGCAGGGATGCATATACAAGTATTCTACAATTAGGGATAGATGCAACTAACTACATGCAACAATAGTTTTATGAACATGATATAATTATACAATCCATTCACATACCTATCTAAATTTCCATTTAAGTATTCATTTATCCAAACCAAGCATTTAAGTAAGTTCTAATTCCAACATAAGAGTAGTAAATACAACATAATTAACTTTAATTATAACATGCCAAATAAGTAAAGAGCAATTTAATAAGGTCTCTCTCTCATAATTAAATAAAAGCAAGTAAAACTAATTTATGCAGAAGCAAAATATGATCATTTAGCTACTTGGTCCACCACCACTAGTATCTAAATGCACTTGATTAATCACATTTTAGCATAAAAATGTGATAGGGAAAAGCTAATAAAAAGGAAAACATAGTTAGACTAAATGGTTTAAGTACATTTTAAGATTGGGCTAAACATTTTATTATTTATTTTAGATATCACAACTAGTTTACAATAAGCAAAAGCAGTGGAGCCTATGAAGCATATGAATATGGAAAGAAATTGACAAGTAAAAAGAAAGGCAATTGAAGTAAAACATTGAGTAAGTGATGTAAGACATCAACAAAATCATCATCAATGTGGCAGATCATAAATTAGCTTAATGGTACTATGTTTTATTTTACTATTTTTGAGTCCTATGGCTTTTATATTTATTTCATAAATGGGCTTTCATCCTAGCACATATATTATCATGTGAGTTTCTTATGTAAAAGGACACTTTAGTCCTTCATGAGAGAGTTGGTTTATGCTTTATTTGGCCATTTGTGTGAAAAAAAATTTTAATCCTTCATGAGAGAGTAAATATATGGTTTTTTTGGTCTTTTAGAGGAAATGACACTTTAGTCCTTCATGAGAGGTTGGTTAATGGTTTTTTTGGTCATTTAACATATATTTTCTGGCTATAAATTGGTCACTCTCACATGTACTATAGCAATACAAGAGATATAAGAAAAAAATACGCTCTTCCTCTATGTATTATGTGACCTTTATTTTTAAGAGAATGACTTCTTAAGGTGTGGTTCGCAATTCTTGGAGAAGGATTTCCAAGAAAAGAAGGTTCTATCTGTGGCGAAGGACTGCTCATACAAGTTAATCTTCTTTATCATAAGCAACGTATTCAAAAATAAGGCTCCCGTAAGATCGTCTTTATTTATTTTTATTTTCTTTCCTCCTACCTTACAAGTGTGCCAGTTTAATCCTAGCTATCATTACTTGTAAGCAATTACAACACTTCTCTTTATTCTCAACAAGCGACTCGCATATCTACTAGTAACTTATATATGCAAGATTAATTTTATTAATTAATTGGTAGATTTAATTATGTTACATGTCATCATCCCCATCCTACATCAGATTGGTATCAGAGAAATTTATCCTCATATAAAGTGCTACTTTTTTATGTTAATTCATAATAATTTTTACTTTCATAAATATTAAAGGATCATTAGTTTGATTCAAATGTAGTAGGATTATAGTTGATTTCATTCTTAGCCACCCAAAAAAAAAAAAAATTATTTTTTTATACTTTTAATTAATTCACATCCTCCTAATTTGAATCATTCAAAAAAAAAAAAAACAAGAGTATCTATATTTTTTATTATAAACCTAATTTTTTGGTAATCAACAAGAGATTTACAACTTTGTCATTGGTCGTTTTCAACCTTTAGGCTTTTAAGGGGTTTCATTATCTACTCGGATAGCTATGATTACTCGCAGTGGTCACCCATATCAAAATCAAATGCTCGGTCATAGATGTGAGAATGCTATCCTTAACATGTAAGAGCAGCTCGAGGATCTAACATTTCTCCATCAACAAACTTGTAGAGAGTTCAGAGGAAGATTAGAGGCCATAGAAAACAAAAATAGAAACAACACAATTCAAGAACCTAACCCGACACCAAATGCCCCACCAGAAAATAGTGAGCAAAATACACCTTATGACCCGCACACAAATTCTTCTTCACTTACATTTAGAATACTAAGGAATAGGATGTTTCCACAACAATTTATTTGAATATCCTGAGACAATAGATGTTCCGTTCCAAACTCTTCATAGAGCTAATGCACCTTTGGGTTGACTAGGAAGTTTTAAACAAAACCAAACTCATCAACACTTTGAATAGCCTAATCGAGGTTATGATCAACTTTATGCCACCACAAGATGCATTGGATATGACCAAGATATAAACATTACTAGGAAGGTTAGAGTAGACCCTCCAACCTTTGATGAGCGTCATGATCCTAAAATTTTTTTTGATTGGCTCGTAGAATGGATTAGTATTGTGATTAGATGTCAATGTCTGGAAATCATCAGGTTATATTTGCTAGTATGAAACTTGTTGGTCATGCTAAAGCTTACTGGGTAAATCCAGAATGACAACAAAAGTGATCAGGCTAATTATTTGGAATATCTTGAGAAGAAATGAATGAGATGCTCAAGCAAAAATATCTTCCTTCAACATTTCAAGACCAGCTTTTAGATGAACTCATAATACTTAGGCAAGGAACTATGAGTATTGCAAATTATATGACTCGCTTTGATAAGTTATTAATTTGATGTGATATTATTGAAGATTCTAGAGCTACTATAGCTAGGTTTCGAGCTGTATTAATACCTTGAAATTCATAGAGAGATGTTTACTCGAGAGGTGTATACACTTGAAGAAGTATATCAAAGAGCCCTCCAAATAGAACAATACTTAAGGCTAATTTCTCAACATAAATTTAACAATGTGCAAAGTGCACCTCTTAAGCCAATTAACCATCACCATCTATTTCTAAAGTACCAAATGATCAAAGAGTAAAACCCATATTTAGAAGTTCAAATGCTAAATCGAACATCATCACATGCTTTACTTGTGGAAAGATAGGACATTATGCAAATTATTGTCCACATAAGAATCTTCATGTAGATTCCATCGATCCAAAATTACAAGATGAACATCAAGGTAATGATGTTGAGTGTGATCCATGTGAAGATGCTAGTGATGCTGATGAAGCCTTAAATAATCCACATTTAGCAATTGTTTGTTGTGTCTTAACTACCCCACAAAGGGTAGCTAAGACTAGTATCCCTATTAATCAAAGATGTATAGTTCCCCTCAGCTTAGCAACCTATTCTGATCACATTTGGTGCGATGTTCTCCCTATGGATGTTGCACATGTGCTTATAGGGAGACCTTGGCTATATGACTTAGATGTTACTCGCTTTGGGCGGGCTAATACTTATGTCCTTAGGTTTGGGGGAAAGAAAATTATCTTCAACTCGGCAGAGCTAAAGGAACTTTTGATTGAGAATCCAAAAGACTCTTCTGCACCAATAGAGAAGCGAGCTTTAACTATTATTAGTAGGTAAGAGCTTGAGCATTCTAGTGAAAATAATATTGTCTATGCTCTTGTTGTTATGGAGTCCTTAAAAGGGAATGAAAATTCAACCCAATCCTATGAAGTCACTCAACTGTTGACTGAATTTCAAGACTTGTGTCCTGAAGAAGTTCCTAGTGAACTACCCCCATTGAGTAATATACAACATGCTATCAATTTGGTACCTATCTCTACCTTGCCCAACTTGCCACACTATCGAATGAATCCAATTGAGCATGCTGAACTTAAGCACCAAGTTGATGATTTATTACACAAGGCATTCATTCATGAGAGCTTGTCCCCTTGTGTTGTTCCAACACTTCTTACACCTAAGAAAGATGGAACTTGGCACATGTGTATTGATAGTTGAGAAATTAATAAGATCACCATCAAGTATCGATTTCCTATTCCAAGGTTGGATGACATGCTTGATATGATGGCTGGATTTGTGATATTTTCAAAGATTGCTCTTGAAGTGGATATTATCAAATTACAATGCATGATGGTGATGAATGGAAGACTGCTTTTAAAATACAAAATGGCCTTTATGAATGATTAGTTATTCCTTTTGGTTTAACTAATGCTCTTAGCACATTTATGTGCATCATGACATATATATTTCAACCTTATATTGGGGACTTCTTAGTTTTATATTTTGATGATATTTTAATATTTAGCAAGTCCCAAGAAGAACAACTAAGTCATTTAAGAAAAATTCTTTGAAACACTTTGTCTGGAAAAAATTTATATTCATATGAAGAAATGCTCTTTCATGACTTCATCTATGATATTTTTACGATTTCTTGTTTCAAACCATAAAATCTCAGCTAATTTTGAATAGATAAAAGTAATTACATAATGGCCTGCACCAAGATCCATTCATGATGTTAGAAGTTTCCATGGGTTAGCCACATTTTATGGAAGGTTCATTTGTGGATTCAATACCATTATGGCACCTATCAGACAATGCCTAAAGATTTGTGATTTTAAATGGACTCCTACAGTGACTAAGGCTTTTACTGAAATAAAAGAGCATTTAATTAGTCCACCAATATTGAAGTTGCCAAACTTTGATACAATTTTTGAAGTTTTATATGATGCTTCTGGGGTAGGAATTGGTGGAGTGCTTAAGAAGAAGTCCATCTGATAGAATTTTTTTAACGAGAAGTTAAATGATGCCCACCAAAAAATTCCACATATGATTGTGATTTTTACGCAGTTGTTCAAACTTTGCGGTACTGGCATTGTTATCTTCTATCTCGTGAGTTCTCTACTCTGATCATGACGCCCTTAAATACTTAAACTCTCAGAAAAAGTTAAGTGCTTGTCATGCTAAATGGGTTAAATATTTATAGGAGTCCACTTTTATTTAAAAGCATAAGGCTAGTATTGAGAATAAAGCCACAGATGCTTTGAATCGCATGTTTCTCCTTTTACATAAAATGAAAGTAAAAGTAATTGGGTTTGATAAAATGGTTTCTGATTACTCTACATGCAAAGATTTGGGTCGAATTTATCCTTCATTATCTAAAAAGGGGCAAGTTATTAATTCAAATACCAATTTCAAGATGGATATCATTTTTATGGCACTCGTCTTTGCATTCCTGATTCATCTCTTCATATTTTTCTCATTGACAAGCTACATGCAGGAGGAATTGCAGGAAATTTTGGGCGTGACAAAACTATTGCAATAATTCAAGATCGATTTTATTGGCCTAGTCTAATGAGAGATATTGCTCGTATGGTTTCTCAATGTCGTGTATGCCAACTTGCAAAGGGAAAGTAGAATAATTCTTGACTCTATACTCCTCTTCCTATTCCTCATAAACCCTAGGAAGACATAAGTATGGATTTTATATGATGGCACACTCCTCTTCCTATTCCTCGCACAACACGACACTACGACTCTATTCTTGTAGTCATTGATCGATTTTCTAAGATGGCACACTTTATTCCATGCTATAAAACTTCCGATGCACCTCCTATTGCGACACTACTTTTTTGTGAAGTAGCCAAGTTACATGGTTTACCTAAAACAATTGTGTCAGATCGAGATGTACACTTTATGAGTTATTTTTGGAAGACTCTTTGGAAGAAACTAGGAACAAAACTTCACTTTTCAACAATATATCATATGCAGACAGATAGTCAAACAGAAGTGGTAAATTTAATCTTAGGAGATTTGCTTAGATGCTTAATCTCAGACCATTCTGCTTGCTGGGATCTTATATTACTCACTGCTAAGTTTGCTTATAATAGTTCTATTAATAGATCTACTGGTAAAAGTCATTTTTAAATTGTAACTCGTTATTAGACACAAAAATTAATCGACTTAATTGATCTTCCCATAACCTATAGAGCTAGTGAGTTCGCATCATCATTTGCCTAAAGCATGCATGATTTCCACCAAGAAATTGAACATAAATTAACCACTACATACAATAAGTAAAAAATAATGCAAAAAAGCGAAGAAAATTTGTTGAATTCAAGAAGGTGACAAGGTGCTAATAAGGATGAGATATGAGAGATTTCCAATAGGAACATTCAAAAAGTTAAATGCTAGGTGAGCAGGACCTTTTAAGATATTAAGGAAAGTTAATGAAAATGCTTATGAAGTTGATCTTCTGAATGATGCTAGAATATCTCTAGTTTTCAAGGAGGCAGACCTTACATTGTTCCATGATTATGCTTCTTTCGATATATTGGATGCTTCTACTTGTATTACTAACCTGCAGGAACCACAAAACCAAGAACCAATATTACCATTGCCACTACCAACTCATTGCCTCCATTCTCATCATTCGTCCCAAATACGTGATGATCAAATAATTGTTAGTACTAAAGTGGGGTTCAAAGATATTTCATTCGATGGAAAGGAATTTCACCTTTAGAAGACTCTTAGTTGATGTATGAAGAACTACAACAACTTGATTCAAATCTACTTCAAGAATATAACGAGATTCATCCACTAGAGGTGAATCCTTCAAAGCTGAGGAGTGCTGATGCAGGGCATCATCAAAATCATCATCGATGTGGCATATCATAAATTAGCTTAATGGTACTATTTTTTATTTTCCTATTTTTGAGTCATATGAGCTTTTATATTTGTTCCACAAATGGGCCTTCATCTTAGCCCATGTATTGTCATATGAGTTTTTTATGCGAAAGGACACTTTAGTCCTTCATGAGAGAGTTGGTTTATGGTTTATTTGGCCATTTGTATGAAAGGACATTTTAGTCCTTCATGAGAGAGTAAGTATATGGGTATTTTGGTCTTTCAGATGAAAGGACACTTTAGTCCTTCTTGAGAGGTTCGTTAATGGTTTTTATGGTCATTTGACATATATTTTCTGGCTATAAATTGGTCACCCTCACATGTATTATGGCAATACAAGTGATATAAGAAACAAATACTCTCTTCTTCTTTCTTCATTCTTAAGAAAAGGAATTCTTGAGGTGTGGTTCGCATATCTTGGAGAAGGACTTCCAAGAAAAGAAGGTTCGATCTGTGGCGAAGGACTGCTCGTAAAGTTAATCTTATTTATCGTAAGCAGCATATTCAATAATAAGGCTCCCGTAAGATCTTCTTTATTTATTTTTATTTTCTTTCCTCCTACCTTACAAGTGTGCTCATTTAATCCTGGCATCATTACTTGTAAATGCTTACAACACTTCCCTTTATTCTCAACAAGCGACTCGCATATCTACTAGTAACTTAAATATGCAAGATTAATTTCGTTAATTAATTGGTAGATTTGATTATGTTACATGTCATAATCCCCATCCTACATCAGTAAGAGTACTCACAAGTATAGATATTCTAGCCTCCAAATAAAGTAAAGGTAAAGCATCCTAAATAGGCTAGAAAAATACTAAAGTGTGCATATGAAAGTAAATAAAGTATGTATATGTTCAATGAACTTATGCTAAGTACGAAAAACAAATATTGAAGTTTTAAATGGAATAATATAAATGAATTGTAAACAAGTAAAGTACAGTATTAAAAATATAAAAAGTGCAAAGCATAGTAATTAAAGGAAGAACTTAGACTATTAGTCTAAGATTCACATAGTCAAGAACTATAGAAAGTAATATAGCTTGAAAGCTATAATGAGATATTAAAATCAATAACATTGTTAAAGATCTCATATTTTATTTTATTGAAGTTATTTTATGAAAGTATTCATTCTATAGGGACTTACAGAATGAAGCAAGAAGTTAAACATGTATGTTTAATAAAAAAGAAAAGCGGGGTTTCCAATACAATAAACACTGATATTCACCCTTTGAGAATATGAGGTCTCCTTATTTCTTTAAATTAGCCTGCCCTTGCCTACATTAATAATCAACCCCTATAGTCTTAAAAATGAAAGTTTTATTTATGCACAATTTCTTACATGAATATGTTGAATGAAATAGGCTCAAAGCTAAGCAAGCATTCAAGGAAATTCAATAATTACAAACTATGTGATATCCAAAGTTATCTAATTTTTAATGATCTACTTAATAATTAGAGTTAATTGAACTTCTAATTGACTTGGAGATATTAATCTCAAGTTAATTATAAGTAATATAAGTAATTGGGGTTTTGAAAATAGTTGTTTCATATCATTTTATGAGATAGCAAAATAATTTATAAGTATAATAACACTAATAGAAACTAGTTCTATTCTTATCCTAAACTATAAGATTTAAATATATTAACTAAAATTAAGGCTTAGAAAACTAGTTAGGAATGTTAGGGTTAAGTAAACACTATAATTGAGGAAGTTAAGAGTTATAGTTCTATACACTATACTCATCTAACTAGGTTGACTTAGAAGGATCTTATATAACAATCAATTACTAATATAGCTAGGTTAATATCAAAGAAGGATTTGTAAATATAAACTCTATATTTTCTATAAGTAGAAGGTTAAGGAAATCAATAGGATTCCTAAACTATTCAAAAGAATTTAGGACTCCTACTACAAGTCCTTAAAGGACTTTAGTGAGGATTTAAGGACTAAGGGTGAAGTGAACTAAGATCCAATCTGGTCACTTAAGGCTAGTTCTAATTGATTCATAATCTAGAACTACATATGCAATAAGGTTAAATACACTTAATGGATGAAATAAATGACTCTAAGGATCATCTACATTTCAAGTTATAAATCTATCCTATAGCTTCTATTATAAGGTTGACAAATGAGTCAAGCAATTTGCTAATGATTCAAGCAATTAATTTATGACAACTAAGCTCAAATCATGCAATTGGAATTAATATGGGAAGTAATAAATGTGACATGTTGACTATCCTAGGGTTTAAATACCTTAAACATGCAATTTATGAAACTTGAAAATTATCATAATAACACTAATTAAGGAGTCAAAAACCTAAAATTAACAATTGTTATTTAATGGAAATGATATACATAAATATGGAATCCTTTTAATATAAGGAGAAGAATAACACCTAAGCATGTCAAAATCGAACAACGTTGGAAAATTAGAGTTTCTGGGACTCCTAATTAGGGTTAAAAAGTGATTAAGAAAATTAGGGTTCCAATGTTAGATTTGATTTCATTTTAATGTTCCTCTCATTTTTGTGAGTAAAATGAATTATTTCATTATTAAAGTTGGACTCCCAATTATCAAGTTATGACACAAACAAGATTGAGATTAGTTTGAAATTAATTAATCAATCTAAATTAATGATTAATTAAAATAATCATCAAAACATAAAATAAATATCATATTATTGTATATCATAACATGCATTTTGGTTAAGTAATTTGGGAAATATAAACAAATGAAATCACATAATTAAATCATTAGAATTTAATTATTAATCATTAATGCTTTTCTACTTCCGTTCAAATCCACTCCTTGGAACAAAATATTAGACGGCTCCGATTTTGAAGGTTGACAGCAGTCAATCGATAGCCGTCAAAGCATGGAATTTAGTGTGGCGCAGACGACACACATTGTCTAAACAATGCGACGAGTGTTGCCATGGGGATTTATGGGGGACCGCTCAAAGCTGCGATTCAGCGGAAAGTAACTGGCCCAGTTTAGATGGATTCCTAAACCCTGGTTCGTTTCGAATCGAACCGCTTCATCCCCGATAAAAAAAATGCAGAGGTGTATTAGGGTTATGTTAAATGGCGATCACCATTGGCTCCTGGCTATAGCCTGCACACCGGTGATGAGATCTCACCGATGCCATTTCTCCAGGATCAAAACTAGCATCAACTAGTAAATTAAATTTGGAGTTGTTTGAATTATCTGGATGTGTAAATTATGTTCAATTTTAGGTGAATCAACCACCTTCTTGTAGCACGATTTTTGTAATGAAACCCTAGATAGCAACCCATAATTAAAGCAATACCCTAATTATGATTTTTTTGGACTTAACGTTGGTCTCAAAGCCGCCCCGTTTTCTGTATTAATGATTAATGTATCTGAAATTAATGATTAAGTAGTTAATTGAATCAAATTCTATTTCTTTCATAATTTTAAAAATACGTATTCATTTTGATCACAAAAATGTGTAGATTAATATTATGCAATTTAATTTATGTTTTGATAAATATTTTAATTTGTCAATATTTACGATTAATTAATTAATTATAAATTAATTTCATCATTTCATGTGACTTAATTTGATCATTTAATTTCCAAACTAAATGATCAAATAGTCCATTTCACTCACAAAAATGTGAGGAACATTAATATAAAATTAAATTCAACATTTGAACTTTAATTTTCTTAATTATTTTTTAACCATAATTAAGAGTCCCAGAAACCCTAAATTTCAAATGTTGTCCATATTCGACCAACCTAGTGTCATTTTTCTCATTATGTTTCAAGGATTCCAATTATATGTATATTATTTCCATTGGACGATAATTAATGATTTTAGGTTGTTGACTCTTTATTAGTATTATTATGATGAACTCTAACTTCTTAAATTGCATGCTTTAGGTATTTTAAAACCTTAAGATAGCTAACATGTCACATTTATTATTCCCCATGTCAATTTTAATTGTATGTTATGAGCTTAGTTTTCTAAAATTACTTACTTGAATCAATTGCAAATTGCTTGATTCACCTTTCAACCCTTAAGGTAGAAACCCTAAGATTGATTTATAACAAAAAATATAGTTGATCACTAGATCTATTAGTTACTTCCATTATGAGTAGTAAGCCTTAATGCATTTGTAGTTATAGATTATTAGATTAACTAGGACTAACCTTTAGTGACTAGACTAATGCTTAGTTTATTCATCTTAATCCTTCCCAACTAGTCACCTAAACCTTGATTTAATTAACCTATTTAAATTATATGGTTAGGACTACAATAAAACAAATTTTTAAATATATTGTTATACTTATAAACTAAATTGTCATCTCATAAGAATGAGATGAAACTATTATTTTCAAAACCCTAACTACTACTATTATTTGCAATTAAATTGAAACCAATATCTCAAACTTAATTGGGAGCTCAATTAGCTCCAATCATTAAGTAGATCATTAAAATTAGATAACTTTGGATATCACTTAGTTGTAATTATTAAATTTTCCTTGAATGCTTGCTTAGCTTTGAGCTTTATTCATTTAAATCATTCATATAAGACATTTTGCATGAATAAAACTTTAATATTAAAAATTATTGGGATTTACATTATTGGTTAAGCCAAGGGTAGGATAATAAGGAGTAATAAGGAGACCTCACATTCTCAGAGGGTGAATATGAGTGTTATTTTGTTTGACCCCAGTTTCCTTTACATTTTAAGCAGACGTGCTTAACTCCTCACTTCATTCTGTATTTTCTCACAGAATGAATACTTTCTTAAGAATAACTTTAATCATTTAAAATATGAGATCTTCTTCGATCTTATTGATTGTTTAGACTCATGATAGCTTTTAGCTATATTACTTTTCATAGTTCTAGACTATGTGAATCTTAAACTAATAATATAAGATCTTCTTTCAATTTCTATACTATGCATTTTACATATTTTAGTACTATACTTTACTTGTTTATAGTTTACTTAGATTGTAGTGAATGTAGCTATTATTACATTTAAATGCTTTACTGTTTCTTTTCCTAACTTAGCATAAGTTCATTGAACATATACATGCTTTATTTTATTTACTTTCATATGCACTTTAGTACTATTCTAGCCTATTTAGGATGCTTTACCCTTATTTTACTTGCAGGCGAGAATGTTAATCTATGTGAGTATTTTTATTCACTTTACTTCTTTTTACTCTTACTTACTTCCTTTTTCTGTACTTCTATGCTTACACTTTGCGCCCTGCTTATGCTTAGGTTATAACTAGTAGTGATATCCAAAGGAATAATAAAATGCTTAGCCTAATCTTAATTTGTACTTAGACTGTTTAGTCTAACCATATTTTTCTCTTTCTTGGCTTTGCCCTATCACATTTAAATGCCAAAATGTGATAGATCAGGTACATTTGGAGGTTAGTGGAGCTGGACCAGGTGCATAAGCTAGCTGCTTCTGCTTATAAAAATATAAATGTTAGCTCAATATTTCTGTAAGTATGAGCCTTACTTCCTTTACTTCCTTTACTTACTATTGGCTTGTAATAATTAAAGTCATTCCTTTTGTATTTATTATGCTTGTGTAGGAGTTAAAATCCTTATACTTAAATACTTGGTTTGGGATGAATGGATGCATGTGAATGAATGTTAAATAAATCCTTAGTTGTATATTTACTTTGCATATTAATCTGGAGATTAGTTGTATACTAGTTTGTATATTAAATTATAAAGTAGTTGCACATTAAATTTGAGAATTATTGCTAATTCCTCATTTCTCTTATATGTAGTAAGTATTGTGAAATGTGTATACTCTAGGATAGATAATTGATAAATATGTAATTTCTCACTTCAAAATATTAGAATTGGAAATAAGCAATCCCATGTAACAGATTGACTTTATATTTGAATTGGAAATAAGCAATCCCATGTAATGAATTGACTTTATATTAATTTTAGGTTGCTATCTTTTTAATTAATATTTCATTGGAATGGAAGACTTATATGTTGATATTCTAGGTGTTCTTATGATCAAATATAGTAGAAATCATGCTGAAATTCTTAAGATTATTTAGGAAAGATCCTAAGAGTGAATTGATTTATATATACATTGTGTAATGTACATTCATATCTCATATGCTAATCATTTGTAGTTCTCATATCTAGAATTGCAAGCACTTAAATCATATGTTCTTAAATTCATATTTTCATACATATTTCATGTAATGTTTTTACATAAAATTCCTTCTATCGTAAGATCCTCTTCGTACTGAATAAATTGACTTATACATACATATCATATTGTATCATCATGCATTATTTTAGAAAATTTCTCCCATCTTAACTTAAGACCTCTCTTCTAAATCATTGGCCAAATACAGTATCTAATAATTTGGATTAGCTTCCTTCTAATCTAGTATTAGATATTATGGTGACGTATCAATGTTGAGTTTAGTGGTTACTCAATATTGGGGTCATTATAATGCAATTGGAGTGCTGCAGTTCTTGCCATATAATGCTTCGTATGCTTGCTTGATAGCTTTTATTACAATCAAACTCCACAAGAGGAATGTGATCTTCCCAGAAATCACCTGTGATGACCCCAATATTAAGTAATAACAAATCTCAATACTGATACGTCACCACAACATCTAATATAAGATTAGAAGGAAACTAATACAAATCATTATGTGCTGTGTTTGGCTAAGGATTTAGAAGAAGGTCTTAAGTTAAGATGGGAGAAATTTTATAAAACTATGCATGATGATACAATATGATATGTATGTATAAGTCAATTAATTCTTATAATCTTCCCAAATAATTCTTAAGAAAGTTCAACATGACTTCTACTATATTTGATCAAAAGAAACACTTATAAAATCAACATATAAGTCTTCCATTCGATTGGAAGATTAATTAAAAGCATTTACAACCTAAAACTAATATAAAGTCAATCCGTTACATGGAATTGCTTATGTCCAATTCTAATAATTTGAAGTGAGAAAAAATATATGAAGCCTAGGATACACACATCCTACATCATTTACAATTATAAGAAAATGAGAAAATAACAACTAAACTTCTAGTTAGATGTGCAACTAAGTTTAAATTAGGTATGCATTTAATTGAATATATCCATTCATCCAAAACCAAGCATTTAAATAGGAAGTTTAATTTATAACACAAGGATAGTAACTATAAAGCAAAAGACTTTAATTATTACAAATCGAATTGGACATTAGAAAATAAATAAGGAAAGGTCTCTCTCTCAGTTTCAATAAAAGCAAGAACTTAGAAAGAAAGCGGAAGCAAATATATTCTTTTAAGTGCTTGGCTTAGCTCCACTTTCTTCCAAGTGCACCTGATCTATCACATTTTGCATTTAAATGTGATAGGGCAAAGCCAATAAAAAAAAATATGGTTAGACTAAATAGGTTAAGTATAATTTAAGATTAGACTAAGCATTTTATTATTCATTTTGGATCACAACTAGTTATAATTTAAGCATAAGCAAGGGTGCAAAAATGAAAGCATACAAGTATGGAAAAGAAAGTAAGGAAAAGGTAAAGTGAGTAAGAATACTCACATAAATATAAATCCTTGTCTGCAAGTAAGACAAGGGTAAAAGCATTTTGAATAGGCTAGAAAAATATTAAAGTGCATATGAATGTAAATGAAGTAAAGTGTGTACCGGTTCAATAAACTTATGCTAAGTAAATAAAAGAGACAGTGAAATATTTAAATGTAATTATAATAATATTCACTGCAATCTAAGAAAACTATAAACAAGTAAAGTACAGTACTATAATATGGAAAAATGCAAAGTATGAAAATTGAAGGAAGATCTTAGACTATTAATCTAAGATTCACATAGTCTAGAGCTATGGAAAAGTAACATAGCTAAAAGCTATAATGAGTCTTAACAATCAATAAGATTGTAGAAGATCTCATATTTTAAATGATTAAAGTTGTTTTATAAACGTATTCATTCTGTGGGCAAATACAGAATAAAGTGAGGAGTTAAACACGTCTATTTAACAAGTAAAGAAAAGTGAGATCAAAATAAATAACACTCACATTCACCCTCTGAGAATATGAGGTCTACTTATTACTCCTAATTAGCTTGCCCTTGGCTTAACCATCATATAAACAATTATAGTTTTTAATGTGAAAGTTTTATTCATGCACAATATCTTATATGAATGATTCAAATGAATAAGGCTCAGAGCTAAGCAAGTAGTCAAGAAAACTTCAATAATTGCAAATAAGTGATATCCAAATTTATCTAATTTTAATGATTTACTTAATGATTGGATATAATTGAGCTCTCAATTAACTTTGAGGTATTGATCTCAAGTTAATTGTAACTAATAGTAGTAATTGGGGTTTTCAAAAATAATAGTTTCATTTCATTTTTATGAGACGATAAAATAGTTTATAAGTATAACAATACTAAAATGAAACTAATCATATCCTTATCCTAAACCATAAGATTTAAATGGGTTACTAAAATTAATGCTTAGATGACTAGTAGGGAAGGATTAAAGTTACGAAAGTAAAATAAAAGTTAAGGATCAATTCAATAAAGTTTTCTAGCTAGGTTGTAGTTTGAAGGTTCTATCCAAATCAACTATTAAACTAGCTAGGTTAAAGTAAGATGAACGGTTTAAAGTATAGAATAAAGGATTTTATAAACTACAAGTTCTATGTTTTCTAAAAGGTAGAGGTTAAGGAAATCAATAGGATTCTTAAACTATTTTAAATGAATTTAGAACTCCTATTACTAGTTCATAAAGAAAATTAAATGAAGACTAAAGGACTACGATGAAATGAACTAAGCTATAGTCTAGTCACTTAAAACTAGTCTTAGTTATTCATAATCTACAACTACAAAAGCATTAAAGTTAACTACTATTAATGGATGTAATAAATAGATCTAGGGATCAACTACAAATGATGTTGTTATTCAATCCTAAGGCCTATAGTTGAAAAGTGAATCATGCACTTTGTAATTGATTTAAGTATCTAGAATAATGAGATTTAAGCTCAATCACAAGCAATATAAATTGACATGGGAGGAATCTAATGTGACATGTTTTATATCCTAAGGTTTTGAATACCTAAAACATACAAATTTAATATTCTAGAAATTATCACAATAACACTAATTAGTAGCCAAAAATCTAAAATCAATAATTATTGTCCAATGAAAATAATATATATAAATTTGGAATGCTTTATTGAAAAATGACACTAAGAAGGTCAAGTTTAGACAACATTAGAAAAATAGAGTTTTCGAGACTCCTAATTAGGGTTAAAAAGTGATTAAAAAAATTAAGGTTCAAATGTTAAATTTAATCTAATATTAATATTTCTCACATTTTTGTGAGTGAAATGGACAATTTATTTATTTAATTTGGACATTAAATGATCAAATTAGCTCTCATACAATGTTGTAATTTAATTATAATTAATTATTTAACCTAAATTAATGAGTAATTAAAATAATCATCCAAACAAAACTTAAATTGCATAATGCTATTATTCTACACATTCTTATAATCAAAATGGTATATAATATTGTATATTTTGGTTGAGTATAATTATTGTTATGATTAAAATAAAATTAGACATTTAATTAACATTAAATAAACACTAATAATGACTGAATGATTAGCCGACATTTAAAACTCGACGACACAAAAATTTATGGCATGGAAAACAGTGTTGACCAACATGACTTACGGTGCAGACAATGGGATCAACAGTGGCACTAGAATTTGCATAATCAGACATGCGACAACCTACTAAACGACCGCATGTCATGACGGGCCTCACGAATACCAATGAGATTCGAACCATGACCAAACCACACCGATCCAGCAAAAAGGCCTGAACCGTGGAATGCACGGTTCGAACCGCATCTTCCCGACAGCAAACCTGAGGAGGCAAAATTAGGGTTTCTTGATGCATGATAAATTAATTACTCTATGAGATGACTCGATTGACATTTGATAGATATTAAGGAGGTCTATCAAATTACGGTAGGGTCTAAAGCAAAGACGAGCTCTACCATTGAGTTCATTAATCCCAAAAAAAATACTTAAATGATCTATTGACTTCAATTAAATCGATAGAGCTCAATTAGATTACATCGACAATTGATCACAATATTTTTTATAAAAAAAAGAAACTAATGAAAGGTAATTACATGTTTAGAATGGCAAAATCAAGATCGCACCTTACTTCTTTTGCCGAGAAAAAATGGCAAAGCTAGGGTTCGGGAGATCTTCAAACGATGGCCGCAGCAAGTTTCCACAGGTCGATAGCAGTCTAGCAAGGTAAAAAAAATGCGGGAATGGAACCTAGGGAAATGCATTATGTCCAGGTAAACAGTTGGGAGTACAACACCTAACCCTGCCCAGCGCGTCATTGCTTGGGCATATCTAGTTGTCGAATTATTGCCTTGATCTGACGGCCCTGATTGCGTTCCTATACGTCTGTAAAGGTCACCTCTAGTCCTATCTACCCAGTGGATTGTTCCTGGATTTATGTGTGGATACTGATGAGGATGTTAGTTACTTAAGTTGGGGAGATTGTAAAGACCCACTTAAGTAGTAATAACTAAAACTCTTAAATATCGAGGTATCTTTTCAGATAATGGTGGAGTTCCTATTAAGAACTCCAAAGTTAAGCGTGCTCATGTGGGAGCACTCCCAGGATGGGAGACCGCTGGGAAGTTATCTCTGAGGGAAAAATTGTGAGGCCTTTTAGGCTAAAGCGGATAATATCTTGATACTTAAGATTTTGGGCTGTTACATCACCGAAATTCATAAAACATAATCACAGGAAGTCCTTAAAAGCTGGAATGATACAATATGTTTGTCGATCACTTTGAGGATAGAAGGTGGTGCTCATGTCTAGGGTATTCCCAAGTCATATGTGCCGCTTACCAGAACTTAGATGTGAATATGTTGTCACGTTCAGATACTATCGATCTTAGAATACCGTGGAGTCTGACGATTTCTTGGATATATGGCTTCACTAACTTTTCCACTTAATCTATTGGATGCATTGGAAGGAATTGTGCTGACTTTATTAGGCTATCAACTGTTACCCATATTGAGACAGCACCGGACCTTGACTTGGGCAAGCCCATAACAAAGTCCATGGATATATCCAACCATTTCTATTCAGGGATGGCCAGAGGATGAACAAGTCCTCCATGCCTTTGGTGTTTGACTTTGATGAGATTGCAAGCATGACATTTCACCACAAATTATGCCACACTTTTGTTCATACCAGGCCACCAGAACAATTTCTTTAAATTCTGGTGCATTTTAGTGCTTCCTGGATGAACCTGATATCATGAGTTATGGCCTTCGATAAGAATCTCCTTATGCATGGACTTAGGGATCCATAAGCAGTTTCCCTGATAAATTATGGTGCCATGCTACTGCAGATCATGCCAAAAGCCACCTTTAATATTAGCTTTAAATATTACATAATCTTCATCTTTAGTATGCGAGATGGAGACATCTCTATGAAATATGGGGTTCCACGGTGCTTTGAGTTTGCATCATGCTTAGCATGTTACCATGCACTGGAACAGTATCAATCTTTCAAAACACTTCTTCAATTGTACTTTCAACGATCATGGCATTGAGAGTCGCATGATGGTCGAGGGCAATGACAATAACGTTAGCCTTACCAGGATGATACTGTATATTCAGATCATAATCATTTATCAATTCTAGCCATCTATGCTACTAGCAATTAATTTCATGCTGCACAAAAATATATTTCAAGCTTTGATGATCAGTGAATATTGAACACTAAATTCCATATAGGTAGTGATGCCAAATCTTTAAAGCGAACACCACGGCGGTGAGTTAAATATTATGCATTGGATAGTTCTTTTTGTGTGGCTTCAATTGACGTGAAACATATAAATTTACTTTTCCTTCTTGCATCAGTAACATCCCAAACTATGCCAGATGCATCCATGTAGACTTGATAGGCTAGACCTTCTTTCAGTAAAACAAGCATGGGGCAGAAGAGAGTGCATCTTTGAATGCATGGAATGAATCTTTACATTCAGGGCTACAAACAAAAGGCACGACCTTCTGAGTCAGCTTGGTTAAATGAGAGGTGATCTGACAAAAGCCTTTCATAAACTTTTTATAGTAACCTGCTAATCCCAGAAAACTTTAGATATCGGTCATGGATTTTGGCTGCGACCAATATTTAATATCACTTATCTTTTTCTAGTCTACTCGAATTCCTTAGGCATTGACAACAAGACCCAGAAAAGTGAATGAATCAAGCCAGAACTCACACTTAGAGTACTTGGCCTAGAGTTGTTTATTGCGCTGTTCTTCTTGTACGGCTTGCAAGTGGTTCTCATGTTAAACTTTGCTTTTTGAATAAATCATGATATCATCGATTAAAATGATGACAATTTTATCGAGGAAAGGTTTAACAATGCACTGTACTAAGTCCATAAAGATGGATGGTGCATTTATTAAACCAAAGGACATTACTAGAAATTGGTAGTGTCCATAACAAGTTCAAAATGTCATTTTCTCTACATCTAATTCCTTTAGTAGCAATTGATGATAGCCTGATCGCAAGTCAATCTTCAAGAAAACCTTGGCTCTAGATAACTGATCGAAGATATCATCGATACATGGTAACATATATTTGTTCTTTATCATCACCTTGTTCAGCTCGTGATAGTCGATACACATGCGCATCGAGCCTTTTTTATTTTTAACAAAAAGCACTGGCTCTCCCCAAGGTAATGAACTTGGTCTAATAAGACCTTTCTTGAGAAATTCTTAAAGTTGCTTGTTCAACTCTTGTAACTCCTTAGGCACCATACAATAGGGAACTTTGAATAAGGGCTGCATTCCAGGAATCAGCTCGATCATAATTTCCACTTCTCTAATAGCTAGAAGACCGGGTAGGTCTTCAGGAAAGACAATAAGAAATTTACATACGATATGATTCTTGTTGATAATGATGTCATCTTACTTCTCACCTAGCATTGTCGCTAGGTAGACATCCATCTCTTCCTGACAAACTTCTCAGCCTTCATGGCATTTATTAGTGAGGCTTGAGTACTGAACTTGCCCACTAATGTTTTGGCTTGGCCTTCACAGCCCATACATGATTTTCTTTTTTTGATAATTGATTGTAGCACCATGCTTGCTTAGCCAATTCATTCCAATGATTACGTCAAAATTTTTAATTGGCAACACAATTAACTTGGGTTCAAATTTTTGTTTGCTAATAGGGAGTGCTACATTACAAAAGTGCTGAGCTTGCATGCGAGCTCCAGAAGGTAACCCTATGCTTAGAGAATTTGCTAGTCGATAGGAGAGTAACTTGAGAGTTTTAACCCAGCTTTTTGAAATGAAAGAGTGACTCACTCTGATATCTGTTGCATGGTTTTCTATTAATCATTATGGTGCCTATGTTAAGCAATAATAAAATTAGGTTTGAATCATTTCATAGATAAAGTGACAACTGAAATAAGACTTAAAATAAATTTGAATGTACCCAATACGACATCATTGTCCTCAGGTATAGAAGCAGGAGTCAACATATAGACTCGTCCAAGAGCGGTTGGTTGATGATTCAACAGTCCTTTACATTGATGGTTGTAAGCCAGAGTAGTAGCATATGCAGTTCTGGAAGTTGCAAAAGGAACATCAAGTGGCAGTACAGTCAAATTAAGAGCGTGGCTTTTTAGAGGTTGTAGACAATCATTCTTAGAATGAATGACGGGCACTCCATTGATAATTATCTCAGCATCGCACCAGTAGAAGGGATGGCCAGATTGACTGAAACTGTAACAAACACTCCCTTGATGGTAATGCTTCCCATATATATGGTGATGCTTGCATTGTGGGGCCTCTACTTGTGGTTGGTTGGCCTCAATGTGGACTATTTTTGCTACCTTTCGATGTCTGAGGGTCTCATTCTAAGATGGTGTGAAGTGAGCTTTCCTATTTTGGTCCATTTGACCTTAAATCAGCTCAGAGAAGTGCTTAAACTTATGGGAGACTAGATGGGCTCTAATTGAGTCTCGCAATCCCTTCAAGAACCTGCTGCATCTCGAAATTCAGATTTGATGAGGTCTGGAGTAAAGCGGAACAATCGCCTGAATTCAAGTTCATAGTCACAAATAGATCTCCCACCTTGAGAGAGGTTGAGTAGTTCACCTTCTAATATAGTCTGGGCAGACACTTGGATGAAGGCTTCTCTAGATGCTTCTATGAATAAATCCCATGGGATATCTTTAGCTTTATAATCTTAAAACTTGGTGTTCCTTTTGTTCTCCCACCTATACTCTGCTTCATCTTGTAATAGGTGGGTAACCAAGAAAATGGCTATGGAAATTGGGCATTTGATACTGGATAGATTCTTCTCGATGAGCTTAAGCAAGCTGATAGTATCCATGTGGTTCATTGCCTTGCTATGGAGGAAATTGTCTGTCGAGAAATGAGGTGCAGATGGGGTAGCCCTTTGAATGACAAGTGGCTGCTGCACATTGAGGATGAGGGCACGAGTTTCCTGGGCCTACTGAGCATTACTTTCTATAAGAGTTTTCATCAAGCAAATTAGTGAATTGACCTCATTCATTTTGTCAGATGATAAGATAGTGTCATTGATTGCTCTAAAAATTAAAGAAGATCTTGGATTCATTAATGTAATTTCCAAGGATACATATTTAGAGAATGAAGCAAATAATTATTTCTTTATCATTACTTCTCAAAGGAGAAGATACATGGATATGCATAAACAAGGAAATGAAAAAATGAATACAAGAGATGATTAGAAAGATCAACTACCAAATTTTGCTATAAAAGTAGTACAAACATCATCGTAAGTGACTCCTATGCACTTCCTCTTACCATAAATATGTCTAGAAACACCATCTTTTAGCTGATCCATCTAGTATGGCTCCCATGATTTGGAGATGATAGTCATCTGGACATGAAGTCTCTCTAAGGGTAGTAATCGCATGATCTAGACACTCTCTAGCAAGAACAAGAATACTAGTCCCTCAGAAGACTGGGAGAACTTTAATCTTGTTGAGTACTTCTACTTCTCTAAAAGAAACTTCACTAATGGTTCTACCATACACCTTACTGTCTCAGAAATCATCAGCCCAACAGTCGTTGAATAGTCTAAGGTAATGTCTGACCCTATATCGCTGACACTCCATTCTTATAATTTCAATTAAATATCAATTCTGATTCTTACTTTATTTTACCTTTGTGCATTTTACTTCTTTAAAATTCATTCAAATCCAATGTTGTGCTTTTCAAATTTCCCTAAGTTTCATTTCAGAGATTCTACTAGATGAGTTATAGATGATGCCTTCTTACACTTAGTAATTGTGATCATAACTGCGTCAATGAAAGTTTCATAAAGTAGATAGAAACATTCTCTGTATCTGACACTTTATGATACTTCTCTGATACCAACTGTAACTGTAACACCCCGTCTTAGTGCCACATGCAACTGAGGTAATTTAAGGATAATAACAATTGGCGGAGGAATGGTGTGTTACTCAAAAAGGATTACTGAACCTCCACGAACACTGCTGACTGCTAAAATTCAACCCCAAAGGAGAGCTGAAGACTGATCCTTAAGATAAGAGTAAAATATTATCTTAAGTATTAGATATAGTAATCACATATATTGGATTATGGGTGGTAGATATAATGAGAATCTGATATATATGAGTATGAACATCTCTTAAATGTTGATCATATCTCAATACTAAGTATAATTAGTAATAAATATAGAGTGCGGAAGCAAAAGAATTCTTCCAGACCCTTCATCACAGAAGCTAATTAAAAGCATTCATCTTAGAAAAGAAAAAAAAATACATCCAAAATTAAATTCTTACAAACCATTTTTTTTTAATAAATGACAGTAAAAGGAGTCTCTCACTCATGACTAAAAATAAACTAATACATGAAATATAGATGAAAGCAGAGCTGGCTAACACTCCACAAACTCCTCCTCAATATCTTGTGAAGCCTCCAGAGCCTGCTTTATAAACTACTATTGATCTAGCAAATTGCGGAACCCAAAAATACCACATGTTAGATAATAAGTCTAATACATCAAAAGGAACTTTATACATTTATAGTTATCTAAGTTTAAACATTTAAGTGATCAAAAAAATACTATAGAAAAACACTAAAGTAGCTGAAGAGCATAAAACTGTACAAAACTAAAAGTAAGGTGAAATAGTAGCTGAAAGACTAAGTACTGAAAACAAAAAATAATATAGAAGTTGAAATTGAATTTGAGATAAAACTGACTTGTATGTCACTAGATATATGTATATATATATATATATCTGAATATACCACATAACTATATGCCACAAGTATGCATAACTTAATGTCACATTACATTCCATAACAACCAAGGTGAGCAAATGCTCCGCTAACAGATCCTAGGTGAGCATGATGCTCCGCTAATAGAATCCTAGGTGACCACAATGCTCCGCTAATACTGTGATATGACTTGTGCAATTTGTGATATGCCAATTCTTTAATAATTGTATACCTTAAAATGTTAAAACCATAAAATGAGCAAAACTAAGCAAGTAATACATTTGTCTCCATGGTTAAGAATTTAACAAGATGATTACTAACTTATATTCCAATTCTACTGAATTTATCATTTATTCCATGACTATATCTTAAATTAGAACATGGGGAGAGTACATATGCATGGTTAACATGTCTTAGAAAGGGTGACTTTAAAACTTAGTTTGTTTAACTCCACTTATCGATGTGCACAAGGATAAGAAATAGAATCATTTTATAGTTTATTCTCTCAAACATAGCTATTAAACTCCTAAACTATATCACACTTTGAACTTGGGATGTTTATTCTGAATTAACCTGTACTTATCTAATTACCTAAGACAAAATTGAGACTTTACAATTCTATTTCTGGGTAAATCAACCAATTCCATCTCTTATTGAATAAATCAATTCTATTAATATACACCATCATCTTCATCTAATATACTGCTGATTATCATTCTAACAGTTCTATTTAATGATCAAGGAGTAACAAGCCAATTAATTCTTACTCTATTGTGGCAAGTCAAACAAAAAAGCTTCAAGGAGGTGACTTAGAAGCCACACAACATAGGATACTGTCACAAGGGATATTCTCAATCTAAAATCTTTAGGTTTTATCCACCACAAGGTTTTAAAATGAAACATCTAAGGTATTTAAGGTTCATCTAAGCTTCTACCTCAAAAAAAATAAACAATAAGGTGTCTCTAACCTCAAGAATTAGCCTACTTAAGGATTAGACATTTAATTTATTTTATCATTATCTTTACATTTTTAATAATCAAGGTACAAAAAGGCACAATCATTTACAAGCCAAGTTCTAAGCTATGAACTTTAATTACCATTACCATTTCAATCACATTATTTAGACACTTAAATTAAGGTATGCAAATCTAGTAATTGCAACTATTCTAATACTTCAATCATGGGATAAAAATCAAATTTGATTGTTTTATAAATTAATTTTGTTTTATGGATCAGTTCATGCTAATAATCTTACTTATCAAAAAATGAGAGATCTTAATATTAGATTCAGATGATCAATCACACAAATTAAGATCAAGGTCAAAATTAGCAAGTTTGTTGAATTCATGCAAATTATTAAATGTTCAAATCAAGGTGTTTAATTTAAGTTAAGTAAATGTTGAGATTTAATCCAATCAAGTTAGGGTTGTACCCAAACTTGACATAATTAGAGTTGTTCATATAAGGTCTGGTTATAGGTTAATCATTAGGTTATTTATCAATTATTGAGGCTCAAACTAGCATATATTTGTTCCTTAACTAGTTTCAATCACTTAATTAGGTTAATTAAGGTATAATTCTTACATTAAGCAAATTAATAGATCCAAATTTCCAAATCAGAAATTATATTTTTATTCCTTACATTTTTCTGAATAAAATGATATATAATTTCAAATGATTTGGATTAGTAATTAAAAAGTTAATTAAATAATACTTTATGTATTTATTCAAATTATATTTTCATTAATTGAATTAATTTCCTTAAGAAAAATAATTCCAATATTCCATTTATATTTATTAAATGGGCTCAGCCCAATTAACTAAAGGTGCGGGTCGACTGGCATGATGACCTAGGATGGTCGCACCGTGTGGGTCATGGGTCGACCCGACCCATGCAGTGCTTCATTCCCAACCCCTCATCCCTGATACTAAGGGAATTAGGGTAAGTGTTCTGAGTAAATTGCGAAGTGCACCGACCACGCCGCGGCCCCAATTTGATCCTTGTACGATCAGTGGACCGAGATGCTTCGATTGAAACTTGAAGCCATCTGTAAGAAGGCTGGAGTATCCCGGACCTTACTCACGTGAGGCCTCTGCCAAGTAGCTATTGTGAGGATTAAATTCTCCCCACAGAGGCCACGATTCCTCTGGGGCTCTTTCCCAACACCTTCAAGGAGGTGAGACGGATCGAACCCCTTAAGTGGTTGGGTTTGAGGTTAACCCAATTTTTATGTCCTTATTCGAACCCAGCTTCTAGAGCGGGTGCTAGTTTGATCGATCAATTCCATCTATCAGGGCTAAACTAGGCCTCAGGAACTATTGCTATGAGTTTGACTATCCTAATTAAGCAATCACAGAGTGATTGAAAGCAATGCCAAGCCTACTCAACTCAGCATGATAAAAAGGTACCTAATTTGACAGTTATAGGCTCAGCTTGATTAATAGAGGGGGATCCAGAGTTTAGCTCAGCTTCTAGAGGCAGCTAGGGGACTCAAACTTTGAGTGCACACCCTATAATTGCCAAGGACCAGAGCTGGAGATCCCCAAGAGGCTGTGTAAATCCAAGAATGCAAATTGGGGAAATTGGGAATTTGAGGCAATTTAGTGAGTAAACAGCTCACTAAACTCTCCCTAATGTTATTTATAGCCTCAGAGGATTACTTGGGTGAGGCTGGCGGGCTGGATCAACCTGAGATCTTGGGTCATGGCTGAGCTCCCCATTCTTCAAATGGGAATTTTTGGGACACGACGCATGATCAAGGCATCTTGCCAATAGAGAATAGATCCTAAAGACTCTACTGAGGTGGACGCACGACTGGGGGACAAGGTTGGCAGCTGGCGTATGGGAGATCCTGCTTGTTGGGGACGCGAGCGTGTGGGGACGAAGATCCACAATGGCTAGTCAATCGATAGCCATCTGATTGATCAATGAGAAAGGTGCAATGGCTCTAATCTTTCTGATCATAACGGTCGGATCCGGAGCGATCTAGCCATCGGATTCATGGGGTGGATCCAACGACAAGTTGGCTTTCCCGCAATATTAAATCTAGGCTGTTACGCATTTGGGAGCGGCGATCAAATGCAGGGTGGATCCGCTGGCATGGGACTCGGGTACCGCAGCAGATCACCCGCAGTCCGCACAGTGAATCCTAGACGGGTAAATCTGTTAAGGGTTTAAAATGCAATTATGAAAAGATGGGAACCCCTCTATGCAATTTTCTCTTTTTATTTAAATTCAATTATGGCCTAAATGACCTCCAATAACTCCCAAACTTGTACCCCTAGTCAAAGGGGGGGTGAGAAATTAAAAAATGCAATTAGATTTTGGGTTGGAGATCAATATATTTTTGTTAATTAATTGGGTTCCAAATTTGCAAAAAAGCCCATTTTACTTAATGAGGTATGATTGACCCCAAATTTTCAATATTAGCTTCTAATGACTATATGGATGCAATGGAATCATAATTAAAGTGTGGTTAAGCCTATATTTAAGCTTAGTAGCAACTTAGGGTTGTCACAATACATAAAGGTGTACATAAAATGAGCAACTAAATACCTTTAGGTAATTTAATATCACTTCTTTCCCACTCCATGCCTACTTAGGTATTCCTTCTATCAAAGAAACTGATTGACCTTAATTAATCAGATAAGTTGTTGTATTGACTGTGTCTGCCCAAAATTGTTTTAGCATTCTAGCATGTATCCTCATGCTTCTGGCATGTTCTATGATGGTTCTGTCATTCACTCTACAACACCATTTTGCTATGGTGTTGCTGGAGTAGTAAGCTCCCATATGATCCCATTGAAAACATATAACTCATTGAAATCCTTGTCACAGTAATCTCCATCATTCTTAGATTTTAGGCCTTTGAGCTTCAATTCCAGTATAGTTCTCTACCAAGGCTAATCATTTCTTGAATATAGTAAATACATCATATTTTTTCTTCATGAAACAAACCCATACCTTCTTTGTTTGATCATCTATGAATGATAGAAAATAGATAGCCCCTCCAAGTGAAGAGATTGTGGTTGGTCCCCATACATATGTGTGAATTAGCTCCAACTTTTGAGACTTCAAATCTCACCCACTATTAAAGAAACTAGCTTTCTTTTAATTGTTATAATGCAATCCTCACAAAACTCCAAATCAACAGATTTCAAATTGAAATCTTTCCTCAAGATAAAAGTGACTTCAACCCTATCTCACTGATGTGACCGAGCCTCTGGTGTCATACATCTCTTGCTGATGTAATAGAATTTGACACTTTATTGATCAGGTAAAGTGTCCCCTCCATTTTGCCTTAAGCTACGACTTGTGCTCCTTTGGTGACCTTCCAAGAGCCTCCTATAAAGCTAGCACCATAGCCTTCATGGGAAAACTGGCAAATATAAATAAAGTTCTTTTTTAAACAAGGAACATGTCGGACATTCTTCAGCTTCCACACTGACTCATTTTGTAGCTAATTGTCCACATCACCTTTTCCTACAATATTGGAGGCCTTGTCAACTCCTAAGTAGACTTTTTCCAAATCATCTTTGGTGTGTTTTTTGAATACATTCCTTCTTGAAGTTGCATGGAACAAAGCATCTGAATCAATAACCCATAATTTAATGCTAATAAGTGATATGATCAAAGCATCCTTATTTTCCTCCACTGATATATTCACTAATGTTTTATCCTTTCCACCTCCTGATTTCTTCAAGATAGGGCAATCTTTCTTTCAAGAGTCTTAATTTTCCATAATTCCAGCATTCAGGCTTTGCATTTTTGGGTTTTGATTTTCTCTACCTTGACATGGAGCTATTCCTATTAGATCATTGATCTACATTTGTTTCTCTAGTTTCAGCTTTTAAAGCTAAATAAGATGCTTCACCATTTGATTTCTTTTGAACCTCCTCATTTAACACCAGCCCAACTATATCATCAAATTTCAACTTAGCATTTCTTGATGAGTTACTTACAACAATAAATAAACCTTTCCACTTATCTGGCAATGAAGATAGCAATAAAAAAACTCGTACCTCACCATCAAACTTGATGTCCAATGAGCTCAACTAGCTTGTAATAGTATTGAACTCATTCATATGTTCCATCACTGAACCACCATCCACCTTCTTCATATTGAATAACCATTTCTTCAAGAAAAATTTGTAAGAACCTGAAGGCTTCTCATACATTTGTGGCAAGGCTTCCATAAGGTCTATAGTATTTTTCTCATTTATAATATTAAATTCACTAAATAAGATAATGATGGTCAAACCCAAATTCATTCTATACAGAACTACCCAATTCTTATTTGTCATAGCTATAAGTTTCTTCTCGGCTCCTCTGTGTGGTAAGTGAAACTTTATCTAGTAAAGCAAATCTTGCATTTGCATTTTTTAGAAAAGCAAAGTTTGTGCCATTAAACTTCTCTATTTTGTATCTCATTTCATCAGCCATTGCTCCCTCTCAAGTGTCAAACACTAGAATCTCACTCTGATACCACTGATTTTATAAAAATGTAATAAACATTATGAGCTTATGTTGGTGTTATCGAAACAAAATCATAAAATATAAGCCAATACAAGCAAGATATAAATCATGGCACATAATAATCACATCACAAACCACAAAATCATCCAAAGACAAAGATTTACATGGAAAACCTAATAATGGGAAAAACTATAGAGTCCCACCAATAAAGAAAATCCACTCCAAAGGATAATAAGGTTAAAGAGTTATAAAGAGCATCACTGTCAAAAATACAAGAAGGATCTACTGCTTCCAAAGCCTTTCGATCAACTTATTAATCTTCTAAAAAATCTTGCTCTCACTCATGGGTATAAGAATACTAGCAATAATAACTTTCTCCAATGGATTATGATTAACACTAGAAACAACCCTAGCATGTTTCCTTGAATACAGAAGCCCCATATAGACACTAAAATACTTAATATACTCTTAAAATTGCTTAAGGTACCACCATATTATATAGGTGCCTTAGGTCCCTATAGGTGCCTTAGGTCCCCAGGCTCAGTCTTGCCTACTCCATGGGCTCCTGGGCACACCTGGGTGCCTTTGTCTCTGTTGAGTAGGCATTTGGATACCTGGGCTTCACTTTTCTTGACCTAGGTCACTCCTCAGCACCTGGCCTTCTAGTCTATGGACAATAGAGCGCTTGGTTTTTTCTGACTTATCCCGGAACACTCCGGGAGCTCTTGAATATTCACTAAAACTTTATTGATACCTCCATGGATGATCAAAATGGTCTCATAATCTCAACATATAAGAACTCCATCCACTATTTCTAAATTCTTACATTAGTAAAACACCTTCCAATCTTCCATATGTATAACAATAATTTTTAGGGTGATAGCATTTTACCATATGGATGAGGCCTATTATACCTTTTACCTGGATCATAAAGTTATCTTGCTTCTAGTTGATATGTTTTTGCTACTGGTGGTCTAGGTCCCATGAAAGTGTCCAGCCAATTGGAAGCAATTGGAAATTTATCTTTTATTCCTTTAGGGATTGGTGATGTTCAACAAATCTTGCTGATTCCACAACTTTCATAAAATTAGTATGTTAATCAGAAACCACGTGCTACTTGATGGAGTCTCTTAACCCATTCTAAAAATAGTGGAAGAAGCTTTCATTCTAATTATATCTTGTGTAAAGTGAGATATTTTATCTTGGTGCTTACTTGTTCAGGGAAGTAATCCTGAGCACTTGGTCTCTGAGCAGGTGGTTGATAATGGGTAGGTGGTCGATCATTGAGTATGATCTTATTTGAACTAAGTAAAATAACATATAAATGTAAGACAAGTGTGTGAAAGCTAAGGAAAGTATTTATCCATATCAATACATCCCAGAGTGAAGGAAAAATATACATTTTAGAAAATAGATCTAAAATAATAATAATTATACAAACTGAATTAATATGCAAAAATAAAATGTTCTCTCTCTCTCTCTCAAACAAAAGAAGGGATTAAAGTTGCAACTACAATAGCTAGGCCATTGTCTCCTCCTCGTGCACCTACACATCCTCAAAAGTTGGCTCTTTGAATAGCTACTGATCTGATATGTCAGTTTCACATGCAAAGGCCCCAATAAAAAAAAGAAATCTTGTGTTAGACAATTATATACATAAATTTTAGGCTATATAATTCTACTATTAAGTTTAAGGATATCACGTTTAAATAATTAATTAATAGGTGCAAAAATGTTATATAACAAAAGAAGTAGAGTTATAACTATTCTAGGCAATAACTGAACAAAACTGAGGAAGATAAAACACATGCCTTACTGACCACAAACTATAGAAAATTTTAGGCATATAAAGTGTAATAGAATGAAATAAGAAAACTAATGAAAATATGACCAAATAAAAATTATTGAATTGAATGTAATGTAAATGAGTATCGATTCAAAAGTACTAACAGGCAATAATAATAGAAATGAACTGCAAGTTGTGCTGCTAAATGTACAGGCTAAAAAATTGAATAAATAAATATAATACTAAAAATAAAACTATATTATTTAACTAGCTACTAAAAGCTAGAATGGATATAATATATCTGACAAGTTACTAAAAGTTAGATCTAAATTGAAAGGAGCTGAATACACATATTAATTCATTTTTTCTTATTTTTTTTGCATTTCTGACACGTACACAACCGACTAAGAATTCAATCACATCTGCAAGACTTAAGATTATGGATTCCCTGAACATACATAACTCCCACCAATGAGTACATGTAAGTATCCTTATTACCATTTATAATCTACCAATTGACTATAATGCGCAGTACAATCAATATGTCATAATAAACATCTATGCTGAATGTTTTCCTAAATTACTAAATTTTTATTTTCATGCACAAAACTTATGTGTTATGCATCAATAACTTAGGCTCAAGCAAAGCAATAATAAAAATGTTATTTCAAAGCAATTAACTAAAATTATGATATCCATTGTTATCTAACTATCTTGATCTAATTATTCCAAAAATGTACAAGCTCATGATCATTCATCATTATACTATCTTGTACATTATTAAAATAATCGACATGAATATGTTGTTAAGACATATAAGCACCTTAACCTGAAAATTTAAGTTACTTACTGAGACACAAAATTAATCTGAAATATTATTAATATTCCAACTTTCTTTACTTACTAAACTTAAGGAGACAAATTAGTATGGTTTCACTAGTGTAACGAAACTAAATTTAACTTAATGGCTACATCAATTTTTAAACTTCATAAAGCTAACTCAAAAATACCAAGTTTATACTCCAAAACTCAGTTAGTTATATTAACCTTAAATTGAATATCTTGAAATTCCATATTATTGAAATCATTGATCCTAGTGATTCTAAGGTGGATTGGGAGTTTAATCTTATGATATGGAAAGTTTCCTAAACATAATTAAATATCAATATTTAGGGGCTAAAAATTTGATTCTATAAATTAGACATCAAATCCTCTAAATTTCTACCTAAATATGTTCCTTGCTGTCAAAGGTGTCTAATGACACCTTAAACACCCATTTGGGTCTCTATGCATCATAATATGCTCTAATCAAAATTAATTCTAATTAGAGGATGATTAGTGAAATTGTTCTTTAAATTTTAATTTTGATTTTATATTAATTTTTCTCATATTTTCTAGTCAAAATACTATACAATTTCACATATTTTGGATTTATATTCATCAAATTATTTCATTAAATCATTCTCTATTTACTTACTATAGTTTTGATTTAATTAATTAATTAACCCATTTGTTTAAATAGAATATTCTTGGAATATTCTATTCCCATCTTTGGGCCAGGGTGTGGGTCGATGAAACTCGATGAGTTTGAGAATATTCAAGGAATTCAGCCTATCGAAACTGCGCAGGTCACTAGTTGGCCCGTCTCGTGACTGTTCTGCTCCTCCATAGATCCATCGAATAAAAGCGAACTCCATCCATTAATTCCTATCGATTCCGACCTCCTCTAGGATTGAACCATTTACCAAAATGCTTAGCACGGACATGCGTACCGATTGGCACCAAAAGCACCTTGGCTGGTGATGCATATCACCGACATTACTTGGCCAATATAGGGCAACTATGGTTTACTGTGCCAGCTAATTTTTTTTTACACTGGCCACTCTAGAGGGGGGTTAAAATGGCTCCACCTTCACCATCCCATGGTAGTTCAAATGAGCCTACCCACAACATCTAAGCTTATATAACAACCCTAGGCTATTACCTAACTTAATCCAAGATTAACCATGCTTTAATTATAGTTCTATTACATTCAATATATCATTTTAAGCTAACACTAAAAGTTTGGGGTCAATCATACCTCTCTGGGTCAATCATACCTCTCTAGGTCAATTAAGCCATTTGATCAATCTAGATACCCAGAATAACAGTAAAAATATTTTGACATCAGATTCAAAATTTAATTGCATTTTTGAATTCCTCACCCCCAAATTAGTAAGAGGTGCAAGTTTGGTAATTCTTAGAGATCATTGAGGCCATAATTGAATTTAAATAATTTGGGAAAATTGCACATAAGGGATCCCAACAATTTATATTTGAAAACCTGCCCTCAAAATAATTTAACCGTCAGGATCCACTGTGCGGACCGTAGGCGATCCGATGCAGAGCTTAGATCACATGATAGTGAAGCTCCATTATATCTATCCGTCCCTCTCTCAAATCCTAATGCAAGGATTAAGATCCAAATAAACCACAGATATGCCATTAGATCTACCAGTGGATTCTACTCCCGGATAGCTACTGTGATCGGCCGTTAGGATCCGAGCAATCTAAGTCGTATCGCCATCTCACTGATAAATTAGACAGCATCCAGAGCTTCCACTACTACTCATCATCATCCTGAGCACTCTCCACTCCCTACAAGGAAAATTCTCTATACACTGGTGATCTGCCCTGTCCCCCACTCCTCTAGCCAACACAGCCTAGTCATTAGGTGCTCCCCACTCTAATTGGAACTCCCTAATTGGGTCCCATTGCCCGGTCTCTCCCATTTATAGAATTAGAAACTTGGCCATGGCCCGGCCTCCCTAAGTCTCCCTAGCCTAATGGGTTGTGCCTTGGCTTCTCCCTGAGGCTATAAATAGCCATAGGATCCCTCCCTAGCATCCTTTACTGCTGAATTGAACTCAATTGGAGCTCTCCTTTTTGATCCCCCATTATAGGTATTCCAAGCTTCCTCTAAGCACTCCAGAGATTGTAAACTGCTGATAGAGGGCTACTCCTAGTGTTTAGGACCCCTGGTGCTCTCTAGAAGCTAACTAGAACCTGCATTGCTCTTTGTCGATCTGTCCGAGCTTCCCCATCAAACCAGGCACCCCCTTGTGTGCTCTAAGCCAATTAGGCTCAATCACTTCTCCATTTGATTGATAATGGCTGCCCTAGTCTAATCAAACTCAATGGAATAATTGTACGGGCTCAGATTAGTCTCAATCCATTGAGCTACCGTCCCTTCTAAGCTTTGGACCGAATAGGATCCTGATGTTCTAACCACACCCAAGCCCTTTTACCTTAGGGTTTTGATGCACCAAGCCACCCTGGTGGTGTAGCCATCAAGCTCTAGCCCTGGATTAATCCCTGAGGAGTATTTCTCCTCATAATGGGATCCCCAATTCGAGACTTAGCCAAATTTAAGAGAATAACTTTCCAGCTATCTCGACTACCCCAGTTTACAATTGAGAATCCTTTTGGGTATGCCTTAAGATCCTGAAAGTGTGAGGATTGTGATTCACAGAACTGCAGATATGCCATTAGATCTACCAGTGGATTTTATCTCCCTGATCGCTCCCGTGATCGGCCATTAGGATCTGAGCAATCCGAGTCGTATAGCCATCTCATTGATAAATTAGACAGCATCCAGAGCTTCTACTACTACTCATCATCATCCTGAGCACTCTCCACTCCCTACAAGGAAATTCTCTATACACTGGTGATCCACCCTATCCCCCACTCCTCTAGCCAACTCAGCCTAGTTGTCAGGTGCTCCCCACTCTAATTGGAACTCCCTAATTGGGTCCCGTTGCTCGGTCTCTCCCATTTATAGAATTAGAAGCTCGGCCCTGGTTCGGCCTCCATAAGTCTCCCCAGCCTAATGGGTTGTGCCTTGGCTTCTCCTTGAGGCTATAAATAGCCACAGGATCCCTCCCTAGCATCCTTTACTGCTTAATTGAACTTGATTGGAGCTCTCCTTTTTGATCCCCCATTGTAAGTATTCCAAGCTTCCTCCGAGCACTCCAGAGCTTGTGAACTGCTAATAGAGGGCTACTCCTGGTGTTTAGGACCCCTGGTGCTCTCTAGAAGCTAGCTAGAACTTGCATTGCTCTCTGTCGATCAGTCCGAGCTTCCCCATCAAACCTGGCACCCCCTTGTGTGCTCTAAGCCAATTAGGCTCAATTAGTTCTCCATTTGATTGATAATGGCTGCCCTAGTCTAATCAAACTCAATGGAATAATTGTATGGGCTGGGATTAGTCTTAATCTATTGAGCTACTATCCCTTCTGAGCTTTGGACCGAATAGGGTCCTGATGTTCTAACCATACCCAAGCCCTTTTACCTTAGGGTTTTGATGCACCAAGCCACCCTGGTGCTGTAGCCATCAAGCTCTATCCCTGGATTAATCCCTGTGAGGAGTATTTCTCCTCATAATGGGATCCTCAATTCGAGACTTAGCCGAATTTAAGAGAATAACTTTCTAGCTAACCCGACTACCCCAGTCTGCAATTGAGGGTCCTTTGGGTATGCCTTAAGATCCTGATAGTGTGAGGATTGAGATCCATGGAACTGTAGATATGCCATTAGATCTACCAGTAGATTCTATCTCCCAGATCGCTCCCGTGATCGGCCATTAGGATCCGAGCAATTCGAGCCGTATCGCCATATCATTGATCAATTAGATAGCATCCAGAGCTTCCGCTACTACTCATCATCATCCTGAGCACTCTCCACTCCTTACAAGGAAAATTCTCTATACACTGGTGATCCGCCCTATCCCCCACTCCTCTAGCCAGCTCGACCAAGTCATTAGGTGCTCCCCACTTTAATTGGAACTCCCTAATCAGGTCCTGTTGCCCGGATCTCTCCCATTTATAGAATTAGAAAATCAGCCATGGCCCGGCTCCCAAAGTCTCCCCAGCCTAATGGGTTGTGCCTTGGCTTCTCCCTGAGGCTATAAATAGCCACAGGATCCCTCCCTAGCATCCTTTACTGCTTAATTGAACTCGATTGGAGCTCTCCTTTTTGATCCCCCGTTGTAGGTATTCCAAGCTTCCTCCAAGCACTCCAGAGCTTGTAAACTGCTGATAGAGGGCTACTCCTGGTGTTTAGGACCCCTGGTGCTCAAGCTAGCTAGAACCTATATTGCTCTCTGTCGATCAGTCCGAGCTTCCCCGTCAAACCTGGCACCCCCACTGCCAATTAGGCTCAATCACTTCTCCATTTGATTGATAATGGCTGCCCTAGTCTAATCAAACTCAATGGAATAATTGTACGGGCTTAGATTAGTCTCAATCCATCGAGCTACCATCCCTTCTAAGCTTAGGACCGAATAGGGTCCTGATGTTCTAACCACACCCAAGCGCTTTTACCTTAGGGTTTTGATGCACCAAGCCACCCTGGTGGTGTAGCCATCAAGCTCTGGCTCTGGATTAATTCCTGTGAGGAGTATTTCTCCTCATAATGGGATCTCCAATTCGAGACTTAGCTAAATTTAAGAGAATAACTTCCCAGCTATCCCGACTACCCTAGTCTGAAATTGAGGGTCCTTTGGGTACGCCTTAAGATCCTGATAGTGTGAGAATTTAGATCCACAGAACCGCAGATATGCCATTAGATCTACTAGTGGATTCTATCTCTCGGATCGCTCCCGTGATCGGCCGTTAGGATCCGAGCAATCCGAGCCATATCGCCATCTCATTGATAAATTAGACAGCATCCAGAGCTTCCGCTACTACTCATCATCATCCTGAGCACTCTCCACTCCCTACTACAGGAAAATTCTCTGTACACTGGTGATCCACCCTGTCCCCCCTCCTCTTGCCAACTCAGCCTACTCATTAGGTGCTCCCCACTCTAATTGGAACTCCCTAATCGGGTCCCGTTGCCCGGTCTCGCCAATTTATAGAATTAGAAACTCGGCCATGGCCTGCCTCCCTAAGTCTCCCCAGCCTAATGGGTTGTGCCTTAGCTTCTCCCTGAGGCTATAAATAGCCATAAGATCCCTCCCTAGCATCCTTTACTGCTTAATTGAACTCGATTGGAGCTCTCCTTTTTGATCCCCCATTGTAGGTATTCCAAGCTTCCTCCAAGCACTCCAGAGCTTGTAAACTGCTGATAGAGGGCTACTCCTAGTGTTTAGGACCCCTGGTGCTCTCTAGAAGCTAGCTAGAACCTGCATTGCTCTCGGTCGATCAGTCCGAGCTTCCCCGTCAAACCTGGCACCCCCTTGTGTGCTCTAAGCCAATTAGGCTCAATCACTTCTCCATTTGATTGATAATGGCTGCCCTAGTCTAATCAAACTCAATGGAATAATTGTACGGGCTCAGATTAGTCTCAATCCATCAAGCTACCGTCCCTTCTGAGCTTTGGACCGAATAGGGTCCTGATGTTCTAACCACACCCAAGCCCTTTTACGTTAGGGTTTTGATGCACCAAGCCACCTGGTGGTGTAGCTATCAAGCTCTAGCTCTGGATTGATCCCTGTGAGGAGTATTTCTCCTCATAATGGGATCCCCAATTCGAGACTTAGCTGAATTTAAGAGAATAACTTCCCAGCTATCCTGACTACCCCAGTCTGCAATTGAGGGTCCTTTGGGTACGCCTTAAGATCCTGATAGTGTGAGGATTGAAATGAGGCTCTGGCATGCCCTTGGTCACCCGAATTTATGCGGTTAGGGTTGCCCTAGCATCCTGGCATCGGGGGTGAAGTTGAGGTAGAAGGAGAACAGTCCGGGTCAGGCCGACCCGTGACCCATGCTGTTCGTCGTGTCGGGCCTCCAGATCAAGCTGACATGCATGTTTTTTTAACGGGCTGATACTTGTTTTATTTTATTTTAATTGATTTAGGAATTTTTTTCCTTAAGGAAAATAATTGAAAAATAGAATGGGTTAATTAGAAAAATGCAAAATAAATTATTGGCATAACTTTTGATTCACAGATCCAAACCCTATGATGTTATATATCAAATTATTTAGAAAACACAATGAATCATAATATAAACTAATATTAAGATTTTAATCATTGTATTTTTTGATGTTTTCTAAATAATCTAGAACTTAATTAGGGTTAATTAGTGTCTTTTCTTAGCCAAATCTCTTGACTTAAGTGCCATTATGTTTCTTAAACTTTATAAAATGCATGTTTTAAGAGGATTAATTTTTTGATTATTATACTCTTAATTATTCCCTAATCTTAGAAATGCATGATTAGTAAAAATTTGGGTTTATACTTAATTAAAATAAGCAAACATAGTCCGTGATTATTCACATCGTTAAATAGAATATACTTGCCAAGTTTCATGTATTTTTAATGGTTGGATTTGTAATTATGTGCTAATATATTTTTGCTTGATTTAGGATTTAATTAGCCTTAATTACTTTTCATTTTACTTAATTTAATATTCTTATGCTTCAACAACAGTAGTATGAATGTTAGAGAACTCTCATGCTTAATTGGAGACTTTAATTGATTGAATTGATATAAATTAACATTTGAACCCATTATGCTTAAGAAGTGATTAAGTAAATCAATAATTGAACTTTAACTTGAATTGGACATCAATAATGCATCAATAACTCACTAATTGGTCATGCATCCATAAACTAAACAATTGAACTTGGTTTGGTTAAGTTAGGAGTTAAATCCTAACTTGTCTTGACTAAGATCTAAACCTTAATCATCTTAATTAAACTATCTTGATTTGAAAGATAAATTACTTGCATAATCCCAATAATATACCCTGATTTAACTTTGATCCTAAATCATTGATTTAGAATTGTTAAGATCTATAATGAATTTATGTGATTGCCAATCTAAACATATATATTTAACTCTTTGATTTCCTCTTAAAATAGATCCTTAGCATAATATGAAGCATATTACTTTAATGATTTGCAAGATGATCAATTCCTATTAATATTCATGATTAAATCTTATAATTATAGTATAGGTGTTGATGAAATGGGTACCCATCTGATATGATCAACTCAAATCTATGGAAGATAAGAGTTGTAGAATTAGTGAAATTCATAGGACTTAGATTTCCTTTTATGTTAGAAGTGCAAGATTATTATGATTTTGCCTTAGTATTAATAACTCAATAATTGCTAAGCCATACTAATATATAATCTATTGAGTTAGGAAGAGCTTATTGTTTTCATCTTGAGGTTGGAACTTAAATGCTCCTTACTAGCTTAAGTTCTTTGATCTTAGACCCTTGTGGTAGTATTGCCTAAGAACTTAGAATGAGATTCTTCCATGTTATAGTAACTTAAAATTGAGTGACATTTTGCTCACATTCGTGGAACCTTGAGTGGGATCCATTCCAATGGGGCAAGGATTCAATGGTTTGATAATCCTTATTTATTAAATAGATTTGTTGAAATCAGTAGTTTATTAGTATGATGTGATAGTGTATATCCATAGTGCTGAATCATTTCCATAAAATTAGGATTAGTTGGGTCACTCTATGTAGGATTTTAGAGTCTCAGTATTATCTTATGTGATTGGATAAGTACAATTCAGCTTCAAGTAAACTTTCCTAGCCTAAGTGTGTTATAATTAGGGAAATTGAATACTTAGTTTGAGAGACTAATTTGTGACCAAGTTTGGCCCCTTATCATCATGCATTTTGATAAGTGCAGTTAAACAAATTAAGTATCTTAAGTCACCCATCTTAGAACACTAATTATGCTTGTAATTAGGGTATTTAACTACTTAGTTTGATAGAATAAATAGTGACCGAGTCCTGCCCCTTATCGTTATGCCCTTCGATAAGTACAGTTAAATAAACTAAGTGTTAAATTCAACCTTTTTGGAAAGATACTAAATATGTGTATACAACCCCTTCAGCTAAAGATTCTAAGTATAATATTAACTAAGATCATTCAGTGAATTAGAATTAGGAGTTAGAATTTATTTAGATGAATTCTGCATAACAGAGATAAATGGAATCATTACTTGAAATTGAATTGATTTCTATATTTTGACTATCTAAAGCATACCGTCATTAAAGCCTTGGCATACCATAAATGCATAAGTCATGTTAGCATTAGCAGAGCGCTTGGCACACCTATGGACTTTGTTAGCAGAGCGTTCGCTTACCTAGGAATCTGTGAAGTGTCATGTCAACATATCCGTGGCATACGGTTGAGTGGCATATTTAGATGCATAATTATAAATTTGGTGGCATACCACACAATTTTAAATCATCATTTATTAAGTTTCAGATTGTTTACTATTTCACTTACATTTCACCAGTTAGTTGCAGTTTCAGATTTGTTCATTATTTTCTCTACATTTTAGTATTCAATTGAAGTTTCAATTTACTTTACTTTCAAATTTGTACTAATTTAAGCTTTCAGCTATTTTACTATCTTTTCTATAGTTGTACATAAACTATTTAAATGCTAAATAGTAGATAGATGTAACTAGTATAGTAGATTTTTATGTGTTAGACTTATTGTCAAACACATGGTACTTTTGGAATCTAACAGTTTGCTAGATCCTGAGCAGTTTGTGGAGCCAAATCAGGTGGATACTCAGGAGATCTAGGAGAAGATCATGGAGCACTAATAGACTCTCCTCTAGCCTTAACTTTCTATTTAGTTATTTTTAGTTCAGTGCTTAAACTCTATTTTGTATTTCAGTAAACTATTGTAATAGCTATGGATGTATTCTCTTTCATTTTCTGAGATGAATGCTTTATTTAGCTTCTCTGATGAATGTTTCTAGATGTATGCTTTAGCTTCTGCACACTGTATTTATTTTTTCTTATACTTAGTATTATGATGTGATCAGGATATTCATAAAATGTTAGTATTTATGTAAATTTGATCTTATCCATATTCATAATCCAGTATACATGAGTACCTTATCTAATACTTAAGATAAAGATACTATAGTTAAAGATTAGTACTCATCTCCCTTTCTCTTGAGGTTGAGTCTCAATTGCTCTTGTGCTCAGCAGGTTTATTCGAGGAAGTTTAGTTATCTTCCTGAGTAACGCACCATTCCAACACCAATTGTTATTTCCTTAAACTAACTCAATTGTGCGTGGCGACGGGATGGGGCCCTACAATTGATATCAGAGAAGTATCATAAAGTGTCAAATAAGGAAAGTATTCATATGTTCCTATCTACTTTATGATCTATTCTCTGGAGTAGTTATGATCATAATCACTAAGTGTAAGAAAAAACAACATCCACAACTTCAAAATGCCAAACCTAAGAAATGGAAACTAAGAATGTCTAGAAAAGACACCTTAGGGATTAAATAAACATTAAAAGGTACTTAAGAGAAAAAATACAAATAATAAAGGACGTCTTAGAATTTGAACAGACTTTAAATAAGTAAAATATTCAAGTAAAGTACTTATCAGTGAAACAAGCATAAAACCAGAACTAATAATTGAATGAAATTTTAGAAAATGGAATATCAACAGTATGAGTACTACTATTACCTTAGATTATTTGATGAGTATTGAGCAGATGATTTCCAAGATGGCAAAGTCTATGGAAGAATTGTTGAAGGAGTGTCTCCTTATGGAAAAGCAGAACTAGATAAGATATTAGTTCGCTCAACCTTCAGAGGGACCAATGTCCTTGCCCTTGCCAAGGAATGGTTGGACTGAGTGACCACTGCTTTCCGAGAGATGGCTTATCTAGATGATTACCGCCTTCAGATTCTGGAGACTCTACTTGGAGGTTCAGCTGATAGGTGGTGGTGTTAAACTTACAAAAGGCTCTCAAGGAAGCATCGAGTAGTCTCGGATGATGCTTTTTGTGCTGCTTTTAAGGTAGAATATTAAAGTTGATGTTCTTAAGTCATCTCTTGTATCTTCTTTTTGTATTAATGCACAGTAAGTGCAAGAGACTTGCGCTCTGATATTAAACTCCCATCAACAACCTTTTCCTCATATGGGAGCGTCCTATGCACTGCACTTCTCGGGAGATGGAATTCTCTATAGTTTTTGGTGTCTTCAGACACCTACCTTCAATGGGGCACTAAAGCACATGGACACGGTCAGTTGGCTAAAGTTAGCCAAAAAGAAATTAGCAAGCATTAAATGCCCAAATTTTGAAGCAATCCATTTGGCCACCTACCTGTTCATAGATGAGGATGAATACTAGTGGGAGAATGAATGTAATACCAAATTCACTGACTACGAAGTGGAGGATATCTCATGGGATCAATTTATTGAAGCTTTCAGGGAAGCATTTATTTTAGTATCTGCTCAAGCAATATTAGAGGATTAGCTATTCCATTTGACTCAAGGTGGAAGATCAGTAGAGGACTACGAGCTTGAATTCCACCGACCATCAAGTTTCACTCCAGAACTGGTTAAGTCTGAAGCTTCATGCTGCCATCAATTTCTAAAAGGGCTGAAAGATTCCATTAAGGCTCACCTAATCTCTCGGTAGATTAAGAGTTTCCCTGAACTATTTAAAGAGGCCCGTCTACAAGAAGGTTTTCAATGGAAAAATAAATAACAAGAGAAAGACTAGCTTCGTGCAGCCCAGAAGAGAAAACTTTGGTCATTAGAAGGTAGCCAAGGTGTATAATATGGTTGCTGAACAACCCTAGGTAGAACTTCATGCTATCATCAATACAGGAAATGTTACCACCAGGGTAATGAGTGCTATACATGCGGTCGTTTGGGCCCTCGTTTTTATCACTATGTCTCCAAGACCACTATCGATAGAGTACCTATCATCAATTCATAATGTGATCAAGCATTCCATCCTCAACCACTCAATATTCGAGCTCTTGCCTTGGCTGTAATGCCAGCATCCACTTTTTCTACAAATCCCAAAGTAGCAGCACCTGCTCAAGGCTTCTACTTGGGTGTATATGCTTACTCCTGCATCAAGGCTAGCTACCTCATAACAAGTAGCCAATAGCTTCTACTTGGGTGTATATGCTTACTCCTGCTTTTGCACCTGAGGCTAACGACATTGTCTTGGGTATGTCTTAAATTTAATTTAATTCCAGTCGTTATCATATTAGCTCTTCTGAATTTTTCAAATAACAATTTTTATTATTATTGTAATCATAGGCACATTAATAATAAATGGTATACTCTATAACATTCTTTTCGATACCTGAGCAAGCCATTCATTCGTATCAGAAAATTGGGTTAAAGCCCTTAATCTACTGTCATATTGATTAGCCAATTCATTAAGTATCAGGTTATCTTCTAGAGCCTGTATGCAATCTCATCAATTTTGTAATATAGAAATTGCTATCAATAATCAGAAGTTCGAAGTTAAGTTGATAATGCTGCCAATTTCCAAATTTGATATAATTCTGGGTATGAACTGGTTAAGCAGACATAGTGCTTCTATAAACTGTCGGAAGTAATAAATTACCCTTGGCAGCAAAAATCCATCAAATACATTTGTTGGTAAATTTAGTACTCAAGCTTCATTAATTAACACAATGAAAGCTGAAAAGCTAGTCAGAAAAGAATGTGATGCGTATCAAGTAACAATATTTGGAGAGAAGGAAGAAAATATTTCTATCTTAGAAAATCGCATTGTTTGCGAGTTTCCTGATGTATTTCCTAAAGACCTACCTGGTCTTCCTCCTATTCAAGAAGTGGAATTTGCAATAGAACTAATTCCTGGAATGCAATCACTATCAAAGGCTCCTTATCGCATGGCGCCTAAGGAGTTACAAGAGTTAAATAAGTAACTTTAAGAGTTTCTCGAGAAGGGTCTCATTCGACCAAGTTCATCTCCTTAGCGAGCACCAGTATTGTTTGTAAAAAAGAAAGATGGATTGATGTGAATGTGTATTGATTACCATGAGTTGAATAAGGTGACCATCAAGAACAAATACCCATTGCCTCAAATCAATGATATCTTCGATCAACTATCTAGAGACAAGGTGTTTTCCAAGATCGACCTGCGATCAGGCTATCATCAATTGAGAGTCAAAGACTTCGATATAGAAAAGATAGTATTCAGAACTCAATATGGACACTATAAGTTTCTGGTAATGTCTTTTGGTTTAACAAATGCTTCATCCATCTTTATGAACGTAATGCAACGTGTGCTGAAGTCATATTTGGATAAATTCATCATCGTCTTCATCGATGATATTTTGATATATTCAAAAAGTAAAGCAGTTCATGAAAATCACTTAAGAGTACTATTAGAAGAACCTCAAAATCACGAACTCTATACCAATTATTCCAAGTGTGAATTTTGGCTTGACTCAATCACTTTTCTAGGCCATGTCGTAGATGCTCAAGGAATTAGAGTAGATCAAAACAAAGTCTGTGTCATCCAAGATTGGTCACCACCAAAATCTATGATTGATATCAGAAGTTTTCTAGTACTAGTAGGTTATTACAAGAAGTTTATAAGAGGCTTTTCTTAGATAGCGTCTCCTCAAACAAAGTTGATTTAGAAGATAGTGCCGTTCATCTAGAGTCCTGAATATGAGAATTCATTTCAGGCACTGAAAGATGCTCTCTTTTCTACCCTGTTACTTGCCTTACCAATGGAGGGTCTCAACTACTAAGTCTATAATGATGCTTCTTGAATAAGCTTGGGGTGTGTACTGATGCTGGAAGGAAAGGTCATTATTTATGCATCTTGTCAATTAAAATAACATGAAAAGAGATATCATGTCCATGACCTTGAATTAGTCATTGTAGTTTTTGTCTTGAAGATTTGGCATCATTATATTTATGGCATCCAACTCTCTATTTTCACCAATCATCGGAGTCTGAAGTATATCTCCACTCAGTGCAAACTCAACTATTGTTAGCGAAGACAGATTGGGTTAATCTCCGCTTCGCTGCCCCCAAAACGTGATTATCATTAATTATGATTTAAGTATCCAGTATCACACTAGCAAGTGATTGTTGTAGCTGATGCACTCAGCCGCCATGCCACACTTTCTGCTATAATAGCTTCAAGTTATTTAGAAGAGGAATTTTGTAAGCTTGATATCGGGCCCCTCCATGGTGCTATGCTTAGCGAGCCAATATCCATGAGTACCGTAGAACCCACTTTTCATCGTAATGTCTCCATCTTATAAACAAAAGATGAAGACTATCTGAAATTCAAAATGGATATTGAAAGTGGTATCACTTTGATCTGCTCTTGCGAGGAAATGTAATACATCAATGTGATCATTTATGGATTCCCAAATCCTTGAATCAAAAAATTTTAGTTGAAAGCCACAATTCTGGGTACCATGTCCATCCTGGAAGTACTAAAATATATCAAGATATGAAGAAGTCATTCTGGTGGCATGGAATGAAGAAGGGCATGGCTGAATTCATTACAATATGCCATTCTTGCAATCAAGTTAAAGCAAAACATCAAAGGCCCAGAGGACTACCTCATTCTCTAGTAATTCCTGAATGGAAATGGCTCGATATTTCCATGGACATTATAATGGATCCGCCCAAGTCAAGGTTCGGTGCTGATTCTATTTGGTTCATTATTGATCGACTGACCAAAAAGGCATATTTCATTCTGATGCATCAAATTGATTCAATGGACAAATTAGCAAAGCTGTTCATTAAGGAAATTATCAGGCTTCATGGAATTCCAATATCTTGTATCTGATCGTGATAGCAGATTCACTTCCAAATTTTGGCAGGCAGTGCATCAAGATTTAGAGACTACCCTAGCCATGACCACCACCTTTTACCCATAAATTGATGGTCAAACTGAGAGAGACAATCAGGTTCTAGAAAATCTACTACGTCTATATATTTTGGATTTTGGAGATTTCTGGGAAGATCATATTCCCATAGTAGAATTTGCTTATAATAATAGTTTTCAATCAAGTATTAGCATGGCTCTGTATGAAGTCTTATATAGAAGAAAATGTAGTACTCTATTAGCATGGTCTGAAATAAGTAGTGTTCAGTTATATGAATCAGACATAGTGGAAGAAATAAACAGAAAAGTGATTCAATAGAGAATTAAAGCAATGCAAGATTGCTATAATAAATATCACGATGCCCATCATCATCCTCTAGATTTTAATGATGGAGATTTTGTTTATCTCAAGGTCAATCTTATGAAAGGAGAATTCTGTTTCAATGTAGCTGGGAAGCTCAGTCCTCGCTATGTCAGAACTTTTGATGTATTAGAAATGATAGGCTCTGCAGCCTATAGATTGAAGCTCCCAGAGGATTTCTCTACAGTCCACAATGTGTTTCATATCTTCTCACTACAGAGATGCCTTCATAATATATCTTATTTAATTCAACTCCCAGCAGTATCTCTCCAGTTGGACCTTTTTTATGTGGAGGAGCCTATCAAAATCTTAGCTCATGATCAAAAGCAGCTAGAAATTGCTCTATCCCTATGGTGATGTTCAGTCGATTCATGAAGAATCAACATGGGAAAAAGAGGCAAATATTTAAAAAAAATATCTAAGTTTCTTTGAAAATTCAAGTACCCTTAAATTTTAAATTTTTTTCTCTTAATTTCTGCATTTTTCTTTTATTTTCTTAGGATGATTTTGAGGATGACATCGTTCTTAAGTGGGGGAGTCTGTAATAACCCTAGGTTGCTACCTAACTTAATCCAAGCTTAGCCATGCCTTAATTATAGTTCCATTGCATTCAACATATCATTTTAAGCTAACCCTAAAATTTTGGTGTCAACCATACCTCTCTCAAGGTCAATTAAGTCATTTGATCAATCTAAATACCATGAATAATAACTAAATTATTTTGACCTTATAATCAAAATCTAATTTCATTTTTGAATTTTTTACCCCCAAATTAGTTATGGGTGCATGTTTGGGAATTTTTGGAGGTTATTTAAGCCATAATTCAATATAAATTAATTAGGGAAAATTGCACATAAGGGATCCAAACAATTTATATTTGCAAACCTACCTGCAAACTAAATTAACCATCGGGCTCCGCTGTGCGGACCACAAGCAATCCGTAGTTTAGCCCAGGTAGCGTGACACTAGAACTCCATGGTATCTAGTCGTCCCTCTCTTGAATCCTACGGCTAGCATTCAATTCTCTAGAACTACGAATCTACTATTAGATCTACCCATGGATCCTACAGCCCAGATCGCTCCCACGATTTGCCATTAAGATCTGAGCAATCCAAGCCATAGTTAGATTTGATTGATAGATCATATGGCATCCAGAGCTCCCACTACAGCTCATCATCGACTCGAGCACTCTCCACTCTTGATAGGTAAAATCCTCTATACCCTGGTGATCATCCCTGTCCCCCACTCCTCTAGCCAGCTCAGCCTAGTTGTTAGGTGCTCCCCACTCTAGTTAGAACTCCATAATCAAGTCCCATGGCCCGATCTCTCCCATTTATAGAATTGGGAGCTCGGCCATGGCCCGAGCTCCCTGTGTCTCCCTAGCCTAATGGGTCGCTCCTTGGCTTCAGCTTGAGGCTATATATAACCTCAAGATCCTTCCCTAGCATCCTTTGCTGCTTAATTGAACTCGATTGGAGCTCTCCTTCCAGATCCCCCATTGCTAGTCAGTTAAGCTTCCTCCAGGCCCACCAGATCTTGCAAACAGTTCATAGAGGGCTACTCCTAGTCTTTCTATAAAAGATAACTAGAACCTTTTTTCTTTCTCTATCGATCAGTCCGAGCATCCCCATCAGACCAGGTGCCCCCCTTGTGTGCTATGAGCCAATTAGGTACAATCACTTCTCCATTTGATTTGTAATGGTTGCCCTAGTCTAATCAAACTCAGTGCAATAATTATAAGTGCTCGGATTAGTCTCGATCTGTAACAACCCTAGGTTGTTACCCTGCTAATTTATAGCCTAATTAATCCTTAATTTCAATACCATTACATTTAAAACATCAAGTTCAGCCTATCCTAAAAATTTGAAGTCCATTGAACTTCTTTAAGTTAGAGATGACAATTTGATCAGTCTAGATGCCCTAGATTAGACCTAAAATATTTTGATCTCAAAATTAAAATCTGATTACATTTTTGAATTCCTCACCTCTAATATAGCTAGGGGTGAAAGTTTGGTGCAATTTAGAGATCATTTAGGCCATAATTCATATTTAATTAAAATGGGTAAATTGCATTTTAGGGCTTCCAGCAAATTGAATTTGCAAATATACCCATACCTGATTAAACAGTCGGTATTCGTTGTGCGGACTGCGGGCAATCCATTGTGGAGCCCAGGTCACGTGACAGCGAAGTCCCGCTGATCTCACTGTTGAGCCCTTTAGATCCCACGGCCCGCATTGAATTTTGCGGCTTAGCAGATCCACCGTTATATGAGTCCGTGGATCTTACGATGAGGATCACTCCCGCGATCAGCCATTAGGATCTGAGGGATCCCAGCCATAGCGCCTTCTCATCGATAGATCAGACGGCATCCAAAGGTCTCGCTACTGTGGACCTTCATCTTCCTCTCGCCCGTGCTCGACAGGGAAGATCTCCCCATACTGCCAGCTGCCTAGCCTGTCCCCCACTCCCGCATCCACCTCAGCAGGTTGTTACGACCTCCCCCATCTTGGCAAGGAGCCCCAACTGAGCCTCGTGACCCGGCCGAGCTCAAATTGGATATTCGAGAGCTCGGACATGGCCCAATCCCTCGGGTCTCCTTGGCCTGAGGTTAAGCCTTTAGAACCTTCCCCATTCCTTGCTAAGGCTATAAATAGCCTTAGCATAGCTCCATTTGATCCTTGCTAATTAATTCAGCTCAATCCCTCTTCTGCCATTATTATCGATTCGGAGCTTGCGTAGGTGCTTCCAAGAGCTCTCAAACCACTGATAGTAGGCTCTCCTAGTGCTTAAGATCATTTACAACATCTGGAAGCTCAGCTAAGGCCAGCCATATCCTCTGTTAGCTATCCTGAGCCATCTCGACATACTAAGTTCCCCGTTTGTAAGCCTTGAGTTAATGAGGCTTGGGCGTCTTGATGCTTATTGTCATTTCAAACTCATTACTATCATAATTAGGCCCTGAGCTAGTCCCAGTCAATTAAATCGATCAATTAGGCCACATCCTTAAGGAATGCCTCGGGTTGAGTAAAGCCCTGATGTTCCAGCCCACCTCAGGCCCTCAGACTAGGGGCTTTGATTCGTCTCACCTCCCTCATGGTGTAGGGATTGTGCCATGGGTCTGGCGTGGCCTCTATGCGGAGAATTATCTCCCCATAGTAGCTCCATTAAGGGAGTCCTGATGTGAGTAAGGTCCGGCTGATTCGGACCACCTCACAGGGGGCTTCGAGTGTCAAACGATGCATCTTGGCTAGGGAATTGATTCTTGATTGGCTCGAGGCTAAGGCGTGCACTCTAGACAGGGAATTTTTCCATCTAGGGTTTCCCAGATCAGCCTCTGCCAAGTGGAGGCAAAGCGGGGACTATGGCACTGTGCGCGTCGGGTCAGCCCGTGACCCGCGCTGCACGATAGTGCCAGGTTCCTCGGGCCCCGGTCGACCTGCGCGGTTCAGCTAATGGGCCGAGCCCATTTTAATTAAATCTGATTAATTGGTTTATTTTCCTTATGGAAAATAATCCAATTAATCTAATCATAGGAAAATTTTAATTGGGAACATACAGAATAAATTAATGTGATAACTTTATTCCACTGATCCAAACCCTATAATATTATATATCAAATTAATCAGAAAATTATCAAGGATCTGAATATAAAATAATATTTAACTTTTATTGATTGGATTCTCTATTTTTGCCTAATTATTATAGATCCTAATTAGGGTTGATTAGTATAAATACTTGTCTAATTTGCATGTTTAGATTGCCAGTAGTTTCCTTATGATTAATAGAATGAGTTTGTTATGTAGTTTGTTTTTCTGATTTTTGTATTTCAATTTATGCCCTAATCTTGTTAAATTATGTTTAGTGAAAATTAGGTCCTGTAATTATTGGATCTTAGCAAATTTAGTCTCTAATTAATTGTATGATTAAATAAAACTTATGTGCAAAGTTGTATGAGATTCTAATGGTTAGATTTGTAATTAGGTGCTAATCCTTTTGAAGTAGTTTAGGGTTTGATTAGCACTAATTACTTTTTGTTTTTCTAAATTTTTATATTATTATGTTTCATAACAGTAAGGTAGATGTATCTAAACCATATATGCCAATTTATGATATATAAATGCAGTAAACTTAAATTGAGCACTTAATTACCTTACCTAACTTTAAGAAATCTTAAGACTTTGATCAAGCTATTAAGACTTGATCTAAGTTTAAGATTGCCACCAATAATACATTCATAATCCATTGATTTAACATTTGATTCATGAATAAACATTTGACCTTAATTAGATATGAGTAGGGGTTAAGCCCAAATCTATTTAATTAAGATCCCAATTCGTGCATTTAATTAAGTTGACATGATTATAAGATAATGCAATTGACATTATTCCAATAATGCACCTGATTTGGTATTTATCTTAAAGCATAGAACTAGAAACAATAAAGATAATAATCAAGCCATGTGATTGAATAATCTAAATCTAAGCTTTGGATCCTTATTTTCTCCTATATAAGACTACTAGCATAAGATGATTGATAAGAATGGTATTGATTTAATAACTGATCTAATTATAATATATCATTGATTTATCCCCTTGATTGTACAGTAGAATGTGATTAGATGATTTAGGCATATGATCTCACTTAAATCTAAGTTAATAAGTAACCCTTAAATGTTGGCCTAAGTGAAATAAGTGTGAGATCCTAGGGATCTTGCTTTAGATATCTTTCGTGAAATATTTAAAAAACCTAAATTAATAACTCCTTAAGGTAGTATAAATTTGTGTAACTCATTGAGGTAGAAACCTAGATAATCCCAGCAACCTTAGAAGTTGATCTTAACCCTCATGGTAGAAATCACCTAAGTTACTTAGAATGTAACCTTTTCTTTGTGGTAGAATCTATATTGAGTGGTCTTTTGATCATGTCCTTGGAGCCATGTGTAGTACTCACCTCTTAAAGTAAGGATTGATAGTGTTGATAAATTCTTATAGTTTTCAATAGAATTGCTAAGCCTTGATCATTGGTTGGGTATAGTAGAGTATACCCATTATACTAGATTATTTCAGCAATATTCAGGAATGGTTGAGTCACTATAAGTGAGATTTATCTTTGTGCTATCCTGCGGGCTTAGGCAAATACAACCTTGCTTAGAGTAAATCAGTCATCCTAAGAGCGTTGCAAATAGGGACTCATTTCTTGGTTTGATTAAAATATAAATCACCAATGGGTGATGCCTCCTAGCAAAGATCACTTCAATAGGTATGGTTTGAACAATCAAAGTAATATGAATCACCCTCTTTAAGGCATTAAGTGTGGTTGTGAGTTGGGCATCTTACTGAATTAGTTTGAGATACAAATCACCATCGGGTGATGCCTCCTATCGAAGATCACTTCGTTAGGGTGGCTGAATCAAATTGAGTGTTAAGAACCACCTTTCATGCAACTGTGCTAAACATGTGTATACAATCGTCCCATCTAATAGTCTTAAATAAAAAGTGCAACTTCAACCAATTATCAAAACTAGAACTTAGGCGTTAGAATCCTTTTAGCAGGATTCTGCACAATGGAGACTTTGGATTCATTATCAGATTTTAATGTATTTATGGATTTACTAAAGTTAACTCATGTAGTATAGAACCATGAGCATGAGAATGAGCATAATTTATACATTTTAGTGGTGATAATGGGTATCAGTGATGAATAATGGGTTACGAAATGTTGGATACATTGACTGGGGAATTTCAGGATGCATTGGCATCACCGTACTATCTTCCCAATTGGGTGTATGTATACATTGGACCGTATGACTCATAGTCTTTTAGTGATAGTTTTGTTACAAATCTATGGCATACTGTGTTGTGGCAGATTTGGAAACATTATCCCAATGACATATAGTACAGCATTGGATATTTTTATATTGCTTTTTGGATATTTGATATTTTCATATACTTTCAGCATTCAGCTTTTAGTTCATTTGCATCTTGATTAGTCATTACATTTTCATATGATCCAGTGACTTTACTGCTTTTCCACAGTCTTGTTTACTTTACTGCCTACTTGTATTTAGTTTAGTACTGCTTAGCCTAGTTGCGATGTGTTAGACTTCTAGACAAGTCTAACACGAGGTACTTTTGGGATCCAGCAATTTGCTAGATCCCGAGCAGCTTGAGACAGGGCAGGAGGACTTGCAGGAGATCCCAGAGGAGTACGTGGAGCCTTAGCAGAACCATTTTCTACCTTTATCTTTACTATTTTTGCTTTCAGTACTTTAGATGTACCTTACTTATGTATCCTTTTAAATCAGTTTATAATAATTCCAGATGTATTTTTCTTTTATTTATAAGATGAAAGCTTACTTATACTCTGTGATGAATGTATTCTAGATATTTTGCTTTAGCTTCTGCACTCTGTTATACTCTTACTATACTTAGTATTGTAATGTGATCAGCATACTGGAAATGCTGATATTTACGACATATATTAGATTCCTTATTTATTTTGATAATCCATTGTGTGTGTTAGTCTAATACTTAAGATAAGTACTCTCCTCTTATCCTAAGTATTGCCTCTCATTCCTACTCTTGGGATTGAGTCAGCAGCCCTTCAGTGTGACTTAATTTGTGCCTATTTTTCAGGAAGATGGAATGTGCCCCTCTTTCCGAGTAGCGCAACCGCTCCACCGCTGAATTTATGATTATCCTCTCTTTTTCGCGCGGCAACGGGGCGGGGCGCTACATGAACAATCTAGCTATTATCCCTTCTGAGCTATGGACAGAGTAGGATCCCGATATTTTGACCACACCTAGAGCCTCCTACCTTAGGGTTTTGATGTGCCTAGCCACCCTGGTGGTGTGGGCCATCAAGCCCTGGCTCTGGCTTGAACCCTATGAGGAGAAATTCTCCTCACAGTAGAATCCCCAATTCAAGACTTAGCCGAAATAGGGAGAATAGCTTCCCAACTATCTTGACCACCCCAGTCTGTAATTCAGGATCCGTCCCTTGGGTTCCGTTTAAGATCCTGATGGTGTGAAGATTAAATTGAGGCTCTGGCATGCCCCAGGTTGCCCTAATTTATGCGGTTAAGGTTTCTCTAGGGTCTTGGCATCGGGAGTAAAGTCAGGGAAGAAGGATAACAATCCAGGTTGGGCTGACCCATGACCCGCGTTGTTCGACAGTGTCAGGCCTTCAAGTCGAGCCAACCCGCGCGTTCTTTTAACGGGCCGATACCCTAATTTAATTTAATTGATTTAGGAATTATTTTCCTTTATGAATATAAATGGAAAATATAATGGATTAATTAGAAAAATGCAAAATAAATATTGGCATAACTTTTTATCCACTGATCCAAACCCTATGATATTATATATCAAATTGTTAAAAAAAACACAAGGAATCAGAATATAAAATAATATTTAAGTTCTAATGGTTGTATTTTCTATTTTTTCCTAATTACTCTAGAACTTAAATAAGGTTGATTAGTTTCTATACTTAGCCAAATCTCTAGATTTAAGTGCCATTATGTTTCTAATACTTTGAAGAATGCATGTATTAGGTGGTTTAATTTTTGACTATTATACTCTTAATTATGCCCTAATCTTATAAATACATGATTAGTGAAAATTTGGATTTATACTTAATTAAAATTAGCAAACATAGTCTCTAATTTTTCACATGGTTAAATAGAATATACTCGCCAAGTTAAATTAATTTTCAATGATTGGATTTGTAATTATGTGCTAGTCCATTTTTGCTTAATTTAGAATTTAGTTAGCCTTAATTACTTTCTGTTTTACTTAATTTAATGTTCTTATGCTTTAATAATAGTAGGATGATTGTTATAGAACTCTCATGCTTAATTGAACACTTTAATTGGTTGAATTGATATAAATTAGTATTTGAACCCAAATTTACAACGCTATGATACTCACATTGATATGAACGTTAATAGCATAACTTAAATGTATGAGCAATCTTACTTAGAAGAATCGGTGGATGATTATAGTAGCAATGAGATCAATAATCTGCATAAAACTGAACTAACCTTCGTTAGGAATGAATTTAATCTAGAAGATTAAAAACATCTATGTGAATTAATTGAGGCTAAGTTAGAATTTATATTGCAATAATTAGCTAACCATGTCCAAGAAGATGTTATAATTGACCAAATAAAGGAACAAGCTGAAGGAGTATTGCACTTTCTCCCATATAAGGCTTCATACGGAGCCATGCCAATACTCGATTGAAAACTATTATTATATGCAAATTCTACTAAAGGGATATGATCTTCTCAAAAACCTATGAAATCTAGGATACTGAGATGTAGAAGATCTTCCAGAACTTGGTTGACTATTTCAGTTTGACCATCATTTGAGGGTGAAAAGTGGTGCTCATGGCTAGGGTAGTCCCCAAGTCTTGAAGCACAGTTTGCCAAAACTGATAAGTGAATTGGCTATCTCGATCAAATACAATATACCACAGAACTCCATCAATACTGATAATTTCATTGATATACATCTTCATCAATTTTTCTATAGAATCAAACTGATGCATAGGAATAAAATGTACTGATTCGATTAATCGATCAACAATGACCAAAATTGAGTCCGCGCCAGACCTTGATTTGGGTAAACCCATTACAAAGTCCACGGATATGTCAAAGCATTTCCATTTGGGAATTGCTAGAGGATGGAGAAGTCTTCTAGGCTTCTGATGGTCTACTTTGACCAGATTGCAAGAATGGCACTTTGCAATGAATTTGGCCATGCTCTTCTTTATTCCAGGCCACCAAAATGACTTTTTCAGATCTTGATACATCTTAGTTCTACTAGGATGAACTTGGTACCCAGATTTGTGGCCTTCCACTAAACTATCTTAATGTATGGATTTAGGAATCCATAAGCGATCACCTTAATAATTTACATTTCCTCACAGTTGTAGATTGAAACGATGACCACTTTTGATCTCCCTTTAAACTTCAGATAGTCTTCATCCTTTGTTTATGAGATGGAGACATCGCAATGAAAGGTTGGTTCAATGGTACTCATAGATATTAGCATAACACCACGAATGGGACTGATATTGTGCTTTTTAAATTCTTCTTCTAATAAACTTGATGCTATTATTCAGGAAATTGTATCATGATGTCTTAGCGCATCAGCCATAACATTGGCTTTACCAGGATGGTACTAGGTACTTAAATCATAATCACTTATTAATTTGATCCATCTTCGCTGATGGCAGTTGAGTTTGCACTGAGTGAAAATATACTTTAGGCTCTGATGATCTGAAAAAATGGAACATTGGATGCCATATAGATAATGATGATGGATCTTTAAGGCGAAAACTATAGCAGCTAATTCAAGATCATGAACAATGTAATTCTTTTCATGCTATTTTATCTAACGAGATGCATAGGCAATAAACTTTCCTTCCAGCATCAGTACACATCCTAAGCCTATCCCAGATGCATTGGTATAGACTTGGTAGTTAAGACTTTCCTTAGGTAAGGCCACTACTGGGGTAGAAGAAAGAGCATCTTTTAATGCTTAGTATGCACTCTCACAATCAGGACTCTAGATGAATGACACAACCTTTTGAGTCAACTTTGTAAGAGGAGACACAATTTGAGAAAAGCCCATTAAGAACTTTTTGTAATAACTGGCTAGTCCCAAAAAACTTCAGATGTTAGTCACGGATTTTGGTTGTAACCAATATTGAATGGCGCTAACTTTATTTTGATGCACGCTGATTCCTTGTGTGTCTACGACATGACCTTGAAAAGCGATTGAGTCAAGCCCGAATTCACACTTGGAATATTTAGCATATAATTCATGGCTTCTAAGTTCTTTTAGCACTAACCTCATATGAATCTCATTATTAGCTTTGTTTTTTGAATAAATCAAAATGTCATCGATGAAGACAATAACAAATTTATCTAAATATGTCCTTAATATGTGCTGCATTAAATCCAAGAAAATGAACGGTGCATTTGTTAAACCAAAAGACATTTGTACCTTGGCATACCATAAATACATAAGTCATGTTAGCATTAGCAGAGTGCATGGTTCACCGAAGGACTCTATTAGCGGAGCATTTGCTTACCTAGGAATCAATGGGGTGTCATGTGACACCAAGTAAGCATATCAGTGGCATACAGTATAGTGGCATAATCAGATGCATAATGATAAATTTAGTGGCATACAGTACAGTTTTAAATCATCATTTATTCAGTTTTAAATTGTTTATTATTTCACTTATATTTCAACAGTTAATTGTAGTTTTAGATTTGTTCACTATTTTCTCTACATTTTATTATTTAGTTTATAGTTTTAGTTTACTTTACTTTCAAATTTGTACTGTTTTGAGCTTTCAACTATTTTACTATCTTTTCTGTAGTCTTACTTAAACTATTTAATTTCAAAATAGTAGATAGTCATAACTGTTAGAGGAACTCTCAATGTGTTTGTAACGGCCCCAATAATTGGATAGAAGATTAACTTAAATATTGGGATGTTACCTTAGCTCCCAACACTTGATTAGAAGAAAGCAAATCAAGTGCTGATGTTAAGTGGCTAAGTCACTTTATGAGCAATTGTTAAGTTAAATGAATGAAAATGAAGATACAAGTAAATACAATATTACAAGAATTTACAATACTAGAAATTAGATTAATCCACTTATTCATCCCAAGCAATTTTAAGCATAGAAGATACAACACAGATTAATAAATGTTGGCAAAAGTAACTTTAGATAGTTTATTACAAACTTTAAAAGTAAGAGAAAAATGCAGTAAGTAAATCACTCTCTCTCACTTATACAAGTAAATTATTTAAAATTAAGCGGAAGCATAATTCCTTATAAGCCCTTCAAGTACTTGGACCTGCATCACCTGAATAAAATGGCTCTTGATCTATCATATTTTGGTATTTAAATATGATAGGGCAAAGCCAAGAAAAGAAAAAGTGTAGTTAGACTAAACAGTCTAAGCACATTTTAAAATTGGCTAAGTTTTTAGATTAACAAGATATCACAATTATGATTTACAATTTAAAGTAAGCAGCGGTGCTATAAAGTTGTAAAGTATGGGAAAATGAAATAAACATAACTGCAATGAAAATAGTATAAAATAAATTGAGTAAAAATACTCACTTTTATTAAAGTTCTAGCCTATATTGAAAATTGGTAAGAGAAAGTATTTTAAAGGCTATAAACTAATATGTGCATAAAATGAAAGCAATATATGTTCAATTGGAATTTATGTTAAGTAAGCAAATGACATACAGTGAAGCATTAATTAAAATCAAGCAACATACACTATATTCAAATTAAACTGAAGTAAGCAATACATAATACTGAAAATAGAGAGTGTAAAGCCAAGGAAAATAAGGAAATATCTTAGATTCTCAATCTAAGATAATCATAATCTAGAATTATGATATGAAAGCATAAATAAATAGTTATGAAGAGATCTTATAATTTATAAAAGATCTCTTATATCTTTAGTTAAAGTTACATTTAGAAACTACCTCCTTCTATAGGAGTACACAACAGAATGGGCGAGGAGTTAAGCAGATACAGTGGGGAAGTTGAACATTCACATTTACCCTCTCTAAAATGTGAAGTCCTAATATAAGCGCTTTCTTTTTTACTCCTTTTACCATAAGGCATTCCCCTTTAAAAATTTTATGAAAATCTTTATTTATGCACAATGATCTTGAATGAATGTTCAAGGAAAGAGGCTCCAAGCTAGGCAAGCATTCAATAGATTGCAAAAATTATAAATGTATGTGATATTTTTTTGTTATCTAAACTTTAATAATCTACTCAAAGATTGGGGCTAATTAAGCTCCAAATTGACTTATAGATATTTGATCATGAGTCAATTCTAAATAAAAGTAGAAGGAATATAAGTTTGAAAAAAATTGCAAATTAAAGTTAAGAAAATGCAAATTAAAATGAAAGCATTTTATATTTTCTTAAAATTTCTAAGTCCAGAAATTCTTAGAAATTTTGGCAGAGTCTCCTTTGTTTTTGCTCAAATAAACAATTTTACACAATCAAAAATATAAGTCAATCCATTGACTATTTTCAGTTCTAAAATAGAGTCCCATCCTTTTTATAGGATTGCTCATTTCCAATTCTAAAATAGAGTTCACTTCTAGTTCTAAAATAGAGTTCAATGTATAAAGCTAAACTAAGCAATTTATACATTCTATATAAAATATCTAATAAAAAGGAAATACAGAAATAAAATTAGCATTTATAAGAGCAGCTTTATGTGGCTTCTTACACATAGCATTTAATTTAGCATTCCTGTATTATTCTAACAACTTAACCTGCAAAGAATCATTATTAAAGTTTAGCATTTATGAAAATACTAATATATGAATTAGTAGTTATAAATTACAGCATTTTGGATTCAAAAATTCATAGATGTGAATATGAAATTTAGCAAATAGAGAAATATAGCATTAATGATTTATAACTTTATACATATAAAGATTGCAGTAGTAAGACAGTATTTGGATTCTTTCGAGATAATTCTATAAGAAAAATAACATGTGATGACAATAACTATCTTTATATTGCAAAGAATATAAAAGTATTTGAGTTCACCTAGACTTTATGGCAACATTTAAATATAAGTTTGAAGGTAGCATTTGTATCTTTGTAAATAAATTGATAGCATTTTGAAATACATAGCAACTTATGAATTTCTCAACTCAAGTAGTAGCATTTGGAGTTCCTAATTTACATAGTAACATTTGTATCTTACAAAGTAAACTATAACACTTGAATCTCCTAAATATATAGCAGCAGTTAGCATTATTAACATATGATCCTATAAAGAATAACAACTTGGATGCTCATATAATCTATTGGCAACTTTTGTATATCCCAATTAGATAGCAGCAATTTAAAAGAATGGCAATATTGATACCCATAGTATAAAAGGTGGCAGCATTTGCTTATTTTTGATTTTTTCCTTAGAATAAAATGCACATACGAAAGGAATGGTAGCATATGGTTCCATTTAAAAGATATGTCAACAATAAAACAATATTTGGATTCATATCAAATCTGACTTTAAATGGAAAAGGCAACATATGATTTTACACATGATGAATAATGACATTTGATACTATAATGAAAAAAATTAGCATTTGTTTATGACAATCTTTTAGACCACATCCTTCAAACAAGATTATAATAAGACAACTAAATGCAAAACATAATTTATAGTTAGTTTAATATGAAACTTATTGCATATAATGGAGAAGTATCAACTTAGTACTTATGGCAAACATAGTCCTCAACTACTTAATAATCATTTAAGATCATTTATTTATAGCCTTTAATCAAAGTACGTTCAATTCAATTCATAAAAATGTCTAACAACACTTCATAGATGTCTTTAATTAAAATAAAATCTGAAATCTTAAATCAAATAATCTCATCAAACTAATATTCATCAATTAAATGTAGAAGTATGCAATATATAAGACTATAGATTTAAATGTATTTGGCCACTAATTTTCTTCTTATATCTTCAGTTTAACTAAAGTGTTTGATCTCAAATGATATATGGCAGCAGCTATACTAAGAAGGCAGCAGTTTTCTGCTATACACATAAGGTACAACATTTATGTCTAGTATTCAAGGATACCAGTTTACGTTATGCAATCATAGGATATAGCCTTAATGATTCATCTTGAACTAAAGAATAACATTTGCATTCCATAATTAAATGGTAACAATACGATTTATAAAAGAAATGACAACATTGATACCCCTAGCATTTGGTCATATAGATTAGCTGGTGTCATTTGCTTCACATAACTGAATGGACAACACTTGTTCATTCATGGCAATTTTTAGATCCCATAAAATACATTGCAGCATTTGTACTTATTGAAATAAATGACAGTATTCCTAAAATACATGGTAGCCTTTTGAATAAATTAAATGACAACAATTTAACTCATGATATCATCATATTCATGTTGAATTTAAATAGTAGCACATGTTCTCTATTGAGACACTTGAGATCTCATGGCAACATTAACTCCATTGAGATAATGTAACATATGATTCTTATAACAACAATTTGATTTATAATTTCTATGGGAGCAATTTGAATCTTATATATTTGATGGCATCATGTGATTTTACTTGTAATAGACAGCAACATATATTCCCTTATGAAACTAATGGAAACATTGAATCACTCAAGTTCTCATTGATCTCCTTTTTGGAATTACATGGCAATATTAAATTCATTGAAATGAATAGCAGCATTTAATTACAACTGAACTAAATGGAAGTATATGATGCTAAAGACAGCATTTCAATATCTCATTCATTCGATGGCAGTTGATTTGATGTATAAATGATGGTGACATAGCAGCATATGCATTAATATCTAGAATTAGACATATAAGAATTTTCAATCTTTACCCATTGCCCAAAATACAACAATCAATATAAATATCTAAAACTTAGATAAAGCAGCTGTATTCAACCTTTGCATGATACTAATATGAATTATATAATCACAAAATACTATCATAATGACTTAGCATTTAAGATACAGCAATATGTATTGAATAAAGCCCACCATTTACTATGAAACTGCAGCATAGAATTTTGTAACGTTAATCTGACTTTCATCTAATGGAAACATGTAATTCAATTGAAAGAAATGATAATCTTTGTTCTTATGGCAGTATTTAATCTCATTAAACATATGAACAGCATTTACTCTCATATTATATTAATTGTAATATGTGATCTTACATATGATAGATGGTCGCAATTGATCTTAGGTTGAAGTAAATGACAGCACTTATCCTTAATGATAGCAACTATAAAAATGGCAGTGATATCCTGCTATACACTTAAAGTATAATATTATTAAATTCCAGAATTCAACTTTAATATCTAAGATTGAATCATATCATTTGTATTTAAAATTTAATGGATACCAAATTAATTTCTGCAATTCACTAATCACAACCTTAATAACTCAACAATTCTAAATATGACAATATAAATTCGGCAGTTGAATTCATCCTAAAATATAGAGTAGGATTTAAGTTCCATAAACTGAGTGATATGGAATGAGTTTTAAATCAAACTTAACAGATTTGATTTAACTTATAACTTCATATTCAATAATGATAAGAAGGAAAGAAATAACAGAAATACATGTTATGGCCTTTAGCTTTAAGTCATGAAAGAAAGCCACTGTGAGACATCATTACTAGGTATCCTTTGCCCTAATGAAACTCATTTGATATCTTAGGTATACTTATGTTGATTTAAGTATTGATCTGAAAGAAAACTCAAGCATAATAAATGAAAAAAAATTAATACAGCCAATTAAATCCTCAAAGAGGATATATGCAACAAGGTAAGAATCGTGATGGAGGTACCGTTGCTCTTTGAGATGTGGCTAGAAGAAACGATCGGCTGAATGGAGGCTCGGCGAGATGAAGCTCGACGAGTGGATGGTTCAGCCAGATGGAGAGGGAGGCGTCGGTGAGTGATAGGCTCGACTTGGAAGGCTCGGCTGGAAGGTTCTCGGCGAGAGGAGGAGGACTCCGCTAGGGCTTGCTGTCTTTGGATCAATCCTCCTGCCGAGAGGTTGAATGCTCCCAGATAAGGGGAGGGATCGGCATGGGTTTGATTGCATTAAGCGGTGGCCTCTTCTTTACGAGTCTTTCCATTGGAAGGGGTAGCGGCGTGAGCCACACGTCATTCATCGTTTGAAGAGGGGGCTCTCGGGACGGGGGGAAAGGAACCGCGTGCGTATGGGTAGGGATTTAGGGTTTTGCGTATGGATATGTATGAATATATATTTATATGAATATATATATATGTATATATATATATATATATATATATATATATATTTATTAATTAGTTTAAAACAAATTTTTATTAATTTAGAAGTTTTAGAAAATTTGAAAATTTGCTTTTTAGCTAAATTGAGGGTAACGGACTCAAAAATGAAGTCAAAATTTTAATCGGAAATCATCTTAATTATTTGATTTATCAAATTAATGAAAATATAATAAAATGATCAAGAATTTTGACTTTCTCCAAAACTCACCAAAATTTCACCCCAAGCTAATTTGGGTGTGAGGAATGCAATGGCGAAGTCCGTTTTTTATTTTGAAGTCTAAATAATTTAGGTATCTTCAGAATTATTTGAAAATTAGGAAATGTTGGAAATTACCAAACGGTCTCCGAATCATATGAAATTTGAAGTTGAGACTTTTAACTCTATTATAAGAGTAATGAAAGAGATTTAGAGTTAATTAGATCACTAATTGACAGGTAACAACATCTGGGTTATTACAGTGTTAAACTTAAATTCTAACAGTGGTACTTTGGGGATTCAGCAATTTGTTAGATCTTGAGCAGTTTGTGGAGTCAGATCAGGTGGATACTCAAGATCCAGGAGGAGTTCACGGAGCACTAGTGGACTCTCCTCCAGCCTTTACTATCTAATTAGTTATTTTTAGTTCAGTAGTTAAACTCTATTATGTATTTCAGTAAATTGTTGTAATAACTCTAGATATATTTACTTTTTTTTTCCTGAGATGAATGCTTTATTTAGCTTCTATGATAAATGTTTCTAGATGTATACTTTATCTTCTGCACATTGTACTTACTTATACTTATACTTCTCTATATTTATAAAATGTTAGTATTTGTGTATTTGTGTAAAAAATGTTAGTATTTGTGTAACTTGGATCTTATCTATATTTATAATCCAATATACATGGGTACCCTATCTAATACTTAAGATAAGGACACTACACTTATCTTAAGAATTAGTACTCAGCCCCCTTCTCTTTAGGTTGAGTCTTAGCAGCTCTTGTGAGCAGGTTTATTTGGGGGTTTTTTTATCTTCTCAAGTAACGCTCCGTTCTGCTGCCAATTGTTATTTCCTTAAACTAGATCAATTACAAGTGGCGATGGGATGGGGCGCTATAGCCTACCCGTATGTAACAACCTTAGATTGTTAAAAAGCTTGAACTTAAGTATAACTACAACTTAATTTTAATTCCATTATATTCAAATGATCATTAGGATCTAATCCTGAAAATTTGCAGTCAATTGGACCTCATTAGGTTAAATTAGTAAGTTCATCTAATTAATAACAAAAATATTTGGATCTCCAAACTAAAATCTGATTATATTTTTGAATTCCTTATCCTCAAAATAGTTAGAGGTACAAGTTAGGGAATTTTCAGAGGTCATTTAAGCCATAATTGAACTTAATTTAAATAAGAAAAAGTGCACAAAAGGGTTTCCAACAATTTATAATTGCACATCTAAGCCTCAATGATTTAACCCGTCCGGGATCCATTGTGAAAACCACGGGCGATCCGCTGTGCAGCCCAGATCGGGCAACAACGGAACCTTGCTTAATCTAACCGTTGCGCATTTTCACCCAACTCTTAGATCATGTAGCGCTAGGGTGCCAATCAAGCGTTGGATCGAGCCTCAGGATCCCACGGCCCAGATCCTTCTGAATCTAACTGTTAGGATTTGGAAATTTTGACCCGTTTCATAGTTCTAATCAATCAATCAGACAGTTGTCTAAGGCTCTATGACTGTGGATCTTCATCCCGACTAGCTCGCACTCCCAATAGTAAAGATCCCCCCACTCCTCCATCTAACTCAGCAAAGCCGTTAGGCCCTTCCTGAATATGTTGGAAGTCGTGAGCAAACCCCAAAACCTAGGTGTCCCCAAATTAGAACTCGAGAGCTCAGCTATGGCCCAACCTCTTGGGTCAATCCATCCCAATCAGCCACACCAAAGCTCTTCCATAAGGCTATAAATAGCATCAGAAATTGTCGAAAGAGTTGTTTGCTCTCTGTGAATCCCCAATCCATTTCTTCACAACCAGCTCTACAATTCAAAGCTATCACATCATCCCAGCTCCTTCCAACTATAGTCAGAGGATGAATCTTGGTGTTCAAGACCCCTAGCTTCCTCCTACCACTCAGTTAGTTTTTGGAATGTCTCTAGTAGCATCTACCAATTTTCCTAATTTAAGTAGGTAGCCTTCCTTGCTATGCAAAGTTGAGTAGGCTCAGCACTTAACCACCTCATCTCATAATTTCATCTTTATGTTGAACAAACTTAATGTACATGTCTCTGAGGCCTGGGTTAGCCCTGATCAATTGATACGATCGATCAGGCTAACACTTCCTCTAGAAGCTAGGTCTGACTAAGGACCCACCGATTGGGCTATCCCTAAGCTCAACCATGGAGGGCTTGGCTTCACTACTGTCTTGGGATGGTATAGGGGTTGATATGGACCAGTATGATGGCCTATGAAGGGAAAATTTATTCTCCACAGTGAGCTCCAGAGGTTGGTTAAGCCCAATTATGGTTCTCGTGATTGGGTCAGCCTCAGTTGAGGCTTTAGAGTTCAATCAATGTGTCTCGACATGGTGAAGGTGTAGTGATCATCTGGAGGCAGTGGCACGGTCAAAAGGCAAGGGATTTAAATGAATAGGGTTCACCTTAATGGCCAGCATTGGAGAAAGGGCGAGAGGAGGAAGATGACTATGCTGGTCGGGCCAACCCATAACACACATGGTGCGACAGTCACTAGCCATCGGGCCGGCTGACCCGGGCCTTTTGTATTTGGGCCACCTTTGCTTAAATTAAAAAATGATTATTGTATTTATTTTCCTTAAGAAAAAATATTAGAAAACAAAAATTTAATTAAAAACATTCAGAATAAATTAATTGTATAAGTTTTAAAATTCTTATCCAAACCATATGAAATTATAAACCATTTTGTTCAAAAAAATGAACGAAATAAGAATATACAAAGACATTTTAGTTTGTGTGGATATATTTTTTAATTTTACCTAATTACCTCAATAATTTAATTAAGGAAGATTAGCAAGTATACTTACCCAAATCTTGTGATTATGGTTTCATTTAGTTACTTATGCCTTGTAGAATGCATGTGCTAAGTAGGATAACATTTGGATTGATACTTTGTTAATTATATTATAATCCATGTATTGTATGATAATGGAAGATTAGGATTTGTAATTAGTCAAACTTGCATCTTATAGTCTATGTTTGTCCATATGATCAATTTGAACTTAATTGCCAAGTATCAAGTAATTCTGATTTTTATTTTTGCTAATAGGTGCTAATCCTTTTGTAACTTGATCAGTGATTAATATGTGATTAATGCCCTCTGATTTGGCCAATTAAACTTATGGGTGTTTCTTAAATAGTAGTATGCATATTATGGCATACACTTTCTGAATTGGATAGTTAAATTTCTCAATTTACCTTAATTAGGATGAAAATCTTAATCACTTTAATCAAGTGCTTGAATTAATCAAGAAAGAACACATTGCTGATTTGAATAGTTGACAAATTACTTAATGATGACTTGTATACCTAGCTTTACATAAATAGCCTTTATTAGGTTAATATTGGCTTCAACCCCAATTTGATTTGATAAATCTTAAATGCAAGTTAACCTAAATTAAAGACATTAATTTGGCATTCAATAATCTGCATGAACTAAATTAACATTTTCTGATTGGAGATTGATTCTAGACAAGCAAACTAGAATGTTCAATTCCTGCAATAATTCATGTGATTTACAATCTTGATTTAACCTTAAGATCCTCAATTTTTTCCTAAGTAAAACTATTAGTATAAAGTGATCTCTAAAATAAGATTGAATTATAAAACAATCAACTCTTATTAATTGATATCATTATACCCCATAATTGAAATGTTGGATTGAATTGTAGTATGCTAGTTCTGCATACTTGATTTCTATATCCAGATTAAGTGATTTAACTTGTAACTTTAAAAGAAGCTTCATAATCATAGAATTTGGCTCATGAATCAATTGTGATGATTATTACTTTAGATTTTTAAGGAATAAAGATGGTTCTAAGATTCAGTAAGTCCTATACCTTTAAGTAAACGAAATCTTGAGGTAGGAAAGGCTTTAATTATCTTATTTTGAGGTATGATATTGGATGGGCCATAACAACCTTAGGGGCCTGATCTTAAAACCTTATGATAGAATAACCTAAAGAAACTAGATTTGAGATTATCTCTTGTGGTAGTATCCAAAATTGAATGGCTTCCATACCACATCCTTGGATCCTTTGTGTAGGACTCACCATAATGGAGAAATGATTCATTAGCTCATTATTCTTTGATCATTAAATAGACTATTAGAAGTAGAATATGTAGTATTATCATATGGAGATGATAGTGCATATCCATAATACTGATTTAGTTGGTAGAAGATGGAATTGGTTGATTTACCCTGAATAGCACAGTAGAGTCTCAATCTTATCTTAGTTAATTAGCTAAGTGCAGTATAGTTTAAGATAAACATCCAAAGTCTAAAGTGTGTTATAGATTGGGAGCTTAACAACTTAGTTTGAGAGAATAAATTGTTAGAGGATTATGTCCCTTATCTTTCTGCATATTGATAAGTGTAGTTAAACAAACTAAGTGTTAAAGTCATTCTTCATAGGGCATACTAATTATGCATATGTACTCTTAATATATGATAAATTAGGATATGGATTAAATGTTGAAATTCAGTAAACCAGAGTAGATTGATATAGTTCATTAGTCAATTTCTAAATTATGGAGACATGATTATTTACTTAAAGTTTTGAATGTTTTCTAGTTGTAATTTTACAAAAGCATATAGTTATTAAACCTTTTTCATATCATGAATCACATAAGCATATCACTACATTAGCAGAGCATTGTGCTCACCTAAGATCTGTAGCGGAGCATCTACTCACCTAGGATTTCTGTGGGATCTTAAGAGACATCAAGGTTATGAATATTTGAGGCATAAAAATCCTGTGGTATATTCAAGCATATATACATATATTCAGTGACATACAGCACAGCTTTACCTCAGTATTATATTCAGTTTAGTTTCTTTACAGCTTTTTGTTTTTACTATCCTGTCTTTTGATTTCTATTTTGCTTTTTTTTTTAGTTCTGTATAGTGTTTACTTTTTAGTTCTTTCAATATTTTTTATAGTATTGTTTCATTTATTTAAAGGTTAACTTATAATAAGGTACATAGTAGCTTTTGATGTGTTTGACTTATTGTCCAATATGCAGTACTTTTGTTCTTTTCTTTTGCCCATGAAACCGACACTTTAGGATCCGATTATTTTCTCATATCCAGAGCAGTTTACAGAGCAGGTTCAATAGGTTTCATAGGAGATCTAGGAAGAGTTTGTGAGTATTAATTGGCTCAATTTTTACTAACTGAATTAGCTTTCTCATTCTGCTGTGAGTTGAGAGATAATTTATGTCTTTCATTAAATAATGGTCTATAATAATTCTAACTCTGGATGAATTTTTCTCTTTCTTTTTTAAGATGAATGCTTTTACTTAGCTTCTGTGATGAATGATATGAATGAATACTTTAGCTTCTACACTCTGTTATTATTTCTACTTATACTTAGTATTGTGATATGATCAACATGTAAGTGGTGCAAATACTCGTATATATTGATTTCTTATTAAATTTACCGCACATAGTTCAATGTATATGAGTACTATATCTAATACTTAGGATAAGTACTTTACTCTTATATTAAGGATTAGTCCTCAATTCTACCTTGATTAGAGCCTTCTACAGCTTGTATTCAAGGAGGTTCAGCAGCCCTTCTTGAGTAACGCACCGTTTCACCGCCAATTATCATTATTCCTTAAAAATACTTCGGTTGTGCACAGCGACAGAACGAGACGTTACAATTGGTATTAGAGATGTATCATAAAGTGTTATATAAAAAGAGTGTTCCTATCTACTTTATGATCTATTTTATGTTGCAGATATGATCACAATACTTAAGTGTAAGAAAGCATCATCCATAATTCATCAAGTTGAATCTCAAAAAAGAAACTAAGAATATCTGCAAAAATATCTCAGGATTTGAACAAACTTTAAAGAAAAAGAATATACATAAGTAAACTAAAGCACAATCGAGGTTAACTTTCAAAATGAAATTTTAAGAATGGAGTGTCAATGTTATGTGGTCAGATACTATCTTAGAGTCTTTGATTTCCATAATGGTAAGGTTTGTGGTAGGACTATTAATGGAGTATCTCTGAGAGGAGTAGAAGTACTGCATAAGATCCTAGTTCACCTAGTTTTTCAAGGAACTAGCCTTCTAGTTCTTGCTAGAGAGTGGTTAGACTGTGTGACTAGTGCCTTCTAAGAAACTGCGTCGCCAGATGGCTATCTCCTTCAGATCTTGGGAGCCTTACTTGGTGGCATAATGGAGAGATGGTGGTTATGCGCATACCGAATGCTAACAAGAAGGTGCATAGGAGAGCGTGATGTAGTCACTTATGATGACTTGTGTACTTCTTTTATAGCTGAGTTCTATAGTTGATTTCATTACTAGTTTATTGTACTCATCTTTCATATTATTGCATCATTATTCGTATTCATGTAACTTCTCTTATGAGAAGTAATGATTGAAAAATATTTATTTGCTTTATTCTTTGAATATGTATCCTTGAAAACTGTAGTCATAAATCTAGGATCTTCTTCAAAGAGAACTCTGATTAAGAACACTATCTTGTCCTCCAGTGGATCAGAAAATAATTGCAACCTCCTCACTATGCGGCAACCACTTATCATCCATACGGCAGTCCCGTCTATCCCACACTTCTCCACAGATGGTTTCCTTCACAGCTTTATAAGGCTAAGAACACTAACATTTAATGGGGCTATGAACCCCATGGACACCATTAGCTAGCTAAAGCTTGCAAAGAAGAATATCACCATCATCAAGTGCCCAAATTATGAAGCCATCCACTTGGTGTGACAACCACAATATTGAGAATCACTAAACTCAACATTGACACATCACCACAATACCTAATACTAGATTAGAAGGAAACTAATCTAAATCATTAGATATTATGTTTGGCCAAGGATTTAGAAGAGGGTCTTAAGTTAAGATGGAAGGGATTTTTATGAAAAACAATATGTGAAATATTTAAATGAGAATGTAATTTAAAAGCATATGATATGAATACGTACAAAATTAGATATGAAAATTCTAAGGATTTGACATATGAAATATGAGTATACAATTTGCAATATAATTCTAAGTCATAAAATTCTTAAAAATTTTGGCATGACTTCTATTGTATTTGGCTAAGGGTACACCTACAAATTTAAGCATACAAGTCTTCCATTCCAACGGAAGATTAAATTGAAAGAAAGCAACCTAAAACTAACATGAAATCAATCCATTACATAGGATCATTTAGTTCCAGTTCTAATATAAAGCTAATACGTTACATGGAATTTGCTCATTTACAATTCTAATATAAAGTCAATCTATTACATGGGATTGCTTATTTCCAATTCTAAAGTAAAGCCAATCCATTTGTAATAATTATTTTATACTTAGTAAAGCCTTAATATTTTGAAGTGAGAAAATACATACGTAATAATTATCTATCCTAGAGTATGCACATCTCACATAACTTACTATATACAAGAGGATGAGAGATATTTCTCATCTTAGGTTATTAATCTATGATTGACATAGTCTAGAACTATGGAATGTAATATTGCTAAAATCTATGATGAGTCTTAACAATCAATAATATTAAAGAATATCACATAATTTAAATGATTAAAGTTGTTTTAAGAAAGTACTCACTCAGCGGGCAAATACAGAATGAAGCAAGGAGTTAAAAATGTCTGTTTAACAAGGAAAGCAGGGTCAAAATAAGTAATACTAGCATTCACCCTCTGAGAATATGAGGTCTCCTTATTCACCTTCCCTTGGCTTAACCAACAATATAAACCCCTATAGTTTTTAATGTGAAAGTTTTATTCATGCACAATGCATTATATGAATGATTCAAAGGAATAAGGCTCAAAGCTAAGCACGCATTCAAGTAAAATTCAATAATTGCAACTAAGTGATATTCAAAGTTATCCAATTTTAATGATCTACTTAATGATTGGAACTAATTGAGCTCCCAATTGACTTTGAGATATTAATCTCAAGTCAATTGAAATAATAGTAGTAATTGGGGTTTTGAAAATAATAGTTTTATTTCATTTATTTTTATATGAAAAAATAGTTTATAAGTATGATCAATACACATAGAAACTAGTTCTATTCTAGTCTTAAACTATAGGATTCAATTATGATAATTAAATCAAGGCTTAGGTTACTAGTAGGGAAAGATTGAGATTAAGAAATTATCATACCTAAAGGAAATAAAAGTTAAGGTTCAATTCACTAAAGTTCTCTAACTAGGTTAAAGTTTGAAGGATCTATCCAATCAAATTATAATCCAGTTGGTTATAGTAAAATGAAAGGCTTAAAGTAAATAAAAGAAAGGATTAAGAATAATAATTAAGGGTTAAGGAAATCAATAGGATTTCTAAACTACCCAAAATAAATTAGGACTTTCTATTACTAGCTCTTAAGAAATTTAAGTGAAGACTTTAAAGATTAGGATGAATAAAATAGACTCTAGTCTAGTCACTAAAGGCTAGTCCTAGCTGATTTAATAATCTACAAGTACAAAAATATTAAGGCTAACTACTCTTAATGGATATAACTAATAGATCTAGCGATCAACTATAATTCATATTTAAATCAATCCTAGGATTTCTACCTTAGGGTTGAAAGGTGAATCATGCAATTTGAAATTGATTCACATAGTCTTTAAAGCGAGAACTAAGCTCAAACATAAGTAATATAATTTGACATGGGGAATAATAAATGTGACATGTCTATCCTAGGGTTTTATAATACCTAAGACAAGTAATCTAGGAAATTAGAATTTATCACAATAATACTAATTAAGAATTAATAACCAAAAATCACTAATTGTTTTCCAATGGAATTAATTTGCATAAAATTGAAATCCTTATAACATAAGGAGAAAAAAGACACTATGTATGTTATTTTAAGACAACATTGGAAAAGTAGGGTTTTCGTAACTCCTAATTAGAGTTAAAAAGGGATTATGAAAATTAGGGTTCAAATGTTAAATTTGATTTCATATTATTGTTCCTCATATTTTTGTGAGTGAAAGGGACTATTTGATCATTTAATTTGGACATTAAATGATCAAATTAAGTCACATGAAATGATGAATTTAATTTAAAATTAATTAATTAATCTTAAATATTGACTAATTAAAATATTCATCAAAACAGAACTTAAATTGTATATTATTAATCTACTCATTTTTGTAATCAAAATGGTATATAATAATGCATCATTTGGATTATTATTTTTAAAGTTATAATTAAATGAAAATTTAAATTTAACTTAATGAGACATTAATTAATTTTTATACAATCATTAATTCAACTTGTAGTAATGAATGAAGTCACAGATTTTAGCACGGCTCAAAAATTTTAGAGGCACGGAAGATGGTGCAGTTAATGAAATTCGTGCAACATAGATTAAAATGAAACGACGACGGCACATAATATTATGCGCCATGTAGGACGTGTGTCGTCCCATTACGGGAGACAAGAGTCACGACGGGTCCTGCACTGATCCGGAGGCAGTTTAAAATAACTGAGCAGTTCGAGCAAAGAAACAAAGCGTTGACTGGTTCACTGAATTGTCGCCATCTCCGCAAAAATAAAAGAGACACAGAGGGATAACTAGGGTTAGAGGTTGTTTTGCAATTAGGGAATCTCACAGAGCCTAAGACCCGTCGACGAAAATCCTTTAATGATCTCTTGCAAAAGAACCCAAAAACCATAATTTTGAGATCCTCTAGCTGCACCGATTTATCTCAAAAATGAAGACATTTCGGCTAGGACTAAGGATTATTTTAACTCATATAACTCAGGACTGAATTTCTCAAATAAAATGATATACATCTAGCAATATACTAAGGATTCAAACTACAGAGATTGAGCAAAATAGTTGCAGGGTAAACACCTGGAGGGATGATTCGTCGATTAGGGTTTTCTTCATTAGTCGCATACCAAGTGTTTTGCTCGCAGAACCTTTTGTTCCTTGGTAGCTCTACGAGGCAGATAGGAAGAAATGCGAATGGTTTTGGATTAGGATGGGCCTCAATACTATGGAGGATAGCAGCTGCCAAGGAGCTGTGTACGCCTCTGTGCTTGGTAGTGGCATAGAGAGATGTACAGAAGAGTCAATCGACGTCATCCAAATAGTGCCAAGATCTAACGGGTAGATCGAGCGGAGACCCTCAGATAAATTTTGGGCCGTTTGATTATTTCCATTTTAGGCGCAACGGCTATGATCCACGTGGATCGCTGTCCCGTGCACTTGCCTCATGCATGAGATCCATGCAGTTTCATAAAATACTGTTCCAAATATAAATTATTATTTATATTAATTAAATAAATTGCTTTAAATATTTAATTAATTATAGACATTTTATTACTCAAAATTAAATAACCAAACGCACTCCGAAAAATCCTAAGAATTCACCCTTATCTAATTGAGGTGTTGGGAACTCAAAAATGAAATCGAATTTTTGATCGGAGGTCAATTTAATTATCTTAATTTTCTGGGTATTTTAATATTATTAAAATATTTAGGAAAAATTCGATGACTTCCAAACACTTTCAAAATACTACTCCTAGCTAATTTGAGTATGGTGAGACCAATGGTGGACACCATTTTTGATTCTGAGGTCTAAATAAAATAGGCATTCTCAGAATTATCAGAAAACTAGGAATTGTTAGAAATTGCCCAACGATCTCCAAATCACACGAAGATTGAAATGGAGGCTCATAACACTAATATAAGACTAATGGAAAAGGATTAGAGTCAACTAGGTCATTAATTGATGGGTAACAACACTAAGTTTGTTACAGACTCCCCTCTTGAAAAAGAGTATCACTGACAACGCACAACAAACAAAAACAAGGAAATTAAAAATTCAAAGGAAGCCTAAAGAATAATAATGAAAATGAAAGAACTAAAAATACCTGATTGAGAAAAGAATTCTAAGAATTTCCTTAGCATATCCTATTCTTTCTCCCACATGGATTCACCAGCTTGATGATTTTGCTAGTGGACTTTGATCATAGGAATGCTGTGGTTTCTTAACTGATTAAGATCCCGCCCCAAAATTGCGACAGGTTTAACGACAAAAGTCAGATTGGGCTGTAATTCGATCGCTGGAATTTGAACTTGCTAACTAGGATCTAACAAACATCTTCTTAGTGATGAAATGTGAAACACATTATGTACATCCTAGAAGTCTTTTGGCAACTCTAATCTGTAAGCAGATGTTCCAATCCTCTCAATCACTCTAAAGGGTTCTAAATACCTTGGACTCAGCTTTCCAGAAATACCAAATCTCTGTGCACTACGCATTGGACTAACTTTAAGATAAGCACTATCGCCCACTATGAACTCCAACTGATGATGACGACATCTTGATATTTCCTCTATCTATCCTAAGCTGCAGTCATATTAAACTTGATCAATTGAACTTTCTTAGTGGTTTCTTCTAATAACTTGGAACCATAAAGTTGAGAGTCTACTACTTCAGTCCAAGCAACTGGAGTTGTACACCTCCTTCCATAAAGAGCTCTATAAGGAGCCATACCAATACTAGACAAATAACTGTTATTATAGGTGAACTCAACTAATGCTAAATGATCTTCCCATGATCCACCAAAGTCTAGAACACAAAGATGCAAGAGATCTTCCAAAACCTGATTAACACGCTCAATCTAACCATCTGTCTGGGGGTGAAAAGCAGTACTCATGGCTAAACTCGCCCCTAAGTCTTACTAAATAGCTGACCAAAATCTGGAAGTGAATATAGTATCCTTGTCAAAAACTATACAATTTGGTGTACCATGCAAACGAATGATCTCCTTTAGGTAAAGCTTGGCTAACTTCTCAATAGGATTAGTCTGACGAATAGCTAGGAAATGAGCTGACTTAGCAAGTCTATCAACTATCACCCAAATAGAGTCAAAACCAGATCTACTTTTAGGCAAACCTACAATGAAAACCATGGAAATATCGGACCACTTCCATTTAGAAATGTCTAAGGGTTTAAGAAGTTCACGAGGCTTTTGGTGATCAGCCTTAACCAAGGAACCGAGATGCACTTGGAAATGAAAATGGCTATATCCTGCTTCATGCCGAACCACCAAAATGATTGCTTGAGATCTTGATATATCTTACAACAACCAGGGTGCATTGCATAGCCAGAGTTATGAGCTTCAAACAACACTTGTAATTGCAAGCTTTTTAGAATCCATAACATGAACTTCTGAAATGCCACACCTTTGTCATCAAGATGTAATTCAGATCTCTTGCCACTAATGATTTTAGAAACTAATGCAGGATAACTCAAATCTTTCTTCTGAGCTTCGATAATCTTAGATCTTAGAGAATTATCTGACTAAATATCAAATAGTAGAGTTCCCAAATCAGTTGAACTGATCAGCTCAAGATTCAATTTGACAAAATATTCTATCAAAAATTCATTGGAACAAAGGGAAGATAAAGTCACTTTACGACTAAGGGCATCAGCTACAACATTAGCTTTACCCGGATGGTATTAAATTTCCAAGTCATAGTCGTAAAGTAGCTCTAGCCACCTATGCTGATGACAGTTAAGTTATTTTTGAGTGAAGATGTACTTCAAGCTTTGATGATCAATAAACATCTCACACTTAACTCCATATAAGTAGTGTCTCTATACCTTTAGAGCAAAAACTACCCTTGCAAGTTCAAGAACATGCACATAATAATTCTTCTCATTATGCTTAAGTTGTCTAGAGGCATAGGCTATTACGCGGTGATCTTGCATCAGAACACAACCAAGTCCTACCTTAGAGGCATTAGTATATACCTATAAATCTTTACCCTCATGAGGTAGTATTAGAACAGGAGCAGAAGTCAATAACTATTTTAACTTCTGAAAAAATTCTTCACAGGATGTGCTCTAGATAAATAGAACTTCTTTTCTAGTTAACTAAGTTAATGACAAAGAAATTAGAGAGACTCCTAGAATAAACCTTCTGTAATAGCCAACGAGTCTTAAGAAATTACGAATCTCTGTTACAGATTTAGGTTGGACCCACTGTTGAACAGCTTGGATTTTCTTTTGATCTACTCTAATGTCTTCAGCATCAATCACGTTACCTAGAAATTTCACCGACTTGAGCCAAAACTCGCACTTAGAAAAGTTAGCGAAAAGCTTATTCTCCCTTAACAATTCTAGAATGGTACGCATATGCTCTTCATGCTCAGCAGCTGACTTCGAATAGATTAGGATGTCATCGATGAAAATGATGACAAATTGGTTGAGATATTTCTTAAGGATACACTGTATTAGGTCCATGAAGATGCAAAGAGCATTCATCAGTCCAAAAGACATGACTCAAAACTCAAAATGCCCATAATGGATCCTAAATGTAGTTTTGGAAACATCTTCATCCTTGCTCGAATATGGTAGTAACCTGATCTTAAGTCAATCTTGGAGAAGACTTTGCTCCAGTGAGCTGATCAAACAAATCATCGATCCTAGGGAGAGGATACTTATTCTTCAGAGTCACTTTGTTAAGCTCACGGTAGTCTATACACATCCGCATTGAATGATCCTTCTTCTTGAGGAATAGGATAAGAGCTCCCCAAGGCGACATACTAGGGTGAACAAATCCTTTCTCTAACAGCTCTTGCAACTGCTCTCTAAGCTCTTGCAATACTTTTAAAGTCATTCTATATGGAGCCTTAGATTTAGGTTGAGCCTCATGGATAAGTTCAATAGAAAACCCTACCTCACATAGAGGAAGTAGTCCAGGCATGTAATAACCCTTGTTGTTACCATAGCTAAGTTTAGATTAATTAAGCTAAACCAAATGCTAATTTTGATTCTATAATACTCAATGGGTCATTTAAACCTAACCCTAGAAGTTTGAAATTAATTGGAGCTAAATTAAGAATTTTGGTATTTTTGGCTATTTGTAAGCCCTAAAAAATACCTAAATTAAATTGATCTCCAAATTAAAATATGATTTTATTTCTGAATTCCTCATGCCCTAATTAGGCTAAGGGAAATTTCTTGGGAATTTTTGGAGCTCATTTAGTCCTAAATTGGATTTATAAGTTAATTAGAATTTTAGAAATTATTAATTGAATTAATATTAATTAAATTAAATATTTATATATATTTGATATATGGGATTTGCTGTCGGGACCATGGCAGATCTGCTGTGGGTCCCGACAGCGGCGTCTGCAATCCAACCAATGGATCCGTTAGCACGCATCCTAGCAAATTATCCAATGGCGCGATCTACCCCGCACCGCGATTAAATCCTATCTGCCCAATTTGCATCTATCATCCAACGCTTGAGATCAAATCTGCGAATCCATTAATTGGGAGCCGCATCAGACCATCTATTCTCAATGGTCTCGAGATCAGACGACGGAGACGAACCCCACCACTGTGGATCGTTGTCTTTGCTCGATCGTAGGCCCGATAGGAGAAATCCGCTCATATCAGTCATGTTGATTCTGTCTGCCACTCCTCTGCAAAGTCATTTAGACCATTAATATCTTCCCATTTCTGCCGAACCGCCCAGGTGACCTTGGGGCTAGGAGCAATCCCATTAGCGGGTGGGCTGTTGAGATAGCTCAGCCTAGACAGAGCCATGGCTTCCAGCCATGGTATCCTCCCCTATACCTCCCTCTCACCAATAAATACCTTCAGGATATCACAGAGAGTCCCTTTGCTCACTGTGATTCCTCAATTACTTAGCCAAAGGTTCCCTGGAGCTTCCATCGCACGCAGCAATCCCGGTGAATGCAGCAGTTGCGTACCGCTGATAGAGGGCCCATCTGGTGTTCAGACTACCTGTGAATCTACATTGCTGATCTGGTGAGCTCGGAAGCACCTCGATCCCTCTCTATCACTGCGATTCCTCAATCCAAGGTACAGCCTCCGTCCCTTTTTCTGTCAAGCTAGTTTCAGCTAGCCTCGTAGCTCTTCTACCTTAGATGTTGTGATAGGTTCTTACCTTAGCTCCCAACTAGGCACCTAAGACTTCTGGTGGGGGACTGACAGAGGACCAGATGGCATAATTTCGTCTAAATGTGCACTGGCAGCCGATCCCTGAGACGTCGATATTAACGTTCTCCTGAACTACTGAGTCCCAATTCAATCCTAAACTCTTCCTAGAGTGATTGTAGGCTAATTACAATCACTGGGCCCGACCTGATCGATCAATTTGACTGATATCGATCGACTTAGAGCAATCCTACGTCTATAAAATGCCTCGAGTAGCACTCCATCAATCCAGACCTTCTCGGGACCCCTCGTCTGTTACAATCGCTTCTCCCATGATCCTTGAGTGTGTAGGGTTAGACCGTGGCTCGTGGCATTAATGTTGTGAGGAGAATTAGTTCCTCACAGAGACTCCTTCGGTGACGTCTTGGTCAAGTAGCACCCAAACAATCTGGCACATCCCAGATGGGGATTTCGAGTTCAGTCGACGCGTCTTCAGTACCTGAAGGTGTAGCCGTCGAGATCTTGGCGCGGCGTGGTCGGAGCATGGAGAATTTGGCGCTGGAAGTGAACCCTAGGGTTCGAGCGTCGGGGTGTCTCCATGAATACGAAGCACTGAAGCTTCGGGCCAGATCAGACCCTGACCCGCGCCTTTTAGTTTTTGGGCCGACATCTAATTAAGGAATTTCCGAATTAAATTCCTTAAGGGTTTTAATTTAAATAAACATTCTGAATGAATTTATTAAATAACTTTAGTTATACATGTCCAAATGATATGATCCAATATACCATTTTAATTAGAAAAATGTAAGGAATAATAATATAAAATAAAATCAAAGATCCAATAGTTAGATTTTAAATAATTGTCTAATCCTTTTTTATTTTTAATTAAATCATAATAAATTCATTTAATATCCAAAAATGTTAATTAAGGTCTCTGATTACTCATGAGACCATAAAGAACCTATGTATGCCCTTAAAGGTAATTTAAGACCTTTAATTTTATTAATCACTCCCTAAGTACCTTAGAATGAGATTAGTGAATTTAGTCTTGGATTAATCTTTGATTTTGATGGATATAGTTCAGAATGCCTTATTAAGTGTATTAGAGCATATAAAAGCAGTTAGACCATAGTAGTATGCCCTAATTCCTTTAATCTTATTAAATGGCCTCTTAATGTAATTAGTGCTAATTAAGTCATTACCAATATTGGAAACCTAAGCTAAGTGTTTTACTCACTTAATTTATCAATATGAAGCTCATTAAAACAAATTTAAATCAATTTGGATAATTAAATCCTAAAATCCCATTTTTTAGACTTAAGAGGGGTATTTTGGTCATTTTGACCAAAATGTGTTTAAGTACCCTTAAACCCTAAAAATTTAAAGTGATGATAATCAGAAATGAAAAGTATAGCATCAATTGTTAAGTTGCATCATCTCTTGAATGAATCCTAGTGCTTAAGTCTTAAAACCCTTAAGTAAGCTGATAAGATCTTAAGTGATCTTAAGACCCTTCATAGAAACCTTAGCTTAATCAATATTAAAAGTTGAAGCTTCTAACCCTAAATATCTTACCAAAGTTATTCATGAATTACAATCTTAAAGAAATTAAAAGCAAAAGCTTTAAAGAACCCTAAGCTTAAACTTATTAGTTTAGATCTAAGTGATCAAACTCATACCTTATATCTTAGACCTTAGATCTTTGATCTTAGATCTTAGACTTTAGATCTTCAAATTGAATTGAATTACCTTTTTTGGGATTCCTTAAGTGATTTAATATTTAATCCTTTTTGAAACCTCCATGTGGGTGTAGGATTGATTGAATCTACAGGATCATATAATTATCCTAAGGATTCAATATAGATCTTAGATTCTTACTTCTTAATTGATTATTTTATCTTATAATTAGTAGAGTGACCTATCAATTAAGATCTTAGTTTTTGAATACTTCAGCTTATAGAATTCCTTACCTTTAAATTATTTTTAGGTGTGAATCCTAGATCCTTATTAGGATATTACCTTGGATTCAGGATTTGAACACCAAAGCGGAGTTTGGATCCAGAATTCTTAATCTTCATTTACTTAATCAAGATTTAGGTTAAGAGAGGAAAATAATAATAATTAAGTCATTAATTTTTTTACTTTAATCTTTATAGTCATCATATGATTAGGAATTAGACCTTTTTATGTTCTATTGTTAACAACATTACGGTCGTAAATCTGGAATTAAACTTGATAGCTGGATATTAGAGATCCTAAACTAGTATCTTCTCAAAATAGTTAGATTTGGTTAAATTAGACAATAACAAATATCACATAATTCTAGATTGAGTCTCTTGCTCACTTAATTATTGTTGCTCCGCACACCTTGGATATTGAGCCTTGTTCCTTGAGCATAATAGGTAAACTTAGGATATGGAAGATACATCCTAAGTTAGCATTTGAGAAGCATTCATTCAATTCTTTTAGTGTTTTTAGTTAGTAGAGTATGTCCTAGCTTAGTATGTCCCTTTAGTTCTAGCTTTGTTATAGAATAGACTCGGACCTAGCTCTGTGGATGCCTAGGATGGATGCATGTCTTATTCTATATGTTCAACTCAGACCTAGCTCTGTGGATGCCTAGGATGGACACATGTTGAACTTTCAGTTCAGAGGCCCTGTATGGCCTATTTCTATTATGGTACTACTAGGTCTACATGTACTCCTACTTCAGTTCAGTTTTCAATATTTGTTTTCCTTTACCACATGTTTCAGTGGCTTTACTTTTTGCTTAGTCATGTACTTAGCTTACTTTTGCCACATGCCTCAGTGGCCTTTTACATATTAATCTGCATGCTCGTATATATGCTCTTATTGATTAGTACTAAAAATTTGCATGTTTAGGATGCTAGAATTGTATGTTTATTTTAGCACTTATATTCTTTATATACTCAGCATGTATCCATGTGATTATAAGCATGTTAGGAGCAGATTTATTTAAGTAGTTGCAATTATTTTGCTTTTAGCCTCACCATGTTTAGTTGCTATTTTGTATGTTATTTTTACATACTTTATGATTAGCTATAATTGGTTAGTTTATGGCTATCCTATTCTTTGTAGCTTGTAGCACCTTATAATGCTATCATGTTCAAAACCTTTAAATGTGATATCTTTAAATATTCAGTTCACTAAAATAGCCTAAAATATACATAGACAATTGTCTAACTGTAACATTTTTCTTTTGTTGGCTGGGGACCTGGTATTTGTGACACCGGCAAATGCCAGATTTGGAGCTATTCATAGGTAGTGCTGTAGGAGAGGAGCCGACGCATGAGGAGGATCTTCCTACTGCTGTTTAGTTAGATTTTCTTTCCTGTAGTGAGATTTTGAGAGATCTTTCTTTTAATTCAATTTGTAATAATTAAACTCTGGATATATTTACTTTTTGCACTTTGAACTAAGTTAATATTTCTCTTACTCCTATATACTTTTTTGTGTTATGCTGGGATGTTATATTATCTTGTTTCTTGCTTCCGCCACTTTAATTTGTATTAATGTATGTTCACAGTTCTAGGTGACAAGTCCTTGGCTTAAGGCAGGTTGGGTTCTACCTGACTTTACTTAAGTTGGGGATTTACCACCGTTGGAGCACCGTACTCCCCGTGTTTATGCTAATATCAGTATTAGCATGGTTGTAGAAAGTACGGGGAGCCATAAGGCAAGTTTTTAAAGAACATATCCAAGAACTCTCTAACGATGATAGTCTCTTTTAGACTACTAACTTGCTTTTTTTTGCCAATTAAAGTTACTAAGATTCCATAGCAACCTTTACTAATGAGGCACTTGGCTTCAATTGCATTGATTAATGATGCAGTCAAGCCAAGTTTTCCTACAAACACTTCAGGTTTCTTTTCAACCTTAAGTGAAACTCGCTTACAAAAGCAATATATTACGATGTTAAACTTACTGAACCAGTCCATTCCTAAAATCATATCAAAATTTATAATGGACATAATAATAAGTTTGGATTGGAAGAATTGGTTATTGATTGGGATGTCTACTAAACATAACTCATTAGCACACATTTCAGCACCAAATGGCATTTGAACTACTAAGAGATTGCCTAGGCTAAAATGTTGAAGGTTTAGGGAAGAGGCACAACTCACTGATATGAAAAAGTGACTAGTACAAGTGTCAAATAGAGTGTCATAGAACTTATTCTTCATAACTAGAGTTCCTATAGCAAGGAAGATAAACTCTAATTACAACTAATGAAAACAAAAATAGAAAATATTGAAAATAAAATGCAAAAGAAAATGAAAGACAGAAAATAGGAAATTAAACTTAGCATGTGCTGGTAACAACATTGTTGTCATATGGGGTAGCTGAAGAAGACAAAGCATAGACTCTTGGTACAGCATGAGGTTGAGCAATTGACTTGCCCTTATCCTTCTTACTGAAGAGGCCTTGCTTGGAGAAAGATGGAGGTACACTCTTTTGGTGTTGAGCACTTCCACCAGCAGGAGCAGGCATCAAGGCAAGTGTTGGCACTTGAGAGTTGATAGGAACTAGGTTTTGCACAGAAGACTGGCGATTGATCTTTATTTTGTCTGCGGTCCAGTTGGCACGACAGTCCCAATGGCGATGATTGATTCTGCAGCAAATGTAACACCTACCGCTGGTGTGGTAGCACTTCCTATAAGGATGGGGTCTGTTACATCTTGCTCCAGGTCTTCCTTGCTAATTTTTCTTGAGATTCTAGTTAGGATTTTGACTAGCAATATGGCTAGAAGTAAGCTGGAAGACTTTAGGACCATGAGAACGGTTTCTTTTGAAGGGTCCAGATCTGGAAGGTTGAGAATGGGAGCGCTTCTTCAAATCCATTTGGGCTTGATGGTACACAATCCTGCGAGCACCTTCAAGAAGATTGGGAAAATTGTCATGATGCTGAAACATCAAATGACTTTTAACAGAATCTTTCAAACTAGAAAGGAATCTAGTGCATCTCTCCACCTCACTGTGGACTAGATTTAGAGCAAAGCGGGAAAGTTTGCAGAATTCCATTTCATAATCATGCACAGAATGACTTCCTTGGGTGAAATGCATGAAGTCATTTTTTATTATGGTCTGGGCAGAAGGAGGAATGAATTCATCACAGAACACTTATTCAAACTCATCCCACAGGATGTCTTCTAATTGAACTTCAGAAAAATGGGCCTTCAACTCACTATCCCACCAATACTCAGCCTCTCTGTGGAATAGATAAGTTGCAAGATGAAGGCACTCACTCTCAGAACATTTTATATTGGCTAAGGTCTTTTATATGGCCTTTAACCAGTCAATGGCTTTGAAATGTAAAACAGAACCATTGAATGTCGGAGGGTTCAAACGAAGGAAAGTTTGAAGATGGGCATCCACGATAGGACCAGAAGATGGTTGTGGAGACAAAGGATGTTCAGGAATAATGGGAGAAGAGGCCTGAGTAGGAGTTGGACAAATTTGGGATGGAGCAGGAGAAGGTTAGGAAGGGTTACAAGATGAAGCCATTCTTTCAGCTGCACGAGTCTGTGCTTCTATCATAACCTTCATTAGTTCAAGCAAATTCTGCATCTGATCGGTGTGGGAAGTTGTAGTGGAAATAGGCTCCTCCACTAAGGGCTCAACAGGGATATTGGAATTGGGATCCATTCTAAGAAAATAGAAAGAAAACACTATTCAAAAACTGAAGAAGATAGGAAAAGAAAATTCTCATTAAAATTGAAACTCTTAAGAAATTACAATTTTGGAGGAAAAGGAAAGAAACATAAGTAACGTAGAAACTATTTACAAAAGCTACTAAAGGAAAAAGAAGCTAGAGCAAAAAGGAAAAACTAGTACTAGTAGTTATAGAATTTTGCATGGAATATAAATTTAAAGTCTTTATAAGTGGGGGCACCATGAAGATGCCTACACCCACGAATTAGAACTTCATAAGCAGGACTCCACCCATCCATGGCATAGTCGACAAATCATTCATCCAAAATTTAGAAGCGTAGGTGATTGGGGCATTCGATGGCCTCAAATACCGTGGTAACATAGGAAAGCTATTCCCTAGCTAATTGAGGGAAATGGTCGCCTTAAAACACACATAACCTCAAAATTTTAATCAACACATCTCCTCCAGTAGCAGATACCCCATAGTAAACATGACCAAACGTCAAACCATACCAATGATCGTACTCCCAATACTGGAAGAACAACTTGGTAAAATGTTTTAGTTCAATCCTAGAGTAACCCATCTAAAAGATTAATTAATGTTTGGGTTAGAAATTTAGATCACTTATTTAATTGGAATACATTTACTATCCTAAGATGTCATTCACTTATTTTTACTATACTATATTGTTTGCTTTTGGTTGAATGGATGTGTTTGTCATCACTTAAAGTTTTCAACTTGGCTCTGATACCAACTGTGATGACCCCAATATTGAGAATCACTAAACTCAACATTGATACATCACCATAATACCTAATACTAGATTAGAAGAAAATAAATCGAAATTATTAGATATTGTGTTTGGTCAGGGATTTAGAAGAGGGTCTTAAGTTAAGATGGAAGAGATTTTTATGAAAAATAATATGTGAAATATATATATATATATATATATATATGAGAATGTAATTTATAAGCATATGATATGAATACTTACAAAATTAGATATAAAAATTCTAAGGATTTGACATATGAAATATGAGTATACAATTTGCAATATAATTCTAAGTCATTAAATTCTTAAAACTTTTGGCATGACTTCTACTGTATTTGGCTAAGGGTACACCTACAAATTTAAGCATACAAGTCTTTCATTCCAATGGAAGATTAAATTGAAAGAAAGCAACCTAAAACTAACATGAAATCAATCCATTACATAGGATTGTTTAGTTCTAGTTCTAATATAAAGCAAATCCAATACTTGGAATTTGCTCATTTATAATTCTAATATAAAGTCAATCCTTTACATGGGATTGCTTATTTCTAATTCTAAAGTAAAGCCAATCCATTACATGGGATTGCTTATTTACAATTCTAATATTTTGAAGTGAGAAAATACATATGTAATAATTATCTATCCTAGAGTTTGCACATCTCACATAACTTACTACATACAAGAATGATGAGAAATAATTCTTAACTTAAACATGTAGCTACTTTCCAATTCTAAATACAATTAAGTATACAACTAATTTCCAATTTAACATATAAGCAAATATGCAACTAAACTCTAGTTTAATATGCAAAGTAAATATGTGACTAATAAATTATTTAACATTCATCACCTATATTCATCCATTCATCCCAAATTAAGCAATTAAGTATAAAATTAAACTCCAACATAAGCATAATAAATGTAAAGTAAATAACTTTAACTATTACAAACCATACTAAATAAAAGAAAGTAAAGAAAGTAATAGCTCACTTGCAATTTTAATAAGCTATATTTTTATAATTATTTTAAGCAGAAGCAGCTAGCTTATGCCCTTGGTCCAGCTCTGCTAGCCTTCAAATCCACCTAATGTATCACATTTTGGTATCTAAATGTGATAGGGCAAAGCCAAAAATAGAAAAATAAGGTTAGACTAAATAGTCTAAGTATAATTTAATATTGGGCTAAGCATTTTATTATTCAATTGGATATCACTACTAGTTACAATCTAAGTACAAGCAAGGGTGTAAGAAGGTAAGCACAAAAGTGTGGAAAATAGAAGTAAATAAAAGGCAAAGTGAGTAAGAATACTCACATAAATATACATCCTAGCCTGCAAATAAAATAAGGGTAAGAGCATCCTAAATAGGCCAGAAAAAAACTAAAGTGCATATAAAAGTAAATAAAATAAAGCATGTATATGTTCAAATGAATTTATGCTAAGTAAGGAAAGGTGACAGTGAAGCATTTAATTGTAATTTAACAATATTCACTATAATCTAAGTAAACTGTAAACAAGCAAAGTATAGTACTAAAACATAAAAATACATAGTATAGAAATTAGAGCATGATCTCAAGCTATTAGTCTAAGATTCACATAGTCTACAATTATGGAAAGTAATATATTTAAATGCTATGATGAGTCTTAATAATCAATAAGATTGAAGAAGATCTCATAATTTAAATGATTAAGTTGTTTTAAGAAAGTACTCATTCTGCAGGAAAATACAGAATGAAGCTAAGAGTTAAACAAATATGTTTAACATGTAAAGGAAAGCGAAGTCAAAATAAGTAACGCTCACATTCACCAACTGAGAATGTGAGGTCTCCTTATTACTCCTTATTAGCCTGCCCTTGGCTTAACCAACAATATAAACCCATATAGTTTTTAATGTAAAAGTTTTATTCATGCAAAATTTCTTATCTAAATGATTCAAATGAATAAGGCTCAAAGCTAAGTAAGCATTTAAGAAAAATTTAATAATTGCAACTAAGTGATATACAAAATTATCTAATTTTAATGATCTGCTTAATGATTGGAGCTAATTGAGCTCCCAATTGACTTTGAGATATTAATCTCAAATCAATTGAAAATAATAGTAGTAATTGGGGTTTTAAAAATAATAGTTTCATTTTATTTATTTTGATATGACAAAATAGTTTATAAGTGTGATCAATACACATAGAAACTAGTTCTATTCTAGTCTTAAACTATAAGATTCAATTATAATAATTAAATCAAGGCTTAAGTGACTAGTAAAATGGAAAGTTTAAAGTAAATAAAAGAAGGGATTAAGAACTACATATTCTATGTTTTCTAATAGTTAGAGGTTAAGGAAATCAATAGGATTCCTAAACTACCCTAAATGATTAAAAATTTCAATTACTAGCTCTTAAAGAATTTAAGTGAAGACTTTAAATATTAGGATGAATATACTAGACTCTAATCTTGTCACTAAAGACTAGTCCTAGTTGATTCAATAATTTACAATTACAAAAATATTAAGGCTAACTACTCTTAATGAATGTAACGAATAGATCTAGGAATCAACTACAATTTATGTTTAAATTAATCCTAGGATTTCTACCTTGGGGTTGAAAGGTGAATCAAGCAACTTGAAATTGATTCACATAGTCTATAAAGTGAGAACTCAGCTCAAACATAAGTAATATAATTTGATATTGGGAATAATAAATGTGACATGTTAGCTATCCTAGGGTTTTATAATACCTAAAACATGTAATCTAAGAAATTAGAATTTATCACAATAACACTAATTAAGATTCAACAACCTAAAATAACTAATTATTGTCCAATGGAATTAATTTGCATAAAATTGAAATCCTTATAACATAAGGAGAAAAATGACACTAAGTATGTGATACTAAGTATGTCATTTTTGAACAACATTGGAAAATTAGGGTTTTCTGACTCCTAATTAGAGTTAACAAGTGATTATGAAAATTAGGGTTCGAATGTTAAATTTGATTTCATATTATTGTTCCTCACATTTTTGTGAGTGAAATGGACTATTTGATCATTTAATTTGGACATTAAATGATCAAATTAAGTCACATGAAATGATGATTTTAATTTATAATTAATTAATAAATCTTAAATATTGACTAATTAAAACATTCATTAAAACAGAATTTAAATTGCATATTATTAATCTACTCATTTTTGTGATTAAAATAGTATATAATATTGCATTATTTGGATTGTTATTTTTAAAGTTATAATTAAATGAAAATTTAAATTTAAATTAATGAGATATTAATTAAATTTTTATATAATCATTAATTCATCTTGCAGTAATGAATGAAGTCACAGATTTCAACACCACTCGGAAACTTCAGAGGCAAGGAAGATGGTGCAATCAATAAAATTTGTGCGGCTTAGATTAAAAGGAAATGACGATGGCACATAATATTATGCGCTGTGTATGACCCGTGTCGTCCCATTACGAGAGACACGCATCACGGCGGGTCCATCATCCATCCGGAGGTGATTTAAAAGAACTGGGCAATTCGAGCAAGGAAACAAAGCATCGAACGGTTCACTGAACCGTCGTCTTCTCTGCATAAATAAAAGAGACGCAAAGGGATAACAGGGCTAGAAGTTGTTTCGCAGTTAAGGAATCTCACAGAGCCTAAGACCTGTCGACAGAAAGTCATTGATGATCTCTTGCAAAAGAACCCAAAAACCCTAATTTTTAGATCCTGTAGCCGCATCAATTTATCGCAAGAATGAAGACATTTTGGCTAGGGCTAGGGATTATTTTAACTCATATAACTCAGGACCGAGTTTCTCAAATCAAACGATATACATCTAGCAATCTACTAAGGATTCAAACTACTAAGATTGAGCAAAATAGCTGCAGGGTAAATACCTGGATGTATGATCAGCCGATTAGGGTTTTCTTCTCCAATCGTGTACCAAGGATTTTGCTCGCAGCACCTTTTGTTCCTTAGCAGCTCTATGAGGCAAACAGGAAGAAATGTGAAAGGTTATCGAATTAGGATGGGCCTCTGCACCCGGTAGTGGCACAGAGATATGTACAGAAGAGTCAATCCACACCGTCCAAATAGTGCCAAGATCTAACGGCTAGATCAAGCGGAGAACTTCAGATAAATTTTGGGTCGTTTGATTATTTCCATTTTAGGCGCAACGGCTACGATCCGCAAGGATCGCTATCCCGTGCGCTAACCTCATGCATGGGAACCGTGCAGTTTTGTAAAATACTATATTAATTATTGTTTATATTAATTAATTTAATTGCTTTATATAGTTAATTAATTATACATATTTTATTACTCAAAATTAAATAACCAAACGCACTCCGAAAAACCCTAAAAAATCACTCTTACCTAATTGAGGTGTGGGGAACTCAAAAATGAAATTGGATATTTAATCAGAGGTCAATTTAATTATCTTAATTTTTTGGGTATTTAAATATTATTAAAATATACGGGAAAAATTTGACGACTTCCAAACACTTTCAAAATACCACCCCTAGATCATTTGGGTGTGGTGAGTTCAATGGTGGACTCCATTTTCAATTATGAGGTCTAAATAAATTAGGCATTCTCAGAATTATCAGAAACCAGGAAATATTGGAAAATTGCCAAATAATCTCTAAATTGCACGAAGATTGAAATGGAGGCTCATAATACTAATATAAGACTAATGGAAAAGGATTAGAGTCAATTCACGTATGGCAGACCTGGTCACTAATTGACCGGTAATAACACTAGGGTTGTTACACTTGATCACCCACTTGTTTTAGGATGAAGTAGAATACTAGTGGGACAATGAGAGGGGAACACCAAGTTTGTCGACTACGAGATCGAGAATATTCCATGGGAATCATTTTTGGAAGCGTTCATGGAAGCCTTTATCATTGTGTCTGCTCAAACTGTTTTGGAGGATGAACTGCTCAACCTCTCCTATGGTGGGAGATGTGTTTCCGATTATGAACTCGAATTCTGATACTTGTCCCGCTTCACCCTGGACCTTGTAATTTCTAAGGCATTGAACTGTAGAATATTTTTGAAGGGACTGTGAGATTCAATTCAAGTGCATCTAGCCTTTCATCAATTTAAACACTTCTCAGAGCTGGTTTAAGCAGCTTGATTTCAGGAGCACTTCTAAAGTCAAATGGACCAAAGAGGAATGCTCATGTCATACCATCTAGAAGAGAAATGTTTGGACATCGAAAGGTTGCTAAAGAATTCAACATCGAAGCTGATCAACATCAAGTTGAAGCCTCAGAATGTAAGCATCCCCATCCATATGGGAAATGCTACCATAACAGAAATGTCTGCTTCACTTATGGCAGACCTAGCCACTAATTCTACCAAAGCGATGCCGAGAAAACCATCGATGGGGTGCCCATCATTCATTCAAAGTGAGATCAAGTATTCCATCTACAGCCTCTAAACAGTCATACTTTTTCCTTGGCTATAATACCACCTCCTGTTTCTAGTACAGCCCCCACAAATGCATCTGTTTCTACCCGGCTTATAATCGTCAGGGTCGAGCACCGCAAAATAATAAACCAACGGCCCCTGCTAGAGTCTATATGCTGACTCTTGCATCTGCCCCCGAGGATAATGATGTCATAACGGGTATCTTCTAAATTTATTTTAATTTATATTTCTATTTGATACCTTATCCCCAAAATAATTCAAGTAGATATTTATTATTTTAAACATGGGCACTCTAATGATTAATGGAAAACCATGTAACATTCTTTTTAATACCGACGCGAGTTACTCCTTCGCATCATAAAAGTGGGTTACAACTCTCAAGTTACCCTCCTATCATTTAGAAAATTCTGTAAGCATAAGGTTGCCTTCTAAAGTCCGTATACAAGATCAATAGTTCTATAGCAAAGCAATCCCCATTGGTGAATAAAACTTTAAAGCCTAGTTGATTGTGCTTCTAATTGCAAACTTTGATGTAATTCTCGAAATGAATTGGATAAGCAAGCATGGCGCTACAATTAATTGCCAAAGAAGAAGATCACATTAGATAGTGGAGGCTAAGCCAAAACCTTCATGGGCAAGTTTAGTACTCAAGCCTCACTGATCATTGCCATGAAGGCTGAGAAGTTAGTCAGGAAAGGATGTAATACCTACCTAGTGATGATGCTAGGTGGAAGAAGAAGGAAGTCCCTCTCAGTAATAATCCCATCGTATGCAAATTTCCTAATGTTTTTCTTGAAGACCTTCCTGACCTCCCACTCGTTGGAGAAGTGGAATTTGACATCGAGCTGATTCTTGGAACGCAACCCATATCCAAAGTTCCCTACTTTATGACACCCAAGGAATTGCAGGAACAACATATGCAACTCTAAGAATTTGTGGAGAGAGGTCTTATTAGACCTAGTTCATCTCCTTGGAGAGCGTATGTTCTTTTCATTTAGAAGAAGGATGGTTCTATGCTTCAATGTGCATGTGTATAGACTATCAAGAACTTAATAAGGTAACAATCAAGAATAAATATTTGTTACCACAAATCAATGACCTCTTTGATTAACTATCTGGAGCCGAGGTATTCTCCAAGATTTATCTACGATCTGGTTGCCATCAGCTGTGAGTCAAGGATGAATACATTGAAAAGATAGCATTCAGGACTTGTTATGGACCTTATAAGTTTCTGCTAATATATTTTGGTCTAACGAATGCACTACCTATTTTTATGGATCTAATGCAGTGCATGCTCAAGTCATTTTTAGACAAATTCATCATTGTCTTTATCAATGTTATCTTGATTTATTCAAAGAATAAAGTGGAGCATGAAAGCCACTTGAGAGCTGTACTCGAAGAATTATATAGCCATCAACTCAATGCAAAGTATTCCAAGTGTGAATTATGGCTTAACTCAGTAGCTTTTCTGTGTCATGTCATCGATGCAAAAGGCATTATAGTAGATCAAAGAAAGGTCAATGTTGTTTAAGATTGGCCACATCCAAAGTGAGTAACCAATAATAGAAGCTTTTTGGGTTTAACTGGCTACTGCAAAAAAATTGTTAAAGGCTTTTCTTAGATCACCTCTCCATTAATAAAGCTGACTCAAAAGGTTGTACCCTTTATTTGGAGCAACAAGTGTGAATAAGCATTCCAAGTGCTAAAAGATGCACTCTATTCAGCCCCAGTGTAGGTCTTTTAAAAAGATGGTCTAGACTACCAAGTCTACATGAATGCATCTGGAATTGGGTTGGGATGTGTGCTGATGCAAGAAGGTGACGTAATCACATACGCTTCCCACCAGCTTAAGCCACACAAAATGAGTTATCCGGTGCATGATCTGGAACTTACTATCGTTGTCTTCACTCTAAAAATTTGGTGTCATTATCTTTACGATGTTCAATGTTTGATCTTCATCGATCATCAGAGCATAAAAATATTTTCACTCAGAGCAAACTTAACTACCGGTAGTGATGGTGGTTGGAACTGATAAATGATTATTATTTGAACATTCAATATCATCCCGTTAAAGCGAACGCCATAGCAGAAGCCCTCAGCCGTCATGCTACTCTCAGTGTCATAATTGCTGAAGGGCCGATTGATGAAGCTTTCTATAAGCTAAACAACGTACCAATGCGTGGTGATATGCTGAGTATGTTGTTATGTCAAAGTACCATAAAACCAACATTCCACAGAGATGTCTCTATTTCTCAAACTAAAGATGAAGATTATCAGAAGCTCAAAGCTGTAAGTGGTTGTTGCCATAATCTTCAATTGCATAGAAATGTAATCTATTAGGGAAATAGCCTCTGGATTCCCAAATCTAAGCACCAGGAGATTCTCATTGAAGTTCATAATTCAGAATATCAAGTTCATCCAGGAAGCACAAAAATTTATCTAGATTTGAAGCAAGCATTGTGGTGGCCAGGTATGAAAAAAAGTGTGGCAGAACATCAAAGCCAAACACCAAAGGCCTAGAGGACTTCATCATCCTCTAGCAATCCCTGAAAAGAAATGGTTCAATGTATCCATATATTTTGTCATGGGTTTGCTTAAGTCAAGATTTGGAACTAATTCTATCTGGGTAATAGTTGATAGCTTAACCAAGTTAGCTCATTTCATTCTTATGTGTCAAATAGATTCGTAGAAAAATTGGTAAAGATATACATCAAAGAAATCGTCAAACTCCACGGTATTCCAAGATCGATAGTTTCTGATCGTGATAGCAAATTTACATCTAAATTCTGGAAAGCAGTATATCAAGACCTGAGGACTACCTTCTCCATGAGCACCTCCTTCCATCCTTAAATAATTGGATAGATAGAACGTGTCAATCAAGTTCTTAAAGACCTCTTATGATTAGGTATTTTGGATTTTGACAATTTTTGGGAAGACCACATCCCTCTTGTGGAGTTTGCTTATAATAATAGCTTCCAAGCAAGTATCGGTATGGCACCATATGAAGCCTTATATGCCAAAAGGTGTATAACTCTACTTGCGTGGTCTGAAACCGGCAGTGTTCAACTTTATGGATCAAATATTGTAGAAGAAATGAATAGAACGGTACAATTAATTCAGTAAAGTAATAGAGCCGTGCAAGATAGATAGAGTAAATATCACAATGCTCTTCATCATCCCTTGGATTTTAGTGTTGGAGATTTTGTGTACCTTAAAGTCAGTTCTATGAAGGGTGTATTATCTTTGGTGTGGCTGGGAAACTCAGTCCCCACTATGTCAGACCTTTCAAAGTGGCAGCAAAGATAGGCTTTGCATCCTATAGGTTAAATCTCCCATAAGGTTTATATGCAATGCACAACATCATTCATATTTTATTGTGTGAAGATTTCTTCATGATCCGTAGCATCAAATTCAACTTCCAGCTGTAACCCTTCAATCGAATCTTTCATATGTGGAAAAGCCCATCAGAATCTTAGCTCACGATTAGAAGCAGCTTAGGAATTGCTCTATCCCCATGGAGAAAGTTCAATGGTAGAATCACTCTCTCAAAGAATACACTTGGGTGAAAGAGGCTGATATGCAACACAAATATCCAACTCTCTTTACAAACACAGGAACTCTTAATTTTTAGGTTTTGTTCTTAAATTTTTGAATTTTCTTTTCCTTGCTTAGGATGATATTCATTACGACATCATTCTAAAGTGGGGAAGTCTGTAATAACTCTAGCTTGTTACTAAGCTTGAACATAAGCCTAATTATAACTTAATTTTGATTCTATTACATTCATATGGTCATTAGGATCTAACCCTAAAATTTTGGGGTCAATGAGACCTCATTAGGTTAAATTGGTAATTCCATTAAATTATGAACCCTAATTATAACTTAATTTTGATTCCATTACATTCATATGACCTAATTTGTAAGATGATCTTTTTCTTTTGACAGCTTATAGTAGCATTGTGCATACTAAGCCAATTCATGCCTAGTATGATGTTAAAATTTGCGATGGGAAAAATGATCAACTTAGATTGATAGGTGTTGTTATTAATTGGCACTTGTAAGTCACAGAACTTAACTGCACTAATTTGGGCTCCAGATGGGAGTCCAACACTTAAGGTTTTAGCAAGTTTATAGGAAGGTAAATTCAGACTTTTAACATATTTCTCAGAGATTAATGAATGGCTAACCCCAGTATCAAACAATACATTACAAGGCTCGTCTTCTATACAGATGGTGCCTAATTTAACCAATTTTAATGGAAAGCATTTAATAAAAGATTGTAATACTATAAGTAAGGAAATATTTAAAGATGTGTACTTGAGACAACATTTTTGTCCTTAGTTGCTTCAATTGGAGTGAGAATATAATAGACTCTGGTCATTCCCGCAGGTCTATTATTTGCTGTTTGGACCCTTTCTTGATTTGGAACAGGGGATTGGGAAGTATTTGTCTGTACCTTGGAATGAGCCTGGTTCTTTGTAGTTGGAGGTGGCATTAAGGCCATCCTTGGTTCTCATTTATTCAGGGGAGTGGCTCAGAACACTTGGATTTGACGAGAACGATTAGTCACAACTCCATCAATTGTTTTTATGGCATCACATTGTTCATATCGGTGGCCCTGGTGACAATAAGTGAGACATCGATGATCAAGAAGATAAAATTTCTCATATGGGTGGGGCCTTCGACATTCCGGAGCTGAATCATATTTTTTTGGTGGCATAAATCTGATAATCCCTCCCTTGATTGGGACGATGACGTTTAATACTTTTATAATGGTTGGACATGGTGAAGGCCTTTCTCTTGAAATACTTTGTCGATTGGTGGTGTTCTACCACCCGTGCTATCTTTACTATTTTCTCAAAGTTGGTTAATTGAAATGGAATGATGTGATCTTTAATAGATTCACGTAAACCACTTTGAAAATGGTAACATTTATCTTCTTCTGTGGGTGCCAAATTTGGTGTGAAATGAACGAGTCTTTTAAACTCTGCTACATAATTCACCATAGAATGACTCCCTTGAGTCAACCTTAGTAGAGAATCACCTATGATGTTCTTCGCTGATGGGGGCACAAAAGCTTCCTTGAAGGCTTCCACAAACCAATCCCATTCAATATCTTCTTACTTGTATTCTTCATAACGAGTCTTTCGAATTCTCTCCCACCAATGCTCTGCTTTATCTTGAAGCAAGTGTGTAGCTAATCAAACTGTTTGGTAATTAGGACAACTAAGGCTTGTCAAGTTCTTCCCTATCATTCTCAACCAAGCCATCATATCTATCGAAGATAAAGTCCCATCAAATATAGGCGGTCTTAATCTTAAGAAGTTTTGCAGTAATCTCACTAGACTGTTGGCTAGAGTTAAATGAGTGGATAACATGTGATACTGACGATGAGCTATCATTTACAGACGGTAATGCCAACACTAGACTCTGAATAGCCAGAGCTTGTGGGTTCAATGTATTTACCATGCTCCTGATGGAAGCCAATTCATCCAAATTGTTATCGTTGGATAGAACAATGGTGTTAATTGGATGGTCAATAAAAGAAGGGGTGGCATTGATCAGAGTATTACTGGGGGAAGTGCCAAGATTCATTTCTAAAATAAAAATGATCATTCTTAATTTTATGAAAAAGAACTAGAACATTGTCAAATTTTTATTACTCTTCAAAGATGAAGTTATTACAAATTGGAAAACATAGAATAGATCCATATCTTAGTAACGATCTTAGGCTATATATTTAGCAAAAAAAGTTACATGAAAGTCTTCATAAGTAGGTTCACGGCACTCTCTTAGAAGCTTCTTTGATAAATGTTTATAGGTGTCGATCCACCATTCCCTTGCATAATCTCGAAGGAGACAAAATACTATATCTACTTTAAAGTTGTCCTGCCATTCCATGGTGCTAGGAATATGGTCTACCCTTGCAAGATATTCTTTAGATAGAATGGGAAAGTCAAGTCCTAGGTAGGTGCCTTCCATCAGCATCTTGTTTAGTACTAGCACTCCTTTATCAGATACTCCTTCTATATGTCTTCCGTGCATTTGACCCATTTGGAATTCGTATTTCCAAATAGCCTCAAACTCTCTTAGGTGAACTAGAAATGACATTCTTTATGTGTCTTTTATACTTATAAATATCATTAAATTCATTTAGTTTGCTGAGCGGTGTATTATTATTTAGATGCTAACACTTTAGCATTTCCTATAGTTTTCTCATCTCTTACTATATTCTGAGTTATAATCATAATGATATGGATGTTGTTTCAAGTATCTATTTAGTGATGAAGTGGCAGAAAAATAATCTATTAGGTAAAGAGGAGTACAAATTCCAATTTGACACCTTATGGAGTTCTTTGATACCAACTGTGGTGGTCCAGCCCCACTGTGGTCCTATTAACTCTTAAATTAACATGATTATGGTGAGGTGATCACCAAATGATAAGGTTCTTACTTATAACTAGATTAGGTACTCACCATAACCCATTGTAATCAAAGACTTTACTATTTCAAAGTATTTTTCATTAAATGCAAGGTACATAAAAATAAAGTGCAGAAGCAAAATAGTAAACATCCATCCATTACAATATAAAAATCCAAACATTCAACTCAGAATAAGTAAAGAAGTAAAAAGTGAAGTTTAACTTGTATTATTAGAACATAATTAAATAGTTTAGCAGAAATTAAACATATAAAGACACTCGTCCTCACATTGCAGGAAAGAAAGAACTAATAAACTAAGGGTCTTCAGCAATACAATCCTCCTCCAAAGGCAGGTTGCCGGATGGTTCCACAATTTCAAACAACTTTGAATCTATTATTATTACTTTTATAATGATAGGGCCTCAGCCAAAGAAAAGAAAATTCTTAATTAGATAAAATATCTAAGTATATTTTAGGCTAGTACATTATTATGTTAACTTAGATATCACCATAAACATAACAACTATGCAACAATATATAGGAGCAAGAAAGCATATGAAAGGAACGGAAAGCCTTAAGCAATATGTTTATAACTTATCAAAAGTGGAAATAAGCACATACCTCCAAGATCTACTACAACAAGGTTAGGCATAATATAAAGAATAATTCTAATAAATGAAAGAAAAACTCATCCTAAACATGCTTATAATCAAAGGAAACCTATGTTAATTAATGAACCCCAATTAAATCATAAAATATGATTAAAACAATTCAAATTACATCTAACATCCTTTACAAATGAGTAAGGTTAACATTCTAGATATGTATAAAGAAAGTAAGACTAGCATCCTAAATTAAATAATACTAACATCCTAAATATGCACATAAAGTAAAATTAGCATCATATATATTATCAAATATACATGTCTAGCATCCTATAATGAAAAAGATTATCATTAAACTAAGGAAAATGATATATAAATAAGCTGAAATACTTAAAAAGCAATAATTAAGGAAAAATACCAACATATAGAAAATAATATGAAATAATAAGAATAAAACTAAAAACTGCTATGGCAAAACAAGCCACTCAAACTAAAACTACACAAAATCTCACTTAGCGTATGGACTAAGGTAGAAGGATCAAGCTAAAGAGTAGAAGTGCACCTAAATTAGTATTATCATAATAGGGAATTGAATACAGAGTCTAACAAATACCATCTTAGCTGATTCATAGGCCTTGGCTTGGTTATAATTACAATAGACAGATAGATACCATCCTAGCCGATCATAGGCCTAGGTTTGGTCTGTACTAAAGCAAAGACATGGAACTAAAAAGGCATACTAATTAGGCTACATTATATTTAACCAAAGTCATCAAAACAAAAGCACCAATTAAAACAAATTCCAATGCTGTTTATGTAAATCAAGTTTGACATGAGACACTCTTCAGATATCCCAACATATATGTACAAGGTAATATTCTCAAATTAAGGAAAGCAAAGCATCAATATTCAAAGTGAGCGAGACTCTACTAAGACACAAGTGATATATATTATTGTCTAATTATTTGTTCCATCAATTCTAAATTACACAAGATTAGAATATATGTAACTTAGAATTAAGGCCTTATAGATTGAAAATAATTAGTACTAACTAGGTCCTATTTATAAATAAATGAATGTCGACTACAAATCTAAAAAAATAAATTAATCAACCTATTTTGATAATTTAAGCTACTCAAGCCCATCTTGATTAAGACTAATCAAGATAGATGGATTAAGAATCAAACTCCAAATATTGGGGTTTAATTGCTTAATCCAAAGGTGATCCTAAAGGCTAAGGCTTAAACCCATTCTCACGAATTAAGGTTAAGATAAATCCTATTGCGTAAAGTCAAACTTAATAAGATGAATTTCTATTATTAAATTAAATATTAAGAGATCAAATAATCATTAATAAACTAAGAAAATCTATAAACTATCAAAATTAAGGTTCACGCAATTTACTCAATAGAAGAACTCTAACCTAAGATTTATTCCTAGTTTATAAGGAAAGAGTTCTTAAGCACTAAAGTTAACACTCAGTCACAAATTCTAACTAATGTTATTAGGACTTAAGAGAGATGGAAATAGAAATTTCAAAGAAAAGTATGATGTGAGATGAATTTGACATCATACAATTATCACTATTACTTAAGATTTTTTTAAGGAAAATTAAGATCTTGTATGCATTTTGTATTGAAGGCGTAAATTACTTAAATTAACATCTAAAACATTTTACTTACTGGATTTAGTGATTAGGTTACGAATCTAAGGATTAAAGGCACTTAACCCTAAATTTAGGCAAAATGACTGTTCTACTCTAAGAATCTACTTTTTGAATTAGGGCTCTAATTTGGAAATTTTCAGAGGAAAATGATTACTTACTATCTAACATGAAGATAGACAATAAGTACATCAAATTTGGATAATTATTAAGCATTTGAGATCAAATTAAGGGATTTGACTCATAAGGGTAATTTGGTAGTTTATTCTAATGAAATCTAAATTTTCTATAGGTTTATTAAAGATTGTTATTCAAGGAATCCATAGAACCTAAAAGTACTGAATTCTGATATGTATTGGCTAAGTTATAGCAAAAATAAGATTAGGGTCCTAAAATGTAAATTATAGTTTCTTAAGAGGGGTCAAAAACCTAACTTTTCTAATTGAAATCTAAATTTAGTAATTCAGTAGTTATAGCTTCCCCATGACCCACTAAGTACTTTAAATGGGAGTATACCTAATTTGGACTTCATTTGGTCAAATTATGACCTAATTAGAGTTTAGAATAATTAGTGAGTGTTTAGTAAAAATCAATCACACCACTAAGTTCAATTCTACTCTAGGAATTATCAAAAATTAAAATTACTCAATTTAGTGTATTAAATTTGCTAATCTTTGCTAATCAAATTTTGGGATGATTAGGGTTGATTAGGAGATCTAGCCATCAAAACCTAAATATTTTTACAATTTATTATTTATTTGGTCTTCATGATCAAAATGATATATTGGAAGACCTATGTTACAGCTCAATTGACCAAATTATGGTCATTTGAAGTTTTAGGGTTAATTAGAGTAATTAGAGTTAGGTCCTATAAGTGATTAGGCTAATTATGCTTCAAATAGAAAAATTAATATTACTAAAATATTCCTGAGGATCTCCTAGTTAAAATGAGACCCGTATTAGCTATGTTTGGGTGAGTGTGTGCAAAGTTATGATAATTTGAACATTAGGTTTAATTTTGTAATTAATTAAATGTCCTAAATGTCACTAGGTGAATTATACCTATAAATGGAAATTTGATAGTGCCAAAGTGATCCCTTATTTTTGCTGACCACAATGGTATATAATATTGCAGTAGTTGGACTTATGGATTTCAAGAAAGCTTGATTAAATATTACAAATTAACTAATTTAATTAATTAAATTCAATTTACATTAACATGTGAATTTACTAAATCCATTAATTAAATTTGTTGCCACAGGACCCACAGCCAACCTACGGGTCAGACTGCGATGAGACCTGCAGATACGCATCAAAATGCGGTTCGCAGCTACCTTCCTAGCAAGCCCTACTGACGCCAGTTGCGAAGGATAGCGGGACCCTCTTTCCACTAACGAGGATGAGATGGATGCAAAATGATAGGTTGGGTTTGACCCGACACTACCCAGATCAGGAGACGCAGCAAAAAGCGACTCTCGACGATTAGGGAGTCAGAATCGATAGCCAAAATGCAGTTGCTAGAGGCCGACTAGCACACCAACCGAAAGGTCTTTGAGAGACCTTTCGATTGCTATTAGAATCTTTGCCGGAGGAGGTGTACAGCTGTGGCGACCGGGGACCGAAGTTCGAGAGTCTTTAAAGAACAATTCATCTCAATGTAAACAGATACATTTTTATTATTCAAATAGGACATAATAAATAATAAAAGTCCATTTATACAGATAGAGCCAAACATATATGAAATTTTACAACAATTTGAATTTTACAAAATAAAATATGAAATATCTACATTCTTCTGCTTCTTTATTTCTTCTCCTTTTAATTGGCAGATCTTTAATTATCAAAACCTAAAAAATTCAGTTTACCAGTCAGGTAGAAGTACTCAAATTATTCTTATAAGAATAAATCTAGCATCCTATAATAGGCATGAATCAAGTATGAAAATAACTGAAAGTCTGCATAAAAAATAAAGCAATTTCCAAATTCAATTTCTGCCCTGTAAGTTAGCTGTGAAAATCAATATGTATGAATAGCATGAAATAAATTTTATCAAAAGCATTTGTAACAATAAGTCGAGTCCGTAGACTCCTAAGCCCAAATGGGTAAACCCATAGGCATAACCTTGAGGAAGCTTATCTCGCCACCCATCGGAAGCTTACACAAAATAGGAATTGATGGTGTGTCTTTCCTCTGGATTTGCCTACTTCCTACAAGAGGCTAAATCCCTCCATATAACTCCTAGGGGCTGCTAGCTGGCCCAATCTGTATAGATTCCAGTGTTGCGTTCCACCCTCCAAAGACATACACCACAAAATATCTATATACTGTAGTTTCATTCTTTTTGTTACATGCTATTTGATATAAATCTTTTGCAGATTAAAATGCAGTAAGCAGTATAAATAATATTCAAATGGAAAAATGGATCAAATAAGAATACTGAAATAAAACTTATAAGTAAATTTACGTACCTGACTGTTTTGATAAAATAACAATCAATTCAATTCCTTTGATCTTCCAAAATAATTTAATTCATTCATTTAATATTTTATGTTTTGTAATATGATAATAAGATGAATATTTGAATATTTTGATTTATTTTATTAAGCTATTTAATTATTATGCCTTATAAGGTTAAATTGGGAATTTGACCTTATAAGGGCATTTTAGTAATTATACACTTAAAATATAAAATTTTTGTTAGTTTTTTGTAGATTATATCCTAAGGTTTCTATAGAATCCAAAATTATCAAATTCTGATATGAATTGGCTGAGTTACAGTCAATATAATTTTTAAGTTTAATATTTAAGGTTAAATGTGATTAGTGAGTGATTAGTAAATTTAGTCACAAAATTATTAAACTAATTATTTATTTAGGTTCTAATTTACTTTATGAGTCATTTAAAACTAAAATCACTTAATTTGGATTATTAGATTTGTTAATATTCACTAATTAATTTTTAGAGTAATTAGGGTTAATTAGGAGATCTAACCATTGGATCCTAAATATTTTTGCAGTTTACTGAAATTTAGGTTTTTTTAATCTAAATTGATATTTGGATTATCTAATTTAGAGCTAAATTGACTTACTTATGGCTATTTAAAGTTTATAGGGTTAAAGGCTTAATTAGGGTTATGTCCTAATTGTGATTAGTTTAATCTTAATCCAAATGGCAAAATTAACACCACTAAAATGTTCCTTATGGTTTTCTAAGTATTTTAAGACCCATATTTGATATGTTTGGGGTAGTGTGTACAAAGTTATGATTATTTGAATTTTTGCAATATTTTTCCTAATTAATTAATACTCTAAAATATTACTATGCAAAATATAAGTCATATTGAAATTTAAATGGCATTAATAAATTCCTTGATTTTTGCTGATTAATAAAATATATTTATTTATATAATTTGGATTTATATTTTGTGAATTATTAAGGTCCAAAGTTTAGATATTATTTGCTTTAATTTTACTCTAATAAATCTTAAATTTATTTTTAATATTTACACACCTAATTATCTAAAATCAATTATAATATTTATAAATTTTATTTTTATATTTATTTATATGTTCTATTTTATTTCAAATGAATAATATATGTATACTTATAGTATACAAATGTTATAAATTGTTATATATAATAAGTATATTATATATTTTTAAATTTAATTAAATTATTTATGCACTGCAGGTGGGTCCAACTGATGGACGCGGCAGAAAAAGGTGGGTCCCACTGCCACATGGCACCATAACAGATGCTGAAAGGACAAGGTGGGACCCACAGCTGTCTCAGCGATAGGACCATTGGCAGCGAAGAGTGGGTCCCACGGGAACACGTGTCGCAAGCTAAGATGCCTGACTCGACACGGCGGGACCCACAAATAGAAACCTGAGCCCGCAGCCGACATGTCACTGATCTAGACATTCTACAGGTCGGGCCCGGGTCGACCCGGCCCGACCCAGCTCTTCACCTTCTTCTCTTCAAACTGGCGACAGGAGGCTAGGGCAAGAATTTTAGAGGGTCTCTCGACGACGACAGCCTCCAGCCCGTATGCTGATAGACTGGTCGCGATGAGACCCTTACATTGGCAGTTGGACCAAGACCTAATATGACCTAGATTGCATGCAAAACCCTAACCTAGGCGACCATGTCACGGTGACCCGAGGAGTCGACTGGACATACAAATCTTAATTTATTAAATCTTTGATTAATTGGGAATGATATTGAGTGATCTATTACCTTTGATTGATAAATGAAATCATTATTTAAAATTAGGAATCACCAAATTGAATTTTAATTGTGAACCAAAGGTAGGAGGTACCTCAATTTGAACGGTGTAGAAAGAAGGTTCGTTCGCAGCTCCTTCTTCTTCCTAGTTACGATTAGGTTTGATCGAATGGAGTGCGAAAGAGTAGAAACGAACCTTTATTTTCATCTTTAGAGCGGTGAGGAGGGTAGAAATCGACACGCATAGATCCCCGGCACGTTACGCGCCGCCTTTTGCGACACGCTTGAGTCGCGGGGACGATGGTTCCGGAACCGTCCGATCTTTCGATCCGACGGATCTGAAGATTTGTCAAATTAGACGGTAAATAAAAAAAATGGAACAGCGTCTGCTGACTTTGGACGGCGTCGTTAGTTTATTATATATATATATTAATATTTAATATATTTTAAACCTATTTTATTAATAAATTTTAATTAATCATATGTATTCCAAAAATTTTCAATAAATCTCCCCTAGCTAATTGAGGGGTGAGTAACGCAATGGGGCGATCAGATTTTTGATCCGACGAGTATTTATTTATTCAAATTTTCAAGTATTTAAATAATATTAAAATATTTGTCAAAAATTTATCGACTTCCAAATGCCTTAAAAACTTCACCCCTAGCTAATTTGGGGTTGGTGAACACAATGGCAAAGCCAGATTTTCAATTTGAGGTCAAAATTATTTAAATATTAATAAACAAATTGGAAAATGATTTCTGGTATTTTACATTCTCTCCAACTTAAAAGAGATGTCGTCTCGACATCAATCTAAAATTTAAGGACATTTACTAGATCTAGAATTACTTACTTAGTGGAATAAATGAGGATAAGACCTCTTCATGCTTGATTCTTCTTCCCATGTGGCTTCTTCCTTGCGACAGTTCTTCCATCTAACCTTTATCATGGGAATAGATTTATTTCTTAATCTTCTCTCATCTCAATCTAGAATCTCTTCTGGTTCAATCACATAGCTGAGATTTGGTTGTAAGTTGATATCTTCTACTTCCACTCTCATTAATGGATCTGATAAACATTTCCTTAAAGAGGAGATATAAAACACATCGTGCATCAGACTCAGATGTGGTGGCAGCTTAATCTGATATGCCACTTGACCCACTCTTTTAAAAACTTCAAAAGGTCCAATAAATCTTGGACTTAATTTCCTAGAAACTCCAAATATGGAAACTCCTCTGAATGGGTTCACTTTTAAATATACAAAATCTCCAACAGAAAATTCAATATGATGATGATGAGCATCAAAATACTGCTTCTACCTGTCTTGAGCTGCTTTCATTCGATGCTGAATTATTTTTATCTTTTTTGTTGCTTGAAGAATCAAATCTGATTTTAATATCTGGTTTTCTCCAATACTATTCCAGGATAAAGGAGTAAAACACTTCCTTCCAAAAAGGGCTTCATAAGGAGCCATTTCAATGCTTACCTGAAAACTGTTATTATAAGTGAATTCAATTAATGGAAGATGATCATCCCAACTTCCTCCAAAATCTAAGACACAAAGGCGAAGAAGATCTTCTAGAGTTTGATTCACTCTTTTAGTTTGTCCATCAGTTTGTGGATGAAAAACTGTACTCATACAAAGTTGTGAACCAAGATCATGATGAACTGCTTTCCAAAACTTTGAAGTGAATCTACTATCTCTATCAGAAACGATTGTTTTTGGAATACCATGCAATTTTATTATTTCTTTTAGATAAATCCTTGCCAATTTGTCTACTGAATCTATTTGCTTAATGGGTAAAAAGTGTGCTGATTTTGTAAGTCTGTCCACAATTACCCAAATAGAATCATTATTGGATTTTGAATGAGGAAATCCAGTTATAAAATCCATAGAAATGTCTTCCCATTTCCATTGAGGTATAGCTAGAGGTTGAAGTAATCCACCTAGTTTCTGATGTTCTGCTTTTACTAGATTACAAGCTTCACACTTTGATATAAACTCAGCTATACTTCTCTTCATTCCTGGCCACCAAAAATATAATTTCAAGTCTTGATACATCTTGTTATTTCCAGGATGAATTGAGTATCTTGACTAGTGAGCTTCTTTTAATACTTTAGATCTTAGCTCGACTTTATTAGGTATCCATATTCTGGATCCACACCAAATATTCTTATTTGAATCTAAATTCAATTCTAAGTGCTTTCCTGATTGAATAGATGCAGATAAGGAGCTATATTCTTCATCAAGATGTTGAGCTTCTTTAATTTCATCCATTAATGAACATTCTATAGTTATTCGAAATAGCTTAGCATTTGATGGCAATATGACTTCTAATTGAAGAGCTTCTATTTCCTTAAGTAATATAGGATTAGAAGTCAAAATATGCAAATGTGAAACTGCCTTTCGACTTAGTGCATCTGCTACTACATTTGCTTTTCCCAGATGATATTGAATTGATAAATCATAATCTTTGATTAGCTCTAACCATCTTCACTGCCTTAAATTTATCTCCTTTTGAGTAAAAATATACTTCAAACTTTGGTGATCTGTGAAGACTTCACATCTTACTCCATACAAGTAATGTCTCCAGATCTTAAGTGCAAAGACTATTGCAGCTAACTCCAGGTCATGAACTGGATAATTCTTTTCATGAATTTTGAGCTGTCTAGATGCAAAAGCTATCACTTTTCCTTCTTGCATGAGAACACATCCTAATCCAATTCCAGAAGCATCACAATAAATTTGATATCCTTTTCCTACAACTGGTAGAACTAGAATAGGAGCTAAGGTTAGGCATTATTTTAATTTCTTAAATGCTGATTCACAAGATGAGTCCCAAACATAAGGTACATCTTTTTGAGTGAGATGAGTAAGAGGGACTACAATCTGAGAGAAGTTCTTAACAAACTTGCGATAATACCCAGCTAATCCCAAGAAACTTCGTATCTCTATCACTGAGGTAGGTTGGGGCCAATCCTGAATTGCACTTATCTTGCTGGGATCAACTGATATTCCTTCCTTGCTAATTATATGGCCTAATAAGGCGACTGAGTGAAGCCAAAATTCACATTTTGAGAATTTGGAGTACAGTTGATGTTGCCTTAGCAAGTTCAAGGTGATTCTAAGATGCTCTTCATGTTCCTTAGCATTCTTAGAATAAATCAATACATCATCAATAAAGACGATGATAAAAGAATCCAAGTAGGGTTGCATTATTCGCTGCATCAGATCCATAAAATAAGATGGGGCGTTGGTTAACCCAAAAGGCATCACCAAGAATTCATAATTCCCATAACGTGTTCTGAAGGCAGATTTAGGAATATCTTCATCTTTGATATGGAGTTGGTGATAACCAGATCTTAAGTCAATTTTGGAAAATATGGAAGCACCAACTAACTGGTCAAATAAATCATCTATTCTTGGTAATGGGTATTTGTTTTTAATAGTAACCTTATTCAATTCCCGGTAATCGATACATAATCGCATACTCCCATCTTTCTTTTTAACAAACAAAATTGGGGCTCCCCAAGGAGAATTACTTGGTCTTATAAACCCTTTTTCATTCAACTCTTAAAATTGATTCTTAAGTTCTTCTAACTCTTTGGGTGCCATTCTGTATGGAGCTTTAGATAAAGGATTTGTTCCTTGATTTAAATCAATACTGAACTCCACTTCTCTTTGAGGTGGCAGACCTAGAAGTTCTTCTGGAAAAACATCTGCATATTCTTTTACTATAGGAGTCTTTTCTAAAGTTGTAGTTTTAGCATCAGAACTTGAAAGTAAGGTTAAGAATATGGGATACTTCTTTCTAATGAACTTTTCAATCTTGTTTGCTGGGATAAGGCTAATAATTGCACTTCTTTGACCAACAAAGATTATCTTCTTACTTCCATTATAAATATATACTCTCTTCTTTGCACAATCAATTAATGCCTTATTGTGACTCATCCAGTTCATCCCAAGAATGATATCAAAAGTAGTTATAGGGATGACAGTGAGTTTAGCTTCCTAAGAATTTCCACTTATGTCTAATTTGTAATTATAAAAGATATTTGTCTCTAAAAACTCTCCTGATGGTAAATTGACTTTAAGTGCTAAAGAAAGTTGTTCTATTGGTAATGAATATTGTTCAACTATTTTTGAAGCAATAAAAGAATGCGTAGCTCCAGAATCAAAAAGAACTGAACAAGGGTGCTGGAATAATAAAATGGTACCTATGAACATCAGTTTCATCTTTTGCCTCTTCTTGAGATAGGTTGAATATTCTGGCCTGGGCTTGATTATTCCTTAGATTACTGGAAGATGCCATATTATTTCCTTAGTTTACTGGTGGTCTTCCCTGATTCCTTATAACTGCTTTTCCATGATTTGGAAGCTGATGCCCATTGACTGTATAAGTGGCACGGCAGAACTTTATGGAATGATTTGTCCTTCCACATCTGTGGCATTGACCCTCACCGGTAAAACATTTATCTATACTATGAATTCTTCCACAAAATTTGCAAGTGCTTGGTGTTCTCGGAGCAGATCTACTTGAGTTGCCTTGAATATTATAAACTTTTCCTTGAGGTCTTGAGAATTGCTGCCTCTTGGATTGAAAATGAGGAGAAAATGCTGGCCTTTTCATTTTTTAAGAGTACTGCTCTTCTTGAGCTTCCATAAGCTTAGATTTCTCTACTAATTGAGCAAAGTTTAAAATTTGGAGAGGTGTCAAGATATGTTGAAAATTATTCCTTAATCCATTAAGGAACAAATGACACCTGACTTCCTCAGTTGTAACCATTTCTGGAGCAAAGCTAGCTAAACGTGTGAATTCCTCTTCATTTTATGTTACTGTATGACTTCCTTATTTCAGGTTCAATAGCTCTTTTCTCATCGTCTGCCTAGCAGACTGAGGCACATATTTGCTTAAGAATGTTTTCACAAATTCTTCCCACTGTATTTCTTCTTCTATTCTATTTTGAAATGTAGTGCTTTTGGTTGTCTTCCACCATTTCTCAGCAGCTTCTGTCAGAAGATAAGTAGCTAGAGATACCTTCTGATCTTCAGAGCTTTTAGCACATCTAAACTCTTTTTCTATTCTTTGGATCCATTCATCAGCTTGATACGGAGTTGCTTTTCCATTAAATCTGGGAGGTTGAAGTTTAAGGAATATATGCATATCTTCATTTACTGCTTTTCTCTGAATAGGATTTAGATTCTGAATTTGTTGATTGTTCATGAATTGACTCATCATATTCATGAACTGGAGCATCTGATTTGCTCCACTATGATCAAAGGGGTAGACTGCTTCAACGTTAAGTGAAACAGTCTCATTGTGACTAGGAGTATTCTGAGGAACATTTTCCTCCTAAGATTGGTTGTTGTTATTGTTTTGACTTTCTATAATCTAGAGAAATAATAAACTATACTTAGTTAGCTCTCCAACTTAAAATCTAACTACTAATAATCTAATAACTGTATTCATATTGTTGGCTCTTATATGAATTATTCCTTAAATAGTCTCAAACCTCACTCTGATATCAATTTCTGTGGCGACCGGGGACCGAAGTTCGAGAGTCTTTAAAGAACAATTCATCTCAATGTAAACAGATACATTTTTATAATTCAAATAGGACATAATAAATAATAAAAGTCCATTTATACAGATAGAACCAAACATATATGAAATTTTACAACAGTTTGAATTTTACAAAATAAAATATGAAATATTTACATTCTTCTGCTTCTTTATTTCTTCTCCTTTTAATTAGCAGATCTTTAATTATCAAAACTTGAAAATTTCAGTTTACCAGTCAGGTAGGAGTATGCAAATTATTCTTATAAGAATAAATCTAGCATCCTATACTAGGCATGAATCAAGTATGAAAATAACTAAAAGTCTGCATAGAAAATAAAGCAATTTCTAAATTCAATTTCTGCCCTGGAAGTTAGCTGTGAAAATCAATATATATGAACAGCATGAAATAAATTTTATCAAAAGCATTTGTAATAATAAGTCGAGTCCGTAGACTCCAGAGCCCAAATGGGTAAACCCATAGGCATAACCTTGAGGAAGCTTATCTCGCCACCCGTCGGTAGCTTACTCAAAATAGGAACTGATGGTGTCTTTCCTCTGGATTTGCCTACTTCCTACAAGAGGCTAAATCCTGCCATATAACTCCTAGGGGCTGCTAGCTGGCCCAATATGTACAGATTCCAGTGTTGTGTTCCACCCTCTAAAGACATACACCACAAAATATATATATACTGCATTTCATTCTTTTTATTACATGCTATTTAATATAAATCTTTTGCAGATTAAAATGTGGTAAGCAGTGTAAATAATATTTAAATGGAAAAATGGCTCAAATAAGAATACTGAAATAAAACTTATATGTAAATTTGTGTACCTGACTGTTTTGATAAAATAACAATCAATTCAATTCCTTTGATCTGCCAAAATAATTTAATTCATTAATTTAATATTTTATGTTTTGTAATAAGATAATAAGATGAATATTTGAATATTTTGATTTATTTTATTAAGCTATTTAATTATTATGCCTTATAAGGTCAAATTGGGAATTTGATCTTATAAGGGAATTTTAGTAATTTTACCCTTAAAATAAAAAATTTTAGTTAGTTTATTGTAAATTATGTCCTAAGGTTTCTATAGAATCCAAAATTATCAAATTCTGATATGAATTGGCTGAGTTATAGTCAATATAATCTTTAGGTTTAATATTTAAGGTTAAATGTGATTAGTGAGTGATTAGTGAATTTAGTCACAAAATTATTAAACTAAATATTCATTTAGGTTCTAATTTACTTTATGAGTCATTTAAAACTGAAATCACATAATTTGGATTATTAGATTTGTTAATATTCACTAATCAATTTTTAGATTAATTAGGGTTAATTAGAAGATCTAACTGTTGGATCCTAAATATTTTTGTAGTTTACTAAAATTTAGGGTTTTTTAATCTAAATTGATATTTGGATTACCTAATTTAGAGCTAAATTGACTTACTTATGGCTATTTGAATTTTCTAGGGTTAAAGGCTTAATTAGGGTTAAGTCCTAATTGTGATTAGTTTAATCTTATTCCAAATGGCAAAATTAATACCACTAAAATAATCCATAGAGTTTTCTGAGTATTTTAAGACCCATATTTGATATGTTTGGGGTATTGTGTACAAAGTTATGATTATTTGAATTTTTGCAATATTTTTCCTAATTAATTAATACTCTAAAATATTACTATGCAAAATATAAGTCATATTGAAATTTAAATGGCATTAATAAGTTCCTTGATTTTTGCTGATTAATAAAATATATTTATTTATATAATTTAGATTTATATTTTGTGAATTATTAAGATCCAAAGTTTAGATATTATTTGCTTTAATTTTACTCTAATAAATCTTAAATTTATTTTTAATATTTACACACTTAATTATCTGAAATCAATTATAATATTTATAAATTTTATTTTTATATTTATTTATATGTTCTGTTTTATTTCAAACGAATAATATATGTATACTTATAGTATACATATGTTATAAGTTGTTATATATAATAAGTATATTACATATTTTTAAATTCAATTAAACAATTTATGCGCTGCAGGTGGGTCCAGTTGACGGACGTGGTCAGAAAAAGGTGGATCCCACTGCCACATGGCACCATAACAGGCGCCGAAAGGACAAGGTGGGACCCACAGCTGTCTCAGCTATAGGACCATTGGCAGCGAAGAGTGGGTCCCACGGGAACACGTGTCGCAAGCTAAGATGCCTGACTCGACACGGAGGGACCCACAAACAGAAATTTGAGCCCGCAGCCGACACGTCACTGATCCAGACATTTTACGGGTCGAGCCCGGGTCGAGCCGGCCCGACCCAGCTCTTCACCTTCTTCTCTTCGAACTGGCGACAGGAGGCTAGGGCAAGAATTTTAGAGGGTCTCCCGACAACGACAGCCTCCAGCCCGTATGCCGATAGACCGGTCGCGATGAGACCTTTACACCGGCGGTTGGACCAAGACCTAATATGACCTAGATCGCATGCAAAACCCTAACCTAGGCGACCACGTCATGGTGACCCGAGGAGTCAACTGGACATACAGATCTTAATTTATTAAATCTTTGATTAATTGGGAATGATATTGAGTGATCTATTACCTTTGATCGATAAATGAAATCATTATTTAAAATTAGGAATCACCAAATTGAATTTTAATTGTGAAACAAAGGTAGGAGGTACCTCAATCTGAACGGTGTAGAAAGAATGTTCGTTCGCAGCTCCTTCTTCTTCCTAGTTACGATTAGGTTTGATCGAATGGAGTGCGAAAGAGTTGAAACGAACCTTTATTTTCATCTTTAGAGCGGCGAGGAGGGTAGAAATCGACACGCGTAGATCCCCGGCGTTTTACGCGTCGACTTCTACAACACGCGTGAGTCGTGGGGACGACGTTTCCAGAACCTCTACGGGACGATACGTGATTTGTAACAGTTTCCACTGTTGCATTCTTCTTCAATTCGACTGATCGGATTTGACTCAGTCTGATCAAACCCGACAGATGCTTAATCTAATCCACGAAATTGGATATCGAATAGAATGTGAGAGAAATCAATGCTTAATCTAATCCATTTGACCTAGAGAGATCCGATTGACCCCAAATCTTCAAGGTTATATCCTAATGACTATGTGAATGCAATGAAATCATAATTAAGATATGGTTAAGATTATGATTAAGTTAGTAACAACCATATCTTAATTAACTATGTGAATGCAATGGAACCATTGCATTCACTTAATCATAATCTTAACAAATGGTGCAAAGGATTCTCTTGAGGGTTTGAGAGGATTTAAATAGCCAGAGGGAACTTGATGAGGTCGGGACATGATGCTCGGGTTGAGGGAATACTCTGACATTGGTCTATATATATCCTTTACTCCATTTGGGGTGAAACTTGGCCAATGTGGCCCAGTGAAGATCCCATCCCCAACGAAATGCCGTTGGGGGCACTAGCAGGAGTGAGGGACAATTCTGACAGCTTTGGTACGGGCGATTCACCACTATTAGGTGCAATTTTGTGAAACAAAGATGATCAGTGTCGGTAATAATCCCAACCACTGGGTCCAAAAAATATGCCTTAATTATTTTGCATTCAAATTTTCAAGGCTTAGTCCTAAGAATGATTAGAATATGTTGACTGCAAATTTATACTTTAATTAATCCTAATTAGATCGGATAACAACCTTGGGTTATTATGATAAATTTAAATCCTTATAATTAAATTTGTGCTTTAAATTTATGATGTCCACCAAAATTTTATTATAATGGAGAGAATGTAAATGGTAAATTATATGTAAATAGTTGGCTTTGGGTCTATTCTAGAAACATAAAATTGAGACCTTTATTGATCTTTTGAGAATAATTAATTTAATACTTAAATATTACTTCCATATCTTAATAATTCATAAGGTTAAATAATTATTATGTTCCTACTTAAAGAATTATAACCTAGAATTTATTAAGAAAGATAAATATAAATAATGTATAATATTTAATAAATATATAATTTGATAAAAACAATGATTTTTTTATTAAAACACCATAAAATCAATACATATAATTAAAGAATAATTAAATAATTTAGTATAATAAGAAAATAATTATGTTCATAAAATCATATTTAATTTAAGATTGAAGTTAATAAACTTGTATTTCTCTATATGTACATAATGATAGGATATCACATATATAAATTTAGTAATGCAAAACATTTCTTTTCATTATTCCTTGGTAAGTTTAGATAGTTATTATATTTTCTTACAGTATATTGATGTTTTGTAGTATATTTATCATATATGTTAGTGATTGAATCCATAGATGTGAGTCTTCTATTTTTTGAAATACTTTTTTACTAGGATATATATTGACCAATGATTTAGGACACATCACTCTCTAAGCTATAATGATGGGTAGGGAATACCTCTTAGCACGTTAATAATCAAGGTTATTTTAGGGAGGCAATGGGTGTAAGTGCCATAGTTAGACTAGTTACAAATATGATGATAAATACGTTTGATTTGGCTATCTTTTTTTGTACAAGTTTATATATATATATATATATATATATATATATATATATATATATATATTTTTTTTTTTTTTTTTTTTTTTTATGTGTGGTCGGTGAGATTTGAACTCATGACCTAAGATAATAAATTCTGAGCCTCAACCACTAGACTACAACACCATACAGTATATACATAGCAAAATGTTTTTGGCAAATGGAAATTTTGGAAAATTTAGAATATTTGAAAAACCCCTTTCACCAACAGATAGTTCTCAGCCTCCCGTTTACTGTTCAGTCGTCTTTCTCTCTACCATACACATATATATACTTATAGGTTATGCCTTCAGACATCATCTGATTTGGTTCGAGTTATTTAGAAGCTACCCTGGCATCTAAGAATGATGTTCTTGTTCTTGGCTTATGGAATGTGATCCTCACATGCAAGTGATTTGCTAAATTGTACATTTGTGCTACAAGTTATTATTTGTTTTAAGGTCCCACCTATAAATGGCTAGAAATATTAACTATAATTTTGTATAGTTAAGTGCATCATATTGCTCTTGGGGAGCTTTTATATTTCACATTTGATGCCTCATCTTCACCTCCTCTAGCCAAGGTCAAGGTGAAGAGGGTTGCTCTATCAGGTCCCAGAAACCTTTCCTCGGGAAGTTCTCAGCCTTGCTTTTGTGGTTTTGTTAGGACTGATGCACTGCTCCGAAAACGAAACTGCTCTTCAAGATGACGAAGAGATGAAAACCTTTTAGCGCAAGCTCACATTCTTATATATATATATATATATATATATATATATATAACAAATGACATCCACATGAAACCGCACAGTGCATAATTATTTAAAATTTAAAAAATTATTATTTTAAAATGCATAATAATATGTAAGTTCACACTAAGCTCGTCTTTTATTCACAAAAGCAACTTAAAAGCACCTGAATCCACCTTTAACAAATATTCGCTAGGATGCAAGCCATCCGCAAGTGGATGGGCACCATTATTGGCAATAACTTATTTAAATTATATGGTATAATTCCCTAAAACTTAAGCTCCCCTCAATAAACAACATATAACAATTTCCCCTACTAAACTTAGAAAATTGATTTCTTATAAAAAAATGTTTAATATTGTTTCCATTGATAAATTATAGACTTTGAAACACTTTCTAAAATTGAAACTTCAGCAAAAAAAAATAATATTTTTGTAAAATGTACTTTTTTTTTTAATATGTTCAACTAAAACACATAAAATTTTCTCTAATCTAATGAACATGAAACATCAATTTTTGATAAAAAAATATTGCAAAATAAATTGATTTCAGGATAAAGCATAAACTAATAAAATAAAGAAAAATACTGTTTAGATCCATTAATGTGATACTTAAAAAAATTCATTCAATGAGATTTTTTGAGTACAGTCAATACAAATTTTAAAAATAATAATTATATTATTTTAATATAAATAAATATATACTAATAAAATATGTCTAAATTCTATTAGATGAGTTTTGTGAGTGCCACATTAATAAGTCTAAACACCACCCTGTGAACAAATTCTTCAATAATTAATTTTATTATTTAACTATTTTTAATAACTTTTTAATTTATCTTTTTCCGAACGTGATCCCGAAACGTTCCACTATCCCAACTTAAGAATTAAAAACAATTATTTCCACATCCACGACACCTCCTCATCTTAATCACAGGTTTTTTCCGATCTTAGAGTCTTTTATTATGCTTAATATTGATTAATTTTTATTTATGTGATTTTGCTCTCTATATGATTGGATCTCATATCTAAATACTATTTCTCTTTTTCATGATCATAACTTTTTATATTTTTTCAAGTCGTGTGAGAGCAGAGAGATCGGAGCAAAGCCCGCACCGTCTGTATAAATTTAAAGAGGGCATCTGAAAAACTTTAACAGGAAGAACTATGTCCGAATCCGAAAAAGTTCGCATAATCTCCCGGCGATTAGTCCGGCCATCGACCGCCGGCGGCGAGCCTTGCCGGAGAGAAATTCATCTGAACCAATGGGACCTGCACAAGCTGTCCATCGAATACATCCAGAAAGGCGTTCTTTTGCCCGCGCCCATCCCAGACCTTGACCTAACCGCCATCCCCCTCCTCCTCTCCTCCTTCTCCCAAGCCCTGGACCACGGGTTCCGCCCCTTCGCCGGCCGCCTCCGAACCGTCCATCACCCCTCCTCTCCTCCATCCCTCTCCGTCCATCTGGACGCCAACGACGCCGGCGCGGAGTTCATCCACGCCTCCGTAGGGCATCTCACAGCGGCCGATTTCGCCTCCTCGCACTTCGTTCCGCCGGCAGTCAGATCCCTGTTCCCCCTCAACGGCGTGAACGGACACGACGGGCATTTCCATCCCCTGCTGTCTGCGCAGGTCAACGTGCTGGCCGACGGCTCCCTCTTCGTTGCCTGCTCTCTCAATCACGCTGTTGCCGACGGCGCCTCATTCTGGCACTTCTTCAACACTTGGTCTGCGCTCGCCCGGTCGGATGCCGCCCCTCGCCTTGCGCTGCCCGTCGGTAGACCGCTGGTTCTCTCCCGGCGCAGATCCGCCGCCCATCCCTCTTCCTTTTCGAGACGCATCTGAGTTCATCCATCGGTCAGTCTTCCCGCAGACACAAGAATGCTTTTTCCATTTTCCTAGCTCGGCTGTTGCCAGGCTCAAGGCAAAAGCCAACCAAGAGATGGCCGTCACCCACATCTCCTCTCTCCAGGTCTTAATTCGCCCTTTTTTTTTATTAATTTTTTAAATAATAAAACATAAGAAAAAAAAAGTTATTTTAATATCTTTTGTACCTAAAAATAGAATTAAGTTTTTAGTACATAATTCTCAAATATTTTTAAAAAAAATATATAAATTTTTATTTTCATAAAAAATTATAATTAAATTTATTTTGATCGTAGGGCCATAAAATATAACTATTTTAAATATAAATTTCAAATCATTCATATTTTTTTAAATATATTTGAAAACTAAATAATATTTTTTAATAAAATATAGTTAATAAAATTTTGTAACTAAAATTTATTTATTTATTTATTATACACAAAAACTTATTTTTTTGATTTATGTTTAATAGCCAAACAAATGCCATTCCCCTCCCCCTCGCCCTTGCAATATCACTTTTTTGTCATATATTTTGCTTTTATTGTATAAATTCTACATTTTTTTTAAATCTAGCTCTTTGTAAATTTTTTGTAAGCTACTACATGCCCCCGAATTAGGGTTAACAATTTAACTCAAAATTAAAAATTTTAAGCTCAACATATTTTGACTCGATTCGAAATTTTCGAGTAGAATTTGAGTCGAATGGTTTGACTCGAACTTTATTTGTCTTGACTTGAATTGACTCGAACTCGACTCGAGTTCGGGTTAATCAAAAATCAAAAATTTTGAGTCCGAGCCTGAGTTGACTCAACTCAAACTCAACTCGAAACCAACCCTACCTTTAGATAGACCCTCTCCAAGAAAGGGGATAAGGAGAAAGCAGTATAGACCTCAACCGAGACCTTATTTGGAGGTTTTTCTCGTATAATCACATATGTTTTCTCATGAAAAAAGAGTGAATTAGTAATTTAACTTTAGTATGTTTAGGTTTAATATTGTACTATTTTTCAACACATTTTGTGTGTAAGTTGGGAACCCTAGCTCATTTCTTTGGCGGGATAACAGGCGAAAATTACATAATTTTAACATATTTTGGGTTGTGGGAAGAGCTTTTTGTTAGGCTATAAATATTTTTATTATTTAATTCATTCTTTAAGATAGACAAAAATATCAACACTTAATTTTTCTAGATGGGGTCGATTATGTGAATACATTGTTTCCATTATGAACGATCAAATAGAATTTCATAAAATTTTTTGGTAGCTCTAACTCATTATCATAACTTGTTTCCAATTACATTTTAATAATATTTAGATGTTTGGAAATGAGGGTAATAGCAGTAAACCTCTGAGCTTGCCTTCGAATTTGATGTCAGCAATGTTTAACTTTAGGGTTTGTCTGACACGCTCGCTCTTGACTTGCATTTAAACATAAGTTAATGCAATGTTGGTGTTCTTGTGCCTAAATGCATGTCTCGACGTGCTCTTACCAATCCCATTTTAAATGACTTGACGTGGTCAAGTCATTTTAGCATAGGTTCCAACTATTCATGCATGCGTGCTGTGTAACCGCTTGCCTAGGCACATTGTTTTGTCTGGGCGTTGTTACTCTTGAGTGTCATTCCGCTTACATACGTTATAGGGATGTGCCTTTAACATGTTACATTGTGTGTCTGGGAGTGCCTAATCAGCTCCTGTCTGGGTGTGCCAACTTAACTTTTATCTAGGCGCGCTGGATCATGCATTTAGGCATGCACATTTGGGCACCGCTGTGCTGCACCTGAGCGCCTGGTTAAGATTGATGCTTTATGTCATTTGCACTCGAAGCTCCACCATACACATCTTCTTGGTATATTTCATACTCATTCTAATTAGTGATCATAATAGTCATTAGGAGAGCACTAAGTGGATTGTTGTCATTTTATCATGGGATTTTGAGGGCAAGTCTTCCTTCTTGAGCCTTATCAGTAACTTCATCTATGAGAATTTTCCAAGATGTCTCTATCCATGTCCATATTGTCATCACCTTCAACCTCACCCCTTGATATATAATTAATTTTTCTATAAGTTTTCAAGTCCAAACAATCTCAACGATTAGCTTCTATACTCTTGCGTTATCAATATGTTGAATATTTTGATCTTCAACAAACATTATGTTTCGACATTGGACCATCTTCTACCACACATTCATAAAATTTGTAACTGAAATCATATATGTGATAACTCAATGTTGGGTTAGTAGAACAAATCAAGCTCCCAACCGCTAATGCAAAGGGAAACTTCTCCGTATGCTCTTATTCCACTTTGGTCTTTGGCACCTGCACCTTCGACATATTGAAGGGACTTTCTAAAGGGTTGAAAATTGGCTTTGTCTCATTCATGTTGACTCTTTTGAGCACCATTTCAACATATTATGCCCGATATAGCTTCAGTATCATTGAACTCCTCTCCATGATGATCCTCATCATGAGTATTTGTTTTGCAGGCCCCAAGTCCTTCTTGTCAAACTCCTTTGACATATGTTTCTTCAGTATCTTTATCACCTCCATGTTTGATCATGCTATCAACATATCATTTACATTTAAAAGTATAATGATATAGGAGGTGTCAAATTTCTTTACTATCTTACTCTTTCCTCGGGTTTCAATATCATGAGGTTGCTTCATGCACAACTTCTCCAGATAATCGTGAAGAAATACTATCTTCACATCCATTTTCTCCAGATGCAGATTGTCAACTGCCACACGTTTAATACTACTATATTATTAGACATCATCACCACCAGAGCAAATATCTCATTATAATTCATATTGTGTTTTTGTTGGAATCTTTTTACTACAAGGCTTGCCATGTAGCGTTTGCTTCCATCAGGTTCTTCCTTCAATGTATAAACACAATTGTTCTAAAGATCCTTCTTTCCTTTTGGTAACTAGTTAAATCCCTTGTCTCATTTTATATGATTGATTTTATCTCATCATCTATGGTTGGCTCAATCATCAATTTGATGGGCCTTTTCATAGTATTTTGGTTCACCACAATCTGTTAGCAACAGATAATACAATGAAAGAGAGTACATCTTTGTTGGACATCATAATCTGGTAGATCTACTTTGCCCAATTGTAGGTGTTTAAGGAACTGTCTTTTCTTCACCATCATGAGCACATGGTTGTGTCTACTCATCCTACTCAATGTTGATATCTATTTCAATGTACTTAGACATATTATTTGTAGCCCCTTCTGAGTTTTTCTAAACTTTATTTCTCTCATTGCACATCTCATTATCATTGATGTGATGTTCTAGATTCTGATGATTTTTTGTTTTTGATAATCTCATAATATGTAACTAAATTCTCCCACTCCATAACCAATGAATGTGCACTTGATTGCCTTTGAATTATGCTTGCTATGGGAACCTACATCATTGTGCACATAAGATGAACTACCAAATACCTTTATGTGATTTAATTTCACCAATTTCTAGCTCCAAGACTTCTCGAGTATCCCTTCTTTAAAAGGAACTAAAGGATCCCTATTGATCAGATATATGACTGAATTTACAGCCTCTGCCCAAAACTACTTAGGCAACCCAGTGTGTAGTCTCATGCTTTTGGCTCTCTTTGTAAGAGTCCTAATCATGCGCTCTATAATGCAATTTTGCTGAGGTATTCCTAGAATAGTGAACTCCTGGAAGATCCCATTGATAGCACATAACTCCGTGAACTCTTTGTCACAATACTCCTCGCCATTTTCTGATCTGAGGCACTTGAGATTTAAGCATTCACATTCTCAACTAAGGCTAACCTTTTCTTGTACACTTCAAACATATAGGATTTCTACTTCAAGAAGTATATCCATACATTACTTGTTTTGTTCATCAAAGAAAGTAATGAAGTATGTGGCTCCACTAAGAGAGAATGTGGAACCTGGTACCCACACATCAGTGTGCACAAGCTCCAAGTTTCGGAACTTCAAGTCTCTCGCACACCTTGAGAAACAGACTTTCTTCTGCTTGCCATAGGTGCAATCTTCACAAAACTCAAGATCCACGAATTTCAACCCTGATATCTTGTTATGCTGTGAAGACCAATTGAATCATCAAGAGAAGTGCAATCAGAGTTCCAGTTGGTTGCGAGATGGATCTTTAGAAGCTAATAGGAAGACTGCGCCCTGGCACACTCAGGTATGTTGGTGCTTAGTAGGCATAAGGTATGGTGCTCAGGCACGCCCAGACACTCATCAGACATAAGTTTTGTTGCTCAGGCTCACTCATGCACTCAACAAAAAGAAGGTTTGGTACTCATCGGTGCCCCAGGCGCCCAGCAGACAGTAAGTCTGGTGCCCAGGCGCCCCAGTTTTAGCAAGGTAGGGGTGCATAAGCGTGTGATGAACCCTATATTTATATAATTTTTTATGGTAAAAACTAGAGTTTTTAAATTAATTATTTGCTACTTTTGGCCATTTTTGTGTGTTTTATAATCTTGTTAGCACAAGTGACCAATCCGCGCAAAAGAACGAAATGAATAATAATTCTTGTAATGAGTTGGGCGCTCCAGCGCACTACAGCGCTTGACCATTAAAAGCTATGCGCAATAGTACTAGGTCAGAGCAAGTAAGGAGCCACAGCGTGCCGCAGCGCCAAATTATCGAGGGTCAAGCGCCATAGCGCACCGCAGTGCCAAGTCAGTGTAAGCGAAGCATCACAGCATGCCGCAGCGCTAGCCCATTGAGAATTATGCGCCATAGCGTGCTGCATCGCATATCCAAGAAATTTAAGGGTAGAGCATTAAGTGAGAACCGAAGTTCTGGCGCCATGGTGCGCTGTGGCGCACAATATCCATAAATCTCAGGAAATGTGAATGATTGGGAGTTCAAGAGACTTTATTCATTAATCCATTCAGCTCCCAAGGTTGATTTAAAAGAAAAGTAAACCCATTAAACTCCCAAAGCATAATAAAAAGGAACATTTAATGAATTAATAATTAAAAACTCCAGCTTTTAAGATTGATTATGAAATGAACTCAATTTGTGAGAAAGAGGAACTAAAATCTGAGTCAGCCCATGAGCTAAATGGGAGATTTGTATTTAATAGAACATGAGAAAAGTAAGAGGAATTGTTTGGAGCCTTAAGGATGGATAGGAACCCTAGCCACCAAAGAACATTTTAAAAAGTTTTTCAAGAGAAAAGGCCAAAAAGAAGAGATATACCGTACCAAGGAAGAAGAACAAGGAACCGGGAGGAGAGAAAATGAAGATAACGTTGGAAAGCTCATCCTATGTATCATATTTCTAATTTAAAAAGTTTTTCAAGAGAAAAGGCCAAAAAGAAGAGATATACCGTACCAAGGAAGAAGAACAAGGAACCGGGATGAGAGAAAACGAAGATAACGTTAGAAAGCTCATCCTATGTATCGTATTTCTAACTCTGTATATCTATGGTCTCATCTTGTAAGAACGCAATGAGTTCCATGCGTTGTTCCTCTATTTCTATTTTCATATCTATTGTGATGGCAACCTAAACTCACTTTTTGAGGAGAATTTGACTAAAACCTATGAGATGTATGTAGTCCTTGTGCATGTAATCAATTTCTCAATTTAATGAAATCGTGTTTGAGTTTTGTGTTCAATTTATTTATAGGTTTAAAAGAATAAGAAAAATAACCTGAAAATGTCTAAAATATATTTAGTTGTAAAACCTTCACTGAGCAAGATGCTGATCTCTGATTTATTACAAATGCACTAAGAGCGTGTAAGCCACAAAAGAAGTTTCATAAGCTCATTGAGTTTCACTGCTCATGGAAATGCTTGAAATCAGAGATTAGACGCATCTGAGACGTGAAGAATAATCTAAGAAATTATCTAAGTTTTGTGCTTAATTCAAGACTTAAATACCGAGAGTTGGGCATGTTTCAAGCAATGGACGAGGTGACATAACTCACATATGCTTCATTGCTCGTCTCTATGTTAAATTTTGGAATTAGCTACACGTCAGTCGAGGCTAACCGAATTGTTGAGCTCCACTGCTCACTTGTCAATTAAGCTATAAAGCTCGAACCATGTTAAGCCATGAGTGGTGTGACATAAACTCACAGAGCTTCATTGCTTGCTTCCTTTGCTAAAGTCAGAAGTGGATGCGTGTTAGCCGTGAACGGATGAGGATTTTGTGATTACTAATTAACTTGTAAATTTTGATACTTAAATGTAAAAATAATATTTATCACCAAATTGATCCCAAAATTATCTATGTGCTTAATGAGAACTCTCGTAAGTTCATCATAGTACTAGATAGGGCAAAATTTCTAGAAACATTAATGTGACAACAGTAGCTCATGCTTAATAAAATGATAATAATAAATGAGAATAATGGCAAAACTAGTAAATTGAAGAGATCTCATGCACACGATTACTACGACTTTTATGTTCAAAAACCTAATTCTCCCCATTTTAGTCATACTAATCAACAAAACCTCTTAGCATAACTTAGTTTAATCTAGCTTAATAATCATCGCAATAATTCTGTTGTTCAAACATTATAAAAAAGAGAAAGTAATTGACAATTAACTACACACTATTCTTAGAGGATGATAAAATCTTAAAAATTAATCATTCATATATTATTTCAGACTATATGCACTTGTGAGTTCACACAGACACGTAATTTCAGATTTGTCAAGTTTTTGGTATTGATGTCAGGGAACAGTTTTTAGTATTGAAGAAACCTCTTATTAAATAGTGATTTTGACCTTTTATTTTACTGCTTATTTTATTTGTTTATCTTCTTTTTGTTGTTTATTTGTTTTATTGTATAAAATTTTGTGAAGTTATTTCTGCAAAACATTATGCTGCAAAACAATTGTTTGAATTAGTGCCATAATAGTCATTGATAAGTCATTTTACGATAGTGTATGCACATAAGAGGGTCAGAAAAATTATTATTAAACCCAGAAATTGAATGGACAATCTGTAGACTTAGGCATAGAATAAGGTTAATTACAACTCATAATCAAATGGAATATTTGGGAGAAAACTTAAGTGAGATCCATCAAAATAACTAGGGTAGAGCTCTAAGGGATTATGCTTTACCCAATATTAGGGGTATACAAAACACAATAATAAGACCTAATGTCCACGAAAAAAATTTCGAGATAAAACCAACCACCCTACAAATATTACAAAAAGCCCAATTTTATGGACTCACTAGTGAAGACCCAAACATTCACATATCTAACTTTCTAGAAATCTACTATATGTTTAATTATAATGTTGTCACCAACAATTCTATTAGACTTAGGTTATTTCTTTTTTCCTAAGAGATAGAACTAAGAGTTGGTTAACTTCACAACTTAGCAATTCAATCATGACATGAGATGAACTAGCAAGAAATCTTTTAGAAATATTCTTCATACGAGCCAAAACTACTAGGCTAAGAATAGAAATATCTAACTACACTTAGTTAGAAAGAGAATCACTACATGATAGTTGGGAGCAGTTTAAGGAATGTCTTAGATGATGCCAGTATGATGAGTTTCCTCTTTGGATGCAAGTTCAAACGTTTTACATTGGATTGAACGCACCCACGATAACCCTGATAGATGTAGCTTCTGGAGGTTTGTTAAACAGGAAAACCTAGAAAGAAGCGTATGAACTCCCAGAAGAAATGACCATTCATATTAGTGGCCGACTGAGCAGCTAAATCTCAAAAGATGAGAACTTGTAAATGCAGTAGAGAACAACTACATTGCCACATTGCAAAGGGAATTAACCCATTTTAATTAAAAAGGACATGAAATTTAACACAAAGTTTGTGGGGGATCACATCCATGTGAGAATAACCACCCGAACAACCCCTTTGCTCCATCAAACCCTAAACATGTAAACTTCCTCATAAATAATTGACATTTTTTTCCTAAATGCAAAACAATCCTTATTTAAAAACATATAATCTCGAGTGGAGAAACCGCCCAAATGTTTCTTAGAATGACAACAATGGAAGTACTTGAACTCAGAATCGGTAAAAAAATTAACAATCTAATAGATATTTGAATTAATTCAACAATCTAGCACAACAACCATATAAACAATAAGAAGCTGGATTAGAATGTTCTTTTAATGCATTTAAAGTTGAGACTCTTCAGTTCATGCAATGAGGCCGCCCTGACTCATTCATCATGAAGCCTCGATTTAGCGGACTGAAGTAAATCTAAGAAACATTAAATTATAACTAAGTTTTAATAGCACCTTTCAAACAGACTTGAGGGAGACTCCTGAGCTCCATTGACATAAATCCTAAGGAGACGATGAGTGCCATTCAAGTAAATGAAACAAAATTAGGGGAAGAAAAATTGGTGACACTGATATTGAATGACTTGGATAAAAGTAATGACAAACAACAGGAATGCAACTCAAATATGCAACGAGTCTAGGAGAAACCAATTACAACAATTCTAATACAACTTTTAGAAACCTAATGCCACCTAAAATGAAAGACCCTTAAAAATTCAACATATCTTATATGATAGAGGGGGAAGTTTCTGTAGATATCTTGTGTGTTCTAGGTCCATCGATTAACATAATGTATTATCTTGTTTACCAACAGTTTGGGTTCGGGGAAATGCAAGACACTCCTGTAATTCTAAAATTTGCAAATCTGGATTCAATGACCCCAATAGGTGCATTGGAAGATGCAATGGTCAAAGCAGGAATTACCCTTAGATTATATAGAGACTGCACTAAGTGTAAATTTTAGATTTTTATGATACATGTTTCTTTTAATTATTATTAGATTTCAAACAATGTCAAAATTAATGTATAATATACATAAATTCTATTATCAAATTCCCAATCATTTTAATTAGGATGTTAATGCAAGTTTATATAAACTGAATAAAATTCAGATTTGTAAAGATGAACCTAAATGATACAAAGCAACAATAAGAATTTCGTAGATGGTTTTATCGGGCATTTACATCTTAATTAAGCCAAGTTTTCATTTTGTTTTTTTATTCAAAGATATAAAGACTTCCAAATTCTTCCTTAGGAAAATAAATAAACCAATTTGATGTATAAAAACATTCCGAAAGAAAATTTACCTTATACAGTTCAATTTACTCTAGAATCAAAGGCGGTGATCGGTAGAGAGGAAAGTGCATCAGGAATCCTTTGGGAGGTGAGGGAGCTTGAGGATTAGGAAAATTTATAGTAGTTAAAAGGATCAGAGAGCTCAATCAGTGTGGAACAAAGAATGTATATGTTGATTAAAATCAAAATAAAGCAAGGAGAAACCACATACAATCACAATGACAGTACAAGACAAGAGATTTACGTGGTTCGGTGCTAACAGGGCCCATGGGGAGGAAAGTAGAGAAGATTTCACTATTGGTGATGAGATTACAATATTTTAATCTCAAACCTTAGGAACTTTAGTGTGGCGGCCGCCCCCTAATCATCCATATTAGAAGGTGGTCGTCATCGGCAAACTCTGACTTAGCATTTAGATTAAGGAATGGACCTTCTTAATCAAATATTAGGGAGGATATGCCCTAATATGGAAAGAGCAGCAAAAGAAACAATCACATAAATGAGCATACTAAAATTTATCAGAGTGCGGAAGAAAGACAAATATAACATCCACACAATCCAAATAAGAACTGCACAACTCAGAATACATAAGCATGAAAAGTAAAGCAGTTAGACCTGTATTATTACAAAATGACATTAAAGTTTATGCAGAAATGAAAAGTAAAGTCTCTCGGTCCTCTCAAATAAAAGAAAGTAACTATGAGTCTTCTACTACACGCTCCTCCTCCTAAACTGGATCTCCAGAAGGTCCAACAACCTCGAACAGCTCAGAATCTACCATTGTCGATTTCATAATGGTAGGGCCCCAGCTAATAAAAGAAAAATCTAGTTAGACAAAATGTCTAAGTACATTTAAATTATTAGATTTTAATGATATCACAATAACTAAGCAATATAGGGGCAGTAAAGCATCAAAGAAAAGTAACAAAGTTATAATTAACATAATTATAACTCAAACAAGGTGTGAGATAAGCACATACCTTAACTCAAGCTGCAGAAAAGGTTAAGTAAAGCATAAAGGATTTCACTAAATACAAAGAAAATTCCTAAGTATATGATCAATTTAAGACGTGCTGATTTACAATTAAATTAAAAGTGCTGAACTGAAAGTAAAACTCTAACATCCTAACATGCCAAAAGTAAAAGTGAACTGCTGAAAGGTATAGTGAATATATATTACACTGTAAGTACTAAAAGAACTACTGAATGTAAGTATGCTGAACTGTAAAGTAAAAGACATGCCAAAACTGTAAAGTAGTTGTAAAGTACAGGTAAAATAACTGTAATGTGACTGACATGTAACTGAAATATAACTGAAATGTAACTATAATGTGTGAGATATTCCTACTTAGTCCTGCCAAAGTAAAGACCATTTTCTCATCTAGGAAAGTAGTCATAGATGAAAGTTAATTCCATCTGAAAAGTAACTGCTAGACATCTGGAAAAGTAATCCCAAACTAAAGTTAATTCCAACAAAAAGTACTATAAATCATTTGAAAAGGTAGTCCCAGATACACTAGGAAAGTAGTCCTAGTAAAAAACAACAGGCACTAGGAAAGTAGTCATAGTCCAAATACAATAGGCACTAGGAAAGTAGTTCTAGTCCAAATACAATAGGCACTAGGAAAGTAGTCCTAGTCCAAAACCTACAGGCACTAGGAAAAGTAGTCCTAGCCCAAAACCACAGGCACTAGGAAAGTAGTCCTAGCCCAAAAGCTATCTTAAAGTAAAGTCATACTAAATGACAGACTAATAAGACATATCTCTTAAAGTTTAATAAAGCCATTTCCATCAAATTCCCTTCTAAAAATATGAATTGCCATATGTATGTATTCAAAGTTAACATAGAATTAATCATCTAATATTCTATGTTTTAATGTAATGTGTCCAAAGGAAAACAAGACCAAGACAAGGAAAGCATAGCATACAATTTCAATGTGTATAAAATAGCACTAAACAAATTTATGATATCACTTTGTTTTCTAATTTAAGTCGTTCTATCTAATCTGAACTTATATAAGTTTATGATCTCCAATATCCAGCTATCGAGTATAAATCTAGAATATCGATCCTACAAGTTAAAAGAATGTTAGAACTAATCTAGTGCTAACACTTATAAATCACATGATGCTTAATTAAGTTAAAATAATAATCAAACATCCTAATTAATGATTTTTACAAGTCCCAAACCAATCTTGATTAGTAGGAGTCAAAATTGGGAGATTAAGATGTTAAAATCCAGGTATTGGATTTTAACTTCTTAATCCAATAGGTTCTAATCCTAATGGTTTAAAGCTAAACCCACATCTCATAAGATATTATTAAGGCTATCTTATTAAGCAAAATCAAGCCTAATAAGATGGATCTCTAATCTTAAATCTAAAGTTTAAATATAAAATAATCATAAATAAAGGATGAAATTTAGAAAATTATAAAACTAAGGTTTCATCTATTAAGTACCCAGTTACTTAATAGATGAACTCTACGCTAGATCCTAAGGAATTAAGATCCTAAAGATTTGCAAGAAAGTCCTAAGAGAATATTTAAATCTTAGGTTTATTTAACTATTAAAATGAAGAATATAACTTAAAGGAGACATAAGGTGAACTAAATTCACCTTATGGGACCTAAATTAAAACTTAGAGGATTTTAGGCCATTTTTAAGATTTTTACTAAAATATCTTTTTAAGGAGTTTAAATATTATAAAATGAATTCAAATCAGTTACATTACTGATTTTAGGGATTTAAGAATGTATTTAAGGTTTTAAGATGCTTAAACCTAAATTTGGGCAAAATAATAATTTTGTCCTTTACTTAAAGGGTCTAAATTTAATCTTTATCAATTAGGGCTCAATTCTGAAATTTCTTAAAGTGAAATGATTACTTATTGTCAAATATGGGTTTAGACAATAAGTTTATTAATTTTGGTTAAGGATTAAGCCTTATAAGGTCAAATTAAGGAATTTGATCTATAATGGCAAATTGGTAATTTTACCCTAATTAAACCTAAATTTCTGTTAGCTTACTGTAGGTTATGTCCTAAGATTTCCATAGAACCTCAAATCATCAAATTCTGATAAGTATTGGCTAAGTTATAGCCAATACAAGCTTTATGGCTAATAATTAAGGTTTAGTGTAATTAGTGAGTGATTAGTAAAATTAATCACGGATTCACTAAACTAATCACACAATTAGGTTCTAATCTACTTTATGAGTAATTAAAATTGAAATCACTCAATTTAGATCATTAGATTTACTAATCTTTACTAATTAAGTTTTAGGGTGATTAGGGTTGATTAAAAAATCTAACTATTGGATCCTAAATATTTTTGCAGTTTACTTTAAATTAGGTTTTTCTAATCTAAATGGATATTTGGATCACCTAATTTGGAGTTAAATTGACCAACTTTTGGTCAATTGAAGTTCTAAGGTTAATTGACCTAATTAGGGTTAGGTCCTAAAAGTCATTAGTCTAAAATTAATCCAAACAACAAAGTGAACACTACTAAATTAATCCTTAGGGTTTTTTGTGCACTTTAAGACCCATATTGGGTAGGTTTGGATTAGTGGTTGCAAAGTTAGGGGTATTTGAAGTTCTGTGGCAATTAGGGTTCAATTTAGGGATCCTAAATGTCACTATATTAAATAGTGCTCCAATTAAAAATCTGATAGTCTCATATTACTCTACTATTTTACTGATCAATTTGACATATAATTTTAATCCATTTGGTGTTCTGGATTAAAAGTTATTAATGAATGAACTTTGTTAATTAATTTAATTAATTAAATCTTAATTAGATGTTAGTTTAAATTAAATTTTATTTAAATTTTGTTTTGATTACAATGGCGGGCCCACTTGCTGAGACAACAGCAGCTAGAGCGGGACCCACCAGCTTCGAAGCGACGAGCCCACAGAGGAAGCTGCGCGCTGCGGGGCCCACGGAATCCATGCGTCGCTATACGAGTTGATAACGGAGCGTAGGCAGGTCCCACGCATTGGAAGGCGCAGCATTGTCAGGTCGAACGCCTGCGCTCGGGCTACGCAAGGCCCGAATACGGCCCAGGTTCTTCATCCCTGCAAATCCTAATCGCCGAGACTAGGGTTCGAAGTTCAGAGGCCCATTCAATCACGTCGAAGGCCGATCCATAGGTCCGAGAGTAGAGTCCCACGAGCTCTTCTTTTTGGTGTTAAAAACAAAAGCTGGGATAGCCGGATCCGTCAGCTATGGTTAGCCCTAGAATTTTAGGGTTAGGGTTGCACAACCGTAATGGATTGGAAATTTAGTTCAATTGAGCTAAATTAAAACATTACAATGGAATCGATACATATCACTTAATCATCACATTAAAGAATAAATTTGTAATATCAATACAAATGGGTATTTGAGCATTGGATGAATGGAAAATGCAAAGCGTACCTTAGGGTTTAGGAAAATTGTCGAGTTGCACGCCAGAAGAAGAATTAGACCTCAAACGGCTTTCCTTCGCTCTAAGTATCTAACTTCCCGTTAAATGGAGTTATAATGGAGCTTTGATGGCTTAGGCGATGAAGCCGAGACCACCTATCGATCGAAATCGACGCGCGTCGTGACCACTGCCTGCCTGGTGCTTCCATGGGAACGACACACCTCCACCGTCTGATCGAAGAGATCAGACGGATCAGGCATTTCGCCTGATGGAACGGTGAATTCAGACGGCATGGATGACGTTAGACGGAACCGTTAGCTTAGTTTAAATAATATTATTATTTAAATTATTTATATCGATTTAATTAATTAAAATTAATTAATTAAATGAATCCCAAAAATTTTAAATGGATCACGTCTAGTTAATTGAGAGGTGAAGGACGCAACGACGCGATCAGATTTTTTTTTGACGAGTATTTATTTATTTGATTTTTCATGGTATTTAAATAATATTAAAATATTTGACGAAAATCCAACGACTTACAAATGCATCCAAAACTTCATCCTTAGCTTATTTGGGGGTGATGAACGCAATGGCGAAGTCGGATTTTCAATTTGAGGTCAAAATAAAAAGTCAATTTCTAGAGTTTTGGGATTTTTCCAGAAACCCAGATTTGATCTAGTTGATTCCTGATTTGACCTAGATCTTAGAGATTAGTTCTAAATAACTTATTTAGTGTACTAGAATCCCAATTAAGACTTAGATTAGTCTTAATTATCCTAAGTAATAACTTGGGTTGTTACATTTAGTCTCCTCTTTGAAACAGTCACCACACATCCCAAACAAAGTGGTGACTTCTTTTTCACTATTCTTACCCTAAAAAAGGGCTTAGAAAATACTTGTATGCGTTCCAAAAACAAGCCAACTAAACTGGGGGCGCCATGACTCGCTATGGTGCGTTCCTATCGAACACCCATGTATTGCGGTGTACCATGGTGTGTTCCTGTCGATCGCTCAGACGCTACGACATGTCGTGGTGCGTTCCTGCCAAACTCCTAGGCATTGCGGTGCATCCAGGCGCGCTTTTGTCGAACTCCTAGGCACTGCGGTGCATCATGTCATCTTGCAAGCGCGTTGTGGCGCGTGTCCATAACAAACATTCTTTAATCAACAATCTCCACCTCAGATATCCTATGAGCAACATGAGAACTGAATCAAATATGTTTTCCCACATTGTAGCTACACCAACTTGGTTTCCTACGTATCCTCCTCTCCAAGGTATCAAGCCGCCCATAGTTCCATTAAATGAGAAGCCTTTGGATGCTTCTCTAAATTCACCAGAGTTTTACAACGGTGAATATTTGAATCAAGAGCACTTTTTTCAACATGTCCGCTGGATTATCTTTAGTGTCTATCTTCTTTAGTAAGATATTGCCCTGTTTATGATATTCTGAACAAGATGGTGTCGTACATATATGTGCTTTGTTTGAGCGTGACAGACTAGTTTAGTAGTTAAAAATATAATGCTTTGGATATCAGTATGAACTGCTACCTCTTGTTGCTTTGCACCCAAATCTTACAACAAACTTTTCATTCTAATAGCTTCCTTTAATTTAGTAACTGCCATGTATTCAGATTCTAATGTAGATAGGGTAGTTGTATGCTATAGAATCGATCTCCACCCAACTAAACCTCCTACTAATGTGAACACATATCCAATCTTTGATCATCTTTGAACCAAATCTCTTGCATAGTAGGAATCTACTTATCCAACACACAAGTTAGCTATTGAAGATTTTTATATAAATAATAATCCAATAGCAACTATACCTTGCAAGTACCAAAATATTCCCATCACTACATGCTAATGATCCTTCCTCGGATTGGGCATATACTGGCTCACAACTCCAACTGCCTGGGCCAAATCTGTTCTAGTGCAAATCATGGCGTACATCAAGCTTCCAACCGCACTAGCATAAGACACTAAGTGAATTCTTCTTTTTCAAAATCTATTTTTTGACATAACTCTGCAAATAAACAAAATTGAAGTGCTAGAGGTATATTCATAGACTTTGTAGAGTCGTCAATTCTAAACCTCTTCAGCACCATTTCCAAATATCCCTTTTGGGTAAGCTAATAATTTCATGTCTCTCCATCCCTACAGATTTCTATTCCCAAAATCTTCTTTACTTCTCCAAGCTCTTCAAAGTTCTTCGACAACTACTCTTTCATGTGATCCATCTCATACTGATCTGAAGTCGCCACCAACATATTATCGACATAAAATAGTAGGTAAATAAAGTTACCTTGGGGTAACCTTTTGTAATGACCCCAATATTAGTTCGGGAATCCAATCCAACACTGGAGGGTTACCATAACACTTAACACTATGTTAGAAGGAAACTAACCCAACACCAAGTATTATGTGGCCAAGTATCTTTGTGAGGGTATTAAGTTAAGAAATTTACAATAGTAGAGAAGGAAGAATATGAAACAAGGTCAAGTAGAATAGTAAACTATCCACTTTTCCAATTTAGGCATATAAAAGAAAGTATACTCATCACATAAATAAGTAAGAATATCATAGAAATTAATTATTAAAAACTTAGGAATTAGAAATTAAAAGACATAAAAAGTCTCTCTCACATAAGTAAATGAAAATGAAAGAAAAGTGAAAGCAAAAAATAATCTTCAAGCACTATGTCCAGCACCACGAGCTTGATATTGCTCCTGATCTACTATATTTTTGGTATTTAAAATATGGTAGGGGTATAGTCAAGAAAAAAGAAATGATAGTTAGATTAAATAGTCTAAGCACATTTTAAGATTGACTAATTAGTAATTTAAATTTAGTTAGATATCACATAAGCTAATTTACAATTTAAAACTGCAGCAGAGCATTTAAAACCATCAAGTAAGGGAAGAAAGTAAAATATAACTATAAAGAAGAACAGTAAAAAAGGAAGAGAAGTAGTAACTCACAAGTATAATTACTCTAGCCTGCAACAAAGAGGTAAGGGATAAAGCATCCTAAATAAGATTAGAAATTACTAATGTGCATTTGAAAATAAATGAAAAGGAAATATGTATATGTCCAATAGAAATTATGTTAAGTAAAGTAAGTAAAAGTAGTGAAGCATTTAAATAAAATTAAAGTAGCATACACTGCATATAAAAATAAACTGTAAAAAAGTGAAGCACAGTAGTGAAAATAAAAGTGCAAAGTAACAAAAGATCTTAGCCTCTTGGTCTAAGATTACATAGTCTAGGACTATGAAAAGTAAAACATAGCTAGAAAGCTATGATGAGATCTCTCAATTAATAAGATTGTAAAAGACTCATAATTTATTTATTAAAATTATTTATGAAAATTAGCACTCACATTCACCCTCTAAGAATGTGAGATTTCCTTATATCTCTCTTAAGCCTGCCTTGTCTATCCACTAAGAAAACCCTTATAGGCTTATGAAAGTTTTATTTATGCCCAAGGTCTTGTATGTATGTTTCAAAAGTATACGATCAAAGCAAAGCAAGCATTTAAGAATTTTAAAGTAATTGTAAACTATGTGATATCTAAAGTTATATAATTTTAATAATCTACTTAATGATTGGAGCTAATTGAGCTCCCAATTAACTTATAGATATTGATCACTAAGTTAATTATAAGTAATAATATAAATGAAAGAGTTTTGAAAAATAGTAGTTTGATTTAATTTATGAAGTGACAATAATTTATAAGTATATCCATGCAAAATGGTACTTATACTACACTAATCCTAAACCACTCAAATTTAAAAAGTTAAGATTTAAGGTCTAGGAAACTAGCAGGAAAGAGTAAACTAATGGATTGCTAAACTAATTGAAGTGGAGACTAACATACTACCTACTAACTTCATTTAATTAGCTTATAAATTAAAAGGTTTCCAACCAAATTAATCACTAAATAGTTAGGATTAATTATTAGGAGAGGCCTAAGTGTATGGGAGAAGTAAGATTAGAAGCTACAAGCTCTATTTTATTATAGATTGAAGATTAAAGAAGTCTATAGATTATCTAAATCATAATAAGAAACTAATGAATTCTTAATTAAATAATTAGAGAACTTTAATAGAAGTTTAAAAGTTATAGGGAAATGGATGCTAGCAATCCAATCCTAATATTGGGCATTAGTCTTATTTAGTTCACATAATGGACTAAGGCATACAATTAGCATTTTATAATTAAGGAATAGGTTAGCTAAAATTTTGATTGCAAATCATATCAGCTAGGTTCCTAATTTCTATAAAATGTATTCTATGAATGAAATGTGCTATGTAAATTAGCACTTAAATTATGAAAAAAATCAAGTTTTAACATACAATTGAAATAATATGGAAACTAATTTTAATGTAGCATGTTTGTTGTCCTAGAGTTTAAATACTTAAAACATGCATTCTAAGAAATTAGGAAAATGCAAAATTACACTAATTAAGAAGTCAAATACCTAAAACATCCAAATATTGTCCAAATAAAATAATGTAAGCAATTATGTAATATTTATAGCATAAGCAGAAGAATGTTACTAAGTATGTCAAAATTAAATAATATTGGGAATTTAGGGTTAAGAGGACTCCTAATTAGGATAAAAAATTATTAAGAAAATTAGGATTTTAAACATAAATCTAATTTTATATTAATGTCCTACATATTTTTATGATTTAAATGGACTATTGGAATGTCATGTTTTGATAGTAATTGATAAATTTATGCCACATTTAATGTTTGGATTAATTTGTAATTAATTAATTAGCCTAAAACAGTGATTAATGAAAATAATCATATAAATAGAAGTTTTAATGACGTATTAATAAACTACACATTTTTCTAGTCCAAACGATATATAATTTCATATATTTTGGACAATTTTTTTGCAAGTTATTTGCACATGAAATTTATATAAACTAATCATTAATTATTTGATTTCCAATCATTTAGACATATATTAAATCACATCATACAAAATTCAAATTGTATTTAATTAATCGACTAATAATTTCCTAGCACTGAAATTAAGAGGCGCAGAAAATTAGGGCGGCGACTGTCGGCTCCGGGATTTGGACTGAATGACAGCAAGACCACTACCCTAAGAAAAATTTGGTGCCATCATATTCTTGGGCAGGTCGTTTACGAGCCGGACCACTAACACAGGCAGGGCTCATGGGCTACGAGAGAATCGCGGCCCAAAAAGGAAATTGTGGGGCAGAGGCCTGGCCCGTTAACCAATTTCCTTAACTGCGTCCCGTCTAGCCCAGTCCTCCTTATCTATATCGCACGTAGACAGAGTCGATTGAAGGTTGGACACTAAAAATATTGGGTTCACAAAAATTAGCGTGAAGAGGGGACTTCGGGTTGCCAAAACGACATCCAAAGGAAGCTAATTATTGAATCTTCCTAATGACATATTCAATAATCATAAAGGCTATCTAAGTTCATTAACCCTAAATGGGAAGCAACGAGCATTCGATCTGAGCTCGTTCAGCACTGATAGATAAATTCATGTATTGCAGATAATTAAACTACTTATTATGTAATTGCTAAATGGAAAGAACATAAGGGAAGTAGTACCTTGCTCCTTAGATGAAGCGGCCTTGGGTTAGGGTTTCAGGTCTTGATGGCAACAGGTTCGTAGCTCCCGATGGAATCCTCAGCTCGCTGCACACACTGGCTCTCGGTAAAAAGGGAAAATAATGAGAAGAGGAAGAAATGACATTTGAAATTGTCTTGAAGCCATAAGGACGAGGGAAGGACAACAACAGGTGATTTTGGAAGTGAGGACAGTCCTCCGCCAATGCTGTGATCATGGCAAGTATAGTGGCGCACAAAAAAAGGATATGGTCCATCGAATCAAGGCGCTGATCCAACGGCCAGATCTGATCGAGCGATCTACAGCCGTAGGATCTAACTTAAATAAGGCGGGGCGACTAGGATTGATTTGATCCGCTGTCCCTGTGTTCTGGGATGGACAGTGGATTGTCACGGTTTAAGAAATGGCCGTTGGAAATTTTAATTGAATAATTATTATTTGAATATATAATTACTTGAATTAATAATTTATTGCACTTAATTTATTACTTAATATAAATAACGAAACAGACTTCGAAAAATCCCTTATTTTCATCATTACCTAATTGAGGGGTGAGAAATTCAAAAATGCAATCGAATCTTCGATCGATGGTCAATTTAATTATCTTAATTTTTTGAGTATTTAAACATTATTAAAATAATCGGGAAAAATTTGACGACTTCGAAACACTCCCAAAATGCCACCCCTAGCTAATTTGGGAGTCAGGAGCCTTAGGGTGAACTCCAATTTTGATTTTGAGGTTTAAATAAAATAGGCATTTTCTGAATTATTAGGAAAATTAGGAAATGTTGGAAAGTCTCAAATGATCTTAAAATTGCACGAAACTTGAGGTGGAGACTCTTAACACTACTATAAGAGCATTAGAAAAGGAATGGAGTTGATTAGGCTACTATATAATGAGTAACAATAATAGGGTTGTTACAGACTCCCTTCCTTAAAAGAGGTGTCACCCTTGACATACAACAAATAAAAACATGAAATTGAAATGCAAGAAGAAAGTCAAATGAAACATGTAAGAAAACGAAAGAACTTATGCTACCTGATTAAGAAAAAAACTATAGGAATCTCTTTCGCACTTCCTATTCTTTTTTTCACGTGGCTTCTTCAACTGAATGGTTCTGCCAATGGATTTTGATTATAGTAATAATGTGGTTCCTTAACTGCTTAAGATCTCTTCCCAGAATTACAACAAGTTTAACAATGAAAGTCAGATTGGGTTGCAGCTTGATTGCCAGAATCTGAATTTGCTGACTAGGATCAAGCAAATACATTCTTAATGACGAAACATGAAACACATTGTGCATGATTGAGAAGTTTTCAGGAAACTCCAACCTGTACGCAGATGTTCCAACTTTCCTTATCACTTCGAAGGGTCCCAAATATCTTGGACTCAACTTTATAGACACACCAAACATTTGTACACCACGCATTGAATTTACTTTCAAATACGCACGATATCTAACTTGAAATTCTATCTAACGATGACGAGCGTCATGATATTTCTTGTCTATCTTGAGCTGCTGTCATATTTTGCTTAATTAATAGAACTTTTTTGTGGTTTCTTCAATTAGTTCAGAAACATAAAGCTGAGAATCTTCTACTTCAGTCTACACAATAGGAGTAGTACACCTCCTACCATAAGCTTCATAAGGAGCCATACTTATATTTAACTCATAACCATTATTGTAAACTAATTCAACTAAGGCTAGGTGATCTTCCCACGATCCATCAAAATCTATAACACAAATACGTAGAAGATCTTCCAAGATCTGATTAACACGCTCTGTTTGACCATCTGTCTAAGGATGGAAATTAGTAGTCAATGCTAAGTTTGTCCCCAAGTCTTGCTGAACAATGGACCAAAATCTAGAAGTGAATCTATTGTCTCAGTTAGAAACTATTCAATTTAGCGTACCTTGCAAATGGATGATCTCCTTAAGGTAAAGTTTGGCTAACTTCTCAAAAGGATTCGTCTGACGGATTGGAAGGAAATGAGATGATTTGGTGTCTGTCTACAATCACCCAAATCGTGTCAGAACCAGATCTACATTTAGGCAGACCCACAATGAAATTCATGGAAATATTGGACCACTTCCATTCAGGAATGTTTAAGGGCTTAAGAATTCCATCATGTTTATAGTGCTCAGCTTTAACTAAGGAACAGGAATGGCATTTAGAAAGGAAAATAGCAATATCTTGCTTCATACCCGACCATCAAAATGATTTCTTAAAATATTGATACATCTTATAGCTACTAGGGTGGACAGTGCAGCCCGATTATGGGCTTTAGACAGTATTTGTAATTGCAAGCCTTTAGGAATCCAAAACCTAGCCTTTTGGAAAATCACACCATTGGCATCCAGACGTAACTCTGATCTCTTACTACTAGCAATAACAGATATCAAATCAAAATAACTAGAGTCTTCTTTCTGGTCTTCAACAATCCTCGACCATAGGGATGATTCAAACTGAATAGTAGATAACATAAATGCACAAATCAGCAGATCTGATAGGCTCAAGGTTCAATCTTTCAATATCTTAGATCAAAGAGTCATTGCAACGAAGAGAAGATAAAATTGCATAATGACTTAGGGCATCAGCTACTATGTTAGCTTTACCTGGGTGATACAGTATTTCTAAGTTGTATTTGTAGATTAATTCTAGCCACCTTCACTGATGATTAGTAAATATCTCACACTTAACTCCGTACAAGTAGTGTCTCCAGATCCTAAAAGCAAAACCTACCCCTGAAGTTCAAGATCGCACATGGGATAATTTCTCATTAGGCTTGAGTTGTCCAGAGGCATAGGCTATTGCACGTCGATCTTGCATCAGAACACAACCCAATTCTTTCATAGAGGCATCGGTATAAACCTGAAAATCTTTATCCTCCTGAGGTAGTACTAAGACTGATAAGTTAACAACTGTTTCAACTTCTGAAAGGTTTTTCACAAGATGTGCTCCAGATGAACGAAACTTCTTTTCCAGTTAACTGAGTTAATGAAGAGGCAATTTGGGATAATCTAGGAACAAATAATCTGCAATGTCCAGCAAGTACTAGAAAATTACAAATTTTAGTTACAGATTTGGGTTGCACCCACTGTTGATCAGCTTGGATCTTCCTTTGGTCGACCCTAATGGCTTTAGCATTTATTACGTGACCCAGGAATGCCGTAGAGTTGAGCCAAGATTCACACTTCAAAAACTTAGCAAACAATTTATATTCCCTTAACAAAATGAGAATGGCACGTAGATGCTTCTCGTGATCGTCAGCTGACTTTGAGAAGATTAAGATGTCGTTGATTAAAAACTATAACAGACTCATCGAGATAAGACTTTAGAATACGCTGCATCTAGTCCATGAAGATGGAAGGAGCATTTGTCAGTCCAAAAGACATGACTAGAAATTTATAATGCCCATATCGGATCTTAAATGCAGTTTTAGGAATATCTTCATCATTAACTCGAATTTGAGAATATCTTGATCTCAAGTCAATTTTGGAAAAGACTTTCGCTCCAGCGAGCTGATCGAAAAAGCATATATCCAGCAGTGTGTCACACGCCATAGCATGCTATGGCACGATAGTGCCAAGATTTCTGTTTAGGCATGCGATAGCATCGAATTATGTTCTAGCGCGCTACTGCGTCCAATTCTGCCGTGGCGCGCTATAGCGGCAAATTCCACTATAACGCGCTATAGCGTTGAAATCTGCTGCGGCGCACTGTAGCGCCTACTGAAAGAACCTTTCTTAAAGTTTAACCAATTTTCAGGATTTCCAATTATATTGAATAGGTTGCATTTTTCTACAGTTAAGTAAACTAACTTTTCTTGCACACAATAAGATAAAAACAATTCAAAAAACATATGGGTTGCCTCCCATAAGCGCTTACTTTAGTGTCGTCAACCCGACCAATTTAAGAACTTAAGTATCTATTTATTTGGGAGTCTTTCATTCCAAATTTTAGAAGTATAAGGGTGAGCACTAACAGGAATTGTGCTCAAACCCATCACTTTAAATTTCCCTTTTTCCTCTTCTTTCTCCTCAAAGTTGGGTTCACGTGCTCCCTTCTTTTTCCTCTTACCCCTTTTAGTTTTCTTCTTACATTTTATGTATTCCTTTGCATTTCCTCCAGATGTGGTACTTTTGATACTCACATAATTTTGATTGGTTACCCTAAGATTCTCTAGTTCAATACCCCTTGTAGGTGATTCTCCCCTTAGTTTTCTTCTCTAATATAGTTCCATATTCCTTTGCTTGTAAACTGTGGGCTTAAGTTCAATGTCTTCAATTTTCCAATTTATTTTAATAGTCATTATCCTCCTTGCCACATATATGATTGCCTTTGTGGTTGCTAGAAAAGATCTTCCAAAGATTATAGTGGAATTTACATTCCATCTATCCCATTCATTTAGTATAAAATCAGTGGGAACTATGAAATTCCCCAGACCCACTGCAACATTCTTAACTACACCAAGAGGGGTCATTGAATCTAAATTTGCAAATTCTAGAATTATCGAGGTGCTTTCCATCCCCCTAATTCCCGACTTCTCATAGATATAAAAGGGCATCACATTGACGAAAGCTCCTAAATCACACAAGAGATCTAAAAGAACTTCGCCCTTGATGACTCAAGGAATATTCATTCTCCCTGGGTCCACACACTTCCTAGCAATCATGCTTCCTTCTTCAATCTGTGTACTAGTTTTTCCTACTTTTCTTTCCTCAATTCTTCTTTCTAAGTTTGTTCCTAACCAATCATTTTCCAACCCATCAGAATTTATGACACTCAATGTCTCCCTTGGTTTCACTTCGGTGGAACTAGGAAAAGTTCCCTGTTGACGCGTGGACAGCGTTTGGTAAATTTGACCAATTGAACTGCAGTGTTCCTAAGGGATACCTCAATCCCTTGGATTGAGGCATTGTGTCAGCTTATAGTCATTTCGGTTCTTTTCATAAATTGGGTTATTTCAGCTTTAAAGGCATTAAAAGTTCCCTCAAGACCTATATCTTGGGGTTACTGATTATGATTAGAATTGTGCCATTACCTAGGTGGTGCTGTGTTATTGTTAAAGTTTTTGGTTGTATTATTATTGCTCCAAGAAAAATTTGGAAAGTTCCTCCATCCAGGGTTATACGTGTTTGAATAGGGGTTGTTTTGCCCATGATTTTGGTTTTGAGTTATTGTTTCTTAAGAAATTTACTTGTTCGGTTCCAGAAGTGCGAAGGGGTTGTTAAGATTACAATTGTCACTATAATATCTTTCCCTGCACAAATCACAGTAAAATTCTTGGGCATTATTAAGATTTATACTACCAATTTTTTGATTAAGAGCATTAATTTCATTTTGGAGAGCTAGAATTTGATTCACCTCATCCACATTATTAATTTCTTTCTTATTATAATTAAGCATTTCAGTAGGCCATTGGTAAGCATTATTTGCCATTTCCTCTAATAGGTTATATGCCTTCTTCTGGGTTTTGCTACTAAGTGACCCTCTAGCAGTTGCATCAATTAGGGTCCTTATGGTGCGTTCAGTCCATTATGGAATGTCTGAACTTGCATCTATTGTGGAAACCCATTATGAGGACAATGCCTAAGGGACTCCTTAAAATATTCCCAGCTATCATAAAGAGTCTCCCCCTCATACTGGCAAAAATTGGCTATTTCTATTCTCTTCCTAGCAGTCTTCGCCGGTGGGAAATATTTGGCTAAGAATTTCCTAACCAAATTGTCCTATGTGCGAATAAAGTTGCTTGGTAGAGAACTGATCCAGCTTTTTGCTCTATCTCTCAGTGAGAATGGGAATAGCCTAAGTCTAATTGCATCATCAGTAGCACCAGTATACCTAAATGTGTCACATATCTCCAAAAAGTTGGAGACGTGTGAGTTCAAATCCTCGGTGGCTATCCCTCCAAACTAACGATTTTGAACCATACTTTGGGTTGACGGCTTAATCCCAAAATTATTGGCCTCTATATTTGGTCTCACTATGGCATGTGGGATTCCCCTCACAGTTGGTAATGCATAATCTCAAAGAGCTCTACCCCATTGTTCTCCTACCAGATTTCCATCTAAATTGTCCATTTCTATTTGAGCACGATTTAAAGTCAATTGTTCTCTCCTAGCTCTTAAATATGTTCTTTCTATTTTAGGGTCAAAGAGAATATTTGAGTTATCTCTTCTACTCATGCAATTCAAATTTTTACTAGCAAGAGCACATAGTTCACATCAATCAGAAAAAAAAAAAAAAAAAAAGCTAGTTTAACAGGAACTAAGCTAAAAAAAAATAACAAGTGTAATTAACAAAGCACCAATTACTAACAAATTATTTTTAATACGAAACAATTCACTATTCCTCGACAACAACTCCAAATACTTAACAGACGAAAAATACATGTCTACGCTCACACGCAAGTGCACGTTGTCTTAAGTAATAAGAGATTGGAAGCCCCGAGATTTATCGTCTACTGAGAACGGAGTGTTTCGTTACTAAAGTATATTTATTTTTACTAATATTTGAACAATGATTTAGTCTGTGTTGTTGGTTGAATTTAGCAATCAGAGTTTTGTTGATTAGAAACTACAAGTTGAGAAAGTAGGGAGAGTTGAGTTTAACATGCAATTCATTAAAGGGTTTCGTGTACGTACTCTTCTTTGTCAATTTTAAATATCAAATTACTTAAATATTTTAATTATAATCAAGCAACAATTGTCTTCCATAGAGTTTCCCCTAATTTGAATTAAGATATGCTTAGTGCTCAGAGATGAACTCAAGAAAGTTCAATACTAGCACATAGACCCTCACGTGATTAATATTAGTTAAATTTGATACTTATGTCTAAGTTTTCAAATCTATTGTTTTAATTGTGCGATCAAGAAAGCTTGATTCCACCAAATAGCATCACCTACGTCGGCTCTAAGTTTAGCTAAGGAAGTGAGTTATTGGGCTAAGCTGGTTATGTCCATCACCCGTAAGCACTCAACACTTCAACTTCTTCCATTAACTAGAACGAGCTATGGAGCACATTTGGTGGCCCTTGGTTCTCACGCATCAACTTCTCAGCTTAGTTAGAGGAACAATGCTATAATGCTTAACAGCATGTCATTGGGCTCTCAGCAGTTGTGCACATGTTCCTAGCCTAAGCTAATGGTGAGTGGTGGAGCTCTAAGATCATTTAATTTTCCAACGCTCTGCTCATTATTTAAAACCATAAGGATTTGCATTGATCATCCTCGCACAATGAATATTGTCACAGACATCCGCGATGAGGATGCTCTATGTGCACATCCTTAATTCTAGAAGGATAAGCTAGCTTGATAGTTTTCCTACTTTAAAAACATTAACTTAAATAGATACATTCATGACACATCATTCATCCAAGCAATTCTTCACATTAATAATCAAAAAATGACTAAAGAAATTTACTCATTGACAAAATAGAGTACAAATACTTTTAATTCCCATAAGTCATCACATGCTTATGCCCAACCATCCCTAAGGAAGGTTTAGGCTTCCATTACAAAAGTACAAAAAAATAAATTTATGGCATTGAACCCTTCCTTGCATGGTTCTTTGCAAAAAGGAAATTAAGATAGAGATACAATACCGGATCTTCTCTCAATCACCGATCTCTTTCCCTATTCTGTTTCCTGAGCTCGATTCCTCTTTCCTTTGTTGATAGCCTATTCCTTCCTTAGGCAGGGCTCTCTTCTTCCTTCAGCTTTTGCACTTTCAAATATTTAGAACCTTGAATGTCAAAATGGGGAACCCTTTCTTAGCCTTTTCTCTCAGTTTTTATAGATCTTAAATAATGCCTTTAGCATTAGTGCAGCCAGCCTTTCATCTCCTCGAGAATTAAATGACTTTAATTCATATTCTTTTGTTCTCTTGTGAAGGAGGAGAATTAAATACGATTTGGTTTAATGGCTAATGTGGTAAGATAAAGAATTTGTGAGCTTTGGCCTTCCCTATACTGCTTTTAATGCTCTTACCTGGCAGAAATTTTGACGGACACTACGGTGTGCTGTTGCGCCCGTGTCTCTGTTTGAAGACCACTGCAGCGCGCTGTAGCATGCTAGCTTAAGTTTTGTAGCACTGCGGCGCTTGGTAACACCAAAGTCTCTGTCTTGAGACCACTATGGTGTGTGACAGTGGGTTGCTTTCGAATTTTTGCTAAGTGAATTTTCGCCTTGGCGCGCGATAGCACCAAGTTCTCTGTCTTGTGTCCACTACGACGCCCGATAGCATCGAGCTCTCTGTCTTTATTTTCATTAGCACACGATAGTGCCGAGCTCTCTGTCTTGTGCCCGCTTTGGCGCGCTGGAGTGTGCCGTAGCGGTTTTCTTCCAGAAATTTTTATTTAGGCCAGATTTTAATTTGCTCATCTTTTATCTTGAAAAGCAGCCAAAATACATCAAAGATTACATTTCTAACAGAAAAGTGTTTGTTTTTGTTATCTTATTTTGCTATAAATCTTAGATTTATCAATACCCCCAAGAGCTGTGTTAAAGTCTTGGGTGTACATGCAGGCATAGTGTGGTCTCACAATAAGTGAGCCTAGCATCCACACATTTTCGGGTTAACTTATTGTGCTCTTCCAACCCGTCCATTTGCCTTTGGAATTTTTTTAGTTCTGATTGCTGGCTTGATGAAGTCGAAGGTCCTTCCCCTGCTCTTTCTCTTCTTTTATTTATCCTTTCCACCTTTGAGTAATTAGTGTGAATATTTTTAAAAGTGAGATGTGCTCGAGGTGGAAGCAGGGGTTCATTATTACTGATCTTTACATCTTGCTCGAGACAAATTCTAGAGATTAGGGACCCGAAGGCAAGGGCTACACAATGCCCGGTCAAGGCTTTCCAATGCTATTCAAGAATTATTCCAGAAATATTAATTGCTCCTAAAGGTTGAATCCCATAAATTAGTACAACCCTTGTTCGAGTCACTTCACTCAAATACCTAGATAGCATTATTTTGCTAGAGATGAGAATATGTCATGCATTACTTGTTGCAGTGAGCAACATTACTCCCCGTGAGTGCTTCGGTGACATGGATGGGGTCAAAGTCAAAGTTCATATATTGAGTATACGCGCAGGTGCCTACAAACTCAAGTTCGTAAAATTTTGCAATTGAGCCGATCTCGAAATCGATAGCCCATTGCCAGACAAAATGCTCCTGCATCTGGGCATTTATGACATTTGTATACACCTCCGGAACTATGATTGGGTAAACCATTTCTGGGTGCCCAACAAGGTTCTCCCATCTCCTGTTTGTGACAGTGGATAGGTTGATCGGATATAGTTCTCTACATCCTCGTTTAGGAATCAGCTTCCTTTTTGAGGTAATTTGTTGAAGGCGTTGCTCAGCTTCTAAAAAGGAGAACCTCTTATCATCTAAGACTACCTTGGGGGAGGAAGCTATGTCATTTTTGCTCATGGTTGACTTCTTCTTGAAGGCCATTTTTGAAAATTTTCTTCTAGCACTAGGTTCTTGAGGGGAGGAAGGTTTGAAATGCAGTAAATTTTTTTTTCTTCTCCCATGGAATTTAAAGACAAGAACCCAAAACTAAATTTTTGATCCAAATGCATGTGTCCCCTCTCAATGGCTGGTCAAGATTTGTCCATAAATACCTTAATGTGTGATTTAACATCTCCACCATTAGGAAGACCAAATGACACATGCTTTAACTCTTTTTTGACCAATTTTCTTATTGGAAACATGATGCAACGGGTAATAATAGTCCCTATGAATTCTGTAAAAATTTGGCCCAGTTCACGAAAAGATTTACGGAAGGCGTGCCATGGCGCGCTGTAATTCAAAATGTGCAATCCTAGTCTGCTAAGCATTATACAAAATTCCAATAAGTTTCCTCGAATCAATCATTGAATCCAGATTTACAAATTCAAAGATCATGGGAGTGTCTTCCATTCCCCCTAACCCTAGTTATTCATAAATATAATATGACATAACTTTAACGAAAGCCCTTAGATCACACAAGGGATCTAAAATATCTTGACCATGAATCATGCAAGGGATAATAAGTTTCCTCGAATCATTCATTTTCACAGTAACAAGATTTTCCTTAAAATCATTTTGAGTTTCAACATTATCTTCTCATATCTTCCTTCTAAGAACATTTTTACTAGTTTCTGTGTCTTAAAATCCAATTTTTAAATTATTATGTGACAACATTTTTTTCTCTACAAATTCCACATCATCCAATGTGATGACGCTCACCGTTTCCTTGGGATTTATTTCAGTTGTGCTAGGGAGCGCTCCCTGTTGTCGGTTCGATAATTGTTGAGAATTTTGCTCCAATTGAGCTTCAATATTTCTATGGTGCTATGAAGCTATGGAACTTAGGAGCCCAACAAACAGCAACGCAGGCGCTCAGGCGCCCCCCAGGCAGCCAATAGACAGAAGGTCTAGCTCTCAAGCGCCCTTAAAGTAGCAACGCAGGTGCTCAGGCCCCCCAGGCGGCCAACAGACAGAAGGTCTAGCTCTCAAGTGCCCTTAAAGCAGCAACGCAGGCGCTCAGGCGCCCCCCAGGTGGCCAACAAACAGAAGGTCTAGTGCTCAAGTGCCCTTAAAGCAGCAATGCAGGCTCTCAGGCTATCCCATGCGCCCACATAAATATAAGCCTAAGTGTGACACATCCAAGGCTGTTTAGGACATTTTGATGGTGATTTGGGATTTCCTATATATTCTAACATGAGAGTTTTGGTTTATGTGTGTACCAAATATTATGTGAGAGCTTTGGAGGCTTGAACCCTAGAATGAAAGCAAGAAGAAATTTAGGAGAGAAGAAGAAAAGAAAAGCCTATGGCGGTGATTCTCTTTCTTCCTTGTAGAGATTGATAAGTTTTCGGTAACTCTGTAATTCTTCTTTACATAGTAGATTTTCTTGTGGTGGTGTGGCTCCGTGATTTTTCTCGTTTTTGAGTTTTTTATGTATATTCTTATGTTTGCCTGCTTGCATATTTGTGATTGCTTATGCTGTGATTGTTATTTAATTTTGTATTAACATTTCGTATTTATTTGGGTGATTCTCAACGGTCAAACTTCAATCCTTATAAATTTCTTCGGTGTAGAAGATCTTTCGGTGTTGTCCTAAGAGGGCGTGCTTGGGCGCATCCGAACACCCAAAGCCAATGAAAGAAGGGTTAGATCCTAAAACTCTTGGTTGAGCCTGTAAGGCTCAGCCTCCCTTGTGACTTGTCTTTTCCTTTCGTGAATTTTGCCCATTATGTGAAGTTTTCTTTTTAATCATTTAACAGCAGTCCAGTGCCCAACACAGTGCCCAACACGGTATCTGCATCCTCAATAGATTGAGGTGGGCTATTTGGTTCAACAAAAGCATCGAGGTACTTAGCATTGGCTGTAGGAACCTTTAGTTGGTTCGAGTAGGACGAAAGGTTGTTGTCCATGCTGCACTAGTATGAATTTTGGGCGTCTGAATCAAGATAACGCCTCTTGAGGAAGTGGGGTATTCCTTTGTCAATGCAAGCATCATTTCAGCGACCAACCTTGCTACAAGTATACCATATTACAATGATGCTTTTGTATGTGATTGACTGGTTGAACAATTCCTCGAGCTTTGAAATTTTATATTTGGTACAAGTTTGTTTTATAAGTTCACATTAGACATTTACAGATACGTGGGGTTCAAAGTCAACCGATCAATGTAGAGAGGCTTCACCCCACACATAAGAAACAATCCTGGGAATCTGATCCAAAGCAGGGTGTTGCTATAGGCCTAGGATGAAACCCGGAATCCGAGCTCTCAAGTCCCAGCATTTGCCCTCAATGAACCACTGACTGCCTGTCATAATCTTGTTCTTTCAAAGTCTCATCATTAAACTGAACCATCGTAGCTTAATCTGGTTGGAGAGAAAGTGAAAAGTGATCCGTCATCCAAACCGCAGACAAGTTCTCCAGCACTTAAATATCCTTAAGATCAGTCACCACTTGATATTGACGATATTCAAAGCATTGTTTATCCTGTTGTTTAAACCCTGTAAACTGTTTGAGCCAATTTGTTGAGTTCCCGGACTGCGTTCAATAGCTATCTTCTATAACTTGTTTTCATGGGTGTCATAAAGTGATTATTCACTTAAAACATTATGCTAATTTTAATGAACTTTGTTTATTGGAGCAGGCATTGCTGGCACACCTGTGGTTAGCAGCCACCCGTGCTAGAGGGTTGGAGTCACATGTGGAGACAGTTTATATGGTCATAGTGGGCCACCGCAAGCGGGTCACGCCGCCGCTTCCAGATACATATATGGGCAATGCAGCGCTGGGAGTTGAAGCATTTGCCCGAGCAGGTGAGCTGGAGGACAGAGGCTTGGGGTGGGCTGCCTGGCAGCTCAACAGAGCCGTGGACTCTCAGAGCGAGGAGAGCACATTGAAATGGTTCAAGGATTGGGCGAAGAAGCCCGTTATGACGAGACTAACAGAACAGAGCATGTCCGCGGCTCTTGGGACCGGGAGCTCGCCGAGATTTGATGTGTTTGGGAACGACTTTGGGTGGGGATCGCCGGTGGCCGTTAGGAGTGGTGGTGCGAATAAGTTCGACGGGAAGGTGACGGTGTATCCAGGCAAGGACGGGGGAGGGAGTGTGGCATTGGAAGTTTGCTTGTCCGCCAAAGCACTCAATGTTTTGATTGAGGACAAGGCGTTTATGGAGGCAGTGGGATCTTTGGGAGAATGACTAGTTAGCTTTTCTTAAATTAAATAGGTTTTAAATTACTAAGAACCGGTCAGGATTCAGTTTTTAAAACCGATTAACATAAAACTGGCAAGTTTTAACAGACAAAAGCTAAACCGGTCTAGTTTATTTCAAATTTTATATATTATTTTAATATAAATTTTAAAAATAAAATTTGTATTATTTTAATATAAATAAATAAATAATAATAAATAATCTTCAAATTTTAATGAATTAATTTTTTTAAAAACTATATCAATAAATTTAAATAGTATTTCTCTTATTTATATACAGAAGTTCATATTTATATTATCCATTTTTTGACATGAAATTTAATAATATGCATAATTTTTGCTAAAAATAATATATATGTATATATTTAAAAAAAATTTTATGAGACTACCTTTGGATACCATGAATGTGCTCCGATGTGTCATAGGCTCCACGTCGGTCTCATCGGAAGATCTGAATCAGTCTTTTTTTTTCAATTTTTTGTTCTTTTTATGAGTTCTGTCAGCAAAAAATTCTCTAAATGATAACCGCACATGAAAGCTTTACTCTCCAAAAGTCATGTAGGGTCACCTTCAACGAATTGGCGTTTCATCAACATGTTGGCGCTGATCTTTTTCACTACAACATCAACTTATATATCATGAACAAATTGATATCTAACACCAATATGCATTGCCCTCTCACAAAATATATGATTTTTAATCATACATGTTGCACTCTATCAATTAAGAAAAGAATCTTCTTAAATTTCTTATTGTGCTCTTCAAATAAGCTTCTAAGCCAAATAACTTCATTTACTATAAAAAAAATCATGTACTCTATCTTAGTTGTTGTCAAAGCAACTAAATTTTGTAGTGTAGATCTCTAACTGATTGCACAATTGCACAATTGAATACAAACTCAATCTTCTCCTCTAAGGAACTCTAATATAATCTGAATCAAAAGTCAAACATGCATTTGAAATTCCACATAAAGATCTCAAAATCCATTTAATTAGACAGCTAGTACTATTTTCTTAAATTGACCATGAATGTAAGTTTATGGGGAATCTTGTTCATGAAAAATGCGAAAGAATTAATAAAATTAAATATTCATCCCAAAAGAAAAATAGGACTACAAAACTACATAGAACAATATTATAGTCCATGCACAATACAAAATATCCCAATAAGAAATTACAATATCATAATATCTTTAATTATAATATTAAATTACATAATTTAAAATAGTTATACCAGCCTGAAGAACATTACAGCGCAAGGCCAACAATCCTAGATAGTGAGCCAAGTTGGGTCACCTTTAAAAAATAAGTGAAAACCTCAATCAAATGAGCACATGAAAATATAATATAGTCCTATTTTATTCTTATGCTAGTTTTTGTTTCAAGGTAAATTAGTATAAGGGGTTTAATAGTGAATATTATATTTCAAGAAAATTATTCCTTCACAACAAAAAATCATAAACTCTTTGATTATAAAAGCTAATGCTTACCTACAATATAATGATAGACTGAATGACACAAAATAACATTCCAACTCTATTAGTAATGACAAGCAATTGTCTAATAAATTACCCTACAACCTCCTGTGCAAGTAGTACAAATCAAATTCAAAATTCAAAATCCTATTAGTTCACTTCTCAGCTTTACTTCATAGTAGACGGACCATAAAACACCCTACCGCCATATCTAGGAATAATCATAATGGTAATATAGAGATGGCCTTTTTCACCCATAGTTTCCTTGGGAATCCATACACTATGTCATCAATGTAATGGAAGGTTTACCTCAGGCCAACATCCCTTCCAAAGATCAGTTGATGCAGAGCATCGATGTAATTATCATCAATGTGCCAAGCCATAAATTACTTTTAATGGTTGTATGATGATATATTGTACTTTCTAATTTTATCTCTTGAGACTTATGGGCTAATTCATGGGTTTCATATGGATGGGTCTTTATCTTATCTCATATATAATTTTATTTGTCATTTGAGCTATTATCTTTTATGCCACCAAGAGTATTTTAGGTATTTAGCTTGTAATGGTGGCAAGATTAAGGGTTTTATGATCTATTATGGGAAATCACACTTTAGTCATTAAAGAAATGGTTTGTTGCGGGTTTTTTTTTGCTTTTTGTGGGAGAATACCCTTTTGTCCATGAGATGGAAAATTTTTGGTTTTGATCATTTGACATGTATTTTATAGCTATAATTGGCCACTTACGTTTTATGGTATTGAAAATTGAATGAAAATTTTATTTTTTCACTTATTGATGTTTATTCGTGCTTTCACTCTTGAGAGAAGAAATTCAAGAATGTGATTAGTACAACACTTACAAATGAACTTCTAAGAAAGGAGATGATCATATGACAAAGGACTTCTTGTAGAAGTTGACTTCAATTTATCATCGTTTTGTCATCGATTGCCTTAACTTTGACACGGGTTAGATCAACTAGAATTTCTTATCTCTTTATTTTTTTTTATGATAATGAATATTTTGTGTTAACATAGCTGTGGCACAAATCTTCTTATCTCATCGACTTCTTAATTATGCATTTGTGAGCAAAATTTGCTTTATTTTATCATTCTTAGTTTTAAGTAATCTATTCTTTTCTTGGCGTAATCTACTCTTACATTTAACACACATTCATCTTCTTGTCATACATCATCACCTTATCCTCTTTATCACTCAAGTGCCAATGACACATTTGTACAGATAAAAAAAGAAATCCTTAGTTGATATAGAGCAACACTATTTGAATCAAAACATATATTATTCCTTAATTTATTTCACATTTTTTTACTTGCAATATAAGAGATTTAACAATGCTAATTAATCAACTAAAATAATGATACTTTCATTTAATGAGATAAAAAATGAAATAATCAAAATTAAATAAAAGCCACTTGGATAACATATACACAACAAATTGGAAGTAATATAAGATACACTATCTGCCATGTTTGTGGAGATGTGAGTGCAACCTATAGTAGTGCGACTTAGGAAATATGACTAAAGCTTGAAGGGCACCAATGCAACCAAGAACTAGAGTGGTTAAGTCTTAAATGCAGCAGAATGGCTTAAACTAGGGCATGGGTTAGTTATAGAGGTTGAAGCGAGTTCAGGTCTCCACAAAATAATTTGGTGCGAGAATGACGTAATTCATATAAAGTGAGCCTAAAGGAAGATGAAGAAATTGAACTAAACATTGGATCCGGTGTTTGGGCTCACCCAAATGCCAATATATTTTCTTGCAACCAAAGCTTGGGCTCCTGGGCCCAAACACTGAGAAATTTGTCCTTGCTCTCAATTGGACCAAGGCTTGGGCTCTTGGGTGTGCCCAAGTGATGATGTGATCTATTTAGAGTTAGCAAAACCTAAAGTTTGGTTGCTTAAATGTTCCAAGTGCTATAGGAATTAGATCAAATGAAGCATATCAAACCTTAGCTCTTGGGCACCCCCAAGCATTAGCTCCTTTTCGAACAATGAATCCATAGATGATAATACATATGCTTATGCTTAGGTGCACCAAGGTCTCTTCAAACTGATCCATTAGAAGGCTAAGATAATAGTTTAGTCACCTAGATGTGCCTTAGCACCTTGTGTGTTTTTTCTGTCTGCCAAAGGCTAGCACTTGGGCGCATCCAGGCACCAAGTGGCAAATGCAGAACCCTAGAACTAATTTAACATTCAAATAGCAGAAATTGGACACTTGGCATGTCTAAGGGATGCATACCTAACATTTGGCAATCATCAAAGACTCTTTGGGTTAGATGGAAGGCTTATATGCTCTTTGGAGGTTGCAAATACATACTATGTTATGGTTTGATTGTAATAACCCTAGTATTGTTATCCATTAATTAGCAATATAATCAACTTAATTTCTTTTCTTGTACTCTTATAATAATGTTAAGAGCCTACACCTCTAGTTTCATATGATTTAGAAATTATTTGGCAATTTCTAGCATTTCTTGATTTTTCGATAATTCTAAGAGTATCTATTTTATTTAGACCTCAAAATTGAAAATGAAGTTTGCCATTGGACTCATCACCCAAAATTAGCTAGGAGTAATAATTTGGAAGTGTTTGGAAATTGTCAAATTTTATTGATTATTTTAATATTATTTAAATACTCAGAAAATTAAGATAATTAAAATGACCTCTAATCAAACATGTGATTTCATATTGAGTTCCTCACCCCTGATTTAGATAAGGGTGAATTTTTGGAATTTTCCGGAGTCCATTTTATTATTTAATATTGAGTAATAAATTAAGTATAATTAAAAAACTAAATAAAGTAAATAAATTAAATAATATAAATATTAAGTATAGATTTTCAAACGGCTAAAATTCTAAATAACGTAGATCCCGTGCACGAGTCGAATGCATGGGACAGCCACGCGACAACATTCAGACCGTTGAGTGCTTTCTAAGGCTAATTGAACGACTAATTTCATTCTGATCCATATAAGACTAATTTGGCCGTTCGATCGAAAGATCGAACGAACGCCCCAGATCAGAGTCCTGTATGCCTCTGTAGCTATTCACATGGCTGCGTGCAGAGATGCAAAGGAGTGAACATACGATGCCCAGGTTCCTCCAGCTGGCCTCTGCATCCGCAATAAGCATTCAACCTTCTTCTATTCCTCATTACACTTGCCTAAAGATGATAGCGAGAGCTTAAGGCGGCGAGCGAAAAATTCATGCGATTTGCTTGAATCCCAGCTGACAATACGATTGATCAGGTATTTCCCTTTCTTATTCCTCCCTTCCATTTAGCAATTTTCTTACTCTATTGTATATCTTGCAAGTATTGGTAGGGTCAATTAAGCTTAATTGAGTTCAGATCGACCCCTCATCATTTTAGGGCTTAATTTTTTTTAAAAGAGAACCCTAACCAGTGACGAGCCAACTAGGGCATCATTTCTTTTGCTGGCCCATTGGCATTAGACCTTGATTCTTGTTTCGACGGAACAGTCTCGTCGAGAGCTACCTTTTGGTGTATGGGTCACACTGTGGGGTTCACGTGTTCGCCTGGAAAAACCATCCCTAGCCACGCCTTTTACGGGCTATGTCGGAGACAAAATGGTTGAACCATGACTCCTTACGATTCATGCGCTCAGGCTAAACCAAGGCCGATTCGTTGGTTGAACCGCGCCGTCATCTCGATTTTTGTCACACGTCTAGAAGGTGACACACGTCACCTCGATTTGGGATCAACATGTAAATATCAGCGCCGATCCATTAATCTGCGCTGACTGCCGTCTTGCTCCGTGTTTAGTGCCTTCTAAATTTATGTGCTTACTGTCATTTTTTGATATAATAAATTCTATTATTTAATCATTATGCAATTAATTAATTATTAATGCTTCAAATTTGATTTAATCATAACTTTAAAAATACTTAACCAAAATGTACAATATTATATACTATTTTGATCACAAAAATGTATAGATTAAAAATATAACATTTAATTTTCTATTTGGATGATTATTTTATTTAATTATTAATTTAGATTAATTAATTAATTTAGATTAATTAATTAATTTCAAATTAATTCTAATTTTGCATGTGAGATAACTTGAATATTTGGTGTCCAAATTTAATGATTAAATAATTCATTTCACTCATAAAAATGTGTAGGCTAATAATATGAAATTAAATTTAGAATTTGAACCCTAATTTTCTTAATGACTTTTTTATCGTAATTGGGAGTCCCGAAAATGCTAAATTATCAATATTGTCTGATTTTGACCTACTTAGTGTCATTTTACTCCTTATACTATAAGGATCTCATATGAATACATATTATTTTATTTGAACAACAATTGGTGATTCTAGGTTTTTTGGCTCTTAAATTAGTGTAATTTTGATAATTTTATATTTTCATTAATTGCATGTTTTAGGTAATTAAACCATAGGACATCAATTATGTCACATTTATTTACTTCCCATGTTATTTCAATTTCATGTTTAGAACTTAATTTTCATATATTAGATGCTTGTAAAGTTTGTAAGATGAATAGTGTAATTGCAACCTTAGGAGAGATGCTTTAGGAATGATTTTTATAATGTGATTTGCTTGTGATCTTAGAAGTTGTACAATACCCAATTAAGGGTAGTTAACCTTAATGCTTATGTAATTGTAGGTTGTGAATCAAGTAGGACTAGTCCTAAGTAACTAAATTAGATTCTAGCTCACTTCACCCATAGTGCTTAAATTCTCATTTAAGTTTTTTAAGAAATTGAATTAGGAGTCCTTAGTTCATTAGTATAATTTAGGAATCCTATTGATTTCATTAACCTTCAATCTATAGAAAACATAGAGCTTGTAGCTTACAATCAATTTCTCTCCTATATATTTAGACCTTTTCCATTAATTTAACCTAACTAGATTAATAATTGATTTGAATAGATCCTTCTAATTACAACCTAGTTAGATGAGTTTAGTATGTAGAGCCTTAACTTCTGCCTTCTTCAAATAGGGTAATTCTATAATCTCACCTTTTTCTGACTAGCTTCTTAAGCTTTGATTTTATTAAACTACATCAATCAAATGGTTTAGAATAAGGATAGAACTAGTTTCATTTTGTATTAGTGTACTTTAAATTATTTTACCATTCCATATATTAAAATAAATTACTATTTTCCAAATCCCCAACTACTTATATTACTTATAATTAACTTGAGATCAATATCTCTAAGTTATTTGGGAGCCTAATTAGCTCCAATCATTAAGTAAATCATTAAAATTAGATAATTTTAGATTTCACATAGTTTATAATTATTAAATTTCCTTGAATACTTGCTTTGCATTGAGCCTATTCCCTTGAAACATACATATAAGATATTTGCATAACAAAACTTTCACATTAAAACTTTTAGGGTTTAATAATGCTGGATAGCCAAGAGCAGACTAAATAGGAGAAATAAAGAGACCTCATATTCTCAGAGGATGAATATAAGTGTTTGTTATTTTTGAAACTCCGCTTTCCTTTACCTGTTAGGCAGACATGCTTAATTTCCTTGCTTCATTCTGTAATTCTATGCATAATGAATATTTTCATAAAATAACTTTAATAAATAAAATATGAGGTCTTTTACAATCTTGTTGATTGGAGATCTCATCATAGCTTTTAAACTATGCTACTTTTCATAGTCTTAGGCAATGAGCATCTTATATTGATAGTTAAAGATTTTCTTTTATTTACTATGCTTTACACTTTCCATTTTTTGTACTGTACTTTACTTACTTACAGTTTATATAAAATACAGTGTATGTTACTTTAAGTTCATTTAAATGCTTCACTGCTTCCTTTTCTTTACTTAGTATATTTTTATTAAATATGTACATGTTTTACTTTATTTACTTTCATATGCACTTTAGAAATTTCTAGCCTTATTTAGGATATTTTTCTCTTACTTTTTAGTTGCAGGATAGAATGTGTCTACTTATTAGTATTCTTACTCATTTATTTTTATTTGTTCTTACTTACAATTTGTTAAGGACGACCATGAAATGAATAGAAGATAAGGGTTCAAGGGCCCTAACCATAAGGATACTGGCAAGCCAATAGACGCCTACCCAGATCTTCCAAGAATGACTCTTGGGTTTGGCAGACACTAAGCTTGACACGGCATGAAAGCAACCTCCCACACAGGCGCAAGTACGTCAGATTTGACAGAATCATAGATTTCTATCTTGCCATATTTCCCTTCCCTATCTGTCTGCTTTTAAATGCTCCGCTACTTATACTTAAGTTGTAAATTAGCATGTGATATCCTAAATAAACTTATAAAATATTTAGCCAATCTTAAATTGTGCTTAGACTGTTTAGTCTAGCTATACTTTTCTTTTTATTGGCTTTGCCCTTTAAATGCAAAAAATATGATAAATCAAGTGCAATTTGACTCAAGTGGAGCTGGACCAAGTTCTTGAAGTTATTATATTTGCTTCCGCCTAAGAGTTTATTTAGTTAGCTTTATTTTAAGTGAGAGAGAGTTCTTGCTTACTTGTTCTTTAATTTAATGGTATGTAATAATTTAAACCATTTGCTTTTGCCTTTATTTATTCTGTAATGAACTTAGTATCTCATACTTAAATGCTTAGTTTGAATAAATGGATGAATAAAGTTGCATATAAACTTCATACTTGTAAGCTCATATTGTTATATGTGATTGCTTACTCTTACTCCACTTGCAAATATTATTTTCATATATGTAATTGCAATCACTTTAAGCTTCTATTGATACTTATGATTGCAACTATCATTTGCTTCATATAATTTGAAAGTATTTCTATTCACATATTTCATTTATTTTACTTATAATTGCAACTACACTATTAGTTACATGTAATTGTAATTACTTCCATTCATACATTTTCTTTTACTACTTTCCTTATCTTAACTTAAGACCCTCATCAAGATTCTTGGCGAAACTTAGCATCTAGCATTTGGTTAGTTTTCTTCTAGTTAGATATTAGATGCTAAGGTAATGCTCCAATGTGAGATTTAGTTCCTATCGGATATCGAGGTCGTTACATTGATAAAAATCACTTTTATAATAATTTTGTAAGTTAATTTATGTGTATTTAGATTCGATTATAGTCTATTTTAAGATATTTTTATTTGTTTTTATATTCTTGCAACATTGGAAAAAATAACAACAATTGTATTTCCTAATATACAACGCTATGGCATGCCCTGGCACGCGTTTGCGAAGGCCAGGTACCACAACGCACCCTAGGGCACATTTGCGTATACTTGCAAAGGCTAGGCACCATGACACCCTTTGTCATGCATTTGTGAAGGCCTGGTGCCATAGTGCACCACATCATAGCTTTAGAAAAAAATGAAACTTAAATCATTCAATGCAGACCAAACAATGGGCACCTAGACATGCCCTGGGGTCCACTATTCAAAAAGCACAATAATCCAGAATGTTTAAAATATGGAAATATTCAAATGACCAAGTTAATTAATCCTTTAGTTTCCAAGACTAATTAAAAGCAAAAATTTTCAAAGGGCCTAATTAATTAATCCTTTCAGCTCTTAAGATTGATTAAAGAGGAAAACAATTAAAGAATTTGAGGGGTAATTAACTGATTCAGCCCCTGAGACATAAAATTAAAAAAAAGATGATATTTAAATGAAGAGAAAAAAAAAAGAATGATCCTTGAGAGTTTATGTAGCGCCCCGCCCCATTGCTGTGCGCAAAACAAACTAAATTTGGTGGCGGAGCGGCAGGGCACTCAGGAAGGAATAACCCATCTCCTAGAATAGGCCAACTAGAGAAACTAGCCACACTAAAGGCTGCTGACTCAACCCAAGAGGAGGGTTGAGAGTCAATACTTAAGATATGAGTAAGATACTTATCCTAAGTATTAGACTAATACATACGTTGGATTATAAAGGCAAATAAGGAATCCAATATATATTAATAAATATCAGCATTTCCAGTATGCTGATCACATCACAATACTAAATATAATAATAAAATAATAGAGTACAAAAGCTAAAGAAAAATATCTAGAATACATTCATCATAGAATAGTAGTAAGCATTCATCTCAAAAAAGAAAAGCAACAATACATCCAAAGTTATTACAAACTATTTATTGAATAATACAAAAGTAAAGTCTAGCTAATGAACTAAAATAAAAGCAAGAAGGTGACAAAGTTGAAGGAGGGTCCACTAAGGATCCACGAACTGTTCCTGGATCCCCTGCGAGTCCTCTTATCCTGGCTCTATAAACTATTTAGTATCTAGCAAATTGCCAGTTCTCAAAAGTACCCAATGTTAGACAACTAGTCTAACACATCGCAACTAACTAAGCAGTTCTAAAATATTTGCAAAATAACAGTAAAGTAAATACAACTATAGAAAAGCCATAAAGGTACTGAATAATTGAAACTATATAAACTAAATGAAGTAAAATTGTACTGTAAACTGAATGCAGAAAGTAAATAAAAACATCAAGTAATCTGAAACTCATGTAAAAACATCCAACACCGTGCCATATGTCACTGAAATGATACGTCAAAATATGCCACAATACGATATGCCACTGATATGCAATAGAACTATCCTGAATGACTATGAGTCATACAGTCCAATGTATAAATACATCTAGTTCGGAATATAGTTTACTATGATACCAATGCACCCTGAAATTTCACAGTCAATGTATACAACATCCTATAACCCATAAATTATCATTGATACTCATACATCATCATAGAACTCAATCATCACACTCATGCTCATTCTTATGCTCATGCTTCTATACTACATGAGTTAAATTCAAAAATCCATAAATGCTTTGAAATTTGATAATGCATTCTAGGCCTCCATTGTGTAGAATCTTGCTATAAGGATTTTGACTCCTAGATTCTAATTTTGATGAATGGTGGAAGTTCAGTTTTTACTTAAAAATTATTAGATGAAAAGATGGTATACACATATTTAGCATATTTCCAAAAAGGGAAATTTTTTTAACACTTAGTTTGATTAAGCCACACTTAACAGAGTAATCTTCGATAGGAGGCATCACCCGATGGCGATTTGTATCTCAAGCTAAGCTACTAAAATACCCAACTCATAATCACACTTAGTGTTATAAAGAAGGTGATTGGAATCACATAGTTTGCTTGAAGCACACCTATGGAAGCGATCTTCGATAGGAGGCATCACCTAATGGTGATTTTTATTCAAACAAGCTAATGATTTAAGTCCCTAATTATAACACTCTTTGGTTTGAATGATTTAGTTTAAGTGGGACTATGTCCGACTAAACACGTAGGCTCGAACACAGACAAAATCTTATACTGATGAATCAACCAATCCTGAATGTTACTAAAATAATTCAGCACTATGGGCATACCCTACTATACCTAACCAATAATCTAGGTTCAGTGATTTTATTTATTCAACAAAGATTAATCAAGGCTATCCATCCTTACTCTAATTAGGTGATGTAATAACCCAAGTTGTTACCCTTGTTAATTAAGACTAATCTCCATTCTAATCTTGACCATAAGCATTTATCAAGCTATTAGGAGTCATCCACTAAGACCTAGTCTAAATCAGGAGTCAAATAGATCAATTCCTGATTTTTAGGAAATACAAAAACCCTAGAAATTGACCTATCTAAATTGACTTCAGATTAAAAATCAAGCTTCGCCATTGCGCTCATTACCCCCAAATTAGCTAGGGGTGATGTTTTGGGGGCAATCGGAAGTCATCGAAATTTCATCGAATATTTTAATAATATTTAAATACCCCGAAAAATAGAATAATTAAATAATCGTCGGAATCGAAATCCGGCTTTTGCCGTTACGATTGTCACCCTAAATTTAGCTTGGGGTAAAGTTTTGGGAATTTTCAGAGCGCGTTTCTAAAATCAAAATTTTTAATTAATTAAAGGAATAAATAGTTATTTATTCCTAATTGCATTTTTTCGCTTTTCTTATTTCTCTCTCCTCATTGGCTATTCCATTCGGCCGGCCCTTACCTTCACTTTCAGCTGACCCATCTCTTTCTCCCTCATTAATTGAGAGCTTTGATGGCTATGGCCATCCCTCTTCCTTCCCCCTTCCTTAATGGCAATATTTGATGGCTATTGCCATCCCTCTTCCTTCCCTCCCTCCTAGCTCAAGAAGGCTTTCCCCCTTCCTTCTCCTCCTATAAATGGAAGCTCAGCTCTTCCTCTCCATGTTAAGCTGTCAAGATAAAGCTCCCAAGCTTCCACCCTTCCCCCCATTGTTGAGCTTTGTGCTAAAGAAGAAGAAGAAGAAGTTCCTCCTCTAAGCTTTCCAAAGTTCCTTTTCCTCTTCTAAGAGTTAAGGTACCCATTTGTTCTTCTTCCTTTGTTATTTTATTCCTATATTATACTTATTCTCATATTTAGACATCCATAATTAAGTATGGAAGCCAATATAGTTCTTCAAAGTAATATACCTCATGCTCTATTTTTTGTCCATTCTGCACACCCTGCTTTTATCACCATTGTTCATATAGCTAGGATGATCCATCCGTTCATGCCATATTGGAAAAACCTTTCCATTGATATATGGCACCACTCATGGAATGCATTGGATTGAGAGTATTTGAGCTCGAAATGTGACCCTTCACAGTTTTCGCACAGGTGAAATCACCATTAGGCGCTACAGCGCGCCGTAGCATCCAGAAAATTCATTTGACCATATCTTAGTCATTTAGACTCCAAATCCAAAAATTTAAAGTGCTAGATAGCTTAGAATTTTAGTGCCAACAATAATATAAAATAATATTAAGGTTGTGAACCCTAAAAAAATTAGAAAATGACCAAAGTACCCCTAACCTTAACTAGGTCATAACTTTACCAATTGAAGTCCAATTTGGGTCTACTCCTAGTTAAAGTACTTAGTGTGATATAGGAAAGCTATAGCTACTAAGTTTACTGAATTTGGATATCAAATAAAAAGTTAGCTTTTTGACCCCCTTTAGCTTAGAAAATTACCAGATGGAAATTGAAATAGTTATAACTAATTCATTAGACCTCAGAATTTAGTGTTCTTAGACTCTATAGAATCCTTGAATAGCAACCAATAGTAAATTGCATAAAAATTTAGATTTTATTAGGTGTAATTTACTGAAATGCTCTTTAGATCAAAAACCTTGGTTTGGACCCATATGACTCATTTCTTATCCAAATGTGGTGCACTTATTGTTTATCTTTATGTTAGATAGTAAAGAAACAATTGACAATAAAAAATCCCAATTAGGAGCCCTTAATCAAAAAGTAGCTTTTTGGACCCTTAAATAGGGGCAAAATAGTCATTTTGCCCAAAATTTAGGTTAAATATCCTTAACCCTTAAAATACCCTTTGAAATTATTAAAATTAATAATATAACAGATTGAGGATCAATTTAAGTCATAAATCCCTCAATTGGGATAATTTGTAAAACATCTCAATTTTTAGTTTGAAAATCCTTAAGGTTAATATGCCTTACTTAGCAGAAATTTATCTCTAACCTCATAATTAAATAAAATCAGCAAGTGTGAAGGAATTCAATCAATTCTTAGAAATTTTCCAAGTCTTATCATTAGGAATCCTCACTTCACCTTAGGATCCATTCCTTAAGAATAGGATTAAATATTAGGTTAGATTTTATTTATTAAATAATAGGGTTATTCAATGAATGAATCCTTGGTTTTATTAGTTTCTAGATTTTACAACTTATTTAGATTATTTTGTCTTTCAACATTAGATTTAGGATATGAGATTCATCCTGTTAAATTTAATTTGCTTAATAGGATTTCCCTCAATCATTAGTTCACATTTAGATTTAACCTAGATCTTATGTCTTACTCTTGGGCTTATGTGATTAAGCCCAATCTCGTGGTGTTTAATCCATAATCTCTAGCTTGGTAGATTTTGGATAAGCTTTTAATTTAGAACGTCTAAACTCATAAACTAGGTCGTGATGATTTCTTATAGTCGAGATTGATTTAATCATATTAGGACCTAGCTAGTCCTAATATTTTGTAACCTATAAGAATGAATTTCTAAGTTACACTTGATAGTAGGAATTGGAGATCCTGAAATTATGTAACTTGGAATAGTTAGAATGTTTAAATTAGATAATAAATGATATCACCATGTTTAGTAGAGTCCATTGCTTACTACTTAATTTTGGGCTACATATTCCTTGAACTTTGTGCTTATTTTTCTTTAAACATGTCATATAAGAAAAATATTATTGCATGAAAAATAAAAACTTAGAATATTAAGAAAATGTTTGCATTTGGGTTCAGTACATGGTGGATTATGGTGCACATTACTCTAATAGATAGGGGTAAGGAGGGATCAGGATGCTTAACATCACTCATTGAGGAGAGTGTGTTAAGCCTAGTTCTCATTAAGTCTTGCAGACGTGCTTGACTCCTCAGCTATTTATAAAATTATCCATAGAAACAAAATTAAAATAAATAAGAGATATTTGCATAATATTATCTACCTCTTCAGTCATATTTTTATTATATTGTTATATTATGTCCTCCCTAGTCCATAAAGGCTACGAGAATATATTGGACCAGATTGGCCAAGTCTTTCTGATATGGCAGTTTGTACATTCTTACAATTTTTTTTCAGCTTACTGTTTATTATGTTATTGATGCATTTTATTTTAGTGAGCTGTATTCTTCCTATGTTACCTGCTTACTTGAGTAGATGCATTTATATATGATGCTAAATTATACTGCTTATTATATGTACCACTTCCAGATTAATATTTTAAATTAGCATATGTCATATGATCATCATCATATTTAGGTTTAGATTTTTTTTCAGTATTTTTACTTACTGTATTACATATGTATGCCCTACCTTGTTTAGTGTACTTGAGGTGTGCTTTTACCTCAGTTCTGGCTTATTTATAAATATTATATTTATAACTTATCCTCATCCCATGGTATGCTTACTTGCTCCCATGCTAGATAGATATTTTATTTGGTTTAGAGTAAAATTATGATATTAACGAATGCTTAATAAATTACTTGCCTAAAATGTAATTAGACAATTTATTTAATAAGATTTTTCTCTTATTGGCTGGGGCCCTGATATTGTGAAACTGACAATATCACATTTTGTTCAGTTTGAGGAGCTAGTGCCTGAGGAGGAGCCTTATTTAGAGGAGGTGCAGTAGCCTGGTGCAGAAGACCTCTAATTGCCTTTTTTTTCATTATGAGGACAATTGGTATTATTATTTTAAGTCTTTTAAACTTTAATTAAATGATGTAATAATACAGATACTCGTGACTATGTTTACTTTCAGCACATTATTATTTTCTGAGCTATTTCATTTTATTTCATGGTTGATGTATGGTGAATGAAAGTAATCCTTTCTTCTTTTTGTTTCCGCACTCTATATAAATATATAGATTTAGTGATTGATTTTCATAAATATTCTTTGCACATCCTTCCCCTATAATTGGATTGTAGAACTTACCTAATCTAACGATAAGTGAGGGATTTGCTAGAGTGACACTCCACTCCTTAGCCTGATGATTGCGGACCTAGGGCGCGGGTCGCCCAATTGGTATCAGAGAATTCCATGAGATGTCATATTGGAAACTGAATTCCACTCTACCTAATGGATGATTCTTATGCCAATCAATCATTAACTAAATACCAGAGTTACATCCAAAGCATCATAATCATGAGCTCAGAATAATAAGAGTATAGAATGGAAAATGCATTTATAAGTAGTAAAACTTAAGTAGGAACAAACTTAAGTATAATATGTAGCTAACTAATTCAAACTAAGCCTTCATGAGATTTACAAGATCAAGAACTTGAGATGTTAGGACTTAACTTCCGTATTAAGATGTATAAATCCTATAGGATTACAAACCAACAAGTAGGCCTTAAATCACTCTTAAGCAGTTACCTTTCACTTTCTAAATTTTGTCTCCCTATAGATAATAATAGCACAACTACCTTTAATAATCACTAAATCTAATGATATTTTCCTTAGGAGTCTAAAATATATATTGTCCCCAAGGTAAGTGGGAGTGCATCTTGGACATTCATCTTCCACTCCCCTTGCTTTCCATAGTTTCTCTAAAGATATTAACACTCTCGGTAAGGTTGCTAAGAGCCTTAGTAGATAGTGATCTAAAGTAAAAGAGATAGCATGCTATAATCTTCTACTTTCTGGATTTCTGAAGATGCATTATCTTTAATTTAGATTCTAGCAAATCAAAGTCATGAATCCCAGACCAAGCCCCTCTCCTGCTCCCTCCAGCACTTCATCCAGTGAGGTAAGTGCCTTGTTGGAAGTGGTCAAAATAATGGTGGAATCCCACCAAAAACAAGCAAAATCTAGCCAGAGGGAGGCTAAGAAGGTCGCAGATGCTCAGGCTAAGCAGGCCACAAGAATGGAACGGTTGTTAGTAGCTCAGATAAGCTAGAACCGCACCGCAACAGAAGTTGCCCAAACATTACAGTACTTTCATCAGCATCACATACAGTCTATAGAATGATTGATGCACAGCTTCCTCTACTTGAGACTCCCCACCTTCAATGAGAGTCTCTCTGCAGTTGACACCACCACCTGGATAAAAATGGTGGAGAAGAACCTAACAAGCATCAAGTGCCCTGACTTAAAGGTGGTCCATCTTACTACCCACCTCCTACAAGATGAGGCTAAATACTGGTGGGACACCACCAGTAGCACAAAGTTTGCTGAGGTACCACTAGAGGGCATTACATGGGATGAATTCATTGAGGCCTTCCAAGCTCGATTCATCCCTCTATTTGCCAAACACCGCTTGGGAGACATGTTCATGAAATTACAACAGGGTGATCGATCTGTATCTGCATACAAAGCAGAATTCTGCCGCCTTGCAAGATTCTCTACCAGCTAAATCCCTACTGAGCCAGACCGTGGCAATCGATTTCAAAGCAGTTTGTGACCCTCCATCAGGAGCCAAGTGATCCCTCTATGCATAACAGAATTTGCGGAGCTACTTGAAACTGCCAAGGTAGTAGAGCAAGACCAGGCTAGGGAAGGACCCAAGAGGAGTATCGGGTCCACTTCATTCCAGCCGAATCCTCCCAAATGAGCCAGGGTATATCTACTCAAGGCTGAAGCTCCCCTGCTGATCTGTTCAATACTCTTATCTCTAAGAGTCCTCTTGAAGAAGAATTCTATAAAATGGATATCAAGTCAGTGCGTAGTGACCAGGTGAGTACAATGCTCTCAATGATTACTGTGGAACCCACATTCCACAGAGACGTATCTATTACTCAGGCAAAAGATGATGAGTACCTAAATTTTAAACAAGCCATCGAAAGTGGTTATTGCACTGACATTCGATTTCATAAAGGTGCTATCTATCAAGGAGATCCTTATAGATCCCTAAGTCCATGCATCAGTAGGTACTGATTAAAGGCCATAACTTCGGATACCAGATCCATCCTGGAAGCTCAAAGATGTATCAAGACTTGAAGCAATCCTTCTGATGGATAGGAACAAAGAAAAGTGTGGCTGAATTCATTGCAAAGTGCCATGCTTGCAGTCTGGTTAAGGCAGAACACTAAAGACCCGGTGGTCTGCTTCATCCACTGGAGATCCTTAAATGGAAATGAATAGATATATCTATAAATTTTGTGATGGGATTGCCTCGTGCAAGATCTGAAGCAGATGCAATTTGGGTTATAGTAGACCGATTAACCAAATTCACTCATTTCATTCCCATTCGGCAAACAGTCTCGGTTGAGAAACTCGCCAAGCTGTATATCAAAGAGATAATCATATTGCATGGAATTCCCAAATCCATTGTATATGATAGAGACAACCGATTCACTTCTAAATTCTAGCACACCGTGCATGAAGATCTAGGCACAACCCTAGCATTGAGTACAACCTTTCATCTGTAAATGGATGGTCAGACAAAATGAGTAAATCAGGTTCTCAAAAATCTTCTTAGACTATGTATCCATGATTTTGCAGGATCTTGGGAAGATCACCTCCTACTAGTGGAGTTTGCTTACAATAATAGTTTTCAAGCTAGTATTAAGATGGCTCCTTATGAAGTCTTGTACGACAAAAAGTGTAGTACTCCATTGGCATAGTTAGAAATAGGCAGTGTTCAGCTATACAGATCTGAGTTAGTAGAAGACACAAATAAGAAAGTTCAGTTGATTCAACAGCTAATTTGTGCAGCCCAAGACCGCCAGAGTTAATACCACGATCTCCACCATTGCTCGCTAGAATTTTAAATTGGAGACTTCGCTTACTTAAAGGTCAGTCTAATGAATGGAGTCTTCAAATTTGGCATAGCCAGGAAACATAGCCCCCGTTATGTTGGTCTGTTCGAGGTAGCAGCCAAAATAGGTTCTTCTACCTACAGACTAAATCTTCCAGACGACTTCACAATAGTCCACAATGTTTTCCATGTATCATCACTAAGAAAGTGCCTCAGAGATCCTTATCACCTGGTGTAGTTTCTAGAAATTCAAATCTAGCCCGATCTGTCATATGCCGAGGAACCAATTCAAATCTTGGCCTTAGATCGCAAGCATCTTAGAAATCGTGCCATTGAAATGATCAAAGGCTAGTGGAAGAATCGTTCTTGCAATGAAGCCAATTTGGAGAAGGAACCCGACATGCGAGTCAAATATCCTAGACTCTTTGAGAATCAAGGTATTCTTTCTTAGCATTCTAAGATTCAAATTCAATTCATGCTTTTATTCTTGCCTTTTCTTTCCACTTGAGTGATATCGAGGACGACATCATTTTTAAGTGGGGGAGTCTGTAACAACCCAAGTTGTTACCCTTGTCAATTAAGACTAATCTCCATCCTAATCTTAATCCTAAGCATTTATCAAGTCATTAGGAGTCATCCACTAAGACCTAGCCCAAATTAAGAGTCAAATAGATCAAGTTTTAATTTATGGGAAATCCATAAACCCTAGAAATTGACCTATTTAAATTGACCTTAAATCAAAAATTGGACTTTGCCATTGCGCTCATTACCCCCAAATTAGCTAGGGGTGATATTTTGGTGGCAATCGGAAGTCATCGAAATTTCATCGAATATTTTAATAATATTTAAATACCTTGGAAAATAGAACAATTAAATAATCGAAATCCGACTTTGCCGTTGCGATCGTCACCCCCAAATTAGCTTGGGGTAAATTTTTGGAAATTTTTGGAGCGCATTTCTAAAACTAGAATTTATAATTAATTAAAGGAGTAAATAATTATTTATTCATAATAGCATTTTTTCTTTTTCCTTCTTTCTCTCTCCTAGTTGGCTATTCCATTTGGCTGGCCCTTACCTCCACTTTCGTTCACTTTCGGCTGACCCATCTCCTTCTCCCTCATCAATTGAAATCTTTGATGGCTATGGCCATCCCTCTTCCTTCCGCCCTCTTTAATGGTAAGGTTTGATAGCTATGGCCATCCCTCTACCTTCCCTCTCTACTAGCTCATGATGGCTTTCCCCCTTTTTTCTCCTCCTATAAAAGCTCAGCTCTTCCTCTCCATATTTGACTATCAAGATAAAGCTTCCAAGCTTCCACCCTTCCCCCCATTGTTGAGCTTTGTGCTAAAGAAGAAGAAGAAGAAGAAGAAGAAGTTCTTCCTCCAAGCTTTCCAAGGTTCCATCTTCCTCTTCAAAAGGTTAAGGTACACATTTATTCTTCTTCCTTGGTCATTTCACTCCTCTATTGTGCTTATTCTTATATTTAGACATCCATGATTAAGTATGGAAGCCATTATAGTTCTTCAAAATAATATACCTCATGCTCTATTTTTCATCTATTCTGCACACCCTGCCTTTATCACCATTGTTCATATAGCTAGGATGATCTGTTCATGCCGATTTTGATGTCAATGGAAAGGTATCAAAAAAATGTTTCTATTGATATATGACACCGCTCATGGAATGCTCTAGATTGAGAGTATTTGAGCTCGAAAGGTGACCCATCACGGTTTTCGAGCAGGTGAAATCACCGTCGGGCGCTGTAGCGCGCTGTAGCGTCCAGAAAATGCATTTGACCATATCTTAGTTATTTAGACTTCAAATCCAAAAATTTAAAGTTCTAGATAGCTTAGAATTTTAGCTCCAATAATAATCTAAAATAATATTTAGGTTATGAACCCTAAAAAATTAGAAAATGACCAAATTACCCCTAACTTTAATTAGGTCATAACTTGACCAATTGAAGTCTAATTTGGGTCTACTCCCAGTTAAAGTACTCAGTGTGATATAAGGAAGCTATAGCTACTGACTTTGCTGAATTTGGAAATCAAATGAAAAGGTTAGCTTTTTGACCCTCACTTAACTTAAGAAATTACCAAATTGCCCTTGGAATGGCTATAATTAATTCATTAGACCTCATAATTTAGTATTCTTAGACTCTATAGAATCCTTGAATAGTAACCATTAGAAAACTGCATAAAAATTTAGATTTTCTTAGGTGTAATTTACTAAAATTCCCCTTAGATCAAAAACCTTAGTTTGGACCCATATGACTCATTTCTTATCCAAATTTGGTGCACTTATTGTCTATCTTTATGTTAGACAGAAAGAAATCATTTGATAGTAAGAAATCTTAATTAGGAGCCCTTAATTAAAAAGTAGCTTTTTGGACTCTTAGTAGGGGCAAAATGACAAAATGGTCATTTTGCCCAAAATTTATGTTAAATATCCTTAAAGCTTAAAATACTCTTTGAAATCATTAAAATTAGTAATAGAACTAATTTATGATCAATTTAGGTCATAAATCCCTCAATTGGGATAATTTGTAAAATATCTTAATTTTTGGTTTGAAAATCCCTAAGTAAGATTAATATGCCTTATTTAACTGAAATCCATCTCTAACCTCCCCAACTAAATAAAATTAGTAAGTGTGAAGGAATTCAATCAATTCTTAGAATTTTTCCAAGTCTTATCATTAAGAATTCTCACTTCACCTTAGGATTCGTTCCTTATGAATAGGACTAAATATTAGGTTAGATTTCATTTATTAAATAATGGGGTTATTTAATGAACGAATCCATAGTTTTATTAGTTTCAAGATTTACAACTTATTTGGATTATTTTGCCTTTCAACATTAGATTTAGGATAGGAGATTCATCCTATTAAGTTTGATTTACTTAATAGGATTTACCTCGATCATTAGTTCACACTTAGATTTAACCTAGATCTTAAGTCTTACCCTTGAGATTATGTGATTAAGCCCAATCTTATGGTGTTTAATCCAAAATCTCTAGCTTGGTAGATTTTGGATAAGCTTTTAGTTTAGAATGTCTAAACTCATAAAGTAGGTTGTGATGATTTCTTATAGTCAACGTTAATTTAATCATATTAGAACTTAGCTAGTCATAATATTTTGTAACCTATAAGGACGTACTTCTAAGTTATACTCGATAGTAGTAATTGGAAATCCTGAACTTGTATAACTTGGAATAGTTAGAATATTTAAATTAGACAATAAATGATATCATTATGTTTAGTAGAGTCCCTTGCTTACTACTTGATTTTGTGCTACACATTCCTTAAATTTTGTGCTTATTTTTCTATGAACATGTCATATAAGAAAAACATTATTGCATGAAAAATGAAAACTTAGAATATTAGGAAAACATTTGCATTTGGGTTCAGTATATGGTGTATTATGGTACACATTACTCCAATGGACAGAGATAAGGAGGGATCAGGATGCTTAACATCACTCAGTGAGGAGAGTGTGTTAAACTTGGGACCCATTTTATCTTGCTGATGTGCTTGACTCCTAAGCTATTTTTGAAATTGTGTACAAAAATAAAAGTAAAATAACTGAAACATATTTGCATAGTATTATCTACCTCTTCAATCATATTTTTATTATATTGTTATATTATGTCCGCCCTAGCCCATAAAGGCTACGGGAATATATTGGGCCGGATTGGCCAAGTCTTTCTGATATGGCAGTTTGTACATTCTTACAGTTTTTTTTAGCTTACTATTTATAATATTATTGATGCATTTTATTTTAGTTAGCTGTATTCTTCCTATGTTACCTACTTACTTGAGTAGGTGCATATATATAGGATGCTAGACTTTACTGCTTATAATATGTACCACTTCTAAATTAATGTTTTAAATTAGCATATGTCATATGATTATCAATATGTTTTAATTTAGATTTTTCTTTTCAGTATTTTTACTTACTATATTACATAACATATGTATGCCCTACCTTATTTAGTGTACTTGAGATATGCTTTTGCCTCAATTCTTGCTTATTTATAAATATTACATTTATAACTTATCCTCATCCCATTGTATGCTTACTTGCTCCCATGCTAGATAGATGTTTCATTTGGTTTAGAGTAAAATGGTGATATTAATAAATGCTTAATAAATTACTTGCCTAAAATGTACTTAGATAATTTGTCTAACAAGATTTTTCTTTTATTGGCTAGGGCCCTGGCATTATGAAACCGATAATGTTAGATCTTGTTCAGTGTGAGGGCCAATGCCTAAGGAGGAGCCTTATTTAGAGGAGGTGAAATAGCCTGGTGCAGAAGACCTCTAGTTGCCTTTTTTTTTATTATGAGGACAAGTGATATTATCATTTTCAATCTTTTAAACTTTAATTAAATGATGTAATAATACAGGTACTCATCACTGTGTTTACTTTCTGCACATTATTATTTTCTGAGCTATTTCATTTTATTTCATGTTGATGTATGATGAATGGATATAATACTTACTTCTTATTGCTTCCTCACTCTATATAAATATATAGATTTAATGACTCATTTTTATAAATATTCTGTTCACATCCTTCCCCTATTATTGGATTGTGGACCTTACCTAGTCCAACGATAAGTGAGGGATTTGCCAGAGTGACACTCCACTCCTTGCCTAATGATTGTGGAGCTAGGGAGCGGGGAGCCATAGGTGAGTCCTACACAAGACTCCAAGGATGTGATCAAAAGATCACTTAATAAGGGTTTCTACCATAAGGAAGAAGCTTCATTCTAAGTACCTTTAGGTGATACCTACCACGAGGTGTTAAGATCAACTTCTAAGTTAAGAAAGGATCATCCAAGTTTCTACCTTGATGAGTTATAAAAGTTCTTCCTACCTCATTGTATCATTAATTAAGGTCTTTTAATTATTTCAAGAACAATCCTATAGCAAGATCCTTGAGATCTCACTCTTCTTTTACTTAAGCTAACATTAAAGGTTTGCTTATCGACCTGATTTAGAGTGATCAAATTAAATGATTAGATCATCTGATCACATTCTATTTTATAATCATGGGACTAAATCAATGATATTATTGGAGTTAGGTCATTTGTTAAATCAATATGATTTCATTATTCATCTTATGCTAATAATCTTATATAAGAAGAAATCAAAGATCCAAAGCTTAGATTCAGATTATTCAATCACATGGATTTATCATTAACCTTAATATTTCTAATTCAATAATTTAAGATCAATACTAAATTAGATACATTATTGGAATAATGTCAATTAAATTATCTTGTAATCAAGTCATTTGATTAAGTGATTAAGAGTTTGAATCTTAATCAAATAGGTTAGGGTTTAACCCCTACCCTTACCTAATTTAGATCAAATGTTTATTTATAGATCCAATATCAAATCAGTAAATTATTGATGTATTATTAGTGGCAATCTCAGATTTAGATCAAGTATTAATAACTTGATCAAGATCTTAAGACTTCTTAAGATTAATTAAGAAATTAAAGTTTTTAATTCAAGTTTGTTGAAATGATCAATTATTTACTAATATGAATTAGTTAATTATAACTACCCCACTGTTATGAAGCATATTAATAGAAATTTCAAAGAAATAGAAAGTAATTAGTGCTAATCAAACATAAATCAATTACAAAAGGGTGCGCCCAATTACAAATCTAACCATCAGAATTTCATACAACTTAGTAAATATATTCTGTATAATCATGCAAACAATCAAAGACTAAGTTTACTAATATCCAATGACTAGAAACCCTAATTTTCACTAATCATAATTTTATAGTATTATGGAAAATTTAAAGATATAAAGATCAGAAAATTAATCTACTTAGCACATGCATTCTGTTAAATATAAGGAATCTAATGGCACCCTAATCATGCAATTTGGCTAAGCATACATACTAACCAATCCTAATTAAGATCTATAATAATTAGGTTAAAACAAAAAATCCAACCATTACAAGTTTAATATTATTTTATATTCAGATCCCTGATAGTTTTTTGATCATTTTGGTATATAAGATCACAGGGTTTGGATCAGTGGATTAAAATATATCATTTTAATTTATTCTACATTTTTCTAATTAAATTTCTCTATGATTTGATTAATTGAATTATTTTTCTTAAGGAGAACATATCCAGTTGATCATATTTAGTATAAAATGGGTTCGGCCCGATTACAAAAGGCATTGGTCGGCCGGAGCCCGAGAGAACCGGGACTTTCGCACCGCGTGGGTCACGGTGGCTTTATCTCCGCCCCTTCATCCAGATGGGTTGGCCGATTAGGGAAAACCTAATCCATCAATTCCCATGCATCCTGACCATGGCACGACTGGCGAAAGGTCGCTATACGTTCACCATGGTTAGACACACCGGTAGAGACTCGAAGTCCCAAGTGAGGTAGTCTGGATTGGTCAGACCCTACTCACCCAAAAGCTTCCTTAAGGAGCCATTGTGGGGAGAAAAGTCTACCGATATAGACTATGCTAGACCCAGGGCTTGATACTTACACCATCAAAGAGGTGAGACAGATCGAAGCCCCCTAGTCTAAGGGTCTGAGGTGGTCTGGAATGCTGGGACCCTACTCGGTCCCAAGGCTGCTTTATGGACATAGCCTGATCAATCAATTTGATCGATCGGAGTTAACTCAGGGCACATGCACGATCATATTGAGTTTGATTTGACAATATGTAGCTAAATGAATCAAAATGAGGGGGAGTCTGAGCATAATTGGCTCAGACCGAGCAAGCTGGGGTACTTAGTTTGATGGGCCAGCTAACAGACGATGCAGAGGGAGACGGGGACTCTAGCTAAGCTTCCAAATTGCGCAAAGGATCCTGAACACTAGGAGAGCCTATTATCAGCAATTTGCAAGGCTCTGGAATGCTTAGAAGGAGCTTAAGCTGATCGGCAATGGCGATTAAGGGGAAGATGCAAATGGATCAGCAAGCTTTACCCAAGGCAAACCTGAGGCTATTTATAACCTCAGAGGGAGATTGGAATGCTTCCAGATCCATAAGCTCGGGTTGGGGAGGTCCGAGAAATAAGGCCTGGCCGAGCTCTTGAATTTCCAATTTGAGCTCGACCGGGTCACGAGGCTTGATCAGGACCGATATGCCGTTGAGGGAAGATCCCCAATGGCATGCTGAGGTGGAGCAGGTAGTGGGGGACAGAGCCTAGTTGTTTGGAATCAGCAAGATTCCCTCTGTCAGGTGTGGGAGTGGCGATGATGAAGGTCCACAATCATGGGAGGGTCCGAAGTTGTCTGGTTGATCAATCAAAAAGGCGTGACAGTCTTGATTCTCTGGATCCTAATGGCTAGATCCGATTGAATCGCATTGTAAGATTTACAAGATGCGTCTAACAGCAGATCCACGGTTCCGTGGATCCAAATCCTAGCCGTCGGATTAATAAGACAAATGGCGGATACTACAGAAGCACCACTGTCGTGCCACCTGGGCTCCACAGCGAATCGTTCGCGACCCGCACCGCGGATTCTAGCCGTTTAATTAGTTTAAAGGTATATTTGAAAAATTGAAATGCTAGAAACCGTAAAATGCAATTAGGCCAATTAATTTAAATTGAATAATGGCCTAAATGACCTCCAAATTTTACCAAACTTTCACGCCTAGCTAATTTGAGGGTGAGGAATTCAAAAATACAATCAAATTTTAATTCTAAGATCAAAATATTTTAGGTCTAATTCGGGACATCTAGGCTGATCAAAATGCTATCTTGACTTAGAAAAGTCCAATTGACTTCAAATTTTTTAGAATTGCTTAACTTTATATTATAAAGTAATGGACTTACAATTAAAACTTAATTAGGTTAGTAATTAAATAGGGTAACAACCCAGGGTTGTTATATACCTCCCTACTTAAGAATGATGTCATCCTCAACATCATCTGAAGAGAGAAAACAACCATGCAAAAATTTTAGAACAAAAATTATTAATTCAGAACTTAATGGATACCTAGATTCTCAAAGATATTGGGATACTTTACTCGCATATCAACCTCTTTCTCCTAAGTAAATTCTTCTAGAGAGCGATTCATCCATTGAACCTTTACCATTGAAATTGAGTGATTTCTCCGCTACTTTTTAATCATGAGCTAAGATCTTAGTTGGTTCCTCTGCATAGGAAGATCTGGTTAGAGAGATATTGTTGGAAGTTGAATTAGATGCGATGAATTATGAAGATATCTTCGTTGAGAAGAAATGGGGAATACATTATGAAATACAAAAAAATCTTCTGGAAGTTTCAATCTGTAAGCTACAGAACCAATATTTTCTATAATCTCAAAAGGTCCAAAGTAGCAGGAACTTAACTTCCCAGCTACACCAAAGCGATATACACCTTTCATTGGACTGACTTTAAGGTACGTAAAATTTCTAACATCAAATTCCAGAGTTCAATGATGAGCATCATGATACTTACTCTGGCAATATTGAGCTTATTTAATTCTTTGCTGGATCAATTAAACCTTATAATTAGTTTCTTCAACTAATTATGAACCATGTAACAGAACGCTGCCAGTTTCAGACCATGTTAAGGGAGTATTGCACTTTCTGCCATATAAGGTTTCATATAGAGCCATGCCGATACTCGCTTGAAAATTATTGTTATATAAGAACTCCACTAAAGGAATATGATCTTCCCAGATGCTTTCGAAATCCAGAATACAGAGATGAAGTAGATCCTCCAAGACTTAGTTGACTCTTTTTGTTTGACCATCTGCTGAGGGTGGAAAGCAGCGCTTATGGCTAGGGTAGTCCCCAAGTCTTGAAGCACTGTTTGCTAGAATTTTGAAGTGAAATGACTATCTCAATCAGATACAATAGACCTTGGAATTCCATGGAGCCTGACGATTTCCTTGAGGTACAGCTTTTCCAGTTTATCTATACAATTGGTTTAACGCATAAGAATAAAATGCGCTAATTTGGTCAGTCAATCGATAATGACCCAGATTGAATCGGCACTAGATCTAAATTTTGGCAAACCCATAACAAAATCCATAGAAATATTGAACCACTTCCATTTAGGAATTGCCAAAGGATGGAGAAGTCTTCCGGGCTTTTGGGGTTCTGCCTTGACCAGGTTACATGCATGACATTTTGCCACAAATTCAGCCACACTCTTTTCATCCTAGGCCACCAGAAGGATTTCTTCAGATCTTGGTACATCTTAGTGCTACCAGGATGCACTTGATAACCTGAATTATGGCCTTCCACCAAAATCTCTTGCTGCATAGATTTGGGATTCCATAGATAATTTTCTTGGTAAATTACATTGCCTCATAGCTGCAGGTCGAATCGGCAACCAATTTTGTTTTCCATTTTGAATTTCAAATAGCCTTCATCCTTTGTTTGGGAGATGGAGACATTACAATTAAACATTGGTTCTACAGTACTCATAGATATTAGTTCGCTTAGCATAGCACCACACACTGGCCTGATATCAAGCTTTCTGAACTCTTCCTCTAACGAGCTTGATGCTATCATGGAAGATAGTGTAGCATGATGACTGAGTGCATCAGCCACAATATTTGCTTTTCTCGGATGTTATTGTATATTTAGATCATAATCGCTCATGAGTTCGAGCCATCTTCGCTGTCGCTGATGACAATTGAGCTCACGTTGGGTGAAGATGTACTTTAAACTCTGATGGTCTATGAATACAGAACATTGGATGCCATACAGATAATGATGCCAGATTTTTAAGGCGAAAACTACAATGGCTAATTCGAGATCATGGACAAAATAATTCTTTTCATGCAATTTTAATTTACGAGATGCATAAGCGATAAATTTTCCTTCCCGCATTAGCACACATCCCAAACCTATCCCAAATGCATCAGTATAAACTTGGCAGTTGAGACCTTCCTTAGGTAAGGCCATAATTAGCGTAGAAGAAAGAGCATCTTTTAGCGATTAAAATGCCTACTCACACTCTTGTCTCTAGATAAAAGGTACTGCTTTCTGCGCAACTTTGTGAGAGGAGGCGCGATTTGTGAGAAGCTCTTGACAAATTTTATGTAGTAACTATCTAGTCCTAGAAAACTTCTGATATCAAATATAGATTTTGGTTATGACCAATCTTGAACTGTGATTACTTTATTCTGATAAACCTTGATTCCTTGTGAGTTAACAATATGACTCATGAAAGCAACTGAGTCTAGCCATAATTCATATTTGGAATATTTAGCATATAGTTCATGACTTTGAAGCTCTTCTAATACTAATTGTAGATGGTTCTTGTGATCCACTATGCTTCTTGAATAAATTAAGATATTGTCAATGAAGACGATGACGAATTTATCTAAATATACTTTTAACACGCGCAACATTAGTTCCATGAAGATGGATGGTGCATTCGTTAAGCCAAAAGACATTACCATAAATTCATAATGTCCATAGTGGGTTCTAAATGTGGTTTTCTCGACATCTGAATCTTTAACTCGTAGCTGATGATACCTTGATCGCAAGTCTATTTTTGAGAGAACCTTAGCTCCAGATAATTGATCAAATAGATCATCCATACGTGACAGAGGGTATTTGTTCTTGATATTTACTTTATTCAGCTCCCTATAATTGATGCACATCCTCATTGATCTATCTTTCTTTTTCATGAGCAATACTGGTGCTCCCCATGGAGATGAACTTGGCCTGATAAGGCATTTCTCCTACAACCCTTGAAAGTGCATGTTTAGCTCTTGTAGTTCTTTGGGCGCCATATGGTGAGGAACCTTTGATAGTGGCTGGGTTCCAGGGATTAACTCAATTGCAAACTCTACTTCTCTAACTGGAGGAAGACTGGGTAGGTGTTCGGGAAATATATTGAGAAATTCACGAACAGTTTGATTCTCCGAAAGGGGCACGACTTCTTTCTTTTCTCCCAACATTGTTACAAGATATGCATCACAACCTTTCTTGACTAACTTTTCTGCCTTCATTGCATTAATTAACAATGCGTGAGTACTAAATTTTTTGACAAAGGACAGCGACAGATTCCCACTGCCAAAGGTGATCTTCTTCTTCTGACAATTTAGTGAAGCACCATGCTTAGCCAGTTCATACCCAGGATTACATCAAAATTTGCAATTGGAAAAATAATTAGTTTAGCTTCATATATTTGTTTACCGTTAGAAATTCTATATTGCAAAACTATTGGGACTGCATACGGACTCTGGAAGGTAACTCGATGCTTAATGAGTTTGCTAAGCGGTAGGATGGTAGCTTAAGATTTTTACCCAAGCTTTCCAATACGAATGAATGACTCACTCTAGTATCTAAAAGGATATTACAATATTTGTTATCTATTATTAAGGTGCCTATACTTATAAAAATTCTGATAAGGATTTGTTAGTCATTCATTCTAAAATACTGAAGCAAAAAAAGATTGAATACCAAAATAGAAATGACTGAATAAGAATTAATTTAAGACGTACCTGAAGCCATGTCATTATCTTTAAGAGCAGAGATAGGAGTTAACATATATACCCTTGCAGGTGCTGAGGGTTGTTTATTCTGAGGCCTTTAACCTTGGTAATTCTGGTTTGGCTTTTATGCAGGTACAATTGATTTAGTATTAGAAGTAGTGGCTGTCAATAGGGTAGAAGCAGGTTCTCGGCTATTCATTGGTTGTGCACGGAATTCTTATTTATGACGGGAGTGGTTGATGAGTACTCCATCAATTGTTGTCTTTGCATCGCAGTCAAAATAATGGTGACTGCTTTGACCACATGTATAATATACACCACCGAAGTGGTAGCATTTTCCATATGGATGGAACCGTTCGCATTCAAAATTTTAAGGTTGGGATTATTCAGCTTCCATATTATAAACTTTTGCCATCTTATGATGACCAAAACACTCCTTTCTAGGTTACATTACTATTGCCTTCCACTTTCGGTCCAGCTGACCCTATAATCCCTCCTGCAATCAAGCAGCTTCGATCAATTCCGTCAAATTCTTGATCTTACAGTAGACTAGTTGAGCTCTTATAGAGTCTCTTAGCCCCTTCAAGAAACTGTGGCATCTAGACACTTTAATTCTAGCTAGGTTCAGAATGAAGCATGACAATCTCCGTAACTCTTGTTCATAATCGAACACCGAATTATTGCCTTTAGTGAGATGGAGGAGCTCATATTCCAGAATTGGTTGAGATGATGCTAGTATGAACGCTTCATGGAATGCTTCCAAAAACATATCCCACGGGATATCCTTTATTTCATAATCAGCAAATTTATTGTTCCGCTTGTTCTCTCACTAATATTTAGCTTCTTCTTGAAATAGGTGAGTAACTAAGCGAATGGCTTTTGAGTTAGGGCACTTTATACTAGCCTGATTCTTTTCAGCTATCTTGAGCTAGTTTACTGTGTCCATTGGATTTAGCGCTCCATTGAACGTGGGCATTCTGAGGCGAAGGAGACTGTGCAGTATCCCATCACTAATAAAATATGAGGATGATGAGAATATTGATGGGGGTGCATATTATTATTGAACAGATAAAATCAGAGCACGTGTTTCTTGCGCCTGTTGCACATTGATTTCTATTAAGGCTCTCATCTGGCTAGCCATTGGGTTTGATTCCTCCGGTTTGTTAGATGACGAGATCATATTCTTGATTGGAGTAGGAGCAGAGGGAGAAATTCATGACTGTAAATGCAAATATGAATTCAATAATAATAAACTTCACTATCATTCATTCATTTCTTTCTCAAAAGAGAAGATACATGGATCCACAAAACACACAACTGAGATGAAAGCAATGACATAATAAGTTCTCCAAAATCCTAGTTGCAATACTCTATCCAAATGGAGGCACAGAAGTCATCATATGTGACTATGTGGCTCCTTCGCGTATAAACCCAAAACCACCAACAACTCATTGATCTCCTCAGTAGGATCTCCACGATCTCAAGACGATACTCCTCAAGATAGGTCATCTCTCGAAGTACGGTAGTAACATGATCTAATCATTCTCTAGCGAGTGCTGAAAGACTGGTACCTTCAAAGGATGAATCGACAAAGATCTTATCCAGCATTTTGACTCCATGAGATGACACTCCATTGATGATCCTACCAAAGATCTGGCCATCTCGAAGATCATCTAACCAGTAGTCTTCAAATATTCTAAGGTAGAGCCAAAATGCTGACTGTGTGTATTCCATCCCTAAGGTAACTCATCTCATAAGTACTTTATTCATATCTTATTACTTTTTTTGAAGTTTATTAAAATTCTAGGATGTCCAATTTATATTTAATAGTTCAAACTTTCAATGATGTTATTATGTGTGTTCAATTCCAAGGATGTCCTCATTCTAGACATAATCAAATTTTCATTTCTGAGATAACTTGATGAACTTTTGGATGTTTGCTTTTCCTACAATTAGTAACTTGTGATCTTGACCCGATATAGAGAACAAATCATAAAGTAGATAGGAGCAAACTCCTTATCTGACACTTTATGATATATCTTTGATACTAATTGTAGCACCCCGTCCCGTCACCGCACGTAAAACAAACTAATTCGGCGGTGGCGGCGGAGCGGTGTGCCAGAGGGGAAGGAATAACCTATCTCCCCGAATAGGCTAACTGAAGAAGGTAGCCACACTGAAGGCTATTGACTCAACCTAAGAGGATGGTTGATAGTCAATACTTAAGATAAGAGTAAGATACTAATCTTAAGTATTAGACTAAAACATACACTGAATTATAAAGGTAAATAAGGAATCCAATATATGTTCATAAATATCAGCATTTCCAAATAAGGAATCCAATACTAAGTACAGTAATAGAATAACAGAGTGCGGAAGCTAAAGAAAAACATTCTGAATACATTCATCACAGAATTGTAGTAAGCATTCATCTCATAAAAGAAAAGCAATAATACATCCAAAGTTATTACAAACTGTTTATTGAATAATACATAAGTAAAGTCTAGCTAATGAACTGAAATAAAAGTAGAAAGGTGACAAGGCTGAAGGAGGGTCCAGTAAGGCTCCATAAACTCCTCCTAGATCTCCTACGAGTCCTCTTGTCTTGGCTCTACAAACTACTCAGGATCTGGTAAATTGCCAGATCCGAAAAGTATCCAATGTTAGACAAGTAGTCTAGCACATCGCAACTAAACTAAATAGTTCTAAAATATTTGCAAAATAACATTAAAGTAAATAAAACTGCAGAAAAGCTGTAAAGGTACTGAATAACTGAAACTATATAAATTGTATACAGTAAAATTATATTGTAAATTGAATGCTAAAAGTAAATGAAAACATCAAGTAATCTGAAACTCATGTAAGAACATTCAAGTATGTGCTATATGTCACTGAAATCATACATCCAAATATGCCAGAATAGGATATGCCACTGATATACAACAAAACTATCACTGAATGGCTATGAGTCATACAGTCCAATGTATACATACATCAAGTTGGGAATACGGTTTACTGTGATGCCGATGCACACTGAAATTCTCTAATCAATGTATGCAACATTCTGTAACCCATAAATTATCACTGATACTCATACATCATCATGGAACACAATCATCACACTTATGCTCATATTCATGCTCATGCTTCTATACTACATGAGTTAAATCCAGAAATCCATATATGCTTTGATATCCGATAATGAATTCAAGGTCTCCATTGTGCATAATCTTGCTAGAAGGATTATGACTCCTAGATTCTAATTTTGATGATTGGTGGAAGTTGAGATTTTACTTAAAAATATTTAGATGGAAATATGGTAGACACATATTTAGCATATTTTCAAGAAGAGTATTTTTTTTACACTTAGTTTGATTAAGCCACACCTAACAAAGCAATCTTCAATAGGAGGCATCACACGATGGTGATTTGTATCTCAAGCTAAGCTATTAAAATACCCAACTCACAATCACACTTAGTATTCTAAAGAGGGTGATTGGAATCACATAGTTTGCTTGAAGAACACCTATGGAAGCAGTCTTCGATAGGAGGCATTACCCGATGGTGATTTTTATTCAAATAAGCTAACAAATTAAGTCCCTAATCATAGCACTCTTAGGTTTGAATGATTTAGTCTAAGTGGGACTGAATCCTACTAAACTTGTAGGATAGAACATAGAAATTATCTTACACTAAGATGAATCAACCAATCCTAAATGCTGCTAAAATAATCTAGCACTATGGGCATACCCTACTATACCCAACCAACAATCTGTGATCATTGATTCTATTTATTCAACAAGGATTGATTAAGACTATCCTCCTTACATTAATAAAGTGAGTCCTACACAAGACTCCAAGGATGTGATCAAAAGATCACTCAATATGGGTTTCTACCATAATGAAAAAGCTTCATTCTAAGTACCTTTAGATGATTCCTACCATGAGGTGTTAAGATCAACTTCTACGGTTAGAAATTCTCATCTAAGAGTCTACCTCAATGAGTTGCAAAAGTTATTCCTTCTTATTTTATCATTAATTAAAGTTTTTTAATAGATTCAAGAATAATCCTATAGCAAGATCCTTGAGATCTCAGTATTCTATTACTTAAGCTAACATTCAAGGTTTGCTTATCAACTTGGATTAGAGTGATAAGATGAGATGATTAGATCATCTGATCATATTCTATTCTACAGTCATGAAACTAAATCAATGATATTATTGGAGTTAGGTCTTTGTTAAATCAATACGATTTTGTTATTCATCTTATGCTAATAGTCTTATATAAGAGGAAATCAAAAATCTAAAGTTTAGATTTAGATTATTCAATCATATGGATTTATCATTAACCTTAACATTTCTAATTCAATGATTTAAGATCAATACTACATTAGATGCATTATTGGAATAATGTCAATTAAATTATCTCTTAATCAAGTCATTTGATTAAGTGATTAAGAGTTTGGTTCTTAATCAAATATGTTAGAATTTAACCCTTACTCTTTCCTAATTAAGATCAAATGTTAATTTATAGATCCAATGTCAAATCAGTAGATTATTGATGCATTATTGGAGGCAATCTCAGATTTAGATCAAGTATTAATAGTTTGATCAAGATCTTAAGACTTCTTAAGATTAATTAAGAAATTTAAGTTTTTAATTCAAGTTTTTTGAAGTGATCAGTTATTTACTAATATGAATGAGTTAATTACAACTATCCCTTTGTTATGAAGCATATTAACAGAAAATTTTAGAAAAATATAAACTAATTAGTGCTAGTTAAACATAAATCTAATACAAAAGTATTAGTACCCAATTACAAATCTAATCATTAGAATTTTATACAACTTGGCAATTATACTCTATACAATCATGCAAACAATCAAAGACTAAGTTTACTAAGATCTAATGGCTAGAAACCCTAATTTCCACTAATCATGGTTTTATGAGATTATGGCAAAATAAAAGATATAAAGATCAGAAAATTAATCTAATTAGCACATGCATTCTGGTAAACATAAGGAATCTAATAGCACCCTAAACATGCAATTTGACTAAGCGTACATGCTAACCAATCCTAATTAAGATCTATAATAATTAGGTTAAAATAGAAAATACAACCATTACAAGTTTAACATTAATTTATTTTCAGATCCCTGAAAATTTTCTGATCATTTTGGTATATAAGATTATAGGGCTTGGATCAGTGGATTAAAAGATATCATATTTATTTATTCTGCAAGGTTTTGGAACGTCTCGAAGGAGCTTAAGCAAAGAGGCAATGGCGATTAAGGGGAAGATTCCAATTGATTAGCAAGCCTTACCTAAGGCAAACTTAAGGCTATTTATAGCCTCAGAGGGAGATTGGGAAGATTTCAGAGCCATAAGCTTGGGCTAGTGAGGCCAGAGAGATCGGAACATGGCCGAGCTCTCGAATTTCTAATTGGAGCTCGGTCGTGTCACGTGGCCTGATTAAGACCAATGTGCTATTGAGGGAAGATCCCCAACGGCATGTTGAGCTGGAGCGGGTAGTGGGGGATAGAGCTTGGTTATCTAGAATCGGCCAGATTCCTTCTGCCAGGCGTAGGAGTGGCGAAGATGTAGGTCCACAGTCGCGGGAGGGTCCAGAGTTGTCTGATTGATCAATCAAAAAGGTGCGACGGTCCTACTTCTTCGGATCCTAATGGCAGTATCCGATTGAATCAGCGTCGTAGGATTTACGGGATGCGTCTAATGATAGATCCGTGGTTTCGCGGATCAGAATCCTAGCCATCAGATTAATAAGATAAATGGTGGATAAGACTGAAGCACTGCTGTTGTGTGACCCAGGCTCCACAGTGGATCGCCTGCGGTCTGCACAACGGAGCCCAGCCATTTAATTAGTTTAAAGGTATATTTGTAAAATTGAAATGTTAGAAACCCTAAATGCAATTAGGCCAATTAATTTAAATTGAATTATGGCCTAAATGACCTTCAAATTTTACCAAACTTTCACTCTTAGCTAATTTGGGAGTTAGAAATTCAAAAGTGCAATCATATTTTAATTCTGAGATCAAAATATTTAGGTCTAATTTGGGGCACCTAGACTGATTCACTTGCTATTTTGACTTAGAGAAGTCTAATTGACTTTAAATTTTCAGGATTAGCTTAACTTTATATTCTAAAAGTAATGAAATGAAAATTAAAATTTAATTAGGTTAGGATTTAAATAGGATAACAACCCAAGGTTGTTATAGTTTAGGAGGAGAGAAAATCCTAGCCACAAAAGAAAAAACTTCTGAGAGTTTTCTCAAAAAGAAGAGAAGAAGTCTGAGAGCAAAAGGAGGGAGCATCAGAGTAAAGAAAAAGAGAAAGAACAACTTAGAGAATGTGAGGAGCAATTTCTACTATATTGTATTTCTTTCTTGGTTTAATCTTTATATTGTCAGGAAGAATGTCTCTCTTGTTCTTTGTTTCTATTTCTTGAGTGTTCATCATTTGTAATAGTTGCCTAAACCACCTTTAAGGGAGGATTAGGCTCAAGACTATGAATATGTAATTTGTTGTGTGCAATGCAAGGCATAACCTTTATTTAGTAAAACTATAAGAATAAATTAATGCTAAACATAACTTTTGTTTGGATAAACAATTATGATATGTACTCAACAATAAATAATAAAGGAAATAATCACATAGCTTCTAATGTTCATTTTTAGACCACAGTTCAGAAATTCAATGTATGACTAGCCATGAAGAACTTAATGTTTTTGTAATCTAAGTTAAGAAGTAATATATTTCTTAGAAATAATAATATATTTTATAACAAGGTTGGTGCAAACTCAGATGCACAATTATTCATGATCACAAAAATGCTTATGTAATGTTTTTGAATCTTAATGAGTTTAGAATATAATTTAGCAGGGCATCATAGTAATCACATCACACCATCACAATCAAGGCTGAGATCTGAAATCAAGGAGTCTTATAGGAGATTGACTAAAGAAAGTCTTAGTATTGAAGTTGATGTGAGAGCCATGTCTGTAAGACATCACTAGTAGACATACATAACTGCAGCTCCATAAAAATGACATACAAATAATCTCACATCAACCTAGATAAGTAAATGCAAGAACTATTCTATTTATGCCATATGTTCTGACCTAACACTCCCCGATCTATTCCAACTGATCACAACAAGTTAGTATAATCATAGCCAATAGAAAATATAAAAAATAATTGTTTCAATCATTTGAATATATATAAAAAAGAAAGTATTTAATAGCTAAAACACACTGTCTTTTGACAGTTATATTTTGGACTCTGTCTTATATTAATCTAGACTACATGCACTTGTGTGTTCACGCAGATACACAATTTTAGATCTGTCAAAGTTTTGGCGCAATTGCCGGGGAAGGGTTGATTATTATTAAAGAAATCTTTTCAAGCTCGATTTGAACATTTTTTTTCCTACTAGTTTTAGTTTATTGCTTAATTTGATATTTTTTTATTATTATCAATTATTTCTTCAAAACATATAAAAAATACATTCCTGGAATATAACTGTGAATATTAGAACATGTTAAATAATCTTATTTGCCAATTAGAGGTAGGGAAGTGTATGCATAGTAGAGTATTTGAAGATTTAATTTTTGATCCAAAAATTGAATGCATAATTAGTAGGCTTAGATAACAAACAAGGCTAAATACAATTAATTGATAAATTATAGACCATAACTTAGGAGAAATTGTAACAATCCAAGGTTGTTTCCTTAGCTAATTAGAACTTAACCAAGTCCTGATCTAAGTTATAATACTCTCAATTAGCTATTAGGAGCTCACCGTGATATTTTGGTTCAAATTAGAAGTTGTTTGAATCAAATCCTTAAACTGGAAATCCTGATAATTTAGAAACTAACTTATCTAGATTGACCTCAGATCAAAAATCTGGCATCACCATTGTGCTCATCACTCTCAAATTAACTAGGGGTGATATTTTGGAAGTATTTGTAAGTCATTAAATTTTCGTTGAATATTTTAATATATTTAGATACCTTAGAAAATAGGAAAATTAAATACTCATCGAAATCAAAATTCTACTTCATTGTTGCATTCCTCACCTTTCAATTAACTAGGGGCAAAGTTTTGGAATTTTTTTAAATCCATTAATTAATCCAATTTTAAATTAGAATTTTGTAATAATTTATATAAATTATTTAATCTTTTTTAAATTAGGTGGGGCCCGCCTTTTAATATCAAATCGGGCCCGCTTTTCTAGAGGCTGGGTCAAATCTAGTCTCCTTAATCGGATGGCCCTCGATAAGCCGAATCAGCTCAATCTAGGTCGTGCAATAAGGCCATCTAATCGGATGACCCATTGATTCATCATCCTTATGCATCGGTGTGTGTCGCACACGCGGCAAAGGCTTGTCGCGTGTAGCCTCTCCACCACCTAAGAGGCTGCTTAAGCTCAATTGAATGCCAAATTTTAGCATCTCCCATTCAAAATCTCAATCACGATCAATTGGTTCATTCGAAGGGTAGCGAAACCATCTTCCGAAGCTCGGAGCATCCATAACCATCAAAAGAGGTACCTCCCTGATCCCTCTATTCTTCTTTGTAAATTGCAATCATTATGTTCGAATTATTATTTCATAGTATAGATTAATGAAAGAAAGGGTTTGACTAGGTTTTGTCAAACCTGATCGTTTCAATTTGAAGCACGATCTATAGTCGTCCACAATGGAAGCCCTCCGTCTCCACTCATTCTATCACTATCTTCCTAGGGTTAAGGAATGATGGTGATCCAGGCCATCTCAAGCTATGGTCCAGTCGCCGTAGAGAAGATTTTGTTTAACCCTACCCATTTCCATGCAGATCGGCCTATGATCTGCGTGCCTAAGTCTCGACCTACGGTCTCATGAAGAAAGCTTTGGACTTTAGGATCGAGCCGAGAAGACCCGGGCCCGACCTGTGTCATGTTCTGGCCTGCGTGGTGTCGGTCGCATCCATGGGGCCCGCCCTCATAAGATGCTGAAGCTGAGAAGGTGGGGCCCACACTATCTCTGTGTACCTGACTTTGTACCTTTAGCTTCAAACATAGCCTATATATATATATATATATATCTCATTTTACTCAGGAGAATGCCAAGAATACTCAGACAGTATTAGTCTTGCTGTTTGAAGTGTATTTTGACTATTGACTTTTAGGACCTATCCTTAATTATACGCTTAAGCCTTAAATCTTCATTTGACTATAATTTAGTTAATTGAGCTCCAAATTAGGTCATCCAATAAATCATTCAGATTAGGAGAACCTAGAAAACAATAAACTGCAATAATATGTTAATTTTGGTAATTAGATTTTCTAATTAGCCCTAATCCCCTAAAACTTAATTAGTGAATATTAGCATAATTAATTATCCAAATTTAAAAAATTGAGTTGTTGTAGACTCCTAGAGTAGAGTAGAAAATCTTAGCAAAGTTAATTTTCCATTTCTAGGATTTATTTCACTAATCATTTCACTAATCACTTTAAACCCTACTTAGAGCATAAGCTGAGCAAATATGGTCCAAATTGGGTATACTCATAGTCATTGTACTTAGTGTGCTATAGGGAATCTATATCCACTGAGTTTGCTAAATTTGGACATTATTTGGAAAAGTTAGGTTTTTGGACCATTCATAAATCTCCTAAATTGCATAATTGAACCCAAATTTTATTTTAGCCATAACTTGGCCAAATGATTACAAAATTTAGTGATCTTGATCTCTATGGAATCCTAAGGTAGTAGAAAATATAAGTATAGCAAAAATTCCATATTATTTTAAGTAAAATTACTAATATACCTTTATTAGCTAAAACCCTAATTTGAGCTCTGGAGGCTTAATCCGTGGCTGATTTGGGTGTACTTATTGTCTATTTTCATATTAGACAGTAAGTAACAATTTGACATTAATAAATTTTAGTTTGAAATCCTAAATTAAGAGTTGTATTTTGGACCCTTAAGTTGGGGCAAAATGGCCAATTTTGCCCAAAATTAGGGTTAAGTGTTCTTAAGCGTTGGAAACCTAAAATATTCACTCTGATTAGAAAATTAAGTGATTTAGAATCAATATTAGATCATTTAAGCCTATTATATCAAATTTCAAGTAAAACCCTAATTCTTCCTTAAGAAATTCTTAAGCAATCCAAAAGCTCCATAATGTGGAATCTAGTCCTCATTATGTCATTCATAAGTTCTTAAACAGATAACCATGCTTAATAAAAATGTAAATAACTTTTATGCTTAATTTTAAAATCTTTATTAAATATTAATTTACCTTCCTAAGTTAGGTTTCTTTCTTAAAACCTTAAGAATATTACTTAGGGATTAGATGTAGAGTTAGGATAGAATTCATTCATTGGGTAAATGGGTTACTTAATGGATAAAATCTTTATATTAATAGTTTCTAGATGTCCTCCTATATTATGATTATTTTATATTTGAACTTTAGCTTAAGATTAGAGATCCATCTTTTTAAGCATGACTCCGCTTAATAAGATTGCCTTAATATATAGAATGTAAGAGTTGGTGTTACAACCTTAGGTTGTTTCCCTATAGATTCTCAACTTAATCAAGCATTAGTTTTAATCATATTGCATTTGAAATATCAAGTTAAGCAAAATTTGAAAATTTAGAGTCAATTGGACTTCTCTAAGTCAAGTTAGTATTTTGATCAGTCTAGATGCCCTAAATTAGACCTAAAATATTTTGATCTCAAAATCAAAATCTTTTTTCATTTTTGAATTTCTCACTCCCAAATTAGCTAGGGGTTAAATTTTGGTAAAGTTTGGAGATCATTTATACCATAATTCAATTTAAATTAAATTGGTCTAATTGCATTTTAGGGCTTCCAACAATCAATTTTGCAAATGTACCCAAATACCGGATTAAACGGTCGGGATACACTGTGCGGACCACGGGTGGTTCACTGTGGTGCCCGGGTCACGCGAAAATGGAGTCCCACTGATCTCACCGTCAAGTCGTTTGATCCCATAGTCCAGATTTAAATCTGCGAGATTGCGGATTCGCCGTTAGAAGAACCCGTGGATCCTACGGCTAGAATCACACCCATGATATGCTATTAGGATCTGAGTGATCCCAGCCATAGCGCCATCTGATTGATAGATCAAATGACATCAGAAGGTCCCGCTACTGTGGACCTTGATTTTCCTCTCGCTCACGCCCGACAGGGAATCCCTCTTGTACTGCTAACCGTAGACCCTGTCTCCCACTCCCGTGTCCACCTCAGTAGGTTGTTTGATTCCTCCCATTATGGCTTGGAGTCCCGATCAGGCATCATGGCCCAGCATAGCTCAAATTAGAAAACTGAGAGCTCGGCCATGGCCGAATCTCTCGAGCCTCCCAAGCTTAAGCCAATACCTCTGGAAACTTTCCAATTTCCCTCTGAAGCTATAAATAGCCTCAAGTTTGCCCTTGGTAAAGCTTGCTTATCAATTGGAGTCTCCTTCCCTAATTGCCAATGCCATATGTCCGAGCTCCCTTAGGCGAACCCAGAACTTTGCGAACCACTATTAAGATCTAAGCATCTTAATTAAGGCTAAAACAAGATTCCTTAACTAAATATCCATATTATTAACATTATTAGTTTAAGAGTTCAGTAGAACATTAATAATCCAACTAAGGGTAATTTACTGAATTTTCCAAGGTTTAAGGGGCACTTAAGCATATTTTGGTCAAAATGACCAAAATACCCCTCTTAAGGCTAAATATGGGATTTTAGGATTTAATTATCCAAATTACTTCTAATCTATTTTAATATATCTCAAATTGATTAGTGAAGTGGGAAACACACTTATCTTAGGTTTGGACAACCTAATTAAGCTAATTAGCACTAATTACTTATTTAAGCCAATTAGGGTGATTAGTGAATTTAGGCATTCTTAGGGCAATCCAACCTTACACTTAGGTTCTAATAGACTTAAGATAGCATTAGGAATTAAACTACCCAAAATTAAAGACAAAATTAGGGTTTAATTTACTAATTCTTAATTAGTGTGAATAAGGAGTGATTAAGAAAATTAAATGTCCAAAATCAGTTTTAAGGGTTTAAAATTATTCTCTAGGGTTTAATGAGCAATCAGAGCCCTTAATCAATTAATTTGGTTATTAATTGAATTTATAGTGATTTAATTAAAAACACAAAAGGATTAGGGGATTATTTTATATTTAGATTCCTTATATTTTTCTGATTCAAATGGTATATTGGATCATACCATTTGGATCAGTATAACTAAAGTTATTAAATTTATTTAATCTGTACTTTTATTTAAATTAAAACTATAGGATTTGATTTATAAAATTAATAACCATAGAAAATCTAATCCTATAATTCATTTATTAACCGCAGCCCAAATCAAAAGACACGGGTCGGGGCCGGCCGGCCCAAGATCAGTCGTCTTCTTCCTCTCGACGGGTCCGTCCAAGCCAAGCTTCAGCACTGAAATTCTCGGTACCCAGGTGACGGTGGCGACTTAGCTTGATCCCTACACGTTCCTGGAGTCGAGGTGCATCGATCCCACCCTAAATTACTCTCTACGATGCACCAGATCGTTGAATGGCTACTCGATAATTTTGGCCTTACCTGAAGCTTTTAGGGTTTACTGAAAGGAGTAAATTCTCCTCACAGAGGCAACCATTTGGCCATAGCTTGATTCCTACACCATCCTAGTGGTGAGGTGGATCGAAGCCCTCTGGCCATGAGCTTCAGGGTGCCCTGGATCGGTGGATCCTTACTCGAGCTCGGCTATGAGCTTGCGGCACACACACCAGACGGAGGATCAATCGGGGTTGGCTAGCCCATGCCATAGGAGCAATCACATTGGGTTCCATAAGTGGGTATGGTGATCTATATGACATCTAGAGGCTCATCCAGAGGACAGAATGAGGACTAAACTCTTTGAGTTCAGTGGGAGAAGGCTGTACCTAAGGACGGTTAGCAGGCTCGGCTGAGGGGACTTAGGTGTAGCTGAAGTTTCCTGAGGATCGCCGCGAGCTAGCAGGGGGTCTGAACACCAGACACACATCCTCTATCATCGGTTCACAGCCTCTGAAGTTCATAAAATTGCTGAGGTGAGACGGGAGCTCCAGGGACTTCAACTGCCAATTCAGGGTTCACAGTGAGCAAAGGGACTCACTGTGAATATATGAGGTTTTTTATAGGCTCTAGGGAGGTCTTGGGTGGCTGGCAAGGTCGGGAGCCATGGCTTAGGCTCAGCCCAAGGGTGCTCCCTCAATTTCCAAAATTGAGGTGGATCGAGCCTCAAGCTTGGCTGGGAGTGCTACGGAGGCTAGGGAAAGGTCTCAATGGCCTTCCTGATATGGCACAAGAGTGGCAGACTGGCTAGAGGACATGGCTATACAGGGGGGATTCTGCTGTTTGGCTCGAGCTTGGGAGGAAGACGATCCACAGTCACAGGGTCGCCAGGGTCATCTGATGGTTCGCTAGTTGATGCGGAATGACTCTGATCTCTCGACATCTAATGTCTGCGCGGGGAGGTTGGATCGACCGTCGGATCAGACCCAAGGATCGAACGGGCGATCGGGCATACTTAAGGTGATTACTTGAATGCCATTGGATTAGAATCCCGGAACCGCGGAACGGTAGAGATGATGAGGGCTTGAGTGAAGGCGCAGGCTGTTGGATTGAATCACCAGAATGGATGGCCCGGATGGCGCCCGCGATTTGGGGACAACTGACCGTTGGAGGGAGGGTGGATTTGCAAATACAAATTGTTTAAAACCCAAATAGCAATTGAACCAATTTAAATTAAATCTAAATGTGCGTAAATGACCTCCAAAAATTCCCAAAATTTCACCCTTAGCTAATTTGGGGGTGGGGAATTCAAAAATGAATTCAGATTTTGATTTGAAGATCAAATTAATTTAGGTATTTTCTAGAGCCTAAAAATAGCCAAAAATACCAAATTTCCATTTTAGCTCCGATTAATTTCAAACTTCTAGGGTTATGTTTAAATGACCTATTGAGTCCAATGGAATCAAAAGCAAAGACTAGTTTAGCTTAATTAATCCAAATTTAGCTAGGGTAACAACTAGGGTTGTTACACTTGATAAATTCATCATAATATTTATCAATGACATCCTTACTTATTCTTAAACTAAATTTGATAATGAAGGACACCTTTGTACTATTTTGCAGTTATTAAGGGACAATAAAATCTTTGCCAAATTCTCAAAATGTGAGTTTTGGTTAAATTTAATAGCATTTCTGGGACATGTTATAGATACTGTAGGAATAAAAGTTGACCAGACAAAATCAGTGCTATTAAGTAGTGGTTCAACCTCGATCTGTAACTAAAATTAGAAGTTTCTTAGGCCTTACTGGATATAATAAGAGGTTTGTACCAGGATTTTCTCTATTAGCTTCTTCATTATCTCATTTGACAAAGAAAGATGTTCCATTCATATGGAATTTAGATTATGAGGAAGCTTTTCAGAAGCTTAAGCACTTATTAACATTGACACCAGTATTAGTTTTACCTCAAGAAGGAAAAAACTTCCAAGTTTATATCGATGCTTCAAAATCAAGACTTAGATGTGTCTAGATGTAGGAAGGCAGAGTTATAGCTTTTGTATTAAGGCAATTAAAACTAAATGAGAAAAATTACTTACTTGGTCCATGAGTTAGAAATGGTAGCAGTAGTTTATTCCATTAAAATCTGGAGATATTACTTATATGGAGTGAAGTGTGAAATATTCACGGATCATCAATGTCTTAAGCATGTCTTTACTCAAAGGGAGTTGAATTGTAGACAAAGAAGATGGCTAGAATTCATCTGTGATTACGACCTAGAAATTCTTTACCACCCAGGAAAAGTGAGTGTGGTGGCAAATTCTTTAAGTAGAAAGGTAGTATTATCTTCCTTAGTATCTAGTAAATTACTAATAAAAGATTTTGAGAAATTAAGCATTGAACCTATTGCATTAGTAGGATTAAAAGCATTGTTTGCCAAGTCTAGTATCGAGCCTTCATTAAAGAGTAGAATTATAGAAATTCAAAGCAAGATCAAGATTTTGACAAGTTAAAAATGGATATAGTAAGTGCTAAGAAACCTGAATTAAGGATAGAAAATGAAATTATCTTTTAGGGAGATAGAATTTGGGTTCTTAAAAATCTTCAACCAAATATTTTATCTGAAGCCCATAATTTCAGTTATACCATTCATTTAGGGAACATTAAGATGTATCAAGATCTCACAAAAAACTTTTAGTGGCCAAGCATGAAGAAGGACATAACAACATATGTATCCAAATGCCATTCATGCTGTTTTGTAAAGGCAGAGCATCAGTGGCCTGATGGACTCCTAAAATCATTAGAAATTCCTAAATGGAAATAGATCAACATTTCTATGGATTTTGTTATGGGTTTACCAAAATGCAGATCTAGATCAAAGGATATTTGGGTCATTATCAATAAGTTAACCAAATCAACTCATTTTATACCTATTCACTAGACCGATTCAGTAGAAAAGTTAGCAAAATTGTATGTAACAGAAATTATTTGCCTTCATGGAATGCCAATCACAATTGTGTTAGATCGAGACAGTAGATTAACCTCTCATTTATGGCAAGCAATTCATCAAGATGTGGGAATTAGTTTAGGTATGAGTATAACATTTCATTTGCAAACTGATGGACAAACAGAAAGAGTATATCAGATTCTAGAATATTTTAGTGGAAGTTGGGAAAAACATCTTTTCCTAATTGAATTTACCTATAATAATAGTTTCCAAACCAGTATAGGCATGGCACCTTATGAGGCGCTTTATGGTAGAAGGTGTAACATTCCACTAGTACGGACTGAATTTGGAGATGTTTAATTATTTGGATCCAAATTAACTGAAGATGCAAATAATAAAATTCAAATAATTAAATCAAGATTGCTAACTGCTCAGGATATACAAAAGAAGTATCATGCTTTTTGCCATCATCCCCTTGAATTTCAGGTTGAGAATAAAGTCTATCTCAAAGTAAGTCCTATGAAAGGAATTCAGTATTTTGGCATTTTTAGAAAGTTAGTCCTAAGTACCTGGGACCATTTAATGTAATTACAAAAGTTGGGACGTCAACTTACCGTCTAAAACTACCTGATAACTTTGTAGCCATTCATAATGTTTTTCAAGTGTCATATATAAGGAAATGTCTAAACAACCCAGAACATCAGATTTAAGTTATAGAAATTGATTTGCAACTAGACTTAACCTTTGAAGTCAAGCCCGTAACCTTTGAAGTCAAGCCCGTTGAAATATTGGGAAGAGATCTTAAGCAGTTAAAAAGCAATAGTATTATGATAGTAAAGGTTTTGTGGCAAAACCAATCAGTCAGTGAAGCTACATGGGAAAGAGAAGAATTGATGCAAAAGAAATTTTTAGAACTTTTCTTATAATTAAGGTACTCTTCAAATTCTGAACAGCTTATTTGCATGTCTTTCTTAATTAAAAAATTTGAATGGATGTCAAAGATGACACCTCTTTTAAGAGGGGGTATCTGCAACAACCCCCAATTATTAATCATCATTTAATAGTCCAATTAACTATAAATCTCTTCTAAACAGTCTTAATTAATCATTACGAGCAAGTACCTAAGTTTTGGTCCAGTTTGGGGTTCAAATGAGCGAAACCCTAATTTTGATAATTATTTAAATAAGAAAAATATGAAAATTATTTTGACCTCAGATAAAAAATCAAACTTCGCCATTGAGTTTCTCACCCCCAAATTAGCTATGGGTGAAAATTTGTTTTCAAAAATATGAAAAATGAAATAATTAAGATAATCTTCGATTACAATTTCAACTACATTTTTGACTTCGTTACCCTTGATTTAGTTAAAGAGCATATTTTTGAAAGAATATTTCGAGAAGCATATAATTGCATAATTTCTAATTTAGTAAAATATGCTGATAATTAATTATTTAATCAATTAATAAATTTTTATATATAACTTTGATATTGCCTAAACTACCTTACCTCTCTGCCCTAATTTATTTGCACGTCGTTTGACTAAAGCATTCGGTCGATCCTTCAAGAGAAGGATCGCCATCTTCAAAGCCATAGGACAAACACGTGGTTCGCGCTGCTACTCTCACCAATGGGAGGCCTCGTGAGGATCAGTTGCTGCTGATCTTACCCATTCACATCCATACCGTTTACGTCTTAAAAGAAAGGGTACTGTGTGCATTAAGATATTTTGGAAACATCTCTACAACCTTACACGGGAGCCCTAGCGGCGAATTCACAACGATCAAATAGGTACTTCTTCCGTTTTTTCTCATAATAGGTTGTCATCTTCATAACTGGGGCAAATACTCACTATAGTCAATCCCAAATACTCACTGTAGTCAACCCCATACTCAAATGAGGGACTCATTAGGATTTAGTGAAATCTACCTTCAATATTTAAGAATAAGAGATTTAAGTGCATATAATTTCTTATAAGGAGATTATTGAATAAGGGGTTGTGTTATTAAAAGTTTAATTACATCTCTTTTAACTAGAACCACTTATTTCTGTATAAAAACTCTAAATTTCTCTAACATAATTTATTTTAATGTAATATCATTATTTGAGCAAAGTGTGATGGGTGTGATATCTTACTATAAATTGTATATGCTCATTACTGAAGAAAAGAAGCAATAGATTAATGGGTGAGCCTCACACTTCAGTATAACTTTATTCTTTTATAAAGTCTCTTTTTTCAATTATGTCACTTTGTCAAATTATTAGAATCCCAAGGTTTATGAAAAGAATGTTGACAAGTTATTACTTGTAATTACATGCCCTAATAAGCATTTGCATATTTGTACCACTTGTGAGCACATATCCAGTTAGATATATCTACATGTATTTCATTATACTCATAAGCAATGCAATAGAGTTTACATAACATCTTATGCAGAATCAGTTCACCCTAGCACATTTAATTTAAATATCAATTGTTATTGATGTTTCAGGTATTAATTTATTTTTGATAATTATGAGGAAGCTATTAGATACAACACATCAAAATAATTTGAGAGCCTTTATGAGTTATATTGAGACACTATAATCCTTATTGGGTTCATGTATTTCAGAGTTATTATCAGTTTTATTTAATCTGATTATGTGGAGGATTTTATGATGAATTTTTGTCTTTTGCTCATTTGTCAACCATTAGTTTTTATCATTATTTCAGAATTAATATACTGAATTCTGATAATTCATACTTGCGAAACACATGGGTCTAGAAGTTGCAATTCATTATAAAAGGGATGCCATGCACATTGATTTTACCTAATTATGACATGTATAGGTTAAGGATTTCTTTAGTTGGATGGATTCTTAAATTTAATAATTTTAATTGTGTAATTTGTATGACTCATGCATCAGTTCATAATGGACAATTTTGATTACTTATATGTGATTGATATTGTTGCTTAGCTTTCATACAGATCATGGATAATAATAAGCAGTGTTATATTTAAACTTTGTTATTTCAGTTAAATAACTACTCATCATTATCTATTTTTATATGTATTGGTTACTAGGTAGTCCTTTTGGTTGCTATTCACTTGCGCTTTTGTTGAAATCAAGTATTATAACCATGCACATGAAGAGTCTTTTGCCATATTTTTTTTGCTTGTTGTTTTGAATTGAGTTGTCAAAATCTTTGGTTCATGAATGTTTTTCAAATGTAGAAGCATTACAATTTCGAATCCATATTGTAAAGTTCATTGTCAAGGTACAAATCTCTTTAGAACACCTTGTTGGTCTATCTATTATTTTAATTTTTGTAAATGTTCAGTTCTCTATATTAAATTCATTGTTAACTACAACAACAAAAACCATACCATTCTTTTCTTTTCTACTTTTGGATAGTGTGGAATTTTTTTTTAATTTTAAGGTTTTAAGTATGCGTAAATATGACTGGAACACATAAAATTTAAAGGAAAAATATGAAAGCTCATTAACATTTTCATGTAAGTTCTGTTTACAGTTTTTTTCTGTCAACAATGTTACGCCTCATACTGTCCCAACATTACTTTTTTTATTTATTTATTGGCAATACATTACTCTTATATTAATGGCATTAAGTATTGTATGCTTTTTCAGTCCAATGTGCTTTTCTGTGCATTAAGCCTTGATATTTTATGGTGGACGATGGTCGTAAGGTGTACACAACTTCTAAAGCACTGACCATTTATTACCATTTACTTTACTGTCTTTAGTTTTATTATGAATTTCACTCATATTAAAAGGGGAGAAGAAAAACCAAAAAAGGCATGCTTTGAGCAGATTATCATAAGTTGAAATCTAGAAAACTGTTTATTTAAGATCGAGAAGGTTATTCATATTTGCTTGTAGTTTAACAATAAATGCAAGTTTTATTTAAATGCCAGATGTCTTCATTTATCGTCAAATTATTTTGATATATTTATAAATGTATTCTATTGTATGTTGTTTAAATGAGCAATAATTCATTTCATCCTTTTACTGATTTAAAATTTCTCTACTTAGTACTTTTGAACTATTGCATTTCTAATTTTATTCCACTAACAAAATTTTAAATTGAAATTTTATTTCAGTTGCATCAATCACTTTTGATCTAAATTTGATACATTTAGTGCATTTCACTTAGCATGGATGTGTTTTAATTTTATTTTCAGTTGTAACTATCTAATAATGACATAAATGTGAAATAAATAGTATTTATTGCAAATGAATGATGCAGAAATGCGAAATGAATATTGACAAAATGTTAAATGAATAGTATTTATTAAGAAATGAATAGTGGCAGAAAAGTGAAATGAATAATAACTATCATTTGCGAAATGAATAGTAGCTATCAATTGCGAAATGAATAATGGGTGTCATTTGCAAAATGAATAGTGATTTTAATTTGCAGAATGAATAGTGGCTGTCAGTTGCGAAATGAATAGTTGCTTTTATTTGCAAAAGTAATAGTGGTCGTCATTTGGGAATTGAATAATGGCTGTCATTTGAGAAATGAATAGTATCTGTCATTTGTGAAATGAATAGTTGTTGTCAATTACTAAACTAAGCGCATAGATGTATGCATTACGACGTGCCTGAGCACTTGCGTAATAACTTGAAGTTATTACTCTGACTAATTTAAGCTAAAATAAGCATTAATTTCCATTATATTTGACTCAAATAGCCAATTAAACATAAGTTTGATGATTTGATATAAATCGAAACTCATTTGAGCAAAATAATTATTTTGCCAATTTTAGGATCATGAAAATTAGCTAAATTAATTTGTTCTCCAAATTAAAATTTAATTTAATTTTTGAGTTCCTCGCACACAAATTAGATAATAGTGAAATTTTAGGAATATTTAAAGATCATTTGGTCCTAAATTAGATTTAATCTCATTAGAATAAATTATATTCTTTAAGTAATAATTAAAACTAATTAAATGAATTTTAAAATTAATTAGCAGCGTATTTGCTGTCAGAACCATGACAGATCTGTTGCGGGGTCCCGACAACCTAACCGCATATCCAGTGTATCCCTGTTACCGCACATATGTTGACCCGTCGCATCCGACGACGTCCAATCCTCCGTGCTAAGATCCTTCGTTAGCTGTAAAATCTCTCTAGCGACCCATTGCCTGACCTTAAATTAGCTTAAGTAATTTAGCCAGAGCGCATTCGAGCCATTGAGCACCAATGGTTTATCCATCAGATAACCTAGGGCATCCTTAGCACAGTGGAGCTTTGTCTCCAAAGTGATTGTGCTTGTCTGGTCCCCCCCGATAGCTCTACCTGCTACTACCGCCATGGCAGTACGGGGGCGATTGTAATCTTCCTCTTCTGCCCTCGATTCCAACGGCTTGCGAATAACACTCTCCCCAATCTGCCCTCAATCAGTTGAGCTTATCTGCCTCTCACTCGGGCTGATCTCTGGAGCCTACCTGAAGACCAAATGACCACCCGGGGCTATAAATAGCCTTGAGTCTTATCCATTAAAGCCTGTGCTCATTATAGGTCTTCTTGGAAGCTCTCAATCCCCCTCAATTCTACTAACCCAGGGCTAGTGGTCAACGAAGTTCTGCTTCATTTTAGATATTGATTTGAAGAAATCAGAAAGATATTTTAAACTTTTTGGGTTTGAAATGGAGCTAGCTACTTAAGCCTAAGCAATGGAGGGAAACCTAAGTGCTTAGCAATCAGTTTTGGAGGCTTGGAGGCTGTGGAGGTGGAGAACCCTAGAAGTAACCTTAAGGAGCTGCTGAGCAAGATAGGCTTGTTGTTTGAAGAATAAACTCCAGGAGGTAGCAGCTTCTTCTCTTCTTTATTCTAAGAGTAGAGTTACAATTGTGTATGCTGAGGTGATATAGCTCTTGTAAATCTGTAAACCTTGAAGTTTTTCATAGTGTATTTTCTTATTAGTGTGGCTCCGTGATTTTTTCCAATCTTTGGGTTTTCCACATATATGTTTTTGTTTGAATGATTTGTTTGTGCTGCAATTTTCTTGCTATGATTTTGTGATTTTTAAGCTATCTCGGTAACTGCCAACACGCCCTGATCCTCAAAGTCTTTGGACATTGGTTTGTTGTTGCCATTACAAGTGCCATTCCACTTTAGGTATCTTGTGTATCACTGTAATTTTCCAACAAGTGGTATCAGAGAGTTTGCTCTTTGCCTTGTTGTTAAGGAGGGTTTGCTTGTTTGAGTGGGAGCTATGGCTGAAGAAATGAGACACAAGATTGAGAAGTTCAGCATGATAAACTTTGCATTATGGAAAATACAAATAGAGGATTTACTCTACCAGAAGAAGTTATATCTTCCATTGAAAGGAGCTGACAAGAAACCTGGAAATATGACTGATGAAAAATGGTAGGTTCTTGTTATAACCACATTGGGTTTGATTTACTTATCACTATCTTCTTCTGTTGCTTTTAACATTGTTAATGAGAAAACTATTGTATATCTCATGAATGTTCTAACAAGAATGTATGAGAAGCTATCTGCTTCGAATAAGATTTTCCTAATGAAGAGACTATTTAATATGAAGATGATGGATGGGTATTCAGTGACTGAACACCTCAATGGGTTCAACACTATAAAGAGCCAACTAAGCTCAATTGGCATCCGTTTTGATGATGAGGTTCGAACCCTATTGTTCCTCGCTTCGTTGTCCGATAGTTGGGATGGGCTGGTTACAGCCATCAGCAATCCATCTGGAAATGCATCGTTAAAGTTTGACAACATTGTTGGGCTAGTACTGAATGAGGAGGTGCAAAAGAAATCTCATGGAGAAGCATCTACCTCAGCACTGAATGTTGAGAGCAGGGGAAGACATGCCTGAGAGAAGACATACCAGGAATAGGTCTATGTCTTGGTGAGGTAATTCAAGACTCGAAAAAGCAAAGCCGGATTGCTAGAATTGTGGGAAGGCAGGTCACTTCAAAAAGGACTGCCCTACTCCAAAGAAGCCAAGTTATGGTGGTAAGATGTTGAACCTTACTGTAAATGTTTCAGCTGAGGAGGATTAGGATGCTTTGATCCTCTCACTTGTTAACACGGAGTCTTGGGTTGTGGACTCGGGCACCTCTTATTGTGCAACTCCGTCGAGGAGTTCCTTTAAGAACTATACCAAGGGTGACCTGGGGAAAGTATATCTTGGAGATGATAAGGCGTGTGATATCATCGACAGAGGTGATGTAGATGTGAAGGTACCAAGCGATGCTGTTTGAAAGTCAAGGATGTTTGACATGTGCCATGTCTAGGAAGGAACTTAATCTCAGTAAGCTAGTTAGCTAGAGAAGGCTACAACACTTATTTCACAGGAGACTCATGGAAGGTCACCAAGGGTGCACTCATTATGGCACGAGGCAGTATGGAAGGTATACTTTACTTGATCAATAAAGTGTCTGACACTATTGCAGCTGCATAGGAGATAGATGCAGATCTATGGCACCGGAGGCTTGTCCACATGAGTGAGAGGGGGCTAAAATCTCTACAATCAAAAGGGAAGCTCCAAGGGTGACCTGGCGATAGTATATCTTGGAGATGATAAGGCGTGTGATATCATCGACAGAGGTGATGTAGATGTGAAGGTACCAAGCGATGCTGTTTGAAAGTCAAGGATGTTTGACATGTGCCATGTCTAAGAAGGAACTTAATCTCAGTAAGCTAGTTAGTTAGAGAAGACTACAACACTTATTTCACAGGAGACTCATGGAAGGTCACCAAGGGTGCACTCATTATGGCACGAGGCAGTATGGAAGGTATACTTTACTTGATCAATAAAGTGTCTGACACTATTGCAGCTGCAGAGGAGATAGATGCAGATCTATGGCACCGGAGGCTTGTCCACATGAGTGAGAGGGGGCTAAAATCTCTACAATCAAAAGGGAAGCTCCAAGGGTTAAAATCAGTGGATTTAGATTTCTATGAAGATTGCGTGCTAGGCAAGTTGAAGAAAGTTTCTTTCTCCAAAGTTGGAAGGGAGCTTAAAAGAAAGAAATTGGAGTTGGTATATACAGATGTATGGGGGCCAGCACCTACATGTTATATAAATGGAGCAACATACTTTGTCACCTTCATTGATGATCATACAAGAAAGGTATGGGTTTACTATCTCAAATATAAATCTGATGTGTTTGATGTGTTTGGAAATTGGCTAGCTTTGGTGGAAAATAAGACCAGGTTGAAGCTGAAATGCTTAAGGTCTGATAATAGCAGTGAGTACTATGATAAAGAGTTCAAGGAGTTCCATGCCTTGAGAGGAATCAAGAGGGAGTTTACAATCCCTAGAACACCGTAGCAAAATCGTGTTGCATAATGGATGAATCTTACAATCATAAAGAGAGCCAGGAGCACGAGATTGCATGCATGTCTCCCAAAGCAATTCTGGGCTGAAGCCGTTAATACGACTATATATTTAATCAATAGGGGACCTTCCATACCCTTGAATGAAGGGATCCCCGAAGAAGCTTGGAGCGGAAAGGAGGTGAAGTTGAACCACCTCCAGGTATTTGGCTACTCAACCTATGTGCACATTGATGCCAGATATAGGAGCAAACTTGATGCAAAGGCGATCAAGTGCGCATTTGTTGGATATGGTGTGGGTGAGTTTGGATATAAATTCTGGGATAATCAGAACTAGAAAGTCATCAGAAGCAGGGATGTCTCTTTCAATGAAAGTGAGATGTACATGGGTTGTATGGGAGTCAAGATTGACTCCAAGGATGCTTTAGATGATTGATGACAGTGCTGAGCCAGATATTAGAGAAGCTCAAGAGGGTGTCATTGTTGAACCACAAACACCCATGTTAAAAAAATCCACATGGGTGTCTAGACTGCCACAGAGGTACTCTCCTTCTTTGTTCTATTTGTTACAAACTGATAGTGGTGAACCAGAAAATTAAGAAGAGGCACTTTAAGTTGAAGATTCAAGCAAGTGGGAGGCTACAATATATGATGCAATGGCATCACTCATGTCAAACAGGACATGGGAGTTGACACCCTTACCATTGGGAAGAAAGCTCTTCAAAACAAGTGGGTTTACTGAATGAAGGAAGAGAAGAATGGAAGCAAGTGCTACAAGGTGAGACTTGTAGTCAAGGGTTTCCAACAAAGGCATGGGGTTAACTATAGTGAGATCTTCACCCTAGTTACAAACTGATAGTGGTGAACCAGAAAATTAAGAAGAGGCACTTTAAGTTGAAGATTCAAGCAAGTGGGAGGCTACAATATATGATGCAATGGCATCACTCATGTCAAACGGGACATGGGAGTTGGCACCCTTACCGTTGGGAAGAAAGCTCTTCAAAACAAGTGGGTTTACTGAATGAAGGAAGAGAAGAATGGAAGCAAGTGCTACAAGGTGAGACTTGTAGTCAAGGGTTTCCAACAAAGGCATGGGGTTGACTATAGTGAGATCTTCACCCTAGTTGTAAAGATAAAACTGATAAATCCAGAATTTATATCATAAATAAAGGAAAATTTCATTCATTTTCAAATCGAAACTGCTTCCTTAATCAAATTCTACCTACTTTTCAGGAAAAATGCCTACCCAACAAATTCTAGGCAATTCTGGAAAGTTTCTAAAATTTCAGGAAGAAATTCGCTGCAGCCGCTACAGCGCGCTCCAGTGGGCAAACTTGCGAAATTCTGGTGCGAGAGCTTGTTACAGCGGATCAACTTGCGCAACTCTAGCGCTATAGCGCGCTGCAGCGGGTAAGCTTGCAAGGCTCTGGCACTACATCGCACTATAGCGGGTAAGCTTGCGGGGCTCTCGTGCTACAGCGTGCCAAAGCAGGAGAACTTGTGGGACTCTAGCGCCACAGCGCATCACAGTGGGAGAAACTTGCTGGGCTCAGGTGCTGCCGTGCGCTAGCGAACCATCAGAAAAAAAATCTAGAATGCCACCGCGCATCGCCGCAGACTAGTTGACGAAAATTGACCAGTGTAGCGCGCCACAACGCGTTGTGGCGGCGCGCCGAAATTTAGTCTGGACAGGCCATCATTCCTTCTGTAGCAGATTTAATTTTAATGGAGAAATAATATTTTGAAGTGATGTGAAGTTTAAAGAATGGAAAAGTAGAGATCACCTCACCCCTCAAGCTGCATTTGAAATGATCACAGTAGATTTTTAAGAGGGAAATGCTGAAATTAAAAGAAAGAGAGTAGAATGCAGCTCCTCTATAAATACAACTCTTCTTGACTTAAGAAGAGTTCCCAACTTGGCTCACTAACATCCTAAGTAAGAAGAGAGCTGCATAGAAGAGAAGGAGAACTCTCCAAGGGTTGAAGAAGTCCTCTTGCTAAGAAGAAGAAGGAAGAAAGGCATCACTACAGACCTAGGAGAAGCAACCAAGAGCAAGAAGAGGAGAAGTACGGAGAACTTCATCAAAGGAACATTCCTAGTATTCTCTAAACTCTTGTCTTGTATTTTCTTTTCTTAGTTGATCATGAAAGGGTGTTTATCCATATATGTGTTCTTCTTTATCTCTAGTGTAATGGAGAGCTAAACCTCCCTTGGGGAGGGTTCGGGCAATCCTACATGAATTGATAGAGATTTTTTGTGTATGAAAATTTCCTCAAGCTTTAATAAAAGTTTTGACTTAAATGACTTGTTAACAAAATTAAAAGGACTATTGTGGACTTGAATGCGGACCAAATAATAAGGGACAAAATGACTTTAAGGACTAAAAAGTCTTATGCTCCATAGCTCATCCTTAGTTTTGATGTTGGATTCATGAGTGCATGAGAGCTTAGAACTATGTGAGAAAGTTCTTAAGCTTAGTGGACCTTGATCTATGCTTAATTAAAGAGTTGAAGCGTGTGAGCTAAGACCCATTAAGTACGCTCTATTGCTCAGCATACCTAAAGGTATGGAGTGGATTCTTTGAGTGTTCATGAATGAGATGACATAGTCATATAGCCCAAATGAAGTCACTCCATTATCTAAACTATGCATGATGCACGTGATGCTCTTAGTGGAATCAATGCTTGTAAGATATTAAATGAACAACCCATATTTCTATAATTAAGGAAAGAGGGGAAAACCAATAATCTAAAATCTTATAAGGGTTTTTGTGTTGAAATAGAACTGACTGTGTGTTCATTTCAAGCACAAGATTTGAACTTATAAATCTTGGAGTTAAACTCTAAGGAGGACAATGTGCACTTGATTAAAAATTTAATAAAGAAAAGTGAATGCTTGAGGAATCATCATACATAAGTCATCTAACATATCATGTGAGAGAGACCCAACTCTCCTCTCCTTTTATCATAGTTATGTTCTACTAAGAATTATTGTGCTTGTTTAGGAACCAATTCAACAAAATACGCATAGTTTAAACTTTTTTGAATATAATATACCTTAGTAACAAAACACCCAATTCGATGAGGATGATAAATCTCGGAACTCACATTCCAAATTTTTACTTCAGACCACGTACACATGCGTGCAAGTGCAGACGTAACTAAAGTATATCAAAAACCATATGGGTTCTACTGAACTTAGTTGTAATTGAAGATTTGCATCTAGAGCAAATAGATGATAAAACTACATTTCTTCACATAGAACTAGAAGAATAGCGTTATATGCAATAATCTGAAGGGTACATGGCTCAAGGGAAAGGGAAGTCTGAGCTAGTGTGCAAGCAAGAAAAGCCTCTATGGCATGAAGCAGGCGCCAAGGCAGTGGTACAAAAGGTTTGACAAGTTCATGTCAGAATTAGGGTATAAAAGATGCTAGGCGGATCACTACTGTTACATAAAGCAGTGTAAGTCCTCTTATATCATTCTATTTTTGTATGTAGATGATATGTTGATCGCAAGATCAGACATGGAGGAGATAAAGATACTGAAAGAACAGATGTCATGGTAATTTGACATGAAGGACTTGGGGCCGGCCAAGCAGATTCTTGGAATGAAAATCCATAGGGAAAGAAGTGTAGGAATTTTGAAGCTATCATAGAAGGTTATATTGAAAAGGTGCTGAAATGAATCAACAAGAATGAAGTAAAGCCAGTGGGCACTCCCCTAGCAAGTCATTTCAGCTTATCATGGGAACAGATGCCAAAATCTGAAGAGGAAAAGGAACATATGATGAAGGTTCCTTATGCTTCAGCAGTTAGGAGCTTGATGTACGCGATGATCAGCATGAGATCGGACATTGCCCATGTAGTGGGAGTGGTCAGCAAATTCATGGGAAACCCAAGAAAGCACCACTGGGATGCGATCAAATGGATCCTAAGGTATCTAAAAGATACAAAGGACAAAGCCCTATACTTTGGAAGATCTGATATCATTTTCTAGAGATATGTTATAACAACCCTAGGTTGTTACCCTGCTATTCAATAGCTTAATTATTTCTTAATTTTGATCTGATTTCTTTTAGAACATTAATTCAAGCCTATCCTAAAAATTGGAAGTCCATTGGACTTCTCTAAGTCAAAGATGATATTTTGATCAATCTAAATACCCTAGATTAGACCTAAAATATTTTGATCTTAGAATTAAATTTTTATTGCATTTTTGAATTCCTCACCCCCAAATTAGCTAGGGTGAAAGTTAGGTGTAATTTGGGAATCTTTTAGGCCATAATTCAAATTTGATTAAAATGGGTTAATTGCACTCTAGGGCTCCTAACATTTTAAATTTGCAAGTATACCCTCCAACAGTCGGGATCCTTTGTCGGGACCGTGGAGGATCTGCTGCGGGACCCCGACCATGATTATGCATTTGTGACACATGGATGGCACCACATGAATCCTGGCATCTTGATCTAGAGGTCCTGAGCCTGCGTTTAAGTATAGTTTATCTACCGTTAGACCTTTTTCGTAGATCAAATGGCCGTGATTCCTTCAGTGTTCGTTCGTTGATAGAATTAGGATCAGACTGTCCACTTCTAACCAACATGCAATTAGACAATCCTGGGCCTACCTCCCACTGTGGATCATTGTCCTCAAATTTCCCAAAGGATACCGATAGCTTCTACTATCGATGCTAGCGTGGTAGTGCGGGGATCTTCCCTGCTCCCCACTCCCACTCGATCCTTAACGTCTTGGCACCTCGATCTTCTAAGTCTACCCTTGCCTAACCCTGGCCCAACTCCTTCAGTCCCCAGGCCATTTCGATGGGCTGCTGGAGCTCCTTACCACTCCCTTCCTGGCTATAAATAACCAGAGAACTCCTCTAAGGTCTTATTTGCTGATTCTGGACCTCCACTTGAGATCAATTGCCTTCTGTTTCCCTTGGAGCCTCTCAGCAACCTGTCGACAATCTAGCTCTAGTCGCAGTACAATCAGAAGGTCAGGCTTGGTGTTCATGCCCCCTACAGCTCTGTCTGAACTTGAGGAGCATATCTGCAATAGCCCTAGCTCCTGGATCGACCTCTGTCTTCCCTAGTTAGCCGATTTCATCCTCCCAGCTATCCAGGTACCCCTTCTATCTTGGACCGAGTCGAGTAGGCTCTGCTCCTTCATCCAATGCCCTCTGATTGTACTCTTAGTCTAGGGGATGGCAATATGTAGGTTTTGTTGGCTCTGGGTCAGCCCGATCGATTGTATCAATCGAGCGGACTACATCGCGTGAAGAGTCAGACACCCGAGTAAGGTCCCATGATTTTAGTAGTTCTCAGGTCAAGCCAGATTGGGGCTTGGGTGCGCCTTGTCACACGGAAGGTAAAGCCATCAAGCCCCAAGCCTGGTGAGCTCTATGTGGGGAATATCAATCCCCCACATCAGTGGCTGTGGAAGGTTTTGGGCCTAGTAGCTCCCCAGAGATCCAACCACTCTCGGATGGGAATTTTGGGTTCTATCAGTCCCTCTTGGCATGCTGATGGAACCTCGATCCATTGGAGGTCATGAGGTGGTCAGGGAGATGAGAATTTAGCCGATTACGGTTACCCTAATCGGCTAGCTCTTGGGATGGTACCGGTGGAAGAAGATGCATAGTGTGGGTCAGGCCGACCCGTGACCCGCACTGTGCCACAGTGCCGGGCCATCAAGTGAAGCCAACTCGCGCATTTTGTAAACGGGTCAGGACTCGTTTTAATTTAAATAAAATATATTTGGAATTATTTTCCTTAAGGAAAATAGGATGGATTAATTAGAAAAATACAATTTAAATTAATGCTATAACTTTTAATATATTAATCCAAACCCTATGATATTATATGTGAAATTTATCAGAAAATCCTTAGGAATAAGAATATAAGATAATATTGAACATCTAATGATTAGATTTTTTATTTTTGACTAATTATGTTAGATCTTAGTTAGGGTTGATTAGTATTTATGCTTATCCAAATTGCATGTTTAGGATGTCATTAATTTCCTTTTGATCCATAGAATTAATGTGCTAAGTAGTTTAATTTTTTGATTATTGTATTTCAACTTATGCCATAATCTTGTTAAATTATGATTAGTGAAAATTAGGATTTTTAATCACTGGATCATAGCAAACTTAATCTTTGATTAATTGTATGAATGAATAGAACTTATGGGCCATGATGTATAAAATTCTAATGGCTAGATTTGTGATTATGTGCTAATCCTTTTGAATTTGCTTAGGGTTTGATTAGCACTAATTACTTTCTATTTTTATAAACTTTTCTATTAATTTACTCCATAACAGTAAGGTAGATGTATTGAAACCATGTATGCCAATTTATGATGTATAAATTGAATAAACCTAAATTTGAAGAACTTAAACATCTTAATGAAATATAAGAAGTCTTAAGACTTTGATCAAGCTATTAAGACTTGATCTATGTCTGAGATTGCCACCAGTAATACATCCTTACTCCATTGATTTAACATTTGACCTATGAATAAGCACTTGATCTTAATTAAACCAGAGTAGAGGTTAAAACCTAATCTAGTTTGATTAAGATCCAAAGACTTAAACCTTAATGAAATGGCTTGATTATAAGATAATGCAATTTGCATTATTCCAATAATGCACCTAATTTTGTATTGATTTTAAGCCATTGAACTAAAAATGATAAGGATAATAAGTAAGCAATGTGATTGAATAATCTGAATCTGAGCTTTGGATCCTTGATTTTCTCCTAAATAAGACTATTATCATAAGATGATTAATAAAACTATACTGATTCCATAAACTGATCTAACTCTAACAATATCCTAGATTTGTCCCCTAGATTTTAGATTAACATATGATCAAGTGATCTAATCATCTGATCTAACCACTCTAAACCTAAATAATAAGTAAAACCTATAATAGAAGTGAGAGTGCGGGATCTAAAGTATCAGACTATTAAGCTAATATCTAAAATATTTAAACACCTTAATCAATGATATATTGAGGTAAGAAGAACCCTTGCAAATTTATTGAAGTAAAATCTTAGATGATCCTTTAACCTTTGAAGTTGATCTTAATCCCTCGTGGTTGGAATCACCTAAGATACTTAGAATGACACCTCTCCTAGTTGTAGAATCTATATTGAGTGATCTTTGATCACATTTCTTGGAGCCTTGTGTAGGACTCACCCATTTAGCATAGGGATTAATATTATTGATAAATCCTTATAGAACCAATAGAATTTATAAACCTTAATTGTTGGGTGGTATTATAGGGTATATCCATAGTACAGGGTTATCCCAGTATTAATCAGGATTGGTTGATTCATCTTAGTATAGATTATGCCTATGTTCTATCCTATGAGTTTAGTCTGGCATAGTTTCACTTAGACTAAATCAGTCAATTCTAAGAGTGTTATGATTAGGGAATTTAAATCATTAGCTTGTTTAAATAAAAATCACTATCGGGTGATACCTCCTATCGAAGATCGCTTCCATAGGTGTGCTTCAAGCAAACCACGTGATCCTAGGCACCCTCTTTAGAACACTAAGTGTGCTTGTGAATTGGGTATTTTAATATCTTAGCTTGAGATACAAGTTGCTTTAGGATGACTTAATCAAACTAAGAGTTATAAACTCCCCTTCTTGGAAGTATGATATATATATATATATATATATATATATATATATATATATATATATATATATATATATATATGTATACCATCTCCACATCTAATGATTTATATGTAAATTCTTAACTTTAACCAATCATCATTCTAGAAGCTAGGAGTCAGAATCCTTTTAGCAGGATTCTGCATAATGGAGACCTTGAAATTAGTATTTCAAGCATTTATGGATTTCTGGATTTTACTCATATAGAATAAAAACATGGGCATGAGCATGAGCATGAGTATGAGGAACGATTCCTATGGTGATGTATGAGTATTAATAATGAATTATGGGTTATAAAATATTGCATACATTGACTAGGAAATTTTAAAATGCACCAACATCATAGTAAGTTATATTCATAACTGGATGTATGTGTACATTGGACTATACAACTTATAGCCTTTCAGTGATAGTTTTGTTACATATATGTGGCTTACTGCGTTGTGGCACATTTGGATGCATTATCCCAGTAGCATATAGTACAATATTAGACATTTTTACATTGATTTCTAAGCATTTGATGTTTTCTCTTACTTTCTAATCTCAGTACATCTTTACTTTGTTCATTCTTTATAGTTCAGTTACTCAGTGCCTTTACCATTATTTTCTATAGTTTTGTTTGCTTTACTATTTACTTGTAATTACTTTAGTACTGCTTAGTTTAGTTGCGATGTGTTAGAATTTTTGTCTAATATGGGGTACTTTTGGGATCTGGCAATTTGCTAGATCTCGAACAGCTTGTTGAGATAGAGCAGAAGGACTTGCAAGAGATCCAGGAGGACTAGATGGAGCCTTAGTGGATCCATCTTCCACCTTTTTACCTTACTATTTTTTTGCTATCATTACTTTAGATAGACTTTACTTTTGCTTTATTTTAAATCTGTTGTATTAATTCTAGATGTATTTTACTTTTCCTTTTCTGAGATGAATACTTTTACTATTCTGCGATGAATGTATTCTGGATGTTTTGCTTTAGCTTCCACATTCTGTTACACTACTATACCTAGTATTGTGATGTGATCAGTATACTAGAAATATTGATATTTAAAACATATATTAGATTTCATATTTATTTTTGATAATCCAATATATGTGTTAGTCTAATACTTAAGATAAGTACTCTACTATTATCTTAAGTATGGACTCTCGATCCTATTCTTGGGTTCGAGTCAACAACCTTCAGTGGGGCTAGTTCAAGTTAGCCTATTCAGGGAGATGAGTTGTGTCCTTATTGTTGTTTGCTCTCCCCGAGCAGTGCACCGCTCCACCGCTAATCTGTTATACCTTTTGTGCACGGCGGCGGGGCGGGGTGCTACAATGTAGACTCAGATCTTGAAAGAGATTTTGATAGCAAGGGAAGTACTACAGGCTGTGTCTATACATTGGGTAGTGCAGTGGTGAGCTGGATCTCCAGGATATAGAATGTTGTATTACTATCTACAACAGAAGCAGAGTACGTTGCCATGATGGAGGCAAGCAAAGAGATGGTTTGGTTGAAGGGATTCATAGCTGAATTAGGCAAGGTGCAGAGGGATGTGAAGCTCTAAAGTGATAGTATGAGTGCCATTCACTTAGTCAAGAATGTCGCTTCATTTTAGGTCTCGATTTGAAGACATTTGAGAGGTATTTTGGATATTTTGGGTCTGTAATGGAGCTTGCTAATTAAGCCTAAGTAGTGGAGGGAAACCTAAGTGCTTAGTAATCAATTTTGGAGGCTTGGAGGCTGTGGAGGTGGAGAACCCTAGAAAAAACCCTGGGGAGCTACTGAGTAAGATAGGCTTACTGTTTGAAGAAGAAACTTCAAAAGGTAGCAGCTTCTTCCCTTCTCTATTCTAAGAGTAAAGCTATAGCTATGTATGCTAAGGTGATATAGCTCTTATAACTCTGTAAACCTTGAAGTTTTTTATAGTGGATTTTCTCATTAGGTGTGGCTCCATAGTTTTTCCCTATCTTTGGGTTTTCTATGTATATTCTTATGTTTGGATGATTTGTTTGTGCTATGATTTCTTGCTATGATTTTGTGATTTCTAAGCTAGCTCGGTAACCGTCAACGCACCTCGATCCTCAAAGTATTTGGCCTTTGGTTTGTTGTTTCTATTTCGAGTGCCATTCTACTTTAGGTATCTTGTGTATCACTGTACTTTTACAACAATAATTACTTTGGGAGACCCACATGCATTCTGATGTTCCTAGCTCTTTTTGTGATTATTTTGGTTCATCCCATCTGTAACACCATTTTGTTGTGGTGTTCTTAGGAGTGTAAACTCTCTCTTGATTCCACTTAAGGTACAGAACTCTTTCAACTCTATATAACAGTACTCGCCACCATTATCAGATCTTTAGCACTTAAGATTCAATCCTGTCTCATTATTCACCAAAGCTAGCCACTTTCCAAACATATTAAATACGTCAAATTTATATTTTAGAATGTAAACCCATACCTTTCTCGTATGGTCATCAATGAAGGTGACAAAATATGTGGCTCCATCTATGGAAGAAGTAGGAGCTGGCCCCCATACGTCTGTATGATCCAACTCAAGTTTTCTACCTTTTAGCTCTCTTCCAACATTGGAGAACAAAACCTTCTTCTATTTGCCTAGACACATTCTTCATAAAAATCCAAGTCTACTAACTTTAGTCCTTAGAGCTTCCCCTTTAACTGTAGGGATTTCAATCCCTTCTCGCTCATATGGCCTAGCCTCTGGTGCCATAGATTTGCATTTATTTCTTCTACAACTGCAATAAAATCAGACACTTAATTGATCAAGTAAAGTGTACCTTCCATATTATCTCGTGCAAAAATGTGTGCATCCTTAATGGAGTCGCATGAAAGGATGCACCCGAGTTCAGTACCAGGACTCTGTGCTAACAAGTGAGAGGATCAACGTATCCTAATTCTCCTCACCTAAAACATTCACAGTGGGGTTCATCATCTTACCTCCACAACATGGCTTCTTTAGGTTATGATAGTCCTTCTTGAAGTGACCTTCCTTCTCACAATTCCAACAGTTCAGCTTTATTTTTTTGGGTCTTGATTTTTCTCATAGAAACATTGACCTATATCTGTTATGTCTCCTTTCAGTATGTATTCCCCTGCTTTTAGCATTCAGTGCTGAGGTGGATGTCTCCCCATAAGATTTCTTCAGCACCTCGTCATTCAGCACAAGCCTGACAATGTCGTCAAATCTTAACGACACATTTCGTGATGAATTGCTGATGGATGTAACCAACTGTAATGACCCAATTAATGGATCAAGAACTATGGCGGCTGCCCCTTAATCAACTAAATGTTACGAGGTAGTCGTCATTAGTACCACGGACATCAAACCAAAAACATATTTATGATACTAATCAGGAGCTGAGTAAGATCTAATAGAAACATGCATAAATTATAGCAGTGCATAATAGGTAAAGAGGAGGCATCCAGACACAATCCACATTAATTCATTCACATACAATATATTAAATGCAAAACAATAAGAATAAAAAAAAAACTTAGTAAGTACACTTCTTATAAATGCAGGCCAAGAAGATTGAAGCATATCCCCTTTAATGAGCCACACCTTACTTTAACCTACTAGCAGCTAAATCCTCAAGCGCTGGATCAGGCCTATATTAGTGATCTGCTATATGTACTTATACGACAGGGAATAGAAAAACAAAAGAAAATCTGATTAGACTTTAATAAGTCTAAGTTCAATTTAAGCTATTAAAGTTTCATGAATTTAAAGATATCACCATTTTTCTTATACTACTAAGCAAGCAAAACAAATAGGTGTAACAAGCTACAAGAAGTAGGAGGAAGTTAAAAATAATGCATTTATAACTAAGCAACGTGTGAGGCAAAAAGGCATACCTCAAACCTAAGGCTATAGCAAGGAAAGCATGTATGTATAAGTAATGAAGGTACTGAAAGAAAAGATTCATTCATACATGCTTATGATCACAGGAATACATGGTAGTTATAAAAGAAATATGTACTGAAACATATAAAACTGAATATAAGACTAGCATCCTAAATGTATGAATATTGAATAAGTGTTGAACTGAAATAAAATGCATCAACAACATAGAAAACAATAAGCTAAAACTGAAAGGAACGTATAACTGCCATATCAGAAGAATTCATCAATCCGGCCCAGTATATTCCCATAGCCTTTATGGGCTTGGGCAGACATCATATAACAATATAGTACAGTATGACTGAAGAGGCAGATTATACTATGCAAATATCTTTTAGTTATTTTACTTTTATTTATGTGGACAATTTCAGAAATAGCTGAGGTGTCAACCACGTCTACAAGATTGAACGGGTTCCAAGCTTAACACACTCTTCTCAATGAGTGATGTGAAGCATCGTGATCTCTCCTTACCCTTGTCTAGTAGAGTAATATGCACCATAATCCACCATGAACTGAACACAAATGCAAATGTTTTCCTAATATTCTAAGTTTTCATTTTCATGCATTAATTTTTTCTTATATGACATATTCAAGGGAAAATAATCACAAAATTCAATGAATGCGTAGCACAAAGTCAAATAGTAAGCAATGAATTCTACTAAACATGGGAATATCATTTGTTCTCTAATTTAACCATTCTAACTTTTTTATGTTACACAAGTTCAGGATCTCCAATTCCTACTATCAAGTATAACTTAGAAGCACGACCTTAAAAGTTAAAAAGGAATTAAAACTGATTAAGTTCTAATCTAATTCAATCAGGAGCGACTATAAGCTAAATAATAAATCATCACATCCTAATTGATGAATTTAGACGTTCTAAGCTAAGATCTGATCAAGATCTACTAAGCTATGGATTATGAAGTAAATACCACAAATTTGGGTTCAACCACATAATATAATGGTAAAGCTTAAGATCTATGGTTTGATCTAAATATGAAGTGATGATTAAGGCAAATTCTATTAAGTAAAAATTAAGCTTAATAGAATGAAGCTTCTATTCCTAATTTAAAGTTGAAAGATAAAATAATCAGAATGAAATTATGAAAATCTAGAAACTAATAAAGCCAAGATTCCATTCATTGAATAAACCACTTATTCAACGAATGAAATTTAACCTAGTGTCTATTCCTAATCTTAAGGAAAATATCCTAAGGTTAAGTGAAGCTCCTAAGGAAGTGTTTTAGTATTGATTCTAGGTTATAATTCATGTCTCCATAATTTATAATTTTCAACTATGGTAATGATTACTACTTAGTTAGCAAGAGTTCTTATACCCTGATATCATGGTTTTCAAATAACTATCAAATCACTAATGATGCTAAGATCTATGTAAGTGTTGTACGTACTATACATAGAGTTCAAGAAAATAATATAATTAAATGAATACAGAACTCAATAAAGTTCTAAGTACGTAACGTACCTTGCGCTTATGAATGAATTTACAATTTATCACTTGGTTGGGATGAGGCTCCATTCACAATACCTGCATCAAACAGGTAGAAAGCGACTGACGATAATTACTTTGACAAGCTAGCAACATGCCAAAATTATGAGATCTCAAGCCAAATTACTCAACAACTACAATTAGAAGATTTGAAATACAGTATGCTAAGGAGGGATCTAAAGCACGGCATATGAATCAACTTAGCATGAGTAAAAGCAGTTATTTATTATGAGAAATTCATGGAGGTACATTGATCATGCTTTAATAAAAATTGATGGAAATGAATTTAGACTCATCACTAAGCTGCCTGCTTCATGCGAATCTTAATGATAACTAAGATGAGAAACAATGAATAGGAAAAATTATATGATTGATTAATAAATCATTTTGCTAGACTCTCATGAATATCCATTCAGAACACTTAATTGAGAGATAACACAACCCCTGCCGAATTGTATGGACTACCCCTTGCAAAGGATGAATACACATATTACTATCCTTACTAATTCTGACATAATTAATAAGATAAAATGAGGGCTGCATGCATGAAGTTTGATAAATACAACAACTAAGATTTTAGTGAAAGATAAAGTATCATTTCTATGAACCATTAAATGAAGTTAACATATGAAACGAGACCAGATGCTTACATACGACTTGATAGACCATCTCAACTTGCATGAATAGACTAATAGCGACGCAATAGCCCAAATTGAAATGTACCTGAAACCAATTTAGTGCATGCAAGTAAATATAGATTCAATGCGCCAATGAACACTTACATGAACAAATGTGCACTTACGTCATGATACAATAAGTATTAACATGATTTAGTGTAAAATATAATAATCAATCTGACTTATTGACTAGTTATTCATAAGGGTGAGCGAGCATATAATTCAAAATAAGACGGCATGCAAAATTAGATATAATGATAGACAAATCATGGTGATGAAGCTGCATGCATGCACATAATTATTCAAGTGCTGAACATATACTTAAAAAAAAAATCGATTACATTCAAGTTAATTTAGATTCACATGCAAGCATACATTTTCAAATAAATCCTTATTATATCATTAATCAACTATTAGACATATCTCCTCAAATCTTAAGTATAAACAATACAAATTTTATTCTTGAAAATATGATCCTACACATTTATTTTGTTGCCTACAACTAGACAAGAAGATTGACACATGAATACCTTGCATGCCGCATACAGATCAATATTAATGCATCAATATTACACCATCAAGCTCGTCGATCAACATACATACGATCTTCCTTAGCAGCTATAGCTACTCTAATATATTCAACTATATCTAACTCAGCAATATTTCAAAAATAATACAGATTTTCTTGATATGCTTAGGAAATTACAAAACAGAAATCAATATAATTTATGCAAGTAAAGATAGATACATAGAACTAGTGAACCACTAATTGCACAAAAATGAAATTGATAAAATACCAAGAGTGATTAAATCCATAGAATTCAGAGTTTAAGTGATGTAATACCTTGCCGGCATCGATCATAAAGTTTGTCAATGAACTAGAGGGCTACATACATATGGATATACAAACGACCAGCAAATTAATGACCAAAGGAAAACTAAACAAATCATTCCATGAACAACTAGTAGAAACATAAATCCTCAACAATAGACAAAAAGGAACATACAACCTAATGGTGTACTTAAATCAATAATGTTAATGAACTTAAGCTTAAGATTTGATTAGGTAAAATACAATACCTTAATGGACATTGATTGGTGAAGATGCATGGATGAAATTGCAGCGGCTGAGAAGAATGATGACCGCTGAAACCGACAGCTAAAGGTGGATGCTGATCTAATCGACGAAGGGCTGCACCTACGATTGGAGGGGAGGAGTCGGGTTGAAGTGGAGTTTGATCGGTCAAGAGGAGAGTTTCGGCCAAGAGAAGGAGGACTGTTGCTCGGCCATGGAAGAAGAGAGCTGCTGTTCATCCATGGAAGAAGAGAGCTCCTGCTCGACCGTGGAGGATGAGGAGAGCTCGAGCTCGGCCAAGAGGAGGAAGGAGAGGCGTACCTTGCTTTTGAAGGAGAGAAAGTCGATCGGCTTTGGCAGGAGGATAAGGGGATTTTTGGCTATGAGGATTTAGGTTAGCGGTTTGGAAAAAAATTAGGTTAGAAGATATATAAATAAAGCAAATCTATGATCTATTTAAGCCGAAGGATTTAAATCGAACAGCTGAAATTTCAGGAGCTATGCTTTATACTCAAATGAACTTCAAAAATTACAAACTTAGTATCGAAATGAGCGTCTCAACGAGAAGAACGCAAGTGTTTAAAAATTATTAAATTTGGATGAGTATTTTATTTTATATTAATTTTTAAGTGAAAAACTTTAAAAATTTGCTACGATTAATCTGGACCACAAAAATTTACGAAACTTAAAGCATAGCCTCCTCTTATAATGCTTAACTTAAACATAAAAAATTTTAAATTACGACTTATATTTTATCTATTATCAACTCCGGAAGTTAAAACTTCCCAAATTTATTTAAGACGATTCGAGATCCCGATTGCGCTACTCAGGAATGAAGCAACAACAATATCTTCTTGAATAGGCAAACTGAAACTAGCCACACTGAAGGTTGCTAACTTGAACCCAAGTGTAGGATCGAGAGTCAATACTTAAGATAAATGTAGGACACTTGCCTTAAGTATTAGATAAATATGTTCATTAAATTTAAATATGAATCCAATATATGTTATGAATATATCAACATTTCCAGTATGTTGATCACATCACAATATTAAGTATAATAATAGAATAATAGAGTGCGGAAGCTAAAGCAAAATATCTAGAATACATTAATCATAGAGCAGTAGTAAACATTTATCTCAGAAAAGAAAAGTAAAATATATCCAGAATTATTACAAACAAATTTAAATGACACAAAAGTAAAGTATATCTGAAGTACTAAAGCAATAAAGTAAAAGGTAGAAGATAGGTCCACTAAGGCTCCACGTACTTCTACTGGATCTCCTGTAAGTCCTCCGATCCTACCTCAACAAGCTACTCGGGATCTAGCAAATTGTCGGATCCCAAAAGTATCCCGTATTAGACAAGGAGTCTAACACACGCAACTAAACTAAGCAGTACTAAAGTAAATACACATAAACAGTAAAGTAAACAAAATTATAGAAAAGCAGTAAAATACTTAACCACTAAAAAATGTAAAGACTAAACTAGGTAAAATGGAACTGAAAGCTAAATGCTGAAAGTAAGTGAAAATATCAAATACTCATAAATGAAGGTCAAAATGTCCCATGATGTACTATATGTCACTGAGATAATGCATCTAAATATACCATAACACAGTATGACATAGATATGTAACAGATCTATCACTGAAATACTATGAGTCGTATGGTCCAATGTATATATGCACCAAGTTGAAAAGTTAGTATGGTGATGCCGATGCATCCTAAAATTCCCCAGTCAATGTATGTAATATTCCGTAACCCATAGTTCATCACTGATACTCATACATCACCAATGAATCATTAATCATGCTCATGCTCATGTTTATGCCCATGCTTCTATGCTATATGAAGAAAATCTTGAAATCCATAAAAACTTTTAATACCGATGATAAATTTAAGATCTCCACTATGCAAAATCTTGCTAAAAGGATTTTGACTCCTAGCTTCTAGAATGATAATTGGTTAAAGTTGAAGATTTACTTAAAAATTATTAGATAGGATTATTGTAGACACATATTTAGAATGTTGCAAGAAAGGTGGTTCTTAACACTTAGTTTGATTAAGCCACCCTAACAAAGCGGTCTTCTATAGGAGGCATCACCCGTTTGCGATTTGTATCTCAAGATAAGCTATTAAGATTCTCAACTCACAATCACACTCAGTTTCTTAAAGAAGGTGATTCTAATTACTTAGTTTGTTTGAGCCACACCTATTGAAGCGGTCTTCGCTAGGAGGCATCGCCCGATGTCAATTTGTATTTCAATCAAACTAAGAAATGAGTCACCGTTTAATACACTCTTAGGATGAATTGATTTACTTTAAGCGAGATTGTATCTGCCCAAACCCACAGGATAGCCCGAAGATAAATCTTACTTAGAGTGACTCAAACTATTCTCAAACACTACTGAAATAATCTAATACTATGGGTATACTCTACTATACCCAACTAATAATCTAGATTTAGACAAGTCTATTTAATCATCAAGGGTTTACTAAGACTATTAATTTATAAGCTAAATAGGTAAGTCCTATATAAGGCTCCAAGAAAATGTGATCAAGGATCACTCAATATAGATTCTACCATAAGGAAAAGTATCATACGAATATCTTAAGTGATTCCTACCATGAGGGGTTAAGATCAACTTCTAAAGTTACGGGATCATCTAAGTTTCTATCTCAACAAGTTATACAATTTCTCCTACCTCAATATATATTTAATTTAGGTCTTTAAAATATTTCAGAGACGATCTTATGATAAGATACTTAAGATCTCACACTCTTAACTATAATACTAACATTCAAGGTTTTACTTATCATTTAGATTTAGAGTGATCAGATCAGATGATTAACTCATTTGATCATAACTTATTCTAAGATTATGGGATTTAAATAAAGGATGTTATCAGAGTTAGATCAATTGTTTAATCAATATGATTCTATTAATCTTCAAATGCTAATAGTCCTATTTATGAGAAAATCAAAGATCTAAAGTTCAGATTCAGATTAAGCAATCACATAGATTTATTATGGACCTTAACATATCTAATCCAAATGTTTAAGATCAATACTGAATCAAGTGCATTATTGGAAAAATGTCTATTAAATTTTCTTATAATCTAGTTAATTTACTTAAGGATTCAATAGTTTGGATCTTAATCAAATGATTAGTGTTTAACCCCTTACTCATGTCTAATTAAGATCAAATGTTTATTTATAAATCAAATTTCAAATCAGTGAATTTGGGATATATTATTGGTGGCAATCATTGACCCGGATCAAGTCTTAATAGCTTGATCAAAGTCTTAGGATTTCTTAAGGTAAATTAAGCTGTTTAAGTTCTTCAAATTTAGGTTTATTCAATTTATTCATCATAAATTTGCATACATAGTTTCAATACATCTGCCTTACTATTATGAAGCATATTAATAGAAGAACTCATTAAAATAGAAAGTAATTAGCATTAATCAAACACTAAACCAATGCAACAGGATTAGCCCCTAATTATAAAACTAACCATCAGAATTTTATACAACTTGGCATATAAGTTTCATTTTAATATATAATTCATCAGAGACTAAGTTAACTAAGATCAAATAGTTACAAGCCCTAATTTTCACTAATCATGGTTTAACATGATTAGAGCATAAGTTAAAATACAGAACTCAAAAAAATAAACTACTGAGCATAATCATTCTACTAATCATATGGAAACTAATGGCACCCTAATCATGCAATTTGGATAAGTATTCATGCTAATCAACCCTAATTAAGATCTACAATAATTAGGCAAAAATGGAAAATATAACCATTAGATGTTCAATATTATTTTATATTCAGATCCCTGATAATTTTTTGATTAATTTGTTATATAATATCATAAGATTTGGACCAGTAGATTGAGAGTTATTCAATTAATACATTATGTATTTTTATTTAAATAATTTCCTGTGATTGGATTATTTAGATTATTTTCCTTATGGAAAATAAATCCAATTAATCGGATTTTAATTAAACGGGCTCGGCCCATTAGTCGAACCATGCGGGTCGACCGGGGCCTGAGGAACCCAGCACTGTCACGCAGCCCAGGTCATGGGCTGACCCGGCCCGCACAGTGCCGTCGTCCCCAACCCTCCTTCCCCGATATCGAGGGAATTGGGGTTGGCTTCCGCGGCAAAATTTCCAGCGCTTTGGCCACGCCGTGACCCCTAATTGATCCTCACACCATCATTGGTCCAAGACGCTTCGATTGAACCCCTTAGCCCCTTGTGAGGTGGTCGGGATAGCCCGGAGCTTACTCTCTCGAAAGGCTACACCTCAGAGCTACTGTGGGGAGGCAATTCTCCCCACAAAGGCCATACCAGACTAGCTTAGGGCTTAAGTTCAATAGCCTTGGGTTTATTTTGATAATACACATGATTACAAATCGAAAGGAAAAGGGTCTGAGCCCAATTGGCTTGGCCCAAGTGAACGGGGGTACTTGGTCTTTGACGGGTGATTTACAGACGATGCGGAGGTCATTGCCGAGCATGTTGAGCTTCCTAAGGGCTTTCTAAGAGTTCCTGAACACCAGGAGACTCTTTTATCAACGGTATACATGTCGAGAATGTCTGGGAGAGCTCGGCCGATCAGCAATGGCGACTTTGGGGCAGAGGAGAAATTGGACCCAATTAAGCAGCAAAGGACATCAAGGAAGGGTGTTGAGGCTATTTATAGCATCAACAGGGAATGGGGAAGGTTCCAAAGGCATAACCTCGGGCTGGGGAGACCCGAGGGATTGGGCCATGGCCGAACTCTCAATTTCTTAATTGAGCTCAGCCGGGTGACGAGGCCTGACCAAGACAGATATGCCGTTGAGGGACGATCCCCAACAGCTTGCTGAGGTGGAAGGAGTATTGGGGGACAGGCCAGGCTATCAAGAATATTTAGGATTTCTTTGGTCGAATGTGAGCGAGTCGAAGATGAAGATCCACAGTGTGGGTGCACTGTGGGCCATCTGATGGATCGATCAAAACCATGGTATGGTCCTAATGGGCTAGATCCTAATGGCTAGATCCAATCTGATCAGGACCGTAGGTTCCACAGGGTGAATTTGATGACGGATCTGTGATCTCGCAAGAATAAATTCTAGCCATTGGATAGGAAGGTGCGACAGTGGCATTAGCGGGACTCCGCTGTCGTGTCACTGGGCTCCACAGCGGATCGCCCGCGATCTGCATAGCAGATCCCGGCTATTAATTTAGTTTAAAGGATAGATTTGCAAATTAAATTTGTTGGAAACCCGAAGATGCAATAAGACCAAATTAATTTAAATTGAATTAGGGTTTAAATGATCTCTAAATTTCACCAAACTTTCACCCCTAGCTAATTTGGGGGTGAGGAATTCAAAAGTACAATCATATTTTAATTTTGAGATCAAAATATTTTAAGTCTAATTTAGGGCATCTAGATTAATAAAAATCTCATTTTGAACCTAGAGATGTCCAATGGACTTCAAATTTTCATGATAGGATCAATTTGATGTTCTATAAGCAATGATATTGAAATTATAGATTGATTAAGCTATACATATAGTAAGGTAACAACCTAGAGTTATTACAATAGTTGAGGAGTCAAGCACATCTATATGATTGAATGAGTCCCAAGCTTAATAAACTTTCCTCAATGAGTGATATTAAGCATCCTAATCTCTCCTTACCCCTGTCCATTGGAGTAATGTGCACCATAATCCACCATGAACTGAAGCCAAATGCAAATGTTTTCCTAATATTCTAATTTTTCATTTTCATGCAACAATATTTTTCTTATATGACATGTTCAAGGAAAAATAATGACAAAATTAAAGGAATGCGTAGCACAAAGTCAAATAGTAAGCAAGTGACTCTACTAAACATGGTGATATCATTTGTTCTCTAATTTAACAATTCTAACTTTTTAAAGTTATACAAGTTTAGGATCTCTAATTCCTACTATCGAGTATAACTTAGAACCACGGCCATAAAAGTTAAAAAGGAATTAGAACAGGTCATATTCTAATCTAATTCAATCAGGAGCGACTATAAGTTAAATAATAAATCATCACATCCTAATTGATGAATTTAGACATTATAAGCTAAGATCTGATCAAGATCTACTATGCTAGGGATTATGAATTAAACACCACAAATTTGGGTTCAATCATATAATCTAAAGGTAAAACTTAAGATCCATGGTTTGATCTAAATGTAATGTGATTAAGACAAATTTTATTAAGTAAAAATCAAGCTTAAAAGAATGAAGCTCCTATTCTTAATCTAAAGTTGAAAGATAAAATAATCAGAATGAAATTATGAAAATCTAGAAACTAATAAAATTAAGGTTTCATTCATTGAATAAACCACCTATTCAACGAATGAAATCCAACCTAGTGTCTATTCCTAATCTTAAGGAAAAGATCCTAAGGTGAAGTGAAGCTTCTAAGGAAGTATTTTAGTTTTGATTCTAGGTTATAATTCATGTCCGTATAATTTACAATTTTCAACTAAGGTAATGATTACTACTTAGTTAGCAAGAGTTCCCATACCCTGATGTCATGGTTTTCAAATAACAATCAAATCACTAATGATGTAATGATCTATGCAAGTATTGTACACACTGTACAAAGAGCTCAAGGAAATAATATAATCAAATGAATACAGAACTCTATAAGTCTACAATTACAATACCTGCATCAAACGAGTAGAAAGCGATCGACGATAATTACTTTGACACACTAGCAACATGCTAAAATTATGAGATCTCAAGCCAAATTACTCAACAACTACAATAGAAGATTTGAAATACAACATGCTAAGGAGGGATCTAAAGGACAGCATATAAATCAATTTAGCATGGGTAAAAGTAGTTATTTATTATGAGAGATTCATGGAGGTACATTGATCATGCTTTAATAAAAATTGTTAGAAATGAATTTAGACTCATCACTAAGCTACCTACTTCATGCGAATCTTAATGATAACTAAGATGAGAAATAATCAGTAGGAAAAATCATATGATTGATTAATAAATTAGTTAGCTAGACTCTCATGAATATCCATTCAGAACACTTAATTGAGAGATAACACAACCCCTCCCGAATTGTATGGACAACCCCTTGCAAAGGATGATGCACATATTACCATCCTAACTAATTTTGACATAATTAATAAGATAAAATGAGGGTTGCATGCATGAGGTTTGACAAATACAACAACTAAGATTCTGATGAAAGCTAAAGTATCATTTCTATGAGCAATTAAATAAAGTATCAATTGCTAAAGTATCAAATAGTAAGTAAAGAACTCTATTAAATATGGTAATATTAATTGTTCTCTAATTTAACCATTCTAACTTTTTTATGTTACACAAGTTCAGGATCTCCAATTCCTACTATCAAGTATAACTTAGAAGCACGACCTTATAAGTTAAAAAGGAAATAGAACTGATCAGGTTCTAATCTAATTCAATCAGGAGCGATTATAAGTTAAATAATAAATTATCACATCCTAATTGATGAATTTAGACTTTCTAAGCTAAGATCTGATCAAGATCTACTAAGCTAGGGATTATGAATTAAACAACACAAATTTGGGTTCAACCACATAATCTAAAGGTAAAACTTAAGATCTATGGTTCGATCTAAATCTGAAGTGATGATTATGGCAAATTCTATTAAGTAAAAATTAAGCTTAATAGAATGAAGCTCCTATTCTTAATCTAAAGTTAAAAGATAATATAATCAGAATAAAATCATAAAAATCTAAAAACTAATAAAACTAAGGTTCCATTCATTGAATAAACCACTTATTTAACGAATGAAATTTCACCTAGTGTCTATTCCAAATCTTAAGGAAAAGATCCTAAGATGAAGTTAGGCTTCTAAGGAAGTGTTTTAGTATTGCTCTAGGTTATAATTCATGTCTCAATAATTATAATTTTCAACTAAGGTAATGATTACTACTTAGTTAATAAGGGCTTTTATACCCTAATGTCATGGTTTTTAAATAACTATCAAATCACTAATGATGCTAAGATCTATGTAAGTGTTGTACGTACTATATATAGAGCTTAAAGAAATAATATAATTTAATGAATACAGAACTTAATAAAGTTCTTAGTACGTAACATACCTTGCGCTTATGAATGAGCTTGCAATTTATCACTTAGTTGGGATGAGGCTACATTCACAATACCTGCATCAAACGGGTAGAAAGCGACTGACGATAATTACTTTGACAAGCTAGCAACATACCAAAATTATCAGATCTAAAGCCAAATTACTCAACAACTACAGTTAGAAGATTTGAAATACAGTATGCTAAGGAGGGATCTAAAGGACAGCATATGAATCAACTTAGCATGGGTAAAAGCAGTTATTTATTATGAGAAATTCACTGAGCTACATTGATCATACTTTAATAAAAAATGATGGAAATGAATTTAGACTCATCACTAAGCTGCTTGCTTCATGCGAATCTTAATGATAACTAAGATGAGAAACAATGAGTAGGAAAAATCCTACGATTGATTAATAAATCATTTAGCTAGACTCTCATGAATATCCATTCAGAACACTTAATTGAGATATAACACAACCCCTCCCAAATTGTATGGACTACCCCTTGTAAAGGATGAATACACATACTTGTCTCCTAACTAATTCTGACATAATTAATAAGATAAAATGAGGGCTGCATGCATGAGGTTTGATAAATAGAACAACTAAGAATTTAATGAAAGCTAAAGTATCATTTCAATGAGCAATTAAATAAAGTTAACATACGAAATGAGACAAGATGCTTACATACGCATGAGATGGAAGGAAATCCAATATTAAACCATCTCAACTTGCATCAATAGACTAATAGCGACGAAATAACCCAAATTGAAATGTACATGAAACCAATTTAGTGCATGCAAGTAAATACAGATTCAATGCGCCAATGAACTCTTACATGAACAAACGTGCTTTTACTTCATGCTACAATAAGTAATAACGTGATTTAGTGTAAAGTATAATACTCAATCTTACATATTGACTAGTTATTCATAAGGGTGAGCGAGCATATAATTCAAAATAAGACGGCATGCAAAATTAGATATAACGATAGACAAATCATGGTAATGAAGTTGCCTACATGCACATAATTATTCAAGTGCTGAACATATACTTAAGAAAAAAAATTGATTACATTCTAGTTTATTTACATTCACATGCAAGCATACATTTTCAAATAAATCGTTATTATATGGTTGATCAACTATTAGACATATTTCCTCAAATTTTAAGTATAAACAATACAAAATTTATTCTTGAAATTATGATCCTACACATTTATTTTGTTGCCTACAACTAGACAAGAAGATTGACACGTCAATACCTTGCATGCCGCTTTACAGATCAATATCAATGCATCAGTATTACAACATCAATCTTGCCAATCAACATACATAGGATTTTCCTTAGCAGTCATAACTATTTTAATATATTCAGCTATATCTAACTCAACAATATTTCAAAAAAAATGCAGATTTTCCTCAGAAGCTTAGGAAATTACAAAACAGAAATCAACATAATTTATGCAAGTAAAGGTAGATACATAGAACTAATGAACCACTAATTGCACAAATATGAAATTGATAAAATACCAACAGTGATTAAATCCATAGAATTTAGAGTTAAAGTGATGTAGTACCTTCCGGCATCGACCATAAAGTTTGCCCATGAACAAGAGGGTTGCATACGTATGGATATACAAACGACCAGCAAATTAATGACCTAAGTTAAACTAAACAAATCATTCAATGAACAACTAATAGAAACATAAATCCTCAATAATAGACAAAAAGGAAGATACAACCTAATTGTGTACTTAAATTAATAATGTTAATGAATTTAAGCTTAAGATTTGATTATGTAAAATCCAATACCTGAATGGACATTGATTGGTGAAGATGCATGGATGAAATAGCAGCGGCTGAGAAGAATAACGACCGCTGAAATGGGTAGCTAAAGGTGGATGATGATCTAATCGATGAAGGGCTGCACCTACGATTGGAGGGGAGGACTCGGGTTGAAGTGGAGTTTGATCGGTCAAGAGAGGAGAGCTTCGGCCAAGAGAAGGAGGGCTGCTGCTCGACCGTGGAAGAAGAGAGTTGTTGTTTGTTCGTGGAAGAAGAGAGCTGCTGCTCGACCATGGAGCATGAGGAGAGCTCAAGCTCGGCCAAGAGGAGGAAGGAGAGGCGTGCCTTGCTTGTGAAGGAGAGAAAGTCGATCGACTTAGGCAGGAGGGATAAGGAGATTTTCGGTTGTGAGGATTTAGGTTAGAGTGGTTTGAAAAAAAATTAGGTTTCAAGATATTTAAATAAAGCAAATCTATGATCTATTTAAGTCGAAGGATTTAAATCGAACGGCTGAAATTTCATGAGTTATGATCTTTACTCAAATGAACTTCAAAAATTACAAACTTAGTATCGAAACGAGCGTCTCGACGAAGAGAATGAAAGTATTTAAAAATTATTAAATTTGGATGAGTATTTTATTTTATATTAATTTTTAAGTGAAAAACTTCAAAAATTTGCTACGATTAATTCGGAGCTTGAAAATTTACGAAACTTAAAACATAGCATCCCTCTTATAATGCTTAACTTAAATATATAAAAAAATTTTAAATTACAACTTATATTTTATTTATTATCAACTCCAGAAGCTTAAACTTCTTGAATTTGTTTAAGATGATTCAAAATCACGATTGCACTCAAATTTTCGCAGGAGGATCCCCCCAATATACTTTATTTGAGGATATTTTTATTTAATTTTTATTTGACTAAAATTGAAATTTTAATTTCGACTTCATCCTCCTGAATTTGGAATTAATCACTCTAGTAACAACTTCGGGTTGTTACAGGAACCCACTCTAATACTGGAGCGTTACCACAACAGTTAACACAGGATCAGAAGGAAACCAATCTAATATTGAGTATTGTGTGGCTGAGAATCTTTGTGAGGGTGTAAGTTAAGAAATTATAATGTACAAGTAGAAAAATATGCAAGTAGAAAATTGCATTTTATCCGTTATTCAAACCAAGCAGTTTATATAAAAGTAAATTCAACATAGAATAAAGTAAAAATATTACTAAAATTAAATTATTACAAACTGATATTTAAAGAGTAAATAAAGTAAATTCTCTCGCTCACAAACAATAAAATAAAAGGTGCGGAAGCATAATTCTTCAGATGCAACTAATGTCCAGAACTAGGACCAGCTACACTATACATAAAATTCTCCTGATCTACTATATTTTTAGTTTATAAAATATGATAGAGCACAGATAAAAAAAAAAAAAGTAGTTAGACTAAAGAGTCTAAATACATTTTAATATTGGCTAAATTTTAATTACAGTTTAGTTGGCTATCACATATGCTAATTTATAATTAAGCACTAATAATGGAGCATGTAAAGTATCAAAGTAAGGGTAAAATAACTGTAAAGAAGAAAGTAGTAAAGAAAGGAGTAAAAACTCACAAGTAGGTTTGCTCTAGATTGTAATAACAAGCAAAGGAAAATCATTTTAATAAGGCTAGAAACTACTAATATGCATATAAGAGTATGAAATAATTATATGAATATGTTCAATGAATATTGTGCTAGGTAAAGGAAGCTAAAATATTGAAGCATAAAATTTAAGTAAAGCAACATATACTGCATAAAGAATGAAACTATAAGTAAAGCACATTACAACAAGTGAAAGTGCACAACAAGTAAAGTAAAAAGAATCTTTTCCTCTAGAGCTAAGAAGGCATAGTCAAGGATTATGAAAAGCAAGCATAGCTTAAGGGCTATGACAAGTTCTCACAATCAATAAGATTGTGATAACCCAAATATTTAATTCGTTCCAATGATTTTAAGTTTTTTGTTCAGTGGGCAAAGTTACAGAATGAGCGAGGAGTTAAGAATGTTTGCTAAACTAGTAAGGGGTCTCATAGAAAAAAAACACTCACATTCCTCCTCTAAGATATGAGAGGTCTCCTTATATCTTGCCTAAGCCCGCCTTGGCCATCACCAAGAAACCATAATATTTTATTATGAATATTTTATTTAAGCACAATGTTTTATATGTATGTTCAAGGTTATAATCGTAGAGAAAAATATGCATTTAAGGAATTCAAGTAATTTTAAACTATGTGATATCCAAAGTTGTCTAATGTTTAAGTTATCTAACTTAATGATTGGAGCTGATTAAGCTCCTAATTGACTTATAGATATTGATGTCTAAGTTAATTGTAAGTAATACTATAAGTGAATTTGCTTTTGGAAAATAATAGTTAGATTTAAGTTTATGAAATGACAAAATAATTTATAAATATATTAATGTGAAATGAGGCTAATTCTACACTAATCCTAAACCACATAATTAGTATGAGTTCTAGATTCAAGTCTTAAGGAACTAATAGAGGAAGGCAATACTAATGAATTACTATACCTAAAGAGGTGAAAGCTGAAGGTCATTACTAAAATTCATCTAAACTAACTTGATATTGAAAGGATCTGGCCTAATCAATCTAATCTATTAAGGAATATTCTTAGGAAAGGTTTAAGTGTATGGAAGAGGAATGATTATTAGCTACAAATTTTAGTTCACTAAGGAATGTAAGTTATTGAAGCTTACAGGATATCTAAATCACATTAGGGAGCTAAGGGACTTTATAAATCAAATGCAAGAGAGCTTAAAGTAAGGACTAGGAGCTAAGAGAATGATTAATATGTTCAATTCCAATAGTTGGAAACTAGTCCTAATAGGTTCACATTATATAAGAAGATAAGTGATAAAGTTAAATACACTAAATGGGGGGTTAACTAACTCTTAAGATCATAAACAAATCAAGGTTATGAAATCAATCCTACAATAACTCTCTTAAAGTTGGAAGTTGAAACAATGATTTTGCTAAGTGTACAAGCATCTTATTCATATTAACTCAAGTTTAAATTTTCTAGTGAAGTGACATGAATATCAAAAATAGTGAGACATCTTTGCTGTCCTAAGCTTTATAAGCCTAAAACATACATATTATGAAGTTACAAAATCAAATAATTCCACTAATTAAGGAGCCTAATACCATATTTAACCAATTATTATCCAAATGAAATAATAATAGTAAAGATGCAATCCTTAAAGCATAATTAAACTGTAAACGCATTATCGGCATTGTAAACACATTGTCAGACTCGCATTGTAAACACACTGTCGGTGCGGTTCAAGTAATTGAATTGGATGAATCAAAAGGAACCTAAGCTGAAGACAGATCAATCAATTTTTGTCTTCCCCAATGAAGCCTGCAGGGATGAAGATTTAGGGTTTGATCAAACTTCCGTGTCCGACTGTCCCTCGCGACGAGCGACCCATCGATTAAAAGCCCATCTCGAGCTCTTCCCACCGGTTCTAACAGCCCTAAAAAATTGGCTCCTACACAAAATTCCCTAATCCAATTCTAGCTAGCCTTAAGATTTACTGTGGAGGGGTAGATCCCTCTCCAAAGTGGGTGATTGAGCAGGCCAACGGTGCCAAAAGCATCCTTGGGTCAAGGTCGACCAAAGAGAACCATTAACTTGCCGTGGAGAAAGCGTGGAGGTCGATATTGGGTTAGGGTCGGGCTCGTCACTGTGCAGAGCAGCCCCTGGCCCGAGCACAGTTAGGCTCAAATAGCCACCCCTGAGTTCTATTGAGCTCGGGGAACAACTCCTAAGGTTCTAACATGCAATAATAGGAAACAAAGCTCCAAATAAATGGGTAATGGCGAAAGGAAGATGAGTACCTTAGCTCTAATCTGTTGATCATTTGGCAAGCTTTAACAGACTCAACAACAACTCACTGATTTAAGTAACAGGTCCAAACGACTGAGTGAAAGGTGGGGAGTTGACCGGTAGTCTTAGAGCTAGATGGGGAGGATGGGTAGTCAATCCATGATATGGCCTGGTAGCTACCGTGTGGACGTGGTCGATTCAGTAAAAGGTGACAAAAAATAGTGTTCTGACGCCATCTGGCCTTTGGATTCGCAATTTGATCCAACGGTCAAATCCTTTACAAAACATCGAGTCGCTCGTCTGCCGTCATATTAATCCTAGGAAACACGGAATTGCCCGGATTAGCACGCATTTATATCCTGTGATCAGTGTTAAACAGCGGATCCACGCAATTCAAATTTTGGCCATTGGATTTAATTTTAAATAGATATTCTTAAATTATATTAAATACTCTAATTAATTAATAGTATATACACAAATTATTACTAAAAATTGAATAATCAACCAAACTCCAAAAAATCTCATAAATTCAATTTTACCTAATTGAGGGGAGATGAACTCAAAAATGAAGTCAAATTTTTTATCAGAGTTCAATTTAATTATCCTAATTTTTTGGGTATTTAAATAATATTAAAATAATCAGAAAAAATTTGATGACTTCCAAACATTTCTAAAATACCACCCCTAGCTAATTTGGGGGTGAAGAGTTCAAAAGCAAACTCCAATTTTGATTTTGTGGTCAAAATAAAATAGTCATTCTCAAAATTATCAAGAAAATCAGGAATGTTTGAAAATCGCAAACATTCTCCAAATTATACTAAACTTGAGGTGAAGGCTTCTAATACTATTATAAGAGTACTATAAGTGAACTAAAATTGATTAGGCTTCTAGTTATAGGGTAACAGCACTTTAGATGTTACAAACTCCCCTCCTTAAATAAAGTGTCGCCCTTGACACATAATGAATAAAAGCACTGAAATGCACAAAAGAAACATGAAAGAAAATGAAATAACTTAAACAACCTGATTAAGGAAAGAACACTAAGAACTTTTGTAACAACCTTAGGTTATTACTCTGCTAAATTATAGCTTAAGTAGTCATTATTTCATTCCATTATTTTTAGAACATCAAATGAAACCTATCCTGAAAACTTGAAGTCCATTGGACTCCCCAAAATCCAAATGATATTTTGATCAGTGTAGATGCTTTAGTCTAGACCCAAAATATTTTGACCTCTGAATTAAAATATGATTGCATTTTTGAATTCCTCACCCCCAAATTAGCTAGGGGTGAAATTTTGGTACAATTTGGAAGTCATTTGGACTATAATTGCACTTACAGATTTCCAACAGTTCATAATTGCATAAATATCGTTTAAACCGAATTAACAGCCGAGATCCACTATGCAAACCGTGGGCGATCCGCTATGGAGCCCAGGTCACGCGACAACGGGGTACCGCTGATCTCGCTGTCGAACCCTTAGATCCCACGGTCCGGATCTGGTTCCACGAAACCATGGATCTGCCATTGGATGTGTCCCGTTAATCCTACGGCTTTGATTCAAACTGAGCTGGCCGTTAGGATTTGGCGGATCTGGACCGTAGCACGTTTCCTTCGATCCATCAGATGGTGTCTGAAGGCTCCGCCACTGTGGACTTTCTTCCCGAGCACGCCCGTCCCCGACAAAAGCAATCTCTCGTACCGCCGGCTGCCCAGCCTATCCCCCACTCCTGCATCCACCTCACTAAAGCCGTTCAGGCCTCTCCCAAAATGTCAAGGACCCTCGATCGGGCCTCGTGACCCGGCCGAGCTCAATTTGGAAAATTGAGAGCTCGGCCAGGGCCCGATCAATTTGATCCCCCCAAGCCCAATTTCCCCTTCCAGAAGCTTCCCTAAGCTCGTCTGAGGCTATAAATAGCCTCAGTAATCCTTCCTCTGCCATTTTGCTGCTCAATTGCCCTCAATTCTCCACTGTCTTCTCTTTCGCCATTACCGGCTGCCCGAGCTTGCACAGGCGCTCCAGGAGATTCTTATCCACTGATAGTAGGCTCTCCTGGTGTTCAGGACCCTTTGAAGTGTCTGGAAGCTCAACCAAGGCCAGCCGATGTCCCAATTGACCATCCCGAGCTTCCCCATTTGCTGGTTTTGAGCCACTGAGGCTCGAACCTCCTTGCCTTTGATTCGTATGCATGCGTATTGTCAATTCGAATATAATGCAATCACAGCTAGGACCTAAGCTAGCCCTGATCGATCGATATGATCAATCGGGCTAAGTCGCTTAAGGATCGTCTTGGTCAAGTAAGGACCCGATGATCCAGGCCTCCTAGACCCTCAGACCCGAGGGCCTTGATCCGCCTCACCGTTCTGATGGTGTAGGGATCGAGCTCGGGGTCTGGCGTGGTCTTTGTGGGGAGAATTGCCTCCCCACAATAGCTTTATTGGAGGAGCTCTCGGGTGAGTAAGGTCCAGCCGATCCAGATCGTCTCACAGAGGGCTTCGGGTCCCCTCCGGTACGCTTGGTCATGGTGAAGGTGTGGCGATGTTTTGCCACGCCTGCCATGGTCTGGTTGCACCGGAATTTGGTGATTAGGGTTCCCCTAATCGGCCCTCTCTGTTCAGGACTAAGGCACGGGGATGAAGCCCTATGCGGGTCAGGGCAGCCCATGACCCGCGTGGTGCGACAGTCCTGGGCCTTTGGGCCCCGGTCGACCCGCGCGATTTGGCTAATGGACCGAGCCCGTTTTAATAAAATACGAATAATTAAAATTATTTTCCTTAAGGAAAATAATTCAATTATTCAAACCATAGGAATTTAATTAAATAAAAATACAGAATGTATTAATTGAATAACTTTTAATCGACTCTCCCAAACCCTATGATAGTATATATGAAAATGATCAGCAAAACATCAGGGACCAGAATATAAAATAAAAATTGACATCTGATGGTTAAATATTTAATTATTGCTTAATTACAGTGAACCTTAATTAAGGTATTTTAGTAGTTTTACTTATGATGAGTAGAATGCATGTGCTAGGTGGATCATTTTTCTGAGTTCTGAAATTTTAGTTATGCCCTAATTTTGTTAAAGCATGATTAATAAAAATTAGGGTTTATACTCATTAGATTTTAGCAAACTTAGGCTCTGATTAATTAACCTATTATGTAGAACTTGTGTGCCAAATTGCAACTAGATTTAATGGCTAGATTTATAATTAAGTGCTAATCCATTTGAATAGATTTAGGGTTTGATTAGCACTAATTACTTTTTGTTTTTATAAACTTTTCTATTTTTATGCTTCATAATAGTAGGATAAATGTATTGGAAACTTTAGATATTAATCCATAATGTATAATTTGGACAAAACAAAATTTGAGATCTTAACCTCCTTAATTAACTTAAGAAATCTTAAGACTTGGATCAAGCTTTTAAGACTTGATCTAGGCCTGAGGTTGCCACCAATAATACATGATTAATCCACTGATTTGATATTGATCTTTAAACACCCACTTGATTTTACTTAAGGCATAAGGAGGGATCAAACCCTAACCTACTTAAGAAAGATCCAAATCCTTAAAACTTAACTTAATTGATTTGATTATAAGGCAATGAATTTGACATTTTCCAATAATACATCTGATTTGATATTGACTCCAAACATTCAACTTAGACATAATAAGGTTGAAAATAACTCTATGTGATTTCCTAATCTGAATCAAGACCTTAAGATCCTTGATTTTCTCCTAAGTAAGAGGATTAGCATAAGAGGTTAATAAAATCATCTTGATGAAATAATTGATCTAAAATCTTAATAACATCTTCTGATTTAAATCCCATAATCTTAGATTAAGTTGTGATCAGGTGACTTGATCATCTAATATGATCATTCTAAACCTAATTATGAAATCGAACCCAATATATTAATATCAGAAGTTAGAATGAGTATTAAGCATCTCTTCATAAGATCATCTTGAAATATTAAAAGACCTATATTCATATACTTTGAGGTAGGAGACCTCGTATGACTCTTTGAGATAGAAGCTTAGAAGATCCCATAACCTTAGAGATTGATCTTATCTCCTCGTGGTAAAAATCACTTAAAATATTAGAAAGATACTTCTCCTTCTGGTAGAATCCATATTAAGTGATCTTTGATCACCATTTTGTGAAACCTTGTATAGGACTTACCCATTAGCTTAGGCCTTAGTAGTCTTAATAACTCCTTGATTTATGAAGTAGACTTGATTGAACCTTGATCATTGGGTGGTGTAATATAGTATACCCATACTACTGGTTCCCAGTAGTATTCAGGATTGGTTGAGTCACTCTAATAGGGACTTATGAGTGGGTGCTAACCTGAGGGATTAGATGAATACAGTCCCGTTAGAAGAAATGATTCAAACGTAAGTGTGTATTAAATGGGTATTCATTCCTTAGTTTGATTGAAATACAATTTGCTAATGGGCAATGCATCATAGAGAAGATCACTTCAATAGGTTTGGCTCAACCAAACTAAGTAACTGAAGTTACCTCCTTTGAAACACTAGGTGTAATTGTGAGTGGGGCATCTTAATAACTTAGCATGAGATACAAATTGCCAACAGGTGATGCCTCTTATTGAAGATCACTTCGTTAAGGTGGCTTAATCAAACTAAGTGATGAGAATTACCTTCATTGCAAGGACACTAAGTATGTGTATACCATCATTCTACCTAATAGTCCTTAATTAAATCTGCAAGTTTAACTAATTATCGATCTAGAAGTTAGGAGCTAGAATCCTCTTAGCAAGATTCCGCACAGTGGAGACTTAGAATTCATTATCAGCATTCCAATCTTTCATGGATTTTTAGATTTTTACTCATATAGAATATGACCATGGGCATAAGCATGAACATGAACTCGAAGTATTATTTCAGCAGTAACGTATGAGCATCAATAATGAAGTATGGGTTACAGAATGTTACATACACATACTGGGGAATTTCGGGATTCATCTGTCACCATACTGTATTCCCAACCAGGTGTATGTTTACATTGGACCTTACTACTCATAATCTTTCAGTGATAGTTCAGTGACATATCCGTGACATATGTGGTGTGGCATATTTGGGTGCATCTTTCCAGTGACACACAGTACAGCATTTGACATTTCTTTCTTCTTGATTTATGAATATTCAATGTTTCCTTTACTTTCAGTTCTCTTTTGTGTGACAGTTTTACTTATTTATCCTTTATTGTCCTACTTACTCAGCTGTTTCACTTTTTCCTTAGTTTATTTTCCCCAGTTTTCCTGCAGTTATACTTTACTTTACTTGCTACTTGTATTTAGCTTTATTACTGTATAGTTAGTTGCAATGTGTTAGACTTCTTGTCTAACATGGGGTACTTTTGGGATCCGGCAATTTGCTAGATCCTGAGCAGCTTGTAGAGACAGGGCAGGAGGCCACACAGGAGATCCAGGAGGAGTACATAGAGTCTTAGTGGATCGGACATCTACCTTTACTTTCAGCATTATTTCAGTACTATAGTAGACCTTATTTACTTCTGCATTTAAATCAGTCTGTAATAAATTCTGGATGTATCATTTATTTATTTTTTCTGGGATGATTGTGTACTACTGCTAGTGATGAATGTATTTTGGATGTATTGCTTTTAGCTTCCGCACTCTGTTATACTACTGTACTTAGTATTGTGATGTGACCAGCATACTGGAAGTGCTGATTCATTGATGACGTATATTGGATCCTCACTCGTTCTTTAAATCTAATGTACGTGTTAGTCTAATACTTAAGGTAAGTCTTCTACTCTTATCTCAAGTATTGGCTCTCAATCCTACTCTTAGGATCGAGTTAGCACCCTTCAACATGGCTCAGTCTTAGATCCGCCTATTCGGGAAGATGGGTTTTGCTTATATACCCGTCCTCCCAAGTAGCGCACCCTCTGCCGCAGGATGTACACATATCTCTTGTCTTTTGCGCGTGACGACGGGGCGGGGCGCTACAGATGGTATCAGAGAAATACCATAAAGTGTCAGATAAGGAGTTTATTCTTATCTACTTTATGCTCTGTTCTCTATCTTAGATCAAGATCACAAGTTACTAAGTGTAGTGTAAAGCAATCATCCAGAATAGTTCGTTAAACTGTCTCAGAAATAAAAAGGGAAAAACTATGTCTAGAAGACTGACATGTTAGGAATTTAACGCACATAATAGATTGATTGAACTTGCAACTCATAAAATAGACATCTTAGGACTTGAACGAACTTTTGAAAACAATAATCAACTATGAATAAAATACTTATGGGTTGAAGTATTCTAGGAATGGACTACTCGCAGTCAGCATTTCCATTCTATCTTATAAGGTTTGACGACTATTGGATAGATGATATTCGAGACAGTTAGATCTATGGAAGGACCATCGATGGAGTGTTTCCTCGCAGAGTTGAAGTATTAGACAAGATTCTTGCCCATTCGTCATTTGGGGGCACCAGTCTTTCAATACTCACCGGAGAATGGCTGGATCGTGTTACCACTGCACTTCGAGAGACGGCCTGTCCTGAGAAGCATCATCTAGAGATTGTGGAGATCCTACTGAGGGGATTATTGAGTCGTTGGTGGTGTTGGGTTTATAGGAGATTAGCTCGGAGGAGCCACATAGTCACATATGATGACTTCTGTGTTGCCTTTTGGGTAGAATACTATAACTAGGATGTTAGAAAGTCTCATTATGTCATTTTCTTATTTCAGTTATATGTTTCATGGATCTAGGTATCTTCTCCCATGAGAAAGAATGAATAAAGTTATAGTAAAACCTCTATGTTCTGAATTCATACTTATATTTATAGTTATGAATCCTGGTTCTCCGTCTGCTCCTACCCCAATTAAGAACACGGTGGTGTCGTCAAGCGAACTTGAAGACTCCAACATTATGGCCAGTTTGTTAAAGGCCTTAATTGACAGCAATGCACAATAAGCACAAGAGACCTGTGCTCTTATCCTCTCAGTTAAATAGCAATCTGCTCTTCCAACAAGATCCTCATTGCCTTCACACTATGCGGGGGATGAAATCCTGCATAGTTTTCTTCATCTCAGAACTCCTACGTTCAACAGGGCACTGAATGCCATGGACACTATAACACGGGTTAAGTTAGTAGAGAAGAACCTGGCCACTATCAAATGCCCTAACTCAGAGGCCATCCGCCTAGTAACTTACTTATTTCTAGAAGAGGCAGAGTATTGGTGGGAAAATGAGCGAAATAACAAATTTGCGGATTATGAAGTAGAGGATATTCCATGGGACGTGTTCATGGAAGCGTTCCATGAAGCATTCATCCTGGCATCAGCCCAAGCAATTCTAGAGGATGAACACCTCCATCTCGCACAAGGCAATAATTCTGTGTTCGACTACGAATAGGAGTTTAGAAGACTATCACGATTCATTCCAGACTTAGTGAGAACAGAGGAGCCCAAATGCCACCGTTTCCTAAGAGGCTTGAGAGACTCCATCAAAGTGCATCTAGTATCCCGTCATATCAAAATGCTGACTGAATTAATTGAGGCAGCCCGTCTACAGGAAGGATTCCAGGGTCAACTGGATCAGAAGCAAAAAGCGACAGTCATGCATCCAAGGGGAGAACGGTTTGGCCATCACAAGATGGCAAAGGTCTAAAATATGGAGCCAACACAACCCCAGCCTCAGAACTCTGAATGTAAATGACTGCATCTATATGAAAAATGCTACCACTTCGGTGGTGTCTATTTCACATGTGGTCATAAGGGCCACCGCTGTCTCAAGTGTAGGGAGAAGAACACAATTGACGGTGTGCTCATCAACCACTCCCGCCACAAACAAGCATTCCGAGCTCAACCAATAAATAGCCGGGAGCCTGCTCTTGCAATCATGCCAGCCACTTCTACCAACTCTAAAGCCATTGTACCAGCACAAAGGCCAAGCTATGATTATCAGGGTTAAAGGCACCAGAATAAACAACCCTCAACACCTGCCAGGGTATATATGTTAACTCTTGCCTCTGCTCCTGAGAATAATGACATGGTGTCAGGTACGCCCTAACATAATTTTTCATTATTTCAGTAATCATTCCATATTATTGCAGTACCTTAACTATTGAATAGCCATCCTTATTAAACTGTGAAAATTATAGGCACTTTATTGATAAACGACAAATCTTGTAACATCCTTTTTGATACGGGAGCAAGTCATTCCTTCGTATCAAAAAGTTGGGCTAAAAGTCTCAAACTACCAACCTATCCATTAGCCAGTTCATTGAGTATTGGGTTACCCTCGGGAGCCCATATGCAGTCTCAAAAATTCTGCAAACAAGATATTCCTATTGGGGAACAAAACTACGGAGCCAAGTTAATTATATTGCCAATCACCAACTTTGATATAATCTTAGGCATGAATTGGCTAAGCCAGCATGATGTTTCCATCAATTACCTAAAGAAGAAAATAACATTGGGAAGTGGGAGTAACACAAAATCATTCGTGGGGAGGTTAGCACTCAATCGTCATTGATCAATGCGATGACAGTAGAAAGGCTAGTCAGTAAGGGATGCCGCGCGTATCTTGTGATAATGTTGGGAGAAAAGAAAGAAGCCATACCTATTTTTGAAAACCACATAGTTTGCAAATTTCCTAGTGTGTTCCCTGAAGACCTACTTGGTCTTCCTCCAGTGAGAGAAGTAGAATTTGTCATAGCACTAATTCCTGGGATGCAACCACTGTCAAAGGTTTCGTATCATATGGCGCCAAAAGAACTCCAAGAGTTGAACAATCAACTCCAGGAACTATTGGAGAAGGGTCTTATTCATCCAAGTTCATCTCCTTGGGGAGCGCCAGTGCTGTTTGCAAAAAAGAAAGATGGATCGATGAGAATGTGCATCGATTACAGAGAATTAAATAAAGTGACCATTAACGATAAGTACCCTCTGCCTCGTATCGATGACCTATTCGATCAATTATCTGGAGCTAAAGTCTTCTCCAAGATAGACTTGTGATCAGGATATCATCAATTACGAGTTAAGGATTCAGATATTGAGAAGACAGCATTTAGAACCCGCTATGGGCATTACGAATTCTTGGTGATGTCCTTTTGCTTAACAAATGCGTTGTCCGTCTTTATGGACTTAATGCAGTGCGTGTTGAAAACATATCTGGATAAATTCTTTATTGTCTTCATCGATGATATATTGATTTATTCAAAAGATAAAATGGATCACAAGAATCACCTGCGTTTAGTACTTGAAGAGCTCAGAAGCCATAAGCTATATGCTAAATATTCTAAATGCGATTTATGGCTTGACTCAGTCACTTTTCTGGTTCATGTCGTCGATTCTCAGGGAATCAGAGTCGATCAAGGTAAAGTGAGCGTAGTCTAAGATTGGTTACAACAAAAATATGTGACCGACATTAGAGGTCTCTTAGGACTGGCAGGCTAGTATAGGAAGTTTGTCAAAGGCTTTTTGCAAATTGCATCTCCTCTCACTAAGTTGACTCAGAAAGTAGTACTATTCTCCTGGAGCCCAGAATGTAAGAAAGCATTCCAAACTCTGAAAGATGCTCTATCCTCTGCACCAGTTCTTGCCTTACCTAAAGAAGGCCTGAATTATCAAGTCTATACCGATGCATCTAGAATAGGATTGGGATGTGTTTTGATGCAGGAAGGAATAGTTATAGCCTATGCATCTTGTCAGTTAAGACCACACAAAAAGAACTATCCTATCCACGACCTTGAATTAGCAGCTGTGGTTTTTGCCCTAAAAATCTGCGTCATTATCTGTATGGTGTCCAGTGTTCCATATTCACTGATCATCAGAGCTTGAAGTACATCTTCACCCAGCGTGAGTTGAATTGTCGATAGCGAAGATGGCTCAAACTAATAAGCGATTATGATCTAAACATCCAATATTATCCTGGAAAAGTGAACATCGTAGCAGATACACTCAGTCATCATGCTACTCTATCTTCTTTAATACAATCCAGTCCTCTGGAAGAAGAAATTTTCCGGAAGCTCAAAATAAGGCCAGTGTGTGGTGTCATGCTAAGTACATTAATATCCATGAGTTCAGTTGAACCCACATTTCATCATGACATCTCCATTTCACAAACCAAGGATGAAGACTACCTGAAGTTTAAAGTTGACATCGAGAGTGGTCGTCACTTTGATCTTAAGCTTCGAGGTAATGCAATTTATCAAGGGGATCTTCTATGTATTCCCAAATCCAGGCAGCAAGAAATTCTAGTAGAACGTCACAATTCAGGTTATCAAGTACATCCTGGCAGCACCAAGATGTATCAAGATCTGAAGAAATCATTCTGGTGGCCAGGAATGAAGAAAAGCATGGCAAAATTTGTAGCAAAATGTTACGCTTATAGCCTAGTTAAAGCCAAACACCAAAAGCCTAGAGGACTTCTCCATCCCCTAGCAATTCCTGAACAGAAGTGGTCCAATATTTCTATGGATTTTGTTATGGGATTGCCTAAAGCAAGATCTGGTGCATATTCAATATGGGTCATTAACGATATATTGACCAAATCAGCGTATTTTATTCTTATGCGACAAACTGATTCTGTGGAGAAATTGGCAAGATTGTACATCAGGGAAATTATCAGGCTCCATGGAATTCCAAGATCAATCGTGTCTGATCGAGATAGTTGTTTCACTTCTAAATTTTGGCAAGCAGTGCATCAGGACTTGGGGACTACTCTAGCCATGAGTACTACTTTCCATCCTCAGACCGATGGTCAAATGAAAATAGTAAATCAAGTCTTAGAAGATCTTCTTCGCCTGTGCATGTTGGATTTTGGAGGTTTCTGGGAAGACCATATTCCACTCGTAGAGTTCACCTACAACAACAGTTTTCAAGCAAGTATAGGCATGGCTCCATATTAAACTCTGTATGTTGGATTTTGATATAGAAGTTAGGAGCCAGAATCCTCTTAGCAGGATTCTGCATAGTGGAGACTTAGAATTCATTATCAGCATTCTAATATTTCATGGATTTCTGGATTTTTACTCATGTAGAATAGGAGCATGGGCATAAGCATGAGCATAAAGTTGAAGTATTATTTCAGCGATAACGTATGAGCATCAGTGATGAAGTATGGGTTACGGAATGCTACATACACATACTGAGAAATTTCGGGGTGCATCTGCATCACCATACTGTATTCCCAACCGAGTGTATGCTTACATTGGACCGTACTACTCGTAGTATTTCAATGATAGTTCAGTGACATATTTGTGACATATGTGGTGTGGCATATTTGGGTGCATCTTTCTAGTGACATACAGTACAACATTTGACATTTCTTTCTTCTCAATTTTTGAATATTCGATGTTTCCTTTACTTTCAGTTCTCTTTTGTGTGACGGTTTTACTTATTTAGCCTTTATTGTCCTACTTACTCAGCTGTTTCAATTTTTCCTTAGTTTATTTTCCCCAGTTTTCCTGCAGTTTTACTTTACTTTACTTGTTACTTGTATTTAGCTTTATTACTGTATAGTTAGTTGCAATGTGTTAGATTTCTTGTCTAACACGGGGTACTTTTGGGATCCGTCAATTTGCTAGATCCCGAGCAGCATGTAGAAACAGGGCAGGAAGACACACAGGAGAGCCAGGAGGAGTACGTGGAGCCTTAGTGGATCGAACATCTACCTTTACTTTCAGCTTTATTTCAGTACTATAGTAGACCTTATTTACTTATGCATTTAATCAGTCCGTAATAAATTCTGGATGTATCTCTTACTTTCTTTTTCTGGGATGAATGTTTACTACTGCTTGTGATGAATGTATTCTGGATGTATTGCTTTTAGCTTTCGCACTTTGTTATACTACTATACTTAGTATTATGATATGACCAGCATATTAGAAGTGCTGATACATTGATGACGTATACTGGATCCTCACTCATTCTTTATATCCAATGTACATGTTAGTCTAATACTTAAGGTAAGTGTTCTACTCTTATCATAAGTATTGGCTCTCGATCCTACTCTTAGGATCGAGTCAGCAGCCCTCAGCATGCTCAGTCTTAGACCCACCTATTCGGGAAGATGGGTTTTGCTTGTATACCCGTCCTCCTGAGTAGCGCACCGCTCTACCGCAGGATGTGCACATATCTCTTATCTTTTGCGTGAGGCGACGGGGCGGGGCGTTACAACTTTCTTCACATATCTTCCTCTTTTTTGCATGTGACTTCTTCAATTGAATGGTTATGCAGTGGATTTTAACAATATGATTACTACAATTCCTCACTTGCTTGAGATCTCGTCGCATAAATGCAACAGGTTTTATGACAAAAGTTAAATCAGGTTGCAGTTCGACTGTCGGAATCTGAACTTGTACACTTTGATCAAGTAAGCACCTTCTCAAGGACGAAACATGAAACACATTATGCACTACTGAAAAGTTTTCTTGTAACTCCAACCTATATGCAGATGTTTCAACTTTTTCAATCACTTCAAAGAGTCCCAAATATCTTGGACTCAATTTTATCGACACACCGATCCCTTGCACACCACGCATCGGACTAGCTTTTAGATAGGCACGACCTCCAGCATAGAATTCTATTGGAAAATGATGAACATCATGATATTTCTTCTGTCTATCCTGAGCTACCATCATATTACACTTAATAAAAAGAATTTTTCTAGTAGTCTCCTAGATCAATTCCTAACCATAAAGTTGAGTCTTCTACTTCAGTCTAAGTAGCAAAAGTAGTACACCTCCTCCCATAAAGTGCTTGATAAGGAGCCATGCCATTGCTGGACTGATAACTGTTGTTGTAGGCAAACTCAATTAAAGCGAGGTGATCTTCTCATGATCTACTGAAATCAAGAATACAAAGTGTAGAAAATCTTCTAAGATCTGATTAACACGCTCAGTTTGATTGTCAGTCTGAGGATGGAATGAAGTACTCAAATCTAAGTTCATCTTCAGGACTTGCTGAACAGCATACCAAAATCTAAAAAAAGTCTACTATATCTATCTGAAATAATACAGTTCGGCATAACATGAAAATGGATGATCTCCTTGATGTAATACTTGGCTAACTTCTCTATAGAATTGGTCTGATAATTTGGAAGGAAATGAGATGATTTGGTGAGTCTATCGACAATCACCCAAATCGAATCAAAATCGGATCCACTCTTAGGCAGACGCATAACAAAAGACATGGAAATGTCAGACCACTTCCATTTGCGAATAACTAAGGGCTTGAGAAGTCAACCAGGCTTCTGATGTTCACCTTTAACTAAGGAACATGAATGACACTTAGAAATGAAAACAACAATATCTCTCTTCATATTATAGCACCAAAATGATTTCTTAAGATCCTGATACATCTTACAATTACTAAGGTGGATAGTGTAGCCAGATATGAGCTTCTGATAGTATTTGCAACTGTAGGATCTTAGGAATCCATAACATAGATTTCTAAAATATCACACTATCGGCGTCAAGACATAACTCAGATCGCTTCTCGCTAGCAACATTAGAAACTATATCTGAATAACTAGCATCTTTTTCTGGGCTCTGATAATCCTTGACCTTAAAGATTAGTCTAACTGAATAGCAAATAATACAGTGCACAAATTAGCAGATCTGATCAGCTCAAGATTCAATCTTCCAAAATCTTTGATAAAAGATTCGTTGCTACAAAGAGAAAACAAAGTTGCTTTATGACTAAGGGAATTAGCTATCACGTTAGCTTTACCCGGATGATACTAAATTTTTAAGTTGTAGTCATAAATTAAGTTGTCTATAAGCATAAGCTATCACTCTATGATCTTACATCAGAACACAACCTAGTCCAACCTTAGATGCATCCTTATAAACCTAAAAAAATTTACCCTCTTAAGGTAGTACTAAAATTGGCACAGAAGTTCACAATTGCTTCAACTTTTGAAAAGCTTTTTCACAGCCTGTGCTCTAGATGTACATAACTTCCTTTTTAGTTAAGTGAGATAACAATGCGATGATTTTAGAAAATCTAGTAACAAATTGACAGGCTGAAAATACACGTATGCGCTCACACGCAAGTGCACATAGTCTAGAGTAATAAGAGATTGTGAAGTCCAGAGATTTAATGTCCATTGAGAAAGGTGTGTTTCTTTACAATAGAATATTTATTTTCACTATTGATTGAATAATACTTTAATTGTTGATGTTGGTTCTATCTTAATAATCAAGAAACATAATCTTCTATAAGGTATTCCTAAATTGAACTAAGTTTTGCCTAGTGTTTAGAGATGAACACAATAAGGTTCATCCTCAGCACATAGACCCTCATGCGATTAAGTTAGTTAAATATGATGCTTACATCTAAGTTATCAAATCTATTATATTAGATATGCATCACGTGAGATTAATTTCACTAATGGCTCACATGCACCAGTCTTAAGTTTAGCTAAGGAAAAGACTCATTGGACTAAGTGGGTTATGTTACATCACCCACAAGCACACAACGCATCATAGTCATTGCATAAGCTTAGGATCAGCTATGAAGCTTAATCGGTGGCTCTTATCTTACACGCTTCAACTTCTCAAATTAGCCAAAGGAACAATGCTACGATTCTCATAGAGCTTGTCACGAGGCTCTCGGTAATCATGCACATGTTCCTAGCATAAGCTAATTGTGAGCAATGGAGCTCAAAGATCAAATATTGTTCCATCGCTTTATTCATCTTCTTAACCTAAGAACTTGTATACATCATCCTCGCTCAGCGAATGTTGTCACAGGCATTCGCTGAAAGGATGCTCAATATGCACACCCTTAGTTTTAAGAGATAATTTTGCTTGATAGTTTTCCTAGTTTTAAAACATTCATATAAAAATATAATTATTACATAATATTCATCCAAGCATTCTTTCCATCAATAATCAAAAGAAATGACTAAAGAAAGTATTAATTAATAATTCTAGTGAACAAGCACATTTTTATCCCTTATCTCATTACATGCGTGTGCCCAACCCTCTCCAAGGTGGGTTTAGGCTTCCATTAGAAAATAAATATAAGGATAGAGAATTAGGAGCCTTTGCATGTCTCACACAGAAAAGAAATTGAGAGAGATGGAGGTACAATATAAGGAACTGTTGTCGCAATCACTAGATCTTCTATCTATCTCCAATCTCTTTCTCCCTTCTGCTTCCTGTGCTTGATCCTTTTCCTTTAATGCAAGCCTTCTCTTTCCTTGGATAGGGGGAACTCTCCTGTCTTATGCTCAGTAGCCTCAAATATTCTAACTCCTTGAATATCAAAATGTGGAACCCTCTTTTAGTCATAAAGTTGTGCTTTTATAGCCTTCTTCAATTAAGTCTTCAGCATTTAATTTGCAATCCTTTTCAATTCTCTGAAATTTGTAATTCTATCAATGATTCTTCTGTTATTCTCTTGGAAAGGGGAGTTTTCTAAGTGTTTGCAATTAATCCCTACTGTGGGAAGAGGAGGAATCCTGACTTTTAGCTTCCTTATGTTGCTTTGAATGCTGTTGGTTGGAAAAATTCACGGTGGGCACTACGTGCATGATAGTGCCAGAGTTTTTGTTTTGAGGGCGTTGGAGCACGCGGTAGCGCTAGAGTCTCAGTTCTTAGGGTACTGCGGCACGTAGTAGTGCCAAAGTTTTGGTCTTTGGATCGCTGTAGCGTACAATAGCACCAGACTTTTGGTTTTGGCTATAACAAGAAGTGCCAGGTAATTTTTTAATTCCATAGTGGTGCTCAATAGCACCAGCGGTTCGGCCTTGGGACTGCTGCAGCGCGCGGGTAGCATGAGCATTTTAGTTTTTGAACTGTTGCAGTGCGCGGTAGCCTGATACTTTTGAATAGCTGAATTATGTGAATTTTTAGGCAATATTATTCATCCACTGTAGCACGTTGTAGCATCTGACTTTCAGTTGAAGGTCCGCTATTGCGTGCAGCAGTGTGGTAGTCTCGGTCTCAGGTCCTCCATAGCTTAAGTACCCAGCTCATTTTTGAACCTTAAGAATTTCATAATGCCTTTCAATTTACTTAGTGCGTAACCTGAACCAAGCAGGACTCTGCGAGGAGCTACGAGATGCCGTAGCGCCCTTGTCTCCATATAGAACCCAGTGTGGCTCGTGCTAGCACCTTCATTTTGAATTGTCTGTCGTAGCAGCACACTGTAGCACCCACCTTTTTGGATGGACCCACTATGGCGCGCAGTAGCGCCTACGACTCGGGATGGAACCCAATGTGGCGCAACGCTGATTTCTGCTAATGTGTGTCAAAGTGTATGTATTGTTGTAACAACCCAAGTTGTTACCTTAGTCAATTAGGACTAATCTCAGTCTTAACTTTGATAATGAGTCATTAGGAGACCACCTCTAACACCCAGTCCAAATCAAGAGTCAAATGGATCGAATCCTGATATCTGGAAAATCCAGAAATCCTAAAATTTGACCAATTTAAATTGACCTCCGATCGAAAAACGGACATCACCATTTCGCTCATTGCCCCCAAATTAGCTAGGGGTGATGTTTTTGTGTCAATCGAAAGTTGTCAAAATTTTGACAAATATTTTTATAATATTTAAATACCACGAAAATTGGAAAATCAAAATACTCGTCGAATTAAAAATCCGACCTTGCCGTTGCGTTCCTCACCCCGCAATTAGCTAGGGGTGAGTATTTGGGAATTTCTGGAAGTTGATTATTTAAATAGAATTTTAAGAAAAAAAATATAAAAATAATAAATATTATTACTTAACGACACTGTTATCCTCCGCGCATCGTTACCCTAATTCGTCGTTCAATTGAACGGCGAATCGTAGCCGTTCGATCGCTCGAACGAACGGCTGCCGCTTGTCGTCCCGAGCCAAAGCGCCGTGGTGCTTGCCCAGTCCCCGCGTACCTAGCCTCAAGGGCTCTACCGAGAGCTCCTATTAGCCCCATATGGACTCAAGGTTTCAGACTACACCAGAAGGAACTTCCGAGCCCTCAGGAACCATCGGAGCGAAGCCTCGAATCCGCGACCGTTCGATCAGATACTCTCCGTACCCCGTAATTGTCTTCCTCATAGCTTGATTTCTACTTGTACATTTATTCGATGCATTAGATAAGTATTGCAATGCTCCTGATTGTCCAACGAATGCTTCGATCGGTCGTATTTACGGTATTGTCTGCAGTAGATACCGTTTGAATAAATGAATAGTAATTTTATTTATTTAAATTTTTTAAATCAAAATTCTTAAAAGTTTAATAACTTTTTGTAGGATGATCCAAACATAATTAATATAGGTTTCATTTTACTCAGAAAAATAAAATGAATCAAATGACTTAATTCGAAAATTAGTTTCGGGGTATGGATAATGTAGTGATATTTTATGACATAATTAAACCCTCATAACTTTTAACCTAGTTCACCAAACATAGATAATATAGGTCTTAAAATACTTAGGAGAACAACCCCAACACCATAGAAGTATTAGTTTTCCTATTTGGAGCTTAATTTGAAAAGTAACATTTAAAATCTACCTTAAAAATGACTAAAGTGCCCATAGACTTCAATTGATCATTACTTGATCAATTCAACTCCAAATTTAAAAATTTAAAGTACTAACTAGCTTAAAATTTTAATGTTATCAATAAACTGAAATAAAATTTAAGATTTGAATTCTAGACAAATCAAAAAATGACCAATATACCCCTAACCTTAGTTAGGCCATAACTTAACCATTTGAAGTCCAAATTGGGTTTACTCCCAGTCCACACACTTAGTATATTATAGGGAAGCTATAGAAATTGAGTTTGCTGAAATTGGACTTGAAACGGAAAAGTTCGGTCTTTGTCACCCGTCGACTAACAAAATTACTGAATTGTCCTTAGAAATTAAAATTGCTATAACTTAGTCATTCAGAATGTAGTGTTCTTAGGCTCTATGGAATCCTTGAATAGTAAACAACAGTAAATTGCACAAAAATTTAGGTTCCATTAAGTGTAATTTATAAAATTTTTCCTTTGGTCAAAAACCTTAGTTTGGACCTATATGATTTATTTCTTGTCCAAATCAAGCATACTTACAGTCTATCTTCATGTTAGATAGTAACAAATCATTTGGTATTAAGAAATTCCCACTAAGATCCCTAATTCAAAAAGTTGCTTTTTGAACCCTTAAGTAGGGGCAAAATGGTCATTTTGCCCAAAACTTAGGTAAAGCATCTTTAACTCTTAAAGTAACATCTAAATGAGTTAGACCAATGTTAGAAATGTAGTAGGATCATTTAAGTAATCAAAATCAGTAGTTCAAGCAACATTAGTAAAATTCCTTAATCTTCTCTAAGTCTTTTCCTTATGATCTTTCACCTTATATTAAGGTTATTCCAAAGATCAGAATTATATGATAAGTTAGATTTTATTCCTTGAAAAATAGGGTTTTTCAATGAATGAATCCTTGGTTTTATTAGTTTTTAGATTTTCACAATTTATTTTGATTATTTTGTCTTTTAACCTTGGACTCAGGATAGGAGATTCATCCTATTAAGTTTGATTTGCTTAATAGGATTTGCCTTAATCAATAGATCACTTTTAGAATAAAGCATAGATCTATTGTATTATCCTTTTGGATTATGTGATTAAGCCAATCTCGTGATGTATAATCCATAATCTATAGCTTAGTAGATCTTGTTCAGATCTTAGATTGAATGTCTAATTTCTTACAACTAGGACGTATAATTTATTGATTGAACTTGTAGTTGTATTTGATTGAGTTATATTAGAACCTGATCAGTTCTAATCCATTTTTTTTAATTTATAAGGCCGAACTTCTAAGTTACACTCGATAGTAGGAATTGGAGATCCTGAACTTGTATAACTTAGTATAGTTAAAATGGTTAAATTAGATAATAAATGATACCACCATGCATAGTAGAGTCCCTTGCTTACTATTTGACTTTGTGCTACGCATTTCTTGAGTTTTGTGCTTATTTTCCTTGGACATGTCATATAAGAAAACATTGTTGCATGAAAAATGAAAACTTAGAATATTAGGAAAATATTTGCATTTGGGTTCAGTCTTGGGTTGATTATGGTGCACATTACTCCAATGGATAGGGGTAAGGAGAAATAAGGATGCTTAACATTACTTATTGAGGAGTGTGTGTTAAGTTGGGGACCTGCCTAGTCTTGCAGATGTGCTTGACTCCTCAGTTATTTCCAGATGTGTCCACGAAAACAAAAGTAAAATAACTATGATCATCTACATATATACGTTCTTTTAAGATTTTCAGTTTACTGTATATTATGATGTTGATGCATGTTATTTCAGCCAGCTGTATTTCTTGTTTTACCTGCTTGCTTATATATTTATATAGGATTCTAGACTTTATTTCTTATATTATATGTACCATTTTCAGATTTAGGTTTTAAATTAGCATATGTCATATGATTATCAACATATTTAGGTTTACACTTTTCTTTCATTACCCTTACTTACTGAATTATATATGTATTCCCTACCTTGTTTAGTTTACTTTATGTGTGCTTTTATCTCACTTATTATTTAGTTATAAATGATATGTTTATAACTTATCATGTTTCCCTTGTATGCTTACTTGCTCCCATGCTAGATAGATATTTTACTTGGTATAGAGTATAAATAGTGATATTAACAAACGCTTAATAATTTACTTACCTAAAATGTACTTAGATATTTTGTCTAACAAGATTTTTCTTTATTTGCTAGGGCCCTGGCATGGTGAAACTGACAATGTCAGATTGTGAGCAATTTGAGGATCCTGTACCTGAGGAGGAGCCTTACATAGAGGAGGCGCAACAGCTTGGACCAGAGGACATTTAGTTGTTTCTCCTTTACTGTGAGGATGAGTGATATTTATATTGTTAGTATTTTATTAACTTTAAACAAAATAATGTAATTATACATATTCTATGACTGTGTTTACTTTCTACACTTTATTATTTCTTGAGCTATCCTATTTTATTTCATGTTGGATGTATGATGAATGGATGTAGCCTTTACTTTTCATATGCTTCTGCACTCTATATGTATTTAGACTTAATGATTGATTCTCTTAGTTATTATTGTGCATATCCTTCCCTTAGCAGTAGTTTGAGGATCTCACCTAATCCAATGTTGAGTGAGGGATCTGCACTAGTGACACTCCACTCCTTAGCCTAATGATTGCGGGCTTGGGGAGCGGGGCGCCACAATTGGTATCAGAGAATCCATAAGGTGTTAGATTGGAAATTGTATTATACTCTACCTAATAGTTGATTCTTCTGCCAATCAATCATTAACTAAATACATGAGTTACATCCAAACACCATGATCAGAGAGCTCAAAATAATAATAGTATGGAAATAGAAATGCATGCAAAAGTAACATATCAGTAAACTAATGTGACTTAGAACAATACTAGACATACAAGGATGACACTTAGGTAGCATCACCAATGATTTGAAGATAGGTGGGAATACATCATCCAGCATCATCAGCAGTACGAGAGGTATATAGAAGAAGTGTCTGACCCTGAAGTTCAAATGCTGAATCGATTAATCCAACAAAGTGTATTCAGGGGATACGACACCCTGTTGCAGCCAAGGAGTGGCTGAAGTGGGAAGATTTTGTGTTCGGAATTATTAACTGCCCAGAGGATAGACTTTAATTACATTTGCGCTTGCATGCAAGTGTACGTGGTCTGAAGTAATAATTTAGAATGTGAGTTTTGAGATTTATTGTCCTCAGGGAATTAGATGTTCTGTTACTAAGGTATATCTACGTTCAAAAATATTTAAGCTATGTGTATTTTGTCGAATTGGTTCATAAACAAGCACAACAATTCTTAGTAGAAGAATACTATGATAAAAGGAGAGGAGAGTTGGTCACTCCTACATGATATGTTAGATGATTTATGTATAATGATTCCTCAAGCATTCCCTTTTCCCATTAATTTTTAATCAAGTGCACAATGTCCTCCTTAGAGTTTAACTCCAAGATTTACAACATCAAATCTCGTGCTTGAAATGAACACACAGTCGGTTCTATTTCAGCATAAAGATCCTTATAAGATTTTTAGATTATTAGTTCTCCTCTCATTTTTTTATCATAGAAATGAGGGTTGTTCAGTTAATATTTTACAAGCGTTGATTCCAATAAGAGCTTTACGTGCATCATGCATGGTTTAAATAGTGGAGTGATTTCATTTGGGCTCATTGACTATGTCACCGCATTATTAGCACTCTAAGAATCCCCTCCATCCCTTCACGTATGCTGAGCAGCGGAGCATATTTAGTGGGTCTTAGCATCACCCGCTTCAACTCTTAGTTGAGCATGGATCGAGGTGCATTAGGCTCAAAAAATTTCTCACATAATTCTAAGCTCTTATGCACTCATGATTATAGCTCTAAACTAAGGGTGAGCTATGAAGCACAAGATTTCTTTTTAGTATTGATGTCATTTAGTCCATTGTCATTTGGTCAACATTTAAGTCCACAATAGTCCTTTACACTTCTTTAACAAGTCATTTAGTTCACAAATTTTATTAAAGCTTAAGGAAATTTTCATACAAAAGTCTCTTTAAATTTATGCAGGATTGCCCCAACCCTCCCCAAGGGAAGTTTAGCTCTCCATTACATAGGATATTAAGAAGAATACATATATGGATAAACACTCTTTCATGATCAACTAAGAAAGACAAAAAGATAAGAGTTAGAGAGTACTAGGAACATTCCTTGATGGAGTTTTCTGGATTTTCTCTTCTTCTTGTTCTTGGTCCATAGTGCTGCCTTTCTTCCTTATCTCTTTAACAATAGGAGTCCTTATTCCCTTGGAGAGTTCTCCTTCACTTTTAAAGCAGCCCTCTGCTTACTTAGGATGTTAGTGAGCCAAATTGGGAACCTCTTTTAAGTCAAATTGGGAACCTCTTTAATAATAGCAAATTAAATACAAGAAAAAATAAACAAAAAAATAATTGGTTAGCACTTATAATTACAAAAGCAAAAATTAAAATTATATGCAGAGGATTTGCTTAAATCACTATTTACTGATAGATTCTCCTTAATACAAAACAAGTACCAATTTCCTGGCAACGGCGCCAAGAACTTGACAGACTTTAATTACGTTTGTACTTGCACGCAAGTGTACGTGGTCTGAAGTAATAATTTGGAATGTGCGTTCCAAGATTTATCATTCTCGGGGAATTGGGTGTTCTGTTACTAAGGTATATCTACATTTAAAAATATTGAAGTTATGCATATCTTGTCGAATTGGTTCCTAAACAAGCACAACAATTCTTAGTAGAAGAAGACTATGACAAAAGCAAAGGAGAGTTGGGTCTCTCCCACATGATATGTTAGATGAATTATGTATGATGATTCTGCAAGCAATCCCTTTTTTCTTTAATTTTTAATCAAGTGCACATTGTCCTCCTTAGAGTTTAACTCCAAGATTTACAAGTTCAAATCTCGTGCTTGAAATGAATACACAGTCAGTTCTATTTCAGCACAAAGACCCTTATAAGGTTTTTAGATTATTAGTTCTCCTTTCATTTCTTGATTATAGAAATGAGGGTTGTTCAGTTAATATCTTACAAGCATTGATTCCACTAAGAGCTTTATGTGCATCATGCACAGTTGAGATAGTGGAGTGATTTCATTTGGGCTCAATGGCTGTGTCACCTCGTTCATGAGCACTCAAAGAATCCCCACTATCCCTTCACGTATGCTGAGCAGCAGAGCATATTTAGTGGGTCTTAGCATCACATTCTTCTACTCCTTAGTTGAACATAGATCGAGGTGCATTAGGCTTAAGAACTTTCTCACATACTTTTAAGCTCTTATGCACTCATGATTATTGCTCTAAACTAAGGGTGAGCTATGGAGCACAAGATTTGTTTTTAATCTTGATGTCATTTGGTCCACATTCATGTCCATAATAGTCCATTACACTTCTTTAACAAGTCATTTAATTCACAAATTTTATTAAAGCTTGAGGAAATTTTCATACAAAAGTCTCTTTCAATTCATGCAGGATTGCCCCAACCCTCCTTAAGGGAAGTTTAGCTCTCCATTACACAAGATATTAAGAAGAACACATACATGGATAAAGACCCTTTCATGATCAACTAAGAAAGACAAAAAGATAAGAGTTAGAGAGTACTAGGAACGTTCCTTGATGAAGTTTTTTGGATTTTCTCTTCATCTTGTTCTTGGTCCATAGTACTGCCTTTCTTCCTTCTTCTCTTTAATAATAGAAGTCCTTCTTCCCTTGGAGAGTTCTCCTTCTCTTTTAAAGTAGCCCTCTGCTTACTTAGGATGTTAGTGAGCCAAATTGGGAACCTCTTTTAAGTCAAGAAGAGTTGAATTTATAAAGGGGCTGCCTTCCTCTTCCATTCTTTTCAAATTTTGCATTTCCTTCTTAAAAAATATGTTGTCATTATTTCAAATGTAACTTGAGGGGTGAAGTGATCTCTACTTTTCCATCTTTAGTCTTTACATCACTTCAAAATTTATTAAAAATAATTTTGCTGCAGTAGGAATGATGGCTGGGAGACAAGGGGCAAGTTTGGGGTCTTGTCCCAGCCTCATTTATTACACCTATTCAGACAAAAGTTTGGCATGCCGGTGAAGCGCGCTGTGGCACGCTACAGTGGATGAAATTTGTGAAATGGTCTGCTGTGGTGCATTGCGGTGTTCTATTTTGTACATTGATGAACCGCTACAGCGCCAGAATTTTGCCAGTTGATCCACTGCGACGTGCTATAGTGCCAGAGCTTTGCCAGTTGATCCGCTGCAGTGTGCTATAGCACCAGAGCTTTGCCAGTTGATCCGCTGCAGTGCGCTATAGCACTAGAGCTTTGCAAGTTGGTCCGCTGTAACGTGTTATGGTGCCAGAATCCTGCAAGTTGGTTCGCTGCAGCGCGCTATGGCGCCAGAATCTTCAAGTTAGTCCCATGTAGCGCGCTATAGCAGATTTCTTCCAGAAATATTTAGAAATTGTCCAGAATTGTCTACACCTTGCTGGGTAAGCATTTTTTCTTGAAACGTAGGCAAAATTTGATTAAGGAAGCAGTTTTAATATGAAAAATGAATGAAACTTTTCTTTATTTAGGATATAAATTATGAATTTATCACACCCCCACACTTAATTTCTTACTCGTCCTCGAGTAAGCTTAAAATGGTATTTTTCTGTTTCTTAGATATGAGAGTCAACAAGTAATATCAATGAGGATTTGATTTGCATTTCAAAGCTCATGATTAACTAAAATGACAAGAGCAATTGGCATCTTTAAATTTTTCTAAGCTCGGTTATGAACATAGGTTAATAGATGAATCTTCAATTCATAAGTAGTTTTGCTTGGTGCTCAGTAATGGGGAATGTTTGTTGGACTAACTAACTAGGGAGGTAGTGAATAATCGAGAGTTTTATGCCATATGTGCTCCTTCTTATGAATCACAAAGATGTTTAATTTTTAGGAGAGATATTTTTCATCATCCTTTTTCAAATCTTTTCTTTGGGAGACATATTTTTCATTCATCCCACCCTTTTTTTTTTCTTTTTTCATTCTTAGGGAGAGATATTTTTCTTCATCCCAATTTCTAATCCCTGTGATCATGAAGTCCTGTGGGAGCCTAGCATACTCTCTTAGATTACTCACCTTAATCACTAGTTTTTATTCTAAAGCCCTCCCCCACACTTACTCCTTAACATTATTTTAAATTTTGGAGATTAAACTCAACTTGAAATCATTCACTTGCTTAGATGATTTAAGGGTGTCTAAGTGTTAGTCAAATTTTGTTAAGCAACCTTTGGTTGATTATCAATTTCTTCATTGATATTTTTGTAACTTTCATAAACTTGAAAAATTCAGAAAAATTTGTCATTTGCAAATTATAGAAAGATTTTGGGACCATGATAATCCATGATTTAATTCCTCAAAATAAAAGTAACCCTTGGTTGATTATCAATCCTCGGTAGGTACTGAAGGGTCCATCCTCCCTTTTCTTGTAAAATACTTTCCTCCAAATACAGCTTTAGACGATTTCCATTTACTTTAAAAATACCATCATTTGAAGTGACTTCAACCACTCCATGAGGGAAAACCTTAGTGACAGCAAATTGTCCTGCATCTTGACTTCAATTTTCCTAGAAATAATCTCAATCTTGAGTTAAGAAGCAGTACTTTTATTCCAGGTTGAAAATGTTTTGGCTTGATCAGTTTATCATGCCATTTTTTTTTTCTCTTTATATAGTTTGCGCTCTCATAGGCATTTAGTCTGAATTCGTCAAGCTCATTTAATTGCAGTATTCTTCGAGCACCTGCTTTTTGGGAGTTAAAGTTCAATTTTTTAATTGCCCAAAAGGCATGGTGGTCTAATTCTACCAGGAGATGACATGATTTATCGTAAATGAGCTTATAAGGAGACATGCCTAAAGGAGTTTTAAAGGCAGTTCTATATGCCCACAGGGCATCATGGAGCCTTAAAGACCAATCCTTTCAATTTTGATTTATAGCTTTCTCTAAGATTTGCTTAAGTTCCCTGTTTGGGACTTCAACTTGCCCGCTTGTTTGGGGGTGGTAAGGAGTTCCCACCTTATGTCTTACCCCATAGATTTTTAGGACACTCTCCAACTACCTATTGCAGAAGTATTTTCCCGCATCACTAATTAAGAATTTGGGTATCCCAAATCTAGCTAGCACGTGCTTCTTAAGAAATTTAATAACAATTTTAGCATCATTGTTTACACATGCTACCGCCTCAACCCATTTGGATACGTACTCTACTGCAACAAGAATATACATATTGGTTTGGGATAAGGGAAATGGGCCCATAAAGTCAATTCCCCAAACATCAAATAATTCCACCTCAAAGATTCCATTTAACAGAAGCTCATCCCTTTGGCTTAAGTTTCTAGTTCTTTGGCACTTGTCACAACTCTTGACAAAGAGCAGCATTTTTGAACTGGTGGGGCCAAAAAATTCTGGATTGAAGCACCTTACCTGCTGTTCGCTCAATCCCATAGTGTCCTCCATAAGAAGATGTGTGGCAGTGATAAAAAATATTTTTGATTTCAGTGTCTGGAACACATCTCCTTAGGAGTTGATCATTGCAACATTTATACAAAAAGGGATCATACCAAAAATAATGTTTAATATCAGCAAAGAATTTTTTTTTTTGTTGGTAGTTCATGTCTTTTAATATTACCCCTACTGCAAGATAATTTGCAAAGTCAGCAAACTAGGGAGATTGATTAGAAGCAATAACGTAAAGCTTTTCATTGGGGAAGGATTCACTAATTTTGCTCAAGTTATCACTATCAAAGTGGGTTAATCTAGATAAATGATCTGCTAGTACATTCTCACTCCCTTTCTTATCTCGAATTTCTAGATCAAATTCTTGCAAGAGCAGCACCCAACGTATCAAGCGAGGTTTTGCTTTTTTCTTTTAAAATAAATACTTAATGGCCACATAATCAGTGTAAGCAATAGCTTAAGACCTAATGAGATATGACTTTAATTTAGTGAAAGCAAAGATGACAGCTAGAAGCTCCTTTTTCGTGGTAGTGTAATTTTGTTGAGCATTGTCAATGAGTTTACTAGCATAGTAAATTGAATAGAAGGTTCATTCCTTTCGCTGCCCAAGGACATCACTAACTCCAAGGTCACTCGCATCACACATGATTTTAAATGGGTAGTCCCAATTTTGAGTAGAAATAATTGGAGTAGAGATCAAAGCAGTTTTAATGGCATTGAAACCTTTTAAACAATTTTTATCAAATTTAAACTCATCATCCTTCCCTAATAATCTACAAAGCAGCAAACTTATATTGGAAAAGGACAATACCTTCTTCCACCATGAAATGACATTTTTCCTAATTTAAGATTAAATTTGATTCTTCACATCTTTTTAGAATATTTCCCAGATTGATTAAACAATTATCAAAAGAGTTTCTGACAATAGAAAAATCATCTATAAAGATTTCTGAAAAGTCCCCTATCATATCTAAGAAATAGGCTATCATACAGCATTGGAAAATAGCTAGGGCATTGCATAATCCAAAAGGCATCCTTCTAAGAGCAAAAGTTCCAAAGGGGTAGGTGAAGGTTATTTTCTCTTGGTCTTCAGGTGAGATTAAAATCTGATTATATCCTAAATACCCATCAAGAAAATAGAAATAGGGATTCCTTGCCAATCTATCAAGCATTTGGTCGATAAATGGGAGAGGATAGTGGTCCTTACGAGTGGCTTTATTTAATCTCCCATAATCATTGCACACATTCCATCTGGTCACCGTTCTAGTGGGAATTAATTCACTATTTTCATTAAGCACCATAGTCATCCCACTCTTTTTGGGAACCACATGTATAGGGCCCACCCAAGGACTATCAGAGATGGGGGAAATGTTCTAGCATCTAAGAGTTTAATAATTTCTTTGTGAACTACTTCTTTTATGTTAGGGTTTATTCTTAATTGAGGCTCAATTGATGGAGTGGAGTTATCTTCCAAGAGGATACGGTGCATACACAGAGTTGGGCTAACCCCTTCCAGATCATCCATACTCCATCCAATTGCTCTTTTGTGCTCTTTTAAAACCTTGCATAGAAGGCTCACTTGATTCTGAGTTAATAAAGAGGAGATTATCACGGGATGAGATTTATTTTTCCCTAGATAAGTGTACTTTAAGTGCGAGGGAAGAGGTTTTAATTCTTCTTCTGGAGGGAAAATTATAGAAGGTTGAATTATTTTCCTCTCCTTAATCAATTCCTTAATCACTTTCTCATCAGTGGGATCCTCATCCTCCTCCTTTGCTAGCATTCCCTCTTCTTCCACATCTCCCATTAACCAGGCTACTTCTATTAGATTGATCCTCCAACAATCTTCATTGGGCTTAGATGGGTGCCTCATAGAATCATTCACATGAAATTTCATCTCCTCATCCCAATATCGCAATCTCAATTCCCCTTTATCGACATCAATCAAAGTTCTTCCAGTAGCCAAGAATGGTCGACCAAGGATAATGGGGATTTCTTGGTTTTCATCTTCCATATCTAAGATTACGAAGTCAGCTGGGAATATGAATTTATCAACCTTTACAAGCACATTTTCCACGATTCATAGGGGGGTTTTTATGAATCTTTAAGTGAATTAGAGGAGAGAGGTGGGTTTTAAAGGGTATATTTCTAACTTCTTAAATATGTAAAATGGCATCAAATTTAGGGATGCACCTAGATCACAAAGGGATTTTTTAGAACGATTAGCTCCCAATAGTGCAAGGGATAGTGAATCTACCAGGATCCTTCTTCTTAATAGGAATCTTCCTCTAAAGGATTGCACTACATTCTTCTATTAATGCCATAATCTTTTCATCAATCTTTCTTTTCTTGGAAAGGATATCTTTCATAAACTTAGCATAACTAGGCATTTGCTCTAAAGCTTCTACGAAAGGGATGTTTATATGAAGAGTTTTAAAAGTTTCTAAAAATACGTGGTATTGGACATCAAGTCTCTCCATAGCCATTTACTGAGGATATGGTATGTTAGAGATTGCCTTAAGTTGATCTCCAGGTTCATCCTTTTCTAAATTCCTTAGATCATACCTCTCATTTCTAATCGCTTCTTCTTCCTCCCCCTTTTCCTCTCTAGTTGTCACTATGTTTTAATGATTCTCCTCTCTCACAACCGGCTTTGTAATTTTCCCACTTCTTAGGGTTATAGAGTTCCCGACTTCTTTTCATACTCACCAATAACTCCCACTAATGATGGTTTCTGTAACTATTTCATAATTTCTTCTAGCTTTTGTTCTATTATTTTCACCGACTCCTCTTGCCTTAAAATAGTGTGTTCGTGCCTGTTTAGCATGGCGTTAGTTTTATTCATGAATTCGATTGTGGAGGTTCTAAATTTAATAAATGAGTTTTCCAATCTTTCTTTAGTCCTTCCATGATTTAGGATTATATTGACATTTCTTAACTCACGATCTTCCTCATGATAAGAATTTAAATACCCACATTCTAGCTTTTTATTGAGTTGAGAGATTTGGTTTTGGAGCCCAAGAATTTGTTGTGAATTTTTTAGTGAGTTACATTCATTTTTTTCAATGTGACCATTCCTCTAGAGAGGCCATTGATAAGCATTATTTGCCATTTCATCTAAGAGATCGTATGCGTCTTCTTGTGTTACTGGTAGTCGAGCCTTCGGCGGCCATCAATGAGAGTCCTTGTTGGAGCATTCGAACCATTGTAAAAGGTTTCAACTTGCATCCATAAAGCAAATTCATGATGTGGGCATCGCTTTAAGCACTCTTTAAAATGATCCCATCCATCGTAGAGTGTCTCACCTTATAATTGAATGAAGTTGGTTATCTTAATTCTCAGCCAAGCAGTTTTCAACGGAGGGAAATGTTTAGCTAAGAATTTCCTAGCCAAATCATCCCGAGTCCGGATCGAGTCACTCGGGAGAGAGCTAAGCCAACTGTTGGCTCTATCTCATAATGAGAATGGAAAAAGCCTTAATTTAACCGCATCTTCAGAGATGCCGTTAAATCTGAAGGTGTCATAAATTTCAAGGAAGGTTGAAATGTGCAAGTTAGGATCTTCAGTGGCTAGTCCCCCAAACTCATTGTTTTAAACCATACTCAGCATAGAAGGTTTGACCTCAAAGTTGTTAGCTTCAATGTTAGGCCTTACAATAGCATGGAAGATTCCCCTAATAGTGGGTGGTGCATAGTCTCTCAGTTCTCTTCCACTTGGCTCTCCTAAAGGCTCACCAAGATTCTCATTAAAATTTTCCATAGCGACTTGTTGAGTTCCCAAAATGTTTGGTTCTCTTCTAGCCTACAAATAAGTTCTCTTAATTTCTGGATGAAAAATATATTTAGTGCAAACTCTTCTATCCATGCACAATAGCAATTAAGCTATCAAGAACAAATATTGCAGTAACGTCCAAAGATTCAGCAAATTAAATACAAGAAAAAATAAACAAAAAGGTAATTGGTTAGCACTTATAATTACAAAAGCAAAAATTAAAATTATATGCAGAGGATTTTCTTAAATCACTATTTACAGATAGATTCTCCTTAATACAAAACAAGTACCAATTTCTTGGCAATAGCGCCAAGAACTTGACAGACTTTAATTACGTCTGTGCTTGCATACAAGTGTACGTGGTCTGAAGTAACAATTTGGAATGTGAGTTCCAAGATTTATCATCCTCGGGGAATTGGGTATTCTGTTACTAAGGTATATTTACATTTAAAAATATTAAAGTTATGCGTATCTTGTCGAATTGGTTCCTAAACAAGCATAATAATTCTTAGTAGAAGAAGACTATGACAAAAGCAAAGGAGAGTTGGGTCTCTCCCACATGATATGTTAGATGAATTATGTATGATGGTTCCTCAAGCAATCCCTTTTTTCTTTAATTTTTAATCAAGTGCACATTATCCTCCTTAGAGTTTAACTCCATAATTTACAAGTTTAAATCTCGTGCTTGAAATGAACACACAGTCAGTTCTATTTCAGCATAAAGACCCTTATAAGGTTTTTAGATTATTAGTTCTCCTTTCATTTCTTGATCATAGAAATGAGGATTGTTCAGTTAATATCTTACAAGCATTGATTCCACTAAGAGCTTTATGTGCATCATGCACAATTGAGATAGTGGAGTGATTTCATTTGGGCTCAATGGCTGTGTCACCTCGTTCATGAGCACTCAAAGAATCCCCTCCATCCCTTCACGTATGCTGAGCAGCGGAGCATATTTAGTGGGTCTTAGCATCACATGCTTCTACTCCTTAGTTGAGCATAGATCGAGGTGCATTAGGCTCAAGAATTTTCTCACATACTTTTAAGTTCTTATGCACTCATGATTATTGCTCGAAACTAAGGGTGAGGTATGGAGCACAAGATTTGTTTTTAATCTTGATGTCATTTAGTCCATTGTCATTTGGTCCACATTCATGTCCACAATAGTGCATTACACTTCCTTAACAAGTCATTTAATTCACAAATTTTATTAAAGCTTGAGGAAATTTTCATACAAAAGTCTCTTTCAATTCATGCAGGATTGCCCCAACCCTCCCTAAGGGAAGTTTAGCTCTCCATTACACAAGATATTAAGAAGAACACATACTCGCATAAAGACCCTTTCATGATCAACTAAGAAAGACAAAAAGACAAGAGTTGGAGAGTACTAGGAATGTTCTTTGATGGAGTTCTCCGGATTTTCTCTTCTTCTTATTCTTGGCTGCTTATCCTAGGTCTGTGGTGCTGCCTTTTTTCCTTCTTATCTTTAGCAATAGGAGTCCTTCTTCCCTTGGAGAGTTCTTCTTCTCTTTAAAAGCAGCCCTCTCCTTACTTAGGATGTTAGTGAGCTAAGTTGGGATCCTCTCTTAAGTCAAGAAGAGTTGAATTTATAGAGGGGCTGCCTTCCTCTTCCTTTCTTTTTAAATTCTACATTTCCTTCTTAAGAAAAATGCTGTAATCATTTCAAATACAACTTGAGGGGTGAAGTGACCTCTACTTTTCCATTCTTTAGTCTTTACATTACTTTAACATATCAATTCACCATTAAAATTAATTATGCTGCAGAAGGAATGATGGCTGGGAGACAAGGGGCATGTTGGGGGTCTGTCCTAGCCTCATTTAATGCACCTGTTCAGACAAAATTTCGGCGCACCACTGCAGCGCGCTATGGCACGCTACAGTGGATGAAAATTGTTAAATAGTCAGTTGTGGCACGCTACAGCAGATGAAATTTGTGAAATTCGGGCCGGGTCAAACCCCGGCCAAGCAGTTCCAATTTTGGGCCGCAGTTTAATAAATGAATAATGGAATTATTTTTCTTATGATTACTATTTAATAAATCATTTCCTATAGTTTTTATTTAAATAAAAATACAAATTAAATTATTTAAATAACTTTTGCTATACTTATCCAAATGGTGTGGTCCAATATATCATTTTAATCAAAAAAATGCAAGGAACATTAATATAAAATATAATCAAGGATCCAAAGGTTAGATTTTAAATTATAGCCTAGTCTTTTATTATTTTTACTTAAATCATATTAAATTTATTAATTATCCAAAAACGATAATTAAGATCTCTAATTGCTCCTAAGACCATAGAGAACATTAGTAGACTATTAAAAGTAATTCAAGAACCTTAATTTTGTTAATCTATCTTTAATTACCCTAATTTGGGAATAGTGAATGAAGCCTTAGATTAACCTCTGATTTTGGTAAAGTTAGTTCCTAATGTTTCATTTATTATAGTAGAACCTATAAATGTAATTGGATCACTCTAGAATGTCCTAATTTCATTAATCACCTTAATTGATCTCTTAATGTGATTAAGGCTAATTAAACTAATTAGATTTCCAAAAACCAAAAATAAGTGTGTATCCTACCTTATTAAACAACTTGGAACCCATTAAATAATATTTGAATCAATTTAGATAATAAAATCTTAAAATCCCATTTTTAGCCTTAAGAGGGGTATTTTGATCATTTTGACCAAAATGTATTTAAGCACCCCCTTAAGCCTTGAAAATTTAGCAAAATATCCCTAGTTAATATGTTTAATACCTTTCTGAGATCCTATGTTGATAATATTGAGTTAAGTGAAGAATCTTAAAATATTTTACTTAGATCTTAAGACTTTAAGTGCTCCTAAAATCACCTTGTCTTAAGAGCTAAGTTTAACTGCATCAAAGTACTAGATCCTTAGCTAATAGCTTAATTAAGTTGATTCTTGAGCTTGAATCTTATAAGAAATACTCTAGTAAAATCTTAAGTTTAAATCTTGGTTTAAGTCTAAAGTGATCAATAATCAGATCATAGATCTTAGACTTTACATAGATCTTAGACTTTAGATCTTTTAATTAAATTGAACTACCTCCATTTGGATTTCCTTAAGTGATTACTTAATTCCTTTGCAGCCTTCCATGTGGGTGTAGGATTGATTCAATCTATAGGATAATGTATTTATCCTAAAGATTGAATATAGATCTTAGATTCGTAGCTCTTATTGATTATTTTATCTCACAACATTAGCACAACCTTTCATTAATATCATAGCTTTTGAATCCTTCAGCTTATAGGATTCCTTACCTTTAATTTAGGTTTTAAAGTGTGAGCCCTAGATCCTTACTAAGGATACTACCTTGGATTCAGGATTTGAACACCAAGTGGGGTTTGGATTCGAAATCCTTAAGTCTTGACTTACAAAATCAAGACTTGGGTTAAGAGAGGAAAACAATAATAATTAAGTCGTTAATTTGGTTACTTTAACTTCTTATAGTCATCATATGATTATGAATTAGAACTTATTAAGTTATAATATTAACATTAAGGTCGTAAATCTGAGATCTTACTCGTTAGCAAGATATTGGAGATCCTAAACTTGTAGCTTCTCAGAATAGTTAGATTTGGATAAAGTAGACAACAATTGATATCACATAAGTCTAGATTGAGTATCTTGCTTACTTTGACTTGATTGCTCTACACACCCTAAATATTGAGCATTGTTTGTTGAGAATAATAGGTAAACTTAGGATATGGAAGATAAATCCTAAGTTAGTATTTGAAAAGCATAGCATTTATTCAGTTCGTCAGTGTTCTTAGTTAGTAGAGTATGACATAGCATAGTTTGCCTCTTCAGTTCTAGTTTTGTTATAGAATAGACTCGGACCTAGCTCGATGGATGTCTAGGATGGATACATGTCTTATTCTATAAGTTTAACTTGAACCTAGCTCTGCGGATGCCTAGGATGGATGCATGTTGAACTTTTAGTTTAGAGGCCCTATATGGCATATTCTGTTATGGCAGTGTTATGTCTTAGGGTTACTGCTACTTTAGTTTAGTTGTCAGTGTTTATTTTGCTTTGCCACTTGCTTCAGTGGCCTTTCTTTTAGTGCTTGACTTGCTTTTCCACATGTCTCATTTGCTTTCCTTTTGCTCATGCATATACTTAATTTACTTTTGTGACATGTCTCAGTGGCATTTTTCATATCAATCTGCATGCTTGTATATACGCTTTTAATGATTAGTATTAAATATTTTATGTTTAGGATGCTAGCATTATATGTTTATTTTAGCACTTGTGTTCTTATTATACTCAGCATGTCTCCATGTGATCATAAGCATGTTAGGATCAGATTTATTTCAGTAACTGCAATTACTTTTTCTCTTAGCCTCACCATGTATAGTTGTTGTTTTTGTATGCTATTTTACATACATATTGATTAGTTATAAATAATTAGTTGATAGCTACCCTGTCCTTGTAGCTTATTGCACCTTTTTAATGTTTGCCCATTTAAAACCATTAAGTGTGATATCTTAAATACTCAATTCACTTAAATAGCCTAAAATATACTTAAACAATTGTCTAACTGTAACCTTTTTTTTTTATTGGCTGGGGCCCTGGCATTTGTGATACCGACAAATGTCAGGTTTAGAGTTGTTCATCAGCAGTGCTGCAGGATCGGAGCCGGTGCAAGAGGAGGATCTTCCTATTGCTGCTTAGATTGATTTTCTCTTTTGCAGTGAGGTTGAGAGATCTTTATTTCTATTAAATTAAATTTGTAATAATTAAATTTTGGATGTATTTACTTTTTTGCATTTGATCTGAGCTACTATTTCTCTTACTCTCTTATACTATGTTATTCATATGGATGTTATATTATATTATTTCTTGCTTCTGCCACTTTGATTTGTATTGATGTATGTTCATAGTTTCTTGTACAGGGTGGGGGTGACAAGTCCTTGGCCTAAGGCGAGTGGAGCACCGTACTCCCCACTGTTATGCTAATATCAGTATTAACGTAGCCGCGAGAAAGTACGAGGCCGCACGGTTGGTATCAGAGAACACCATAAGGTCTTAGAATGGGATGTGTGATTTCTTTCTACCTAATGGACCATTCTTCTGAGGTGCAAACATCAATATGTAACATCCATAACATAGTATTATCAGTAACTCTTTGAACAGTTGTAGAATGTAAATACTCATATCTTAAAAATCTCAATATCTCTAGTTTAACAATACTTAGTAACTTCTCCTCTTATAGTCAAATGGATTTTGGAGAGTTTGACATGGACTATTATCTGCACACCTTCAAGTTAGCTTGGAGCAATAGTTTCAAATGAAGATAAGAGAGTAACTAGCAGATTGAAGGAGTTTCAACAAGAGGGACCTTAGTCTTGGACAAACTTCTGCGTCAAGTAGTGTACCGAGGGCTTGAGTTTCCTATAAACGCTAAAGAGTGGTTGAGCCGAGTGGAATCAATCTTGATACATATAGAGTGTCCCGAGTCAGTCTACGTGGACATTATGATGGACTTGATGCTGGATTATGCAGGATTCGGGTGGTACAACACCATTGCAAAGATTGAAAGGAAGCGTAAGAGGAAGCGTCAGGAAGTGACTTTTGAGAACCTTTGTTTTGCCTTTAGGGCTGAGTATATGAAGGAGGTCTTAGTGTTAGTTAGAGCAATTATCATCTCTTGACTTACTTGATTCTAGTAGAGTTATGTTTTTTGACATTTTCTAAAAACTTATGTAATCCCTTATTTCAGTAAGTAATGAAAATTTTTGGATATCTATCACAACTTTCAATGACTTTCTTCCTTTAAGAAAATTCTAAAATACAATTTACATTGCTTAATTAGAATGAATCTTGGATCACCATCTGCTACCACTCCTATCAAGAATACTATTGCATCCAGTAGTTCTACCGATGAAGTGGCTCATATGTGGGCAATGGTAGCAACTTTGCTGGAAAACTAAGCCCAATAAGCGATAGTCATGCAAAAGATGCTGAGTGATCGTTCCATTCCAGCTGCTGTTATTGTTCCTGCGTTCCCTATTCCACAACATACATTCCCTTCCCATCACTCGATGAATAGTCTTCTCTACAATTTCTTAAGACTGAGGCATTCCACCTTTGGTGGAAACCTATCGCCAATGGACACATCCAACTGGATGAAAGCAGTGGAAAAGGATCTGATTAGTCTAAAGATCCCAAACTCTGAAGCCGTCCGTCTCACTACACACCTGTTTCATGCGGAGGTCGAGTATTGGTGCGAGGAGGTCAAGAATACCAAGTTCATTGACTATGAATTGGAGGACATCCCCTGGGATGAGTTCGTTGAAGCATTCAAGACTGAATTTATTCCCTCGTCTGCACAAAACATCATTGCAGACATGATTATAAGGTTGACTCAAGGGAGTCATTCTATTGTTGATTATGAAAGGGAATTTTGTAGGTTGATTCACTTTGCTCCAGAAGTTACTCATTATGAATCGGCTAAGTGCCACCGCTTTCTCTGTGGACTCCGAGATTCAATGAATGGTCAGATCGTTCCACTCTACCTAACTAGCTTCTTTAAGCTAGTGGAGACAACTAAAGTGATTGAGCATCATCAATCAGAAAAGGATCTCAAGCAGAAGGTGCAGCCAACTTCTAACCAGCATGAAACCTTCAAGAGGCACATGCCTAATTCTATGAAAGTCTATTGACTGGAAGCTGCACCAACTACTGAACCCATTTAAGGCTATAATAGGCCTCATCCGTATGGCAAGTGTTACCACTTCGGCCATAAGTGCTACAATTATGAACGCACAGGCCATAGGTTCTACCACTGTTCCCATACAGAAATAGTGGATCGAGTTCCAATAAAACCATATTAGAAGAACCAGGCATTCAGACCTACTCCACTAAACAGGAGAGAGTCAAATTTGGCCATAATGCCAACCCCCGCACCTGAAGCTGCTCCAAAGCAGCCATCTGCTCCTAAGTCCTAGAATAACCCCAGGAGGCAGACAAACAACCATCCTGCCAGTCCTGCACGAGTCTATGCTTTAACACCTCTCAAAGCCTGGAGGACAACAATGTGGTCTCAGGTACACATTTCTGAACTTCTCCTTTGTTAATTGCATTCCTGTACTTTAATTATTGCAATTTGTTAATACGACTCGTATGAATAAATTAGGCACACTTTAATTTAATGATCAGCCCTGCAATGTATTGTTTGACACCGGTGCTAGTCATTCATTTATTTTTGAACAATTTGCCAACATCCATAAACCACAACTATGCAACTTAGCAAAATCCTTAAGTGTTGGACTTCCATCTGGAGCCCAATTATGTGCCAATAAGTTTTGTAACATCAAAATTCCATTAAATGGATAGGAGTTTAGCTCTGAATTGATCATCCTGCCATTAGAAAACTTTAAATCATCCTTGGAATGAATTGGCTCAGTGACAATAATGCCGTGATAAATTATTTGAAAAAGAAAGTCACTCTCCATTCCCAGGGCATGTCTGAGACTTTTATAGGAATAATAAGTACACAGTTATCATTAATAAATGTTATTATAGCCGAACAGTTGATCAGTAAGGGTTGTGATGCTTATCTAGTACTATGATCGGTGAAGAAAAAGAAAGTATCCCTCTCTTCGATTGTAAAGTAGTTAATGAATTCACCGACGTATTCAAAGAAGATCTGCTTAGTGTACCTCCTTCCAGAGAAGTCGAGTTCTCTATTGAACTAGCTCTGGGGACCCAGCCTATATCTAAAGCACCATATAAAGAATTGCAAGAACTCTATAAACAACTACAGGAGCTCTTGAATAAAGGTTTTATTAGGTCGAGTATGTCTCCTTGGGGAGCACCCATTCTGTTTGCAAAGAAAAAGGATGGATTTATGTGAATGTGCATAGATTATTGTAAACTAAATAAAGTCACCATAAAGAATAAGTATCCATTACCTAGGATTGATGATTTATTGGACCAGTTATCGGGAGCTGTCATATTCTCTAAGATTGACTTAAGGTCTGGATATCATCAATTGCGAGTAAGAGAAGATGATGTAGGAAAGAACGCTTCCCGTACTTGTTATAGTCATTTTGAATTTCTAATGATGTCTTTTGGACTCACTAATGCACCTTTAATCTTTATGGATTTGATGCAGCGAGTTCTGAAACCGTACTTACATAAGTTCGTGATTGTCTTTATCGATGAAATCCTCATTTATTCTAGAACCTTAAAAGATCATGAAGGACACTTGAGATTAGTATTGGAAACTCTGCGTGAACATCAACTTTATACCAAGTTCTCCAAGTGTGAGTTCTGGCTTAAATCCATTTCATTTTTGGGACATGTAGTCGATGCCCAGGGTATTCGTGTAGATCAAAACAAAGTAAGTGCTTTTCAGGATTGGGTTCAACCTAAAATGGTCACAGATATTAGAAGTTTCTTGGGATTAGCTGGGTATTACAAAAAATTTGTTAAGAGATTTTCTCAGATCGCTTCATCTTTGACTAAGTTAACCCAAAAAGCTGTTCCATTTATTTGGAGACCGGAATGCGAGAAAGCAATCCAAACCTTGAAGGATGCACTATCTACTGCTCCAGTTCTCGTCTTGCCTAATGAAGGCTTGGACTCTCAGGTATACATCGATTCCTCTGGAATTGGTCTAGGTTGTGTATTAATGTAAGAGGGTTAGGTAATCGCTTATGCCTCTCATTAGTTAAAACAACACAAAAGAAACTATCTAGTTCATGATCTCGAACTTGCCGCTGTAATCTTTACATTGAAAATATGGCGTCACTATTTATATAGAGTGCAGTGTTCGATTTTTACTGATCACCAAAGCTTGAAGTATATCTTCACTCAAAGAGAACTAAATTGTCATCATAGGAGATGGTTGGAACTCATCAGTGATTATGACCTTAGTATCCAGTATCATCCAGGAAAGGCAAATGTAGTGGCCAATGCTCTTAGTCATCCTGCTACCTTATCTTCCATGAGCACCTCCAGTTCTTTAGACCAAGAATTTTTGTAAGCTTGATATTTCTCCAGTTAGTGGCGATATGCTAAATTCGCTTCTGGTAAATATCAATGTGGAACCTACCTTCCACAGAGATGTTTCTATCTCGCAGACCAAAGATGATGATTATCTGAAGTTCAAAGTAGATATTGAGGGTGGTCTTCGTCATGATCTACAGTTGCAGAATGACATAATTTATCAAGGTAATCATTTGTGGATTCCTAAATCAATGCATCGTGAAGTGTTGGTTGAAGGCAATAATTCTGGGTATCATATTCACCCAGGGAGTACTAAAATATACCAGGATCTAAAGCAATCACTTTACTGGCTCGGTATGAAAAAGGATGTAGCTGATTTTGTGGCAAAGTGTCATGCATGTAATCTAGTAAAGGCTGAGCACCAAAGACCTGGTGGTCTTCTGCACCCATTAAAACTTCTGGAATGGAAATAGTTCGATATATCTATAGATTTTGTCATGGGATTGCCTTGTGCAAAATCTGGTGCCGATGCAATCTGGGTTATATAGTAGACCGTTTGACTAAACTAGCGCACTTTCTCCTTATCCGTCAGACTAACTCAGTAGAGAAGCTAGCAAAGCTCTATATCAAAGAAATTGTCATACTGCATGGGATTCTGAGTTCAATAGTATTCAACACAGATAGCAAATTCACTTCTAAGTCTTGGCAAGCTGTGCATCAAGATTCGGGTACTACTCTAGCCATTAGTATAACTTTTCATCCTCAAATGGGTAGTTAGATTGAAAGAGTGAATCAAGTTCTGGAAGATTTGCTTAGGCTTTGTGTTCTTGATTTTGCCAGTTCCTGGGAAGATCATATCCCATTAGTGGAATTTGCCTACAATAACAGTTTCCAAGCCAGTATTAAAATAGCTCCTTATGAGGCATTGTATGGTAGAAAATGCAGTACTCTGCTAGCCTGGTCAGAAATAGGAAGCGTTCAACTTCTTGGTTCAGAGTTAGTCGAAGAAACTAACGAGAAGATTCACTTAATTCATAAGAGAATTCGTTCAGCTCAAGATTGTCAGATTAAGTACCATGATGCTTATCATCGTCTCCTAGAATTCAATGTGGGAGATTTTGCTAATCTAAAAGTCAACCTAATAAAGGGTGTCTACAGATTTGGCATAATAGGGAAACTCAGTCCCCGCTATGTTGGACCCTTTGAGGTTTTAGCCAAAGTAGGATCATCTGCCTACTGATTAAACCTTCATGATGACTTTGCAGCTCTCCATAATGAGTTTCATGTATCGTCATTAAGAATATGTCTCAGAGACCCTTCTCATCTCGTTCAACTTCCAGCAGTAGAGATGCAACTTGATCTTTCTTATGCCAAAGAACCAATAAAAGTCTTTGCTCACGATCAGAAGCAGCTTAGAAATCATTCAATTCCTATAGTCAAAATCCAGTGGAAGAATCGATCCTTAGAAGAATATACTTGGGAGAAAGAGGTGGATATGCGCTCTAAATATCCACAGCTCTTCGCAAGTCCATGTACTATCCTTTTCTTTCCTATTTGTTCATTTAAATATTTAGTTCATTAGTACTTTCTTCACTAAGTGATGTCAGGGATGACATCATTCTTAAGTGGGGGAGTCTGTAACAACTCTAGTTGTTACTTTAGCTAAATCTAGATTAGTTAAGCCAAACTAAGCTTTAATTTTGATTCCATTAGACTCAATGTGTCATTTAAACCTAACCCTAGAAGTTTGGGATTAATCGGAGCTAAATTGAGAATTTTGGTATTTTTGCTTATTTTTGAGCCCTGGAAAATACCTAAATTCTTTTGATCTCCAAATTAAAATGTGACTTCATTTTTAAATTTCTCATGCCTCAATTAGCTAAGGGTGAATTTTGGGAATTTTTGGAACTCATTTAGTGCTAAATTAGATGTAATGATTTAATAGGAATTACGTAATTTAATAAATGAATTATAATTAATTTAAATTAAATTGTTTATATTTTATAACCCGGTATTCGCTGTCGGCACCGCGACAGATCCGCTGCGGGTCGCGACAGCGGCGCTTCAAACTGTGCCAATAGATGCCCTAGCACGAATTGTAGCACATCTAATCCTACGACGTGATCTACCCCACTCCGCGATTTAATCATAGGCATCGGATCCATCGCACACATCTGATGGCTATCATCCGCCCCACCTAAGTAATGCATCAGAGCCGTCCGAGACCAAGGGTCGATCCATCAGACGGCGGGCACGAGTCCGAGCGCTGTGGATTGTCTCCCTCATCTCGCCCCGTCTACGTCTGGTCCCCCCGACAACTGAGATCCTTCTAGCCCCCATGGCAGTACGGGAAATGACCCGTTCTTCCTCTTCTACCCTCGGTGCGGTTGTCTGTCAGTAGTAGTCTCCCTAAATTGCCCATGGTCATTGGAACCAAGCCTCCCCTTCGGCTCAAGCCTTCCTCCATTCTCGAGCTCTAGTATCCAATCCCAGACCTCCCCTAGACCTATAAATACCCGCAGGACCTCTTAGTGAGTCCCTTTGCTCATTGAGAATCTTCAATTAGCCACCCGACATCCCCTGGAGCTCCCGTCTCTCGGTAATTTTCGGCATTTCTAGAACTGCGAACTACTGATAGAGGGCCCATCTGGTGTTCAGACTCCCTGCGAACTCTTGTGTTCTACTTGGGAAGCTCTAGCTCGCCTCATTTCCCTTTGGCCGTGCCTGCAACCTTGACTTCAGGTACTTCCTCTTCCCACTGAGCTGCGTACGCTCAGCCCATCAACTTAAAGCTCTCAATTAGTGCCTCTAAATGTTGCCTAGTTTCCTTAGCTCTCTAGGAACCTAACTCTATTTTTCCCAGGGTCTGAGCTAGCTCCGATCGATCGTATCGATCGATCGAGCTAGTAGCCGAGCCATGGCTGACTCCAAGTAAGGACCCAATGATCGGCTACACCCCAGGCTGTGAATCCTTGGGGGTTCAACTCGCCTGGCCTCCCCGATGGTGTAGGGATCGAGTCCCGTCCATTTTGTAGCCCTAGTGAGGTGAATTGCTCCCTCCCATTGAACCTCAACTTCCATCCCTTCGGACATCTCGGTCAAGTAGCACCCCGACAATCCAGCACGACCCAGATGGGGGTTCTTACCTCAATCGACGCATCTTAGTTCCCTGAAGGTAGCCGTCAAGATCCTGGCGCAGAGTGGTCTGAGCATGGAGAATTTCATGGTTGAAGTGATCCCTAGGGTTTGAGTATCGGTACTCCACCGCGGGGAAGATGACGCACTGGCGCTTCGGGCCGGGTTAGACCCTGACCCGCGCAGTTTCAATTTTGGGCCGCAGTTTAATAAATGAAAAATGGAATTATTTTTCTTATGATAACTATTTAATAAATCATTTCCTATAGTTTTTATTTAAATAAAATGCAGATTAAATTATTAAAATAACTTTAGCTATACTTATCCAAATGGTATGATCCAATATACCATTTTAATCAAAAAAATATAAGGAACATTAATATGAAATATAATCAGGGATCCAAAGGTTAGATTTTAAATTATAGCCTAATCCTTTTCTATTTTTACTTAAATCATATTAAATTCATTAATTATCCAAAAATGATAATTAAGATCTCTAATTGCTCCTAAGACCATAGAGAACATTAGTAGACCATTAAAAGTAATTCAAGAACCTTAATTTTGTTAATCTCTCTTTAATTACCCTAATTTGGGAATAGTGAATTAAGCCTTAGATTAACCTCTGATTTTGGTAAAGTTAGTTCCTAATGTTTCATTTAAAATAGTAGAACCTATAAATGCAATTGGATCACTCTAGAATGTCCTAATTTCATTAATCACCTTAATTAACCTCTTAAGGTGATTAAGGCTAATTAAACTAATTAGATTTCCAAAAACCAAAAATAAGTGTGTATCCTACCTTATTAATCAACTTGGAACCCATTAAATAATATTTGAATCAATTTAGATAATTAAATCTTAAAATCTCATTTTTAGCCTTAAGGGGGGTATTTTGGTCATTTTGACCAAAATGTATTTAAGCACCCCCTTAAGCCTTGAAAATTCAGCAAAATATCCCTAGTTAATATGTTTAATACCTTTCTGAGATCCTATGTTGATAATATTGAGTTAAGTGAAGAATCTTAAAATAGTTTACTTAGATCTTAAGACTTTAAGTGCTCCTAAAATCACCTTGTCTTAAGAGCTAAGTTTAACTACGTCAAAGTACTATATCCTTAGCTAATAGCTTAATTGAGTTGATTCTTGAGCTTGAATCTTATAAGAAATACTCTTGTAAAATTCTAAGTTTAAATCTTAGTTTAAGTATAAAGTGATTAAACATCAGATCTTAGATCTTAGACTTTAGATCTTCTAATTAAATTGGATTACCTCCATTTGGAATTTCTTAAGTGATTTATTGTTTAATTTCTTTGCAACCTTCCATGTGGGTGTAGGATTGATTCAATCTATAGGATAATGTAATTATCCTAAAGATTGGATATAGATCTTAGATTCTTAGTTCTTACTGATTATTTTATCTTACAACATTAGCACAACCTTTCATTAAGATCATACCTTATGAATCCTTCAGCTTATAGGATTCCTTACCTTTAAATTGGGTTTTAAAGTGTGAACCCTAGATCCTTACTAAGGATACTACCTTGGATTCAGTATTTGAACACCAAGTGGGATTTGGATCCATAATCTTTAAGTATTGACTTACTAAATCAAGACTTGGGTTAAGAGAGGAAAACAACAATTATTAGGTCATTGATTTGCCTACTTTAACTTATTATAGTCATCATATGATTATGAATTAGAACTTGTTAAGTTCTAATGTTAATAGTAAGGTCGTAAATCTGAGATCTTACTCGATAGCTTGATATTGGAGATCCTAAACTTGTAGCTTCTCAGAATAGTTAGATTTGGATAAAGTAGACAACAATTGATATCACATAAGTCTAGATTGAGTATCTTTCTTACTTTGACTTGATTGCTCTGTACACACTGAATATTGAGCCTTGTTCCTTGAGCATAATAGGTAAACTTAGGATATCGAAGATACATCCTAAGTTAGTATTTGAAAAGCATAGCATTCATTCAGTTCATTAGTGTTCTTAGTTAGTAGAGTATGACATAGCATAATTTGCCTCTTCAGTTCTAGTTTTGGTATAGAATAGACTCGGACTTAACTTGATGGATGTCTAGGATGGATACATATCTTATTCTATAAGTTCAACTCGAACCTAGCTCTGCGGATACCTAGGATGGATACATGTTAAACTTTCAGTTCAGAGCCCCTGTATGGCCTATTCTGTTATGCTAGTGCTATGTGTTAGGCTTACTACTACTTTAGTTCAATGGTTAGTGTTTGTTTTGCTTTGCCACATGCTTTAGTGGCCTTTCTTTTAGTGCTTGACTTGCTTTGCTACATGTCTCAGTGGCTTTACTTTTGCTCATCCATGTACTTAATTTACTTTTGCCATACGTCTTAGTGGCCTTTTTCATGTCAATCTGCATGCTTGTATATACACTCTTAAAGATTAGTATTAAATATTTCATGGATGCTAGCATTGTATGTCTATTTCAGCACTTGTGTTCTTATTATACTCAACATGTCTCCATGTTGTCATAAGTATGTTAGGATCAGATTTATTTTAGTAATTGCAATTACTTTTGCTTTTAGCCTCACCATATTTAGTTGTTGTTTTTATATGTTATTTTACATATACCTATTGATTAGCTATAAATAATTAGTTTATAGCTACCCCGTTCTTGTAGGTTATTGCACCTTCTGAATGTTGTCCCATTTAAAACCATTAAGTGTGATATCTTAAACAGTCAGTTCACTTAAATAGCCTAAAATATATTTAGACAATTGTCTAACTGTAACCTTTTTCTTTTGTTGGTTGGGGCCCTGACATTTGTGATATTGATAAATGTCAGATTAAGAGTTGTTCGTCGGCAGTGCTGTAGGATCGTAGCTGGTGTAGGAGGAGGATCTTCCTACTACTGCTTAGATAGATTTTCTCTTTTTGTAGTGAGGTTGAGAGATCTTTATTTCTTTAAATTTAGTTTGTAATAATTAAATTCTGGATGTATTTACTTTTTTGTATTTGATCTGAGTTACTATTTCTTTTACTCTTTTATACTATGTTATGCCTATGGATGTTATATTATAATATTTCTTGCTTCTGCCACTTTGATTTGTATTGATGTATGTTCACAGTTTCTTCTACAGGGTGATAAGTCCTTGGCCTACGGTGAGTTAGGTTCTACCTGACTATACTTGAGTTGGGGACTTGCCACCGGAGTGGAGCACCGTACTCCCCGCTGTTATGCTAATATTAGTATTAACATTGCCGTGGGAAAGTATGGCGCCCCACAACTTCACCTGCGGACAGCCATTCCATGGTTATTATAAATGTGTGGCTACAGAGATGATTGATGGCGATCAGATCGACCGCTCGAAATGCAGCCAAGCCTTCGACCTATTTCAAAAGCCTATTGTAGCTCATCCAGCATTGCTGTCTACTTCAGTTGTGAGGTGTGAGGTAGCTAATGGCCCTCACCCAAATGCACTGTGACCACCTCCACAACAGACCTATAACAATAGGCTTGCCGTCCCTGCACGTGTGTACACCCGCACACCAGTGGAGGCTGCTGAAGAAAACCACATGGTATCAGGTACACGCTCTTGAACCTCTTTATCTTTACAGTTATTACTTGCCTTACATAGTCTGTAATTAATTACCTCTACAATTAGGTTCAATTTATGTAAATAACAAACCTTGTAAACATTCTGTTTGACACTGGAGCTAGTCATTTCTTTGTGTCTGATGGCTGGGCAAAATCACTGAACCTACCCTTGTATCGCCTAGCCAATCCTCTTAGTGTTGGGTTACCTTATGGAGCCCAACTGCCAGCTACCCTGTTCTGCAAGTTGCAAATTCCAACTGAAAATGCGAAGAATGAAGCCAAGTTAATAGTTCTTCCAATAGCCAACTTTAATGTAATATTGGGCATGAATTGGCTAAGCTAGCATAATGCCACTATCAACTACACAAGGAAGAAGACTACCTTAGAAAGTGGTGGCAAGGCCAGATCCTTTATTGGTAACTTTAGCACTTGAGCCTCGCATATCAATGCTATACAAGCAAAAAGGTTAATTCAGAAAGGTTGCGATGCCTTCCAAGTAACAATACTAGGAGAAAAGAAAGAAAGCGTTTCCTTATCTGAGAACCCCCGTAGTCTGCAAATTTGCTGACGTTTTCCTAGAAGGCTTACCCAATCTTCCTCCTATATGGGAAATGGAATTTGCAATTGACACCGTTCCAGGAATGCAAGCCCATCTCTAAAGCTCCTTACCATATGGTGCCCAAGGAATTGCAGGAGTTGAATAAACAACTACAAGAACTGCTAGAGAAAGCTCTCATTAGGCCAAGCTCGTCACCTTGGGGAGCACCGGTACTATTCATAAAGAAGAAAGACGGTTCTATGCACATGTGTATTGATTACCATGAATTGAATAAAGTCACGATCAAAAACCAGCATCTGTTGATGCACATAGATGATTTATTCGATCAGTTGGCAGGAGCCAAGGTATTTTCTAAAATTGATCTGCGATCAGGCTGTAATCAACTGCGAGTCAAGGAATCAGATATTGAGAAGACAGCCTTCATCACTCATTATGGACACTATGAGTTTTTTGTGATGTCATTTGGGTTGACAAATGCACCTTCCATATTTATGAACCTTATGCATCGCATCCTTAAACCATACCTTGATAAATTCGTAATCATTTTCATCGACGACATCTTGATCTACTCCAAGGATCGAAAAGAGCACGAAGAGCACTTAAGATAGTGCTAAAAGAATTGCGTAACCATAGACTTTATGCTAAATTTTTCAAATGCAAGTTTTGGCTCGATTTAGTAGCTTTTTTGGGGCATGAGCTGATGCCCAAGGTATTAGAGTCAATCAGAACAAAGTCAGCGCTATCTAGGAATGGGTTCAGCCCAAGATAGTGACCAACATTAGAAGCTTCTTAGGCTTAGCTGGTTACTACTGGAAATTTGTAAAGGGCTTCTCCTAAATAGCCTCACCACTCACCAAGCTCACTCAGAAGGCCGTACCGTTTGAATGGTCGCTAGCTTGTGAGGCAGCCTTCGAGGTGTTAAAAGATGCACTTTCAGCTGCACCATTTCTAGTTCTTCCTAAAGAAGGGGTGAACTATCAAGTCTATATTGATGCCTCAGGTATAGGCTTAGGTGCCGTATTAATGCAAGAAGGAAGAGTCATCGCGTATGCTTCTCGTTAGTTAATGCCCCATGAAAGGAATTATGCAGTAGTATTCGCCCTAAAAATCTGGCATCACTATCTCTATGGGATTCAATGCTCAATCTTTACCGATCACCAGAGTCTGAAATACATATTCACTCAGCGAGAGCTAAACTACAGACAAAGAAGGCAGCTAGAATTAATCAGTGACTACAACCTTAATATCCAGTATCACCCTAGAAAGGCAAATGTTATAGCTGATGCTCTCAGCCATCATGCCACTCTCAATGTTCTTATCTCAAAGAGTCCTCTAGAAGAAGAATTCCGTAAACTGGACATCCAATTAGCGCACAACAACCAAGTGAGTACGATGATCTCAATGATTAATGTGGAGCCCACATTCCACAGAGACATATCTATTACCCAAACTAAAGATGATGAGTACCTAAATTTCAAACAAGCCATCAAAAGTGGTCATCATACTGATATTCGATTTCATAAAGGTGCCATCTATCAAGGAGATTGCTTATGGATCCTTAAGTCTATGCATAAGGAGGTGCTAATTGAAAGTCATAATTTCGGATACCAAGTTCATCTGGGGAGTTCAAAAATGTACCAAGACTTGAAGCAATCCTTCTGGTGGCCAGGAATAAGGAAAAGTGTGCCTAAAGTTGTTGCAAGGTGCCGCGCTTGTAGTCTAGTCAAGGCAGAACATCAGAGACCCGGTGGTTTGCTTCGCCCACTTGAGATTCCTAAATGGAAGTGGTAAGATATATCAATGGATTTTGTTATGGGCTTACCTGACGCAAGATCTGGAGCTGATGCTATTTGGGCCATAGTCGACCGATTGACTAAGTCTGCTCATTTTATTCCAGTTTGTCAAATAGATTCAGATGAGAAACTTGCAAAACTCTACATCAAAGAGATAATCAGGCTCCATGGGATTCCCAAGACAATTGTCTATGACAGAGATAGTCGATTCACCTCTAAGTTCTAGCAAGCTGTGCATTAGGATCTAGGCATAACTCTAGCAATGAGTACAGCCTTTCATTCACAGATGGATGGTCAGGCAGAGTGAGTAAATTAAGTTCTCAAAGACCTACTCGAATTATGAATACTTGATTTTGCTAGATCTTGGGAAGATCACCTCCCACTAGTGGAGTTCGCCTACAATAATAGTTTTCAAGCTAGCATCAAGATGGCTCCATATGAAGCCTTGTATGGCAGGAACTGTAGTACTCCATTGGCATGGTCAGAAATAGGCAGTGTTCACCTGTATGGATCTGAATTAGTAGAAGAGACAAATAAGAAAGTCCAGTTGATTCAACAGCAATTTTGTGCAGCCCCGGACTGCCAAAGTAAATACCACGACCTTCATCATCATTCTCTGGAGATTAATATTGGAGACTTTGCATACCTACAAGTCAGTACAATGAAAGGAGTCACCAGATTCGGCATAGCAGGGATATTTAGTACCCGCTATGTTGGCCCTTTCAAAGTAGTAGCCAAAATAGGTTCTTCTTCCTAAAAACTCAATCTTCCAAATGACTTCGCAGTAGTCCACAATTTATTTCATGTGTCATCACTAAGGAAGTGCCTCAGAGATCCGTCTCACCTTGTGCAGTCCCCAAGAAATTCAGATCCAACCCAATCTGTCATATGCCGAGGAGCCAATTAGAATACTAGCCCGTTATCACAAGCAACTTAGGAGTCGTGCTATCAGCATCATCAAAGTCCAGCGGAGGAATTGTTCTTGCAACAAAGCCACCTGTGAGAAGGAATCTGATATGCGAGTCAAATATCCTAAACTCTTCGAGAATCCACATATGCTTTCTTAGCATTCCATGCTTATAAAATCCAGTCATATTCATTCTTATTTCCACTTGAGTGATGTCGAGGATGACATCATTCTTAAGTGGGGGAGTCTATAATAACCCAAGTTGTTACCTTAGTCAATTAGGACTGATCTCAGTCTTAATTTTGATCATGAGTCGTTAGGAGTCCACCTCTAAGACCTAGTCCAAATCATAAGTCAAATGGATTGAATCCTGATTTCTGGAAAATCCAGAAACCCTAAAACTTGACCTATTTAAATTGACCTCCATTTGAGAAATGGACATTGCCATTTCGCTCATTACCCCCAAATTAGCTAGGGGTGATATTTTCGTGTCAATCGGAAGTCGTCAAAATTTTGACGAATATTTTAATAATATTTAAATACCCCAAAAATTGGGAAATTAAAATACTCCTCGAATCAAAAATCTGACCTCGTCGTTGCGTTCCTCACCTCGCAATTAGCTAGGGGTGAGTATTTGAGAATTTCTAAAAGTTGAATATTTAAATAGGATTTAAGAAAATACATATATATATTAATAATAAATATTATTACTTAACGGCGCCGTTACCTTAATTCACCGTTCAGTCGAACGACAGATCGTAGCCATTCGATCGCTCGATCGAACGGCTGCCGCTCGTCATCCCAAGCCAAAGCGCCATGTGTCGCAGCTGCGCAGCAGCGCTCGCCCAGTCCCCCCGCCTGGCCCTGAGGGCTCCACCGGGAGCTCCTATTAGGCCCATATGAACTCAGGGTTTTGGGCTACACGAGAAGGAACTCCCGAGCCCTTAGGAATTGTCGGAGCGAAGCCTTGAATCCGCGACCATTCGATCAGGTACCCTCCGTACCCCATAATTGTCTTCCTCATAGCTTGAATTTTGCTTGTATGTTTATTCCATGCATTAGATAAGTATTGCAACGGTCCTGATTGTCCGACGAACGCTTCGACCCACCCACCGACGTTTAGGCCTTGCTCTAGCCTATCGTCGGCCGTGCGGGCCGAGGTGGTCAGACGTTGGGAGGGCCGGCAAATGCCGTGTCCTAGGCGCTGGCCCTCGAGAGCCCTCGGGGAAGAGGAAGGCTCTCAGGTCGAGCCGGGTCGACTCGGGCCAGACCCAATTCTTGCCCGGGTCTGCTTCTGTAAAGGAGTGGGGCCCGCGGTGCCACACGGCGCGGACAGGAGCAGCCGCGTGTCACGGTGGGGCCTACGTCTCGTCCGTTTCATCAGTGTGGGGCTTGCTGCGATCACTTTGACCGCAGCCGTGGGTCCCACCCCGCACCCATGGCCCAGTCCTGAGTCACCACGTGGCTCGGTGGGGCCCGCTTATGGTCTGCAGCAGCTGCTGGGGGGTCGCCGCAGTTGTTGGGGGCCCCTCGTAGGCCTGTGGCCAATGAAATGGCATCACGTGTCCAGCTGGGTCCTGCCATTATCAAATCCCATAGAATAAAATGTTACTGTAATTATGATTAATTAAGGTTATTGTGATTAGTTAGTGATTAATCATACTTAATAGTTAAATTAGTGTGTTTAATTAGTAATAATTAGTAATTAATTAATATTAACAGTAAACATTAATTAATTAATTAATTAATTATTAATACAAAAATTATTAGTTATTGAGATTAACTGTTAGTTAATTAATAATTAATAGAGTCTAATTAAGTTTAACTTAATACTAATTAAATAATAACTTTAATAATTAAATATATATATATATATAATGAATATTAGATTAATTAGTAATTAATTAATAATTAATACTAATTAAATACAAATTAGAAATAATTGATTAACTAATTAATAATATATTTTAACTTTAGGAATGAACAGTAAATTAATTCAATTTGGATAAATGAATAGTAATTTTTTTTATTTAAATTATTTAATTCAAAATTCTTAAAAGTTTAATTATTTTTTATAGGATGATCCAAACATAGTCAATATAGGTCTCATTTTACTTAGAAAAATAAAATGAATCAAATGACGTAATTCAAAAATTAGTTTCGGGGTACATATAATGTAGTGATATTTTATGACATAATTAAACCTTCATAACTTTTGACCTAGTTATCCAAACATAGGCAGTATCGGTCTTAAAATACTTAGGAGAATAATAACCAAAATACCCATATCCTTAGTTAGGCCATAACTTAACCATTTAGAGTTCAAATTAGGTTTACTCCTGGTCAACACACTCAGTATATTATAGGGAAGCTATAGAAACTAAGTTTGTTCAAATTGAACTTCAAATCGAGTTTTTGTCACTCGTTGACCGATAAAATTATCGAATTGCCTTATAAATTAAAATAACTATAACTTAGTCATTTGACCTCAAAATGTAATGTTCTTGGACTCATTAGAATCCATGAATAGTAATTAATAGTAAACTACACAAAAATTTAAGTTCTATCAAGTATAAATTATAAAATTGCCCATTAGGTCAAAAACCTTGGTTTGGACCTATAGGATCTGTTTCATATCCAAATCAAGCATACTTACTGTCTATCTTCATGTTAGACAGTAAGTAATCATTTGATAATAAGAAATTTTCACTTGGTGCCCTAATTCAAAAAGTCACTTTTTGAACTCTTAAGTTGGGGCAAAATGGTCATTTTGCCCAAAACTTAGGTAAAGCATCTTTAACTCTTAAAGTAACTTCTAAATGAGTTAGACCAATGTTAGAAATGTAGTAGGATCATTTAAGTAATCAAAATCAGTAATTCAAGCAACATTAATAAAATTCCTTAATCTTCTCTAAGTCTTTTCCTTAGGATCTTTCACCTTATATTAAGATTATTCCAAAGATCAGAATTATATGATAAGTTAGATTTCATTTCTTGAAAAATAAGGTTTTTTAATGAATGAATCCTTAGTTTTATTAGTTTTTAGATTTTCATAATTTATTTTGATTATTTTGCCTTTTAACCTTGGACTCAGGATAGGAGATTCATCCTATTAAGTTTTATTTGCTTAATAGAATTTGCCTTAATCAATAGATCACTTTTAGAATAAAGCCTAGATCTGTTGTATTATCCTTTTGGATTATGTGATTAAGCCTAATCTCATGGTGTATAATCCATAATTTATGGCTTAGTAGATCTTGTTCAGATCTTGATTGAATGTCTAAATTCTTAAAACTATGATGTATAATTTATTGATTGAACTTGTAGTCATATTTTATTGAGTTAGATTAGAATCTGATCAGTTCTAATCCATTTTTTTAATTTATAAGACCGAACTTCTAAGTTATACTCGATAGTAGGAATTGGAGATCCTGAACTTGTATAACTTGGTATAGTTAGAATGGTTAAATTAGATAATAAATGATACCACCATGCTTAGTAGAGTCCCTTGCTTACTATTTGACATTGTGCTACCCATTCCTTGAGTTTTGTGCTTATTTTTCTTGGACATGTCATATAAGAAAATGTTGTTGCATGAAAAATGAAAACTTAGAATATTAGGAAAATATTTGCATTTGGGTTTAGTCTTGGGTTGATTATGGTGCACATTACCCCAATGGACAGAGGTAAGGAGAAATAAGGATGCTTAACATTACTCTTTGAGGAGTGTGTGCTAAGCTGAGAACCCACCTAATCTTGAAGACGTGCTTGACTCCTCAGCTATTTCCAGATATGTCCACGGAAACAAAAATAAAATAACTAAAAGATTCTGCATAGTATTATCTATCTCTTCAGCTTTGCTTTACTTCTGTTCTGTTCTTTATGCCCTAGCCCAAAAAGGCTATGGGAATCTCTGTTTGCCCATGCCCAAAAAGGCTATGAGAATATACTAGGCCAGATTGGCCAATCCTTTCTGATATGGCAGTTATACATTCTTTTCAGTTTTCAGTTTATTGTATATTGTGATGTTGATGCATGTTATTTCAGTCAGCTATGTTTCCTATTATACCTGCTTAACTATATATTTATATAGGATGCTAAATTTTATTGCTTATATTATATGTACTATTTTTAGATTTATTTTTTAAATTAGCATGTCATATGATCATCAGTATATTTAGGCTTAGACTTTTTTTTCAGTACCCTTACTTACCATATTATATATGTATGCCCTACCTTATTTAGTTTACTTGAGGTCTGCTTTTGCCTCACTTGTTATTTAGTTATAAATGCTATGTTTATAACTTATCCTGTTTCCCTTGTATGCTTACTTGCTCCCATGCTAGATAGACATTTTACTTGGTATAGAGTATAAATGGTGATATTAACAAATGTTTAATAATTTACTTGCCTAAAATATACTTAGACATTTTGTCTAATAAGATTTTTCTTTATTGGCTGGATCCCTAGCATTGTGAATTCGACAATGTCAGATCTAGAGCAGTTTGAGGATTCAGTATTTAAGGAGGAGCCTTACATAGAGGAGGCGCAACAGCTTGGACCAAAGGACATTTAGTTGTTTCTCCTTTACTGTGAGGATGAGCGATATTTATATTTTCAGTATTTCATTAAATTTAATTAAAATAATGTAATAATACAGGTTCTGTAACAGTGTTTACTTTCTGCACTTTATTATTTTCTGGGCTATCCTATTTTATTTCATGTATGATGTATGATGAATGGATGTAGTCTTTACTTTTCATATTCTTCCGCACTCTGTATGTATGTTAGATTTAGTGACTAATTCTCATAGTTATTATTGTGCACATCCTTCCCTTAGCAGTGGATTGTGGATCTCACCTAATCCAATGTTGAGTGAGGGATCTACACGAGTGACACTCCACTCCTTAGCCTAATGATTGCGGGCTTGGGGAGCGGGGCACCACAGTTGTGGCTAGACTTCTCTCCTTATTTTGAATTACCTCGAAACCTCCTAGAGGCTCATCAGAGCAGCATTAGCATCTCCATGATGCACTAAATGGTCTCTAAAACATAATACCAGCAATCAAAAGTAGTATATAGAACCTTCCCCACATAGGTCAGCTCTAATTTTCACACCCTAGGTACTGCCTTCTTCCACACTGAGTTGTATGGACTTTGTATTCATTCAAGCTCATTTAGAGTAGCTCTAATTATTATGCACTTCAAATATAGACCCTTAAAATATCAAAGTGAAGTGGATTAGGCATGTGAGCTTAGTTCAGTCGGTGAGGATATGATGACTGGTCAAAGTAGCTACCTAGTGGTGAAGTAGTTTCTCCACTAGATTTAGACCCAATTCCTTCTTTGTTTGCACAATATAGCTAGCCTAAACCATTATACTTATCTATGGAGCTTGGGCCAGCTTCGATCAATCATATCATACTATCGGGCTGTGATACTTCATAGAGCTAGGTACGAATAAGGACCCAGCCAGTGGGTGCCTCTCTTTTTGAGGGCCATGGGGCTTCGATCTACCTCACCATCTTGAAGGTGTAGGGATCGAGTCCCAACCTTCTGGATGCATATGTGGGAAGAATTGGCTCTCCACATTAAACTCTATAAGTATGGCTAGGTCAAGTAAGGTTCAAGTGTCTCCGTCTCTCTCGCAGGGGCTTCTTAGCTCAGTTGACGGGTCTGAGTTCAGGGAGTGTGTAGCGATTGGAATAAGCTTGTGCATGGCCTAGTAACAGAGAATTTGGCTCTCTAAGGTAACCATAGGGCTGGTTATTGAGGAAAAGGAGGAGAAAGAAGGCGATAAGTAATGGGTAGGGTCGAACCCCAACCCGTGCCTTTTGGTGTCGAGCTGGAATAATCAGGCAAATTTCTGAATTAATTTCATTAAGAAAATTAATTCATAATTAAGAATCAAGAAACATTAAATTGAAATATTTCAAATAAATTAATGAAATAATTCACTCAATTAAAATTCAAATGGTATGATCTAATATACCATTTGGATCAAAAAAATGCAGGGAATCTTAATCTAAATTAAAATTATGGCTTTTGTAATTAGTATTTCTAATTTAACCTAATTACTCTAAAATTTTAATTATTGAATATGAATGTCAATTGTTGACGAAATTGCATGATTAAAGTTTTTAAATGCTCATATGATCATGGAGAACCTAATTATGCCATTAAAAATATTTTAGTATTTGTAAAAGCACAAATCACCTCTTAGACACCTTAATAATTGATTAAAGCCTAATTAATTTACTTAAGCTCTGATCTATAAAATCTTTATATTAATCATCTCCTTATGCATTGTAGAACTCATTGTAATTTTAAATATTAATTTTACAGTCTAATTTTGCTAATCACTTTTCTTATTCTTAAAATGTGATTAATGCTCATTAGACTCATCCTAAGTATAAACTTGAAATATAGGGTGTTAATTCTTTCATTAGATAATAATGAACTTATTAGATTTATTTTGAATCAGTTAGGGACACTATATCTTGAAACCTCAATTTTACCCTTAAGGAGGGGCATTTTGGTCATTATGGTCAGAAGTTGTTAAGTACCCTTAAGCTCTAAAATTCTAATTATATGCTTTAAATTAGCAAATTAATGTGTTAGGATCATTTCATAAGTCTTTAGTCTTAAAAAATTGATCCTAAATGTTAAACCTTAATTTCTTCCTAAAACTCACTTAAGGAGTCATTAAGACTCTTAAGGTAGGTCTTAGATCTTCAATGATTTCAGTGCTTAATAATTAACATCACCAATATTTAAAATGTTCTTAATAATTGGTTTCCTAAGTCTACAATCTAAGCAAATTCTTAAGTTCTACCCTAGTTAAGATCTTAAGTAATTAATCTAAATCTTTAGATCTTAGATTTTTGTAGCTTGAGTTCAATTGAGTGGTTGAGCTACTCAATAAATGGAGCCTCCTTAGAATTTGCAACCTTCATTCTTAAGATTCATTAGAAAATTCCCTAAGTGATTAATTTCTTTATTTCTCTTCTTAGTGGGTTAAGTGATTAACTCTATTAAATAATGAAGTTATTCAATAGATTAAATCTTCTCTCTGTTTTATAAGTTTTAGCTTGATTGTTTTGTCTTATGATTTTGGCCTTCAACCTATCTGAATTAGGATCTTATCATCTTATTTAGTTTTTCAATCCTTACAATTCTCTATCTTTAAACTGAGGATTTGTGTGAAACCTTAGATCCTTAGATGTTAGCACTTTGGATTTAGAGCTTAAACCCCAAATTGGAGTTTAACTTTAAATCCATGAATCTTACTCTTCTTGATCAATATTTTTTAAGGGTTATTAAAATACATTAAATAAGTTGTTGATTAATTATTAAACTTGTGTATTCAACACTTCTGATTATGAATTAGAACTTGATAAGTTCTAATGTTTATCCCATAAGGCCGTGAATCTGAGATTTTACTTTATAATGGGATATTCGAGATCCTAAGCTTGTATTCTCTCAGAATAGATGGAATGAATTAAATTAGATAATAAAAGATATCATATGTGTTTTAGAAGAGTCTTGCTTACTATGATATTATTGCTTTGCACACCTTATATTTGAGCCTTACACATTGGACATATCACTGGATATAAGATATTTGATGAGTATTCTTTGTTGATTTTGAAATGCATAAATATCATTAGCATTTTCAATTCTTCAGATCTTAGTTCAGTAGAGTGTGTTATAATTAGTCTGCCTCATTAGTTCAATTCTCTTATATTATAATGGACAGGTTCTAGCTCTATTGTTGTCTAGAATGATACATGTGTGATTCTATAGTCTAGCTAGTTTTAGCTATGTGGTTGGCCAAAATGATACATGTAGGACTTTCTATTTAGTGGCCTTATTTAGCTAAATTCTATTATAGCTGTACTAGTTTAGACACATCTCTAGTTTCAGTGATGATTTATATTTGAGTTCAGTATCAGTGGCTTTATTTAGCCAATTTATGTTACAGCATTTTATATATTTCTCCTTTTATGTTTTTTATTTTTTGTACACTTTTACAATTCAGTTTAGTTTTACTCAGTATTTATTTCTTTATATGCTAGGATGTTTACTATGTTTAATGCTTGTTCAGGTTACTTACATGCTTAAGTTCAGTTTGTTTTTCTGTAAATCAGCATGTATTCATATGATCATAAGCATATTTAGATGAGCCTTACTTTCAGTAGTTTTAGTATTTATAGTTGTATGTATATTTTTTACCTAATCTTATTACTGCTACTGGTAGAGGTATGTTCATTACATACTTCATTTTGTTTAGTTATAAATTTTATTTATAACTATCCTATTTCTTTTATTTCTTGTTGCACCTCTTAATTGTTTAATGTTCAGTAAATGTAATATCATAAAATATGCTATTTTTATTAAATCAAATTAAGATATACTTAGATAATTGTCTAATGCAAGTTTTCTTTTTCTTGGCTGGGGCCATGACATTGTGATACTAACAATGACAGATTTAGAATTGTTCATGGAGGTAGCATCAGGTGAGGAGCTTAGCTAGGAGGATGACTTTCCTATTGTTGATAAGGCTTAGCTAGATTTGTTTCCTGCTTATGAGGATGAGTGTGTCTTTTTCTTTTTGCTCTAAATTTAGTATTGTAATAATTAATATTCTGGATGCCTTTGCTTTCCTTCACTTTTATAGTGTGTTAAGCTACTGTTCTTTTCCTTTTGTGCTATGGGAATAGTTCTTTTACACATTTTTGCTTCCGCACTCGGTTCTTCTTTTTATATGTTGATGAATGAATTACAGTTATAGGTGGCATATTTTCAGTAATTAGCGATAGGTTAGGCTAAAAATCTTACTCGACTATGGTTGGGAATTTATCACATGGTGACTGCTTTAGCGTAATCATGTTAATACTAGTATTAATATGACCATAGTAGTGATGGGGCTCCATTATTGGTGTCAGAGAACACCATAAGGTTCCAAATTGAAATTTCCATTCTTATATACCTAATAGATCATCCTTCTATAATACAATCATAAAACATAACATCCATAGAGCAACTCAATATAAGAGTATGTATTGGAAATATACACATATAATGTTTAAAACATCTAATAAAAAACCTAAGACAATTTAAAAGTTTTATAATCATTCTTAGTAAATGGAGTTTGGGATGTTAGATCTGAACTACTACACCGCAATGTTTAAAGCCATTCTAGACTTTGACATTCAGCTTGGCAGAGTGGTGGCTAGATCATAGAAGGAGTGTTAGTCAAGGGTGTTATATAAACTACTTTTCTATCCCATTTTTAGAGTACTTTACTTTTTGAACTTAGCTAAAGAATGGTTGAATCAAGTGGAATTAGCTCTATACTTCATTGAATGCCCGATCCTATTCATCTTGAGCTTGTGACCTTTCTTTTGCAAGAGGTAGCCTAGGATTAGTTGTAATATCCCTAAGTTGTTATTGAGCTTAAACATAAGCATAATAATGCTCTCATTTCTATTCCATTGCATTCATTAGATCATTATAAGTTAATCCCAAATATTTGGGGTCAATCAGACCTCCCTAGGTCAAATGGATATTTTGGACCTATTAGGTACCCTAATTGACATCTAAAATATTTTTTTCTCTAATTCAAAATATGATTGCATTTTTGAATTCCCCACCCCTAAATTAGAAAGGGGTGCAAGCTTGAGAATTTTTGGAGGTCATTTAGGCAAAAATTAAATTTAAATTAAATTGCAAAAAATTGCACATATGGGTTCCTCACATTTTAAATTTGCAAATATTCTCTCGACTAATTTACTTACCTGGGATTCGCTATGTGGACTGTGGGCGATCTACTGTGAAGCCCAGGTCGCTCGATAGCACCGCTCCACTCCATCTCACCGTTGTGCTATTTAATCAAGCGACTAGGATTTAATCCCGTGGAAGTGCGGATTGGGCATTGAATTTAACTCACATATCCTACGGCTCAGATCATTTCAGATTCAGCCATTAGGATCTGAAGGATTAGAGCCATTGCGCCTTCTTATCAATAGATCAGACAGCCTTGGACGCTCCCAACATTGCTCACCTTCGCCCCCACTCGTACGAGATCCCGACAAAAAAAATCCCATATACTGCCAGCTGCCCATCCTGTGTCCCACTCCCTCATCCACCTCAGCAAGCTGTTGAAGATCCTCTTCAATGGTTAGACAACTCAATCAGGCCCCGTGGCCTAGCCAAACTCAAATTGGAAAATTGAGAGCTCGGCCGTGGCCCGAACTCTCAGGCCAAGCCACTGCCTCTGGATCCTTCTATCCCTCTGCTGGGGTTATAAATAGCCCTAGAATTGCCTTTGTAAGCCATTTACTCATCCAATTGGCTAGAACGAACTAGCATAAAGTGAACATCATGAGGCCACCGGAGGTGGAGAGGAGCTTGTTTTTTGCTCCAAAAGCCGGCCTGAAAATCTATGGTAAGGCCAGTCCATTCATGGAGGGCGAAAGGTAGCCAAAAAAAAAGGCTTAGGGCAAGATTCGAGTGCACCGCCTCTGACACATCTCCTTTGTAGCCTCCTCTTTTTGAGGCCTATTGTATTTATATCTTCAACTTTAGACTTGAAGGATTCCCGTTCCGGTTCAAGGCCTTCGGTTAGGGTACTCAATGTAACCAGGTAAAAAAAAACCTCCACCTCCGGTGGCCTCTTCTTTGTGGGCCCCTCACTCTTTCAAGTAAAGACGGGTTCGCGGGGGGGGGCTTTCTCCTTAGTGAGATGATGGAAGCGCCGGTCGAGACTTTCTCAAGCGGAGTCCAAACAGTAGGCTGGATAGGTGACTTCACACTTACCCAATCTCTAGACCAAGAGAAGATTTTAGAGTTCAAGAGTAGCATACCACAGATAGATCTTCGACTCTCGTATCTGAGAAAAGAAGAACAAAACCTCGATTGCAAACCGAGTTTGTTTTTGGTGTTGAAGATGCTCGACTTAAAGGCCGCGCAGCGGATTAAACTCGAGATTTGAGGCCACCCTCCGGGTAGGCGAATCTCACTTTGGCTATCTTTCTCGCTCGAGCACTGACAAACTCATGGTCATTTGGTACGTAGTCACTATAGCAAGGTACGAAGCGATTGGAGAACTTGAAGGAAAGGGAGATAGTGAACTGAGGCTGTTTCAGATTAACTGAGCATGAACGACTAAGTTAGATTTTAGATTAGTAAAACCGCGAATAAGTGGTTTCAATCCTAGTAGTACGCTTTCCGAAGATCAAATGAATTTCAGACCGCTGCGCGGCCTCGATAGAGGCTACTCAAGCGCGTAGCGCATTAATAGAGTTTTGATGAGCTTTCTATCTGAAATGACCTATCCAAGATCGAGGTCGACATCTACTGCAAACCCACGGGGCGGTAATTTACTCTACAAGAGGCAACAGTTGTGCATACCCAGAGGAGCCAATCTAATCGATTTAGCTAACTTTGAATCTGAGATGAGGCCGCGTAGCAGATCAAAAAGAGTACTCATCAAGATCACTGATTCTATCAAAATTACTAGGCCTTTTCAGATACAACTCGATATTGAGCACCGGCCTAAGGCCTCAGGGCAGGAACTCCAAAACTCGAACTCAGAACTCTCTAGACTCTAGTTGCGAAGGAGATCCGCTGCGCAGCCTACGTGGCCTCCGGGTAGGATATGTAGGCCACCGGAGGCCGCCTACGTGCTATCTAGAGGATAATTAGGTCCCACGGAGCGGTACGGGAATGAGTTGACTCCTAGGAGAAACCTATCCTACCTGCCGGTGGATTCTCCTAGCGTCTCACTAGCTCACTAGCTCACTAGCTCACTCCTTTGGAGCCTTGGAGCCTTTGGAGCCATTGTTAATAAATGGAATTTATGCCAAAAAAGACATGCATGCCAGGGGATGGAGGATTTCTTCTCTTTCCTAGCCACTTGACAGAATAGGAAGGGGAGGGCTTTAGCGGAATAAAAGGGGTCTCAAACGAACTGCCCTTTGCTTCGCAACCTCTTCTGTCTTTCTCTCTCTTGAACTTGATATTAAATCTCGTATCTAGAAAATCAATGTTCTAATAGAATTCCATTCTTCCCTGATTCTCCATTTACATCCTATCCCAGCTCCTAGCGCTCTCCCAGTCTCTACAAGTGGAATCTGAAGGTGCATCTTAAAGTTCAGGACCCATAGTACCTATTTATAGCTCAATCCAAATGAATGATCGATCACAATAGTGCCAGCCAGTTTCCTTATCAAGAGCTAGAAGTTTGAGCAAGCCTTGATCAATCGAATCAATTGATCGGGCTATCTTCTTCTCTGAAACCTAGCCAAGCAAGGTCCCAAACTTTAAGCCATTCACATACCCAGCCAGTAGAGGGCTTAGGTGCACCTTACCTTCATGAAGGTTTTGCCAATGAGCCCATAGCCTAGCATGGCCTCTATGGGGAGAATTGTCTCCCCAAAGTAAAGTCGTGAGAACCATTTAGAGGTAATAGCCTTCGGGCAATTCAGAAACCCCCATAAAAGGCTTAGGGTCCCAATCGATGCGCCTAGTCATGGTGAATGGGTAGCACCCTTTGTGTGGTCGTGCCATGGCCTAGATGTCCAGGATTTTAGAGATTAGGGTTTCCCTAATTGGCCTAAGGTTATGGGCAAAGGGATCTACTGAACTATCTGAGTCGGGCCAACCCGTGACCCGTGCTGTGCGACAATCCCTGGTAGCTCAGGCCCCAATCGACCCACGCATTTCTGATAATGGGTAGAGCCCATTTAAATATTATGAGATTAATTAGATTTATTTTCAATACGGAAAATAATATGTTTAATCAAATCATAGTGAATTTTGATGAGAAAAATACAGATTAAATTACTTGAATAACTTTTGATTTGCTTATACAAACCCTATGAAAATATATAGCATTTTGTTCAATAAATGATAAGAAATCTAAATTTAAAATAATATTACACTTTCTGTGAATATATTTTCTAATTTTGCCTAATTATTCTAGAACTTAATTTAGGTTTATTAACATGTATACTTAGCCAAATTATATGATTCAAGTTTCCTTATGCTCCTTATACCTTTTTAAATGCATGTGCCAGGTGAATTAATTTCTTAATTTATATTTTGATAATTATGCCTTAATTTTATAAGGCATGATTTGTGGAAATTCTGGTTTATCCTTGATTAAATCTAGTAAACTCAGTCTCTGCTGTTCACATGGATAAGTAGACCTTAATTGTCAAGTTTTATGAAATTTGGATGGTTAATTTTATAATTTAGTGCTAATCCATTTTGCCTTGATTTAGGATTTGATTAGTCTTAATTACTTTCTATTTTAAATTATGTGATGTTTATATGCTTCAATAATATGAGTAAGCATGCTAGAGAACTTAATTATGAATGTGTACATTTAAATATTTCATTTTCAATTAGTCAATGCTTAAGCTCTTAATAATCTTAAGGAGGATCTTAATCAAAATAATAATTAACTATATCTTGAATTGAACATTAATAATGTCCAATAAACTCTATGATTTTATTATTGATCAATAACTAAGAAAATGGTCTTGATTTGGCTAAGCTGTGAGTTAAATCTTAACTTGTCTGCATTAAGACTCAAAATCTTAATCATCTTAAATAAGCCACCTTATTTGAATACTTAGAGAACTTGCATGATTTTTAATAATGCTCATTGATTTAACATTGATCTTAAACTAGTAAGTTAGGAGTATTATGATTTATAATGAATACATATGATTGATCAACTGAATCTAACATTTAGTTTCTTGATTTTATTTTAAGTAAAACACTTAGCATGAGTTAAATTCTAAAATGAAATGGATTTGTCAGCTCAATCGACTCCTAATAACTTACATGATTATATCCCATAATTATATTATAGGTTGTGATCAGAAAGGTTTACCCATCTGATTTGTATAATTCAGAGTAATGTAATATGAATTATAGATTTAATATAAATCTTCGATCTAAGATTATACTTGTATATTTAAATGCTCAGATATTTAAAGTTGAAATCTAGTGATTTAAATTATATTGCTAGACCTTATTGTTAAACTCTTGAGGTAAGAAGAGCTTATTGTTAAACCATGAGGTAGAAGCTTAAATAAACCCTTAATATCATTTGATTCTAATCTTTGACTCTTGTGATATAATAACTTAAAGATTTTAGAAAGAGATTTATCCTTGTGGTAGTATCCTAAGTTGAGTGACTTTCATGTCACATTCTTGAAATCCTTGTGTAGAATTCACCACAATGGAGTAGGGATATATTAGATTGTACTCCTTGATGTATTTATATATATATATATATATATATATATATATATATCTAATTGTTAGAATGAACCAATTGAATTATTAGTTGGAGGTGATATTGTATATCCTTAGAACTAATTTATTTCAGTAGTGAAGCAGAATTAGATGATTTACCTTGGATAGAACTATAGAGTTTCAGTCTTATTTTAGGTAATTAAATAAGTACAATTCAGTTCTAGATAAATATCCCAAATCCAAGAGTGTTATAAGTAGGGTTATGAGCAACTTAGTTTGAGAGAAGAAACTGTGAAAGGGTTCTGCCCCTTATCGTCATGCATTTCAATAAGTGCGGTTAAACAAAATAAGTGTTTCAAGTTACGTGCAGCACCCTGTCCAGTCATCACATGCAAAGGAGTTAACGATTTGTGGTGCCATGGTGCGCTACTTGGGAAGGACTACTGAACCTCCTCAAATAATTGATGAATAAAGAGCTGCTGGCTAATCTTTAAGATAAACGTAACGCCTTATCTTAAGTATTTGACAATATAGTATATACATTGGCTTATGAGTGGAATACGAGGAATCCAATATATTAAAGTGTAACAGCATTTTCAGTATGTTGATCACATCATAATACTAAGTTTAAGTAGTAAGAAATACAGAACGCAGAAGCTAAAAGCATTTCCTCCCAACCATTCATCACAGAGCTATGTAAGAAATATTCATCTTAGAAAAGAAAATAAATACTTCCAGAGTTAAAGTTATTACATACAATTTGCTTTAAATAAATAGACAGAAAATAGTCCGTCAACTCACAGCAAAAAAGTAAACTAAGTGCAGTAAAATTAGCAGAGTCAGCTAATGCTCTACCAACTCCTCCTAGATCTCCTAGGAAGCCTCCAATGTTTGCTCCTCAAACTGCTCTGGATTTGGTAAATTATTGAATCCCAAAAGTGCCACGTGTTAGATAGTAAGTTTAACACATCGAAAAGCTATTCTAAATAGCTATAATTATATAAAGTTTAAGCTTTAACTAATAAAGTAATACTACAGAAAAGCACAAAAACAATTGAAAGACATAAAACTATACAAACTAAATTAATGTAAGATAATAAACTAAGGAAAAGTAAAGTACTGAGTTAAAATCTGTAAAACACCGAAATGAAGAAATATTGAAATCAAATTGTGTTGTATCTCAATATGTATGCATTTGAATATGCCATTAATTTATGTTACAATTATGCATTTGGTGCCACATGAACCTCAAAGAAATACTAATATCCATGATGTATGCTACATCCCGTAGGTCCTACCAACATTAACGCATGCTGCATCCCGTAGTTCACAATGCTTATGATACTAATGATTATGCAATTATGCCAATACTTTCATATTCAATATGATGCTTAAAAGAACAGAAATCAATCAAAGAAAAATAATCAAAATCAACATTTATTGGGTTTGCATATTCATCTTAACAAGCTTACATACTATATTCAGAACTTAACCATAAACTACTATAATCATATTCACAACTTCCTAAATTATCATATGATGGAAGTACATGTACATATGTAGTAAGTACTTAATAAGATAAACTTGAATTTCTGAGTTTATTTAACTGCACTTATCAACGCGCACAAAGATAAGGGGACAAAACCCTTTTAGAATTCATTCTATCAAACTAAGATGTTAAATACCCTAATTGATACATTACTTTGAGTACATTCTAAGAAAGGTAACATAAATTACTTAGTTTATTTAATTGTACTTTTCAATGCACACAAAGATAAGGGGACAAAACTAAGAGGTTCAATATGTTAATTAAACATACTATGAAAGTGGGATGTTTGTCCTAAACTGAACTGCACTTCGATGCACACAAAGATAAGGGGATGAAACCCTCATACAACCAATTTTATGTCCTACTGAATTAAATCAATCATATGGACATGTACTAAATTCTTCACATGGTAATACTAATATTATCATTTCTAAATTGACTAATTTAAAAATCTAAGGAATATCAGACTAAATGAATTCACACTCCCTTGTGGTGAATCCTACTCAAAGGTTCCATGGATTTAACATAAAAGTCACTCAAATTTGGATACCACCATAAGGAAGAATCTCATTCTAGAGCCTTTTGGTTATTTTACCATAAGGATCTAAGATCATAATCTAAGGATCTTATGGGTTCATCTAAGCTTCTACCTCAAAATTAGACAATAAGCTCTTCATACCTCAATAGTTCATCTATTCTAAGGTATAGCAATTGATTGAACTAAACTACTAATAATTCAGTCTTAGTTATAAGATTCATTCTAAGATTTTAAGCCAAGTTATACAAATCAGATGGGTAAACCCATCTGGTTCTAGCCTATAATACAATTAAGAGATACAGTCATATGAATTATTAGGAATTGATCATTCCATAAATTAATCTTATTTAAAATTCAATTTATGCTAATGATCTTTCTTAGGAGAAAATCAAATATATAAAGATTAGATTCAGATGATCAATCATATGAGTTTGTTATAGACTTAAGTTCTTCTAATTTAATGGCTTAAGATCAAATGACAATCAATAATTATTATTGGAGTTATGCAAGTTGTTAGTGTCCAAATCTAGTGCCTAATTTACTGATCAAGATTTGAGCCTTAATCTATCCAAGTTAGGGTTTAACTCCCAATTTGACCAAATCAAGATTGATTACATAATTATTAATCAATTTAAAAATCAGCAAGCTTATTATCCATTATTGATATCCAATTCCAAGTCAATTCAATTATTGATTTAATTAAGCACTTCTTTAAGATTCTTTAAGGTTTAATTGTTGATTAATGTCAAATCAATTATTTAAGTATCCAATTCAAAGTTAGGGTTCTCTAATATGCATCATACTATTAATGAGACATATAAACATTGCATTACTAAAAAATAGAAAATAATTAAAGCTAAACATCATGTTAATTACTATTTGGAACAAAATACTCAAGTGAATCCTTTAGGAAATAAAAAAATGCCATTAAGGATAGGAGGTTGATTTCATATTCAAAATCACTTATACAATTTGGTATATTCTTGCATTATTATAGCTCTAGAGTCATCAAAATATGAAAAATATGAAATTTGGCAAAACTGAATAGTTTTACGTGCTACGGCGCGCTGCAGTGATTGCCAAGCCGAGAGCTAGGCGCACTATAGCAGGCTGCAATGTGCTGCAGCACTTTTATGTGTGATGGCGCGCTACGACAGATTTCGGAACTGTGGCATGCTGCAGCGCTTTCAAACGCTGTTGCGTGCTATGACACTAAATGTTTCGAGACTTGAATGCTGCGGTGCACAGTAGCACTTCCTAGCCAAAAGCTAGGTGCTACGGTGCACTACGATGCCTTGTTTCTTAATACGTGGGCACTGTAGCACTCCCAGCCTGAGAGCTAGGCACTACGACCTGCTGTAGTGCTCAATGGTGATTTTGCCTGGGTGAAAATAAAAACTTGTCCCCTTTTACATCCAAATACTCTTGATTTAAGGAACCTCAAATGCAGTGTCATATATCGATGGAAAGCTCTTTTCAAGAAAGACTTTTCCATTAATACCAAAATTGACATGAAAGAATCAATCTAACGAGCAAACAATGATGCCTTAGCCACGGGTATACAAAAATCATACAACTTTTGATTGCATTTTAATGGATAATGAAAGCTTCGATCGAATTCATTGAGTCCAATTGAGGCTTAATAATCAAACCTAGACTCTATACAATAGCTACTTGAGATACCATTTCACAAATGCTTTAATTAAACTAATAGAATGAGTAGTACATTGAGTATGTAAGAAAGAGGTACATGGAAAGTTACAATAGATGGGTACCTTGGCTTGCAAATGGAAGAAGAGCATCGCTTTTCCTTAGGGCTTAAGATGGAAGATCTTTTTCTTCTTCATCTTAGGGTAGAGCATGGAGAGAAAGGAGCTTCTTCCTTAGCTTGGGAGGACAGAGTTTCAACTGACAATAAATGGAGAATGGAGAGCTGAGGGAGGTGGCTTTAAGGAGAAGTGAGGTGGCTCAAGCATGGAGGGAGCAGGGACCTTTTCCAATCATAGCATGGGGGAAGAGGGGAGAAGCTTGTGTGTGCCAGAATAGGAGGAAAGGATGGAGCTGGTATACATTGGAAGAAAAGGAAAAAAGAATTAAATAATTTAATTTATTAGTTTTTTTCTAATTTTTAATTTTTAATTAATGCATTTTAATAATTAAAATTTGATCAATAATTCAGCTCTAAAAAATCCTAAATATTCACCCCAAGTTAATTTGGGGGTGAGGGACTCAACAATGAAGTTAAATATATTAAAATATTTGAGGAAATCCGACGACTTCCAAACACTTCCAAGACATCACTAGCTAATTTTGAGGTGACGAGTGCAATGCCAAAGTCAGATTTTGATTTTGAGGTTAAATTAAATATCTTAACTTTCTAATTAATTAAATATATTAAAATAATTAAAAAATTCAATTAAGCTCTAAATTGCTCCAAATATTTGGAGAGTGGTTCTAATGACTAAATGAACCTAATTGAATGATAATTATGATGAAATTAAGCTAAGATTAGGTTAAGTAACAAACCAGGGTTATTACACTACCTTTCTTAGACACTATAAGTATCCTTTTAAATAGGGCATTTAACAACATAGTTTGAGAGAATAAATTGTGAAATGATTATGTCCCTTAATGTCATGCATTTCAATAAGTGCAGTTATACAAACTAAGTGTTAAAAGTACCCTTCTTAGAAACATACCCATTATGTATATACAACCTTTCCATTTGATAAGTTTATGTATAATCTTTGCAAATACCATTCAATGGATTAGAATTAGGAGTCAAATTTCATTTAATTGAATTCTGCACAATGGAGATAAATGGAATCATTTTATAGTTTTAATTGAATTTTTAAATTTTTGAGGATTTAAAGCATATAGTCATTAAAACCTTAGCATATTATAAATGCATGTCATGTCAGCTTTAGCTGAGCAATTTGGCTCACCTAAGGATTCTATTTGTGGACACTCACTAAGAATCTATGGGGTGCCATGCAACATCGAGTCAGCATATCAGTGGTATACAGTTATGTGGCATATCTAGATGCATAAATATAAACTCAGTGACATATAACACAACTTTAAGACACATTTACTCAGTTTCAACATCTTTACTGCTTTCCTTACTTTTAGTATTCATCTTTCAGTCTTAGTCTTACTTTACTTTTAGATTTGTATTATTTTAAGTTTTTATCTATTTTATTGTCTTTTTTGTAGTCTTGTTTAAATTATTTAAATATTAGCAATTAGATAATTATAACTATTTAGAAGAACTTTTGATGTGTTAGACTTATTGTCAGACACGTGGTACTTTTGGGATCCAACAATTTGCTAGATCTAGAGCAGCCTGTGGAACAAGATCAGGTGGAAACATATGAGATTCAGGAAGACTTCGTGGAGCAGCAGAGGGCTCTTCTTCAGCATTTATTTTTCCCTGCTTTAGTTTACTTTTGGTTCAGTATTTAGATCATTTTCTATATTTCATTAAGTAAACTGTTTTTAATAACTCTTGATGTATTTTCTTTTTTTTCAGAGATGAATATTTGACATAGCTTCTGTTATGAATGTTCTAGATGTATTCTTTAACTTCCACACTATGTACTTTTTACTATTTATACGTAGTATCGTGATGTGATCAACATACTGGAAGTATTGTTATACTTATGTTGCCAAATACTTAAGATAAAAACCTTACATTTTTCTTCAGAATTAGTACTCAGCATATCTTCCCTTTTAAGGTTAAGTCTCAGTAGCCTTGTATTCAAAAGAGAAATTTATTAATGGAGGTATAGCAGCCTTTCCCAAGTAGCGCACCATTCTGCTGCCAATTATTTACTCTTTTGCGCACGATGATGGGACGGGGCATTACAGTTGGTATCAGAGAAATTTCATAAAGTGTCAGATAAGTAAAATGTTTCTATTTACTTTATGATCCATTCTATATAGCAGATGTGATCGCAATCACTAAGTGTAAGAAAACTAATATCCATGAGTTCATCAAGTTGAATCTTAGAAATGAATGCTGAGAATGTCTGGAAAAGTCACTAAGGAATTAAATGAACTTTAAATCAGTAAAATATCCTTAAAGGTGAAAATACAAGTATCATTGAGCATCTTAGGATCTAAACGCACTTTAATGAAATAAATATATATAATACCAGTGAAATGCATCTAATTGAAGTAAGTGGAAAAGTAGAACTAATATTTGAATGAAATTTTAGAAATGGAATATCAATAGTTCAGGTTCAACAACTACCTATGATTATTCGACAAGTATTGGTTAGATGATTTGTGATAAATCTAAGATTTATAGTAAAATAAGTTAATAAAAACAAACGCTTTTATGTTAGAAATGTATACTTTGATGTGTTTCCATAGCTTTATTAGGATAAGAGATGAGCATATTATAATCGGGACTAAATAAAAACTTTTGGAATAAAATTGCTGCGGAGCGCCTTGGGCGCCAAAGCACGCCAACGCAGGCACAAGATAGACAGCTCTGCGTTATTGTGCACTGCATCAGACCAAGATAGAGAGCTCCGCTCTATCATGCGCTGTAGTGGACCAAGACTGAGAGCTTAGCACTATTGCGCATTGCAGTGGATCAAGACAGAGAGCTCAGAGCTATCGCACGGTGAAGTGGATCAAGAGAGAGAGCTCGGCGCTTTCGCACACCGTAGCAGATAAAGACAGAGAGCTCAGCTCTATCGTGCACTGCAGCAAATCAAGGTAGAGAGCTTGGTACTATGGCACATCATTGTGGATCAAGGCAGAGACCTCGGCCCTATAGCGAGCTACAGTGGATCAAGATAGAGAGCTCGGCGCTATCATGCATCGAAGTGGATCTAGATAGAGAGCTCAGCACTATCGTGCACCGTAGTACTTTAAGAGAGAGAGCTCAGCACTATCGTGCACCGTAGTACTTTAAGAGAGAGAGCTCAGTGCTATAGCATGCCTAAGCGGATATTCATTTAGCAAAAATTTGAAAGCAAAATTGCTGCAGCATGCCCAAGCAAGCTATAGCGCATCGTAGTATTTGATAGGATTTTTACCAGGAAAGAGCATTAAAAGTGATATAGGGAAGACTAAAAGTATCAAATACTTAGTCTTTCCACTGTAGCCATGAACCACAATACTTTTAATTCTCCTTCTTCTCAAGAGAACAAAATAATATGTGATTAAAGTCATTTAATTCCTGAGGAGATGACATGGTGGCTGCACTAATACTAAAGGAGTTATTCAGGATCTATAATAGCTAAGAGAAAAGATTAAGAAAGGGCCCCATTTTGACATTCAAGGTTCAAGGTATTTGAAAGTGCAAAATTTGAAGGAACAAGAGAAGCCCTGCCCAAGTAAGGAATAGGCTATCACCAAAGGAAAGAGGAATCGAGCTCAAAAAATAGAAAAGGGAAAGAGATTAGTGATTGATAGAAGATTCGTTGAATGCGACAACAGTTCCTAGTATTGTATCTTTATCACTATCTAATTTTTTTTTTTTTTTTGCAAAGAAACATGTAAGGATTCAATGTCCTGAATTTCATTTCTTATACTTCTTTTGTAATGGAAGCCTAAACCCTCCGTAGCGAGGGTTTGGCATAAGCATGTAACGATTTGAGTGAATTAAAAGTGTTTGTACTCAATTTTGTCAATGAATAAATTTTTTTAGTCATTTCTTGATTATTGATATGAATAATTACTTGGATTAATGATGTGTCATGAATGTATCTATATAAGCTTATGTTCTTTTAAACTAGGAAAACTCTCAGGCTATTTTATCCTTTTAGAGCTATGGACATGCACAAAGAGAGTCCTCGTTGAGGATATCTGTGACAATATTCATTGTGCGAGGATGATCAATGCAAATCCTTAGGTTTTGAAATGATGAGCAGAGCAATGGAACTAATTGATCTTAGAGCTCCACTGCTCACCATTAGCTTAAACTAGGAATATGTGCACAACTGTCGAGATATCAGTGACAATATTTTGAGCATTGTAGCAATATACCTCTAGCTAAGCTGAGAAGTTGATGCGTGTTAGCTAAGAGCCACCAAATCTACTCCATAGCTCATTCTAGTTAATGGAGGTAGATGAAGTGTAGAGTGCTTATGGATGATGTGACATAACCTGAATGCCTCTCTTCCTTTGCTAAACTTAGAACACATGCATGTGATGTTATTTGGTGGAATCAAGCTTGTATGACCACACAATTAAAATAATAGATTTACAAACATAGACAGAAATGTCAGATTTAACTAATATTGATCATGTGAGGGCCAATGTGCTGGGATTGAACCTTCTTGAGTTCATCTTTGAGCACTAGGCATAACTTAGTTTGAATTAAGGGACACTCTAAAGAAGACTAATGCTGCTTGATTACTGTTAAAACATCTAAGTACATTGACATTAAAATTGACAACAAAGTGTACTTACATGAACCTTTCAATAAATTACATGTTAAACCCAACTCTCTGTACTTTCTCAACTTTAATTTCTAATCAACAAAACTTTAATTGCTAAATTGGATCTGACAACCCAAATTAAGCCATTGTTAAAATATTAGTAAAAACAAATATACATTAGTAATGAAACACTTCGTAGTGAGTGAATGATAATTCTCAGGACTTCAAATCTCTTATTATTTCAGACCACGTACACTTGCATGTGATCGCAGATGTGTATTTTCAATCTGCCAAATTTTTGGCATCGTTGTCAGAGAACGGTGAATTGTTTCATATTAAAGACAATTTTTTAGTAATTGGTGTTTGGAATTTTTATTACTAAACATTTTTTTTTCTGTTTTGGTAATTATACTTATTATTACTTATTAGCTTAGTTCTTATTAAACTAGATTTTCTTCATTTTTATCTGATTGCTGTGAACTGTGCTCTTACTAGTAGAAATTTGAATTGCATGAATTGAAGAGATAACTCAAATATTCTCTTTGATGCTAAAATAGAAAGAGCATGTTTAAGAGCTAGGAGAGAATAGTTGATTTTAAATCATGCTCAATTAGAAATGGACAATTTAGATGGAAATTTGGTAGGAGAATAAAAGGGTAGAGCCCTTAGAGATTTTGTGTTACCAACAGTGAGGGGAATCTAACATGCTATAGTGAGACCAAATATAGAGGCCAATAATTTTGAGATTAAGTCATCAACCCTAAGTATGGTTCAAAATAGTTAGTTTGGAGGGTTTGCAACCGAGGATCCAAATTCACACATCTCCAACTATTAGGAGATATGTGACACAATTAGGTATAATGGAGTTACTGATGATGCCATTAGACTTAGACTATTCCCCTTATCAGTGAGTGTGGTGACCCCAATTTTGAGTAGTAACTAAACCCAACATCGATGCGTCACCACAACATTTAATACTGGATTAGAAGGAAGCTAACCCAAATGACTAGATGTTGTGTTTAGCCAAGGGTCATGAAGAGGGTCTTAAGTTAAGATGAGAAAGGTAATAAAAATAAAAATGCATGTATGATACATATGATGAATGTGAATTCAACTGCATGTAATTAAAATGATTACAATTCGAGGTGATCAAAGTAGTGCAATAATATGTGTGAAGATGTTAATTGTATGCAAGTACAATAGAGTAAATTATTATGAATCCAAACGAGAAATTGAGATCAAAATGTGTACAAAGGAAAGTGTGACATGAATTGATAATATATGCAAGTAATAAGAATGCTTGAATAGAATTGATTACAATTATGAGTAAGAGAAATGAAACACGTGAATAGATATACTTACAACCACTCGAAGTAAATGATTGTTACAATCAAATATTACAATAAGAATTTAAAGTGATTGTAACATACCTGTGAAAATAATATTTGCAAGTAAGAGTAAGAGTAAAGATTCACATATAACATTAAAAGATTTATAATTAGGGTATGCATATGCAAATATGCTACAAGTAATGATGAATGCAGTTTGTTACATATGACAATTGTGATATGCTACAATAAAAATAGATGCTATTAACTACATGCAACAATAGTTTTAGGAACATGAGATAACTATACAATCCATTCATATATCCAACTAAATTTCCATTTAATTATCCAGTTATCTAAACAAAGCATTTCAGTAAGTTCTAATTCTAACATAAGAGTAGTAAAGACAAAATAATTAACTTTAATTATTACTTGACAATTAAAGTAGATAATAAAGAAAAAAAAACTCTCTCTCACAATATAACTAAAGGAAAGTAATTATCATTTATAAAGTAAAACTAATAAATGCAAAAGCAAATTAATATCTTTAAGCTTAAGTACTTGGTCTAGCAATTTAATTTCTTTAAGCTCTCATGCACTCATAAACCTAGCATCCAACCTAAGGTGAGCTATGGAGCACAAGATAATTTAGTTCTTGAAATTATTAGTTCATTTTCTTTTATCCACATTCAAGATCAAATAATAAAAAACATATTTCATTAAGTCATTTACAATTTTATTTCGCTTGAGGAAAACTTCATACATTAATAATAACATATACACATGAGAATTCCGCAGCCCTCCCCAAGGGAGATTTAGCTACTCATTATAAAGAAAGTGAAGAAAAACACATACATGGATAAATACTCTTTCATGATCAACTAAGAAAAGAAAATACAAGTGTAAGGTTTAGAAGATACTAGTAACGTTCCTTGGAAGTTTTTCGGATTTCTTCTTCTCCTTCTTCAAGCTCCTACCTTAGGTCGCTAGTACTGCCTTCTTTTTTCACCTCCTTAGCTAGAGCTCTGCCTTGCCAAAAATGCTCTGCTGCAGCGCGCGGTAGCGCCTCAATTGCAAAATGTTCCGCTGCAGCGCGCTACCGCGCCGCCCGCGGTTCGCAAATGGTCCCATTGCGGTGCGCTACCGCATCCGCGGTTCGCAAATGGTTCCGCTGTAGCGCGCTATAGCATCTTCATTTGCAAAATGACCCGCTGCAGCGCGCTAGAGCGCACTGCAACGCTCAGCAGCGGATTCCTTTGAAAAATTTAGAAATTTTGCAAAAATTATCTCTGAACTCCTTTGGATGCCATTTTCCTAGAAAAGATAGATAAAGTTTTATTTAGGAACAGTTTTAAAGGTTAGAAATGAATGAGTTTTCCTTTATTTTCGACATAATTTATAGATTCATTAGTACTCATTCTATAAGCATATACAGAATGAAGAAAGGAGTTAAACACATCTATTTAACAAGTAAAGGAAAGTAGGGTTCAAAATAATAAACACTCACATTCACCCTTTGAGAATATGAGGTCTCCTTATTATTCCTTATCAGCCTGCCCTTAGCTTTTCCAACATAATTAACCCCTATAGTTTTAAATGTGAAAATTTTATTTATGCATAACGTCTTATATGAATGTGTCAAATGAAATAGGGTCAAAGCTAAACAAGCATTCAAGGAAAATTCAATAATTATAACTATGTGATATCCAAAGATATTTAATTTAAATGATCTTCTTAGTGATTGGAGCTAATTAAGCTCCCAATTGACTTTGAGATAGTGATCTCAAGTCAATTATAAATAATATAAGTGGTTGGGATTTTAGAAAATAGTTGTTTCATTTCATTCTATGAGATGACAAATTAATTTATTAGTATAACAATACTAAAATGAAACTAATCACATCCTTGTCCTAAACCATAAGATTGAAATATGATAACTAAATCAAGGCTTAGAAACTAGTTAGGAAAGATAGAGTTGAGTAAACACTACAATTGAAGAATTTAAGAGCTAAGGTTCTATAAACTAAACGCATTTAACTAGGTTGAATTAGAAGGATCTTATTTGAGATTAACTACTAATCTAGCTGGTTAGTATAAAAGGAAAATTTAAAAGAATAGGAACGAAGGATTTGTAAACTATAAACTCTATAATTTCTATAAATTGAAGATTAAGGAAATCAATAGGATTCCAAAACTATTCAATTGAATTTAGGACTCCTATTATAAGTCTTTAAAGGACTTAAGTGAGGACTTAAGAACTAAAATGAACTGAACTAGGATTCAATCTAGTTTCTTACTGCTAGTCCTAATTGATTCATAATTTACTACTACATAAGCATTAAAGTTAACTATACTTAATGGATGAAATAAATAATTCTAAGGATAATCTATCAATCAAGTTATAAATCAATCCTATAGTTTCTATCCTAAGGTTGAAAGATGAATCAAACAATTTGCTAATAATTCAAGCAATTAATTTATGAGAACTAAGCTTCAAAAACATGCAATTGAAATAAACATGAGGAGTAATAATGTGACATGTTTGCTATCCTAAGATTTTAAATACATAAAATATGCAACTTAAGAAACTAGAAATTTTCACAATAGCACTAATTAAAGAACCAAAAACCTAAATTCAACAATTATTGTCCAATAGAAATAATTTACATACATATGACATCCTTATAGTATAAGAAGAATAACACTAAGTAGGTCAAAATTCGAGAACAATGGAAAATTAGGATTTTTAGGACTCTTAATTATAGCTAAAAAGTGATTAAGAAAATTAGATTTCCAATGTTAAATTTGATTTTATTTTATTGTTCCTCACATTTTTATGAGTGAAATGGACTATTTAATTATTAAATTTGGATTCCTAATTATCAAATTATGCCACATACAAGAATTGAAATTAATTTGCAATTAATTAAATTAATCTAAATTAATTATTAATAAAATAATTACAAAATAGAAACTAAATGGCAGCATATTATGCTACACATTTTTATGATCAAAATGGTATATAATTTTGATTTATTTGGATGTGTATTATTAAAATTATTAATAAAATAAGATTTCTTTTATTTTAAATTAATTAGCATTTATTGTATTAGGAATTAAAGTTGGCACTTAAAATAATACGCTCAGGAATCTAGGTTAATTAATTGGTACAGAAGCGGATGCATCCGATGCACATATTTTGAAATGGTCAAACACAAATTACGGCGCAACACCGAAACGGTATACGTCATTATTGACATGCATCAGCCCTTACGGGTGACGCGTGTCGGCACCTGACAAGTGCGGGAGATCACGCTGAAGCGCGGTTCAGACAACTCAGACCATTCTAGTTTACGTGCAATGGCCAAACTGTGGTACATCCCGCATCGAACCATTTAATCTTGACAAAAGCCGAACAATTTAAATTAGGGTTAGGTTTATGTACTAGCTATGACGGCTTCTTGGCATGGCTCGCACACCAGGGAGAAGATCTCACCGAGGCTGATCATTCAAGGCCACAATTAGAGTCAATAGATTAAGGAATCATCTATAAGATGATGCTCTAGTCTCATAAAGTCGTTGCGTTTTTAATCGAATCTTACAGAAGGAAAATAAAAAAAATTTTGAATGCTTGATTCAGTTTAATATAATTTAAATCAAATTAAATTCAGATTTCAAACATCTAATAGAGCATCACAGAATGATTGATAATATTTAATGAGGCAAAATTTTTGGTGTATACCTAGATATTTATGCTGGGTATTAGGGTTTTTCACAAAGCTCCCAAATTGACTAATAAACCTTCTCAAAGCTCCTCACCTCACCCACAGCTATAATTAAGAGCCAAAGGAAGAGTAGAGGTTGAAATGGAGTTTAGAAACTCGAAGGAACCAGCTAGAGTAGCTGGATAGTCCTAGCCTATTGTAGAGAAGTCGCGCAGAGGTCGTGGGAGTTAGACGTACAGTCCAATGATCTTGGCTGTCGGATTCCAGCCTTGATTCGACGGCTCGTTCAAAGGATTAAATCGCGGCCTATAGATCTAGATCTAGAACGTGCGATGGCTCGGATCACATGGGACAATTTTCCCATGCCTTGCTTCCCACAGCGGATTCATGCCTTATACGAATAATAGCCAATGGATATTATAATTAATATTTATATTACTTAATTTATTTAGTTTATTTAATTAATTTTTAATACAAATTTATTACTCAAAATAAAATAATAAAAAGGACTCCAAAAAATTCCAAAATTTCACCTTACCTAATTGAGGGGTAAAGAACTCAAAATGCAATCAAATTTTCTCACTATCTAAATATTATTAAAATATTTGGGGAAAATTCAGTGACTTCCAAACACTTCCAAAATACCACCCCTAGCTAATTTGGGTGTGGTGAGTCCAATGGCGAACTCCATTTTCGATTCCGAGGTATAAATAAATTAAGCATTCTCAGAATTATCAGAAAACTAGGAAATATTGGAAATTGGCAAACGATATTCAAATCACACAAAAATTAAAATGGATGCTCTTAATACAATTTTAAGACTAATGGAAAATGATTAGAGTCAATTAAGTCACTAATGAATGAGTAACAACACTAAGGTTTTTCCCAACTCCCCTTCTTAAAAAGAGTGTCGCCCACGACACACAATGAATAAAAACAAGAATTGAAAATACATGAAGGATGTCTTAAGAAATAATAAAGAAAATGATAGAACTAAAACTAACTGATTAAGAAAAGAATTCTGGGAACTTCTTTCACATATCCTCTTCTTACTCCCACGTATCTTGACCAGCTGGATGATTCTGATAGTGGACTTTGATCATAGGAATGCTGCAGTTTCTTAACTGCTTAAGATCCCGCATCAGAATCGCAATAAGTTTAACGACAAAAGTCAGATTAGGCTACAACTCGATTGCTGGAATCTAATCTTACTGATTATGATCTAACAAATACCTTCTTAATGATGAGATATGAAACACATTTTGCATGGCTAAGAAGTCATCAGGTAACCCCAACCTGTATGCAGAGGTTCCAACTCTTTCAATCACTTCAAAGGGTCCCAGATACCTTAGACTCAGCTTTCCAAAAATACTGAATCTTTGTACACCCCGCATCGAATTTACTTTCAAATACGCACTATTACCAACTTAACATTCTAAGGGGCGATAACGAGCATCATGATACTTTTTTTGTTGATCCTGAGTTGACATCATATTATGCTTAATCAAGAGAACTTTTCTGGTAGTCTCCTTGATCAAATCAGAACCATAAAGCTGAGAGTCTTCTTCTTTAGTCCAAGCACCAGGAGTTGTACATATACTACCATAAAGAGCTTCATAAGGAGCCATATCGATGCTGGACTAGAAACTGTTACTATAGGCGCACTCAACTAAGGCAAGATGATCTTCCCACGATCAGCCAAAATCAAGAGCACAAAGATGCAGAAGATCTTCTAAGATCAAATTAATCCTCTCATTTTGACCATCAGTCTGGGAATGAAAAGCAGTAATCAACGCTAAATTTGTCCTCAAATTTTGTTGAATAGCAAATTAGAATCAGGAAGTAAATCTACTATCTCTGTCTGAAACTATACAATCCGGTGTACCGTGCAAAAAAATGATTTCCTTAAAATAAAGCTTCGGTAACTTCTCAGCAGGATCTGCCTGACGAATTGGAAGGAAGTGAGCTGACTTTGTGAGTCTATCAACTATCACCCAAATCATGTCAAAACCAGACCAGCACTTAGGAAAGCCCATAATGAAGTCCATGGAAAATCGGACAATTTCCATTCAGGATTGTCTAAGGGTTTGAGAGGTCCACCAGGCTTCTGATTTTCCACTTTAATTAACAAGCAGTAATGGAACTTAGAAATAAAAATGGCAATGTCTCTCTTCATGCTAGACCACCAAAACGGTTTTCTTTCATTCTGATACATCTTGCTACTTACGGGATGAACAGTGTAACCAAAGTTATGGGCTTCGGACAGTATTTACAATTGTAGGCTCTTAGGAATCCATAATCTAGTCTTCTAAGAAATCACACCTGTAGCATCTAGATGTAATTCATATCTCTTTCCACTAATAATATTGGAAACTAGAACAGAATAACTCACATCTTCTTTCTGAGCTTCGACAATCTTAGACCATAGAGAATCATCTGACTGAATAACAAATAATAGAGTGCCCAAATTAGTAGAACTGATTGGCACAAGATTCAAACTAACAAAATCTTCGATCAAAGACTCATTGCAATAAAGGGAAGATAAAGTTGCTTTGCAGCTCAGGGCATCAACTACTACATTAGATTTACCCAAATGGTACTGGATTCCCAAGTCGTAGTCATAAAGTAACTCTAGCCACCAATGCTGATGGCAGTTAAGTTCCTTTTGAGTGAAGATGTACTTCAAACTTTGATGATCAGTAAACATCTCACACTTAACTCCATACAGGTAGTGTCTCCAGATCTTAAGAGCAAAAACTACCCCCTGAAGTTCAAGATCATGCACAGAATAATTCTTCTCAATAATTTTAAGCTATCTAGAGGCGTAGGCTATTACACGATGATCTTGCATCAGAACACAACCAAGCCCTACCTTAGAGGAATCAGTATAAACCTAGAAATCTTTATCCTCATGAGGTAGTACTATAATAAGAGTAGAAGTCAACAACTGCTTCAACTTTTGAAAAGATTCTTCACAGGGTGTGCTCCAAATGAACAAAACTTCCTTTCTAGCTAACTAAGTTAACAATAAAGTGATTTGAGAAAATCCAGGAACAAACCTTCTGTAATAGCAAGCGAGTCCTAGTAAACTGCAAATCTTAGTTATAGATTTAGGTTGGACCCACTATTGAACATCTTGGATTTTCTTTTGATTGACTCTAATGCTTTTAGCATCAATTACGTGACCCAAAATGCCACGGACTTGAGCTAAAACTCACACTTACAAAACTTAGCGAACGACTTATTCTCTCTTAATAACCAAAGAACAACACATAAATGCTCTTCATGCTCAGCAGCTGACTTTGAATAGATTAGGATGTCATTCATGAAAACGATGACAAACTCATCGAGATACAACTTAATGATACGCTACATTAGGTCCATGAAAATGGAAGGAGCATTTATTAGTCATAAAGACATGACTAGAAACTCAAAATTCCCATAACAAGTCTTGAATGCAATTTTAGAAATATCTTCATCCTTGACTTAAATCTGTAATAACCTGATCTTAAGTCAATCTTAGAGAAGACTTTTGCTCTGACAAGTTGATCAAACAAATCATCGATCTTAGGAAGAGGATACTTATTCTTCACTGTCACTTTGTTAAGCTCATGGTAGTCTATACACATCCGCATCTATCCATTCTTTTTCTTGACGAATAGGACAAGAGCTACCCAAGGTGACATACTAGGGCTGAATGAATCCTTTCTCTAATAACTCTTGCAATTCTTTTGGTGCCATTCTCTAAGGAGCCTTAGATTTTGGTTGAGTCCCAGGAATTAGCTCAATAGAAAATCCTACCTCACGCAAACGAGGTAGTCCAGGAAAGTCTTCAGGGAACACATCCAGGAACTCTATAATGATAATAGTCTCTTCTGGATTACTAACTTGCTTTTCCTCGCCGATTAAGGCTACTAAGATTACACAACAACCTTTACTAATGAGGTGCTTGGCTTCAATTGCATTAATTAGGGATGCAGTCAACCCAAGCTTTCTTATGAAAACCTCGGGTTTTCTTCCAACCTTAAGCGAAACTCTCTTTCTAAAGCAATCTATAATGGCATTAAACTTACTTAACTAATCCATACCTAAAATAATGTCAAAGTTTATAATTGGCATAACAATAAGTTTGGATTGAAAGAATTGGTTACTGATTAGAATGTCTACCAAACAAACTCACTAGCACACATTTCAGCACCAGATGGCATCTGCACTCTGAAATGTTGAAGGTTAAGGGAAGAGGCACAACTCACAGACATAAAAGAGTGACGAGCACCAGTGTCAAAGATTGTGTCACAGAACTGATCCTAAATAATTAGAGTTCTTATTACAGGGAAAATAAACTCTAATTATAACTAATGCAAGATAAAGCAGGAAATACTAAAAAATAAAAATACAAAAGAAATGAAAGATGGAAAATATGAAATTAAACATAGAACATACTGATAACAATGTTGTTGACATCTTGGGCAACAAAAGGAGAAAGAGCATAAACTCGCAGTACAGCAGGAGGTTAAGTAACAGACTTGGCCTTATCCTTTTTGCTATACTGTCCGTGCTTAGAAGGAGATGTAGGTATACCTTTCTGATGCTATGCACTTCCACTTACAGCAGGGGGCATCAAGGCAAGTGTTGGCACTTGGGAATTATAGGAGTAGGGTTTTGCACCGAAGGCTGGTGATTGATTCTCATTTTATTTACAGTCCAATTAGCTCGACAGTCCTAAGGACGATGATTGGTTCTGCCACAAATGTAACATCAACTGCTAGTGTGGTAACACTTCCCTTAAAGATGCGACCTGTTACATCGAGCACCAGGTCTTCCTTGCTGAATTTGCTTTTGTTTCTGATTCAAATTCTGACTTGAGGTAAGTTGGAAGATATTAGGACCATGAGGAAAATTCCTCTTAAACGGTTTAGATCTCGAGGGTTGAGGGTGAGAACACTTCTTCAACTACATTTGAGCTTGGTGGTAGTCAACCATGTGGGCACCTTCCAAAAGCTTAGGGAAATCATCATGATGTTGGGACATCGATGACTCTTGATGGAATCTTTTAGACTGGATAAGAATCTAGTACACCTTGCCACATCAGTGTGAACTAGATTGGGAGCGAAATGTGAAAGCTTACAAAATTCTATCTCTTAATTGTGCACAGAACGACATCTTTGAGTAAGTTGCATGAAGTCATTCTCGATTATGGTTTGGGCAGATGGAGGAATGAATTCTTCATGGAAAACCTATTCAAACTCATTCCACAGAATATCTTCCAACTGAGCATATGAGAAATGAGTCTTCAACTCACCATCCCACTAATATTCACCTTCTCCATGAAATAGCTAAGTGGCAAGACGAAGGTATTCACTTTTAGGACACTTAATACTGGCCAAGGTTTTCTCTATTGCCTTTAACCAGTCGACAGCTTGAAAGTGAAAAATAGAGCCATTAAATGTCGGAGGGTTCTGATCCAGAAAAGTGAGGAGAAAGGCACACACTACTAGGCTAGTAGTTGGCTATGGAGCCATAGGAATTTCAGGATGAATTGGAGAAGAAGTTTGGGGAGGAGTTGGAAAATGTTGAGATGAGGTAGGAGAAGGTTGGGAAGGATTGAAAGACTGTTGAGAAGGGGTACATGATGAGGCCATCCTTTCTATAGCACAGATTTGAGCTTCTCTCATAACCCTCATCATCTCAAATAGATTCTGCATTTGATTAGTATGGGAAGTTGAGGTAGAAGTAGGTTCTTCCACTACATGTTGAACAGGGTTGTTTAAATTGGGATTCAATCTAAAGAAACAAAAGAATACAAAATTCAAGAACTGAAGAAGATGGGAAAATAGATTCTTGTTAAACTAAAAATATTTAAGAGATACAACTTTGGAGGAAAGAAGAAAGAACATAAGTAAAATATAAGCTATTTACAAGAAGCTACTAATGAAAAAGCAACTAGAGTATAAAGAAACAAGCACTTCTAGTTACAAAATTTTGTATAAGAAATAAACTTGAAGTCTTCATAGGTAGGAGCATGGTGGAGATGTCTACTCCCATGAACTAGCACCTCATGGACATGACACCACCAGTCCATGGCATAATCACTGAAGAGTTCGTCCAAAAAATTTAAAGCGTATGTGATCTGGGAAAACTATGGCTTCAAAGGTCGTAGAGACCCGAGAGAGCAATTCTCTAAGCAACTATGGGATGCAGCTGCCTCGAAACACACAATACTTTAAATTTTGTTCAAAACTTCACCTCCGGCTTGAGATACTCCAAAGTACTCATGACTGTAAGCTTAACCATACCAATGATCATCCTCCCAATAAAGAAAAAATGATTTAGAAAAGGATCTTAGTTCACTTTTATTAATTTCCCCATCAAAATTTGATTAAAGTATAAGTTAGAAATTTAAATTGATTATTGGATTAGTAATGCATCTACTATCATAGGATGTCATTTAAATGTCATTACTATTTTGTGTTGTTTGCTTTTTGATATATCTTTATCTTAACTTAAGGTTCTCAACTTGGCTCTGATACCAACTATAACGACCCCAATATTGAGTAGTAACTAAACCCAACATCGATGCGTCACCACAACATATAATACTAGATTAGAAGGAAGCTAACCCAAATCACTAGATGTTGTGTTTAGCCAAGGATCATGAGAGGGTCTTAAGTTAAGATGAGGAAGGTAATAAAAATAAAAATGCATGTATGATACATATGATGAATGTGAATTCAGATGCATATAATTTAAATGATTACAATTCAAGGTGATCAATGTAGTTGTAATAATATGTGTGCAGATGTTAATTGTATGCATGTACAAGAGAGTAAATAGTTATGAATCCAAAAGAGAAGTTGAGATCAAAATGTGTACAAAGGAAAGAGTGACATGAATTGATAACATATGCAAGAAATAAGAATGCTTGAATAGAATTGATTAGAATTAAGAGTAAAAGAAATGAAACACATGAATAGATATACTTACAACCACTTGAAGTAAATGATAGTTACAATCAAATATTATAATAAAAATTTAAAGTGATTGTAACATACATGTAAAAATAATATTTGCAAGTAAGAGTAAGAGTAAACATTCACATATAACATTAAAAGATTTACAATTACGGGATGCATATGCAAATATGCTACAAGTAAGGATGAATGCAATTTGTTACATATGACAATTATGATATGCAACAATAAAGATATATGCTATTAACTACATGCAATAATAGTTTTAGGAACATGAGATATTTATACAATCTTTTCATATATCCAACTAAATTACCATTTAAGTATCCATTTATCCAAACCAAGCATTTAAGTAAGTTTGAATTCGAACAAAAGAGTGGTAAAGACAAAATAATTAAATTTAATTATTACATGCCAATTAAAGTAGAGAATAAAGAAATAAAATCTCTCTCACACAATTTAACTAAAGGCAAGTAATTAACATTTATAAAGAAAGTAAAACTAATAAATGCAAAAGCAATTTAATATCTTTAAGCTTAAGCACTTGGTCCAGCTACACTAGCCTCTAAATGCACCTGATCTATCACATTTTTAACATTTTAAATGTGATAGGGCAAAGTAAATAAAAAGAAAAGTATAATTAGACTAAACAATCTAAGCACAATTTAAGATTAGGCTAAACATTTTAGTATTCATTTTGAATATCACAACTAGTTTACAATAAGCAAAAGCAATGGAGCATTTGAAGCATATGAATATGGAAAGAAATATACAAGTAAAAAGAAAGACAATTGAAGTAAAATAGTGAGTAAGAGTACTCACAAGTATATACATTCTAGCCTGCAAATAAAGTAAGGGAAAGCATCCTAAATAGGCTAGAAAAATACTAAAGTGTGCATATGAAAGTAAATAAAATGAAGCATATATATGTTCAATAAACTTATGCTAAGTAAGAAATTGTGAATAATATATGTAGTTGGGATTTTAGAAAATAGTACTTTCATTTCATTCTATGAGATGACAAAATAATTTTTAAGTATAACAATATATAACAGTACTAAAATGAAACTAATCCTATCGTCATCCTAAACCATAAGATTGAAATATAATAACTAAATCAAGGCTTAGGAAACTAATCAGGAAAGATAGAGTTGAGTAAACACTACAATTGAGGAAGTTAAGAGTTTAGGATCTATACACTAAACTCATCTAACTAGGTTGAATTAGAAGGATCTTATTTAAAATTACTACTAATCCAGTTAGGTTAACATAAAAGAAAAATTTCAAGGAATAGGAAAGAAGGATTTGTAAACTATAAACTCTATGATTTCAATAAATTAATGATTAAGGAAATCAATAGGATTCCTAAACTAGTCTAATGAATTTAGGACTCCTATATAGAAGTCTTTAAAGGACTTATGTGAGGACTTAAGAACTAAAGTGAAGTGAACTAGAATTCAATCTAATTATATAAGACTAGTACTAATTGATTCATAATTTACAACTACATAAACATTAAGGTTAACTACACTTAATGGATGAAATAAATAACTCAAAGGATCATCAGTGAATCAAGTTATAAATCAATCCTATAGTTTTTATCCTAAGGTTGAAAGATGAGTCAAACAATTTGCTAATGATTCAAGTAATTAATTTATGAGGACTAAGCTCCAAAAACATGTAATTAAAAATGATATGGGGAGTAATAATATGACACGTTTGCTATCCTACAGTTGTAAATACCTAAATATGCAATTTAAGAAACTAGAAATTTTCATAATAACACTAATTAAGAAGCCAAAAATCTAAAATCAACAATTATTGTCCAATAGAAATAATATACATAAATATGAAATCCTTATAGTATAAGGAGAAGAATGACACTAAGTAGGTCAAAATTGGACAACATTGGAAAATTAGGGTTTCTAGGCCTCCTAATTAGGGTTAAAAAATGATTAAGATAATTAGGGTTCTAATGTTAAATTTGGTTTTATTTGATGTTTCCTCACATTTTTATGAGAGAAATAGACTATTTAATTATTAAATTTAGACTCCAAATTATCAAATTATGCCATATACTAGAATTGAAATTAATTTGCATTTAATTAAATTAATATAAAATAATTATTAATAAAATAATTACCAAAATAGAAATTAAATAGGCACCATATTATTTTGCACATTTTTATGATCAAAATGGTATATAATTTTGATTTATTTGGATGTGTATTATTAAAATTATTAATGAAATAAGATTTCATTTATTTATGAATTATTAACATTTATTGTATCAGGAATTAAAGTTGGCACTTAAACAATACGCACAGGAATCCAGGTTATTTAATTGATATTGAAGGGGATGCAACCGATGCACGTATTTAGAAACAATCATACACAAATTACAGTGCAACGTCAAAACTAGTATACGCCATTATTGACACGCCTCAGCCCTTACGGGCGATGCGTGTCGGCACCTGATGAATGCTGGAGACCATGCTGAAGCGCAGTTTGAGGAATCCAGACCGTTTCGGCTTAGGTGAAACGACCGAACCGTGGTACATCCTGCATCGAACTGTTTCATCCCGATGAAAGCCGGACTGATGAAATTAGGGTTAGGTTTATCTACTAGCTCCGAGGGCTTCTTGGCATGGTCCACACACCGGCGAGGAGATCTCGCTGAGGCCGATCATTCAAGGCCAAAATCAGAATCAATAGATAAAGGAATCATCTATAAGATGATGCCTTAGTCTCATGAGGTCGCTGTATTTTAACAGATTCTTACGAAAGGAAAATAAAAATAATTTTGAATGCTTGATTCAGTTTAATATAAGTTAAAAATTCAGATTATAAACATCTAATAGAGCATCATAGAATGATTGATAACATTTCATGAGGCAAAATTTTTGTAGTATACCTGGACATTTTTGTTGGGTGTTAGGGTTTTTCACAAAGCTCCCAAATTGACTAACTGACCTTCTCAGAGCTCCTCTTCTCAACCACAGCTACAGATAAGAGCCAAAGGAAAAATAGATGAAGAAATGGAGTTTAAAGACTTAGAGGAGTTAGCTGGAGTAGGCGGACAGTCCTCGCCTGTCGCAGAGTAGTTGCGCATCGGTCGTGGGAGGGAGATGTATAGTCCAATGATCTCAGCCGTTGGATTTTAGCCTTGATCAGACGGCTCGATCGACTGATTAAATCGCGACCGATAGGTCTGGATCTAGAATGCGCGATGGCTTGGATCGCACAAGACCGTTGTCCCGTGCTTTGCTTCCCGCAGTGGATCCATGCCTTTTCGATTAATAGTCGTTGGATATTATAATTAATATTTATATCATTTAATTTGTTTACTGTATTTGATTAATTAATTATACATAATTTATTACTCAAAATAAAACAATAAACTGAACTCCAAAAAATCCTAAAAATTCACCCTTGCCTAATTGTGGGTAGAGGAACTCAAAAATGCAATCAAATTTTCAATTGGAGGTCAATTTAATTATCTTAATTTTCTGAGTATTTAAATATTATTGGAATATTTGGGGAAATTTGATGACTTCCAAACACTTCCAAAATACCGCCCCTAGCTAATTTTGGTATGGTGAGTCCAATGGCGGACTCCATTTTCAATTCTTAGGTCTAAATAAATTAGGCATTCTCAAAATTATCAAAAAACTAGGAAATGTTGGAAATTGCCAAACAGTCTCTAAATCATACAAAAGTTGAAATGGATGCTCTTAATACTATTATAAGACTAATGGAAAAAGTTTAGTGTCAATTAGGTCACTAATAGATGGGTAACAACACTAGGGTTGTTACACTGAGAGACAGAGCGGGCTCAGTTATCTACCAGCGATTCTATTCGCACGTGCGATGATTTGGCTAGAAAATTCTTAGCTAAATATATTCTCACTAATGAAGACTACTAAGTTTAGAATATAAATAACCAACTTTTGCTAATATGAGGGGAAGACACTTTATGATAGTTGGGAACATTTTAAGAAGTCCCTTCGGTGCTGTCCTCATCATGGGTTTACGCAATGGATTCAAGTTCAAATGTTTTATAACAGACTGAACACATCCACAAAAATCCTAATTGATGCAGCTGCTAGAGGGTCACTTAGTAGCAAAACTTAGGAGGAGGCCTATAACCTATTAGAGGAAATGGCAAATATTGCTTACCAATGGCCTATTGAAATGCTTAATTCCATTAAGAAAGAGATTAATTATATGGACGAGGTGAATCAAATTCTAGCTCTCCAAAATGAAATTAATGCTCTTAATCAAATAATTAGTAGTTTAAATCTTAATAATGCCCTAGAAATTTATTGCAATTTGTGCATGGGAAGATATTGTAGTGATAATTGTAATCTTAACAACCCCTTCGCACCTTCTGGAATCGAACAAGTAAATTTCCTAAGAAACAATAACTCAAACAAAAATCATGGGCAAAATAACCCCTATTCAAACATGTATAATCTTGGATGGAGGAACCATCCAAGCTTCTCTTGGAGCAATAAAAATACAACTGAAAAATTTAACAATAACACAGCACCACCTAAGCAATGGCACAATTCTAATCATAATTAGCTACCCCAATATCTAGGTCTTGAGGGAATTTTCAATGCCTTTAAAGCTAAAGCAACCCAATTTATGAAAAGAAGATAAATGACTACATGCCAACACAAGGCCTCAATCCAAGGGATTGAGGTATCCCTTAGGAAAATTGAAGTTCAATTGGGTCAAATTTCTCAACAACTGTCTACGCGTCAATAGGAAACTTTACCTAGTTCCACCGAAGTGAACCCAAGGGAGTTAGTGAGTGTCATAAAATCTAATGGGTTAGAAAATGATTGGTTAAGAACAAACTTAGAAGGAATAATTAAGGAAAGAAAAGTAGGAACAACTAGTACATAGATTGTAGAAGGAAGCATGATTCCTAGGAAGTGTGAGGAACCAGGAAGAATCAATATTCCTTATGTCATTAAGGGTGAAGTTCTTTTAGATCACTTGTGCGATTTAGGAGCTTCCAACAACGTGATGCCCTTTTATATCTATGAGAAGCTAGGAATAAAAGGAATGGAAAGAACCTCAATATTTCTAGACTTTGCAAATTTAGATTCAATGACTCCTCTTGGTGTAGTTAAGAATATTACAATGGGTTTGGGAAGCTTCACAGTTCTCATTGATTTTATGATAGTGAATAGGATAGATGGAATGTAAATTCTATTATCATCTTTGGAAAACCTTTTCTAGTAACCACCAAGGAAATCATAGATATGGCAAGGGGATAATGACTATTAAGAGAAATGGGAAAATTGAAGATATTTATCTTAAGCCCACAGTTTACAAGCAAGGGAATATGGAACTACATTGAAGAAAAAAACTATGATGCCCCACTCCCTAGGTCCGCAATCATTAGGCTAAGGAGTGGAGTGTCACTTTGGAAAACTGCTTACTTATCATTAGATTAAGTAAGGTCCACAATCCAATAATAGGGGAAGGATGTGCACAGAATATTTATAAAAATTAGTCACTAAATCTATATATTCATACATCCATTCATCATACATCAACCAAGAAATAAAATTAAATAGCTCAAAAAATAATAATATGCAGAAAGTAAACACAGTCATGAGTACCTGTATTATTACATCATTTAATTAAAGTTTAAAAGACTGAAAATGATAATATATCACTTACCCTCATAATAAAGAAAAGTGCAACTAGAGGTCTTCTGCACCAGGCTGCTACACCTCCTCTAAATAAGGCTCCTCCTCAGGCACTGGCTCCTCAAACCGAATAAGATCTGACATTATCGGTTTTACAATGCTAGGGCTCGAGCCAATAAAAGAAAATTCTTATTAGCCAAATTGTCTAAATACATTTTAGGCAAGTAATTTATTAAGAATTCATTAATATTACTATTTTACTATAAATTAAATGAAATGTCTATCTAGCATGGTAGCAAGTAAGCATACAATGGGATGAGGATAAGTTATAAATATATTTTTTATAACTAAATAAGAATTGAGGCAAAAGCACACCTCAAGTAAGCTAAACAAGGTAGGGCATACATATGTAATACAGTAAATAAAAATACTAAAAAGAAAAGTTTAACCTAAATATGTTGATGATCATATGATATATGCTAATTTAAAACATAAATATGAAAATGGAACATAAAATAAGCAGTAAATTCTAGCATCCTATATATGCATGTACTCAAGTAAGTGGGTAACATAGAAAAAATATAGCTAATTGAAATAAAATGTATCAACAATATAATAAATAGTAAGCTGAAAAACTGTAAAGAATGTACAAATTGCCATATCAGAAAGAATTGGCCAATCTGGCCCAATATATTCCCAAGCATTTATGGGCTAGGGCGGACATAATATCCAATATAGTACAATATGACTGAAGAGGTAGATAATACTATGCAAATGTCTTTTAGTTATTTTACTTTTGTTTCTATGGACACTTTCAGAAATAGCTGAGGAGTCAAGCACATCTGCAAGACTGAACACGTTCCAATAATAACACACTCTCCTTAATGAGTAATATTAAGCATCCTGATCTCTCCTTACCCCCGTCCATTAGAGTAATGTGCTACATAATCCATCATGAACTGAACCCCAATGCAAATGCTTTCCTAATATTCTAAGTTTCCATTTTCATGCAACAATATTTTCTTATATGATATGTCTAAGGAAAACAAGCACAAAATACATTGAATGTGTGGCACAAAGTCAAATAGTAAGCAAGGGACTCTACTAAGCACGGTGATATCATTTGTTGTCTAATTTAAACATTCTAACTATTCAAGTTACAAAAGTTCAGGATCTCCAATTCCTACTATTGAGTCTGACTTAGAAGTACGTCCTTATAGGTTACAAAATATTAGGACTAGCTAGGTCCTAATATGATTAATCGATATTGACTATATAAATCATCACAACCTAATTTATGAGTTTAGATGTTCTAAACTAAAAACTATCTAAAATCTACCAAGCTAGAGATTATGGATTAAACACTGCGAGATTGGGCTTAATCACATAATCCCAAAGGTAAGACTTAAGACTAATAATTGAGGTAAATCTTATTAAGCAAATCAAACATAATAGGATGAATCTCCTATCCTAAATATAATGTTCAAATACAAAATAATCTAAATAAGTTGTAAAATCTAGAAATTAATAAAACTAAGGATTTATTTATTGAATAACCCCATTATTTGATGAATGAAATATATCCTATGATCTAGCCCTAATCTTAGGAATAATCCTAATGTGAGGTGTTGAATTTCCTAACAAAAAGACTTCGAAAAATTTTAAGGATTCTAACAAGTTTGACCTAATAGCTATTTTACTCACTTAGACGATTCTAATACAGTTTTAATATTTTCTTTAGTAACTTATAATATAATCTAGGAGTTAAAGATACTTAACATAAATTTTGGGCAAAAAGCTACTTTTTGATTTAGGGCTCCAAATTGAGATTTCTTACTATCAAATGATTTCTTACTATCTAACATAAAGATTGACAGTAAGTACATCAAATTTGGATAAGAAATGGGTCCTATAGTTCTAAACTAGGGTTTTTGACCTAAGGTAATGAAATTTGAATTTCTTTGTAGTTTACTATTGGTTACTGCTCAAGGATACTATAGAGTCCAAGAACACTAAATTTAGAGGTCTAATGAATTAGTTATAGCCATTTCAATTTCCAAGAGAAATTTGGTAATTTTTTAGGCTAATGGGGGTCAAAAAGCTAACTTTTTCATTTAATGTCCAAATTTAGCAAACTAAAGAGCTATAGCTTCCCTATATCACACTGAGTACTTTAACTGGGAGTAGATCTAAATTAGACTTCAATTGGTCAAGTTATGACCTAATTAAGGTTAAGAGTATTTTGGTCATTTTTTAATTTTTTTTCTAAGGTTTAGAACCTAAATATTATTTTAGATTATTGTTGGAAGTGAAGTTCTAAGCTATCTAGCACTTTAAATTTTTGAATTTGGAGTCTAAATGATTAAGATATGGTAAAATGTATTTTTTGGATGCTAGGGTGCACTGTAGCGCCCGACGATGATTTCGCCTCTACAAAAACTGTGAGGGTCACATTTTTGAGCTCATATACTCTCAATCTAGTGCCATATATCAATGGAAATGTTTTTCCGATACCTTTCCATTGACCCCAAAATCGGCACGAACGGATTATCCTAGTTATATGAACAATGGTGATAAAGGCAGGGGTGTGAAGAATGGATGAAAAACAGAGCATGAGGTATATTACTTTGAAGAACTATAATGGATTCCATACTTATTCATGGATTGTCTAAATATGAAAATAAGCATAATAGAGGAATAAAATGACTAAGAAAGGAGAATAAATTGGTACCTTAGCCTTTAGAAGAAGAAGAAGGAACCTTGGAAAGCTTGGAGGAAAAACTTCTTCTTGTTCTTCTTCTTTAGCACAAAGCTCAACAATGGGGGAAGGGTGGAAGCTTGGGAGCTTTATCTTGACAGCAAAAAATGGAGAGGAAGAGCTGAGCTTTCATTTATAGGAGGAGAAGGAAGGGGAAAGCCATCATGAGCTAGGAGGGAGGGAAGGAAGGGGGATGGCCATAGCCATCAAATCTTACTATTAAGGAGGGGGAAAGGAAGAGGGATGGTCATAGCCATCAAAACTTTCAATTAATGAGGGAGAAAGAGATGGGTCAGCTGAAAGTGGAGGTAAGGAGGGCCAGCCAAATGGAATATCCAACTAGTAGAGAGAAAGAAGGAAAAGGAAAAATGCAATTGGGAATAAATAACTATTTATTCCTTAACTAATTGAAATTCTAATTTTAGAAATGTGCTCCAAAAATTCCCAAAAATTCACCTTAAGCTAATTTGGGGGGGATGATCGCAACGGCGAAGTTGGATTTTAATTCCGACGATTATTTAATTATTCTATTTTCCGGGTATTTAATTATATTAAAATATTCGCGAAAATCCGAGGACTTCCAAATGCGTCCAAAACATCACCCCTAGCTAATTTGGGGGTGATGACCACAATGATGGAGTCGGATTTTGATTTTGAGATCAAAATAAATACCTTAATTTTTTAATTAATTTAAAAATATTAAAATATTTAAGAAAATTCAATGACTTCTGAAAAATCCCAAAATTTCACCCTTGGCTAATCCAAGGGTGAGGATCGCAACGGCAAAGTCAGATTTTAATTCCGATAAGTATTTAGTTATCCATTTTTTAGGGTATTAAATATTATTAAAATATTTGTCAAAATTTTGACGACTTCTGATTGACTTGAAAACATCTCCCCTAGCTAATTTGGGGGGCAATGAGCACAATGGTGAAGTCTGATTTTTGATATGAGGTCAATTTATATAGGTCATTTTTCAAAGTTTTTGAATTTCCCAAAAATCAGGACTTGATCTATTTGACTCCTAATTTGGACTAGGTCTTAGTGGACGACTCGTAATGACTTGATTAACACTTTAAGATCAATATTAGGATGGAGATTAATCTTAAGTGACAATGGTAACAACTTGGGTTGTTATAGACTCCCCCACTTAAAAATGATGTCGTCCTCAACATCACTCATATGGAAAGAAAAGGCAAGAATAAAAACATAAATTGAATTTGAAGTTTAGAATCCTAAGAAGGAATACGTGGATTTTTGAAGAGTCTAAGACATTTGACTCGCATATCAGCTTCCTTCTCGCAAGTGCTTTTGTTTCGAGAATGATTCCTCCACTGCACTTTGATCATTTCGATAGTACGACTTTTAAGCTATTTGTGATCGCAAAACAAACTTCAAATTGGTTCCTCGGTATATGACAGATCAGGTTGGATCTGAATTTCTGGGAGATGCACGAGATGAGATGGATCTTTGAGACACTTTCTTAGTGATGATACATGGAATACATTGTGGACTACTGCAAAGTTACCTATAAGATTTAGTATATAGGTGGAAGAACTTATTTTGGCTTCTACCTCGAACGGACCAACATAATGGGTGCTATGTTTCCCGGCTATGCCAAATTTGAAGACTCCTTTCATTAGACTGACCTTTAAGTAAGCAAACTCTCCAATTTTAAATTCTAGCAGGTGATGGTGGAGATCATGGTATTTTCTTTGGCAGTCTTGAGTTACATGAATTTGCTGTTGAATCAAACGAACCTTTTTGTTTGTTTCTTCTACCAGTTCAGATCCGTACTCCTGAACACTGCTTATTTCTGACCATGCCAATGGAGTACTACACTTTCTGCCATACAAGGCTTCATATGGGGCCATCTTTATACGGGCTTGAAAACTATTACTGTAAGCGAACTCCACTAGTGGGAGGTGATCTTCCCAAGATCCAACAAAATGAAGTACACACAGCCTAAGAAGATCTTCTATAACTTGATTCACTCGTTTTGTCTAACCATCCATCTATGGATGAAAGGCTGTACTCATTGCTAGAGTTGTGCCTAGATCTTGATGCATGGCTTGCCAGAACTTGGAGGTAAATTGGTTATCTCTATCAGAAACAATTGACTTGGGAATTCCATGCAACCTAATTATTTCCTTGATGTAGAGCTTTGCAAGTTTCTCAACTGAATCTGTTTGACGGAAAGGAATGAAATGGGAGGACTTGGTCAATCGATCAACTATGACCCAAATATTGTTGGCTCCAGATTTTGTACAAGGCAATCCCATAATGATGTCCAACGATATATCTAGCCATTTCCATTCAGGAATTTCAAGCGGGTGAAGCAGACCATCGGGTCTTTGGTGTTATGCCTTAACTAGACTACAAGCATGGCACTTTGCAACGAATTTAACCACACTTTTCTTCATTCTTGGCCACCAAAAGGATCGCTTCAAGTCTTGATACATCTTTGAGCTTCCAAGATGGATTTGGTATCTAGAGTTATGGCCTTTGATCAGCACATCCTAATGTATGGACTTAGAGATGCATAAGCGATCTCCTTGATAGATAGCACCTTTATGGAATCGAATGTTGGTGCGATGACCACTTTCGATGGCTTGTTTAAAAATTAGGTACTCATCATCTTTCGTCTGAATAATAGATTCTCTGTGGAATGTGGGTTCCACATTAATCATTGAGAGCATTGTACTCACCTGGTCACTGTGCACTGGCTTGATATCCATTTTATGGAATTCTTCTTCAAGAGGACTCTTAGAGATAAGAGATTGAGAGTCACATGATGGCTAAGCGTATCAACTACAACATTTGCCTTTCCTGGATGGTACTGGATGTCTAAGTCGTAGTCAGTAATCTGTTCTAACCACCTTCGCTATCGGTAGTTCAACTCCCTTTGAGTGAATATAAACTTCAAACTTTAATGATCTGTGAAAATTGAGCACTGAGCTCCATATAGATAGTGATGCTAGATCTTTAAAGAAAACACTATAGCAGCTAGTTATGAATCATGAACATCATAATTTCTTTCGTGAGTTTTCAGCTGACGGGAAGCATATGCTATGACCTTCCCTTCTTGCATTAGTACGACACCTAAGCCTATACCAGATGCATTAGTATAGACTTGATAGTTTACTCCTTCCTTAGGAAGAACTAGAACGGGGGAAGAGGTAAGCGCGTATTTTAGTGCTTGGAAGGCTGCTTCACAAGTTGGCGACCATTCAAAGGGTACAACCTTCTGGGTGGGTTTGGTGAGTTGAGAGGCTATTTGAGAAAATCCTTTCAGAAACCTTTTGTAATAACCAGCCAAACCCAAGAAGCTTCTAATTTATGTCACTAACTTGGGTTCTACCCATTCTTGGATTACGCTAACCTTATTCTGATCTACTCCGATCCCTTGAGCATCTACTATGTGGCCTAGGAAGGCGACAGATTCAAGCCAAAACTCACACTTGGAGTACTTGGCATACAACTGGAGGCTTCTCAGTTCTTCTAATACTGCCCTAAGATGGCATTCGTGTTCCTTCTTTGTCTTGGTGTATATTAAAATATCATCTATGAACACGGTGATGAACTTGTCAAGGTATGGTTTCAAGATGCGCTGCATTAGGTCCATAAAGATGGAAGGAGCGTTTGTTAATCCAAATGACATCACTAGAAACTCATAGTGGCCATATCTAGTTCTGGAAGCAGTCTTCTCTATATCTGAATCGTTTACTTGCAGTTGATGGTACCCTGATCGTAGATCAAATTTTGAGAACACTTTTGCTCCTACTAATTGATCAAACAGATTGTCGATATGGGGCAATGGGTACTTGTTCTTTACTGTTACTATATTTAGCTCTCTATTATCAATACACATTCGCATCAATCCATCTTTCTTCTTGACAAACAGAACTGGCGCTCCCCATGGGGATGAATTAGGCCTAATAAAACCTTTCTACAATAGTTCCTATTGTTGCTTGTTCAGTTCTTGTAATTCCTTAGGCACCATTCGATAAGGAGCTTTAGAGACGGGCAACGTTCCTGGAACATTGTCAATTACAAATTCTGCTTCCTGTATAGGAGGAAGACTGGGTAGATCTTCTGGAAAGACGTCAGCAAACTTGCAGACAATGAGGTTCTTGGATAAGGAAACACCTTCTTTTCTTTCTCCTAGTATTGTTACTAAGAAGGCATCACAACCTTTCTGAACTAACCTTTTTGCTTTTATAGCATTGATTAGCGAGGCTTGAGTACTAAGGTTACCAATGAAGGATCTGGCCTTACTACCACTACCCAAGGTGATCTTCTTCTTTGTATAGTGGTGTTATGTTGGCTTAGCTAATTCATGCCTAATATTACATCTAAATTGGCTATCGGGAGAACTACTAACTTGGATTCATACTTCTCATTTTCAATGGGGATTAGTACTTTACAAAACTGGCGAGCTGGCATTTGGGCTCCAGAAGGTAACCCAACAATAAGAGGATTTGCTAGGTGATACAAGGGTAGGTTAAGTTAGTTTGCCCAACCTCCAGACATAAAGGAATGGCTAGCCCCAGTGTCGAATAGGATGTTACAGGGTTTATCATTTATGCATATTGAACCTAATTATAGATGTAGCAATTACTAACTAAGTTAAGCAAATATTAGCGATGGAAATAGCAGGGGTTTGTGAGCGTGTACCTGATACCACATGATTGTCTTCAGCGGCCTCAACTGGTGTGAAGGTGTATACACGTGTAGGGCCGACAGGCCTGTTGTTATAAGTTTGCCATGGAGGTGGTTGAGGTGCATTTGGGCAAGGGACATTAGTTGTCTAATGCCTCATAGCTAAAGTAGAAGGTGGTGCTGGATGAGCTGTCACAAGCTTCTGAAACAAGTCAAAGACTTGGCAGTGCTTGGAGCGATCTATTTGATCACCATCAATCATTTACATAGCTGTACAGTGATGGAATCTGTGGCCTGACTGCCCACAAGTGAAGCAGACACGATTCATGTGGTTACACCGACCATACCGTTGTGGTTTCGTATAACCATTGAACGGATGAGCAGGGGGAGCTTTGGCCTCGAGTTGATATACTCTGGATCGTTTGGGAGGATTCGGCTGGAATGAAGTGAACCCGATACTCCTCTTGGGTCCTTCCCTAGACTAGTCTTGCTCTTCTACCTTGGCAGTTTCAAGTAGCTCCGCAAAGTCTATTATGCGTAGAGGGATCACTTAGATCCTGATGGAGGGTCGCAGGCTGCTCTGAAATCGATGGCAGTGGTCTGGCTTAGTAAGAACCAAGCTAGTATAAATCTTACAATGCGATGGAATTCTGCTTTGTATGCAGATACAGATCGGTCGCCCTATTATAATTTCAGGAACATGTCTCCCAAGAGGTGTTTGGTGGATAGAGGGATGAATCGAGCCTGGAAGGCCTCAATAAATTCATCCCATGTAATGTCCTCTAGTGGTACCTCAGCAGACTGTGTGCTATGGATGGTATCCCACCAGTATTCGACCTCATCTTGTAGGAGGTGGGTAGTAAGATGGATCACCTCTAAGTCAGACACTTGATGGTTGTCAGGTTCTTTTCCACCATTTTTATCCAGGTGGCAGTGTCAACTGCAGAGAGACTCCTGTTGAAGGTGGGGGGTCTCAAGCGGAGGAAGCTGTGTAGCAATCCTTCTGCGGATTGTATGTGATGCTGATGAGAGCATTGTAATATTGGGGCAACTTCTGCCATGGTGCGGTTCTGGCTTATCTAAGCTACTAGCAACTGTTCCATTCATTTGGCCTGCTTAGCCTGTGCATATGTGGCCTTCTTAGCCTACTTTTGCCTGGATCTCGCCTATTTTTTGGTGGGATTCCACCATTATTTTGACCACTTCCAGTAAGGCACTTACCTCGCTTGATGAAGTGCTAGAGGTAGCTGGAGAGGGGCTCTATTCGCGATTCATGACTTTGATTTGCTAGAATCTGAATTAAATACAAAACATCTTCAAAAATTTAGAAAGTAGAAGATTATAACATGCTATCTCTTTTAGTTTAGATCACTATCTGCTAAGGCACTTAGCAGCTTTACCCATAGTGTTAATATCTCCAGAGAAACTATGGAAAGCAAGGGGAGTGGAAGATGAATGTCCAGGATGCACTCCCACTTACCTTGGGCACAATGTATATTTTAGACTCCTATGGGAAATACCATTAGCTTTAGTGATTGTTAAAGGTAGTTGTGCTGTTATTATCCTTAGGGAGATGATTTAGAAAGTGGAAGGTAACTACTTAAGAGTGATTTAAGACCTAATTGTTGGTTTATAATCCTATAGGGATTTATACATCTTAATACAAAAGTTAAGTCCTAACATCTCAAGCTCTTGATCTTGTAAATCTCATAAAGGTTTAATTGGAATTAGTTAGCTACATATTATACTTAAGTTTGTTCTTACTTAAGTTGTATTACTTATGAATGCATTTTCCATTCTATACTCTTATTATTCTGAGCTAATGATTATTGTGCATTGGATGTAACTCTGGTATTTAGTTAATAACTGATTGGTAGAAGAATCATTCATTAGGTAAAGTGGAATATAATTTCCAGTCTCACACCTTATGGAATTCTCTGATACCAACTGTGGTGCCCCGCTACCTAGGTCCACAATTATTAGGCTAAGGAGTGGAATGCCACTTTGACAAATCCCTCGCTTATCATTGGATTAGGTAAGGTCCATAATCTAATAATAGTGGAAGGATGTGCACAGAATATTTATGAAACAAAATCTATATATTCATATAGAGTGCAGAAGCAATAAGAAGTAAGTATTACATCCATTCACTATACATCAATCATGAAATAATATAAAATAGCTCAGAAAATAATAATATGCAGAAAGTAAACACAATCACGAGTACCTGTATTATTACATTATTTAATTAAAGTTTAAAAGATTGAAAATGATAATATCACTTATCCTCACAATAAAGAAAAAGGCAACTAGAGGTCTTCTGCACCAGGCTGCTGCACCTCCTATAAATAAGGCTCCTCCTCACGCACTAGCTTCTCAAACTGAACAAGATTTGATATTATTGGTTTCACAGTGCCAGGGCCCTAGCCAATAAAAGAAAAATCTTATTAGATAAATTATCTAAGTACATTTTAGGTAAGTAATTTATTATGCATTCAATAATATCACCATTTTACTCTAAGCCAAATGAAATATTTATCTATCATGGAGCAAGTAAGCATAAAATGGGATGAGGATAAGTTATAAATGTAATATTTATAACTAAGCAAGAATTGAGGCAAAAGCACACCTCAAGTAAGCTAAATAAGGTAGGGCATACATTTGTAATTTAATATGTAAAAATACTAAAATAGAAAAGTCTAACCTAAATATATTGATGATCATATGACATATGCTAATTTAAAACATAAATCTAAAAATGGTACACATATATTAAGTAGTAAAGTCTAGGATCTTATATATGCATCTACTCAAGTAAGTGGGTAACATACAAAAAATACAGCTAACTGAAATAAAATGCATCAACAATATAATAAACACTAAGCTAAAAACTATAAAGAATATACAGACTGCCATATCAGAAAGAATTGGCCAATCCGGCCCAATATATTCCCGTAGCCCTTATGGGCTATGGCGGATATAATATCACAATATAATACAATATGATTGAAGAGGCAAATAATACTATGGAAATATCTTTTTATTATTTTACTTTTATTTTAGTAGATAATTTCAGAAATAGCTGAGGAGTCAAGCACGTATGCAAAACTGAATGGGTCCCAAGCTTAACACACTCTCCTCAATGAGTAATATTAAGCATCCTGATCTCTCCTTAACCCTATTCTCATTGGAGTAATGTGTACCATAATCCACCATGAACTGAACCCAAATGCAAATGTTTTCCTAATATTCTAAGTTTTTGTTTTCATGCAATGATGTTTTCTTATATGATATGTCCAAGGAAAATAAGCATAAAATACAAGGAATGTGTGGTACAAAGTCAAATAGTAAGCAAGAGACTCTACTAAGTATGGTGATATCATTTGTTGTCTAATTTAAATATTCTAATTATTCCAAGTTACACAAGTTTAGGATCTCCAATTACTACTATCGAGTGTAACTTTGAAGTACGTCCGTATAGGTTACAAAATATTAGGACTAGTTAGGTCCTAATATGATTAATCAATGTTGACTATATAAATTATCACAACCTAATTTAAGAGTTTAGATGTTCTAAACTAAAAGCTATCCAAAATCTACCAAGCTAGATATTATGGATTAGACACCGCGAGATTGGGCTTAATCACATAATCCCAAAGGTAAGATTTAAGATCTAGGTTAAATCTAAATGTGAACTAATGATTAAGATAAATCTTATTAAGCAAATCAAACCTAATAGGATGAATCTTCTATCTTAAATCTAATGTTGAAAGACAAAATAATCCAAATAAGTTATAAAATCTAGAAACTAATAAAACCAAGGATTCATTCATTGAATAACCCGATTATTTGATGAATGAAATCTAACTTATGATCTAGCCATAATCTTAAGAATAATCCTAATGCGAGGTGTTGAATTTCCTAAGAAAAAGACTTAGAGAATTTTAGGGAATCTAATAAATTTGACCTAATAGCTAATTTTACTCACTTAGAGGATTCTAATACTGTTTTAATACTTTCTTTATTGACTTAGAAGATAATCTAGGAGATAAAGATACTTAACCTAAATTTTGTGCAAAATGATCGTTTCGCCCCTACTTAAAGGTTCAAAAAGCTACTTTTTGATTTAGGGCTCCAAATTGGGATTTCTTACTATCAAACGATTCATTACTATCTAACATAAAGATTGATAGTAAGTACACCATATTTGGATAAGAAATGAGTCATATAGTTCTAAATTAGGCCTTTTAACTTAAGGTAATGAAATCTAAATTTCTATGCAGTTTACTATTGGTTATTGCTCAAGGATACTATAGTGTCCAAGAACACTAAATTCAGAGGTCTAATGAATTAGTTATGCCCATTTGAATTTTCAAGAGCAATTTGGTAATTTTCTAAGCTGTGGGTGGTCAAAAAGCTAACTTTTTCATTTGGTGTCCAAATTCAGCAAACTCAAGGGCTATAGCTTCCCTATATCACACTGAGTACTTTAACTGGGAATAGACCCAAATTGAACTTTAATTGGTCAAGCTATGACCTAATTAAGGTTGGGGGTATTTTGGTCATTCTCTAATATTTTTTTATGGTTCAGAACTTCAATATTATTTTAGATTATTATTAGCACTAAAATTCTAAGCTATCTAGCACTTTAAATTTTGGATTTGGAGTCTAAATGACTAAGATATTGTCAAATGAATTTTCTGGATGCTACGGCGCGCTGTGGCGCCCGACGGAGATTTCGCCTGTTTGAAAACCACGAAGGGTCACATATAGAGCTCAAATACTCTCAATCCAGAGCATTCCATGAGTGGTGTCATATATCAATGGAAAGGTATTTATGATACCTTTCTATTGACACTAAAATTGGCATGAACAAATCATCCTAGCTATATGAACATTATTGATAAAGATAGGGGTGTGCAAAATGGATGAAAAATAGAACATGAGGAATATTACTTTGAAGAATTATAATGGCTTCTATACTTAAGCATGGATGTCTAATTATCTGAATAAGCATAATAGAGGAATGAAATGACCAAGGAAGGAGAATAAATGAGTACCTTAGCCTTTAGAAGAGGAAGAAGGAATCTTGGAAAGCTTGGAGGAGGAACTTCTTCTTCTTCTTCTTCTTCTTTAGGACAAAGCTCAATAATGGGAGGAAGGGTGGAAGCTTGGAAGCTTTATCTTGACAACCAAAAATGGAGAGGAAAAGCTGAGCTTCCCATTTATAGGAGGAGAAGGAAGGGGGAAAGCCTATCATGAGCTAGGATGGAGGGAAGGAAGAGGGATGGCCATAGCCATCAAACCTTGCCATTAAAGAGGGGGGGAAGGAAGAGGGATGGCCATAGCCATCAAAGCTTTCAATTAATAAGGGAGAAGGAGATGGGTCAGCTGAAAGTGGAGGTAACAGCCAACTGAATGGAATAGTCAACTAGGAGAGAGAGAAGGAAATGGAAAAAATGCAGTTATGATTAAATAACTATTTATTCCTTTAATTAATTAAAAATTCTGATTTTAGAAATGCTCTCTGAAAATTCCCAAAAATTCACCCCAAGCTAATTTGGGGGTGACGATCGTAACGACAAAGTCAGATTTTGATTTCGATAATTATTTAATTTTTCTATTTTTCGGGGTATTTAATTATATTAAAATATTCGCGAAAATTCGACGACTTCCAAATGCAACTAAAATATCACCCCTAGCTAATTTGGGGGTGATAATCGCAACGGCAAAGTCGGATTTTGATTTTGAGGTCAAAATAAATACCTCAATTTTCTAATTAATTTAAATAATAAAGGGTTTTAGGCTATTGTATTTATGTTTTGCTGTGTAAGAGAATTAAATTAGTCTCTTTCTCTCCACCATGTTATCTTCAATCTGTACTTTTATAATCTTTAGAAGTCTCCCCATCTTCTAGTGAAGCCTCCCCTTCCATCCACTTCAAAATTTAATTTGTCTCTCTATGAATCATTCTTTCAATCTCTTGAGAACTAAAGAAGTTTAAATGTATTGCACTAAATTCCTGCTGTGGGAACTGGGAAAAAGTAAGTCTCCTCCTCTTTCCATTGCTGATTATATGCCTATTATCGAGCAAATTTACAATGCACTACAGCGATTTTGCTTTAAATTTTTTGGCTAAGAGAATGCCCGCTGTGGCGCGCGGCAGCACCAAGCTCTTGGGCTTGTGTCAACTACGGCATCTGGTAGCGCCGAGCTCTCTGTCTTGTACGCACCACGGTGCATGGTATGATCGAGCTCTCGGGTTTGTGTCCGTTGCAGTGTGCTATAGCGTTGGCTCTTGGTTTTGGTCAGCTGGAGCGCGTCACAGCAGTTTTCTTCCAAAATTTATTGTTCCAGTCCAAATCCAGTTTTGCTCCTCTTTTTTCCTAAAAGCAAACGAATGCCCCTCAAAGTATGCCTTTCTAACCAAAAAGTGTTTATTTTTATTATCTTATTTTACTATAAATCTTAGATTTATCAGTAAGCATATTCAAAATAACTATAATAAGTAATTCACAATTGATAAGATTATATTAAAGCAATGTTATGTTGTTTATTTTATGTAAGGTTTTGTCATGTAGGCAAAGTTATAGAACAAATGAGGAGTTAACCATGTCTGACTAACTAAGTAAAGTGGGGTTTCCCATAACACACACACTCCCCCTATATAATCTATGTGGTCTCCATAGTAATCCATAGTCTGCCTGGCATATAGTTCACCATATGAAACCCTTAAGTTTAACATTTTAAGGTTTTATTCGTGCACAATATCTTAATGTATGTTCAAGGTTGTAGTCTCAAAGTATAGCAGCATAAAAGGATATTAAGTTAATTATAAATTATGTGATATCCATAGTTGTCTAATTTAGTCATCTACATTAATGATTAGAGCTAATCAAGCTCCCATTTGACTTACACATTCACAATCTCTAAGTAAATTGAAGGATAATGCTATTAGGAATTACTTAAGTAATAAAATAATTTATAAGTATATAAATGCATGATGATTTCATTCATTTTCTATTACTAGACCTACCAATCCTCTCTAGGTACTAGGCTTATACCAAGGCTAAGGTTATATAACTAGAGGATAGGTTGTGGGTTAATAACATAGGAGCTTATTTTGGCATCTTAGGGTTTGAAGGGACACTAGTTTATGAGGTACATTAAATTGAAAACTACTTTCTAGTAAAGTTTTAAGTGAAGAATTTAATAGAAGGCTTACAATCTAGTGATTCCTTAGTTTCATTAAGAGCACTAGGGGTCCTAGTATTTATTAAGAGGCTAGGTCACAATAAGAGCTAATTAATGCTATGTTAGAAGTTAGTAGGGGGTAGGGTGGAGTCTACACTTGAAGAAAGTAAAGTACTAAACGTGGCTCAAGTTAACACTTAATGGTTCTAATGGTGTTTCCAACTAGCATGGGAAACTGGCTTAACAAATCTCATCTGAGGGTTCAAGTACTCCTACACAATCAAGTGACCAATCAAGTTCTTGGGTTTCATGAAATATTATAGTTTCTATGTTGAAGTTTGATTCTAAATTTACAAAACTAAATCCAAAACTATCTACCAACAATATTCATGGCTAAAATCCATATTCTAAGGTGCTTTGTAGGCTCAATCTAGGCTTAGGTTGCTATCCTAGGGTTAGGAACCTAAATTTTGCAAGTTACAAAACAAATGACACCCATATATAATAAAAATATTAAGTATAATGTCCTTGTAGCATAAAGAGTAGAATGACACTAAGTAGGTTAAATTTGGAAATTATTAAGCCTAATTAAGGTTTAAGTAGTCATAATTACAATTAATAGGTGATTAATAAAAATAGCAGTCCAATCTCAAATTAAATTGCATATTAATATTGCTCTCATTTTTAGTATATATAATCTTGCTATATGTAGATGTCAAAATAAAAAGATATGAATTAAATAAAATTTGAAATATTTAAATTATTTTAGGATTATTGTTCCCATTGCAGTCCCCACACACATGCTCATAGGTCATTTGGGGCCTGCAACTTCAACACCCATGAGCAATTACATACCTAAATTTTCAATGAGGATCCTCTTTCACAAGCTTGTATCGAATGTCTCCTCATTCAAAGCCTCAATACGTAACATTAGGAGGTATGCAATAATCAATAGAAGTAGAGAAATATCATTTAGCACTATGTGTGGTCTGCTAACGGTCGGCTAAGTGGTTATAGTACAGCAACCTACGCCTTACCCAATCATGCCCAAGATGACAAAACACAAATGGGTAACGGTACCCTATCATGTTTTGGCTGTGGATCGATAGCTTGATCCAATAGTTAGATCCAACTGGGGCTACTAGGTTGCTCGACAACCATTTGATTGGCTCAAGAAGAAGGTGCAAAAATCAAGATTAGTATGATCAGTTGTCATGTACGCTAGATCTGATCACAAAATCTTTGCGGTAGGTCATTAAGGACCATTGGATCGATCTAATTAATTATTTTAATTATTTAATATTATAGCTTTTTAATTAATGAAAATTAAGTTATCAAACAAGCTCTAAAAAATGCTGAAAATGCATCCTTAGCCAAATCAAGGGGGAGGTACTAAAAAATGAAGTTGCATTTTAAATCAGTGATCAATTTAGTTATCCTAACTCTCTGAGCATTTAAATAAACTAAAATATTAGGGAAAATTTGATGACTTCTACAAAGTTAGAATATTTTACCCTTAGCTAATTTAAGAGTGCAAAATTCAATGGTAAACTTTGATTTTGATTTGGAGGACAATTTAACTTCGGTAATTTTTAGGCTATTTAAAGTGCTCAAAATATTTGTCAAAAATAAATGATTTACAAATCACACCAAAATTCATGCGTTGGCTCCTAATGCCATTATGAGTGCAATGGCTATGATTTTAAGCCAATTGGACTACCTAATAATATGTAACAACACCAGGGTTGTTACAAGGTGAGGCCTTTTTATTGGCGTGCAGTCGACCATCAGAGGGCGCCGCACATGGCCCTCTGGTCACGCAGAGTCAGCCCCAACTGTCGGCCTGGCCAAGGCCATGTATGTGTAGCTAGGGGCATGTGCACGTGCGGCCAGTTGTGTGCGTGCGCCCGTCCACTGTGAACAATAATTACATAAATAAAATAATTAATTATTAAATTTCTATCTATTCAAAGCCTCATAACTTCTGAAATACAAATCTAAATATATTGATATTATAATTCAAAGTGATTAGAAAAATGCAAGGATCATTAATATACCATTACATTTTTAAGTTGATGATTACTTTAACTAATCACTTGTTTAATAAATTAAGTAATTAACTTAATTTTGTAAATGTCATAACTTAGTCAATTCACATCCCAATCTAATGTTCCAACATGTCATTTTTTATCACCAAAATATGTAGGATATTAATATGAACTTTATTTTCAATTTTGATGACTAATTTTGCTAACGGCTTTTCAAGTGTCACTAACAGTCATTAGCGATTTGATTGACCATTTGATGCCCAATTTGACCCTACTTTGTGTCATTATACTTGTTATACTCAAGGAAGTTATACCCACCATGTTTATATGATTTTGACATTAAATGAAAAATGTGAGTTCTTGGCCCTTAAATAAAATAATACTAAAATTCCTAAATTAGGGTTTTGCATGTTTAGGTCCCATAAACCCTAGAAAGCCTTAGAAAATGTACCTTATGACATGATTCAACATTAGATTATGTTTTCGGTAGGAAAGTAACTAGAATAATCTAGTTTTAGCTTAGTGCAAGCAAATTTAAGATAGAACCTTAATATAGAAAGGGTGAGACTAGTGTTGAAAACTTAGTGTGGTTCTTTAGTAATTGACTTGGGAATTGATTATTATATTGAATCTAGACCTTTGGTTGGACATTAATTACATTGTTCCCTATTGAACATGAGATTCATTAGTTTGATCCTTAAGGAGGTTAGCTGGAGTTTGACCTAGTTCTATACACTCCTTAACTACCCAATTAATTAACTTAGTACTATTGTAGTGAGTTTAAGCTCTTAGTTGACTCTATAATTATTAGTGTTTTGATGCGGGCTAGGAAATTAGTAATTATAATACTTCCACTTAAAACTTTAGTCATTAGAAGCACATAAGTATGAAGTTAATGAGATTATTATAGTTGATTATTAGGATCTCTTTAATCCTTAGATACCTTAGTGAACTTCATACAAAGAATCCTTCATGCTAAGCTTCTAGTTAAGAATACTAGTATTAGTCTAAGTCTAGTAATTTGATAAAAATAAAAAACATAATTATAAATTTAACTCTTAACCCAACTTAGATCAATATTTACATTAAGTGACATCTAGTTAACTTAGAGTGAATCTTAACTTGTAGGATAGTGAAATTAAAGATCATATATAGATATAGTGAATTGTTTGAGTAGTATTGAGGAATTTTTTAGCTAGTATACAAATATCTAGATATATCTAAGATTAAGACAATCTAAGTGGTTAGATAAGGAACCTTCTTATGTATAGAAACATATGGTGCTAGAAGATAGAATAATTAAAGAATGATGTTACATTAAATGCTTTAATAGTGTAAGTCAAGAAAATCTTATACCTTAAGTGTACTGAGACATTAAATTAGATAATCCTTTAGCTAGTATACAAATATACCAACACAAAACAAGTAGTGTAGTAGTAAAACTTATACTTTGAATGCCTCATTAGAGTAGAAGTATTGTTAGATAGCTTAGGGATTGTACTATAAGTAATATGATAGGATGTTGTCTGCAACATTAAAATTATACTTATAAATTATTTTTTCGTATAAATAATACTTTAATCAATTCATTATTTTAAAAATCTCATTTGAATTGTATTTATTATGTAACAATTGATGGAGACATTTAATGAATATCTTAGTTAATTGAGGGGCTGGATTAGTCCCAATCATAAGATATATATTTAAAGCTAATAATAATAGACATCACATGGTTTATAATTAACTTTGAACATCCTTGAATGCTCCAACATAGTAAGAATAAAAACTTGATGACATTCATTAAAGACATTGTGCATAACTAAACATATAGCATTTACTTTAGGGTTTTGTCTGGTGGAGCTGTACAACTGTTACTGAGCTAGGGTAGGCTATGGAGTGGTCAGGAGACCGCATAAATCTTGAAAGGGAGAATGTGTGTATTTATGGGAAACCATGCTTACTTTGTTGGGTAGACATGCTTGATTATTCATTTGATATGTAACTTTTCCTACATAACAAAACAGATTTAGTTAAAGATAAATAAATATCATTTTCATATTATAATCCTTTATGACCATATGTACAATTATTCAGTCCTTGAGACTGCAAATTCCTTACTCTTATTGTTTTTTAAGTTCTGAAACTAAGATCTACTTACATATTTATTGTATACTTGCATTTACAATTCTTTTACATATCTTTAATAGTGTATTTCAGTTAATATATTCTATTTATTACACTGCCTTACTTAGTATATATCGATTATACATATTTTTACTATTTATTTGCACACTTGTATGTATAGTTATACATGTTTTCCTTATTCACATATTTGATGCAGGTAGTGTACCATCATTTCCCTTTTTACTTGTCTGGTGGAGCTATACATGTTTTCCTTATTCACATATTTGATGCAGGTAGTGTACCATCATATGTGATGTATTATTATTTTTTTTATGGATGGCTGGAATGATATATATATAAATTATATTATGCATCTAGTTTTCCTCCTTAGAAACCCTTGGCTCCCTATAGTGCTTAATAGTGGGCTAAGATTTACTAATCAGTATTAAGTACTATAGTATCACCTAATGTTTGATTGGGTTACTGATCTAATATTGGGGTTGTTACACCTTTTTCATCAGAGACTCTAAGCATGGTTTTTTATAGGCAACAATTACTCCCACATAAACAATGGAAATGCTCTTGCTTCATATTGAAACACTCCATGCTCCAAGATAAAGAGAATCCATCAATTGGCTTGATCTGAGAACGACTAGACCAGTTGGAGCTTACTACGATTCGGGCATTGTACCCCACTGCACAAGCTAGAGCAGATTGCTTCTCGATTGGGTTTGATCGAACCTGATCGGCAATAGCAATCATCCTTAGAATGATTAAACTTGGAAATCAAAATTTTATAATGTTGTTTTGATCGCTCAGTACACTGAAAATTGTATACCTGGGTTGAGAGAGAAGTCGATGAGCCTCATTGGTTGGAAATGCACTGAATGGCTTAGCTTAATAGCTGGATCTTCCCTGAGCTAGCATCAACCTTCTCAGGACTTGAATGATGAGTTGTGAAAATGCACAGAATTGACCAGCTGCAACAAGGATGAGCTTGGGAAAAATTTGGCAATGCTAAGGGTGTACGTGAGCATAAGAGGTGCAAAGGAACCTCCTAAATGGTTTCAAGAGATATTTATAGCTCCAAGAACTCAAATGAGGTCAGGAAATGGCTCCAACTAGAGGTTAAAGTGTTCACACCAAAGAGGCCAATTAAGGTGTTCCCATGACACTACAGCCTGTAATGAGGGGTAAATTTCTTCAAGAAATTGGTTGAGAGTTGATAGAGGTGATGGGGATAGGCCCTAATGTGGTTGCACAAGCAAATCTCCTCTGCTTAGTATGAAGAAGTATGGGCACAAATGTGAGAAGTTGAATGATTCATGCTGATCATTTTGTTGATCAAATGAGAAGATTGAACTACCCTGATGCTTTGCCTTTAATGGCTGGACATGAGAGGATTTGGCAGATCATGGGCATTATCTCATTTTGGGAATGAAAATGGGTTGAATCTAATCTGTGCTGATAGATGGCCAGATTCCACTAGCTAGGATGTCACTTGATCGGGGCTCCACAGCGGATCGCCTGCGGTCTGCACAATAAATCCTAGAGATAGCCAACCATTGGAGGGCCAAAATGCAGGTATTTTAATTGTGGATCCATTTTGTGCAATTTTCCCAATTTAAGTTTAGTTGAATTAAGGCTTAAATGACCTCTAAAAATTCCCAAACTTTAACCCCTAACTAATTCACAAATAAAATCAAAATTTAATTTAGAGATCAATTTAATTTAGCTAATTTTATAGGTCACCAAATTAACTATTTATCTAATTGATTTAAAGGGAATCTAATGAACTGCAAATTTTTGAGGTTCAATCCTAATGAGGATTATAACTTTATGGATTGCACTAGCTAGGCTGTTGCTTGAGGTTTAAGATCTAATTAAGTATATATTATATAAGGTAACAACTTAAGGTTTTTATATAATCCCCTACTTAAGAATGATGTTGTCATCGACATCATAGTTAAGAAGGGTAACGCAGAGTAGAATTAAGCACGGGAAACAAAAAGAAGAGTACCTGGAATTTCAAATAGCCTAATATATTCTTGACATAGATCCGCCTCCTTTTCCTAGGTAGATTCTTCAAGGCTATGATACTTCCATTATACCTTCACCATAGGTAAGAAGTAGCTTCTTAACTGCTTTCGACCATGAGCTATGATTTTACTTGGTTCTTCTGCATAAGAAAGATCTGGTTGAAGTGAAATGTTAGAAGTTGAATTAGATGTGATGAATTTCAATGACTTCTTCCCAACGATGACTTGTGAAATACGTTGTGGATTGCTGAGAAGTCATTTAGGAGTTTTAGCTTATAGGCAACAGATCCTACCTTGGCTGACATTTTGAAAGGTTTGGCATAACAGGGATTGAGTATCCCAGCTATGCTAAATCTGAGCATATCCTTCATCGGGATTACTTTTAGATACATAAAGTCACCAACTTTGAACTATAGAATGTGATGTCAGGCATCATGGTATTTACCTAGACAGTCTTACGCTTCATAAATCCTCTGTTGAATGAGCTGCACCTTTTTGTTAGTTTCTTCAACCAATTCCGATACATAAAGCTGAATGCTTTATGTTTTTGACCAACCCAGTGGAGTGCTGCATCTTCTCTCATACCAAGTTTTATACAAAGCCATGCTGATTCTTGCTTTATGGCTATTATTATACACAAACTCAACAAGAGGTTGATGATCTTCCTAGAAATTGACAAAATTAAAAATGTAGAGATATGATTAACCCTTTTCATTTGTCCATTAGTCAGAGAATGAAAAGCGGTGCTAATGGCCAAGATAGTTCCCAAGTATTGATGCACAACTTGTTAGAACTTTGAAGTGAACCTGCTATCTCGATCAGTTACGATTAATTTTGAAATCCCGTGGAGTTTGACGATCTCTTTGATATAGATCTTTGCCAATTTCTCCATTGAATCAATTTGACAAATTAGAATAAAATGGGCTTATTTGGTTAGTTGATTGACTTTTATCTAGATTGCATTGGATTGAGACCTTGCTTTAGGCAATCCCATAACAAAGTCCCTGGAGATATAGAACCACTTCCAATCTGGGATTTCAAATGGATGCAGTAATCTTCCAGGCCAATGGTGCTCGACCGTAACTAGATTACATTCCTGGACACCAAAAGGATTGCTTCAAGTCCTGATATATTTTGGAATTGCCAGAATGAATTTTGTATCTAGAATTGTGTCCAATGATGAAAATTTATTGATGCATGGATTTGGTAATCCATAGCTGTTTCCCTTGGTAGACAGTATTTCCTCACAATTGAAGGTCGATGCAGTGACCACTTTTGATATTAATTTTGAATTTCAGGTAGTCTTCATCTTTCATATGTGTGATGAAGATGTCCTAGGGAAAGTTTGTTCAACTGAACTCATTTCTATTAACGAATTCATAATTTCACCGCACATAAGTTCTATAATCAGCTTACGAAATTCAGCTGCTAGTAGGCTTTTTACTATTATTGAATAAAGAATAGCATGATGGCTTAGAGCATATACAATAATATTTGCTTTACTAATAGGATACTGAATACTTAGATTGTAATCATTGATAAGCTCACATCATCTTTTTTGCCAAAAGTTTAATTCACGCTGAGGGAAAATGTACTTTAAACTTTAGTGTTCGATGAAAATTTCACACTTAACTCCATACAGGTAGCATCCCAAAATTTTCAAGGCGAACACTACAGCAGCAAATTTAAAATCATGGAATGGAGAATTTTTTCATTCAATTACTATTGACGAGAAGCATAAGAGATGGCTTTCTTTTATTGCATTAATACACATCCCAAGGCATATCCATAAGCATCTGTGAAATTTTCTAATACATACCTGTAATAACCTAGGATTGTTACCCAAGTTAATCAGGACTTAACTAAGTCATGATCTTGATTCTAATACTCTTAAGAAGTCAATAGGAGTACACCCTGAAGTTTTGGTCCAAATTTGGTATCAAATGGATCAAACTTTGATTCTGTGAATTTCAAGAACCATGGAATTTGCTTATCTAAATTAGCCTCAAATCAAAAATTTGACTTTGCCATTGCACTCATCACCCCCAAATTAGTTAGAGGTGATGTTTTGGAAGTATTTGGAAGTCGTTCGATTTCTTACGAATATTTTAATATCATTAAAATATCCTAAAAAATAGGAAAACTAAGTACTCATCAAAATGAAAATCTAATTTCGTTGTTGCATTCCTCACCTTCAATTTGCTAGGGTGAATTTTTGGGATATTTTTGAGTCCATTTAGTAGTCAAATTTTAAATATAAATTTTGATATAACTAATTAAGTATTTAATTTATCCATGTGAACCCCGCTTCTTGAATCAGATCAGGCCTGCCTCCCACCCATGAATCTAGCCCACTATGCTTATTGGGTCGCACTCGTTAAGCTGGATCGGCTCATCCTGAGCCGATCGATCGAGCCATCTGATTGAATGGCCTAGGATTCACCTTCCTTGCACAGCTGCACATGTCGCACACACCACAGAGACTGGCCAGGTATGAGCGCTCTCCTCCATGGTTAATGCTCACATGAAGCCCTCAATAATCTTTATCCATCATCACTTTTGCTATTAGATTGACCTGGTCTTGCGAACCCTCGGCTCATCGAGGTCATCGCACGTAAGTCTCCCGAATCGTCAATCTCTTGGTACCTTGATCTTCAAATTCACTCGCGCAATCATTAATCTATCAATTCGTACACTTATTTGATGCTATATATTAGAATCTGATCAGATTTGACTGGGCTCAAAAGAGCCTGATCGAACCAATTTGGTGGAACCTCAACAGTGCTGTACTGTAACCCCTCTTCACGTATGTAACCTGGAACCTAGGTCTAATTCTTACTGACGATCCATGCCTCCTCTAGCAATGGAAAGCATAACAACCGAAAAGTCTCTCTGAGACCTTTCCAATGGCATGCGGGTCGGCCTTTGCCGGCAGAGGGAGGGCCATCAAAATTGAAACTCTGGCGACTTCGTCATGGGTCGTGCCGCAGAAGACGAAGCTGTTAGCCTCAAGTTGAGTCAAATTGGACCCAACACGCATATAGCTAGATGGGCCATCACACATAGCTCTCTACCATGTCTGGTGGGCCCTGAAGCAAAGTTTCAGCCATGAATGGTGCTCCCCGCCTGTGTCAGCTGCTGCGCCATGGGACCCGCACATCAATTGCGTTATGGATTTTTAGGATGTGGGCCCTGCCTTTGCTGCTTACTCATCAAGTGGGATCCCCCGCAGTAGGGTTAATGGAATCTTATCTATTAGTTACTGATTATGTGATGTATTTAATTTAATTAAGTCAATTTAATTACCAAACCTTCATACATACATAACCTTATATTCAAAACTCCAAATATGGCAATGCTATATCTCATTTTGCTCAAAATAATGTGAGTTTTATTATGGTGGTGTTTAATTTCCATTTGGATGTTTATTTTTGCTAATGACTTTTTGAACGTCCTCTAATTACCCCATTAAACCTAGAAGCTTCATTAGGCCATAACATTGCCAATTTACCTCCAAATCTTGTAATCCAATATACCATTTTGATCATGTGAACCTAAAGTTCTGTAAATAGTAAAATTATTTCTATTTTTGCAGTTAGAATTCTTAATTAGACCTAATCACCCCAAAACTAGATTAGTGAATATTAGCAAAATTAACTATCCAAATTTTGAAATTAATGTTGATGTAGACTCCTAGAGTAGAGTAGAACAACTTAGTGAAATTAATTTTCTAATTATGGGATTTATTTTACAATTCACTCACTAATCACAATAAACCCTAGTTAAGGCTTAAGTTGAGCAAATGAGCATCAAATTGGATATACTCTCAGTCATTGTACTATGTGTGTTATAGGGAAGTTATAGCTACTGAGTTTGCTTAATTTGGACACCAAATGAAGAACTTTGATTTTTGAACCTATCCCTTAATCTCTTAAGCTACATATATAAACCCCAATCTTATTTTGGCCATAACCTTGCCAAATGAGCTCAAAATTTAGTGAACATGGATTTAATGAAATCTTTAGGCAGTTAAGCAACATAAGTCTAGTAAAATTTTTATATTTCCTTAAATAAAATTACTAATCTACCCCTAATGAGCTAAAGCCCAAATTTGATCTCATCAGGCTTAATCCTTGGTAAATTTGGATGTACTTACTATCTATCTTTATATTAGAAAGTAAGTAACCATTTGGAATTAAAAAAATCTAATTTGGAGCCCTAATTATAAAAGTAGTATTTTTGATCCTTAAGTAGGGGCATTTTGGTTATTTTGTATAAGTTTTGATTTAAGTGTCCTTAAGTCATAAAATGATTAGTTTCCCTTAAAATTTGCAAGGTGAAGACTTAGGAATCCAATATAGATCTTATGGTGCATGATAATGTGATTTTATTATCTTAAACTTAAACTTATACTCTCAATTTCCACTTAAATATGAGATTTAGCATAAATTTATTGCTTATTTAAATTATGTTCATTCCCAAATAACTCATTCTTAATAAGTACTGATTTTATCCAATGATTTGACTATCTAATCAAACTTAGTAGCTTAGCAATCTATGTTGATAATCTTCCCATTTAATTAAGAGATTGATTTTATGAACCTTTCATGGTTTGTACTTTAATTTTGATCTCATGATTTAACTTAGGATAGAAAGTTAAATGTTGTGATTATAACTTTTTATTCAATTCTTGTCTTGTTAGATACTTTTAAAGTAAGAGTTTTATACCTTAATATAGGGAAACATTGAGGTAGGAGATATCTCACTAAATATAAATTGCAATAGTTCTTTAGATGAATCTTTTGAGCCTTAGATGATTGAGCTTCTATTTTATGGTAGTAATAACCTAATGAACTGTATATTGAGCTTAAATGAGGTAGTTTACCTGATTAGAGTGACTTCTATGTCACAACCTTAGAAACCCATTGCTTAATATCTCCAATGGAGAATGGATTCATTAGTCTGTATTTCATTGTATTCTAAATAGTTAGTATAGAATGATTGCATTAGTGTTTATCCTGGGAAGACTGTAGTGTGTATCCATAAAGTTAATTAGATTCAGAAAGGATTGGTAATTGGATTATTCATCCTTAATGAAATTATAGGTTTTCATCTTTTCTTAGATGAATCTACAAGAACATCAAGATAAATTCCTCAATTTAATCAAGTGTGTTATAAGTTGGGAATTGAACATCTTAGTTTGAGAGAATAAACTGTAAAAGGATTATGTCTGTTATCTTTGTGAGCATTGATAAGTGCAGTTAAACTAATTATGTATTTCAAATGACCTTTCTTAGGACACTTTAAGTTATGATATAAGTAAGGGATTAGACATCTTGGTTTGAGAGGATAAATAATAAAAGGATCATGTTCCTTATCTTTATGCACATCGATAAGTGCAATTAAACAAACTAAGTATTTCAAAATAGCTTCCAGAGGATACTTTAAATTATGTTTTTAATTAGGGGATTGAACATCTTTGTTTGAGGGAATAAACTATAAAAGAATCATGTCCATTATCCCTGTATGCATCAATAAGTGCAGTTAAATAATCTAAGTGTTTCAAGTTACCCTTATTAAGAATATAATATTTATGTATATGCACTTCCAACATGTGATAACTTAAGAAAATTTTAAGATCAAGTTGTTTTAAGAGCATTTCTGCATACACTGCATAAGCATAAGTACAATTATTAAGAATTCTTGTGAATTGTAGAATGTAGCATACATAAAGAGAGGAATAATGGGACGCAGTGGGTGTCTAGATATTGAATTCCTAATGGGATGTATGTGGGCATACAGTATGGTTCTTATATAGCATGGCTACTCTATTTTTAGTCCTTATATTGGATTGTTTCAGCATTTCCTTTTAGTTATTGTTTTACTTAATTTTCTAGCTCTTAGGTTTTTTTAACATTTTCTAAAGTATTTTCTTGATTTATTAAAATGTTAAATTCCTTAAATTGAAGAAGGGCATGTTGTATGATTTTGTATGTGTTAAACTTATTCTGAACGTTTATCTCGTCCTTAAAGTGAAAGAGGTTAAGCTTGCCTTCGCAAATCAACTGATAAAAACTTGTCTTTCTTCCGCTACGCGGCCTAACAGGGTACTTTTCTTTTTTATCTACAAAACTGGCATTTTAGGGATCCGATAATTTGTCAGATCTTGAGCAATTTGGTGAACCAGTATTGGAGTCGATTCAAGAGATTCAAGAGGACACGATGGAGCACTAGAAGTCCCAGTCTTTACTCTTTTAGTTATTTTTAGTTATGAGATCGAGAAACCTTATTTTTTGCTCTTTCAATCTTAAGACAATAGTTTATAATAATTATCCGGATGTATGTTTCTCTTACTTTTTTTTCTGAGATGAATATTACTAGTTAGATTTGTGATGAATGTCTTGATGAATGCTTTTAGATTCTACACTTTGATTATTCCTACTTATATTTAGTATTGTTATTGACCAGTAATAAATGCTCATATACATAACTCATATATATTGGAAATATCCATCTTGTCCTACCTAGTTTAATGTATTTAAGTATTCCAACTAATACTTAAGATAAGTGTACTACTTATCCTAAGTATTTGCCTTTAGTTCTACCTTTTGTAGACCCTTAATATTCACGTGTGGGAAGGTATTTCTTCCTTGCCAAGTAACGTGTCATTCTGCCGCCAACTGCTTAGGGTACTTACATCTTAAACACATTTTGTTGCACGCAGCGACTAGATGTGCCAGATAAAGTGTTGGATAAAAAAATCATTCCTATCTACTTTATGATCTATTCTCTAAAGCAGATATGATGACAATCACTAAGTGTAAGGAAAGCAACATCCTTAATTCATAAGAATGAATCTCAGAAATGAAAACATCAAGAAAATGACACCATAGGATTTGAACAAACCTATGTACTTAATAAATAATTAAACTAAGGGTAAGTGAAACTAAAATCCTAATCTGAACTAATAAAGTATTTTAGGAAAAAAGGAAAAACACTTTTGAATTACTTTTCTAAATCTATATTTTTGGGAATTAGTAGTCGTGAATTCAGGATCCCTAGCAATGCGAAGTCCCATTAATGTAACAACCCAAGTTGTTACTTAGGTCAATTAGGACAAATCCAAGACCTAATTGTGATTCTACTATCTTAATTAAGTCATTTAGAACTTATCTCTAAGATCTAAGTCAAATCAAGAATCAATTAGATCAAATCTTAATTTCTAGAAAATCCCAAAACCCTAGAAAAAATAGAAAATATAACTTCATCATTGCCTTCACCACCCCCAAATTAGGTAGGAGTGATGTTTTGGAAGCATTTGGAAGTCGTTGGATTTTTGGCAAATATTTTAATATTATATAAATATGCCCGAAAAATCGAACAATTAAGTACTTGTCGAAAAAAAAAACCTGATTACGTTGTTGCGTTCCTCAGCCTTAAATTAGCTAGGGGTGATTTATTGGAAATTTTTGGAATGCATTTAATTAATTAATTTTAATTATTAAAATAGGGTTGATTTTTTATTAAATAAATAATATTTAATTTATCTATAACGGCACCATCCGTAATTATCCCTAACATCGTCTTGTTTCTTCCCTCGCCATCTAGATCCATCTCTAGCCGAAAGTGTTAGGCCCGCCTTGAGGAGGGTCAGGCACGGCCCGATACCCGATTACCTCGTAGAGAGAAGTTGCGGGTCCTGCAATTTCAGATAGTGGCTTTTCGTTGCGCCACGTGTTATGCTAGGGACGCGTGTTAGCCTCTCGTTCTTCCGCGGCTAAGGTGTGGCCCGCAATCAGACAGTCATGAAGGCTGTCTCGTCTAAGACATCAGTGGGGCCCACTTTTTTGATCCAGCCAATCCCAGAGTGTCACCTGTTGCTGTCGGGCCCACCAGTTCCAAAAAAATGTTAATTTAAATATATATATATATATATATTAATTTATAAATCAAAATAAAAAGAATTAAATAATTAGTATAAATAGATTTAGGATAATTAATTAAATGCTAACACTTAAAACACTAATATCTTATTAAATAAAAATCCAAATCATGCAAATGAATATATTAATTAATCAGCAAAAATTAAGGAATAATCTGAGACTGTCAAATCTCTGTTTGGACTTATATTTTGTATAGTAACAATTAGGGGTATTAATTAAATTCAAATATGTCACATACATTCATTTGATCATAACTTCTAATCCACTAATCCAAACATACCTATTATGGGTCTCAAAGTAATCAGCAAACCCTAAGGATTAATCTAGTAGTGTTCATTCTGCTATTTGGATTAAATTTGGACTAATCATATTTATGACCTAACTCTAATTAGGTCAATTAACCCTAGAACTTCAATTGATCATAAGTTGGTCAATTTAACTCCAAACTAGGTGATCCATATATCCATTTTGATCAGAAAAACCCAATTAATAATAAATTATAAGAATATTTAGAATCTAACCATTAGATTTCTTAATCAACCATAATTACCCTAAATCTTGATTAGTAAAGATTAGTAAATTTAATGATTCAAATTGAATAATTCAAATTTTAGATAACTCCTAGAGTAGAATAGAACTTAGTATAGTGGTTGGTTTAGTGATTGGGTAATTAATTTCATTAATCACTCACTAATCACCCTAAACTCTAGTTAGGCCATAACTTAGCCAATTTGAGTCCAAATTGAGCCTATCACTAGTCATTGTGATCAGTGGATCATTTGTGATTTACAGCCACTGATTTTACTCAATTTAGACACTAATTGGAAAACTTAGGATTTTTGACCCTTAATTAAGAACTCTTAAATTACCATTTTACCCTAGAACTTGTATTGGCTATAACTTAGCCAATACATATCAAAATTTGATAATTTTAAGTTCTATAGAAATCTTAAAACTTAATAAACTGATAGAAAATTTAGGTGTGATTAGGTTAAAATTACCAATTTACCCTCATAAGTCAAATTCCTTAATTTGACCTTATAAGGCTTAATTCTTAACCAAAATAGATGTACTTACTGTCTAAGCTCATATTAGACAGTAAGTAATCACTCCACTTCAATAAACTCTAGATTTAAGCACTAATTCATAATGTAGAATTTTAGACCCTTAAGTATGGGCAAAATGGTCATTTTGCCCAAATTTAGAGTTTAATGATTTTAAGTCCTCAATTCATCCTTAAATCATAATAATAAGGAATTAAAGTAATTTAAAATTTAATTTAGATAATTCTAAGTTTTAAATTAAAGATTCAAGGAAAATCCTAATTTTGGTCTTAAGTAAAAATTTAAGTAAAGATGTGAGTTCTTTTCCTTCATTTGAACTTCTTAGCTTGCCTATAGGTCTTATAACATTAGTTAGGATGTGTGTCTAAGTGCTACTCTTAGTACTTAAGAGCCTTCATTCCTAAGATTAGGAGTAGACCTTAGGTTAGAGTTCATCTATTGAGTAAATTGGGTTACTCAATAGGTCAAACCTTGAGTTTAATAGTTTATAGATTTTCATAGTTTATTAAATTATTATTTGATCTTTTAAATTTAGAATTAGGATTAGAGATCTATCTTATTAAGTTTGACTTAATTCATTAGGATTTACCTTGATTAAACCCTAGTCCTTATGATAAAATTATGCTTAAGTAATTGAACTTCACTATTTGGAGTTTGATTTGTAATCCTTTAAATCTTGATTTGACTAATCAAGATTGGGTTTGGGATTATTTAAAATAACAAAATAGGAAGATTGATTACTTATTTAACCTTGTAGACAGCATTAATTTAGTTATAATTAGGACTTGGCCAATCCTAATTATGTTCAACTCAGAGGATCATGATTCTAAGTTATAGACAATGTAAGAATTAATGATTCTAAATTTTATGTAACTTAGAGTAGTTAGAACGATTAAATTAGAAAACAAGTGATATCACAAAATTTGTGTAGTGCTATTTATTACCTTGAATTTGAAATGCTATGCTTTCCTTATTTTGAGCTTTATTATACATTTGGATACATTACATGGACCATGGAATATTTGATGAATGTTCTATGTTAAACATTGAATACATTCATATGGCATTTTCATAACTTAAGAAGAAAGCTTTATGAAACAAATTTTACTACACTTTGTGGGTTCTGTCTCACTTAGTCTGCCATTTAGTATAACATTACTTTTGAGATAACTTTTGCCTAGGACACTTTCCTAGTGCGTGTTACTTTTTTTGCCTAGGACACTTTCCTATTGCATGTTCCTTTTTCCTCAGACACTTTCCTAGTGCGTGTTACTTTTGAATAGGACACTTTCCTAGTGTGGCATACTTTAATTTGGGACACTTTCCTAGTGTGGCATACTTTAATCTGGGACACTTTCCTAGATGATCAGATGGACTTTACCTTTGCCTAGGACACTTTCCTAGTGCAGCATACTTTTAATCTGGGACACTTTCCTAGATGAGTAGATAGATTTTACTTTTTGGAAAGACTAAGTAGGGGTATTTTCACACATTACTTTTACCTTACTTTTACTTTACAGTTACCTTACAGTTATATAATTTTTACTTACAGTCACTTTTTAGTTACTTTACAATTTTAACATTCTTTTACCTTACAGTTTAGTACACTTTTCCTTAGACTTTCTTGTATTATAGTTCTTTTGTATTATATAGTTTTCTATAATCTTCTTTATTCAGTCACTTTTCTTTATTAAAAGCATGTTAGGATGCTAGAAGTTTCTTTCTAGTACTGTTCCTTTACTTTATATTACAAATTGGCATATTTAGTTTGGTCATAATACTTAGGACTTTTCTTTGTACTTAGTAGATTTTAATTAGCACTTTACTTACCTTTTCATGTAGCTTGAGTTGAGGTATATGCTTATGTAATAGCCCAAACTCTTAAGTATCAAGGTATTATCCGCTTTGGCCTGAAAGGTCTCACGGTTTTGCCTTCAGAAGATAACTTCTCAACAGGTCACCCATCTTGGGAGTGCTCCCACCTGAGCATGCTTAACTTTGGAGTTCATATTAGGAACTCCATCGTTATCTGAAAAGGCACCTCGATACTTAAGAGTTTCACTTATTACTACTTAAGTGGGTCATCACAATCTCCCTAACTTAAGTAACTGATGTCCTTGTCAGTATCCACACACAGATCCAAGAACCATCCATTGGGTAGATAGGACTAGAGGTGACCCCTACAGGCATAAGAGGTACCCAGAACCATGTAGCACCTTAACCATCATGGGTTCAATAGGCTACTCACATAAAGTGGTACTTTTGCCCTGTATGGCATTTAGCTCCTATCTGACACCCTATGGTTTGCTCTGATACCATTTATAATAGCCCATACTCTTAACACCAAGGTATTATCCTCTTTGGCCTGAAAGGCCTCACAGTTTTGCCCTCAGAAGATAACTTCCCAATAGTTATCTGAAAAGGCACCTCAATATTTAAGAGTTTCACTTATTACTACTTAAGTAGGTCATCACAATCTTCCCAACTTAAGTAACTAACGTCCTTGTCAGTATCCACACAAAGATCCAAGAACCATCCATTGGGTAGATAGGACTAGAGGTGACCCCCATAGGCACAAGAGGTACCCATAATCATGTAGCACCTTAACCATCATGGGTTCAAGAGGCTACTCACATGAAGTGGTACTTTTGCCCTGTATGGCACTTAGCTCATATCTGACACCCTATGGTTTGCTCTGATACCGTTTATAATAGCCCAAACTCTTAACACCAAGGTATTATCCGCTTTGGCCTGAAAGGCCTCACAATTTTGCCCTCAGAAGATAACTTCCCAATAGGTCACCCATCCTGGGAGTGCTCCGACCTGAGCACACTTAACTTTGGAGTTCTTATTAGGAATTCCACCGTTATCTGAAAAGGCACCTCGATATTTAAGAGTTTAACTTATTACTACTTAAGTGGGTCATCACAATCTCCCTAACTTAAGTAACTGATGTCCTTGTCAGTATCCACATACAGATCCAAGAACCATCCATTGGGTAGATAGGACTAGAGGTCACCCCTACAGGCACAAGAGGTACCCACAACCATGTAGCACCTTAACCATCATGGGTTCAAGTGGCTGCTCACATGAAGTGATACTTTTGCCCTGTATAGCACTTAGCTACTATCTGACACACTATTGTTTGCTCTAATACCATTTGTAATAGCCCAAACTCTTAACACCAAGATATTATCCGCTTTGGCCTCAAAGGCCTCACATTTTTGCCCTTAGAAGATAACTTCCCAGTGTGGCATACTTTAATCTGGGACACTTTTCTAGTGTGGCATACTTTAATCTAGGACGCTTTCCTAGATGATCAGATGGACTTTACGTTTGCCTAGGACACTTTCCTAGTGCAGCATACTTTTAATCTGCGACACTTTCCTAGATGAGTAGATGGATTTTACTTTTTGGCAAGACTAAGTAGGGGTATTTTCCCACATTACTTTTACCTTACTTTTACTTTACAATTACCTTACAGTTATATTGTTTTTACTTATAGTCACTTTTCAGTTGTCTTTTCAATTACTTTACAATTTTAACTTTCTTTTACCTTATAGTTTAGTACACTTTTCTTTAGACTTTCTTGTATTGTAGTTCTTTTGTATTATATAGTTTTCTATATTCTTCTTAATTCAGTCACTTTTCTTTATTAAAAGCATGTTCGGATGCTAGAAGTTTCTTTCTAGTACTGTTCCTTTACTTTATATTACAAATTGGCATGTTTAGTTTGGTCATAAGACTTAGGACTTTTCTTTGTACTTTGAGTTGAGGTATGTGCTTATGTAATAGCCCAAACTCTTAAGTATCAAGGTATTGTCTGCTTTGGCCTGAAAGGCCTCACGGTTTTGCCCTCAGAAGATAACTTCCCAGTGTGGCATACTTTAATCTGGGACACTTTCCTAGATGATCAGATGGACTTTACCTTTGCCTAGGACACTTTCCTAGTGCAGCATACTTTTAATCTGGGACACTTTCCTAGATGAGTAGATGGATTTTACTTTTTGGCAAGATTAAGTAGGGGTATTTTCACACATTACTTTTACCTTACTTTTACTTTATAGTTACCTTACAGTTATATTATTTTTACTTACAATCACTTTTCAGTTGTCTTTTCAGTTACTTTACAATTTTAACTTTCTTTTACCTTATAGTTTAGTACACTTTTCTTTAGACTTTCTTGTATTGTAGTTCTTTTGTATTATATAACTTTCTATAATCTTCTTAATTCAGTCACTTTTCTTTATTAAAAGCATGTTATGATGCTAGATGTTTCTTTATAGTACTGTTCCTTTACTTTTATATTACAAATTGGCATGTTTAGTTTGGTCATAATACTTAGGACTTTTCTTTGTACTTAGTAGATTTTAATTAGCACTTTACTTACCTTTTCATGTAGCTTGAGTTGATGTATGTGCTTATGTAATAGCCCAAACTCTTAAGTATCAAGGTATTGTCTGCTTTGGCCTAAAAGGACTCATGATTTTGCCCTCAGAAGATAACTTCCCAGCAGGTCACCAATCCTGGGAGTGCTCCCACCTGAGCACGCGTAACTTTGGAGTTCTTATAATGAACTCCACCGTTATCTGAAAAGGCACCTCGATATTTAAGAGTTTCACTTATTACTACTTAAGTGGGTCATCACAATCTCCCCAACTTAAGTAACTGATATGAAAAGGCTATTTAAGAGTTTCACTTATTATCTGAAAAGGCTCCTATCTAACACCCTATGGTTTGCTCTGATACCATTTGTAATAGCCCAAACTCTTAACACCAAGGTATTATCCGCTTTGGCCTGAAAGGCCTCACAATTTTGCCCTCAGAAGATAACTTCCCAGCAGGTCACCCATCCTGGGAGTGCTCCCACTTGAGCACGCTTAACTTTGGAGTTCTTATTAAGAACTCCACGTTATCTGAAAAGGCGTCTCGATGTTGAAGAGTTTCACTTATTACTACTTAAGTGAGTCATCATAGCTTACCTCACACTTTGTTAAGTTATAATTTGTTATTATAACATGCCTTTCTTTCTTTGTTGCTTTACCACTACTTTGATGCTTAAGATAGTTTGTGATATCAATAAATGCATAAAAATAATTACCTTAAAATGTACTTAGACATTTTGTCTAACTATATTTTCTTTTGTTGGCTGGGGCCCTACCATTATGAAAATGATAATGGTAGATTCCGAGCTATTTGAGGAGGTTGAGCCTTCAAAGGAGCAGATTCAGGAAGAGGTTCAAATTGTTGAAGACCTTTAGATTATGCTTTCTAGTTTTCTTTACTTTTACATCGTGAGGATGAGAGAACTTTACTTCAGTCTTTTAACTTTAATGTTTGTAATAATACATGTATAAATTATACTTTCATTTTCCTACATTTTATATTATGAGTTGGACATTCTACTTTTCATTATGGATGAATGGATGTTACTATAGTTCTTCCTTTTTCTCCCGCACTCTGATTACATAGTATACTCATTAAGTGATTATTCTTCTTTGCTCTATTAAATAGGGTACATCCATCTCTTAAGATTGAATTGGAGTCTTAATCTTCCAACCTAATGTTAAGCAAGAGATGTGCTAAGTAACGACCACTCCTAATCTGGATGATTAGCGGGTGGCCACCACATTTGGTATTAGAGATCTCCATAAGGTGTCAGATTAGAGGTTGTGTTCCTATCTACCTAATGGATAGTTCTTCTATCGTACAATCACTAAATGAATACTCAATAACATCCATATTTCCATCATCCAATATTCAGAATAGCAGGAATAACATACTTAGAGTAAGAACACAAAGATACTCAAACTCATACATTAGGAACTCTAAGAATAAAATAAATATATTATAAAGCTCTTTCTTAAAATGGTATGATTGAAACAATTGAATAAAATACCCTATTGTCCTATTCTCCTAAAAGAATATTTGTTATTTAAATTCAGGTGTAATAATGAATCTTGGTCAGTCTTCATCTACTCTTGCTGCATCAAGCAGTCATTCATTTGAGATTAGTTCATTGCTAGAGATAGTTAAAACCCTCGTAAATACAAATGCTAAGCAGTATAAATAGATAGAGAGGTTAATAGCTATGCATAATAATCCCTCTCTTGCATGAGTTAACCCTATAACTTATTACCCTTCCCAGTAACATCATTAAAATACTAACAGACTTCTTCATAGTTTCATTAGACTGAGGACTCCAGTATTCAATGGAACAATGTCTACCATGGATACGGTTAATTGGCTTAAAATAGTTGAGAAGAATCTTACCAGCCAATATTGCCCTAAATCAGAATCCATCCGATTAACTACCCATATGTTCCAAGAAAAGGCTGAATTTTGGTGGGAGAACATCCGTAAAACATTATTTGTCGAATATCGTATTAACGAAATTCCCTGGAATAACTTTGTGGAAGCATTCACGTCAGAATATAGCCTTCCCTCCATTCAGATACGTGGTCTAAAGTAATAAATGGAAAGTTTAGTTTCCAGGATTTATCAAACATCAGGGAATATTGTTTTGATATTGAGTTGTATTTTCTTTCACTAATGTTTAGATGACAAATTTGGTTGATTTTTGTGGTTCCTAATTAGCAATACACAAGAGTTGAGTAAAGATATGATGTGATTAAAAAGGTGAGAGTTGAGATTTCATTGTAACATATACAATGGTTGGTTATATAACTTCGTTATTTGAATGTAGATGTTCAATTTAATTGCTTTATTAAACCAAGTGAACACCATTGGAATTGAAGTATTCTTTAATTACATTGGGTTCAAGTTTAGTGCACAAGTGAGCTCAGTTTAGGTTCCTCTTTAGCACATGAACTCTTATAAGACATGATTTGATTAATTAGATTTTGATTCCCTGCATCTAGGTTACCAAATATATCTTTTAATTGTGATGATCTCACAAGCAAGATTTCATTACTGTGCGTCATGCGCTTCACATGCAGTTTAGCTAAATGGGAGGATGCATTGGGTCAATGGATTTTATCACATAATCCATGAAATTCCCAATGTCCTCTCATCCCGTCTACTTTGCTGAGAAGTAGAGCAAGGTAATGGAAATCTTAGTTCTCAGGCTTCAATCTTTTGGAGAGCTATTAAGGGAGGGTGCAAGTGAGCCTTGAGAATAATGTCATGTAATTCTCAGCTTCACTCGCACTATCTTCCTTGCTCTTACCCTATTAATGAGCTTTGAAACACAAGCTCTTTTAATTAAAATAAATAAGAGTTCCGTTTATCCAAGCATTCATTCAATATGAAAATTAAATAACACAAATAATTTCTTATTACTTTTAAATAATGTCATCATACAACCTATATTTCCCTTACATAATTCTACAACTACATCTCAACCCTCTCCAAGGGGTTTTTTGCCTACCATTACTAAGTAAGAAAGATCATACATGCAAAGAAAAGTGAACGTCACCATCAATTCATGGCAAGAAATAAATCAAGGGAGCTTAGGAGAAATACAAGGAATCACCCGGAGAAATTCTAGGGTTCTCTTTACTTCTCCTGCGCTGTCCTCTTGAAGCTCCACCCTTCATTCTTTGCTGTCTTTTCTTCCTTCCTGTTTTTGGTCCTATCTTCTCATTGGAGAGTTCTCCTTCTCTCTCTTCATGTAGCCTTTCTATAGGTCTTTCGAGTAGCTATGGTTGGAACCCTTTCAAGGTTTGAGATTGGCCCTTAAATAGGGGTGCACTCAACCTCAAAGCTATTAATGTGTGACCTTTCCTCTTCCTTTAATTAATTTTAATTCCTTTTAATAGTTTTATTTATTTAGCTGTTGGGATTCAGCAGGGATTCAATACATCAGTTTTCAAGAGACTGGGGGAGGCCAAAGGTCCCATTTTTATAGCCATCCATAAGACTCTTAATGGTTGTTTCCTGGAAAATTCTAGGCCATCTGAAATAGTACGCGATGGCGCACTATGGTGCACTGCGGTAACATTGTTTCATTTACTGTTCCGCAGCGGTGCACTGCGGCAACCGTGTTTCAATTCCCTTTCTGCTGCAATGCGCTGGGGCAGCAGTGCTTTAAATGTATTTCCTGCACAATAGTTAGTATCTTTTTGTTTGGTCATTGCAGCGTATGCTGAGGCGCGCTGCAGCACGCTACAGTGGGCAACTTACAGGAACACTGTTCAATTAGTTTTAACTATAATTTTATTAAATGAAAATTTACTCGCTGCGGTGCGCTACAGCAGACAACTTGCAAGATTACTGTTCAATTAATTTTAACTATAGTTTTATAAAATGAAAATTACTCGCTGCGGCGCACTACAGCGGACAACTTGTAGGATCACTATTCAATTACTTGTTTATAATGTTTTAATATTCAATGAGAAATGACGCTGTAGCGCACTACGGTGTGCAACTTGCAATTTTATTGTTCAACTACACATTTATAAAGTTTTAATTTATCCTTATCAATATGACATTGTGGCATGCTATGGCGAGCCATGGCGTGCTGTAGCAGTCCTGCTCCAGGTTTGTAGTTGTACTTCTAGGTCAAGCAATTTTATGGGGACGCCATGGTGCGCGGCAGCGTGCTGGAGTGCGCTGCGGCAGTTTTTGTCCAGGATATGGTAAATTAGCCTTTGCAATTTGTTTTCTTCATTTTCCTGAAAAGAAATCAATTTCTACTCAAAATATAGAGAAATATATACTTATATGACTATTTAAATACTAAATATTTGCTACAAATTCTAACTACATTAATCCTAAACTTGTATCTTCTCAGAATAGTTAGCTTTGGATAATTTAGACAACAACAAATATCACATAAGTCTAGTTGAGTCTCTTACTTACTTTGAATTTGATCGCTCAGCACACCGTGAATAATGAGCCTTATTCCTTGAGCACAATAGGTGAACATAGGATATGGAAGATACATCCTAAGTTAGTATTTAAAAATCATAGCATTCATTCAATTCTTTCAGTGTATTCAGTCTAGTAGGGTATGTCCTAGGTTAGTCTACCTCTTCAGTTCTAGTTTTGCTATAGAATTGACTCGGACCTAGCCCAGCGTTTGGCTAGGATGGATACATGTCTTATTCTATAAGATCAACTCGGACCTAGCCCGAATAATGCCTACGATGGATACATGTTTAACTTTCTATTCAGAGGCCCGGTAAGGCCTGTTTCTGTTATGGCAGCACTATGTCTTAGGCTTACTTTTACTTCATTTCAGTTTCAATACTTTGCTTTGTTTTGCTACAGACTTCAGTGGCCTCACTTTTAGTTTTTTATTTTGCTTTACCACATGTCTCAGTGGCTTTACTTTTTAGCATGTATGCTCCTAGCTTGCTTTTGCCACATGCTTCAGTGGCTTTTATATCTTAAATCTGCATGCTTATATACGTATTCTATTAAGAAGTATTAGATATTGGCATGTTTAAGATGTTAGTTTCATATGTTCATAGTTTACTTTTATAAAACCAGCATATATTCATGGGATCATAAGCATGTTAGGATCAGTTTATTTCAGTACTTGCAATTATTTTTGCTCTTTAGCCTCACCTTGCTTAGTTTCATGTTTGCATATATACATGTTGCTCAGTTATAAATGAATAGTTATAGCTATCCTTCTCCTTGTAGCTTGATGCACCCTATACTGCTTGTATGTTTAAAGTAGTTAATGTGATATTCTTAAATATTTTGTTCACTTAAATAGCTTAAAATATATTTAGACAATTTGTCTAACTATAACTTTTTTCTTTTGTTGGCTGGGGCCTTGCATTTGTGATACCAACAAATGTTAAATTTGGAGCTATTCGTTGGTCATTCTGCTGAAGAGGAGCCAGTGCAAGAGGAGGATCTTCCTACTGCCACTTAGTTAGATTCTTTTTCCTTTTCTGCAGTGAGTTTTAGAGATCTTTTCTTTCTTTTAATTCAGTCTGTAAGAATTAAATTATGGATGCATTTACTTTCTGCACTTGAACTGATTTTACTGTTTCTCTTGCTCTTTAATACTATGTTGTGATGTGAATGTTATACTATACTATTTCCTGCTTCTGCTACTTTGATCTGTAATGGTGTATGTTCACAGTTCCAGGTGACAAGTCCTTGGCTTAAGGTTAGTTGGGTCTTACCTGACTCTACTTGAGTTGGGGATTCTCCATAGTTAAAGCACTGTACTCCTCGTGTTTATGCTAATATCTATATTATCATGGCTGCGGAGGGTTTGGGGTCCCACATTTAGGGCCCATCCATGGCTTCTTGTTCATCTGGAAGATCTTAATGACTAAGAGGAGGTGGACAAAGCACTGGGAGATAATCCCTGCAGTCAGTTGTACGAATATTTCTTCGATCGGGAATGCGAGCAAGTGGGGACAAAGATCCACAGTTACAGAGGGATTTGGAGCCGTTTGATTGATCATTGGAAATGTGCGACGATCCTGATCTCTCGGATCCTAACAGCTGACCGCAGTAGTGACCTGGGCCGTAAGATCATTGGGTAAGATCCAAAGCTTGGGATTACATGGCGCTAAGATTGAATCCAAGCTGCGGGATCCAAGGCTAGATGGTTGGATTTGCATTGGATCTGGTGTCGCAAGACCTAGGCCCGCAGTGGATCGTACGCAGTCCGTACAGTGGATCCCATATGGGTAAACCTGTTAAGGGTATATTTCCAATCCCAAATTGATTTAAGCCCCTTTATGCAATTTTCCCAATTTAAATTAAATTCAATTATAGCCTAGATGACCTCCAAAAATTCTCAAACTTGCACCCTTAGCTAATTTGGGGGTGAGGAATTCAAAAATGCAATTAGATTATGGATTGAAGATCATAATATTTTTGATATTAATTGAGGCTCCTTATTTGGGCAAAATTGTCAATTTGACCTAATGAGGTCCGATTGACCATAAATTTTCAAGGTTAGCTTCTAATGACTATTTGAATGCACTGGAATCAAAATTAAAGTGTGGTTAGGATTATGTTTGAGCTTAATAGCAACTTAGGGTTGTTGCAGACTCTCTCACTTAAGAATGATGTCATCCTCGACATCATGTTACGAAGGGAAAAGATAATGCAAAAATTTAAGACCTGGAATTAGAAGATAAAAGTACCTAGATTTTCAAAGAGAATTTGATACTTCCATTGCATATCAGCCCCTTTCTCCAAATGGATTATTCAAAAGAGCTATTCCTCAGCTGAACATTCACCATGCGGATAGAGCAATTTCTCAGCTAATTTTGATCATGAGCAAAGATCTTGATAGGCTCTTCCATATAAGAAAGGTTTGGATGAAGGGATATTGCTGAAAGTCGAACTAAATGCGAAGGATCACAAAGATATCTCCACAATGACAAAATGTGAAAGACATTGTGTACCGTAGAGAAATCATTGGGAAGCTTTAACTTGTTGGCTATAGAGCCTATCTTTGCTGCCACTTCAAAAGGTGGGACGTAGCGGGGACTAAGCTTCCTAGCTACATTGAAACGGAAGACACCATTCATTGGGCTAACTTTAAGATACAGGAAATCTTCAATATTGAAGTTTAAGGGATGATGATGAGCATTATTATATTTACTTTTGCAACTTTGCATGGCCCTTATTCTTTGCTGAATTAATTGCACTTTTCTATTTGTTTCATCTATAAGATCATATCCATAAAGTTGAATGCGGCTAGTTTCAGACAACACAAGTGGATTACTTCCCTTTTTGTCATATAATGCTTCATATGGTGACATGCCGATGCTTGCCTGATAGTTATTATTATAAGCAAACTCCACTAGAGAAATGTGATCTTCCCATAAAACACCAAAATCCAGAATTAACTGTAGGAGGTCTTTAAGAACCTGATTAACACATTCAGTTTGTCCATCAGTTTAATGATGGAAGGTAGTGCTCATAGCCAGGGTAGTTCCCAGGTCTTGATGTACCGCTTGCCCTAACTTAGATGTGAATCTACTATCACGATCTGAAACTATAGACTTTGGAATACCATGAATTCCGATGATTTTTTTGATATATAGCTTCATCAACTTTTCCACTGAATCCATTTGATGCATTAGAATGAAATGTGCTGACTTTGTTAAGTGATCAACTATTACCCAGATAGAATCGACTCTGGATCTTGCCTTAGGAAAGCTCATAATAAAGTCTATGGAGATATCCTGGTACATTTTATTCTGGGATTGTTAGAGGATGGAGAAGTCCTTTGGGCCTTTGGTATTCCACATTGATGAGGTTGGAAGCTTGAGATTTTGCCACAAATTCTATAATACTTTTCTTCATACTAGGACACCAAATAGATTGGGTTATATCCTGGTACATTTTAGTACTATCCTGAGTTATGACCTTCGATAAGAATCTTTTGATCCAAGAACTTAGGGATCCATAAGCATTTCCCTGATAATTATGGTTCCATGCAGCTGCAAATCATATCAAAGGCCACCCCCAATATCAGCCTTGAATTTTAGATAGTCTTCATCATTAGTCTGTGAGATGGAGACATTACTATAAAATATTGGTTCCACAGTGCTCTAAGCTAACATCATGCTTAGCATGTCACCACGTACAAGAACAATATCCAGCTTACAGAATGCTTCTTCAATAGAACTTTCGGCAATCATGGCATCGAGGGTAGCATGACGGCTAAGGGCATTAGCTACAATGTTAAGATTTGTCGGGATGATACTGGATGTTCAGATCATTATCGTTTATCAATTATAGCCATCTTTGTTGATGATAGTTAAGTTTGTGCCATGTTAAAATATATTTCAAGCTCAAATGATCGGTGAATATTGAACACTGAATGCCATAAAAGTAGGGACGCCGGATCTTTAGAGCGAGCACCATGGCAGCAAGTTCTAAATCATGCACCGGATAGTTCTTCTCATGTGGCTTTAGTTGATATGAAGCATATGCAATAACATTTTCTTCTTGCATCACTGCACATCCTAAACCTATGCTAGATGCATCCATGTAATCCTGGTAGTTTATACCTTCTTTCAGCAAGACAAGCACAGGGGCAGAAGAGAGTGCATCTTTTTATTTTTGAAATGTATTTTTATATTCAGGACTCCAGATAAAAGGAGCATCCTTCTGAGCTATCTTGGTTAAAGGAGAGGCAATCTAAGAAAAGCCTTTCACAAACTTTCTATAGTAGCCAGCTAAACCACAAGAACTTCTAATATTGGTCATAGATTTTGGCTACGACTAATCTTGACTTGCACTCACTTACTCTGGTCTACCCAAATTTCTTGGGCATCGATAATATGACCCAAAAAAATGATTGAGTCAAGCTAGAACTCGCACTTGGAGTACCTGGCATAGATTTGATGGATGCGCAGTTCTTCTAGTACGACTCGCAAGTGGTCTCATGTTCCACTTTGATTTTTGAATAAATCAGGATATCATCGATGAAGATAATGATGAATTTATCAATGAAGGGCTTAAGAATGCACTATATTATGTCCATGAAGATGGATGATGCATTCGTCAAACCAAAGGACAATACTAGGAATTCATAGTGTTCATAACAAGTTCTAACTAATGCTTTCTCTATATCTGCTTCCTTGACTCATAGTTGATGATAGCCCAACTGCAAGTCAATCTTAAAGAAAATCTTGGCTCCAGTAACTGATTAAAGAGATCATCGATACATGGGAATAGATATTTGTTCTTAATCATCACCGTGTTCAACTCACGATATGCGATACACATGCTCCTCGAGCTAACTTTCCTTTTAATGAAAAGCACAGGCGCTCCGCAAGGAAATGAACTTGGTCTAATAAGACCATTCTCGAGTCAATCTTGAAGCTGCTTGTTAAACTCTTTCAACTCCTTGGCACCGTACGTAATGAACTTTGGATAATGGTTGCATTCTGGGGATTAGTTCAATCGCAATCACAAATTCTACTTCTCAAACACGTGGAAAACTAGGTAGGTTTTTATGAAAGACATTATGAAATTCACATACGATGTGATTCTTACTGATAGAATGTCTTCCTTCTTCACACCTAGAATTGTCACTAGGTAGGCATCACATCCCTTCTTGACTAACTTCTCAGCTTTAATGGCATTGATCAGGGAGGCTTGAGTAACAGACTGGCCCATGAAAGTTTTGGCTTGGCCTCCGCAACCTAATGTGATATTCTTCTTTTGACAATTAATTGTAGCGCCATGCTTGCTTAGCCAATTAATTCCCAGGATTATGTCAAAGTTTGTAATTGGCAGAACAATCAACTTCACTTTAAAGTTTTGTTTGCCAATATGGATTTCTACACTACAAAACTGTTGCACTTGCATACGAGATTCATAAGGTAACCCTATGCTTAAAGAGCTTGCTAATCGATAAGAGGGTAACTTGAGAGTCTTAACCCATTTTCTTGATGCAAAGGAGTGACTCACTCCAATATCAAAAATAATTTTGCACAGTTTGTCATTAATCACTATGGTGCCTATGTTTAAGCAATAATAAAATTTTACATGAATCATTCCAGAGATAAGGTAACAAATAGGAATAAAAATTGAAATAAATTTAAAACATAGCTGACATGACATCATTGTTCTAGGGGGGAGAAGCAAAAGTCAATATATAGGTTCGAGCAGGAGCAACTGGCTGATGATTTTGTGGTCCTGATGATTATAAAATTGGAGGTGGCATTATAGCCATAGTAGGGGCACGACTATTTAGCAATTGTGGACGGAATACACGATCATGCTTTGAATGAACAATGGGCACACCATCGATAGTATTCTGGGCATCACAACGGTAGAAGCGATGGCCAAGTCGGCCACAAGTGTTACTGATGTTCCCTTGATGGTAACATTTATCATAGGGATGGTGACACTTGCATTCTGGGGCTCAGCTTGTGATCGGTGAGCCTCAATGTGAAACACTTTTGCTGCCTTATATGATGTTCAAAGCTCTTTATTCTTGATGTTGAAATTACTTTCCTAATTCAGTCCATCTGACCTTGAAACTGCTCTTGGAGTCGAGTTGCTTCGACCAGCTTAAAGAAGTGCTTAAGCAAATGGGAGACTATCTGGGCTCTAATTGAGTCTCGCAGTCCCTGCAAGAACCTGTTGTACCTCGATGCTTCAGATCTAATGAGGTGCAGAGATAAGCGAGACAATTGCCAAAATTCGAGCTCATAGTTAAAAATATATCTCCCACCTTGGGAGAGGTTGAGCAGTTCATCTTCTAATATGATTTGGGCAGAGAGATTGGGATGAAGACTTCTCTGAATGCTTCTATGAATAGATCCCATGGGATATCTTCAATCGCATAGCCTACAAACTTAATGTTCCTTTTGTTCTCCCACTAGTACTCTGCTTCATCTTGAAATTGGTGGGTAACCAAACAAATGGATTCAGAGTTTGGGCATTTGATACTGGCTAGGTTCTTTTTGACAAGTTTGAGCCAGCTGATAGTATCCATGGGGTTCATTGCCTCATTGAACATTGGTGTTTTGAGACTTAGGAAACTATGGAGAAAGTCATTTGCTGAGATATGGGGTGTAGATGAGGCAGCCACTTGAATGACAGGTGGTTTCTATAAATTGAGGATGAGGCACGAGTTTCAAGGGCTTGCTGTGCATTACTCTCTATTATGGTTTTCTTCAGGCCAATTAGTGAATTGACCTTATATGATCCACTAGATGATGAAACCATGTTCTTGATTGGAATAGGTATTGAAGGAGATCATCGATTCATGACTGCAATTTCCAAGGATATGTGTTTAGTGGATGAAGCAAATAACTATTTTTCAATCATTCCTTCTCAAAGGAGAAATTACAAGGATATGCAAAAATGATAAACTGATATGAAAGATGAATACAATAATCTATCAATAAGATCAACTATAGAATTTTGTTATAAAGGCAATATAAAAGTGATCATATGTGACTCCTAAATGCTTCCTCTCTAGCCATTCATATGTCCAGAACCACTATCTTTCAACTGATACCCCAAGTTGGATCCCATGATCTGAAGATGATAGCTGTCTGGACATGCAATCTCTCTGAATGCAGTAGTCACATGAGCTAGCCACTCTCTAGCAAGAACTAGGAGACTAGTCCCTCGGAAGACTGAGTGAACTAAGATTTTGTTGGGTACTTCTTCTCCTCTAAGAGATACTCCACTAATAGTTCTACTGGGCACCTTACCATCCTGGAAATCATCAGTTCTCAAAGATTCTAGAGTAAAATTTGGCCTCATATCATTGACACTACATTACTAAGATTTCAATTAAATATCAGTTCTAATTCTTACTTTATTTCACTTATTTGCATTTTGCTTCTTTAAAGTTTGTTCAAATCCTAAGATGTCTTTTCCAGATTTCTCTTAGTTTCATTATTGAGATTCGACTTGATGAATTATGGATGATTCTTTCTTTCACTTAGTGATTGTGATCATATCTGCTTCAGAGAATGGATCATAAAGTAGATAAGAACACTCTCCGTATCTGCCACTTTATGATACTTCTCAGATACCAAATATAATGCCCGGTCCCGTCGTCGTGTGCAATCGAGGTACTTTTTTAGAATATTAACAATTGGCGGAAGAATGGTGCATCACTCAAGAAGAACTGTTGAACCTACTTGAACACTGCTGACTGCTGAAACTCAATCCCAAGCAAGAGATGAGGAGTAATCATTTTAATAAGAGTAAAAGGCTTATCTTAAGTATTAGATAAAGTACTTATATATGAAAGTAACTTTTAATAATAATCTGATTTATATGAGTATTAGTATTATTTATACTAATCACATCATAATACTAAATATATGTAGTAATAAATATAGAGTGTGGAAGTTAAAACATTTATCCAGGTCATTCATCACAGAAGCTAAGTAAAAAGTATTTATCTCAGAAAAGAAAAGAAAATGCATCCAAAAGTAAATTATTAAAAACTATTTGCTTTAATGAGAATTGAGAATAAAATGTCTACCACTCACTACAGAAAGTAAGCTAATGTAGAAACAAAAGTTGAAGGCTGAGCTGGCTAATGCTCCAAAAACTCCTCCTGGATCTCCTAGGAAGCCTATTGAGCCTGCTTCACAAACTGCTCTGGATCTAGTAAATTATTGGATCCCAAAAGTACCATGTATTAGACATTAAGTCTAACAAATCTAAAGGAACTATTACATTTATAGTTATCTAAACCCTAACATTCATGTAAGTAAAATTATACAAGTGAAAAGTACTAGAACAGCCGAAAAGGATAAAACTGTACAACCCTAAAAGTAAGGTGAAATAGTAGTTGAAAGACTAAATACTAATAACAAAAAAAAGTAAAGAAGTTGAAACTTGAATAAATGCTGAGATAAATCTGTGTTATCTATGACTTAATCTATATATATATATATATATATATATATATATATATATATATATATCTAAATATGCCATAGAACTGTAGGCTACAAATATGCATAGCCTGATGTCACATAACATCCCACATAATCCTTGGTTAGCAGACACTTCGCAAACAAATCCCAAGTGAGCACAGTGCTTCACTAAAAGAATCCTTGGTGAGCACAATGCTTCGCTAATGTTGTGATATGACTTATGCAATTCCTGATAAGCCAAGACTTTAATATTTATTTGCTTTAAAACATTTAAAAGTAGAAAATAATAAAAAATAAGCAAGTAATCCATTTGTCTCCATGGATTAGAATTCATCTAAGAGATTACTTACTTCCATTCAAGTTCTATTGGATTCATTATTTATTCCATAACTACATTCTAAATCATCATATTAGGAGAGTGCATATACATGACTATCATGTCCTAGGAAGGGTGGCTTTAACACTTATTTTATTTAACTGCACTTATCGATGCATACAAGGATAAGGGACATAATCCTTTTACAGTTTATTCTCTCAAACTAAGCTGCTAAACTCCCAATCTATAACACACTTTGAACTTGGGATGTTTACCCTGAACTGAACTGCACTTATCTAATTACTTAGGATAAGTCTGAGACTCTACAGTTCTATTCAGGGTAAATCATCCCATTCCATCTTCTATTGAATAAATCAGTTCTATGAATTTGTGCCATCATCTCCATCTAATAGTACTACTGGTTCTCATTCTAGCAAATCTATCGAGTAACAAGCTAATGAAACCTTCCAGTGAGTCCTATACAAAGGCTTCAAGCATGTGGCATAAAAGCCACTCAACTTATGATACTGACATACGGAATAATATTAATTTAGATTATTTTTAATATTATTCAAGTTATTCTACAACAAGGTTTTAAGATCAAACATCTAAGTAATTTAAGGTTTATCTAAGGTCCTACCTCAAAATCAGATAATAAGGTATCTCTTACATTATGAATTAGCCTACTTAAGGTCTAACATGTAATTGAGTTTACATCATCTTTACATTTTTAATATTCAAAGTAGAAGAGGGCACCTTCATTTACAAGCTAAGTCCTAAGTTATGAACTTATTTTTAATTACCATTTCAAACACATAATTTAGACACCTAAGATAAGGATGCAAATCAAGCATTTGCAACTTAATCCAACACATCAATCATGGGATATAATCATATGAGTTACTGAGAATTGATTATTATACAAATCAAACTTAATTTATAGATTAGTTTATGATAATAATCTTACTAAGGAGAAAATCAGGGATCTTAAGCTTGCGTTCAGATGATTAATCACATGACTTGCTATATCTACTTAAACCTTCTAATTTACTAGCCTAAAATCAATGTCAAATCCTCAAGAGTTGATTGAGTCCATGCAAATTATTGAATGTCCAAATCATGATGTTTAGTTTAAGTTAAATTAATCATAAAATTTTTCAAATTAAGTTAGGGTTGGACCCAAACTTGACATGGTTAGGGTTATATATGCAAAGATTGACTTATAAGATAATCAATAAATTTTTTGCCAATTATTGAACTTCAATTCAGATTTAGATCATTTATTAATTAATCTTTAAGCACTTAATTAAGTTATTTAGTCCATTCTTAATAAAGGCAAAATAAAAGATCCAAATGACCAAATCTAAATTTATTTTTTCTAACATGCATACTACTGTATAAGAAGTACATAGCAACCCAATAAGCTAAATTAGAGAATTAAAATGTTAATTAAACATTAATTAAATCTAAAATGAATTAGCACATAGTGACAAGATTACTAGTCTAATTCTCATGCAACTAATCAATTAAGTTCTAAGTGATCATAGAATTTATCAAAGACTATAAACATGATATTTGGCTATGTATAAACCCTAATATTAACTAATCATGCAAATCAAGGATTATGGCATAATTAACTAAATACAAATCAGAAAATTGTCTTACGTAGAACATGCATTCTTCAAGTCATAAGGAATCAAATGAAAGCAAAATCACAAAATTTGGCTAAGTATATATGCTAGTTTTCCTTAATAAAGTTACTGAAGTAAATAGGCAAAATTAGAATGTATATTCATAGAAACTAAAATATTTTTGTATATTCTTATTCCATGTACTTTTTTGAATAAAATGCTATATAATTTCATATGTTTTGGATAAGTAATTAATAAGCTATTGCAATAATTTGTTATGAATGTTCTTAATTATATCTCCATCAATTGAATTATTTTCCTTAAGGAAAATAATTCATAATTCATTTTATATTTATTAAACAGGTCTGGTCCAAATAACAAAAGATGTGGGTCAGCCTGGACCCGATGCCTCTGTGTTATGTAATGGAGAGCTTTTAGTGTCCTGGAGCAGCAAACGTGCTGCAGCGCGCCATGGCACGCCCAAGCGGTTCTTATTTGAAAACTAAGGGGCGAAGCGCGCCACAGCAAAAATTGTTGCTGCAGCACACCGCAATAGAAATCAGCGCTATAGCACACTGCAATGGGTCAACAGGTCTATCTTGAGGTGCGAGTGCTACAGCATGCCACAGCCATCCAAACTCAAGACGGTGGACACTCTGGTGCATCGTGGCAGGCCGCAGCACACTACAACAAATTTATTTCGAGAATGCACGTTTCAGGTTATGCCGTAAGCAAATTTAGAGGGAATTTTGGACATTTTAGGGCCCATTTTTTTTGGTTGGCTACTTAAGAAAATAGGTTAAGTGAAAACTAAGAGTTTTGGCATTCTGTTTGGAAGATAAGGCTGTTATGAGGAGAATAACATTAAGAAAGGACCTTAAGGAGTTGTAGTGCAAGCTAGCCCTTATAAGTTGGAGGAGATACTCTGATTGGTGGTTACTTTCTCTCCTCTCCATTATAGAGTAAGAGCTAGAGCATTTGTGAAGAGCTGATAAGATTTTTCTAACTCTATAAAGTTAAAGTTATTATAGTGGATTCTCTTGTGGTGTGGCTCCATGTTTTTTCTCATTTATGGGTTTTCCTCGTATATCTTTGAGTTTGGATGTTTCGTTGTATGCTCTGAATTTTTCTTATGATCTTGTGTTTTGAATTTGCTTGGTAACTGCTAATGCAACCTCAGTCATTGATTTAAAAGTGTTCACTCTTTATCAAAACTTCTTCTGTTGCAGAGTAGAGCGTGCTGGGTTTGTAAGAGCTCAAGCAGCTTATTTTCCAACAAGAGGTATTAGAGAGAGGCTTACTTTGTTGGTCCTAGGGGTTGCTTATTTGAGTGGGTGCAATTGCTAAAGAGATGTGACACAAGATTGAGAAATTTAGCAAAACAAACTTTGCATTTTGGAAAATGCAGATGGAGGATCTGCTCTACCAGAAGAAGTTATATCTTCCATTGAAACGAGCCGACAAGAAACCTACAGCTATGAATGATGAAGAATGGGAAGTTCTTGATAAAACTGCACTGGTTTGATTCATTTATCTCTATCTTCTTCTGTTGTTTTTAATATTGTTAATGAGAAAATAACTGTAGATCTTATGAATGCCCTGACGAAGATGTATAAGAAGCCCTTGGCTTCGAATAAGGTTTTATGATGAATAAAATGTTTAATATGAAGATGATGGATGGCTATTCAGTGACTGAACACCTCAAAAGGTTCAACACTATAATGAGCTAGTTGAGTTCGGTGGGCATCAGCTTTGATGATGAGGTCTGAGCTCTGTTGTTCCTCTCTTCATTGTCGAACTGTTTGAATTGGCTGATTATAGCCATCAGCAATTCATCTAAAAATGCATCATCAAAGTTCAATGACATTGTTGGGCTATTATTGAATGAGGAAGTGTGGAAGAGATCTCATGGAGAGGCATCTACCTCAGCACTAAATGCTGAGAGCAAGGAAGACATGTGATGAATCCATAAAATATATCTAAGATAAAGGAAACTTTCATTCAATTCCGATCTTTAAACTGCTCCTAAATCAAATTTTGTCTATCTTTTCAAGAAAATAGTCTCTCCAATGAAGTTCTGAGATATTTTTACAAAATTCCAAGATTTTTCAAAGGAAACCGCTGCCGTGTGCTACAGTGGGTCATTTTGCAAATTTGGGGTGCGGTAGCGCACTGCAGCGGGCCCTAATTCAAGCTGCGGGTATGGTAGCGCACTGCAGTGGGTCCTATTTCAAATTGCGGGCACGGTAGCACGATACAACGGGTCCTCTTTTGAACCGCGGGCACGATAGTGTGTTGCAGCGAAGCATTTTTGTGAAATGCTCCTGCCACAACGCGCTGCAGCGGTACTATTTGCAAATGGAACCGCTACTGCGCGCTGCAGTGGGTAATTTTGTAAAGCATGGGTGCAGTAGCGCGCGACAGCGAGAGACTTAGCTGAATTTGCTTGCACTTTTGTGCGCTCCAGCGCGTTGCAGCGTGCTGCTGCGGCCGCCGCAATTTGTGCCAGTCAGGAGCATTTATTGCGGCTGGGACAAGACCCCCAACCTAAATCTTGTCCACAGCCATCATTTTCTGAAGCAGCTCCAATTTTTAAAGGAAAGTAGCCTCTTCATGTGATAAGAAGGATAACTAAGAAGGATATTGGTCACTTCACCAATAATTTTGGATTTGTCATCATGGCTTCAAATTTTTTTTGTCAAATGCTGGCTATGGAGAGGATGAAGGAGGATGCAGCCCCTCTCCTATAAATACACCTCCTCTTGACTAGAGGAGGGTTCACAATTTTGCTCAATTCACTAAGTAAGGAGGAGGGGTGCATAAGTGGAAGTGAGGAACTCCTCAAGGGTCGCAAAGCAAGTTCTTGCTAAGGAAGAGAAGAAAGAAGGCAGTACTAGTGACCTAAGAGAGGAGCTTGAAGAAGGAGAAGAAGAAATCCGGAGAACTTCCAAGGAACGTTCTTAGTATCTTCTATACTTTGCTTTTGTAGTTTCTTTACTTAGTTGATCATGAAAAGGCTTTATCCATGTATGTGTTTCTCTTCATTTCCTTTATAATGAGTAGCTAAATCTCCCTTGGAGAGGGTTGGGAAAACCCTCATGTGTATGCGTTAAATTTAATGTATGAAGTTTGTTTTCTCAAGCACAAATAAAATGTGAGAACTCTATGCCTTATAAAGAAATGCCTTTTATTATTTAGTCTTGAATGTGGATGAAAGGAAAATGAACTAATAATCTCAAGAGCTAACATGTCTTATGCTCCATAGCTCAACTTAGGTTGGATGCTAGGTTTATAAGCGCATGAAAGCATAGAACTTTGTGACAAAGTTCTTGAGCTTGATGAACCTTAATCTAAGTTCAACCAAAGTGTTAATGCATGTGATGCTAAGACCCACTAAATGAGCTCCTCAGTTCAGCATAATTGAGGTAGAGGAAGAAATAGTTGAGTTCTCATGAACTAAGTGACATAGTCATTGAGCCCAACATATTAATCCCACATCTCAATTATGTGTGATGTGAACGATGCTCGTGGTGAAATCAATGCTTATAAGATTTAAAAGACTTTAAAATCAAATGTCTCCTTGATCAACAGATAAGATAAAAACACTAAAATCTTAAAGGAATCTTTGTGCCAAAATTGAACCGAATGTGTGTTCATTTTGAGCACAAGATTTGAACTTGTGAAACCTTGAGGTAAAACTCAAGGAAACACAATGTGCACTTGATTAAATCAGAAAGAATAAAATAAAAAGCTTGAGAATTCAACATGCATTAATAAACTTCTCATCACATGCGGGATGAACCCAACTCTCCTCTCTCTTTTATCGAACTTATCTTCACATCGTGATTATTGTGCTAAATCTAGAGCCAACTCAACCAATCAATTGTAGCTTAAACATTAGTGAGAATAGATAGGCCTTAATGTCAAAACAACCAATTCTCTGTGGCTCGATAAATCCCAAAAATTAACACTTTCCACTTATTACTTCAGACCACGTACACTTGCGTGTGAGCACAGAAATGTATTTAGAGTCTATCAAGTTCTTCGCGCCATTGCCGGGGAATTAGTATTTGTTTTGTATTAAGGATAATCTATAAGTAGCTAGCGATTTAAGTATTTTATTGCATATATTTTTAGTTTTTGATTTCTGTATTTATAGAAACTAATGATTTATTTTTCTATTTCTTTATTTTTGGTAACTTTTTGAACACTATGGCTACACTTTTTCTTGATAGCCTCATTGTTAGTTGCATGAGTAAAAGAGTCTATATAGAATATCTTTTTGATCCTGAAATTGAGAAACTTACTTACAGGCTAGGAGAGAACAAAACCTTTCAAATCAATAAATTGTTATGGATCAAACCATTATGGGATATTGTAATGAAAATGAAGGGGAGCCAATAGGAGAGCTTAGGAGAAGATCACTAAGAGACTATGCACTACCCACTGTTAGGGGAATCCCCCATGCAATTGTAAGGCCAAATATTGAAGCCCGTAATTTTGAAATGAAACCTTCCACACTGAGCATGGTTCAAAATAATCAGTTTGGGGGATTGGCTACTGAAGATCCAAACTCACATATTTCAACGTTCCTTGAGATATGTGACACCTTCTAGTTTAACGGCATCTCTGAGGACGCAGTTAAATTGCAGCTTTTCCCATTCTCTTTAAGAGATAGAGCCAAGAGTTAGCTCAACTCTCTACCTAGCGATTCCATCCAGACATGGGATGATTGGGCTAAGAAATTCTTAGCCAAATATTTTCCTCCTGCAAAAACCGCCAGGTTGAGGATTGAGATCACCAACTCCACTCAGTTGGAGGTGAGTCTCTTTATGATGGGTGGGACCGATATAAGGAATGCCTCAGACATTGCCCACATCATGGGTTCCCTCTATGGATGCAAGTGCAAGCCTTTTACAATGGTTTGAACGCTCCTACGAGGACACTCATTGATGCAACCGCCAGTGGTTCTATTAGCGGAAAAACCCAAAAGGAGGCTTATGACCTCTTGGAATAAATGGCCAATAATGCATATTAATGGCCTTCCAAAAGGTTAAAAAAGGAATCTATAAAGGTAAACGAGTCTAACTAAATAATAGCATTACAACAAGAGATACATGCCTTGAACGAAAGAATAGAAAGGATAAATGTTAACGTCATTCTAGAAGTACATTGTGATTTGTGTGGCAGTAGGCATAACAATTAAAATTGCAACTTAAAAAACCCCTTTGTACAAACTAACACTGAACAAGTTAATTACCTAAAAAATAGCAACTCGATGAATAACCCTTACTCCAAAACCTACAACCCAGGGAGGAAAACCACCCCAACTTTTCTTGGAGTGATAATAACAATAATGCAATTCAATATGGAGGAAATTCATCCAACCAACAAGGCAATAATAATAGAATTAACAATAGCAACCAACATCAAAATTTAGAAGAGGCCTTCAACTCATTTAAGGCTGAAATGATCCAATTGATACGCCAGACCGAAACCACTATCACTCGCCATGATGCTTTTATCCAAGGAATAGAGGCTTCCTTGAGAAATATAGAAACCCAATTGGGGCAGATATCCAAGCAGCTGACCTCTCGGAAGCAAGTGGCCCTACCCAGTTCGACCGAAATAAACCCTAGGGAGTTGGTAAGTGTGATACATTTGGAAGTTGTGATACATGAGGGTTTTCCCAACCCTCCCCAAGGAAGATTTAACTACTCATTACAAGGAAAATGAAGAAAATCACATATATGGATAAAGACCCTTTCATGATCAACTAAGAAAAGAAACTACAAAAGCAAAGTTTAGAAGATACTAGTAATGTTCCTTGGAAATTCTTCGGATTTCTTCTTCTCCTTCTTCAAGCTCCTCTCTTAGGTCGCTAGTGCTGCCTTCTTTTTTCTCTTCCTTAGCAAGAACTTGCTTTACCACCATTGGGGATTTTTTCACTTCCACTTATGCACCCCTCCTCCTTACTTAGGGAATTGAGCAAAATTGTGAACCCTCCTCTAGTCAAGAGGAGGTGTATTTATAGGAGAGGGGCTGCATCCTAACACAACTTCCAAATGTATGACACTTACCAATGCCCTAGGATTTATTTCAGTTAAACTGGGTAGGGCCCTTGCTGTCGAGAGGTCAGCTGCTTGGAGATCTGCCCAATTGGGTTTCTATATTTCTTAGGGAAGCTTCTATTCCTTGGATAGAAGCATTGTGGCTAGTGGTAGTGGTTTCGGTGCGGTGCATAAATTGGATTGTTTCAACCTTAAATGAGTTGAAGGCCCCTTCTAAATTTTGATGTTGCTTGCTATTGTTATTTCCCTTATTAATGCCTTGTTAATTGGATGAATTTCCCCCATATTTAATTGCATTATTATTATTGTTACTCCAAGAAAAGTTGGGGTGGTTTTTCCACCCTGGGTTGTAGGTGTTGGAGTAAGGGTTATTCATCGAGTTGTTGTTTCTTAGGTAATTAACCTGTTCAGTGTTAGTTTGCACAAAGTGGTTATTTAAGTTGCAATTTTCACTATTATGCCTACCCCCACACAAATCACAATGTACTTTTAGAACAACGTTAACATTCATCCGTTCTATTATTCGTTCAAGGCATGTATCTCTTGCTGTAATGCCGTTATTTGGTTGGACTCCTTTACCTTTAGAGCTTCCTTTTTTAACCTTTTGGAAGGCCATTGATATGCATCATTGACCATTTATTCCAAGAGGTCATAAGCCTCCTTTTGGGTTTTTCCGCTAATAGAACCACTGGTGGTTGCATCAATGAGTGTCCTCGTAGGAGCGTTCAAACCATTGTAAAAGGCTTGCACTTGCATCCATAGAGGGAACCCATGATGTGGGCAATGTCTGAGGCATTCCTTATATCGGTCCCACCCATCATAAAGAGACTCACCTCCAACTGAGTGGAGTCGGTGATCTCAATCCTCAACCTGGCGGTTTTCGCAGGAGGAAAATATTTGGCTAAGAATTTCTTAGCCAAATCATCCCATGTCCGGATGGAATCACTAGGTAGAGAGTTGAGCTAACTCTTGGCTCTATCTCTTAAAGAGAATGGGAAAAGCTGCAATTTAACTGCGTCCTCAGAGATGCCGTTAAACCAGAAGGTGTCACATATCTCAAGGAACGTTGAAATATGTGAGTTTGGATCTTCAGTAGCCAATCCCCAAACTGATTATTTTGAACCATGCTCAGTGTGGAAGGTTTCATTTCAAAATTACGGGCTTCAATATTTGGCCTTACAATTGCATGGGGGATTCCCCTAACAGTGGGTAGTGCATAGTCTCTTAGTGATCTTCTCCTAAGCTCTCCTATTGGCTCCCCTTCATTTTCATTACAATATCCCATAATGGTTTGATCCATAACAATTTATTGATTTGAAAGGTTTTGTTCTCTCCTAGCCTGTAAGTAAGTTTCTCAATTTCAGGATCAAAAAGATATTCTATATAGACTCTTTTACTCATGCAACTAACAATGAGGCTATCAAGAAAAAGTTTAGCCACAGTGTTCAAAAAGTTACCAAAAATAAAGAAACAGAAAAATAAATCATTAGTTTCTATAAATATAGAAATCAAAAACTAAAAATATATGCAATGAAATACTTAAATCGCTAGCTACTTATAGATTATCCTTAATACAAAACAAATACTAATTCCCCGGCAACGGCACGAAGAACTTGATAGACTCTAAATACATGTCTGTGCTCACACGCAAGTGTACGTGGTCTGAAGTAATAAGTGGAAAGTGTTAATTTTTGGATTTATCGAGCCACAGAGAATTGGTTGTTTTGACATTAAGGCCTATCTATTCTCACTAATGTTTAAGCTACAATTGATTGGTTGAGTTGGCTCTAGATTTAGCACAGTAATCACGATGTGAAGATAAGTTCGATAAAAGAGAGAGGAGAGTTGGGTTCATCCTGCATGTGATGAGAAGTTTATTAATGCATGTTGAATTCTCAAGCTTTTTATTTCATTCTTTCTGATTTAATCAAGTGCACATTGTGTTTCCTTGAGTTTTACCTCAAGGTTTCACAAGTTCAAATCTTATGCTCAAAATGAACACACATTCGGTTCAATTTTGGCACAAAGATTCCTTTAAGATTTTAGTGTTTTTATCTTATCTGTTGATCAAGGAGACATTTGATTTTAAAGTCTTTTAAATCTTATAAGCATTGATTTCACCACGAGCATCGCTCACATCACACATAATTGAGATGTGGGATTAATATGTTGGGCTCAATGACTATGTCACTTAGTTCATGAGCACTCAACTATTTCTTCCTCTACCTCAATTATGCTGAACTGAGGAGCTCATTTAGTGGGTCTTAGCATCACATGCATCAACACTTTGGTTGAACTTAGATTAATTAAGCTCAAGAACTTTGTCACATAGTTCTAAGCTTTCATGCGCTCATAAACCTAGCATCGAACCAAAGGTGAGCTATGGAGCACAAGGCAAGTTAGTTCTTGAGATTATGAGTTCATTTTACTTTCATCCACATTCAAGACTAAATAATAAAAGGCATTTCTTAACTAGGCATAGAGTTCTCACATTTTATTTGTGCTTGAGAAAACAAACTTCATACATTAAATTTAACTTATACATATGAGGGTTTTCCCAACCCTCCCCAAGGGACATTTAGCTACTCATTACAAAGGAAATGAAGAAAAACACATACATGGATATAGACACTTTCATGATCAACTAAGAAAAAAACTACAAAAGCAAAGTTTAGAAGATACTAGGAATGTTCCTTGGAAGTTCTCTGGATTTCTTCTTCTCCTTATTCAAGCTCCTCTCTTAGGTTGCTAGTGCTGCCTTCTTTCTTCTCTTCCTTAGCAAGAACTTGCTTTGCCACCCTTGGGGAGTTCCTCACTTCCACTTATGCATGCCTCCTCCTTACTTAGTGAATTGAGAAAAAATGTGAACCCTCCTCTAGTCAAGAGGAGGTGTATTTATAGAAGAGGGGCTGCATCCTTCTTCATCCTCTCCATAACCAGCATTTGACAAAAAAAATTTGAAGTCATGATGGCAAATCCCAAATAAAGGGTGAAGTGACCAATATCCTTCTTTATTTATACTTCTTATCACATCAAGAGGCTACTTTCCCTTAAAAAGCAGAGTTGCTGCAGAGAATGATGGCTGGGGACAAGATGCAAGTAGGGGGTCTTGTCCCAGCCACAATAAATGCTCCTGACTGGCAAAATTTATGGCGGCCGCTACAGCGTTGTAGCGCGCTGCGACACGCTGTAGCACCCAAAGGTGCAAGCAAAATCAGCTTAGTCTACCGCTACCGCGTCCACGCTTTGCAAAATTACCCGTTGCAGCGCGCGGGTAGCAATTCCATTGCAAAGTATACCGCTGCAGCGCAATGTGGCAGGAGCATTTCGCAAAAATGCTCCGCTGCAGTGCGCTCCCATGCCAACGGTAGCAAATAAACCCGCTGCAGCACGCTGTCGCGCCCGCGGTTCGAAACAGGACTCGCTACAGCGCACTACCGCTCCCTAAATTTGCAAAAAGACCCGCTGCAGTGCACTGCGGCGCGCGGACAGCGGTTCCCTTTGAAAAATCATGGAATTTTGTAAAAATTTCTCATAACTTTATTGGCGAGGCTATTTTCCTGAAAAGATAGACAAAATCTGATTTCGGAGCAGTTTAAAGATCATAATTGAATGAAATTTTCCATATTTTAGATATATTTTATGGATTCATCAACATGCTGAGAGGACTCATACCAAAAATAGGTTAATGTCTCGTTGAGGAAAATCAAGAGCTGGAAAGGCAATGCCGGATTGCTGGAATTGTGGGAAGGAAATTCACTTCAAGAAGGATTGCCCTACCCTGAAGAAAGTAAGTGGTGGTCCAAAGATGATGAACCTTACTGTGAATGTCTCAGCTGAGGAGGATCAGGATGCATTGATCCTCTCCCTTGTCAACACAGAGCCATGGGATGTGGACTCAGGTGGATCATTTCATGCCACTCCATCGAGGAGTGCCTTCAAGAGTTACACCAAGGGTGAATTGGGGAAGGTATATCTTGGAGATAATAAAGCATGCAACATTATTGGTTGAGGTGATGTAGATGTAAAGCTACCAATCATCACAGTTTGGAAGTTGAAGGATGTTAGACCTGTGCCATGTCTAAAAAGAAACTTGATCTCTGTAAGCCAGTTAGCCAGAGAGGGCTACAACACTTGTATCACGAGAGACTCGTGGAAGGTCACCCATGATGCACTCATCACTGTACGATGCAATATAGAAGCTACACTTTACTTTTTAATAAAGTGTTTGACACTATAGTAGCTGTAGAGGAGATATATGCGGATCTATGGCACCGGAGGCCTGGCCATATGAGCGAGAGGGGATTAAAATCCCTACAGTCAAAGGGGAAACTCCAAAGACTGAAGTCAGTAGACTTGAATTTCTGTTAAGAGTGCATACATGGAAAACTGAAGAAGGTTTAATTCTCCAAAGTTGGAAGAGATCTGAAAAGCATGAAATTAGAGTTGGTGCATACAGATATATGGGGACCAGCTCCTACAAACTCTTTAGGTGGAGCAACATACTTCATCCCCTTCATTGATGATCATACAAGGAAGGTATGGGTCTACTTACTAAAGCATAAATCTAACATATTTGATGTGTTTGAAAAATGGCTAGCTTTGGTAGAGAATGAGACAATACTAAAGATTAAGTGTTTAAGGTCTGATAATGGCGATGAGTACTGTGATAGAGAGTTCAATGAGTTCTGTGCCTTGAGAGAAATCAAGAGGGAGTTTACAGTCCCTAGAATTCTATATAAAAATGGTGTTGTAGAACGGATGAACATAATAATCACAGAAAAAGCCAGGAGCATGAGATTGCATGCAGGTCTCCCAAAGAAGTTCTGGGCAGAAGCTGTTAACACGGATGTATATCTAATAATTAGGAGATCTTTCGTACCCTTGAATGAAGAGATCCTCAAGGGAGCTTGAGCGAAAAGGAGGTGAAATTGAACCACCTCAAGGTATTTGGCTGCTCATCCTATGTGCATATTGATGTAGGATCCAATAGCAAACTTCATGCTATGGCAATCAAGTGCACATTTGTTGGATATGGCACGAGCGAGTTCAATTACAGATTCTGGGACAATCAGAACTAGAAAGTCATAAGAAGTAAGGATGTAACTTTTAATGAAAGTGAGATGTACAAGGACTGTATGGGAGTCAAGACTGATTCCAAAGATGTTTCAGATGGAGAACCCAGATACATAGAAATTGATGATAGCATTGAGCCAGATGTTGGAAAACATGGAGACTCTCAGGAGGGGGTCAATATTGAACCATAAACACCCATCTTAAGAAGATCTACAAGAGTCTCTAGGCTGCCATAAAGATACTCTCCTTCCTTGTTCTATTTTTTACTAATGCATGGTGCTGATCCAGAAAGCTTGGATGAGGCACTTCAAGTTTAATATTCAAAGAACTGGGAGGCTTCCATTAATGATAAAATGGCATCACCCATATAAAATGGGACATGGGAGTTGGCACTCTTACCCATTGGGAAGAAGGCTCTTCAGAACAAGTGGGTTTGTCGGGTAAAGGAAGAGTAAAATGGGAGCAAGTGCTACAAGGAGAGACTTGTAGTAAAAGGATTTCAGCAAAGGCATAGGGTTGACTACAGTGAGAACATGACCCTAGTTATGAAGATGACATCCCTCAAGGTTATGCTGAACATAGTTGCAGTTGAAGATTTGCATATGGAGCAAATAGATGTTAAAATTGCACTTCTTCATGTAGAACTAAAAGAGGAGCTATACATGCAATTGTTTGATGGGTACAAGGCTCAAAAGAAAGGAAAGTTTGAGCTAGAATGCAATCTCAAGAAGAGTCTCTATGGCTTGAAGCAAGCACCAAGGCAGTGGTATAAGGGATTTGATAGGTTCATGTCAGAATTTAGGTACAAGAGATGCTAGGCAGATCACTGCTATTACATAAAGTAGTATAAGTCCTCCTATATCATCTTATTGCTGTATGTAGATGATATGTTGATTGCGGGATCTAATATGAAGGAGATAAAGATGATGAAGAAAATAATGTCAAAGGAGTTTGACATGAAGGACTTGGGGCTAGCCAAGCAGATTCTTGGAATAATAATAAATTGGGAGAGAATTGCAGGAACTCTGAAGCTCTTGCAAAAAGTATATGTTGAAAAGGTGTTGAAAAGATTCAACATGAATGAAGCAAAGCTTGTGTGAACTCCCCTAGCAAGTTACTTCAGCTTATCAAATGAATAGATGCCAAAGTCTAAAGAGGAGAAGGAACATATGATGAAGGTTCCTTATGCTTCACAGTTGGGAGCTTGATGTATATAATGATCTGCATGAGACCGGGCATTTCCTATACAATGGGAATTGTTAGCAGATTCTTGGGAAACCTAGGGAAGCACCATTGGGATGTAGTCAAGTGGATCCTAAGGTATCTAAAAGGTATAGCAGATAATGTTTTATGCTTTGGAAGATCTGACATTATTTTTTATAGGGCTATGTACATTCAAATCTTATAGGAGATGTTGATAGCAAGAGGAGCACTGCCAGATATGTATACACATTGGGAATTGCAGCGGTGAGAGAGATCTCTAGGCTACAAAACCTCGTATCGCTATCTACCATGGAGGCAGAATACATTACTATCATAGAGGCAAGTAAGGAGATGATATGGTTGAAGGGTTTCATGACAAATTTTGGCTAGGAATAGAAGGATGTGAGGCTCTACAGTGATAGTATGAGCGATATTCATCTAGCCAAGAATGCCATTTTTCATGTTAGGACAAAGCACATTTAACTCCATTACCATTTCATCCGGACAATGTTGGAAGAAGGATAGCTTAGATTGGAGAAGATTCATACTTCTAAGAATCCAGCTAATATGGTTACCAAAGCAGTAATAATGGTGAAACTGAGGCTATGATCAGCTTCAGTTGGCCTCGGTGCAAGAAAATAAAGTAGGGTGAGCCACACCACATTTCTTGATAGACACTGAAGAAAAAGATAGTGAAGGGTCAGTGGAGGAATGGAGGGAAGATACTCTAAAGGTCTCCAAGTGGGAGATTGTTATGTAATGGAGAGCTTTTAGTGCTTAGGAGTAGCAAAAGCACTACAATGCACCGTGGCGCACTGCAAAGCACCCAAGGTGTTCTTATTCAAGAACTAAGGCACGATGGCATGCCTCAGTAGTCAAAAACTAAGTAGTAGCCGTTATAGTATGTCGTAGAGGAAATCAGCGCTATTGCGCACCGCAGCGAGTCAGCGAGTCCACCCTGACGGCCAGGCTCTACTGCAGTGGATTCATTTTGAGAATGCAGGCGTTATGGTGTGCCATAGCACCGGGCAAAAATCTACACTCTCCAGGTCATGCCCTAAGCAAATTTAAAAGGCATTTTGGACATTTTAGGGCACCCTATTTTCCGTTGGCTACTTAAGAAAATAGGTTGAGTGAAAATTAAGAGTGTTGGCATTTAGTTTGGAGGCTAAGGCTTTTATGAGGTGAAGAACCTTAAGAAAAACCCTAAGGAGCTGTAATGCAAGCTAGCCCTTACAAGTTGGAACCTCTCCTCTCCATTCTAGAGTAAGAGCTAGAGCATTTATGCTGAGGTGATAAGCTCCTTGTAACTATGTAATCTTTAAGTTATTCTAATGGATTCTCTTGGGGTGTTGCTCTAGGGCTTTCCCATTCTTGGGTTTTCCACGTATATCTTTGTGTTTGGATGTTTCTTTATATGATGTGAATTTTTTTTGTGATCTTGTGTTCCGAGTTTGCTTGTTAACCGTCAATGCAACCCCCATCCTTAATTTAAGGGTGTGTGATCTTTCTCAATACATCTTCCACTACGAAGTAGAGCATGCTGGGTTTATAGGAGCTCAGGTGAATTCATTTACCAACACCGTGACTGCCGCATCACGCGGGTTATGGGTCGGCCCGATCTGCCCCATGCTTCATCCCCAGCCTTCCTTCCCTGAATTGCTTAAGACATTAAGGTTAGGGTTTGTAGCGATATTGCAGGGCGTTCCGACTATGCCACAACCCCAAATTGACCCCTATATGATCTGTTAACTAAGACACGTCGATTGCACTGCAAAGACCTTTGTGAGAAGGCCAGAGTCACCGTGATTTTATTTTCCTGAGACCATTGCCTTGAGGTTACTGTGGGGTTCGAATTCTCCCCAGAAGGTCTAACTGGCTATTTTTGTACGTCTGCGCTTGCACGCAGGTTCATGTAGTCTGAAGAAATATTTAGGATGGTGAGATCCCAAGATTTATCATCCTATGGGAACATTATTCATTTTATTATTAAGGTGTACTAGAGTTCACTAATTTTTAAATGATGGAATTAGTTTTCTTAATAATTGGTCCACATCTTAGCAAACAAAGTTTCTTTTATCAAAAACTACTTGTAGAGAAAATAGGGAGAGTCAAGTTTCATCATGCAACTTATCCATAATTCATGTAATTACTCTTTGATAACAATTTAATGTAAATGGAATGAATAATGTATTCTAATCGAGAGACATAGTCTTCTCTGGAGTGTCCCCTAAATTTACAAGATCTAGCCTAGTACGCAGATAAGCATGTGAATGCTCAATTATGGCACATAAGTTTTCATGTAAACTTCTAGCAATTGCATTCAGTGCTTACATTTAAATCATGAAATTCACAAGTTGAGCTTTTCAATCACATGAACTTGACTCCATTAATGGCTCACATACATCAATTTTAGGTTTGGCCAAAGAGGAGATTCATTAGGCTACATGGGCTATGTCACATCACCCCTGAGCACAGAATGCATCACACTCTTTACTTAAACCTAAAATGAGCTATGGAGCTCAACTAATGGCTCTCGGCATCACATGCCTCAACTTATCAGTTCAACCTTTCTTTAACCTTGATATAATCTATAAAGATTAAGAGAGGTCAAACTCTAAATATAGTGTTCAAGTCTCTTAACTTAGGATTCTACTCACTTATAGTCTAGGGTTTCTTCCTAGTAACCAAAACAAAAAATTAACAAACTAGCTATCTTACTCTTAATTAATAACATATTTTAATCCCTCTTGCTCCAAAATGATGGAATAAGATTACACTAAACAAGGACACAAATAAACAAAACTTTATGAGATTAAAATTTAAACAATATGTTATGCAATTTTGTTGCCTTTATTGGTAACAATAGGGGTTAGAGCATACTCCCTTGGAAGTGCACCAAGTGGATTGCCTACTTTTACCTTCTGATTACTCCTTGGAATAAGACTAATTTTGCCATAAGGGGAGGCATAATTGCAAGAGCCAAAGCTTGAGATTTAATAGGAGCTGAACTTCATACTAATGGAGGATGGTTTATCTTCACCTTGCCGACAGTTCAATAGGCTCTACATTCCCAAAACCTATGACCTAGCCTTCACAAGTATAGCACTCATTTCCCTGATGGTAACACTTTACATAAGGATGGGTTTTGAGTACTTGGGTGGCTGCTTCACCTGCTGCTGTCGTTGCTGAGTCATTTAGTAAACTTGTGATGATTGGCTTTTAATCTTCTTAGCTCTTCTTCAGAATTATCTCAGAAAGATAAGGATCTCTTCCTTTGCATTTTCTGCAATTATTAGTGTTTTATCAATCTTTCACCCTCTAACAGCTTTGCAAAATTGTCATGGTGATGGTATACAAGATGATCCTTAATCAAGTCTTTTATTATTTTGAGGAAATGACTACAACTATCTTTTTTAGCCCACACCAAGTCAAAAGCAAATTATGATAGCTTTATGAATATCATTTCACAGGCTAGAACTGTCTTATTTCCTTTAGTTAGTTGAATCAACTCATCTTATATTATTGATTGAGTAGAGGGTGGAATGTACTCTTCTCTAAAAACTTCTTCAAATTCATCCCAATAAATTTCTTTTATATTACCTTCTACAAAATAAAATTTTAGCTCGTTATCCCACCAGTATTCAACTTCCTCAATGAATATGAAGGTAGTTTGGAGGATAACATCACTACCAGGGCAATTAATGGTTGATAGGTCCTTCTCAATATTCTTCAACCAATTGGCTACTTTGATGGGGGAAGTAGATCTGTTGAAGGTCAAAGGATTGTGTTAGAGAAAATCATGAAGAAATCCATCCACTGCTAAGATTGATGTGGGTTGAGGTTTGACATGGATGATTTGGGGACTAGGTTGAATGAGTGCTCTTTGAGCTATTTGAGTCAAAAATTCACCAGAATCTCCATCACCTTCACTAGGGTCTTGTTCTTTGCTGATGTTGAAGAAGAGCTAAAATTTGCTGCCTTCTCAACATGAATGCAAGAGTGTTGGGTTCATGATTCAACTTACTAAGAAAAATTGACAAAAGGTGTGTGAGAAAAGACAAGAGAATTGAACAGAATGTTAACTTGATTACACTACTCGATGTCGATTTAACTATTAAACTAATACTAGAGTGTGTCTACTATCCTAAATTATTGATGCATGCACTTTACCATTTTATTTTTGCCTGCTTGATTGGAAAAGTATTTGCTTACACATCTAATTTTCCTTTCTTTAGACCTACTCTAATACCAACTATAATGTCCTAGTGCTAGAATAGGTAATTTAATCCAACACTAGGTGTTATTAGGCACTAAGGGGAGCCAAAGGTCTCTAAAATGGAAAATCAGATGCATAATATAATATAAATAGATGCCATTCTAGCCATCCAAAAAAGAAAAAAAAAAACATAATAGTAAAGTAAAACATCCAAAATTTAATTAAAATTATACAAATATTTATGATGTAATTACACTCGTCCTCATGAAATAATAAAGTAAGAATATAGAAAAAAAAAATCTTCAAGCTTCAACTATTGAACCTGATCTACCTCAGGTTCAAGATCCACTCCAAAGTCCTAATCTACCATATTTAGTTCTTATTATGATAGGGCACAACAAATAAAAGGAAATCAATTGATTAAACCTATAAAGTCCAAATATATTTTATAGCAATAAAGTTATTTAAGTTTAGTGAATATTATATTAGAAATTTACAATTGTTATAAGCAGCACACAATGCAATAAAAAGGAAAAGAAAGAAAATGATGGTGAAAAAAAAAAGTAAAAAGGGTATTAGTAGTAAATAAGAAAAATTGATCTCAAAGTAAATCAAATACGTAAGTAAAATGGGCATGTGCAGCTATACATACAAGTCTGCCTCAAACAAGTAGAAATATGTACAACATTACATATTTTAAATAAACATATTAGTGTAAGAAATGAGAAATATAAACTGAATTACACTACAAAAATGTAAGTAAAAGAACTATAAATACAAGTAAGCTATAATATATGAAAGCAATGAAATATCAGTCTCAAGGACTGAATGTATTGTAAATACAGTCATAAAGACTATAAACTTTAAGTGCTATTTATTTATCTTGATTAAAATATGTCTTTTGTTATGCGGAACAAATCACAAAACAAATGAAGAGTTAGGCACATCTGTTTAACCAAGTAATGTAGAGTCTCTCAATAACACACACACTCCCCCTCTAAAATATGTGTAGTCTTCTGATCACTCCATAGTCTACTCTAGATTAATAGTCCACCATATGAAACCCCTATGTAAATGTTATACATTTAATTTATGCACAATGTATTTAATGAATATTTGTAAGTATATAGTCTCAATGCATTACAATATTCTAGAAATTCAATGCTAATTATAAATCATGTGATATTCATTATTATCTATTATAGTTATCTATGCTATCATTGGAGCAAAATAAGGCTCCTCAATGGACTTAGACATTTATCAAATGTTTTAGTCAAATGATACATAATATATATATATATATATATATATATATATATAAGATTTGAAAATAATAATTTGATTAAGGTCTTATTTAGATGACAAAATAATTTCTAGATATAGTTGTAAGATTGCAATTAAAAGGATCCTATCATAATCCTAATACTTCAATTATCTAAATAATTTAATAATACTTCTATTCCAATGGAACATCTTAACTTACAAATTATAGGTTTCACTACTACACTTCATAGGTTACTTGATTCCTATAATCTAGGCTACTTAAAGTTCTAGCTTTGAACTTCTCTAACTTCCAAACTTAGTGTCTCACTATTCTTAATTTATTTTTAATAGCTTAGGTTAACTTACTCTTAGATATGCCACTCTTAGGTCAATAGTAATCTACTCTAAAACTTAATAGTTCTACAAGGCTACTAGGATAATATTGGTTAAACTTAAGGGATGATCTTACCTAAGATATAATTATCGAGATCTATCTTTTATTAGCTTACTAATATGAATATCAAATCTCTTTTCTTAATCCTAAGGTTCTAATAATTAGTATTGCTATCATCAAACTCCTATGTTTAACTTCATTAACAGTTCCTTAAAGGTTCTAAGTCTTACTAATATTTTATCATAAATAATTCTAAGAACTACACTTAGCATAATATGGCCACCTACACTGCACTAAGTAAGTTGTACTTGGTCACTTAGATTGATTGCTAAGATCTAGTGGAATACACTAATTTTGTAAGAGTGGTTACATACTAACATCTTATGATTTTGTTTCTTAGTCACAATGCTACACTAGGGGTTACTCAATTGACTATCCTATGTAGTTCACTAAATCATGTCATGAATTTGCCATATAATTTATATCTTCAAAGAATTAAGGTTCAATCTAGATTTACTAAATACTTTGTCAAGAGTAAGTTATTCTAGTTATTTTCTGATCCAAAACATCATCTAATGTTTTTCCATGTCATAATCTAAGTTTTTTAAGGTATCATAGGGTTTAGGAAACCTATCAAGGTAGAACCCTAATTATGAGAATTTAATATTGAATAAATTAAGGGTTCAAAACTCATACTTTCCATTTAATGTCCAAATGATAAATATAGTGGATATAGCTTCCCTATAGCATAATGAGTACAATGATAGTAAGTAGGATCAAATCAGACATCAAAAGGCTATTCTAAGCCTAAATAATGCTTAATGATAATTAAAATGTGATTAATAAAATCAATTACCAAATTAAAGAATTATTTTCATAATAATGTTCTACATATTTTTCTAATCATTTTGGTTTATAATTTCACTAAATTTTGATTTGTATTTTAAAAGTTATTAAATTATTTATTTGATTTAAATTAAATAAATCATTATGCTGTTCCTAAGGCTTTCCTGCAAGCATGCACCTCTGCGCTCGAGCCCATGGCTACTGCATGCATGCAAGTTGACTGCCTACACAAGATCGATGGATAGTGTCGTGCATGCGGGTTGGTTTAAAGTGCTCAGCCCAAATGTGTTTGGTTTAAAGTCCTTAGCCCAGCTAACTCAAAAATAACTATCATTCTTCTTTTAAAATATTCTTTCTGGTATATTTCTTTATCTTTGAATGAGCACTAGCCTCTCTTACGATCTCCTTTTGTATTATGTATGTTGGGCTCTCTCCATCCTTCCTATTCTGCCATGGCTCTATAGTTGGTTCTTATATCTAATCCTGTAAAACTACTCCTTCAACTAGGTAGGGTGATTTCTTCTTTTTTTTTTCATCTCCTTGTTTTCTTCTTTTTGCTTCACCCATTTGCTTTCCTAAACATCATAACCAAATTTTTTTGTACTTTCTTTTTCATATCTTTTTTCTTTATGCTTCTCCATGGTTTTCTAAGTATTGCATTTTCTGCTTGGATAATATTCGATCAAATAGATATACTATTTCTTCCTTGCCAATCACCCTTATAAACATTATTCCATTTTCTTCATTTATTACAACTGTAAGAGTTGCTAGGAAAGGTCTCCCAAATTTAATTATTATACTTAGCTCCTTTGGCCCATCTCACACACTACAAAATCCATTTGAATTTTTTGACAACTCACCTTAAATAGTACATCTTCTATTACTTCTATAGTAGTGGTCATTAAAGAGAGATCAACAAGTTGAATAATTAGTGGAGCTTACTTCATCCCTATTAAACCTTTCTATTTGTAAGTATGATAAGGCATGATATTTATAGTTGCCTATATATCACAAAAGGGATTTAGCTATCCTACACTCCTAATTATGCATGGAATATTGAGCCTCCCCTGATCTTTGCTCTTTAGTGGGTATTGGATATTTTATATCTCTAGTTGTTATTTCTCTATAACTTTCAAATATCTTCGTGTTGAATAAGTTAAATCTATGCTACCACATTTTGTGTTGGAAATGTTAAAATCTTCATTCTCTGACTCTTCACTTTCCCTATTTAACTCATCACATTTGATTACTTTGACTATCACTATTAGAAGTGTTCCCTAGGGTCTATTTGCTAATTGCTGAAATATTGAGCCTAACTATAGTTCAATGTTATGCAGGGTTACCTCAGTTCTTTGTATTGATATCTCATGTCAATTTATAGTTGCTTCTTTTGGTTGAATGAACTACAATATTTCTTCCCTAAATAAAATGATGTTTCAAGTGGTGACTCAAATTATTTAACATTTTTTTACCCTAAGCTATTAAACAATCCTACTTCAATGTTAGACTGAGCATATCCTTGAGAAGGCTGGGACATAACTACACCATTGTTATTACTCCATGAGAAGTTTGGATGGTTCCTCCATATTAGATTGTAGGTACTGGAATTTGGGTTTATTGTTAGGCTGAATGAAGTTATTACTATTTCTCATTAAATTTATTTACTAATTAATTGAATGTGCATAGGGGTTTCTCAAATCAAATTTATTCTCAGAACCCCACATAATTTACAATAACTTCTTGTGCTACATTACACTCATGAATATTAGTTTATGATTTATTAATGCTATCTCCCTTTGCAAATTATCTATCTAATTATTTTCAACAGTGTTCACTAGCTCTCTCCTATTGTGTTTTAGCCATTCAGTTAGCCATTATTATGAATTATTAGGTATCTCTTCAAAAAGATCACATGCCTCCTCTTGCATTTGGCTATTTAACAAACCTCCTAAAGATGCATCAATTAGAGACCTTGTTGGTGCATTAAATCTATTTTAGAACATTTTAATATGCATCCCTATAGGAAATCCATGACGTGGGTAGCATCTAAGACATTCCTTAAATCACTCCTAGCTATAGTATAACAACTCTCCTTCTAGTTGTATGTAATTTAATATCTCATTTCTAAGCTTACCAATTTTGGCTGGTGGGAAACATTAAGCTAGGAATTTTTTTGCCAGTGCATCCCACATTGTAACTGAATCACTCAATTATAAAATTAACTTACTTTTTGCACTATCTTTCAAGGAGAATGGGAACAGTCTCAACCTTATAGTGGCATCAATGACACCTTTGTATTTAAGTGCATCACAAATTTTTAAGAAGTTTCAAATATGGATGTTAGGGTCCTCACTAGGAAATCTACTTCTATATAATTTGTATAGTTGCTAGTTTGATCTCAAGGTTATTGGCTTGAATGTTTAGTTTGACTATCACATTGGGTATTCCCCTAATAGTCGGCAAATTTTATGCTCTTTAGAACCATGGGAGTTGGGGAACCTCGTGCTGCTCAAGGTTCTTTCTTTATTAGATGCTCTAGTTCTGTATTATCCTCAAGGTGCATTGTGACATGCTACAGTGCCAAGCTTCCACAGGATTGGCACTGCTGCACGTTGGAGTGCCTGGCTTTTGAAAGATTTGCACCGCGGCATGCTGTAGTGCCTAGATTTACATTTGCATAAATGTTTAGCTTTTTTTTCCTTTGTGCAATTTTGTATTTTGTGCTACTAAAACATAAAATCACAAGGAAATATATTAAAATGATAAATATTTTATCTAAAATACTAATTTTTACTAGCAAAACTGTTTATAAGAATTGAGTTCATCTCATCCCCACACTTAAATTTTTTTGAATCCTCGCACTGGATCAAATAGTTTTTCTCAAATAAGAAGTGCATACTCAAGAGATAGTAATGTCTTTCTAGTCTGAGTTAGATATCCTTAGGACTTTTAGTGTTATTCTTAACTATAGTTATTGTGATTAATTTGTTCAGACTTTCTCTACCAGGCATCTTTGGTTTTAATTAGACTATACATCAATTTTACTCAATTTCTTTTGCTTAATTTAATGGCAATTTTCAACTCAAGTGTGAGAGTCAGTTGTTGTATAGTTAGGATTTACTATGGTTCATATTTAGGGAATTCTTATGTGCCATATGTATTTCAACTTATGAAACTACTAATTTTATTTCATATTGGGATGACTGGTAAAGTTACTCAATAAAGTACAAATTTTATTTAGTATTGCTATTCCTTATATATTTTTTTGATCAATATGGTATACAATTTCATTATATTTGGATTTATATTCATCAATATATTTAATTATACATTTATAATTAAATCTTTAAATATCTAATTTAATTCTATTTACTGCACCATGTAATTGAATTGAATATTTCTAGAATATTTCCCTTTCATCGTTAGGTTGACACGTTGTTTGACGGAACCCAACAAGTCTATGAATATTTGGTGAATATTCCATCCTCTAGAATGACGCTAGTCACTTGTCAACCCAGCTCATCACTGTACGTGTCCTTCACTCAACTTGTTCAATAGACCAAACTAGAATTTGCTTTCACTTTGTTTCTTATCACTGCATTCCACTTATGTCTATTTTCATGCCAAAATGTTCATTGTTGCAAGGCACATCCATTGAGACCAATAGACCCATGGTTGGCAACACTAGTCACTAAAAGACAACTAGACCGAGTGAGGACCTTTAGATTTATAGTGGGAGTAAGAGAATATGTTCACAGTTAGCACCCGAGATAGGCAAAGCTGCCTACACCTTCAACAAGCTAACACAAATTGGATGAACCCATCCATGGCCTAGCGCTTACACAGTGGGGTTACACTTTGGTCACAGAGGATCTCAATTATATCATAGCTCATTTGGGATAGGTTAAACCCAGATGAGCTTAAAAATCACTCACCTGCTCTGATACATATGTATCAACGGAAGAAAGTGAGGTAAATGTGATTTCTTTATATGGGAATTTTGCAAAGTAAGGGAGGATTAACTTCCTAAAATATCTCACTATCGCTTGAACCCCACCAAACAAGCTAAAATTCAAAGGCAAGCCAATGAACTTCCTCAATAGGGCCTCTTTAGTGAAAGTTTAAGACCATGTGTTGTCCCTGCCCTTCTATCTCCTAAGAAGGATGGCCCTTGGAGAATGTGGATAGGTGAGCCATAAATTTAATCACTATGAAGTAACAATTTTTCATTCCCCATTTAGATGATATGCTCACATTGTATTCATCTCAAGCCTATTTTCAATGTTCAATTAAAGAAGTGGATACCACCAAAACTGAATTAGACCAAGGGATGAATGCAAAATTATTTTTAAAGCACCTAAAGATCTGTATAAAGGGGTTGCCACCTTTTGTCATATCAATTTCCCCAAGCACCTTTATGAGATCAATGAACAAAGCTCTAAAATATTTCATAGAAAAATTTTTGGGGGTTTATTTAAGGAAATTTTGATTTTTAGCCCTTATGAAAAAAATCAGTTACCCCACATTAGATTCATTCTGGACAAACTAAGGGAGAAACAACTTTATATCAATAAGAAAATTTTTTGTTTCTACAATTAGAAGTGATATTTTTGGGATTCATTGTTTCATCTTCTGGAATCAAACCTGATCCCACGAAAGTGCAAGCAATTTGTGACTAGCCACCCCTCTAAGAGTTTTACGTATATTGGGAGCTTCCATGGATTAGCCACATTTTACTATAGGTTTTTTAGAAACTTTAGTGCGATCATGGATCCAATAACTAAAATTTAAAAAAGTGACAAATCAATTTGAACTCCCATTCATAATTTTTCACTCAAAGAAAAGACTTATGACAGCCACTCTTATTCTTAGATTGCCTAATTTTTCCAATGTTTTTGAAGATGCCTCTAACACTTTAGGGGTTGAAGTCGGAGGTGTACTCTCACAAGATGGCCTCCTTGTTTCTTAATTTAGTGAGAAATTGAATGATATCAAACAATAATAATCCACTTATGATCAAGAATTCTATGCCATTATCCAATTCCTTAAACATCAGTGAAACTACCTCCTATGCTTGGAATTAATTCTCCATATGGATCATCATGCCTTGAAATACATGAGCACCCAAATAAGATTCAACCATTGCCATGCTAAGTGGATATGGAACCTTCCGGATTTGTCCATAGAATATGTTTTAGCTTGCATTCTCCTAGAGAGGTATGCCACAACCAATCTCAAGAAATGGCATGCAAGAGCAACCATAACTTTTAAGATCCTTAGGAAGCTTGGATCAAATGCTTACCTTCTGAATTTGCTTTATAATATGTATATGACCCCCATTTTTAATATAAGGACATATTTCCATATACAAATGAGTATTGTCAAAAAAGTACAATAACTAACTCAATTGTAGGAGGATTTGAAAATCATCAATCTGTGAGATCAAGTTAGTTTTCACAGATAAAGTTACGAAGGAACATTTGGAGAACATCAATTCTTGGTTCACTAGAGATAAGCGACCCACTGAAGATACTTTGTTCATTAAGGATAAATTACAAAAGTTGGATTCAAACTTACTAGATGATTTCATGGACTTTAAGTCTATGTAGCAGAGTTCTCTTAGAAGGAGAGAAGTTGATGCAAAACAAAAAGGCCTCATGCACAAACATGATCACTAAAAGAGCCTTCAAGAAGAAAAAAAGAACTACATTTGAAGTCATTTTCAATTTTTCCTGTATTTCTAATTAAATTAAAAATTGGATTTATTTAGTCTTACTTTTAATTACAACTATAAAAGAGAGGGTTCATAATTTAAATATGAGAGTTGTATATTTTATTTTGCATGATAAGCTAGCTTAGTAACAAAGTATTTCCTTTTCTTATATATTTCTTTTTGGGAATAGCCAAGTTTGGTAAGAGAGTATTTGTTTTCATATAAATTTTTTTTGTAGGGGATGGCAAGTGTGGTAAGAAACAATTCCTTTTGTTTGCCTTTAAAATCTATTATAAAATGCATTGTGATGATTATAAAAATTATGAGAATATTTTCCTCTAAGTTCTCTGAATTTGAGTTTTGGATTTCTTGGTGGTGTGTACAATTGACTAAGGGGTATGCCGAAGGTGTGAACTGATGAACCCAATATATCTAAATATTTTGCAAGTACAAAGTAGTATTTTTTAGATAATGTATATGTTTATTTAAGCTAATTTTGTGTTTTCTAGCACATAAGACAAATGAAACAAAGGAGAAAATGAACAAATATGCAATTCAAGAGCAAGGCGCTTCAGCGCAATGCAGTACTAGCTAAGTGCAAGCCAAGCGCTACAGTGCATAGTAGTGCACCTTAAGGAAAACCTAAAGCCATAACAGTTAATGAAGAATGAACCTTGGGAACCACAACACGCCACAATGCCCACCATTCAAAAATTAAAAATCCAAATGGACAAAATAACTAAGGAAGAGTTATTAATGAGTCTTTTAAACTCCCAAAAGTAGTTGGGAGTTATTGAGGAACCATTAAACTCCCTAGACAATTATTTAATGCAAAATATAGTAAATAAAAAAAAAGATAAATACCTTCAACTCCTTAGAGATAAAGGCTGAATGATTGTAATTATAATGAGAATATATTAAATACCATTCAACCCCCAAAGCTGAAATAAAGGGGATTATTTAAGCAAAGTGAGTAATAGAAGAAGGATCTTTTGGACCCCGCAAGATGGATAGAAACCCTAGAGACCAAAGAAATATTTTGAGGTTTTTTTTATGGAAAAGGCATACACCAAAAAAAAATAAAGAGAAAGAGAAAGTAGCTCCAAGGAGGAAGTAGAGATAACGGGAAGGAAATAAGGCTCAGAAGAACGCTAGGAAGTTGTTCCCAAGCATTGTATTTCTAACCTAGATTCTAGTTTTTTTTTTTTCTTGAACATACACTATGGGTTATTTGTGTTGTATTTGTATATTTTTTTGTGCTTATTTAGTAATGGAAGCTAACATACCAAAAATATGTGTTTGCACTTCGACGTAAATGCACATGGTCTGAAGTATTAAGGGAATGTGAGTTCATAAAATTTATTGTTCGTATAAAAGGATGTATGCTTTGTTACTAAGTGCTTCCTACATTTAAAATTGTTTAAAATATCAACTATTTGGTTTTTTAAACCTAATGTTTACACCTAATGTTTACTCTAAATTATCCTTAGCTATTTGGTGATTGATTGGATAAAATTTGGGAGAGTTAGGTTTTAGCAAGTGATTTATCATAGATCTGCACATAAGACTCTTCCTTTAATGTTCTCATTATTTTCATTTTTTCATATATAAAAGAACTATATGTCAATATTAGCCATATTATTAATCCTAGCTCTATCTAGTGCTATCATGAACACTTAAAGGTTCTAATCATGTACATAGACAACCTTGTGATATTTTAATTAGTTGAAGTCTTATCCTTATGTTTAAGTGATAAAATTGGCATTGTTACATTGTAATAACAAAGTCTTGATCCATTTAAGGCTCATATGCATCTATTTCTAACTAAGCTAAGAAAACAAGCAATGAATCTCTATGAGTTTATGTCACATCACTAACGGTTTATGTGTGTCGAGTTTCTTTGCATAAGTCATAAATGTGCTATAGGGCTTAGTGAATGGTTCTCAGCTCATTTGCTGCATCTAATTTTAGTCTTAATAAAAAAGCTAGCAATAACCTACGTGAACTTATGTCACATCATCTACTGCTTTATAAGCCAACTTTCTTATGTCTAGAATTTAACAATGGAGCTCAGAGAATTTTTTAAACTATTTCTTACAAATTGGATGCATCTAGCCTCTCATTTTAAGGAAGTGCATGTACAATCAAGCACAGTAAACTTATGTCACTTCATTCATAATTAGACACTTGTAATGCTCTTAATTTAAATGAGGTGTGGTCATTTGGCTCAGAATGGTTTTAAAAATAACTTTTTAACTAATTTAATGATTCCAAGTTAAAATAATACATTCATATTTTTCTCAAACATGAGATAAAACATTTTTCTCAAACTCATAATTTTTAATTACAGTGAATGTCTTTTTCTGTACTATTTTTATTACATTTCACATGTTTTCTACCTAACTCTCCCCAAAATGGGGGTTTAGGCTAACATTACAATAGAAAAGGAAGAAGTTATAGACGTTGAATAATATACTCATGATGCTCTTAATAATGGGATCAAAAATACAATGCAAGAACTACTTTCCCTAGCATTTGCTTTATCTTCTCACTACCTGCTCTTGTTTCTCTTTTATTAGATATGTGCTTCCTCTCCTTCTTTCTACTGTCTCCTTCCACCTTAGAAACTCCTTAGAATGTTATATGGTGGCTAGGGCTCCTTCTCTTCCAAGGGGTCCAAAAGATTCTGATTATTTCTCCAAGCTTCTCTTAAATAGCCTTCCTCGCAATACCATATAATTTCATTTTTGGCTTTAAATTTCTCATCCTAATCATTCCTAAAGGATAAACTCCTTAAATGCATATGCTCTAAATATTCTATTATTTCTCCTTAAAAGTTTAAAGATTCCCTAATTTTTACTAATTCAATTTTGGGAGCTGTAAGGTTTAACTAAATTAAACCGTATGAACTCCCAACTATTTATCTTTTCTATGCAGTTTTGATGGTGGGTGCCATGGTGCACTATAGCGCTTATCTTGTGGTTATCAGATGTCATGGTGCATTGTCGCACTAGTCCTTAATTAAATGATTTGAATAATAATTCCCTTGATCTCCGCTGCAGCGCTCTATAGCTTCATGCTCTCAGTAGTCTCGCACACAACGAGCTATATTGTTTGTAATATTAATTGACTTCCTGAGCTTCAACTACAGCATGCTATGGTTTTGTGACCTCAAATCTTGGGTGATACATTATCTTCTAGTAGATGGCCTATTAATTGATGGCGCTACTGGGTGCTATAGCATCACGCTCTTGAGGCTTTGTTGCTATTGCGCGTTGTGGCATTTTATTTTTCTCAAAATTCCTATCTATTGTGCAAAATTGATCTTGTGCTGAAGTAGTCATAAATCAAACTAAAATAGACTCAAATAGCAATAATTCTATTAAAAATAGTTATATATACTAATAATATATATATATATATATATATATATATATTTGGCACTCATCACAGACCTAAACCCCCTTTTTGGGGAGTGTTAGATTGAGAACTATGTGATGTATATTGTCTTTGTGCATGCATGTAATGGTTTTAATAAAATGAAATGTAGTTGAAATTATGTGATAATAAAGTGATTACATTATTTATGCATTCAGGATGGTAACAAGTTTCAAGGAAAATAATCTTGAAATATAATTTTAATTAATACAAATTTGACTTAGCTTCATGCTCATTGCTAATCTTGAACAAGTGAACTAGAAGAATGCTAGTCATAAATGAAGTGACATAAATACAAAGAGCTTCGTGCTCAAGGAATAAATGATTTTAATTTTGGATTGTAGAAAATCATACACAAAACTTTTGCAAAACATATGTTCAAGCTCAACACTTTCTAATTTTTGTCCAACTGATCACACAACTTAGTGTAAATTTTAGTTTAATCACTAGTTCTACGAATATTTTTGGTCATTCAAACATTATTGAAGAAGAAACTATTTACAAACTATATACATTGTTCCTTGAGGACGATAAACTCTAGAATTCACGAATTTCTATATTATTTAACAACCACGTGCACTTACAGTAAATCACAGGCGAAAATATATATACAATATCGTCCATCATGTTTGTAGCATCCTTTTTGGGAATAGTCAATAGTATTAGAGAATCTTTAAATTTCTTATTTTCTAATTTATTTATATTTATATAATTACATATGTTTATTTTCTGTTAATCTAAGTTAGTTCATTATTATTAGTAATGTTTGTGAACACTTGATGCAAAAAGTTTATGTATATGTTTGCATTGCATTATCTACAAGTATGCAAAGTATAAGAATTGAAAATTTAATTTTTGATACCAAAATTGTTCGTACATTAAGATGACGTAAGAACAAATTAGCTTAGAATAGAACTCTATACAAATTGTTAATAACATTTTTAGAGAAGTAAACTATTGAAACCAGAGAAGAGTCCTTATGGATTATGCCCTACCAACTATAGGAGGAATTCAAAATGCCATAGTAAGATCAAATGTTCTAGCAAACATCTTTGAGATCAAACTAGTAACCCTGCAAATCATTTGAAGCTTATTATTTTGTGGACTATTCACTGAGGATCCTAATATTCACATTTCAAACTTCTTAAGAATATGTAATACAAGACTTTGTTTGTTCCCATACTCACTTCGAGATAGAGCAAAAAGTTGGTTGATCTCCCAACATGGTGATTCAATAACTATATACGATAAGTATGCACAAAAATATATTGGAAAATATTTTCCACCAACGAAAACATTGAGGCTTAGAAATAAAATATCAAAATATACCTATAAGGAAGGAGAGATGCTTTATGATAGTTGAGAAAGGCTTAAGGAACACCTAAGGTGTTGCCCACACCATGGATTTCCATTGTGGTTGCAGGTTCAAACAATTTACAATAAAATGAACACACTTACTAGGACTCTAACAGATGCATCTTTAGGAGGAACTTAAAATAGTAAAACTTAAGAGGAAGACTATGATCTCCTAGAAAAATCAGCAACAAATTCCTACTAATGGCCTAATGAGAGGTTACCATAGAATAGGAGAGAGTAAGTTAGATTGACTAAAAACACCAAAATAGGACATCTTCAAAGAGAGACTTTGTGTAACAACCCCACTGTCATTACTAAGTTCTAGACATCCAAATGATGTTCAGAGAAAACCTTAAAAATTTGGTGCAATTTGGAAATCATTTGAATTTATCAAAAAATTTAAAGTATTTAATTATTCAAAAAATTAAGAAATTTAAATTGACGTCCGATTAAAAATCTGATTTCATTTTTGAGTTCCTCACCACAAATTAGCTAGGCCTGAAAATTTGGAGTTTTTTGATGGTCGTTTGATTATATAATTTTGATTAAATAGAATTGAAACAATTAAATAATTAATTAATAATTAATTGACCTAGCGACTAGCTTAAAAGGTGTCTGCCAAGCGTTTGATCAAACTGTTGGTCAATTCAACACCGTCCTTGCCTACGCTCAGGCTGATCGAAGGGCAATGCTTTGAAAGGGACTGCACAATTGTATGTCTCTTTTCCCATGATCGAGCCTCAGTAGGACCATACCCTAGGGCTGATCCACCTTGCCAATTCAGTTCCATAAGCACCCCATTTTGCTTCATTCATCGAAGGCTAGCTGCAGGGAAGGTCAAAGAGGAATTTGGGCACCCACGGGTGACGAATCGTAAACCCTAAGAGGATACCCAATGTAGCAAAGGTACATTCTTCCTACACCTTCTACTTCCTTAATTCAACATTTAAGAATTTGTAATTGCATTCCCTAGTCTTAAGTATCATTCCTCGAGCTCGATTGATCTTGAGCAGCTTAACCATCCTAGAGTGATCGGGCCTGGACAGTAATGTACATTGCCCAGTCACCCAAATTTGGTGGATTGGGTTCATGGCCATCCCAGCTGACAGCATTAGGATTCATGAGTTGGCCTTTATCTATGAAGGCTAATGATCCCCAATCCTTGTAAACCTTAACCGTAAAACCCTCCCAACTCAAATTATGTTGCAAGTAGATATCAGGGCAAGGTATGTAGGTTCACCCATGTGTAAGCCTCTTGGTTAGCTTAATTTTGGATTACCATAGGCTAACTGTCATCTAGCAAACTGGGAGGATTTTGAAATCCTATCTCCCTCCGTCTAAGTTCCCATTGAGACGATGAACAGTGTTGGGCGCCTCTACCCTGAGCCGCGTGGCACTGTCCATCTAGCCTACGAATGCAATCAGCTCACTTGTGTGAAACGGCCGCGGGCCCGTGCGTAGAAGTGTCATGTGTGCAGGTAAATAACTAAGAATAATAAAAACTTAATTAATTTAATTCATATCAAATTAGTTTAATAATGTTAAAACTATAAATCTAAATATAATGAAATTATATACCAAAATGAAAAAAAAAACATGTTAGACATTAATATGAGGTTAATCTTCCAGTTTGATTATTAATTTTGTTAATCACTTTCTAATTGTTAGTAAGCATCATTAAAACTTAAATTACCCATCTGATGCTCGATTTGAGCATACTTGTTGTCATTCTACTTATTATGCTATAGGGATGCTATAACCACTATGTTTATGTCTTTTGGATATCAAATAGAAAATATGAGTTTTTAACTCCTGATTAATCTAATAATAAATTCTCATAATTAGAGTTTAGCCTATTTAGGCTTCCTAAGCCCTAGGACATCTTAGGGTAACTTATAACAACTCATGATATAACATTAGATGATGTTTTGGATAAGAAAATAACTAGAATAACCTAATTTTGGACTTAATATTTCTTAAAGCTAGATTAAACCCTAACTCTTAAGAGAGAGGAGTTCATGTGGAAATTCTTATATTTTAATTTAGTAAGAAATTTAGGATAGCATTGAGTAGGCATTAGTGTTGAACATGTGACTAGGAGGAGAATCATAAATTCTTTAGATGGAACCACAAATGAAGGATTAGTGTATAATTAGTTTTTTAGATTCCTATAAGACTTAGGAAATGATCTAAGTGACTTAGTATGACCTTCCTAGTGTAGAATCAGCTTCCATACTATGATAATAAAAGTCTTAGAATCATTAAGGATGAAAGATTAGTAAGACCCTGGTGGAGATGATGAATATTTTGGTAGAATTGCAAACTTAAGCAGCTCAAAGAACACTCAATGCACCTAGTCCTCAAATCATCCATGTGAATCCTCAAGAGGCCTCAAGCTCACTTATGGATGAATTCCTTCATATTTTTTCCAACTCAGTCCACTGACCTTCAACGAATCTGCTACCCCCATCAAAGCAACCAATTGGATGAAGAATATTAAGAAGGACTTATCAAGCATTAAGTGCCCCGACAGCAAAGTTATCCACTTGACTGCTCACATGTTCATTGAGGAAGCAAAATACTGGTGGGATAGCAAGCTGAAATTGCATTTTGCAGAATAAACATTGAGGAAATTTCTTGAGATGAATTTAAGGAAGTCTTTAAAGAAGAGTTCATTCCATCTTCTGTCCAGTCAATTATAGAATACGAGTTGATTTAAATAACTCAAGTCGATAAGATAGTCTTAGCATATGAAATAGATTTTAAGAAGCTATCAAGATTTGATCTTGACTTGGTGCATACTAAAGAAGCTATGTGCAGTTATTTCCTCAAAAACTAAAAGACTCAATTAAAGATTATCTTATATCCCATCACCATGACTGTTTCACAAAGCTGTTGGAGGGTGCAATACTAATAAAGCACCACCAAGTGAAAAAAAGCAGAGGAAGAGACTTTTACCTTTCTTAACAAATTCTAAAGAAGTAAAAGAGAATAGTAACAAGTCAACCAAATGACTCAGTCACTGCAGCAGCATGTGAAGCAGGCACCTAAGTATTTCAGACCCCATCCAAATAGTAAGTGCTGCCATCAGAGAAACATATGCTATATGTATGGAAGGCTAGGACATATGTTTTGGGAATCTTGAGCTCATTGGAGTGTGGACCAGGAAAAGATTAACCATCCTCCATCAGTTCCAAATTTAATTTCTATTAGATCTCAAGCTCCATTTCTTACAATCGTGCCACCCCCAAAGGCTTAATCAATTCCCACTCCAAGGAGTAATCAGAAGGGTAAGGCATGCAATATACTTGCTGCACTACCAAGGATGTATCCTCTAAGTGTTGAACAAGTAACTAGGAGGAGAATCATAAGATCTTAGGATGGTACCACCTTACAGGGATTAGTATATAACTAGTATTTTAGACTCCACTAAAATTTAAGAAATTAACTAAGTGACATTGGATGACCTACCTAGTGTAGAATATGTTGCCATACTATGATACTTAAATGCTTAGAATCATATAGAATGAAAGATTAGTAGGACATTGTACATTTAAGGAGTAATTAATGAAGTCAAACATAGGAATTTAGTGATGATAATACTAAGTCTTTAAACCTAAGGATTAAAAAAATAAACCTTATGTTTAATACTATAATTTAATGTGAGATAAATCTAGATAAATATAACTTAAGTAATACCATCCCTTAAGACTTACCACATTAGACTAGTAGTCATGTAAATTCATTAAGTTTAAGGATAGACTGGAATTGACCTACTAATGGCATATCTAAGGATAAGATAACCAAAAGTTGTTAGATGATGGAAATTTTAAGTATATGACATTAACATGATTAGTGAAAATAGGTAGAGTAGAGAGAGTAAGAATAACCTAGAAGTTTGAATAATGTAGTTATAGTAAACCTACAACCTAAGTAGTAAAAACTACAGTACATAAGTTAGGTTATTTTATCACCATGTAGAATAGAAGTAAATTAGAGCTTAGATAATTGTAGTAGTAGCATTAGGATATGACCATTCTATTTCTAATCTTGCAACTATGTTTATAAATTTTTTTCTCACCTAAATAAGTTCTTAATCGAACCATTATCTTCAAAACCTCATTAATAATATATATATATATATATATATATATATATATATATTGTATCAATTGATTAAAACATTTGATGAATGTCTAAGTCAATTGAGGGGCAGGATTAGCCCCAATCAAAGGATAGATTACTAAAGTAGATACCAATGGATATCCCATAATTTACAAATAGATTTGAAAATCCTTGAATGCTGCAACACATTAAGGCTAAATCCTTGAAAACATTCATTTAAGGACATTGCACATAAATTAAAACATATAGCATTTTGCATTAAATTTAGGTTATCATTGAGTAAGCATTAGAGTTTAACATTTGACTTGGAAAAGAATCATAAGATCTTATGATGGAATCACCTTAGAGGGATTAATGTATAACTAGTATTTTAGTTTCCTCTAAAAATTAGGAAATGATCTAAGTAATCGAGGATAACCTACCTAGCGTAGAATAAGTTTCCATAATATGATAGTAAAATGTTTAGAATCATTTAGGAGGAAAGATTAGTGAGCCATAGACTAGAATTGACCTTAAGACATACCACATTATACAAGTAGCCATGTAAAACCATTAAGTCTAAGGATATACTAGAATTGACCTACTAGTTTATATCTAAGAACAAGACAACCAAAGTTATTAGATGAAGGGACCTTCTAAATGTAGCACATTAAGATGATTAGTAAAAATAAGAAGAGTAGAAAGAATAATGCTCTATAGATCTATTATTTTTGATATTTAACATGATAAGGCACAACCAACAAAATAAAAATAGTTGATTTTACTTTAAAGTCTATATTTTAGGGTAACTATATTATTTTAGATTTAATGGATATCACATTAATTATTTACAATTGTTATAAGCGTAGCACAAAGCAATAAAAAGAGAAAATTAAAGTAAATTATAAGTAACAAATGAAAAGGTAAATGCAATGCAAAGAGAAAAGCTTGTCATAACGTGCATCAAATATATAAGTAAGGAAAGCAAGTATAGCTATACATATGTAACAACTAAGTTGTTACCCAAGTCATTTAGGAATAATCCAGTTCCTAATCTTAGACTTAGTGCTTTAATTAAGTTATTAGGAGTTCATCACCAAGGCCTAGTCCAAATTAGGAGTCAAATAAATAAAATCCTAATTATATCTAAATTGACCTTAGATCAAAAATCAGACTTTGCTATTGCTCACATTGCCCCTAAATTAGCTAGGGGTACTGATTTGGTGTTCAACCGGAAGTCGTCGAAAATTTGTCAAATATTTTAATAATATTTAATTACCCAAAAGATTAGGAAATTAAAATACTTATCGTATCAAAAATCCGACCTCGTCGTTGCGTTCCTCACCCCTTAATTAGCTATAGGTGAATTTTAGGAATTTTCAGGAATAATTTAATATTTAAAATGAATTAATAAAAATTAAGAAATTAATTATTAAATTAGTTGAATTAAATAATAAATTTTAAATCCTTAACGGGTCGGATCCGCCCCGTTATCGGGCTGGATCCGATTGCTCCTATTAGGTCGTATGTATTCAATCAGATCTGCATCCGATAATTGGACTGCTCGATCCGATCTTGATCGAACGGTCCAGCGCTTGGCTTCCTCGATCTCTCCGCAGGCCTCCGCGTGTCGTAGCGCCATGGGGAACCGCCAACCACCATCTACGAAGCCTCGATCACTCCGTCCTCATCTCCATAACACCCACTTGAGACCTTGAAGTCAAGGTTTCGCATTAGGACGTGCCGACTGGACCCCTATTGGCAAACCCTTGCATCCCGAACCCGTGACTGTTAAGCTCTAGGTACCCTCCATTCCTCAATCCTTAGTTTGATTGCTACCATCTTTCATTAGAACATTAATGCATTGCCTGGATTGCAATCGAGCTGACCTTATGGTGTTTGATCAGGTCCGATCGAGCCAATTTCACTGAGGATCCATAGTGACCCAAAGTGATCGCGTCCGACATCCGGACCCGTGTCATTAAGGTTCGCTTTTCCAAGTGCCTCATACCATTCCTAGGGTTGATTCAGGTCTCGTCGGGAAGCTCTCGCCGAGACCTACCTTCGGATGTGCGGGCCGAGCCGCAACATCGCCGGGAAGGCCTCCAAAAGTCATGCCCTAGCCAATCCCTCTCAGCACGCATCGTGGCTGATGGTAGGGCTGTGGTCGGGCTGGGTCACGTTAGTTGTGCTATGCATGGGTGCCACTCGCTGGCCTGTGCCTGTCCATGCTACCGAGTGGCTGAGGGTCCCGCCTTCTATCGAGTATTGTCTGCAGCCATGGGTCCCACATGCAGAGAAATTTATTTGAATTAAGAATTAATTTGTTTAGTTAATTTAATCAGTTGATATTAATGATTTAATTAGGATAATTAAATTATCTAAAATGCAGAACTTTAATTATTAATAACTCCTAAATCATAAATCCAAATATAGTCAAGTTATATCTCATTTTGCTCAAAAAATAAGAGGAATTTAATGGCAGTACTAATTTTCCCATAGGATGTCTAGATAACATAGTGATGTATAGGACATCCCCTTACTTGTACCAAAACTTTGAACCCTTATAACTTTGTACTTAGTGACCCAAACCTAGCCAATCTGGGTCTTAAAGTAATTAGGAGAACATTAGGAACACTCTAATAGTATTAACTTTGTTGTTTGATCAATAGTTTGCTTAATGACTTTAAGGACCTATCCTAATTAACCCTAAAACCTTAGATTTTTTTTTTTAGCCATATCTTAGTCAATTAAGCTCCAAAATAGAAAATTCAAAGTGCTAGATAGTTTAAAATTGCAGTGCTATTAGTAATCTGCAATAAAATCTTAGTTCTGAACCCTAAAAATAAGAAATGACCAAAATACCCCTAACCCTAGTTAGGCAGTGGAAGAATTGCCTATCTACTGAAGCCACTTGGGAGAAAGAATTAGATATGAGAGCCAAGTATCCTAGGCTTTCTTAGTTACTTAACTTCCTATCGTTCAATTCATTCTTCTTTTATTCTGCATTTATTCTTTCCACTCAAGAGATGTCGAGGATGACATTATTCTTAAGTGGGGGAGCCTATAATAACCTAAGTTGTTACCCAAGTCATTTAGAACTAATTCGGTCCTAATCTCAGTCTTAGTGCTCTAATTAAGTTATTAGGAGTTCATCACCAAGGCCTAGTCCAAATCATCAGTCTAATAGATAAAATCCTAATTTTTGGGAAATCTAGAAACCCTAGAAATTGACCTATCTAAATTGACCTTAAATTGAAAATCGCACTTGCCATTACGCTCATTGCCCCTAAATTAGCTAGGGGTGATGATTTAGAGTCAATCAGAAGTCATCGAAAATTCATCGAATATTTTGATAATATTTATAAACCTCAAAATTCGGAAATTAAAATACTCGTCGGATCGAAAATCTAACCTTGCCATTGCATTCCTCACCCCTCAATTAGCTAGGGGTGAATATTGAAAAATTTTAGGAATAATTTAATAATTAAAATAAATTAATAAAAATTAGGAAATTAATTATTAAATTAATTGAATTAAATAATTAATTTTAAATCCATAATGGGTAGGATCTGCCCTGTTATGGGGCTGTATCCGATATCATCTATCAAGTCGGATGCATCCGATCCCAATCGAACGGTCCTGCGTCTGCTTCCTGAATCTCTCTACAGGCATCCGCGTGTTGCCGCACCACAGGGAACCCCCAACCACCATATGCAAAGCCTCGATCGCTCCCTCCTCACCTCCATAACACCCACCTGGCCCTTGGAGTCAAGGTTTCACAATAGGAAGTACCAGCTAAACCCCTATCGGCAAACTCTAGCATCCCAACCCGTGACCGTTGAACTCCAGGTACCCTCCATTCCTCTATCTTGAGTTAGATTGCTACCTTCTTTTATTGGAACGTTATTGAATTGCTTGGATTTCTGATCGAGCTAACTTGATCGTGTTTGATCAAGTTCAGTCGAGCCAATTTTGCTGAGGATCTACAGTGATCCACAATGATCGCGTCCGACATCCGGACCCGTGACGTTATGGTTCACTTTTAGGAGCACCTCCGACCTTTCCTAGGGTTGATCCAAGTCTCGTTGGGTATGTCTTGCCGAGACCTACCTTCGGCCGTGTGGGTCGAGCTACAACATCGCTGGGAAGGTCTCCAACAGTTGTGCCCTAGCCAGTCCCTCTCGGGAAGCATTGTGACTAATGGTAGGGCTGGGGTTGGGCCCGATCGACCCTGACCCGACCCGTCTCTAGGAGTCGTGTCCATTATGATGCCGAGGGCCCACTAGCATTAGCAGTGATGTGCGTGGGCTCCACCACTGTCCTGTGTCTGTCTATGCTGCCGCGTGGCTGAGGGACCCGCCTTCTATCAGGTGTTGTCCGCCGCCATGGGTCCCACATGTAGAGAAATTTAATTGAATTAAGAATTAATTTGCTTAGTTATTTTAATTATTTGATATTAATGATTTAATTTGGATACTAAATTAATTAAAATGCATAACTTTAATCATTAATAACTCCTAAACCATAAATCCAAGTATACTCAAGTTATATCTCATTTTGCTCAGAAATATGAGAGACATTTAATGGTAGTACTACTTTTTCCATATGAAGCCTAATGAATCTATAATTTATATCCTAAATAAAGGAAAAAACTCATTCATTTCCTTAATTTAAACAACCCTCTTGATCAAATTATGCTTTTTTTTAGGTAAAAGGAAAGCCTAGCAAATTCTGGGAAATTCTGGAGTGTTTTTGCAATTTTTTGAAGAAAACCACTGCAGCGTGCACCACAGCTACTTACCTATAGAAGACTCTTAACAAGGACATTACTAAATTCTGGAGCATTATTGCTACGGCGCACCACATCGCGCCCTAACGCGCTACCTCGGGTGAGTTTGCGTAACTCAAATGCTGCAACACGCTGCAGCGGGTTAGTTTGCGTAACTCAATCCCTATAGCACGCCACCACGCACCCTAGCGCACTGCAACGGGTGAATTTGCCCAACTCAGTCGTTCCAGCGCGTTGCAGTGGGTGAGTTTACGCAACTCAATCGCTACAGTGCACCTCAGCGGGAGAGTTTGCAAAACTCAATCCTTATTACGCGCTGCAGTGGCAGAGTTTGCAAAACTCAATTGTTATAGCATGCCATAGCGGGAGAGTTTGCGAAACTCAATCGCTTGTAGGGGGAGAGTTTACGAAACTCAATTGCTATAGTGTGCCATAGCAGGAGAATTTGTGAAACTCAATCACTTCAGTGCGTTGCAGTGGAAGAGTTTCTAAAACTTGATCGAGGAGAAAGAGCCAGAGGCTGCACTAGGGAGCTAAAGGAGAGGAGAAGAGGAAGAACAAATGAAATCTGGAGAACCTCATTAAGGGCTATTCCTAGTAAACTCTAATCTTGCTTTTACTTTTTCTTTTTATGGATCATGAAGGGTCCTCATCCTTGTATGTTTTTCTTTTTTCTCCACTGTAATGGAAGGCTAAACTCCCTTGGGGAGGGTTGGGCTAAGCCCATTGTAAAATGTAAAGGACTCAATGAATGATGTAGAACTTCCTCAAGCATTGAGCTAAAGAAAATCTATTTTTATTTAATGACTAAATGAAATCATCTTAAGAACAAGTTGTGGAACAAATGAAAACATTATGTTAAGAAAATATAACTATAAATACTAACAATCAAAATGAAAGTATTGTGCTCCATAGCTCATTGCTTAGTTAAGAGCGAGATATACGTGAAAGAGGAGCTTAGAATTAAGTGGGAAGTTATTGTGCCTTTTTGCACCATAGTTTATGCTCAACAAAGGATGTGAAGCATGTGAGCTAAGACCCATTAATTAAAGCTCCGTTGCTTAGCATACGTGAAAGGAAGAAGTGGATTCTTTGAGAGCTCATGAATGACGTGAAATAGCTCATAGATCCCAATGAAATCACTTCTTTATCTAAACTACGTATGATGTGCGAGATGCTCATTAGTGGAATTAATGATCTTGAGATTGTCTAATTAAAATGGTAAATTTTGGCAACCTAGATGTAGGAAAACTAAAGTGCTCTTCTTGATATCTCATGGGAATCTTTGTGCAGAAATTGAACCCTAGTGTTTTCATCTCTAGCACATGATTTGGACTTGAAGGATTTAAAGGATAACTCTAAGGAATACAATGTGCACTTGATTAATTAGCTCATTAAAAAAAATGAAATGTGCTTGAGAAGTAATACAACTTGAGGCCCCCATTATTTCACATGGAAGAAGCCCAACTCTCCTCTCTACTTTAATTAGTTTCTTAGATCTGAATTATTTCTTAGACAATGAAACCAAATCAAACTGAATTTGTACCATTTAAACATTATTAAAATTAGATATACCTTAGTAACAAAACACCCCATTCCCTGAGGACGATAAATCTTGGAACTCACCTTCCAAATTATTACTTCAAACCATGTACACTTGTGTGCGAGCATAGACGTGTATTTCACAGTCTGTCAAGTTTTTGGCGCCATTGCTGGAGATGGTAATTGTTTTGTATTAAAGAGAATCTAGTAGTAAATAGTGATTTAAGCAAACATTTTGCATATATATATATATATATATATATATTTGTAATTAGTTGTGCTAACCATTTACTTTTCTTTCACTTATTCGCATTTGTTGAATTATTGAACGCTATTGCTATATTTGTTCTTAATAACTTAATTTCTGTCTTGTATGAGTAGAAGAATTTGCATGAATATATTTTTGATCTAGAAATTGAAAGAACATTTTTGCAAGCTAGAAGAGAACAAAGTATTCTAAGAAATTCACAAATTGTTATGGAAAACTTTAATGAAAATCTTAGAGAGCCTTTAGGAGAACCAAGGGCAAGAGCACTTAGAGACTATGCACTGCCCACTATTTGGGGAATTCCCCATGCTATTGTCAGGCCCAACATCAAAGCAAATAATTTTGAAATCAAACCTTCTACGTTAAGTATGGTTTAAAATAACCAGTTTGGTGGATTAGCCACAGAAGATCCTAACTTACATATTTCAACCTTCCTTAAAATTTGTGATACCTTCAGGTTTAATGGCGTCTCTGAAGATGCAATTAAACTGAAGCTTTTTCCTTTTTCCTTGAGGGATAGAGCCAAGAGTTGGTTCAGCTCCCACCCGAGTGACTCGATCTGTACTTGGGATGATCTTGCTAAGAAATTCTTAACCAAATATTTCCCTACAGTGAAAATTGCTCGCTTGAGAATTGACATAACTAACTTGAACCAGTTGGAAGGGGAGACACTGTACGATGGGTGGGATTGTTTTAAGGAGTGCCTAAGGTGATCCTCGCATCATGGGTTTCCTTTATGGATGCAAGTTCAAACCCTTTACAATGGTTTGAACACTCCAACAGAACTCTCATTGATGCGTCCGTCGGAGGCTCAATAAGTTGCAAAACCCAATAAGAGGCTTATGACCTCTTAAAAGAAATGGCAAATAATGTGTACTAATGACCTTCTGAATGGCTTAAGAAGGAATCAATTAAAATGAATGAATCAAATCAAATAATGGCCCAGCAAAACAAAATTCATGTCTTAGACAAATGAATTGAGAAAATAAATGTTAATGTTATTCAAGAAACTCAATGTGAGTTGTGCGGGGGAAGGCACACTAGTGAAAATTGCAACTTAAATAATCCTTTCATGCAATCAAATACCAAATAAGTTAACTACTTAAGAAACAACAACAACATGAATAACCCCTACTCCAATACTTATAATGTTGGGTGGAAAAACCACCCAAATTTCTCTTGGAGTAATAATAATAATAATAGAAACCATAATGGGGGAGGGGGGGCTCATCAAGTCAATAAGGTTGTATTAATGTGAACAATCTTAGTCATCACCATTCAAATTTGGAATGAGCCTTTAACACCTTTAAGGAAGAAACAATTCAAGCCATGTGTCACACGGAAGCTACTATTACCCGCCATGATGCCTCCATCCAAGGGATAGAGGCATCCCTAAGAAATATTGAAGTACAACTGTGACAGATCTCCAAGCAGTTGTCCACTCGGCTGCAAGGAGCTCTACTTAGTTCTACTAAAGTGAATCCTAGGGAGTTGGTAAGTGTAATTCATTCTGAAGGGATGGATGGAGAGTACAAAACTAAAGATTTTAATGCTGTTGAAGGGGAACTAAAGGCTAGAGAAGGGGTGAGAGGAACCGAGTGTTAAAAGCTCACTGCTCCTAAATCTGAAGACACTAGAAGGTTATGCATTCCTTGTGTGATAAAGAATGAATTACTCTTAGATCCCTTGTGTGATCTTGGTGCTTCAGTCGATATTATGCCCTACCATATCTATGCACATCTCAAAGTAGGAGGGATGGAGTACACCTCCATAATTCTAGAATTCACCAACTTAGAATCATTAATTTAGTTAGGCATTGTAAGAAATGTTCCTGTAGGATTAGGAAGCTTCATTGTCCACACTGATTTTGTTATTTGTGAATGGGATAGGTTGACTGCGATTCCACCAATATCTTTAGAAGACCTTTCCTCATGAGCTCGATGGCTATCATAGATGTGAGTAGGGGGGTCATGAGCATAAGGATCCTGGTAGATCTGAATTAATATACCTAAAGCCTACCCTTTTCAAACAACAAACTATGGAACTAGAAATAAATAGCAAGGCTAGGGAGGAAAGCGTTCATGAATCACTTGACTTGCCAAAATTATATTTAAGTGACTCTAAGGCTAGCCCATGCACTTCTTTTGAAGATGAGAGTAAAGAGAAGGCAAAAGAAGGAAAACAAGGAGGGGAAAAAGAAAAAAGAAAGTTTTCTACATAACTGAAAGTGTAGGATGTGAAGGGTATGTCGAGGGTGAGGGTTCGAGCACACTGCATGTTAGTGCCCGTCCAAATACCTTAAAAGTGTAGAAAAAGATACCTCCTAACTTCTCTAAGCAACAAGAAGATCAAAATGAGTCGAGCTAATGACTTAAAACTAAGTGCTTCTTGGGAGGCAACCCAAGCCCATAAAAAAAAAAGAGAGGGTTTTTATTTGTTGCGCTACAGCGCGCCATAGCACGCTGCAGTGACAAAGTTATTGTAACTTAGTCGCTCCAGTGCGCTTCAGCAGAAGAGTATTCAAAACTCAATCGCTATAACACGCTGCAGTGGAAGAGTTTACGCAACTTGATCGTTATAACACGCTGTAGCAATTTTCTCTAGCAATAGCTATTTAGACTATCTTGAGAATCAATTCATTCAAAAATTTACTTTATTTAATATTCATAGGCAGTCAAAAAGGGTGTTGCTGATAAATCTAGCCCCTCCTTCTCCCTTTTCCATTCCAAACTTGTCATATTTATGGCATGGGGAAGATCCTTTGACTAGATTTTCTTGACCTTTAAAATTATGGCTATTTAAGGGGAGTTAGGGGGGTGTAATCTTTGCACCTTCTAAATTTTTGCTCCATAATTACTCTCTTCCTCATCCTTCTTTGAAAATTTTAGCTCTCCTTAATAATCCAGCATGTCTTCGAGAAAGAAATCTATTCCTAGGAGAGAACCCGAACCCTTCACATCTGGTGGAGTCTTTAACAAGAAGAGGTTCTCCTCTGAGGAGGCTGAAAAGAGGTTCATCGTGGTTACTACCCGGAGGAAGCTCATCCCGGAGAACTGTTTCGGGCGGCTCTTGCCTATGCCGTCCGAGCAAGTGGACCCCCAGGGATGGAGGCCAATGGTGACTACTGCTACCATCTCGTACCCAAACCTTGTTCAGGAAGTCTATGCCAATGCTATTAACGTGGTGGGAATAGAGTCTTCGTGAGGGGAAGGGAGTTATTTTTGGGCATGTGAAAATCATGCAACTCTATGGGTTGAAGGTGGTCGAGGATTTCTTTTACTTGACCCTCATTGAGTCTAGTTATGACCCGGCTGCTCTCGCAAGTGAACTTGTTTGCAATAATGCAAACTAGAGAGGAAATTTGACCAACATTCCTTGAGCCCTCCTCACGGACTTGAGTAATGCATGGCTGGTTTTCATCTCCAGCTTCATCATGCCATCGAGTCACCTTAGTGAAGTGACCCATTTAAGGGCACTACTCATGTGTGCGCTCCAATGGCTTGGAGAAATTCATCTCTCCAACATCATTTTTAAGCAACTCTAATATGCCGTGAAAGGGTGTTGCGCTGCGCTTGTGTTCGGATCATTAATCTTGGGCATCTATTAGGCCTAGGGGGTTAAGATCCTTTCCTCTGACACTGTCATCCCTCCTAGTGACCCCCTTGAGCTAACAAATTTAAATGCCCGCTCCCATTTCCGGAAGCAGGCTAAGAAGAGGAGGAGAGAAGAAGGTGAAGCTTCAGCTTCCACCAGCTGCTCTTACTCGGAAAAATTGTTGGGGCGGATTTACGCTCAACAAACTAATTTGGGTAAGGCTATGGCCACTGACATGCAGTTTTGCAAAAAGGAACTCGCCTGGTAGCGGGAGTTCCAATCAAAATTTTATGAAGCTCTTGGAATGATGTTCCAAGATTGGAGTTTGTATGGAGGGCCGGATGGCTCTTTACTGCCACACCAACCTGTCGGTGACCCTATCCCAGACACCTGTTGGCCATGTGACTATTCCTACCAGGAGATGGATGAGGGGAAGGCGGAAGAAAGTGAGGAGGAGGACTAAATTTGGTTGTATTTTTTCTTATTTGCATTTCTAGTTTTTTGTACTTTTTTTTATGTGTTTTTATTTTTGCTTAAGAAATAAATTATGGATTATTATAACTCCAAATTCTTCTATGATTACAATTGGTATATGTTTTTTTTAAATTCTTCAAGATATTGAAAGTTACAAGAATATCAATGTAGAAATTGATTATCAACCAAAGTTTGCTTAACAAAAAAATGTCTAAACTCATTGACATCATTAAATCATCTAAATAAAGGAATGATTCTAGGTTGAATCTATTCTCCAAAAATTTAAATCTATGCTAAGGACTTTGCATGGGAGAAGGCTTAGAAATCAAAACTAATGATGAATATTGAGTGAGCAAAAGAGTGTGCTAGGCTCCTGTAGGACTTCATATTCATAAAGGTTTGGAAGTGGGATGAAGAAAAATATCTATCCTTAATAGATGAAAAAGAAAGTAAAAATAAGGATGAAGAAAAATATCTCTCCCAAGAAAAAAAAAAGAATTGAAATATGATGATTAAAAACATCTCTCCTAAATATTTTAAATATCTTTGTGATTCATAGGAAGAAGCATATATGGCACAAAAACTCTTGATTACTCACTACCATCCTAGTTTAGTAATTTTAAGGAACCTTCCCCATTACCTAGCACCAAGCGTTACAAACTTAAAATTGGAGACTAGTTTATCAACCTTAGTTTATAACCAAAGTTAGAAAAATTTAAATGATGTCAAATGTTCTTGTCATTTGAGTTAAGCATGATATTTTAATTACAATCAAACTCATATTGACATTACTTATTGACTCTCATACCTTCGAAAAAAAAAAATCATTTTTTGAGCTTAGTCGAGAACTAGCAAGAATCTAAGTGTGGGGGTGTGATGAATCCATAATTTATATCCTAAATAAGAGAAAAAACTCATTCATCTCCTTACTTTAAACAACCCTCTTGATCAAATTATGGTTATTTTCACGTAAAAAGCAAGCCTAGCAAATTTTGGAAAAATTTGGAGTGGTTTTTGTATTTTCTAGAAGAAAACTGCTACAGCGCGCCATAGCTACTTGCATACAGAAGACTCTTAATAAGGATATTACTAAATTATGGAGCGTTATCGCTACGATGCGCCACAGCGCAGCCTAGCGCGCTGCAGCGGGTGAGTTTGTGCAACTTAATCTCTACAGCGTGCCACAGCACGCCCTAGAGCACTGCAGCGGGTGAGTTTGTGCAAATCAATCATTCCAGCACGCAGCAGTGGGTGAGTTTGTGCAACTCGATCGTTGCATCGCATCACAGCGGGAGAGTTTGCGAAACTCAATCGCTAAAGCGCGCTGTAGCGAGAGAGTTTGCGAAGCTCAACTTCTACAGTGCGCCACATCATAGAGATTGCGAAACTCAACCACTACAGTGCAACTGCAGCGGAAGAGTTTATAAAACTCAATTGCTACAGAGCGCCCAGCAGGAGAGTTTGCGAAGCTCAATCTCTACAGCGCACTGCAACAAAAGAGTTTCTGAAACTCTATCGCTCTAGTGCGCTGCAGCGCACTACAATGCGCTGTAATTGTACGCCAAATTTTTGCCAGCTCAGTACATTTATTGTGGTTGGGACAAGACCCCCAACCTGGTTCTTGTTTCCCAACCATCATTTCTTCTACATCAGCTTTTCTTATTGACTTGAGGAAGGATTGAAATGATTTCAAGGAATTAAAAGTGAAAAGAGCATGTCACTTCAATCCTTAAATGGTATTTACAATCATCATAGTTGAAAGTTAAAGAGGGAATAACAAATTTTGAAATGAGAAAAGAGTAGAATGACTCCTTTATTTATACACCTCTTCTTTACTTAAGAGGGGTTCCCAATTTTCATCCAACAAGTTCAATTTTAGGGGGCTGCATAGAGAAAGAAGTAGGCCTCTCCAAGAAAGGTGGAAAGAACCATTGCTAGAGGAGAAAGAACCGGCAATTGCACTATGGAGCTAAAGGAGAGGAGAAAAGGAAGAAGAAGAGAGATCCGGATAACCCCATTAAGGGTTGTTCCTAGTAAACTCTAATATTGCTTTTAGTTTTCTTTTAGTGTATCATGAATGAGTCTTCATCCCTGTATGTTTTTTCTTCTTTTCTCCACTATAATGGAAGGAAGGGTTTGGGCTAAGCCCATTGTAAAATGTAAAGTACTCAATGAATGATGTAGAACTTCCTCAAGCATTGAACTAAAGAAAACCAATTTTTTTTTTAATGACTCAATGAAATCATCTTAAGAACAAGTTCTAGAACAAATGAACATATTCAGTTAAGAAAATATAACTATAAATACTGACAATCAAAATGAAAGTCTTGTGTTCCATTGCTCATTGCTAAGTTTAGAGCGAGATATGTATGAAAGAGGAGATTAGAATGAAGTGAGATGTTCGCGAGCCATTTTGCACCATATTTATGCTCAACTAAGGAGGCAAAGCGTGTGAGCTAAGACACATTAATTGAAGCCCCGTTGCTCAGCATATATGAAAGGAGGGAGTGAATTTCTTGAGAGCTCATGAATGACGTGACATAGTTTGTAGAGCCCAATGAAATCACTTCTTTATCTGAACTACGCATGATGCACGAGATGCTCATTAGTGAAATTAATGCTCTTGAGATCGACTAATTAAAACTGTAAATTTTGGCAACCTAGATGTAGGAAAACTAAAGTGCTCTTCTTGCAGTCTCATGGGAATCTTTATGCAGAAATTGAACCCTAGTGTGTTTATCTCTCACACCAGATTTGCACTTGAAGGATTTAGAGGATAACTCTAAGGAATACAATGTGCACTTGATTAATTAGCTTAATAAAAAAAATGATATGTACTTAAGAAGTAATACAACTTGAGGCCCCCATCATTTCACATAGAAGAAGCCCAACTCTTCTCTCTACTTTAATTAGTTTCTTAGATATGAATTATTGCCTGGACAATAGAACTAAATCAAACTGAATCTGTACTGTTTAAACATTATTAAAATTAGATATACCTTAGTTATAAAACCCCTCATTCCCTAAGGATTATAAATCTCAAAACTCACCTTCCAAATTATTACTTTCAGACCACGTACACTTGCGTGCGAGCACAACATGTATTTCACAGTATGTCAATGCCTATATAACATAGTGACATGTAAAGACATCCCCTCACTTATACCAAAACTTTGAACCCACATAACTTTGTACTTAGTGACGATAACCTAACCAATATGGGTCTTAAAGAATTAGGACAATATTAGGAATACCCTGATGGTATTACCTTTGTTGTTTGATCAATAGTTTTCTTAATGACTTTTAGGACCTATCATAACTACCCCTAAAACCCTAGATTTTTGTTTTAGCCATATCTTAGTCAATTAAGCTCCAAAATAAAAAATTCAATGAGCTAAATAGTTTAGAATTTTAATGTCATGATAGTCTGCAAAAAAACTTCTATTCTGAACCCTAAAAATCATAAATGACTAAAATACCCCTAACCATAGTTAGGCCATAATATGACCAATTGAAGTTCAAATTGAGTCTACTCATAGTTAAAGTACTCAGTGTATTATAGGGAAACTATAGATATAGAGTTTGCTAAATTTGGATTTCAAATGCAAAAGTTCTATTTTTGCCCCCTTAACCCTAGGAAAATTACCGAATTGCCTTTGAATTTTAGAACATCCATAACTTAGCCATTTTACCTCATAATTTAGTGTTCTTAGACTTTATGAAATCCTTGAATAACAATCAACAGTAAACCACATAAAAAATTTTGATTCTATCAGGAGCAAATTACTAAATTGCCCCTTAGGTCAAAACCCTTAATTTGGATGTATATGACCCATTTAATGCCCAATTTGGTGTACTTACTATCTTTCTTTATGTTAGACAGTAAGGAATCATTTTGCAAAAAGATATTCCATTTTGGAACCTTAATTCAAAAAGTAGCTATTTGGACCCTTAAGTAGGGGCAAAATAGTCATTTTGCCCAAATTTTAGTTTAAGTGTCCTTAACCCTAATTATCTTTTAAATCACTAAATAAGTCTTCCAACTGTATTAGGATCATTTAAGTGATTAAAATCTACTATTCAATCAAATTATTTATATTCCATAAATTTCCATAAGTCTTTTCCTTAAGAATTTGCACATCACATTAGAACTATTCTTGAGTCTTTGACTAGATCATATTTTATATTTCATTCTTTGAATAAAATGGGTTATTTAATGAATGAAATCTTAGTTTTATCAGTTTTCTAGATTTTACAACTTAATTTAGATTATTTTGCCTTTCATATTTAGACTCAGGATAGGAGAATCATCCTATTGAGCTAGACTTTGCTTAAATAAGATTTGCCCTAATTTGTAATTCACTCTTAGTAAAACCCTAGATTCCTTATACTATACCTTTGGATTATGTGATTGAAACCCAGGCTTGTGGTGTTTAATCCATAATCTCTAGTTTAGTAGACCTAGATCAGATCTTAGCATAGAACATCTAAATTCATTAATTAGGTTGTAATGATTTATTATTTAACTTATAGTCAATTTTGATTAAACTAAATTAGAGCCTGATTAGTTTTTAATTGTTTTTAACTTATAAAGCAATATTTTTAAGTTACACTCAATAGTAGGAATTGAAGATCCTGAACTTATATAACTTAGAATAGTTAGAATGGTTTAATTAGATAATAACAGTATCACCCATGTGTAGCAGAGTCCCTTGCTTACTGCTTAAGTATTTGTGCTACGCATTCCTTGTATTTTGTGCTTAATTCCTTGAACATGACATGTAAGAGAACTTTGTGCATAAAATGAAAACTTATAATAATTAGGATAACAGTTGCCTTAAGTGCAATTATATTCTAGTAGATTTTAGTGCACATTTACCTTAATAGATAGGGGTAAAGAGTAATAAGGATGCTTAACATTGCTCATTGAGGAGTGTGTGTTAATCTTGGAACCCATGTAGCCTTGTAGATGTGCTTGACTACTCAGTTGTTTCTGAATATGTCCACAGAAACAAAAGTAAAATAACTAAAAGATTCTACAATTGTATTTACTACTGCCTTTCAATCCTCCTATTTTGTTTTGTCTGCCTAGCCCAAAAAAGCATTGGGAATTTTATCTAGGCCTGAATGGCCAACTTTTATGTTATGGTAGTTATACATACCTATTTGTATTTCAGTTACTGCTTACTATTTTAATGATGCATGTTATTTCAATCAGCTGTACTTTACTTACCTGCTCACTTGTACTTATTTATAGGATACTAGATTTTGATATTTACTGTATGTACCACTTTTAGATTTACTATTCTAAATCAGCATATATCATATGATCATCAGCATGTTTAGGACTAGACTCTTCTTTCAGTACTTTTAATTACTATATTATGTATATATGTCTATCCTTTCTTAGTTTGTCTTGAGGTGTGCCTTTTGTCTCAAACCTTATTTAATTATAAATGTTGTATTTATAACTTATCCTATTTCTTGTATGCTGCTCCTAAGCTAGATAGTTATTTTGGTTTGTATATGTAAATGGTGATATTAATAATTCATTTAAAATGCTCAACCAAAAATGTACTTATACAATTGTCAAATAAGTTTTTTCTTTTATTGGCTGGGTCCCTGGCATTGTGAAACTGACAATGTCAGATTCAGATAGGTTTGAGGAGTTGGTGCTGAAGAGGAGGAACCTTACTTTGAAGAGAAGCATCAGTAAGGAGAACCAAAAGCTGCTTAGTTTTCTTTTCTACATATAGTGAATATGAGAGACTTTTTATTTTAGTCTTTTAAACTATTTAATTAAAGTTGTAATAATACAGGTACTTTTTAATATTTTTCCTTACTATACTTTATACTCTGAGTTGTATGTTGCACTTTTCCTATTTATTGTGATAAATTGAATGTATAATTATCTTACTTTACTTCCGCACTCTGATTTGTATTTGCTTAGTGACTGAGATATGGCATATATGCAGTGGCTTATCTCTTCCTTACTAGTGGATTAGAGTATATACCTAATCCAGTCTTAAATGAGGGATTTTCCAAAGTGACACTACACTCCTTAATTTAATGATTATGGATTAGGGGGCGGGGCGCCACAAAATATGAGTGTGCAATTAAATAATTAAAATATATACAAAGGACATACGCAAGTAAGCAGAGCAGAATAAAGTAAATGAATGTAAAAGCTAAACTACACTGTAGAAATGTACGTAAAAGAACTAAAAATACAAATAAACAATATATATGATAGTAAAGAGATCTCAATATCAAGGAATGAACAGACCGTAACTACAGTCATAAGGACTGTAACTATAAATATTATTTATTTATTTTGATTTAAATATGTGTTTTGTTATGTAGGCAAAAATACAAAAAAAATTAATGAGTCATGCATGTCTACTCAACTATAAGAAAGTGAGGTTTCAAGTAAAAACAAACATTCCCCCACATAGGACAAGTGTAGTCTCTAGATCACTTCATAGCATGCCCTTGCACAGTAATAGTTGTATAGCTTAGTCCACCATATAAAACCACAAAGTAATGTTATATGTTTAGTTTATGCATAATGTATTTAATGAATGAATTCAAGAATTTAGTCTCACTACATTGCAGCATTCAAGGATTTTCAAAGCTAATTGCAAACCATATGATATCCATTATTATCTACTTTAGTTGTCTATCCTATGATTGGGACTAACCAAACCCCTCAATTGACTTATGCATTCATCAAATATTTCAATCAATTGATACATAATGATATATAGATTAATGAGGTTTTGAAAATAATTATTTGAATAAGGTCTTATTCAGGTGATAAAATAATTTATAGGTATAATTTTAAGGTTATAAATAAACTTCATATCCTATTACTAATATTACAATTATCTAAATTATCTTATACTCCATAAGTCTCACTACTTAAGTTGTAGGATTTCTATAACTATACTACTCAAAATTCTAAGTTATCATTATTCTCTAATTATTCTATCTTACAAATATCTTAAGGTCCTATTCTTATGAAGGTTCTTTCATCTAACCACTTAGGTTGTCTTAATCTTAATTATGACACCAGTGGGAAAATTGTAGACTATTCTTAGACTTAATGGTTTTACATGACTACTAGTATAATATGGTAATACTAAAGGGTTAATGTTCCTTAAGTTACCATTTTCTATATTTATCTTGCATTAGCTTACTAATCAAACATCAAGGCTGTTTGCTTAATCCTAAGATTCTAAATCTTAATGCTATAGACACTAGGTCTTAGGTCGTACTATTATGATTAACTCTTAAAGAATTATAAATATTTTTAATATTTCATCCGATGTGATTCTAAGCACTACAGTTAGCATGATATGGCTACTTTTACTATAATAAGAGTGTCATACTAGGTTACTTAGATCACATACTATATTCTAGTGGAATTTAAACACCAGTTAATCACTAATTTTTCTAAGGTAGTCCCATCCTAACATCTTATAAGACTTCTCTTAGTCACACTTGCAACACTAAGGATTACTCAATACTACTCAAAGTAATTCACAACATCTAGATATGAAGTATAAATTATCTCTCTTAAAAGTTAGGATTTAAGCTAAGTTTACCAATACTAAGTTAGTCACTTGAAGTATATTACTATAAGTAAATCTAGTCTTTAGAAAGATGGGGGTCTAATTTAGAGTTACTTAGGTGATAAATAATGCATAAATATGGATTCAAGTTGAATTAAGAACCTAACTTACTATTAAACTTCCTATTCATTCAAGCCACTAGACTTAGACTAATGCCATGGTTCATAGCTAGAAGGACAGTTTGTAAGTTTAATAGCCTTAAGCTTACTAATGCATCCTAGGTTTAACAAGATTCTAACTCAATAACTTCTTTAAAATGTGAAAAGGTATTAAGAGTTTCCTAATCATTAGTGTGCCAGTTCTATTAAATGCACCAGAAATCCTAGAGTTTGCTAAGTGATTAGGCTACTAAAATCAACTAATATCACTAAGTTACATAATGGGGTTATTAGGATTAATCCTGCACTTAATGGTCTTACTAATGAATCTTATAATAATAGTTATTATCCAATCAAGAGTTTAGATTCAATACAATAACCAATTACTAAGTCAATTGCTTAGTATCCATACTAATCTCTCAATAATAGTCTCTCAGTCTCTATGTTAAGACTCTTTCTAAGGTTTACTAGTGCTAGCACAAGACTAGGTTATCCTATCTATTTTTCTACTCAAAATATTATCTAATGTTGAAACATATCATAAGTTAAGTCTTCTAGGGTATTTTAGGGTTTAGGAAACATATATAGGTAAGAACGTTAAATTAAGAATTAAATATTAATTTACTTAAGGGTTAAAAACTCACATTTTCCATTTGATGTCCAAATAATGTAAACATCATGGCTATAACTTCCTTATAGCATAACAAGTACAATAACATTGAGTTGGGTCAAATCAAACATCAAATGGCTAATATATGCATTAATGACTCTTATAATAATTAGAAAGTCATTAGCAAAATTAACTTTCAAATTGCAAAATTATTATCATATTAATATTCTACACATTTTTTTGATCATTTTGGCATATAATTTCAATATATTTGGATTTATATTTTAAAAGTTATTAAATTAATAAATTTTCATTAAAATAAATTTAATAATAAATCCATTGGCTAATCTCCTATGCACACGCACTATTCTTGTGGTCTGAGCGCAAAAGGGTCGTGTGTGTGAGTAAATAATTAGGAATAATAATAACTTAATTAATTTGCATCAAATAAAATTAATTTAAAGAATTTTAAAATATAAATCTAAATATAATGAAATTATTTATCAAAATGATCATAAGAATATGTAGGACATCAATATGAAGTTAATTTTCCATTTTTATAAACAATTTTGCAACTCACTTTCTAATTGTCATTAAATGCCATTAAGGCATAGATTAGTCATTTGATGTCCAATTTGATTGTACTTACTGTCATTGTACTCATTATTCTATAAGGATGTTATAGCCACCATGTTTATATCATTTGGACATCAAATAAAAAATGTGTTTTTGATCATTAATTAATTTAATAATAAGTTTTCATAATTAGGTTTTCCTTGTATAGGCATCCTAAACCCTAGGACATCTTAGGGTAACTTAGATCATATCATGATATAACATTAGATGATGTTCAAGATAGTAAAAAAACTAGAATAACCTACTTTAAGACATTGTATTTATTAAACTTAGATTGAACACTATCCCTTAGGAGAGATGAGATTATGTGAAAATTCTAAAGTTTTGATTTAGTGAACTATTTTAGATAGAATTGGGTAAGAATTAATGTTGAACTTGTGATTAGGAGGAGAATCACAAGATCTATGGATGGAACAAACTTAGAAGGATTAGTGTATAACTAGTTTTTTAGATTCAACTTAAATTTAAGAAATGATCTAAGTGACCAAGGATGACCTCTAGTGTAGAATAAGCTGCCTTACTATGATAATGAAATTCTTAGAATCACTTAGGATGTAAGATTATTAAGACTTATAATATTTTAGTACCTATTGAAGTCAAACTTAGGAACATAGTGATATTAATACTAAGTCTTGGAACCTTAGTATTAAGAAATAATACTTGTCATTTAGAAATGTAAATTAATGTGAGATAAATCTATAGAATTGTAACTTAAGTAATGCCATCCCTAAGAATGACCACATTAGTAGCCAAGTAAAACTATTAAGTCTAAGGATAGACTAGAATTAACCTGCTAGTGGCATATCTAATGGTAAAACAACCTAAGTTATTAATGAAAGAACCTTTTAAGTATAGGGCATTAAGATGATTTGTGAAAATAGGTAGAGTAGAGAGAGTAGTAATAGCCTAGAGGTTTGCATAGTGTAGTCATAGAAAACCTATAACCTAAGTAGTAATACCTATAGTACATAAGTTAGGTTATTTTATCACCTTATAGAGTAGAAGTAAATTAGATAGCTTAGATAATTGCAGTACTAGCATTAGAATAGGACCATTTTATTTATAATCTTGTGACTATATTTATAAATTATTGTGTCACCTAAATAAGACCTTAATAAAGCCATTATTTTCAAAACCTCATTAATATATATATATATATACATATACTATGTATCAATTGATTAAACCATTTGATGAATGTCTAAATCAGTTAATGGCTTAATTAGCCCCATTCATAGGATAGATAACTAAAGTAGATAAAAATGAATATCACATAGTATAAAATTACCTTTGAAAATCCTTGAATGATGCAACACATTGAGACTAAATTATTGAGAACATTCATTAAAGATATTGTGCACTAATTAAAATATATAATATCTTACATAAGGATTTCATGTGGTGGACTATTATGCCAGGGAAGGCTATGGAGTGATCTGGAGACCACGCATATTTTAGAGGGAGAGTGTGTGTGTGTATTATTGGGAAATCCCATTTTACTTAGTTAAGCAGACATACATATCTCCACATTTGTTATATATTTTTACCGATAGAGCTAAACATGTATTTAAATCAAGAAACATAAATAACATTTACAACTTACAGTAATTATGACTATTTTTATAGTTTTTTAGTCCTAGAGACTGAGATCTCATAACATTCATATATTACAGCTTACTTGTATTTATTGTTATTTTTACTTATATTCATACAGTGTATTTCTATTTATATTTTCAGTTCTTTACACTACTTTACTTACTTAGCATATATAATGTTGTATTTATTTTGATACACAATTCTATGTCTAGCTGTACCTGCCCTTTTTACTAACATATTTGTTGTAATATGTGAGAATCTTTTTTCAATTATTGCATTTACCTCTTTTACTTGTTAATTTACAATTGTTTCCTTACTTTCCATTTTTATTGCTTTGTGCACCACTTTTAAAACTGTAAATGGCTAATGTGATATACACTAAGTTAAAATAACTTAGTTGCCCTAAAAATTACTTGCACTTTTTAAGTTTAATCACTTGTTTTCTTATATTAGTTGTGCCCTATTATATTAAAAACCAAATACGATAGATCAGGAGATTGGAGTGGATATTGAACCTAAGGTACATCATGTCTAGTAAATGAAGCTTAAAGAATTTCCTTTTTCTATATTTTTACTTTTTTATCTCGTGATATATTTAAGTCATAAATGTTCATTTAATTTTAATTAAGCTGTGGATGTTATTACATCATTATTTTGTGATATATTTTTCTTTATTTTCTTGATTACTGGAATGGTATGATATGTATTTAAATAGTATTATATAGGTAATTTTCCACATTAGAGACTCTTGGCTCCGTATAGTTCTTAATAATTGGTTAAGACTCACTAACCCAAATGTTTCCTTGAGTAGTAATAATGGAGAAACCTCACTCCAACTTCAGCAGAATAACCAATAGTAAAACTAATAATTAAACCAATTTAAAAACCAAGAACAACAAACTTATAAACAGTAGGAATCAAGGTTATAGAACCCTTTTAGTGGATTTAAGGCTGAAACTACCAGAACTCTTCATGAAGCCTTGATACAACAAACTGAGGAAACTTTGAGAAACATTAAACTGCAATTATGGCAAATATAATAAGACCTGACCAATAGGCCCCAAGCCATTCCTAGTTTCATAGAGATTAATCTTAAGGAAGTTATGATTCCATATAAAATAATGATGTAACGTTAGGGGTAGAAATGTTGGCGGAATCAGAGTTTAATGAACTTGATAAGAGCAGCAGCTATTTACAAAGTTTGGAAATAAAATATGTAAAGAATATAAGAGGCACCACCTACTGCAAATGCAATAATACACATTTGAGTGATCAAATGCCCACCAAATTAAAGGGCCCTAGAAGATTTAGTGTTCCTTGTGTAATTGAATGGGAAGCCTTCATTGATCCCTTGTGTGATCAAGGGGAATCAGTCAATGTAATGCCTTACCAGATGTTCAGGTAGTTAGGTTTTAGAGAAATGTATGACATTCCTGTAATCCTCAAATTTGCAAACATAGATTATGTGACTTCTATAGGCGTGCTAGAAAATATAATAGTTAAAATAGGTAGCCTTAAAATACCTGCTGATTTTATAATATGCAAATTGGATGAGTGGAATCAAAATTCAACTATCATCTTTGAAATGCCATTCTTAGCCACAATAAGGGCAATTGTTGATGTGGGGAAATGAATATAAAAAATAATTGTGAATGGTAAAGAAGAAGAGGCTGATTTGATGAATATGATAAATAAATGGTAAAAGGTATATTTAAAATGGAAAAGAGAAAAAGAGGAATTTAATCTTGAAGAACATTGTGATGAAAAGAACTTTGAGAACTTAATCATCGAATAAAATGAGTGAATTAGTAATAAATCTGAAGGGGAGGCAAAAACATCCTATAAAATGGTTGATGAGTCCATGTTAATAAGGAAAAAAAAAATGATGAGATGAAAAAAAAAAATTTACAAGATAATGTTTATTGAATTTTGAGAAGAACACACTAAGAAGATCTCTTGGTTTGAAAATAAGTAATAAAGCACAAACCAGTAAGGGTAATGAAAAGATAACTAAATAGGCTAGTGTTGTAGTAACCCTAACATTGTTACCTAGTTTTACATGCCCAAATTAGGCTAAAACATTCACCATTAGTGTCCAATTGATGTTTAAAGTAATACCTAAAAATCTGGTGCTATTTGGAAGTCATTTGAACTTATTAAATATTTTAATGCATTTACTTAATCAAAATATTAATAAAACTAAATTGACCTCAAATCAAAAATTTGATTTTATTTTTTAGTTCCTTGCCCCAAATTAGCTAGAGGTGAATTTTGGATATTTTGGAGCTGGTTTGATTATCCAATTTTAATTAAATAAAAATTAAATTAACAAATTAAAATATTAAAACCTAATATTTTTGTGAAACGACGTCCGCCCACCATTTGACCAAATGGCGGGCCCATTCACAACTCTCCACCTGCGCACCCATTAATAATCGAACAGCTACGGGCGGGAAGACGTTACCACAATATGTTTTCCAGTGCACCATCCCATGCGTACGTAGGAGCTCACAAACTCATGCTACATCCTCGACTCCTTGATGATTCCCATAGCCATAAAACTTGAGCATCCATTCAATCAACTCCTTTAATCGCACCTTAGCAGTAGCCAATGCAAATTGGATCTAAGGACCAAGCCATCATTATTAGGAGCTTGCTGAAGATCCCCTGTCACGTAAATTAGGTACGTGATTCCTATGCCACTGCTTTAATTCTGCATTTATGTGTTTGTAATAGTATTCCCAATCCTCAACTATGAGTCTCCAGGCTCAGTTGAGCTTGGGCAAGCCCAATCAAGCTAGGGAGACTTGAGCATGTCAGTGATGTACAGTGCCTGGTCTTCCAAATTGGGGGTTAGGGTTCCTGAGTTTCATAGCCAAGAGCATTAGGCTCCATGGGTTGGCCTTGACCCATAGAGGATAATAAACATTGAATCCCACTTGTTAAGGCACTATGGAGAGCACGATTAGCCTCCACATTAAACCCTAACCCTAAAACCTTTCCCATCCTAATTAGGCCAATATAAGCTATTAGGGTTAGAGGTTCATATGCCTACATGTAGGCCTCACTCGTAGCTTCATTTTGTTATATGAAACATTTACTGACTCAATCGGAGCGTGGCATATTTGGATGCCCTAGTTCTTAGCACTTGGCCTCCCCGATGGAAGTGATGGTGAACAGTGCCAGCAGGGGCAACCCAACTTGGACAACACTATCCATTGGGGTCCGCACATGTAGATTGCCCATGCACGTGCAGTGGCTATGAGCTTGAACAACTGAAGTGCATGTGCGCATAGAAAATACTAGGGTTTGTTAAATACTAACTAGTATTAAATTAATTTAAATACTTTGAACAACTTTTTTTGATTATACATCCAAATATATTGAAATTATATACCAAAATAATCAGAAAAATATGTATAACAATAATATGATATTTAATTTTTCATTTTAATGACTAATTTTACTATTCACTTTCTAATTGTCGTTCAATGTCATTAAGGCTTAGATTAACCTTTTGAAGTCCAAATTGGCCATCCTTGTAGTCATTGTACTTTTTTCTATAGAGAAGCTATAGCCACTAATTTTATATCTTTTGGACATCATAAATTTTGAAATTTAAATCAATTATTATTTTATTCCAAAATTAGTTTCTTTCTTATTTAGGCTTCCTAAACCCTAGGAAATCTTAGGGAAATATATAATATGATAAGTATGAACATGATTGACTTAATCTCAACTTAGTACTAGTAAACTTAGAATTGAATCCTTATCCTGAAGGGCGAGAAGTTCGTATTAGAAATATAACTTATTCTAATGTTCTAATTAGTATTGTAATGATTTATCATTAGTGTAGTACATGTGACTAGGAGAAAATCCTAAGGTCTTAGAGTGGAACCATCTTAAGAGGATAAGTGTGATACTCAATCTAGTATAGTTAGTGATTGGATCCCTTTAGAAATTAGTAAGTAATCTAAGAGACTAAGAGTGACCTACCTAATGTAGTATAGAATGCCATGTTATGATAAGTGTATGGTTTAGTACCATCTAGGATGTTTAGTCATTGAGCTAAGACTATACTTAGTCTTATGTGATAATGAGACTTATAACCTTTAACTATTAGATAATAAAGTTAAGACCAAGATTTAGTCTTGGTAGACTTGGAACCCTAAGATACAAAGAAGAGACTTGATACTTAGATTAGGAAATTAGTAAGAGTTGGATCTTAATAACTATATCCTAAGTATGATAACCATATAAATCTTACTATGTTAGTTTAGTAGTTAAGCAATGCTATTAAGTTAAGGTTAGACCATTATGGAGCTAGAGATAACTTTATAGTGATTAGTAACTATATATTGAGGTTGAAATTATTAAAATTATTATTTGTGAACCCTTAAGTTAGAAAGATTTGAGAGCAATAATAACATGGGATCTTAACTTATCTAAGCTATAGGAATCTCTTAACCTAAGATGTGCATTAGTGAAACTTATAGATATAAGTTGGGATGTTTTATTAAAGTAGAAGTATTATTAGATAACTTAGATAGTGGTAGTGCTTGCATTTGGATAGGATTTTTAGTTGTAATCATACAACTATATCTATAAATTATTTCATCACCTAAATAAGAGCTTAATCAAATTACTATTTCAAAACCTCAATAATATGTATATATTATGTATCAATTAACTAAAACATTTGAGAAATGTCTAAGTTAACTAACGGGGATTGATTAGCCCCAATAATTATGATAGATAACTAAAGTAGAAAATAATGGATATCACTTGATTTATAATTATCTTTGAAATCATTGAATGCTGCAATGCATTAAGACTGAATACATAAAAACATTCATTAAGAAATCATGCATAAATTAAATATTTAACATTATACTTAGGGGTTTCATGAGTTGGATTATGTTGTACAACTATTATTGAGTCAGGATAGGCTGTACAGTGATCGACAGATTGCAAATGTCCTACTAGGGAAAATGTGTGTGTGTATAGGAGACCCCGCTTACATTATAGTTGGGAAAATGTGCTTGACTCCTCACTTTGTTTTGTAGAGTATCCATAGAAGAAAACACATTAAAAAAAGATAAATAAATAGCATTTATAGTTTACAATCTTTAAGATAATATTTATAGCTTATTGAGTCATTGAGACTAAAATTACGTTACCTTCAGATATATTATAGCTTACTTGTAATTATAGTTCTTTGTACTTATATTTGCTACAATATATTTTAGTTTATTATTCAATTTCTTTACACTGCTCTGTTTACTTAGAATATATCTTGTTGTATATTTTTTTTTAGTATTGTGCACATTTGTATGTATATTATACTTGCTTCCTTTTCACTTACATATTGGGTGCAATTATGAAAAACTTTTATTTGTTATTTTACTGTTATTTTCCTTTCTTTCCATTTTTACTATATTGTGCACTGCTTTTAAATTCTAAATGGCTAATGTGATAACCACTAAATTAAAATAAAACATAGTTGTCCTAAAATGTACAATAAGTCTTAAAGTCTAATCACATATTTTTCTTTAATTGTCTATGCCCTATCATATTAAAAACTAAATACATTAGATTAGGTGCTTATAGTGAAACTTGAACCTGAGGTAGCTCGAATTCACATGTTTTTCTTTTTAGTCTATGTTCTTTATAAAATAGTAATACTAATAATAATAATAATAATAATAATAATAATAAATAAAAATTAGATACACCTGATCAGTAGACAAAATGTTATTAATAAAAAGTTTATAAATGTCTATAAATGCTATAGTGCATTGTAGAAGACACCCTGTGAAAGCAAGGCAATTAAGCACACCGCAACACTAGAATAGCACAAGCCATGAGCTACAGTAGGCTGCAATGCCCAGTGTCCAAATTGCACTTAACTAATCTAGAGATTATGAACTGTATACTGTCAATTAAAGGTACCAGTGCATGCCAAAATTTTATTTAAGAGTCAGAAAGGGCCTTAAACACTATTGACCATTAGTATCCCAAGACCCTTCACTAAAAAAATCACATTAAAAGGGAGCTAATTGAACCTTTTAACTAGCCTTTGGGAAGAAGACACCCTAAAAGGGTAGTTAGAAAATTTTGGAAATACTTATTGCTAGGGTGCCTTTAAATACCCATAGGAGCAAAGTGAAGCTCACATATATCAAGTGAAAATTTTCTAAGCTATCCACTCTCTCATTCCAATTAGTTAAGGAGCTTCTCTCTAAATGGCTCCCAAGAAGAAAGTGAGTTTGGGAAAACCAACAAGTAAATCATCCTCAATAAGGAATTTTAACTTTTGTAAATTTGCGTCATTGGAGGTAGAGCAAGGATTTATACAAATCACAAACAATAAAAAGATAATACTTGGGCGAGGCTTCATTGAATCGTGCCCTGTATCTGTGAAGAATATTATACAAAGAAAATGGGATCTCTTATGAAGTCATCCAAGACCCATTTTTATATCTATTGTTCAAGAAGTATACCCAAATGTTGTTAATGCTAGAATGAGAAACATTTTTGTTAGGGGGAAGTTTAGATTTTAGTGATCAAGCAATAATGGTGTTCTATATACTATAATATGTAGGAAACTATTTCTACACGAATTAGCTACACTTTGAATTTGATCCTGCCAAAGTTACCCATGTCTTTACATGTCATAACATAGCTTGGCATGCTCCTAAATTGAGTAAGATAATGTTAATTTTTATATAGATGATGTTACTTCAGCATCTAGGGCCTGGGATGCTCCTATCTTGAGTCAGATAATACCAATAGGACATCAGCAAAAGTCTTGACCTAGCAATCATAACAAAAATGCCTGGGTTTAAATCCCCATTAAAGAGTACACTAGGTACTTGGATATCATTAATTATAATATATTATATTAATTATATATATATATATATATATCTGTGTGTGTGTGTGTGTGTGTGAATGCGTGTGTGTGCGTGTGTGTGTGTGTGATAATCAACAAAGTAAATATTAATATGATAGAACAAGGTTTAAAATTTTTGCAATATATTTCCTACAAAATACTTTCAGAGTGCGATAATACATCAAATAAAAATATGCAATTACTAAATAAATAATTAATTTATTATCACAATAGATATGAATCACTATTTCAAGATATTGAAAATATGCCTTACATATCACTATCAAATTTTGTGTTATACTTATGCGCAGTGTATAGAATGGGAGGGATCAAGGTATGTAAACCTAATTCAGAAAATTTGTTATTTATATTTCAATTTTACTAATACCAATCTCCTCCAAAGCAATTGTATGGTCTTCTTATATTATTTGTGGGCCTGCCTAACTACCGGTATAGGTTTAGTAACAAAGAATCTTCTTTTCCTAAACATTTATTTTGGCGATATAAATTCATATAAGACATCATAAATTTTCTTAAATGTGTGACAAACATTTATAAAAATGACAATAAATTCAATGAAAACTTTAAAAAATGATTATCAACACACCAAAAATAGAAAATTTGAGGATTAAATCAAAGCAATAACAGGTAATAAAATCAGCATATAAATGTATTTTTTGATATTGGGGCACTTGTTTTGTTTATGTAAAATTCTTATTATAAAGATGAGTATGAATTTTGCATTTATTAAATAACAATGTAATGGCAATTATCTTTCTTATCCTTCCTTTTCCTCTCTCTTTCTTATCTTATTCTTATTCTTCTATTAAAAAAAGAATTCATAATACAAATCATAATAAAAATTTGATAATAATAGATTATTATAATTATAATTATTATAATAATATATATATTATTATTATTATTATTAAATAATAAGAATAATTATAATAATAATAATAATAATAATAATGATAATAATCTATCATTATTAGCAAAATAAAAAGGATGATAAAGATAATTTATCACTATGAGAACTATCATTTTTTTAATAAAGATAATAATACTAATAAAAATTATATAATATACCAATAATTACTTAAAAAATATTATTATTACTATTAACAATGAAGACAATAATAATAGTCACAATTAGCTTTGAAATCTTTGAATGTTGCAATGCATTAAGACTAAATTCCTAGAAATATTCATTAAGAAATTATGCCCAAATTAAATATTTAACATTATACTTAGGGGTTTCATGCATTTGAATATGTTGTACAGCTATTCTTGAATTAGGATAGGCTATACGGTGATCAGGTGACCGCGCTTGTCCTACTAGGAAAAATGTGTGTGTGCATAGGAGACACCGCTTACTTTATAGTTGGGAAAATGTGCTTGACTCCTTGCTTTGTTTTGTAGAATGTCCATAGAAGTAAACACATTAAAAAAAGATAAATAAATAACATTTATAATTCACAATCCTTAAGATAATATTTATAATATATTGAGTCATTGAGATTGAAATTACCTTACTTTCATATATATTATAGCTTACTTTTAATTATAGTTCTTTGTACTTATATTTGTTGCAATGTTTTATAATTTAATTTCCTTACACTGCTGTGCTTACTTAGAAAATATCTTTTTGTGCATTTCTTTTTTTATTGAGCACACTTGTATGTATATTATACTTGCTTCCTTTTTACTTATATATTGGGTGCAGGTTATGAGAAACTTTCCCCATTTACTGTATTTTTCTTTTTATTTATTATTTTGCTATTATTTTCCTTACTTTCCATTTTTACTATATTATGCACTACTTTTAAATTGTAAATGGCTAATGTGATAACCACTAAATTAAAATAAAACATAGTTGTTTTAAAATGTACAATAATTTTCTAAGTCTAATCACATATTTTTCTTTTATTGTCTGTGCCCTATCATATTAAGAACTAAATACCTTAGATTAGGTGCTTATAGCAAAACTTGAACCTGAGGTAGCTCGAGTCCAGTAGATGCAGCTTGAAGACCTTTTCCTTTTTGTCATTTATACTTTTTCTTTCCAAGAGGATGAGTGTCATTACATCTTAAATATTTTTAAAACTTTAATTTGCTTAACTATTATGTGATGTATTTTTTTTTCTTTTTTGGATGACTGGAATGGTATATATCTATATTGTATTATACATCTATTTTTTCACTCTAAAGATTCTTAGTTACCTGTAGTGCTTAATAGCGGGTTAAGACTCACTAACATAATATTAAGTATTACAGTAACACCTAGTGTTGGATTAGATTACCTAATATAACATTATGGGCATTACAAGTGACCACACTAAGGTGATAAGCAGGATATGGAAGGAAGCGATATTGAAATAATTAAAATCATGAATTTAGAATGGTTTGGGTGAGGGAGTTAAACTAGGCCCTAATGGGAGGCAATCCACTTGTTTGTTAGTCTATGTTCTCTATACAATAATAATAATAATAATAATAATAATAATAACAATAATAATAATAATAATAATAATAATAATAATGAAAAAAAAATTGGATACACCTAATCAGTAGATAATATTTTATTGATAAAAAGTTTATAAAATTCTACAAATGCTATAGTGCATTGTAGAACACATCCTGTAAAAGCAAGGGACTTAAGCACACCGCAGCATCAGAATAGCACAAGCCATGAGCTACAGTGGGCCGTAACACCTAGTGTCCAAATTGTGCTTAACTAATCTAGAGACTATGAACAGTATATTGTCAATTAAAGGTACCAGGGCATGCAATAATTCTAATTAAGAGTTGGAAAAGACAAAAGGGCCTTAAAAACTATTGTCCTTTAGTATCCCAAGACCCTTAATTGAAAAAATCACATTAAAAGGGAGCTAATTGAACCTTTTGACTAGCCTTTGGCAAGAAGACACTTATAAAGGGTGGTTAGGAAATTTTGGAAATACTTATAGCTAAGCTGCCTTTAAATACCCATAGGAGCAAAGTGAAGCTCACATATATGAAGTAAAAAATTTCTAAGCTATCCACTTTCCCTCATTTCAATTAGTTAAGGAACTTCTCTCTAAATGTCCCCGAAGAAGAAAGTGACTTTGGAAAAAGCAACAAGTATATCATCTTCATTAAGGAATTTTAACTTTTGTAAATTTGCGTCAATGGAGGCAGAGCAAAGATTTATACAAATCACAAATAAGAGAAAGTTAATACATGAGAGAGGCTTCATTGTATCATGCCCTGTATCTATGAAGAATATTATACAAAGAAAATAGGACCTCTTGTGCAGTCATCCAAGATCCATTTTCTTATCTTTTGTTCAAGAAGTATACCCGAATGTCGTTAATGCTAGAATAAAAAACATAATGGTGTTCTATATACTAGAATATGTAGGAATCTATTTTTACACCAGTTAGCTAAACATTGATTTTGATCCTACCAAAGTTACCCATGCCTTTATATGGCATAACCTAGCTTGGCATGCTCCTATCTTGAGTAAAATAATGTTAATATTCACAGAGATGCTATTACCTCAACATCCAGGGCCTGGCATGCTCTTATCTTTAGTAAGATAATGCCAATAGGACATCTTAGAGCATAAGTTATGCTAAATTATGTAATTCAAAATCTGAGCCTCATAGAGATAGGAACATTACTTCTTAACCAACTATGAAATGCACTAATGAAAAACCATGCAGCATTAGCTTTTGGGTTGCTCATCACTGAGTTAAGAGTAGCTCAAGGCATGAACATCAAGGATAATGAATAACATCTCCCTCCTTATAACAACCCTAAGTTGTTACCATGATAAACATAGATTCAATTAGACCTTTATTCATGTGAACATTACCTAACCCTAGAATTTTGAGATCATTTAGATCAAATTAAATTATTTGAATATTTTAATCAAATTTAATGCCCAAAAAATTTGTTAAATTGATATGACCTCCAATAAAAATATAATTTAATTTTTGAATTCTCCACACCCAAATTATCCATGGGTGGGTTTTATAAAATTTTGGAGATTAGTTAGACCTAATTTTGTATTTAATTTAAATCAAAAATATATTGGATTAAATTAGTTTTTAAATTAATTAATTTCCATTTAATCCAATGGTCAGCAACTGGAATCATTTTTAATATCTACTGATCCACTGTCAAGGCCACACACTGAGTAGCGAATCTAAATCGATCGGGTCATCCCACTAGGATCAGACAATCCCAATAAATACCATGCCCTAGGATATGATATAAGCCATTATATCTTAAGTTTCATCGCACGACTGAGAAAAAGCTCGCCAATATTCATCATCTTCACCCTCTGATTCTTCGTGGATAGAGCCCAATGGACTGCAACTGTGGAAGTGTGGAAGAAAATCCTATCCCCCACTCCTTTCCAAGTCCAATGACCCTCTTGCCCATTAATCCCAAGTTTTTACTTCCATTAGACCAAGACCAATTTCATGCTCTTGAGTCATTGAGTAGGAACCCAACCCATAACCCTATAGCTACTCCTGAGCTATAAATATCCCTTTAACTAATCTTGGGCCTCTATTTTCTCTCAATCTCTGCTTGACTCTTGTTAACTGAGTCCAATTCTCCTCTATCCAGCCTCCTTCTCCAATCAATTCCCATAGCTTGGAAGTTTGGTCAAAGTCAAACTAGGATCATATGTCAGCTATTCAACTGATTGAGTGAGCTGTTAGGATTCTTGGGAAGCTAAACTAAGGATTAGTGCCTTTAAGATTGTGAGATCCCCCAATTTTGAACCATGTTGGACCCGAAGTTGGGGTCTGTTTAGAGAGGATTTTAGTCAGAATCTAGCATGATAATAGAAAACATGACATATATTCATTCGTCCAAAATTTGAAACATGAAAATATGATACTTTTTTGTAATATAATATATTATTTTACATGAGTACAATTATCTTTTTTCTAAAGCATAAAAGATAAGTAATAAAATTGAAGTGCAACAATTGTTTCTTCACAGTTGTTCAAACTCCTCAATGAAGACTTGACCTGGCATTTATAACATAAATGTTTGGGTTTAAATCCCCATTAAAGAGTACACAAGGTACTTGGATACCATTAAATATATTATATTATATATATATATATATGGTAATCAATAAAGTAAATATTAATATGATAGATCAAGTTTAAAATCTTGCAATATATTTCCTACAAAATACTTTCAGAGTGCGATAATAGAGCAAATAAAAATATATAATTACAAAATAAATAATTTATTTATTGTCACAATAGATATTAATCACTATTTTAAGATAATAAAAATATGTCTTATGTATCACTATCAAATTTTGTGTTATACTTATGCACAGTTTATAGAATGGAGGCATCAAGTTATGTAAGCCTAATTCAAAAAATTTGTTCCTTATATTTCAATTTTACTAATACAAACCCTCTCCTAAACAATTGTATGGTCTCCATATACTAGTAGGCCTGCCTAACCTAATACATGTACAGGTTTAGTAACAAAGAATCTTCTTTATCTAAGCATTTATTTTGGCAATATAGTTTCATATAAGACATCATAATTTTTCTCAAAAGTGTGACAAACATTTATAAAAGTGACAATAAATTCAATGAAACCTTTCAAAAATGATTATCAACTCACCAAAAATAGTAATCTTGAGGATTAAATTAAAGCAATAATAGGTAATAAAATCAGCATATAAATGTATTTTTTGATATTGGGGTACCTGTTTTGTATATGTAAAATTCGTATTAGAAAGGTCATTATGAATTTTGCATTATAAATTGATTATTTATTAAATAACAATATCATGACAATTATCTTTCTTATCCTTCCTCTTTCTCTCTCTTTCTTATCTTATTCTTATTCTTCAATTAAAAAAAAGAATTCATGATACAAATTAGAATAAAAATTTGATAATGATGGATTATTATTATAATTATTATTACTATTATTATTACTATTATTATTATTATTAACTAATAATAATAATAATAACAATAATAATATTAATATTATTAATAATAATAATAATAATAATAATTTATCATTATTAGCAAAAATAAAAAAGATGATAATCATAATTTAACATTGTGAGAAATATCATTTTCTTAATAAAAATAATATTACTAATAATAATTTTTGAATATAGTAATAATTATGTAAAAAATATTATTATTATTATTAATAAGTAAATAAAATATTGTTATAAAGAAACTAGTGTTATCAATAATAATAATAATAATAATGAAGAGATTATAATGATAATAATAATAATGTTCTTAATGATGAGAAATAAAGATATTAATAATAATAATAATAATAATAATAATAATAATAATAATTGTGTCATCACAGTTATTATTATTTTTATTAATGAATAGAAAAAATATAATAATAATGAAGTATTATTGTGATTATTATTATTATTACAAATAAGAGAGATGAAACTAAAAATATTATTATTATTATTATAGGTAAAAATATATATAATAATAATTAGGAAGTTGATTATATTAATATTATTATAACTAAAGAAATATGATATTAAAGATAATAAAGAGATAATAATAATAATAATAATAATAATAATAATAATAATACTAATAATAATGATATAATATATTTATGGTTATTATGAAAATTTTGATAATATCAAAATTATTATGATAATAAAGATGATGATAATAAATTTGATGATAATAATAATAGTGTTGTCAGTGTTATTATTAATGAGATTAAATAGAATATTATAAGCCTAATAAAAGGAAAATTATAATTTTTATTATTTTTATTATTAGTGGTATGTTTTTTAAAATGAGAAAAATTATTCTCATTAGCATAGTAATATTAATGCTAATAATAATAATAGAAAAGTAGTATTACTATTACAGTAATAAGAAATATAATAATAATAATGATGCTATCATTTTTATTATTATTATTATTATTATTATGAAAAGATGGTAATGATACTAATAAAATGAGGACAATAATAACTATTATTATTATTATGAGAAAATAATAATAATAATAATAATTGTGATATTATTATTATTATTAGTGGTAATGATAAGGATTACTGTTATTATTATTATTATAATTATTATTATGATAATAAAAGTGATGATAATTAATTTAATAATTATTATTAATATAATGAGGATGAAGATGATAATAATTATATAATAATAATAGGGATACTATTATTATTATTATTACTATTCTTAGAGAGGAAACATTATGATAATTATGAGAAGTATTATTATTCTTATCATTATTACTATTAATGATGATAATAAATGATTTTTATTATTATCACCTTAGTAATTATGATAATAATAAAATAATTATATATTATTTTAATAATAAATAATAAATAATAATAATAATAATAATAATAATAATAATAATAATAGTAAATTATTATTATTATTATCATTATTGATGATGATAATAAAGGATTATTATTATTATCATTATGAATAAAACTAAAAATAATAAAATAATAATAAAAAAGAATGAATTATTATGATAATAATAAAGATAATGTCTGATAATAATAATATCCTTATTATTATTATTATTACTACTATTAAAGATATTGATAATAATAAAGATTTTTTTTTATTATTATAATGAAATGAATAATGAAATGAATAGAATCTTATTATTATTATCATTATCATAGATAATGAAAAATAATTATTATTACAATTATTATTTATCAAAATTAGTAATGATAAAAATGAATTATTAATATTATTGATAATAATAATAATAAAATGATAAAAAAATTAACAATATTAACTAGAATAATAACACTGATAATAATAGTAACAAGATAAATTTATTATTATTATTAATAGCTAGGTACCAACAAGGTGGGGAGGAGGATGGAGAGTTGGTGGTTGGCCAGGAAAGGAGGGGGAGGAGGAGGTGTTGTATGAGAGGGAAAGGGTGATTTATGGGGATTTTTAAGAGAAGGAGAGGGAGGGGAGAGAAGGTCGGCGAGGCTTAGGCAGAGGGAGGTGGTAGTCAGCCAGAGGAGGAGGAGAATAAGAAGTTGTGTGAGGAAGAGAGGGAGTTTGAGGAGTTTTATAGAGAGAAGAAGGAGGGGAGAGGGTCCACCGGAGAGCTCGCCGACTGACATGGCAAGGCAACTGGGTAGGGGAGCCAGCACGCGGGGCACACAGGGGGGCGACCCTCTTTGCCGCATGCCTTAGGTCATGCAGCATGAGCGGAGTGGGGACGAAGGAGGAGAGAGAAAAGCTTATTAGGGATAAAAATTCAATTTAAATTAATCGCATTTCTTCAAGAATTAAAAAAGCACCTGTTTAAAAATATGTTGTTTTATAAAGGGATGTTGAAAGTAGTCTTTCCCTCGAATAAAAATAGTATATTTCAATTAGAAGCACATAAGGCTCCTAAGAATCCCCAAAATAAAAACCATATTAACTACTCACTGAATAGCAACTAACTATGACAATTGAGTCTAAATTAGTCATGGAATTATGCAAAGATAATTAAGATAATTGATGGTTGGTCTCATGGAACCCAAAGATGCCAGTGGAGAAAGTACAAACACATGAATCACAAATACCATAGTTAAGAACCACACTAAATTTCTTTGGGAAAGAGAACTCACATTAGCAAGACGTTACTATCCTTGAGCAAGCATTTTTTTGTAGATAATAGTATTTGATTCAGCTTCCTTGAGGATGAGTAAGAGTTTAAGTGTGGGGTGTGATGAACCCAATATTTATATATATATATTACTTGTAAAAAAAGTGTTTTTATATAAGATCTTTGTTTCTTTAGGCTATTTTTTGTGTGTTTTTATGTTTTCAAGCACAAAAGAGATGTCGCAAAGGAAGGAGGAATTGAACAAATATGCAAATTAAGATCAAGGCGCTTCAACGTGCTGTAGTGCCAACATAGAGCAAGCCAATAACTATTGTGCACCGTAGTGTTCACATAACACAAGCCAAGCGTTGCTACAAGCTGCAACGCACCTAATGGGAAATCTAGAGATAGAACAATTAATGAAGAATGAGCCTTGGGCACCATGATGTGCCCCAGTGCTCGCCAAGTGAAGATCCAAATGATCAAAGTTATTAAGGGATAGTGATTAATTTATTTTGAACTCCCAAGAGTAGTTGGGATTTATTGAGGAACCCTTAAACTCCTTAGATAGCCAATTAAAACAAAAACACAGTAATTTAAGGCAAGAAGAAAAATTCCTCTAACTCCCTAAAGAGTAACGGTTGATTAATTATGATTAAAAAAAGAAGATATTTAATACAATTCAGCCCCCTAGGCTGAAATAGATGGAGTATTTATGAAACATAGGATATAGAAGAAGGACCTTTAGGACCCCCAAGAGAGACACAAACTCTAGCAGCTAAAGGGATTTTAGGAGGAGTTTTTTAAGGACTAGGCATGCACCAGAGAAAATGAAAGAGATAGAGAAAGCATCACGAAGGAGGAAGTAGAGAGAACGAGAAGGAGAAAAAGCTCAGGAGAATGCCGATAAGTTGTTATCTAGTAATATAATTCTAACGTAGACTCTCATTTGTTTCCTTTTTTGTAAGAACTCAATGGGTTCCTTCTGCTTAATTTGTATATTTTCTTGTTCTTATTACGAATTGAAGCCTAAACCTACTAGGGAGTGTTAGGTTGAGAACTATTATGTAAAATATCTTTGTAAATGTATTTAATTTTTCCAATCAAATGAAATATAGTTGAAATTCTGTGCTAATAAAATTATGGCATTATTTATGAACTAAAGATGGTAACAGCTTTTAAGAGAAATAATCTTGAAATTCTATTTTAATAGACAAAAATTTCACATAGCCTCATGCTCATTACTAATATTGAAAAAATGAACTAGAAGCATGCTAACTACAAATGAAGTGACAGAAATTTGCATAGCTTTATTCTAATTTAGTTGCTTAAGATCAAAAGTTGGATTCATTATAGCTGTGAAGAATATATTGAAACTTTTTCAGAGCTCCAAAGCTCATTTAAGGACTTAAACACTAAAATTATATGCATGTTAAGCCATGAATGAAGTGAAATATGTTCATCAAGCTTCACTACTCTTTCCTATATTTGTATATTTAAGTCCTAGAGACTGAACCCTCTTTACTTACATTTAGTTTCCAATACTTCTTATAGATCAACTTATTTATATTTCAACTTAGTGTAGTTACTTTTACGTGTAATACTTTTAAGTTTACTTAGGATAAATCATGTTGAGAATATTTACTTTCCGCATTTCTATTTACATATACACTTGTATATGTACACTGCTTTTAGATGACAGATTTTTTGCAGAATTATTGCAGCATACCTGTACATATTTTAGTACTTTTATGTTTCCATTTCATTTCATTTTATATACTTCATTCCTAGTATTATTTTACTATTGCTTTCTACACTGCTATTAAAATGAATTATAAAACATAAGTGTAACATCTCATAATAATAGTCATTAAACCTAAATTATACTTTGACTTTTTAAATCTAACTAGATTTATAATCTTTTCTATTATGTGCCCTACCATATAAAAACTAATATGGTAGACCAGGAGCTTGAAGATGATCCTGGATGTGAGGTAGAGATCATTCAGAAGGAAAGTCTGTAGGAATCTTGAAATATTTATTGCATTTTTATTATTTTAGCAAGGATGATTGTCATTTACTTAAACTATTTATGTAATTTAATTATGTTTTTTACTTTATTTTTCTGCGATGAATATTTTTACTTTCTTTTCAGTTATAAATGCAACTATATTTGTACATTTTCTCATTTAACACTTACACATTTATTTTTTTCTCAATAAATTTTTGGCCTAAATAATACTTAATACTAGATAAATGATCATAAGTATTACAGTAACACCTAACATTAGGTTAAATCATCTAATCTAGCATCAGGTCATTATAGTTGGTACCAGCATTGATTTGAGAAAGATAGGAAAATGTATAAATGAATACATTTCCTTTTGTACAACAATCACCAAAGGTAAAATAAAATTATTCATAAGACAACCTAAGAGAATAAAAACACCTAAGATAGTAATCTAAAATATTAGGAATATATTATTAAGCGCTTAATCAATAAAATATGTCAAATAATATTTATATAAATTTAAATTATAAATTAGATGAAGAATAATGAATCAAAACAAAACTATTATTGTAGATAATTATATCAGTATTGGTAAAGCGACCACTAGAACAACTTTATATTTGGAATACTTTGCTTTGGAGTATCACCAGCTGGAGTAGACATTCTTAATAAGATTTTGAGATCCCCTACTTTTATAAGAGATGACTTTTGTAATAACCCAAGGTTTTTAATCATCATTTATCAATCCAATTAGTCTAAAAACATTCCCATTAGATTCCAAACATCATTAGGAACCAACCTCTAAAATTTGGTTCAATTTGGAGCTTATTTTAATTTCCTTAATATTTTAATATAATTATTTAATTAGAAAATAAAGATTATTGATCTCATATTAAAAATTTGATATTGTTTTTTTATTGTTTACCCTCAAATTAATTAGGGGTAAATTTTTGAGATTTTCGGAACTAAATTGAAAGCATAATTTTAATTAAATAAAATGTAATTAATTAATTAATTAAATTAATTAATTTTATTAACCCTACCATCCTATTCAATGATACGGAGTCGTTTGATGGAATGACATGCAATCAGCACCATTTGATCAAACCAAGCATCTAGATCGGACGGTTGGTAGCCGTTATCCCCATTTGGCTATGCGCGTGCAGGGCGTGGCAGCTGCTCGCATACACGGCCTGGGTAAGCCATGGCAGCTACCACCCCACCGCTCAAGCCCTTCTCCCAGCCTCCATAACATCCCAATCAAAAGGTAATCATTGGTTACATTATATAGCATTTCTATTGAGAGCTACAATCCCTTACTGTGCACACCAGAGCCTGAAGAAGTCTCCCCTTTACAAGCCCTAAGTACGACATTTCTTCTCCCATTTATAAGCAATTCTTCTACATTTCATCTAAATTATTTATTGTATGATGTTAGGAATTAATTTAAATTTAATTAGCTTAATATCACTTATATACTTTTCCACATATAGTGATGTTATATCTTAAAGTGATCAAGAAAATATGAGGAAAATTAAAATGATATTAGATTTAGATTTTGATAATTAATTTTACTAATCACCTTTTAATTATCATAAAGGCTGATTAAATCCTACTTTAGCCATTTAATGTCCAAATTGAACATAAATACTATCATTATACTTCTTATGCTATAGGGAAACTATAGCCACTATTTTTGTGTCAATTGGATACTATTTGGTGAATTTGCAATTTTGGCATTTCTCTTAATCATTAATGAAAATCATATGTTATAACAATTGCATAATTATCTTCCTAAACCTTAAGGAAATAAGCCTTATCCTAGATTGAAACTTGACTGAACCCAAGGACATGTTTACATAAAAGAGAATAAGTACTTTAGAAATTGATTTGGTTAATTTAAAATAAGCTCCAACCTTAGAGATGAAAATGAGAATTTCTAAAATACAAAATAAGGATTGTTCATTGAATGCTAATCTAACCTATTACGTATAATTAGAATAACATAAATCATATGCCTAAAATTTATAAGATTTAATTGATTTTAACCCAAATGTTTTTTCCATCCCTTAGCTGTAAGGATGGCCCAATCCCTTTAGTAATATTGAACATTCTTTGCCAACAATTTAATAGAGATTTTAAGAACCAAAATCATATACTTAGTCTTGAGATTTTCCAATTAGTAAAAATTAGGATTTAGAGACTTAAATTAGTAAAACCTATACTTAAAGAACCTTTATTAGAAACTGATAGTGTATAGTTGATAATTAGTGTTCATAAAGAGAAATGAATATCTAAGCCCTAGATACTCTATTAGATTTGAAGCATAGTAAATATTTAAGCTAACTTGAGAGGTTAATTAGGAGAGCCTGAGTATAGAACATAATCTATTAAGTGGAATATAAATTAGTGAACACTTAGATGAATGAATAGAAACCCTTAGAGCAAGGTTTAAGGCAATCTAAACCATAGAAATATTATGATCTAGTGACAGATCTTATATTTGTGTCTACGTTTGTATGCAAGTGTACGTGGTCTGAAGTAATAAGTGGAAGTTTAGTTCCGAGATTTATCGTCTTTAGGGAACGGTGGTTTTTATACTAATTTTTAACTTCTTTCAGTAATGCTTAGAATTTTCATTTATAGTTTGAGAGGGTTCTTAAATTAACAATACAATATAACTTAGGGTATGATACGATTTGTTCAAAATGGAGAGTTGGGGTTTCATTGTAGGACTTGTAAGGACTTCGTGTTATTACTTCATTATTAAAATGTACAAATTGATTTTTCCAAGCCTAATTAAATCAAGGGAATACTATTAGAATTGGAGTTAACCTCCAATTACAACAAGTTCAAATTTAAAGCAACAAGAAGAACTCCCCTTGGAGTTCTACCTTGGCACCTAAACCTTTATGAGATTGTGATTTAAATTTATCTTTGATTTCCTACCTCTAAGTTACTAAGTATTATCTTTTAATTATTAGATCTCACAAACATGATTTCCATCAAAATTACATCATGCGCTTACACACGCGGTTTAGCTAGATGAGAGGATGTGTTAGGTCAAATGGACTATGTCACATTGTCCATTGGAAATATAATGTCCTCTCATCCATTCTACTTTGCTGAGCTCCAGAGAAAAGTTGATGGGAACTTGGTTCTGAAATGTCAAATCTCTTGGTAGAGCTCTTAAGGAAAGGTGCAAGTGAGCTTGAGAATTTATCACATAGTTCTCAGCTCTACTTGCACTATTTTTCTTGCTCTTGTCCAGTTAATGAGCTTGGAACTCTAATTCTTTTCTTAATTGATAATTCATTTAAGTTTTATTTTTTGCAAGTATTTTGATAGAGTTTCATCCAGGCATTCATTCACAATAATAATAATAAACAATAAAATAGAAATCCATTTTATTCATTAAAATAAATCTATTTCAACACTATTACATCCTTATATTTTCTTATAATTACTTCCCAACCCTCTTCAAAGAGATTTAGCTTTCTATTAAAGAATAAATCAAAGCACAAATGCAAAAAGAAGTAAACCTTGACATCAGTTTACAACTGGAAAAATAAATATAAGTTCAGGGATAGTACTAAGAAACACCTAGATGTTTTCTAGGGATCTCTCGATCTTCCTCCTTTGCTTCTACTTGAATTCTCTGCCTTTCCCCTGCTGCCTTCTTCTTTTTATTCTTCACAGTCCACCTCATGCTCCTTAAATATTTCTCTTATTTTCTCCTCCTGCAGGCTCCCTTTTAGGCCTTTTGAATGTTGAAATTGGGAACCCCTCTTTGGTCTGAAATTGGCCCTTAAATAGGAGAGTTTTTAGCCCCCATGCATTAATCACAGGTAACCTTTCATCTCCTTTTACTTTAATGCAAGCAGTTTAAATTTTATTCTGCTTATTCACTTGGGATTCATCAGAGTTAATGTTTAATTCAAGTTCCAGAGGCAGGGGAAGGCCAAATGTCTGATTGTGGCCTTCCATATGCTGTATTCAATGTAAATTCAGGAGCTTTTCTTAAGCGGGCACTATGGCGTGCTGCAGCAATTGCATTTGATTTTATTTAATTTAGCTCCATATGAGCAGTTCTACTGAGGATCCACCATAGCACGCTGTGGCAACTTCGATTCAAACACTATTCTGCTGCATCACACTGTGGCAGCTAAAATCCTAACATTATTTTATTACATTATTTTTATAGTTTACCTTAGGGATGTTGCTACCTACTGGGGCTCATTGAAGGCATGCTGCAGCGGTTAGACTGTTGTGAATATAGAATAATTATTGTTCAATTAATTCATATAAGGTTTCTTATGATTGATCAAAAATGCTGTTGGGGCGTGCTGCAGCGGGCTGCAGTGGGTTTTGTCCCAGGTGCATTAATTTTTAGAGGGCATAGCATGTTGTGGCACGCTTGGAGCACGCTGTAACGGTTAATCTCTTGTGGATGTGGATTTGGCATTATTTAGTTAGTTCATATAAAGTTTTAATATTGCTCCCGAGAAATGACGTTGCGGCCCGCTGTGGTGCGCTGGGGTGCACTGCAGCAGTTTTCCTTCCAGGCTTTTGGGTATGTTCCAGGTGAAGTAATTTAAAGGACCGCCATGGCGCCTTGTGGCGCGCTGCGGCGCACCACACTGGTTTTCTTCCAGAATTCTCCAATGCCTGCCCTATTCTTCATTTTTCCTGAAAATGCATAAACTCTACTCAAAGTATGCTGGTTTTATGATATTTTAAATGTTTTTTAATACTTTATTTTGCTATAAATTTTGGATATATCACACCCCACATTTAAATTCTTGCTCGTCCTCGAGTAAGCTCACAAATGATTTTTTGAATTTTAGTTAATGGATTCAATGTGGGATGTCAATGTGAAATATTTTAGTCATTGAATACTACTCAAGGTTAAAGTGACATTAGATTTCCAACCTCTATTACCCTCCTCAGTCAAGCTCCAAATTCTTGTTAAAATTGAGCTCCAATCTCAAATGTTCATGCTTATGTCTTCATTATGGGGGGGGGGGGGTAATTACCTTAGGAATTTCAAGCCTTAGCTAAGCATTTGGTGAGTGATAAGAGTGTTGTGCCATGTGTGCCCCTTCTCATAATTCATAAGGAACATTTATATTTTTAGGAGAGACATTTTTTCTTCATCCTAACTTCTCAATTTTTCACCTTGGGAGTGATATTTTTTTTCATCCCTATTTTTCTCTTTTTGAAAATTCAGCTCAAGGGAGAGACATTTTTCTTCATTTGGGAGTGATATTTTTTTTCATCCCTATTTTTCTCTTTTTGAAAATTCAGCTCAAGGGAGAGATATTTTTCTTCATCCCATAATTAATTTCTTGTGATCATTAAGTCCTATAAGAGCCTAGCACCTCATTTGGTCACTCACACCTTGCCATATACTAGTCTTAATTCCTAAGGTTTCCTCACCCCCACACTTAAACCTAAGCACATGTTCATTTTAATTTGTTAGAAACTAAATCTCACTAGAGCCATTTACTTAATTAGGAGATGCAGGATTGTAATGTTGATTTATCACCTTGAGTTTAAGCATGCTAGTGTCTTTAAAATTACACATTTAAATTTATTATTAAATCCATGAAGTAATAATATTCAGAAAATTCAACTCTTAAGCATAATCACAACAATGATGAGGGTGCCAAATATTCGAACTTTATTTTATCTATTGAGAAATAAAACAAAAGAGCATAAATAGAAATGAAAAACTAAAATAGAAAAAATAGAAAACAGTATAACCTTATAATCATTTTACTCATTATCATCTTCCCCATCCACATTCTGATAAATGTAATTCGCTGGCCAGTCGTTGTCTGGGATGCGTTCTCCAATAGGGGGGTGCGATAGCCTAGATCAGTCTGGTCCTCCACGTAAGCTCCACTCTTGGAACATTGTTCCAAGAGCGTCATGGAATTCCATTTGCAAGTCGCATTGCCAAGTGACTTCACCTTTGCTAAAGTGCATGTCGCGTGCCAACGAGAATCCCAAATCCCGTTGATGCACGTACATACATGACATCCTTTTGTCTACCATGTTCTGGCTAGCAGAAGTTGAAGCTTTACCTTCCTCCCCCCTCCTCTTCTTGGCTTGCACTCCCTCGTGGGTGCGGGCACTCAAGTTGGTCAGTTCTAGAGGATCACAGGGAGGGATCATGACGTCAGAAGACAGTATCTTAACCCTTTGATCCTCACATATACCTAATTTAAGTGACCCATGAGCAAGAGCAACACAAGGCCTGATCAGGGCATTGCAGAGCTGCTACATTATAATGCTGGAGATGTGAATATCTGCAACTCATTGTAATGCACAAAGGAGCAGCGCCCGTGATCGGGTCACCTCACCGAGATACCCAGAGGGCATGACAAAGTTGGAGATGAATACATGCCAAGCATTACTCGACTCTGTTAGGAGTGCTTGAGGAATGTTTGCTAGGTTTCTTCTCCATCCCACATCAGTGCAGATGACTTCACTTGCAATTGCTGCTAGGTTATATTGGGAGCTTATAAGTTGCAAGTAGGAATAGTCAACTATTTCTCTTAACAAATAAATTCTTTCAATTTAATTGCACCCACACCCTTACCCCTCACAATACTCTTATGCTTTACTGCATTGATAGCATTGGCATAAACCACTTGCACAATGGAGGGGTAAGTCAAATGTGTGGGACTCACCAAGTGCTCCCATCCCTTGTTCATGACTCAATCAGGGTTCATAAAGAATGGGAGCCTAAATCCCCATTCTGGGATTAATTTCCACTTTGATATCACTTGGTTGAAGCAGTCAACTGAAGTAAATCTCTTCCTGTTATATGCCCCACCAGTTGTGGGGGCAGTGATTCCCTTGCTTATTGTCAACTTCTTCCCAGATGACATTCTCTTTTAATGGTTTGAAAGAAGGAGAGATTTGAGAGGAATGAGAATTTGTTTGCAGTTTGGAAGAAGTTAAGGCTGAGGTGCTTTAATTTTCAAGAGGTGAATCCTCACACTCCCCTCTTACAACCTTAATTTGCACAGGGCAAAAATTTTGGCTGCTTAAAATTAATTGATCACACTTATGGCACTTGAATTCATGGTCAAAGCTAGTCTAAATTTATGCCATACGTGTGATTCAAGTTTCAGTCAAAAAGGTAGAAATATACAACTTTTCTAGTGCTTAATTTTCAGTTTTGGAGTCCCTAGGCGCGCTGTAGCGTCTTTGACTGCCTTGGGAATCCAAGGCAGTGAATTTCAGCTTCAGCTAGATACCTTGCACTACAACATGCTGTAGCGAGCCAAGGGCATGGTAGCGGCGAAATCCGTTGTGGCGCGCTGCGGTGGATAATTCCACTATGGCGTGCTGCGGTGAACTTCTTGAGCAGAAATTTTTACAGCAATTAAATTTCATCCAGAATTTTTTTTCATAGTAAGGTTTTGGGTTGTTTATTATTAAACTATTTCTAAGTAAAAAATAATATAAAATAAAATTTTGGGTTGTCTCCCAAAAAGCGATTGGTTTAATGTCATTGTTCCGACACATTCAGTATCAATCTAAGGGGATTCTTTAATTTGGTGTTTTTTTTTCACACCCTAGAACTATATGAGTGAGCACTAGCACTTCCTATGCTCCAACTCATATACTCACTAGTTTCCTTCCCATCTCCCCCATTCTCAGCATTTTGATTAGGAATTCTCTTCTTTTTCTTTTTTCCTCTCCTAATCTTTTTCTTTCTTTTAATCACTTTTTCCTCAGCCTACCCTCCAGGTGAGCAGCTCATGCAATTCTCAAAATTTTCCTCACTCAAGACCAGGCTTTTAAGATGCAACACTTTGCACATGTCTTCTTAGCTTAAATTCCTTTTCCAAGCAAATTCAATCATTTTCCTTTTACATAGGGTGGGTTTTAGATCGACGACAACAGCCTTACCCTTGACCTTGATGCTCATTATACCCTTGACTACATCAATTTTGGCATTGGTGCTAGCTAGGAAAGGTCGTCCAAATATGATAGTAGAATTTTCATTCCACGTATCCCATTCACAAATAGTAAAATCTGTGAAAATGTTGAACTTTCCTAAGCCAATAGTATATTACTAATCATTCCTAAAGGAGTTTTTGAATCAAAGTTTGTAATTTCAAAGATCATTGAGGTAGTCTCCATCCCTTCTAATTTTAGTTCATTGTATACATGGTAAGGCATGATATTGACCGAGGCTCCAAGATCACATAAAGGATTTAGAAGAACCTCGTCCCCTATCATGTAAGGGATATTCAACCTTCTCGGATCCTGCTACTTTTCTACCAATAATCCATCAATTGTACAGTTCCCCAGTTCACTTTCTAACCCCCATTTAGATTTATCTTCTTCTATTTTGTCATTTAGGTGATCCTCTTCAATTTCATCTAAATGAATGACTCTCACTGTTTCCCTTGGATTAATTTCAATTGAGCTGGGTAAAGTTCCCTACTACCGAGTGGACAGCTGCTAGGAAATTTTTTCTAGCTGGACTTTATTTCCTGAAGGATGCCTCTATCCCTTGGATAGAGGCCTTATTCTTATTGAGTGTTACTTCCATTCTTCTCATGGACTAAAGGGTTTCCACCTTAAAGGAATTAAAGGATCCCTCAAGGTTGGGCTATTGGGTTGGATTGTTGTTAACTTGATTATACTCAAGTTTATTTGTATTATTTCTTGCGTTAAAATTTCCATTGCTGTTGTTATTATTATTCTAGGAAAAGTTAAGATGTTGCTTCCAACCAGGGTTATAGGTATTGGAGTATGGATTGTGTGCATTATTCTACCCAGCATTATTATTTCTTAAGTAATTAACTTGTTCAGTGTTAGAGGGTGCAAAAGGGTTATTCAGGTTGTAGTTTTTGCTAATGTGTTTTCCTCCACACAGCTCACAATAGGCTTCTTGAACATAATCGATAGTCATACTCTCTATCTTATTGTTCAAGGCATTGATCTCATTTTGCAGAGCTAAAATTTTATTAGTTTCATTAACTTGGTTAGCTTCCCTCTTGTTAGGGTTGAGTCTCTCAGTGGGCCATTGGTAAGCATTGCTAGCCATCTCTTCTATTAGATCATAGGATTCTTCCTGGGTCTTGCTATTGAGTGACCCTCTAATAGTTACATCAACGAGTGTCCAGCTTGGTGCATTAAAACCATTGTAAAAGGTCTGAACCTGTATCCATTGAGGAAACCCATTGCCGTTAAATCTGAAATTTTCACAAGTCTCAATGAAGTTGGAGATGTGTGAATTAGGATCCTTCATGGCTAATCCATCCAATTAGTTATTTTGAACCATGCTAAGCGTTGAGGGTTTGATTTCAAAGTTATTTGCTTCTATATTCGGTCTAACAATTGCATAAGGGATGCCTCTAATAGTAGGCAATGCATAATCTCTTAACGTTCTACCCCTAGGTTCTCCATATAGCTTTTTGGGATTTTCTTCTATGTTTACTCTTTGTGCTCTATCCTATTGTTCTCCTACTGGATTAGCTTTTAGATTCTCCATAGTAATTAGATTCCTATTCAGCAAGTGTTGTTCTCTTTTAGCTCTCAAGTAAGTTTGCTCAATTTCAGGATCTAACAAGATATCAACATTTTCTCTCCTACTCATACAGTTCACAAATTCAGCTATGCACAATAATCACAGCAATCAAGATGAACAATTTAGCAGTTCAAACAATCTAAGAGAGCAAATAAGCACTACAAATAAACTAAATGAAAAATCTAAGTTACACTATAGTTAGCACAATATAATATAATTATAGAAAAAGAAAATATATACAAGTAAAGAGTCTAAATCACTATTTACTTAAAGATTGTACTTAATACTAAAGAAAATCGATCCCCTGCAATGGTGCCACCAACTTGACAAACTTTAAATTTGTGTCTACTCTTGCACGCAAGTGCACGTGGCCTGAAATAATAAGTGAAAGTTTAGTTCTTAGATTTATCGTCCTTAGGGAATAGTGGTTTTGATAGTAAGTGTTATCTTCTTTCAATAATACTTAGAATATTGATTTTTGGTTTTAGATAGTTCCTAAATTAACAATATAATTTACCTAAGGGTAAGATACGATTTTTTCAAAAAGGAGAGAGGTGGGGTTTTATTATAGGACTTGTAAGGACTTGGTGTTATTACTTCATTATTGAAATGTACAAATTAATTTTTCCATGCCTAATTAAATCAAGTGAACACTGTTAGATTTGAAGTTAACCTCCAATTACAACAAGTTTAGATTTAGAGCAATAAGGAGAACTCCCCTTGGGGTTCTACCTTGGCACCTAAGCCTTTATGAGAAGGTGATTTAAATTTATCCTTGATTTCCTACGTCTAGGTTACCAAATACTATCTCTTATTTGTTAAATCTCACAAACATGATTTTCATCATCATGCATCATGCGCTTACACACGCAGTTTAGCTAGATGAGAGGATGTGTTGGGTCAAATGGACTATGTCACATCATCTATTAGAATTCCAACATCCTCTTATCCATTCTATTGATGAGAACTTGGTTCTCAAACATCAAATCTCTTGGTAGAGCTCTTAATGAAAGGTGCAAGTGAGCTTGAGAACTTGTCACATAGTTTCCAGCTCTGCTTGCACTATTTTCCTTGCTCTTGTCCAGTTGTTGAGTTTGGAGCTCGAGTTCTTTTTTAATTGATAATTCATTTAAGTTTTATTTTTTAGAAGTATTTTGACAGAGTTTCATCCAGGCTTCCATTCACAATAATAATAATAAAGTGTATAATAGAAATCCATTTTATTTATTAAAATAAATCTATTCCAACACCATTACAGCCTTACATTTTCCTACAATTACTTCCCAACCCTCTCCAATGAGATTTAGCTTTCAATTAAAGAATAAATCAAAGAACACATGTACTAAGAAGTGAACCTTGACATCGATTTATAGCAGAAAAAATAAATATAAGTTCAGGGATAGTATTAGGAAACACCTAGAAGTTTTCTAGGGTTCTCTCAATCTTCTACCTTTGCTTCTACTTGAATTCTCTACCTTTCCCTTGCTGCCTTCTTCTCTCTACTCTTCAAATTCCACCTCTTGCTCCTTGAAGAATTCTTTTCTTTTCTCCTCCTATAGCCTCCATTTTAGGTCTTTTGAATGTTGAAATTCAAAACCCCTCTTTGGTCTGAAATTGGCCCTTAAATAAGAGAGTTTTTAGCCTCCATGAATTAATTACAAGTGACCTTTCATCTCCTTTTACTTCAATGCAAGTAGTTTAAATTTTACTCTGCTTATTCACTTGGGATTCATCAAAGTTAATGTTTAATTTAGGTTCCAAGAGATAGGGGAAGGCCAATGGTCTGATTGTGGCCTTCCATATGTTGTATTCAATGCAAATTCTGGAGCTTTTCTGAGGCTGGCGTTGTGGTGCACTGCAGCAATTGCATTTGATTTTGTTGAATCTTCCTTTAGATGGGTTGTTCTGCTGAGGATCCATTGCAGCACGCTGGGGCGGCTTCGATTCAAACACTATTCCGTTGCAGCGCACAGTGGCAGCTAAAATCCAAACTGAAGGCGCTGCTACCCACTGTGGCGCGCTGATGGCGCGCTTCGGCGATTAGAATGTCATGAACATGGAATAGTTATTGTTTAACTAATTCATATAAGGTTTCTTATGATTGATCAGAAATGCTGTCGTGGCATGCTGCGGCGCGCTGCAGCTAGTTTTGTGCCAAGTCTGTATTAAGCTTTATAGGGCATAGCGCGCTGTGGCGCGCTTGGAGTGTGCTGCAGTGGTTAAGCTTTCATGAAAGCGTATATTTAGCACTGTTCAATTAATTCATATAAAGTTTTAATATTGCTCTTCGGAAATGATGCTGCGACCCGCTATGGGGTGCTGGGGCAAGCTGTCGTGGTCTTTCTTCCAGGCCTTCGGGTATGTTGCAGGTAAAGTAATTTAATAGACCGCCATGGCGCGCTATGTCGCGCTGTAGTGCACCACAGCAGTTTTTTTCCAGAATTCTCCAATGCTTGCCATTTTCTTCATTTTTCCGAAAAAATGCATAAGTTCCACTCAATGTATGCTGGTTTATATGATGTTTTAAATGTTTTTTAACACTTTATTTTGCTATAAATTTTGGATATAACACTTGGAATGAGTAATAGTGATCCTATAGTTGGTAATTTTGGATGAAGTACTAGATAGCTTAGTCAAATGAGAATATCAAGAAGATAGGTTCTTGAATTACATTCAAGGTTTATACTTAAAAATAATTTTGTCATTTAAATAATGCTTAATTAAACCACCATTTTTCTAAAATCACATTACTATATTATTATACTTTAATTAACTTAAGGATTATATAATGTCTAACTTAATTATGGGGCTCGATTATTTCCAATCATTAAGATAGATAATTAGAGTAGAAAATAATGAATATCACTTATTTTATAATAATTTGAAATTTTTGAAATACTGCAACGCATTGAGACTAAATCCTTGTAATCATTTATTAAGACATTATGCATGAAATTAAACATTTAAACATTCTTCTGAAGGTTCATAAGGTGGATTAGGTTGTAAGACTATTATTGAGCTTGGGCAAGTTATTGAGTGATCAAGAGACCATACATATCCTATGAGGGGGAATGTGTGTGTTTACAAGAGACCCTGCTATTATTATTATTGAGAAGACGTGCTTGACTCCTAACTTGTTCTGTATAGTGCTAACATAACAAAATGCATATTTCTCACAATCTTATTGATATTGTGAATGTTTGTTGTAGTTTTATGATTATTCCATTTATATTATTTAGTCCATGAGACTGAATGTGCCTTACATACTTTACTTCAGCACTTTACTTTATAGATTTACTTATATATTGTGCAATGTAGACTTTTTTATATGTTACTTACATATTTCCTTATGTTTTCTTCACTCTTCTATTACTCGTGATCTATTTCATTTGAACAAATACATGCTTCCTCTACTTGTTCAAATGCTTATGCAATGCATAAATGCTTTATTAACCTATTTGATGCAAGATTGAGCAGTTTATTATGAGTAGTATACATACCTTATAGCTTTTAGTGCTATTTTTAGTTTATTTTCATTTCCTTACACCATGCTCCTCTTTTATAAAATTGTAAGCAACAACTATGATATTCATTAAATTAAAAGAACATTATTACCTTTAAATTGAATTTAAAGTCTAATCACTTGTTTCTTTTATTGCTTGTGCCCTACAATATTATAAATAAAATATGATAGATTAGGTCAAATGTTATACCTAAAGAAGAACCTCAGCAATAGAAGATTATTGGAGTTTGCAGATGTTTTCCTTTTATTATTGTGTGAGGATGAGAGAGTTACACTAATCTGCTTGTATTATAAAAAATCATATGGATTTCTTTTTTTATTATTTCTATGATGACATTAGAATTTCTTTGAAATTATGCATGATTATATATATTCTAGATGATGGATATTTACTGGATTATGATTTTCTTTCTATCCATAGATCCACAAACAAAGGTAGTACTCAATAGTGGATTGGAATGCGCTATTCCAGTATTAAATATTACAATAACACTTTTTATTGGGTTAAATTGACTAATCTAATAATGAATGTTACTGTTGGTATCAAAGAGTAGATCGGAACTAGTAGTTCCAGATCATAATGGGAGAGTTACCTCTCAATTATGTCAGGCTATTTAGCTTGATCTGGGAATGAAATTAGCTATGAGTACAGCTCTTCATCCCCCAAAATACTGACAAACTAAATATGTTAATCAGAATTTGGAAGATTTGGTGCATCTTTGTAGTTTAGACTTTGGCATCAATTGGGAATATCATTTAGCTTTAATGGAATTTTCCCATAATAATAGGTTTTAGGCTAGCATAGGGATGGCTGCTTATGAGGCATTGTACGAAAAGAAGTGTAGCACTCCACTAGCCTAAAATGAAGTAGGTGATGCTCAAAAATATGGATTTGAACTAATATAAGAGACAAATAGAAAGGTATAGTTAATAAAGAAGAGGATGTTAGCGATTCAAGAAAAGTAAAAGAAATTTCATGATACTTGCCACCGTCCTCTAAAATTCCATGTTGGAGAAAGAGTGTATCTGAAATTTAGTCCAATTCATTAAATTTAATTATTTGGCATATATGGAAAACTAAGTCCAAGATATGTTGGACCCTTTGAAGTGATTGCAAAAGTGGAAATATCAACATATAAGTTATATATTCCCAAAGATTTTTCCATTGTGCATAATGTTTTTCATATTTCATCACTAAGAGGGTGTCTATTAGATCCTAATTAGCAGATTGAAATTATTGCAGTCAAGTTGCAACTTGACCTAACCTTCATCATAAAAGCCTATTGGAATTTTCGAATGATGCCTCAAGCAATTCAAGAACCACAATATTCCAATGCTCAATATCTTCTTATAGAATCATTCAACTAATAATGCCACGTGGGAAAGAGAGGATGATATACAAAAAAGATTTACATAACTCCTTTGCTTAATCAAGTATTTTGTAAACATTCACTTTCAAAAATCTTTTCTCATGACTTAATAAATTCTATTAGGATGTCGAGGACAACATCTCTTTTAAGAGGGGGACTCTGTAACAATCCAAAATTCTTAATCATCATTTATCAATTTAATCAGTCTGAAAACATCCCCATTAAACTCCAAACATCACTAGGAACCAACATCTGAAATTTGATTCACTTTAGAGCTCATTTGAACTTTGTTAATATTTTAATGGAATTATTTAATCAAAAAATTAAGATTATGAAATTGATCTCAGATAAGAAATTTGACATCATTTTTTAGTTCCTTGCACTCAAATTAGCTAGGGGTAAAGTTTTGAGATTTTTCGGAGCTCATTTAATAGCTTAATTTTAATTAAATAAAATATAATTATTAATTAATTTTATTAACCCCACCGTCCTACTTAACGTAATGGGGTCATTTGATCAATCAAGCACTTTAGATCTAATGACTGGTAGCCATTGTACCTGTTTGGCTACGCACCTACAGTGTGTGGCAGCTGCATGCACACGCGGCTTGCGTAGTCCACGGCAGCTACCCCACCCACCGCTCAGACCCTTCTCTCGATATCCATAACATCCAAATGGAATGGTAAGTTCATTTACATCATTTAGCATTGTTATTTAAGGCTAAATCCTCTACTGTGCACTCTTGAGTTTGAAGAAGTCTCCTTGTCACGAACTCTAAGTACGACATTTCTTCTCCCATTTCTTTGCAAGTATTCTAAATTTTGTTTCAATTATTGATTGTAGGATGTTAGCCATTGTTAGATTGAGCCAATTTGGCTCGATCAGGTGCGTGAGGTCGGGGTAGGAGTCTGGCTCCTACTGTCCTGTATAGTAGCCTGAGTTCTATATATTTAACCGGATAGCCTGGGCTGTCCCCACTTTTGGTGAGGTGTTCCTTGGATCGACCTCAACCGAAGGAACACATCGAGTACTCATACTCTCCTTAAGGTTCACTATGGATGGGGAATTTTTTCTCAATAGTAAGCCTAAGGAGATTGACCAGTATTAAGTACTACTGTAACACTTGTTATTGGGTTAGATTGCATAATCGAATAACGAGTCATTACAACTTTATATTGTTAGCGAAGGAGGGATTTTATAGTGTGATAGACACCTTTCATACCATAGAATGTACAAACCATATTCACTTTCAGATATTGGTTTTTTGAGGAGAACACAGAGCAATGGTGGGCACAAGCTTATTGAAATATGATCAGAGAAAGTTAAAAACTATTGTTTAGTAATGTTTTTAGACCTTGATGTTACTTACTTTGCTAGGTATTACACTTTAATGCATTTCTATTTTATTAACTAGTAGAAACTTTACCTTTGTTAGCCACTATTTTTCTTAAAGAATGTACTCAAATAATTATGTATGAGATCCTTTTCTTTATTTGCTTTTGAGTTAGTTCTTATTTTACTTTCCAAAAATAAAAACTAATTCAAATACTTGCTTTACCACTGTAAAACAAATAACAACTTCTAGTCCCTCTTCAAATTTGATGAAATTAGAACCTTAGTATAATCGGTAAGAATTAAGGTCAAAACTCAGACTCAAGCAACATAAAAGCCCATGAATTAACCGAATCCTCAAGTAATCCACACTAACTCTAAAGTAGTGTCCAGTTTTGTAGTAGTTGGATTTTTGCATGCTTTTATATGCCTGTATCCCCCACAATATTTAACAAATCAACCACACCAATTGGGCTAGCTAATTGGTTAAAGATTATTGGGAAGGATTTATCAAGTATTAAGTGTCCATTAAGTGAAGTAATACGTTTAACCATGCATGTATTTGTTGAAGAAGCGGAATACTTGTGTGACAATGAGCTAAATTCCATATTTGTTGGGTGAGATATAGATGGAATTTCTTGGAAAGAGTTTGAAGTAGTGCTTAGGAAAGAATTCATTATGCATTATACTTAATAATCATTGAAGATGCACTAATACCATTAACTTAAGGAGATATGCCAGTGTTAGCTTATAGAATAAAATTTAGAAGATTGTCAAGCTTTTTCCAAGACTTGGTAAGGACCAAAGTTACAAGATGCAATCACTTTTTGAAAGGGTTAAAGAACTCAATCAAGGATCACTTAGTATCCCATCTTCACAATAGCTTTGCTAAAGTAATTGATGGAGCCCAACTTATAGAATGCCACATATAACTAAAAGAGCATAAAAAGAACCCTACCACCTCTAGATAGATCTAAAGTTTTTAAGAGAAGTAGACTACCACCTCTGAAGACACACTACTATAGCCACCCCTGCAGCACACTACTATGCCCCCCCCCATAGCACACTGTTGCGGCCACCCCAGCAACACACTGCTGCGACCACCATTGCAGCCCCCTTGTCGTAACCTACTCCAGCACACTGCTTCTGCTATAACAATCCTAGTGTTGTTACCCATCAATTAGTGACTTAAATGACTATAATCCTTTTCCAATAGTCTTATAATAGTATTAGGAGTCTCCATTTCAAATTTTGTGCGATTTGAAGCAATTTTTAATATTTCTTAGTTTTCTGATAATTTTGAGAATGCCTAATTTATATAGACCTCAGAATCGAAAATGGAGTCCACCATTGGACTCATCACACCCAAATTAGCTAGGGGAGGTACTTTGGAAGTGTTTGGAAGTCATCAAATTTTTTCTGAATATTTTAATAATATTTTAAATACCCAAAAAATTAAGAGAATTAAATTTACCTCCAATCGAAAATCCAATAGCATTTTAGAGTTCCCCACACCTCAATAAGGTAAGCGCAAAATTTTGAGATTTTTCAGAGTGGGTATGGTTATCTATTTATAAGTAAATAAATTAAGATAATTTAATTATTTATTATAATATTTAACTATTAATAATATATATATATATATATACTAAATAAATTATCCAACGGTAATTAAAAGAAAGACGCCGATCCACTGCGCAGTTCACCACACATAACAGCATTGGCAAAAGTAATCCAAACCATTAATTAATTTTTGGCTGGATCTAACGGCTCTCAAGTGTGCTGATCAATCCACCATTGGATATTATTCTAAATAAGATGACTCCTATATTCCTTCTGTACGCCCCATCTCTTTTTAGCACGATGCTGTGATGCAGGGGAGTGGGCGTACGCCTTTTCATTGCTAGCCTTCCCCTTACGATGCTATCTCCTCTTTAATCTCATTTCAAAAACAAAGGGAGATGGAGGAAAAAGCATCGACAAAAGTAATTCTCTGTGTGCGAGTGAGCTGGGCATCGATTGAGAGGAAGAAACCGATGGTCGACTACAAAAGCTTAAGCCCTTTCGTTTCTTCTGTGCGCATTCCTTCAGATCAAGGAGCTCGATTCGAACTCCTTACGAAAGCTGTGCTGCCTTGCTGTGTTCAGCGATCCCTCCTTGTGAATCCTCCAAATCATCTATACCCTAAAATCGATACACGCTAGAGCTAGGTACCTCTATCCTTCCAATTCCTTTTATGTATTTCTATTGAAGTTCTTACAAGTAGTATTCTCTTTATTGATTGAGCTGCTATCATGTTCATCTGATCGATTAATGGGATTCTCATTTCTATCATGTTGGATTTTTTCTTTAGGATTTCGAACTCATGAAATGCGAAATGAGTTCTGTAAAAAAAAAAAAAATTCAATATACTTTCCATATAAATTGATTATATATGTCTTCCAATTATAAAGCTTACTTTTATGTCAAATCTAATTTTTCTTTGCTCATTTTCGATTCATCTTATTTTGTTAAGTTGTATGCAGAGAATTACTCTCAACATCCTAATTTTTCTTTTCTAAGAAATACAAAACTTTTTATTTTTTTTAAGTTCTAGAACATAATCTTAACAATACGAGTACGATATTGTATTAATTTGCAATTTCAAACCTTATTGTAGTTCTTAGTCTTCCTCACATCAAATCCGTTGTTTTCTCCTTGCAAAATATAGGGTGAAGAATTTCGTCATCAAACCCTTGTTATGCGATAGGGAAGATGAATATATTATCTTAATGGGCTTAAAAGATGTGCTTCAATTATAATCTAAGTTTTATGTTATATAAAAGTGGTAAATTTCAATATAATGGGATGCAAGGAATGAATATGATTCTATAAATTCTAGAATATCAGTTATTAAAAATCTTAATATGCAATTAATAAAATTATTTATTTCTTATTTAATTAATGGCTTCATTTGTAAAAAAAAAATCTAAAACCTGTAAGTATTATATAGATCTTTTTTTGAATAATTGATCTCAAATTTCATTAGTTTGTATTCCTATTAAATCATAATGAAATTTTGCCATATAATATATTGTTCTGATCGCAAAAACATGTAGATTAATAATGTCATTTAAACTTTATTTGGATAAATTTTGTATTTAATCATTAATTTAGAATAATTAATTAAATGCAATTTAATTCCAATATTGTGTATGACATAATTTGATTATTTAATGTCCAAATTAAATGATCAAATAGTCAATTTCACTCACAAAAATGTGAGGAGCGATAATATGAAATAAAATTAATATTTGAACCCAAATTTTCTTAATCACTTTTTAATCATAATTAGGAGTCACAAAAACTATAATTTTCTAATATTGTCTAAATTTAACCTACTTAGTATCATTTTTCCCCTTATTATATAAGGATTTCATTTATACATAAATTGTTTCCAATTGACAACAATTTATGACTTTAGGTTTTTGACTCTTACTTAGTGTTATTATGATAATTCTAATCTCTTAGATAGCATATTTTAGGTTTTATAAAATCCTAAGATAGTTAGCATGTCACATTTATTATCTTCCGTATCAAATTAGATTACATTTGCTTTAGTTTAGTTTTCAATTTTCTTTAGATGTGATTTATTGCCATGTGCTTAATTCACCTTTCAACTTTAAGGTAGAAATCCTAGGATTGATTTATAATTTAATCTATAATTGATCCCTATATCTATTAGTTAAACCTATTAATAATAGTTAGTCTTAATGCCTTCGTAATTGTAGATATTGAATCAACTAGATCTAGTTTTAGTGATTAGATTAGAACTTAGTTTATTCATCCCAATTTCTAAAGCCTTTTCCTGACTATTTTAAGTTCTAGTAATAGGAATCCTTAACTTACTTAGATTAGCTTAGGAATCCTATTGAATTCCTTAAACATCAACTATTAGAATACTTAGAACTTGTATTTCTTAAGTCCTATCAATTACTTACCATAAACCTTTCAATTGCTTATAACTAGCTAGAGTAATACTTGATTGATTAGATCCTTCAAACTATAACCTAGCTAGTGAACTCTAGTGAACTTTAGTGAACTTACATTAACTTTTAATTTCTTAAGTTAGATATTTTCTTTATCTTAATCTCTTCCTACCAGACACCTAACCCTTGATTTAATTATATAATAAAATCTTATAGTTTAGGATGTGATTAAGAGATAGATTCTAATTGTATCTACTTATAAATTATTTCATCATATCATATTAATTGAATTGAAATTACAATTTATAATTAACTTGAGATCAGTATCTCAAAGTTAATTGAGAGCTCAATTAGCTCTAATCATTAAGTAGATCATTAAAATTAGATAACTTTGGATATCACTTAGTTGTAATTATTGATTTTACTTGAATGCTTGCTTTGCTTTGAGTCTTAATCATTGAATCATTCATATAAGACATTGTGCATGAATAATACTTTTATATAAAACTTAATCAGGGTTTATACTGATGGATCAGCTTAGTGCAGGCTAGAAAGGAGTAATAAAGAGACCTCACATTCTCAGAGGATGAATGTGAGTATTTTAGGATTTGACCCTACCTTTCTTTAGTTGTTAAACAGATATGCTTAACTCCTCTCTTCATTTTGAATTTGCTCATCGGATGATCACAGATCAAAATAACTTTAATTAATTCACATGTGAGATCTTATTCAATCTTATAGATTGTTAAGAGTCATCATAGCTTTCAGCTATATTACTTTCCATAGCTTTAGACTATATGAATCTTAGACTAATAGTCTAAGATCTTCCTTCAATTTCCTTATTATGCATTTTCTATGATTTAGTACTATACCTTACTTGTTTATAGTTTACTTAGATTACAGTGAATATTATAAAATTACATTTAAATGCTTCACTATTTCTTTTCCTTACTTAGCATAAGTTCAGTTGAATATATACATGTTTTACTTCATTTACTTTCATATGCAGATTAGTTTCTTTTTAGCCTATTTAGGATGTGTTTACCCTTATTTTATTTGCAGGATAGGATGTATACTTAAGTGAGTATTCTAACTCACTTTGTATTTTTATTTTCCTTATATACTTTTCCATATTTATATGCTTACTTTCTTGCACCCTTGCTTGTGCTTATATTGTAACTAGTAGTGATATCCAATTAAAATATTAAATGCTTAGCCAATCTTAAAATGTACTTAGACTGTTTCGTCTAACCAGATTTTTCATTTCTTAGCTTTTTCCCTATCACATTTAAATGCCAAAATGTGATAAATTAGGTGCATTTGGAGGCTAATAGAGCTGGACGAAGTGCTAAAAATTATCTGCTTCTGCTTATCATATGCTAAAATTATATAGCTTAATATAAATTGCAAGTGAGCTTTGAATTTCTTTCTTTCATTTAAGTTTACTGTTGGTTTGTAATTAATGTTGTTTACCTTACTTTTACTATACTTTGTTGGAGCTTAGTTTATATTTAAATGCTTGTGATGAATGAATGAATGAATGTAATCAATGGATGGATGGCTACAACTATATAAAAATGAATATTAACTAAGTAATTAGTTGTATGTTACATTACTTATAATATTAGAAACTAGTTTCTTATTTAAGTTGAGAAGCTTTTCTTTATTTATATGTATGTAATGAATGCTTGTGAAGTGAGCATACCTTAGGATAGATAATTGTTACACATGTGATTTTTCCTTTAAACTTTTAGAATTGTTAATGAGCAATCCTATGAATGGATTGAACTCTAATTTAAAACTGGAAATAAGCAATCCTATGTAACAAATTGACTTTACTTAGAATTGGAAATGAGCAATCCTATGTAATGGATTGAACTCTATACTAGAAATAGAACTAAACAAGCCTGTGTAATATATTGATTACATGTTAGTTTAGGTTGTCTCTCTTTAAAATTATAACTTTCATTGCAATGGAAGTCTTGTATGTCTACCTTGTAGGTGTTTCTTTAGTCATTTACAAAGAAAACTCTGCTAAAATTTTTAAGAATTTTAGGACAAAGAATAATTTTGTAAGAATGTAAACTTATAACTCACATGTTAAATACCCATTAAATATATAGAATTTCATATCTAAGATTACAAGTATTCACTTTAATTGTTTTGAATTACACTCTCATATGTCCTTACAAGTATCATATGTTTAAATTTATTGCACCTTCATATATAAATTACTTACCATCATTTAAAATTTTCCTTCCATCTTAACTTAAGACCCTCTTATAAATCCTTGGCCAAACACAATATCTAATGATTTGGATTAGTTTTCTTCTAATATAGTATTAGGTATTGTGGTAACGTATCAATGACGTGTTAAGTGATTCTCAATATTGGGGTCATCACAGTTGGTATCAGAACCAAGTTGAGAACTTTAAGTTAAGACAAACACATCCATTCATCCAAAAGTAAACAACACAGTATAGTAAAAATAAATAAATGACATCTTAAGACAGTAAATGCATTTTCAATCAAATAACTGATCTAAATCTTTTACTTAAACTTTAATTTAATTTTCAGATGGCAGATCCTAGTAGTGAACTAAGACTTTATACCAAATTATTCTTCCACTATTGGGAGTTTAATCATTGATATGGGTCAGTGTTTGGTAGAATTTACTTGGGAGTATCTGCTGCACGAGGTGACATTCTAAATAAAATTCTAAGGTTTTGTGTATTTAGAGGCGACTATTTCCCTCAACTAGCTAGGGAATGGCTCACCCGTGTTACTACGGTATTTGAGGCCATAGAATGCCCTGATCACTCACGCCTTAAAATTTTAGATGAATGTCTTAAAGACTATGCCATGGACTAGTGGTGTCACGCTTATCTAGTTCTCATTCATGGATGTAGGCATCTTCATCGTGCCCCCACTTATGAAGACTTTAAAAATATGTTTTATGCAAAATTCTGTAACTAGTAATACTAGTCTCCTTTTTGCTTTAACATTTTTCTCTTTAGTAGCTTTGTAATTAGCGTCTATTTTTACATAAGTTTCTTTCTTATCCTCTAAAATTGTAATCTCTTAAAAGCTTCAAATTTTAATGAGAATTTTCTTTTCTTATTTTCTCCAGTTTTTGAATTATATTTTCTTTTCCTTTCTTTAGAATGGGTCCAAATCCCAATACTTCTATTGAACTAATAGTGGAAGAACCTACTTCCACTACGACTTCTCAAACAGAGCAAATGCAGAATTTGATGGATCTAATGAAGGTGATGATATAAGCACAAACACGTGCAGCAGAATGGATGGCTTCATTTTGTAACCCTTCCCAACCTTCACCTACTCCATCCCAAAATTGCCCAACTCCTCCTCAAGCTTCTTCTCCTATTATTTTTGAACTTCCCTTAGCTCCATAGCATCCTTAGGCCCTATTGTGGATGCCTACCTTCTCACTTTTCTTCGTCTGAACCCTCCAAGCTTCAATGGTTCAATTTCCCATTTTGAAGCCACCTACTGAGATGGATTTCCGTATTCTCTCTCGCTTTGCTCCAAATCTAGTCCGTAGTAAAATGGCTAGGTGTACTAGATTTGTTTTTGGTCTTAGAGATTCTATTAAAAGTCATTTGATGTCTTAACATCCTGAAAATTTTCCTAAGCTATTGGAAGGTGCTCGTATGGTGGAGTACCATCAAAATCAAATGAATTTGAGGAAGCGCTCCCATTCCCAACCTTTCAGATCAGAACCCTTCAAGAGAAACCATTCACATGGTCCAATAGTCTTCCTGCTAACTTTTGGCCAAAACCCAAACCAAAATCCTAGCTAGAACCCCAGGCAAAACCAGCCAGGAACACCTGGAGTAGTATGTAACAGACCCCATCCATATGAGAAGTGCTACCACATCGGTGGTAGGTGTTACATATGTAGAAGAACTAATCATAGACATTGGGATTATTGTGCTAACTGGACTGTGGACAAGATAAAGATCAACTACTAAGGTTCAGTATAGAATCCAATTCCTATTAACTCTCAAGTGCTAGTGCTTGCCTTGATGCCTCCTCCTACTGGTGGAAGTGGTCAGCACCAAAAGGGAGTACCGTCATCTTCCTCTAAGCAAGGCCACTACAGTAGAAAGGATAAAGGCAAGTCGTTACTAAACCACCTGCTGTACCAATGGTATACGCTCTATCTTCTTCAGCTGCTCTTGATGACAATAGTGTTGTTACTAGTACGTTCTAAGTTTAATTTTCATTTTTTGTCTTTCATTTTCTTCTGCAATTTTAATATCAGCATTTTCCTGTTTTAATTTTCATTAGTGTAATTAGAGTTTATTTTCTCTGTTATAAGAACTCTAATTATAAAAAACAAGTTCTGTGACACTCTCTTTAACACTGGTGCTAGTCACTCTTTCATATCAATGAGTTGTGCCTCTTCCTTAAATCTTCAACATTTTAGCCTAGGCAGTCCCTTAGTAATTCAAATGCCATCTGGTGCTAAGATGTGTGCTAATGAGTTCTATTTTGTAGACATCTCAATCAGTAACTAATTCTTCCAATCTAAACTTTTTGTTATGTCCATTACGAATTTCGACATAGTTTTAGGATTTGATTGGTTAAATAAGTTTAATGCCGTAATAGATTGCTTTTGTAAGCGAGTTTCACTTAAGGTTGGAAAGAAACTTGAAGTGTTTGTAGGAAAACTTAGCTTGACTGCATCATTAATCAATGCAATTGAAGCCAAGCGCCTCATTAGTAAAGGTTGCTATGAAATTCTAGTAACTTTAATCGGCGAAGAGAAGCAAGCAAGTAGTCCAAAAGGGACTATCATTGTTAGAGAGTTCCTAGATGTGTTCTCTAAAGACTTGCCTGGACTACCTCCTCTGCATGAGGTAGGGTTTTCTATTAAACTTGTCCCTATGACTCAACCTAAGTCTAAGGCACCTTATAGAATGACTCCAAAAGAACTGCAAGAGCTTAGAGAGCAATTGCAAGAGTTGTTAGAGAAAGGATTTGTTTGCCCTAGCATGTGACCTTGGGGAGCTCCTATCCGATTAGTCAAGAATAAGGATGGTTCAATACGAATGTGTAAAGACTACCGTGAGCTTAATAAAGTGACTGTGAAGAATAAGTATCATCTCCCTAGGATCAATGATTTATTTGACTAGCTCGCCGGAGCAAAGACCTTCTCCAAGATTGACTTAAGATTAGGTTACTACCAGATTAGAGTCAAGGATGAAGATGTTGCCAAGACTGCATTCAGGACCCAATATGGGCTTTTTGAGTTTCTAGTCATATATTTTGGACTGACAAATGCTCCTTCTATCTTTATGGACCTAATGCAGTGCATCCTTAAGCCGTATCTCGATGAGTTTGTCATTATTTTCATCGATGACATCCTAATCTACTCAAAGTCAGCTACTGAGCATAAAGAGCATCTCCATACCATTCTAGAATTGTTAAGAGAGAATAAGCTTTTTGCTAAGTTTTATAAGTGCAAGTTTTGGCTCAATTTCGTGGCATTTCTGAGTCACGTGATTGATGTTGAAGTCATTAGAGTAGATCAAAAGAAAATTCAAGTTGTTCAATAGTGGGTTCAACCGAAATCTGCAATTGAGATCCATCACTTCTTAGGACTCGCTGGTTACTACAGAAGGTTCGTTCCTAAATTCTCTCTAATTACTGTGTCGTTAACTCAATTAACTAGAAAAGAGATTCCATTCATCTGGAGCACAGCTTGTGAAGAATCATTTCAGAAGTTGAAATAGTTATTGACTTTTGCTCCTATTCTAGTACTACTTTGAGAATGTAAGGATTTTTAGGTTTATACTGTTGCGTCTAAGGTAGGACTTGGTTGTGTTCTGATGCAAGATTATCGTCTATTAGCCTACGCCTCTAGACAGCTTAAGCCTAATGAGAAGAACTATCCTGTACATGACCTTGAACTTGCAGGAGTAGTTTTTGCTCTAAAGATCTGGAGACACTACCTGTTGGAGTTAAGTGTGAGATGTTTACTGATCACCAAAGCTTAAAGTACATTTTCACCCATAAAGAACTTAACAGCCATCAGCGTAGGTAGCTCGAGTTACTTTGCGACTATGATTTGGAAATCCAATACCATCCAGGTAAAGCTAATGTAGTAGCTAATGCCTTGAGTCATAAAGCAACTTTATCTTCCCTTTGTTATAACGAATCTTTGATCAAAGATTTTGTCAGATTAAATCTTGAGCCTATCAGTTCAGTTGATTTAGGTACTCTACTATTTCCTATTCAGTCAGATGATTCTCTAGGATCTAAGATTATCGAAGCTCAGAAGAAAGATACGAGTTATTCTTTGTTAGTTTCAAAAATCGTTGGTGGCAAGAGATCTGAATTACGTTTTGATGATGAAGGTGTGGTATTTCAGAAGTACAGATTATGGATTCCAAAAAGCTTACAATTATAAATATTGTCTGAAGCTCATAATTCTGTCTATGCAATGCACCCTGGTAGTTATAAGATGTATCAGGATCTCAAGCAATCATTTTGGTGGTCCGATGTGAAGCGGGATATAGCTATTTTCATTTCCAAGTGCCATCCATGTTCCTTGGTCAAGGCCGAACACCCAAAGCTTGGCGGATTTCTTAAACTCATAAACATTCCTGAATGGAAGTGGTCAGATATCTCTATAGACTTCTTTGTAGGTTTTCCTAAGAGTAGATCTGGTACTGATTCTATTTGGGTGATAGTCGATAGACTCACTAAGTCAGCCCAGTTTCTAGCTATTTGTCAGATAGATCCAGTTGAGAAGTTAGCTAAGCTTTATCTTAAGGAGATCGTTCATTTGCATGGTACACTAAACTGTATAGTTTCTGACAGAGACTGTAGATTCACTTCCAGATTTTGGTTAATTATTCAGCAAGACTTGGGGACAAGTTTAGCATTGAGTACTGCTTTCCACCCCTATACAAATGGTTAGACCGAGCATGTTAATCATATCTTAGAAGATCTCTTGCGTCTTTGTGTTCTAGATTTCGGTGGATCGTGAGAAGATCATTTAGCATTAGTTGAGTTTGCCTACAACAACAGTTATCAGTCCTGTATTAGTATGGCTCCTTACAAAGCTCTCTACGGAGGGAGGTGTACAACTCTAGCTGCTTGGATTAAAGTAGAAGACTCAACTTTATGGTTCCGAGTTAGTAGAAGAAACTACTAAAAAAGTCCAACTGATCAAGTGCAATGTGACTGCAGCTCAGGATAGACAGAAGAAATACCATGATGCTCGTCATCCTCAGTTGGAGTTCCAAGTAAGCGATAGAGCTTATCTTAAAGTTAGTCCGATGCATGGTGTGCAGAGAGTCGGTGTTTTCGGAAAGCTAAGCCCAAAGTATTTAGGACCTTTGGAAGTGATCGAGAGAATTGGAACATCTGCTTATAGAGTAGAGTTGCTAGAAGACTTCTCGACTGTACATAATGTGTTTCACATTTTATCACTAAGAAGGTGTTCGCTAGATCCAAGTTAGCAAGTCCAGATACCTATAATGGAACTGCAACCTAATTTGACTTTCGTCATTAAACCTGTTACGATTCTTGGGCGGGATCTTAAGCAGTTAAGGAACTGAAGCATTCCTATGATGATAAAGGTCTACTAGCAGAATCATCCAGCTGGTGAAGCCACATGGGAGAAAGAAGAGGATATGCTAAAGAAGTTCTCATAATTCTTTTCTTAATCAGGTATATTTAGTTCTTTTAATTTCGTTATCATTTCTTTAGATTTCCTTTGTATTTTTAATTTCCTTGTTTTTGTTTATTGTGTCGTGGGCAACACTCTTTTTAAGGAGAGGAGTCTGTAACAACCCTAGTATTGTTACCCATTAATTAATGACTTAATTAACTCTAATCTTTTTCCATTAGTCTTATAATAGTATTAGGAGTCTCCATTTCAAATTTTGTACGATTTGGAGATCATTTGGCAATTTCCAACATTCCTGGTTTTCAGATAATTCTGAGAATTCCTAATTTAAATAGACCTCAAAATCGAAAACGGAGTTCACCATTAGACTCACCACACCCAAATTAGCTAGGGGCTATATTTTAAAAGTGTTTGGAAGTCGTCAAATTTTCCCTGAATATTTTAATAATATATTAAATGCCCCGGAAAATTAAGAGAATTAAATTGATCTCGGATCGAAAATCCGATAGCATTTTTGAGTTCCACACACCTCAATAAGCTATGGGCAAATTTTTGGAATTTTTCAGAGTGCGTATGGTTATCTATTTATGAGTAAATAAATTAAGATAATTTAATTAGTTAATATAATATTTAACTATTAATAATATATATATATATATATATATATATATTAAACAAATTATCCAACGGTAATTAAAAGAAAGACGCCGATCCGCTGCGCAGTTCACCACACAAAACAACATTTGCAAAAGTAATCAAAACCATTAATTAATTTTTGGCTGTATCTAATGGCTCTCAAGTGTGCTGGTCAATCCACTATTGGATCTTATTCTAAATAATACGGCTCCTATATTCCTTCTGTACGCCCAATCTCCTTTTTGCACGATGCTGCGATGCAGGGCAGTGGGCGTACGCCTTTTCACTGCTGGCCTTCCCCTTATGATGCTATCTGCTCTTTAATCTCATTTCAAAAACAAAGGGAGAGGGAGGAAAAAGTATCGGCGAAAGCGATACTCTGTGTGCGGTTGAGCTGGGTGTCAATTGAGAGGGAGGAAAAAGTATCGGCGAAAGCGATACTCTGTGTGCGAGTGAGCTGGGCGTCGATTGAGAGGAAGAAACCAACGGTTGACTACAAAAGCTTAAGCCCTTTCGTTTCTTCTGTGCGCATTTCTTCAGATCAAAGAGCTCGATTCGAAATCCTTACGAAAGCTGTGCTGCCTTGCTCTGTTTGGCGATCCCTCCTTGTGATTCCTCCAAATCATCTAAACCGTAAAATTGTTACATGCCAGAGCTAGGTACCTCTATCCTTCTAATTCCTTTTTTGTATTTCTATTCAAGTTCTTACAAGTAGTATTCTCTTTACTGGTTGAGCTGTTATCATGTTGGATTTTCCCTTTGGGATTTCGAACTCATGAAATGCGAAATGAGTTCTGTAAAAAAAAAAAAAATTCATTATACTTTCCATATAAATGGATTATATATGTCTTCCAATTATAAAGTTTACGTTTTTGTCAGATCTAATTTTTCTTTGCTCATTTTCGATTCATCTTATTTAGTTAAGTTGTATGCAGAGAATTACTCTCAACATCCTAATTTTTCTTTTCTAATAGCTTAGAGACCTTTTTATTTTTTTTAAGTTTGATAACATAATCTTAACAGTACGAGTTCAATATTATGTTAATTTGCAATTTCAAACCTTATTACAGTTCTTAGTTTTCCTCACATCAAATCCCCTGTTTTCTCCTTGCAAAATATAGGGTGAAGAATTTCGTCGTCAAACCCTTGTTATGCGATAGGGAAAATGAATATATTATCTTAATGGGCTTAAAAGATATGGTCCAATTATAATCTAAGTTTTATGTTATATAAAAATGGTACATTTCAATATAATGGGCTGTAAGGAATGAATATGGTTCTATAAATTCTTGAATTTCAGATATTAAAATTATTAATATGCAATTAATAAAATTCTTCAGTTCTTATTTAATTAATGGCTTCATTTGTAAAAAAACAAATCTAAAACCTATAAGTATTATACAGATTTTTTTTGAATAATTGATCTCAAATTTCATTAGTTTGTATATGACATAATTTGATCATTTAATATCCAAATTAAATGATCAAAATAGTCCATTTCACTCATAAAAATGTGATGAGCAATAATATAAAATCAAATTTAATATTTGAACCCAAATTTTCTTAATCACTTTTAATCCTAATTAGGAGTCACAAAAATCCTAATTTTCTATTATTATCCAAATTTAATCTATGTAGTGTCATTTTTCTCCTTATAATATAAGGATTTAATTTATATATAAATCATTTCTAATGGATAATAATTTATGATTTTAGGTTTTGACTCTTAGTGTTATTGTGATAATTCTAATATCTTAGACAGTATGTTTTAGGTTTTATAAAACCTTAGGATAGCTAGTATGTGACATTTATTATCTCCCGTACCAAATTAGATTATATTTGCTTGAGCTTAGTTCTAATTTTTCTAAAGATGTGAATTAATTGCCAAGTACTTATTTCGCCTTTTAACCCTAAGGTAGAAACCTTATGATTGATTTACAATTTGATCTATAGTTGATCCCTAGATCTATTAGTTACACCCATTAAGAATAGTTAGTCTTAATGTCTTTTTAATTATAGATATTGAATTAGCTAGATCTTATTTTAGTGATTAGATTAGAACTTAGTTCATTCATCCTAATCCCTAAAGCCTTTTCCTAATTATTTTAAAATCTAGTAATAGGAATCCCTAACTTTCTTAGATTAGTTTAGCAATCCTATTAAATTCCTTAAACATCAACTATTAGAATACTTAGAACTTGTAGTTCTTAAATCCTATCAATTACTTACCTTAAACCTTTCAATTGCTTATAACTTAGCTATATTAATACTTGATTGATTAGATCCTTCAAACTATAACTTAGCTAATGAACTCTAGTGAACTTTAGTGAACTTACATTAACTTCTAATTTCTTAAGTTAGATATTTTCTTTATCTTAATCTCTTCCTACTAGACACCTAAACCTTGATTTAATATATAATTGAATCTTATAGTTCAGGATATGATTAAGAGCTAGTTTCTAATTATATCATATATATTTATAAATTATTTTATCATATCATATTAATTGAATTGAAACTACTATTTTCAAAACCCCAATCACTACTATACTTACAATTAACTTGAGATCAATATCTCAAAGTTAATTGGGAGCTCAATTAGCTCCAATCATTGAGTAGATCATTAAAATTAGATAACTTTGGATATCACTTAGTTGCAATTATTGAATTTCCTTGAATGCATGCTTAGCTTTGAGTCTTAATCATTGAATCATTTATATAAGACATTGTGCATGAATAATACTTTTATATTAAATTTAATAGGGGTTTATACTGATGGATCAACCTAGGGTAGGTTAGAAAGGAGTAATAAGGAGATTTCACATTCTTAGAGGGTAAATGTGAGTGTTTTAGGATTTGACCCTGCCTTTGTTTAGTTGTTAAACAGACGTGTTTAACTCCTCTCTTCATTCTGAATAAGCCCACAGAATGAGCACATATTAAAATAAGTTCAATCAATTAACATATGAGATCTTATTTAATATTATAGATTATTAAGAGTCATCATAGCTTTCAGCTATGTTACTTTTCATAGTTCTAGACTATGTGATTCTTAGACTAATAGTCTAAGATCTTCCTTCAATTTCTGTACTATGCATTTTCTATGATTTAGTACTGTACTTTACTTGTTTAGAGTTTACTTAGATTATAGTGAATATTGCAAAATCATATTTAAATGCTTCACTATTTCTTTTCCTTACTTAGCATAAGTTCCTTTGAACATATGCATGCTTTACTTCATTTGCTTTCATATGTACATTAGTTTCTTTCTAGCCTATTTAGGATGCTTTTACCCTTATTTTAATTACAGGCTAGGATGTATACTTAAGTGAGTATTCTAACTCACTTTGTCTTTTTCTTTTCCTTATATACTTTTCCATATTTGTATGAATACTTTTTTGCACCCTTGTTTGTGCTTATATTATAACTAGTAGTGATATCCAATTAAAAAATTAAATGATTAGTCAATCTTAAAATGTACTTAGACTGTTTATTCTAACCCGATTTTCTATTTCATGGCTTTGCCCTATCACATTTAAATGGCAAAATGTGATAGATCAGGTGCATTTGGAAGCTACTGGAGCTGGACCAAGTACTAAAAATTAATTGCATTCGCTTATCATATACTAAAAAGATATATCTTAATAAAAATTGTAAGTGAGCTTTCATTTTATTTCTTTCATTTAAGTTTATTGTTGGTTTATAATTAATACTGTTTACTTTACTTTTACTATACTTTGTTGGAGCTTAGTTTATATATAAATGTTTGTGATGAATGAATGGATGAATATAATGAATGGATGGATGGTTTCAAATGTATAAAAATGAATATTAACTAAGTAATTAGTTGTATATTACATTACTTATAAAATTGGAAACTTCTTTCTTATTTAAGTTGAGAACTTTTCTTTTTTTACATCTATTTAATGAACGCTTGTGAATTGAGCATACCTTAGGAAAGATAATTGTTACACATGTAATTTTCCCTTTAAACTTTTAGAATTATAAATGAGCAATCCTATGTAATGGAATGAACTCTAATTAGAACTGGAAATGAGCAATCACATGTAACGCATTGACTTTACTTTAGAATTGGAAATGAGCAATATAATGTAATGGATTGAAACCTATACTAGAAATAGAACTAAACAATCCTATGTAATGGATTGAATACATATTAGTTTAGTTTGTCTCTCTTACAAATTATAACTTCCATTGGAATAGAAGTCTTGTATGTCTATCTTGTAGGTGATTCTTTAGCCATTTACAAAGGAAACTACTGAAATTTTTAAGAATTTTAGGACTTAGAATAATTTGGCAAAAATGTAGACTTATAACTCACATGTTAAATACTCATTAAATATCTAAAATTTCATATCAGAGATTGCAGGTATTCTCTTCAATTGTTTTGAATTACATTCTCATGTCTCCTTACAAGTATCATATGTTTAATTTTATTGCACCTTCATAATATAAATTACTTAACATCATTCAAAATTTCCCTTCCATCTTAACTTAAGACCCTCTTTTAAATCCTTGGCCAAACACAACATCCAATGATTTGGATTAGTTTTCTTCTAATCTAGTATTAGGTATTGTTGTGACATATTAATGTTGAGTTAAGTGATTCTCAATATTGGGGTCATCACATCAGCCCTCCCTTGCAATGCAAATATATGGTGAAGATTTCCATCAATGGATGTTTGATACAACCACCATAGCAACCTCTGGATGCTGTGCTTGGTTGCAATCTCCAATGTGGCCTTTGGTTGTAGCTATAGCCCTAGGGCAACTACCTTCTTTGTCTTTGCACTCACAAGGCATTATATGGCATCTAATTTTTAGGCACTCATAACCTCTCTTAAATTAGGGCTTCCGATGAGCTTTAAAATGAGCATAGGATCACCTGAATCATCCCACAAATGACCATGGGACATCTATTTTTGCATCTGACCCATCACAGGTGCCTAGGGTGCGCTCATGCGCCTAATGTTTGAATAGCAAGCACTACAGCATGTCATGGCATTAATCTCTCAACTCCCATGTGCTGGATTATGCCAAGGTGCCTAATCCTTGGGTCCCAGGGCGTTCAGAAATAGGTGGATCCTCAACTTGTTTCAAAACTCCCCGGGACCTCCCGAAACCCACTAAGAAGACTTTCATGCATTGCTTCAAAATATTCTAGTGCACCTTTGTAACTTTATTGGCTCAAATAGATCCCTTAAAATTTCTAGATGGCTTAAGATTTAGTTTAGCTCCTAATAGACTTATAAGAGATCATTAGACTAGTGAGTTAGTATGAATATGCATAATCCTAAGGTCTAAGTAGATTAAGCCTTTGATCAATTAAGTATATAACCCTTCATACTCTAGACCTTAGTAAGGAATTAGAAGATGTAGTACAGTTTAGCTTAACAGGATAAGAAAATAACTATCTTAGTAGTAATGTTTATCAATTAGAAATTTAGAGAACTTAAGAGTTCTTATAAGATAAGGACATAGTTATTTTGTAGCAAGAATAAAATTTAGATATAAATAAAGAGACCTTAGATTATGTCAATTACTAAAAATTATTAGGTGTGAAACTAGATTGGATATACATGAAAGGTGGTGATAGAGATACAATGGTATTTTGGATGTTATGAGGCACAACATAGTGTTTTAGTGGTTTCCGAGAGGTCTCGAGGTGTTCCGAGACAAGCTAGGGGAAATTTGGGCACTCTGGTGCACCCTTGAGCTCCCTGCAATCACCGAACATGAGGGCATGCTGTGGCATCTGGGACTTGAGAGCCAAGTGTTGTGGTGTGCTAGAGCCTATTGTCCGAACTCAGGACCCGCAGAAGACTCAAATAATAAAGGACTTGCGCCTTGGGCCTCAAGGAATGTTTTGGAAAAAATGGTTTTGAATTAACCCTACATAAAATCCTAAATAAGTGGGGGGTTTGATAAATCATTTAGCAAGCCTTGTGAGTGCGAAGGAGAAAGAGGTGGCAGCCCTATGGTTGTGGCTGCAACCAAACGCCATAGTGGAGGTCACAACTAAGGCCAAGAGCAGTAGTGTAATGACCCTAATTTTGAATTAGGAACCAATCCACTACTCGAGCACTGTAATAACACTTAACACCAAATTAGAAGGAAACTAACCCATTATTAAGTGTTATGCAACCAAGAATCTTTTTGAGTCAAATAAATTTGAAGTCAAAAATAATAAGTAACAATGTGAAGTAGAAGCATCTATATCCCCCATCAAAACTAGGCATGTATATACAAATAAAATCATCACAAAAACTAAGTATTACAAAATGAATTAAAAGTAATTAAAATAATTCACTCATCCTCACTAAATGCAGTAAAACAAATATAGAACCTTTAAGCTACAGATGGCTAGTACAAGTCCTAGCTCCAAGTTTCAGGTTTTGCTCCTAATCTATCATATTTGGTTTTTAATACGATAGGGCACAATCAACAAAGTAAGAACAAGTGATTAGACATCAAAAGTCTAAGTACATTTTAAGGTTACACTAGCTTCTATTTAATTCTTAAGAGGATATCACATAATCCTATTTTAACTTGAATAAGTTAGTGGAGCACTAGGCATCAATGTATTGTAAGAAAGTGTGTAAAAGTAGTTAAGTAAGAGATTAAGTACTCACTAGTAGTTTGAGCTAACATGCAACAACAAGTAAGGGGAAATATACATCCTATAGAGGTAAAAACTATTATAGTGCATATGAAAGCATGTAAGGATACGTGAATATGTCCAATAAAGATATGCTAAGTAGTAAATAAAAGTAAGCAATGAAGTGCAAAATGTAAGTAAGGCAACATACACTATAAAGAAAACTAAGACTGTAATGTGAGGTAAACAATAATAAAACTAGTACTTAATAGTAAAGTAAAGTAAAGTAATGTGAAGCTTATTCACATGGACTAAGTAAACATAGTCAAAAACTATGTATGATAAGTAAGCATAGCGAAAAGACTATGAAAGGTTGCTCACAATCTATATAATTGTAATAAAAGTAATGTTAAGTTGCTCAATATATATAAGATATTGTTTCACGGGAATAATATACAGAACAAATGAGGAGTTATGCACATCTTCCTAACTAAGTTAGAAAAGTGGGTCTCCCAAAACACACGCACTCCTCCTCTAGGATGTGTGCAGTCTCCTTATTACTTTATAGCCTTCCCTAGCTTGTATTCCACCATAACAAACCCCTATGTTTAATGTTTTAATGATTTACTTATGCACAATTCCTTTATGAATGTTCAAGGTTGCAATCTCAAAGCAAGGTAGCAATCAAGGAATTCAAGTTAATTGAAAATAATGTGATATACATTATTGTTTGGAGTTGATTAGGCTCCCAATTGACTTAGACATGTCAATCTCAAATTCAATTGAAAGATAATACTATAAGTAATTGAGGTTTGGAAAGTAGTAGTTTGATAAAGACTTACTCACGTGGAAAAATAATTTATAAATATATACATGCAACATGAATTTAATCCTATGCTAATCCAAAGCCAAACAATATTCATTGGATACTAGACTTAAAGTTAAGGTTCCATGATTAAAAGATGTAAGTTGTAGGCTGACTACCTTGTAACTCACTAAGGCAACTTAGATTCAAGTGGATATAACTTATAGGTTCATTAAGTTAGCTAAACACTCACTTTGGAGGTACTAGATGTAGAGTTAAGGGAAAGGTTACAATCTAGTAGTTCTAGGCTTACTTATGCCAAAAAAGATATTAGTGCTTTATATGGAGCTTGATCACTCTTTAAGGACTTAAATAGTGATAGGTTAAAAGCTAAAGAGGTCAGAGTGAGGTTTGCATTTGAAGGGAAAAGTTCACCTAACCTAATTCCAAGTAATAGCTATAAGTCCCAATAGGGTGTTATCCTACTAGCAAAGGCAAGATCTTAGCAAACAATAATAAAGGTATAAGTTCACTACACCAAATTAGGTGATTAATCAAGTTTAGGCTTCAAACATACACTATCCATCCAGTTGTTGAAGGCCTAAATATATGTTTGCTAAATTAATCAAGAAGCATCTAACTATTAAATCTAAGGCATAAGCTCACTTTCTAATGTGACATAATGTCCAATTTGAAATCTAAGTTTGTAGTCCTAGGGAAAGTCCTAGAATATTCAAGCTAAACAAGATGAAAATCACATTTAATAAAGATTAAAGGAGCCAAAAATTCATTTTCTCTAAATAACATCTAATCATAACAAAATCATCAAATATGGAATCATCTCAATACAAGGAGTAAAATAACACTAAGTAGGTCAAATTTGAATAATGTTGGGAAATAAGGGCTCTAGGGACTTGTAATTGTAATTAAAAAATGATTATGAAAATTAGTCAGCTAATCCTAAATTTGATTTAATATAATTATTCCACATATTTTTCTGATCAAAATAATATATAATTTTGTATAATTTGGATAAGTATAATTAAAGTTATTTAAATTATTAAAATGGAAGAAATAAAATAAAGTTTTAATTTAAATTAATTAAATCTCCACTATTAAGTTAAATGCGCGCGAGTAGCTCTTTCCTAGCCTGCACAAAGATGAATTTGGGATCACAAGCAGGCTGTGGAAATGGGCCCACTAACCCTAGCCCAATGCTAAAGCGGGCGGGTTGGGCCGACCCGCCCAGAACCATGCTTCTATACTAATCCCATTGGGCATGGAATTATGACATCACATCCGCTGACAATCTCGACCCTCCCAAGGCTGAGCCTGCACTTTTGAATGAAGCCCATATCGCGACCGAGAACACTAGTTGCCGACGTCTACCATGACTATAGGGTGATGCCCTAGAATCAGAAGGGGCCTACACTGTGGACAATGTGTATGCTGCACTATTTGCATCAAATTGAGCTTGATCGAGCTCAATCAGGCTCAATCTCATAACTTAAAAATCATTGAAATAGGTATGCGAGAAGGAAATGGGATGAAACAAAACTACGTTGTGGACATACTCTCATCGTCGCTCTAGATTAGGGCTTGCAGGAAATGTAGCTTCCATCGGCTGCAGGTGGTCACAAATGCCTCTTGGAGCTCATTGATGAAGGATGCTGAGGAAAAATGAGTGAATAAGAGTCTTAATGGGGCTAAGAGGAAAGGAAGGGGCTTAGTGGAGGATGGGCATACGCTCGCCTGCCATTACATCAAGCGCACAATTGAGGATGGCAGTGATGTATAGAGGAGGGATCTTGACCATCGGATCTGAGCGCTGATCTAATTGTTGGATCAGATGAATCAACTGCGAACTGTTCTATCAACCTTAAGTAAAGTGCAACAGTCTGGACTGCCCGAGAAGGTGGTCACATGTGCCAATCAGCATGGAATTTGTGCGATGTCATTAGAGACATTAAGGATTATTTAATAATAATTATTTAAATTGTATTACTTAAATTATTAATTATAACATTTTATTAAATCAAAATTAAATAATCAAACGAGCTCCAAAAAATCCAAAAAAAATCACCCTTAGCTCAATGAAGGGTGCTCAAAAATGAAGTTGGATTTTAAATCAAAGATCAAATTAATTATTTTAATTTTCCAAGCACTTAAACATATTAAAATATTCAGGGAAATTTGACGACTTCAAAAAATTCCCAAAATTTCACCCCTGGCTACAAAAAAATTCTAAAGTATCGCTCCTAGCTATATTGGGGGTGATAACTTCAATTGCGAATTTTGATTTTGATTTTGAGTTTAAAATAAATAAGTTATTTTTTCAAGTTAATTTAAATTTTCAATATATTCATCAAATGCAAACGATCTCTAAATTGCATCAAATTTTAGGTGTAGGCTTCTAATGATATTATAAGTGCACTAGTAATGAAGTTGAGCTGATTTGGCTACCCAACAATGGGTAACAATTCAAAGGTTATTACAAGTAGGTTGTAGCGAGGGGCTACACCTGGTAAAGGTTATTACAAGTAGGTTGTAGCGAGGGGATACACCTGGTAGTCATTAATGGAGATCTTCATTGATAGTTTGCACAGAAGTGTTGTAGTTGAATGCTACAACAGGTGACCACAAGAGGGCTGCATTGGTGGCCACAATGGTCTGTTGCAATGGTGGCCACAGCGGTGTGCTATGGTGGTGGCTACAGAGGTGTGCTAAGGTTATGCCTACATCGAAGGACCAAAGTGATGGCTCGATGGACGTGGTGGTGAACTGTAATGGGAGTTATTGTATGCTCAAAAGCTTAGTTAGAGAAATAGTGGAAGGACATAAAGAGAAGCATGATAGGTGCATTCTACATCTTCTTCTGGATTTTGGACTCTTAGGAATATCATTGTAAGATTTGGATGGTTTCTTTATAGTTGATCTTCTTTGTGGTGTGGCTCCATAATTATTCCCAATTTTTGGGTTTTGCACGTATATACTTATGTTTGGATGGTTATATCCCCATAATTGTGCTAAGATCTGTATAGTTTTTTATTTTGCAAGTTTTGCTTTGTATTCACTCTATAACTAATGGCAAGAGATCCATCCTAACACGTAGTATCAAAGAGAGATTATACAGTTTTTTAGTTTTAGTAGAAGCAATGGCAGACAAAATGAGATATAAGGTCAAGAAAGTGTAATGGAGAAACTTTATTGAAGATTTGCAGAACAAAATAAATTGTTTTTGGCACAAAGAAATACCAATAAAATCAACAACTATGAGAAGTTGAAGAACGAGAAGTTCTAGATATTCCTGCTTTAGTTGACCTTGAAACACTATAACATGGGATGAGCCATATTGTGACCTTTGCTAAGTTGAGCCAAGGGGAAGAAGATCTATTGAAGATAAATCAATCACAATCAGCCAAATTAGATATACATGGAAGGTGTTCATGGAGTTCTAGTGGTGTTACAAATGGTTTTGAGGCAAGGCACAATATTTTGGTGGTTTCAAGGAGGTCATGTGGTGTTACAGGATAAGTTAGGGGCAATTTAGGTACTCTGGTGTGCCCTGCAGTCACTAGACATGAGGGCCAAGCATGACAGCATGTTGTAGTAGCTAGAAAATGAGAGTCAAGTGCTACGGTGCCTTTTGGTGCCCATCTTAGTCATCCAGAAGGACTCTGGTGCCAATGGTCCGAACATGAGGCACCCGATGCGTCGTGGCGCCTACGGCAGACTCAAACAGTAATAGTCTTGTCCCTTGGGCCCCATGGCATGTTTAAGGAAAAATATTGTTTAACTTAATATTATATAAAATCTTAAACATGTGGTGAAATTTTGATAATGCATAAAGCAAGCCTTGTGAATGCAAATGAGAAGGAGGAGGCATCCATAAAGGTGAGGCGGCAACTAAAGGCCATAACGAAAGTCACAACCAAGGGATATAGCATGAGGCTTCAACAAAGGGCTGCACTAGGTTTCCAATTATAGAGGTCTTAACTAGAATTTTGCATGGAAGGGCTTTGGCAGTGTGCTACAGCAAATTACCACAAGGTGGGCTACAACAGTGGCCCAATGATGTGCTGCGGTGGTGGCTATAGTGGAGGATTGATGCGGTGGCATGATGGCTGTGGTGGTGAACTGCAATGGGAGCTGATATATGTTCAATATTTGAGTTAGAGAAATGGCACAAGGGCAAATAGGGAATGATGCTAGGGTTTGTGTGAACTCTCTAACGGTGCAATCTTTCTCTTCTTCTGAGTTAAGGTTTCTCAGGAATTACTCTATATGCTTTTGATGATTTTTTCATAGTGGATCTTCTTGGTGATAAGGCTTCATGGTTTTTCCCAAGTCTTGAGTGTTCCATATATATCCTTGTGTTTGGATAGTTATTTATATGTGATTGTGTTAAGATTTGTATAGTTTGCTATTTTGCAGGTTTTTCTTTGGAATCACTCTATAACTAATGGTGAGAGATCCTAACAAAGATTAATTAGAATCCATAAGATAAATTTTAATTTAGCCTACTAAATATAATACTTTAATACTTCTAAATTAACTAAATATTTTGTGAATTATATATATATATATATATATATATATATATATATATATATTTATGAATGTCATCTTGGTCTCATTTTATTGAAAACAAAAAAGGATACAAACTAGGGTTGGGAGGTTACAAAAAATTCTATCACTAAGAGCTTAAAGCCAACCCCATAAAACAAGGACATAGGGTATAACTTATGAGGTACTTATAAAAAGGAAAAAGAAAATAAAAAGCAAAGTGTTTAAGTAATAAAAAGTGCAAAAATAGGAACTAGCAGAGGATGATAATATCTAAAAGCAAACAGAGCTAGCATTTGGAATCAATAGGTCAAACATATAGCATAGCCGCGAAAATAAAGATCATACATCCAACATAAGAAATAAACCACCAATGCATTAGAATTGTCAGCAGAATTAACAATACAGAATGTCCAGGAAGAAACAAGAATAAGCAATAGAGGAGAGGCAAACAAACCCACTAGCATCTTCCCATCAACAACTTAATTGTCACACTGAAAATAGTCTAAGCCAACCAAGTGGTAGTAACCAAGTGCAGCAACAAAGGACCTGAAATAGAGACTAAACCAAACCACACAGCTAGCATTTAGCCAATGGGGCAATCCTACCATGAATATTACATAACAAATAAAATAACAAAAGATATCACACATTTTATAATTAATAATTGAATCTTCAATGAATTGAACTTAAATTTCTTGAACACCACATTAAGACATTTTGTTCATAATTAACATTTAAATAATACGAATAAGGGTTTTTACTCTAGTTGAACTAGTTTTTGTAGAATATTGAGCAAGGGCATTGTAACAACCCTAGTATTGTTACACGTTATTGGATAGCCGAATCACCTCATTTATAATAGCATTTGAAGCCTACGCCTGAAATTAGGCATGATTTGGAGATTGTTTGTGTTCGACAAATATTATGAATATTTTAATTAGCCTGAGAATTTTCTAATTTATTTTGACCTCAAAATAAAAATTAGAGCTCTCCATTAAAGTCCTCACCCCCAAATTAGCTAGGAATGATATTTTGGGAATTTTTCAAAGTCGACAAATTTTCCCCGAATATTTTAATATATTTAAGTGCTCAAAAAATTAAGATAATTAAATTGATCACTAATTTAAAATCAGATTTCATTTTTGAGTTCTTCACCATTCATTTAGTTAAGGATAAATTTTTAGGATTTTCAAGAGCTCATTTGATTATTTAATCAAAATATAAAGAAAAAATTAAATAATTTAATATTATAATATAAATAACTACTAAATTTTTGATCCAACAGCTTATAATGGCCTCTCCCATGAAGCAAGCTTTTGATCAAATACGTGAGGCTAGCGCATGGGAAAGTGGGATCCTCATATTTGGGTCATTGCGCTTTTATTATAGGTTGATCTAATGGCTTCAGCTCAATCACCCTATCCAGCCATCGAATCAAGAATATCAAGTTACGACCGCGATCAGAGACTTGTACGTCCCTGCCATTCCCCGCGATCCTATACCTATAGCTGCAAGTAGAGGCGTACACCAGTCCCCCAACTGAACCCTAGCTCGGCATTTAGCGCCATTTTTTTCCATTCACCCCAGTTTCTCTGTTCCTTCTTCACATTGCTAATGTGCACTCAAAGGATTGTTGAAGAGCCATCGAGAGATTTTGAGTCCCTATCCTAGCCCTAACCCAAATTCTAGCCAACAAAGATGATAAAGTATGCTCCTTTCCTTGCAATCATTTGCTCATTACATTAAATTCTAGTTCATTTACCTATTACACATTATCGTAAACCCTCCTGATGAGTCAATCAAGCTCGTTAGAGCTCGATTCAACCCAAATTTATGGCAAGTCTTCACAGTACCGCACAGTGTCTTACCCTACCCAACTTGAGGAAACTAAGGCATGGGTTTAACCAGCGATCCGATCCCCGATAGCCCTTGTATTTGGGTTTTGCATGTAGATCGTGAAGAGAGCTTCACATTGATGTGTGGGCCACACTGTGGGACTCCTAGGTTCGATCAAAAAGGTTAACCCTATGTGCACTTATTGTGGTCTCTATGGGGGAAAAAGCCACCTCTCTGGCCAAGCCGGGTCTGGACTGACCCGCGCCCTCCTCTGCAGACCACAAATTCCTTGTAAATGTGCTTGCGAGGCTGTGCACGCAAGTTGACGCGCGTGCAGCCCACTAAGGCATGCGTGCACCCATTGACTGTTTAGCACATTAAACCCTATGTGAATTATTTAATTAATAATTAATTTTCTTTTTTATTTAATCAATAACTTTAACAATACTTATCCAAATAATACAAAATTAAATACCATTTTGACAAAAAGCAATGAGAGGAACAAAGATAAAAAATCAAATTTAGGATTGGGTGGTTAATTTTGCTAATTACTTTTTAATTGCAATTAGGAATCCCATAAAGCCTAATTTTCCCAATGTTCTCCAATTTGGACCTATTTGGTGTCATTTTATTCCTTAAAATGTGAGGATTCCATATTTACTTATTTTGATTTGATTGGACATTATTTGTAAGAAATGATTTTTTAGTTAGATGCTTATGGATTAATCTAGAAATCATATAATTAAGCCTTCAACAATAGGAGAGATAGTGAATATTGGAAACTCTAAACTTAGTTAATCTCCTATTTATTTGTAGTAATCCCTACTTTACTTAGTTAAGCAGATGTGCTTAAATCTTCATTTGTTCTATAATTTATGCTCGTAGAACAAAACCTTTTAAAACTTATCATACTTTTATCACAATCTTGTTGAATGTGAGCTACTTTTCAAAACCTTTTGGCTATACTTACTTATCTTAGTCTTTGACTATGTTTACTTATTCCATGTGATTGAACTTCACTTTACATTATTTTACTATACAGTACTACTTCTTATTATTATTTACCTCACAATATAGTCTTAACTTTACTTACAGTGTATGTTGCTTTACTTTTAATTTATGCTTCACTGCTTTCTATTATTAACTACTTAGCATAACTTCATTAGCAATACTCATGTATCAATTCATGCTAATATTTGCACTTTAGTAGTTCTTAGCCTTTATAGGATATATATTTTTCTTATTGTTGCAGGTTAGAGCAAATGACTAGTGTGTACTTACTATTTTTACCTTACTTAACTATTTTTACACACTTTTATATCCTACCTTTTATGCATAGTACTCCGCTTACTCGTTTAAATTATAAATAGCTAATGTGATATCTGCTTAATATTAAATATAACTTTGTGTAGCCTTAAAATATGCTTAGACTTTTTAAGTGTAATAACTTTTTTTTACGTTGTTGATTGTGCCTTACCGTATTAAAAACTAAATATGGTAGATCAAAAGCATCATCTGGACCATGAATCAGGGGCTCGCACTGGGCATCAGTAACTTGGAGATCGACATCCATTTTATTACATTTTAGTGAGGATGAGTGTGATTTTAATAAATTTTAATTCAATTTGTAATAACTTAATTATGTGATGTTGTTACTTTATTTTTGAAATGGATTGCACTTTCCTTTATGTAAACTTGCTTGGTTTGGATGATGGATTTGGATTCCTACTTACATTGTTTACTTATTCATTTTTACTTCAAACTTCTTTTCCTCAAATAGATTCTTAGCCTCATAGTACTTAATAGTGAGTTAGCTTTCTACAAATTCAGTGTTAAGTACTATGATAATCTAGTATTGAATTGGGTTCTTGATTCAATAATAAGCTCGTTATAGTTGGTATCAGAGCTAAGTTTGAGGAAAAGGAGTTAAGTGAACATCCATCTATCCAAATCAAATAATACTGAAAAGTAGAATAAAAGCATTACAGATCTCACCATAGGCTTGTAAATTCCTTATAATATCAATAATAAACCTTACTTAACTTAAACCACTAATAACTCTAAGATGGCAATTAAGAATCATGATTTAACTACTATACTAGATTGTTCTTCCAACAATGGGATAAAGATCACCTAAACAAACTCAATTACAGAAGATTGTATGTTGGAGTCACAAGCAAGAGTAGATGTTCTCAACAAGATCCTCAAGTCACTAATTTTCAAATTAAACTGCATTCAGGATATAGCTAGAGAGTGGATTACAAGAGTGACTGAAGCATTTCATGTGAATCATTATGGAGATCCAATTTGATTTAGAGTATTGGATCAGCTTTTGGGCAATTATACTGAGGAGTGGTGGGTTTGTGCCTACCCTATGATAGTTCATGATAGTAGGAGATATTATCATGCTCCTATCTATATGGATTTTGAGATTCTTTTATATTCCACTTTTTGCAAGTGATTGTAATAGTCTTAGGTAGTGGCTTTCATTTATCCTTTTTCTTTTAGCATTCTCAAAAATGTACTCCAAACCTTAGTATTAATGAGTATCCTTTCTATTTCATAGTTCTTGAATTGTTTTTCTTTCTCTCCTCTAATATGGATCCCAAACTTGATATTATTATTCCTTCTGCTACAAAGGAGGCTACCTCCAGTTCATCAATAGCTGTAGATGAGCTTAAGACTCTAATGTAGATGATGAAAGTGATGGAGGAAGCTCATTTTTGAACTGCATATAGGATGGTTATACTTCTTCCTCCACCTCCTCATTCTCCACAAGTCATCCATGTTAGTCCTCAGCAGGCATCTGAGCAATTTGGGGACATTTTTCTTTATACCTTTTTTAAGTTGAATACTTCTACCGTCAATGGTTTTGCCTCTCTAATAGATGCTTCCAATTGGATAAAAGTTATGGAAAAGGACTTGGCCAGCATTAAGTGCCCTGAGAGCGAGGGAATCCGCCATGCGACTCACATTTTCTTGAAGGAGGCAGAGTATTGGTGGGACAACAAACTCAAATACTACTACTCTGGAGTTAGCATTGAAGATATCTCCTGGGAGGAATTCAAGGACGCCTTCAATTATGAGTTTATTTTGTTGTATGCTTAGACAATCATAGAAGATGAGTTCATCCAGTTAAGCTAGGGAAACAGAACAATCTTGGCCTATGAAATAGAGTTCAAGAATCTATCGATGTTTGTCTTAGATCAAGTGCGCACCAAAATGGCTAGGTGAAGTCAATTTCTAAAGGGATCGAAGGACTCATAAAGGATCACCTAATGTCCCAACACCATGAAAATTTTTTGAAGCTCTTGGAGGGAGCACGGATGATTAAGCATCACCAAACTCAAAAGAAGATGAATAAGTAATCTCACCCGGCAACTCCTAAGTCGAAGGCTTTCAAGCAAAACCACTCCCAAGGTCCGAAGGCCTATCAACTGACCCAAACCCACCAAAAAAGCAGGGTGCTCACTACCAAAAGTCGCATCCCTATGGCATACGTTACCATTTCGATAATAGATGCTATACTTGTAGCAAAACTGGCCACATGTTTGGGATTGTCGAGCAGTGTGAACTGTAGATAAAGTAAGGTTCAATTTCCTAGCCATGGTTCATAACCCATTCATGGCAATGCTCAAGCTCCAGCACTTGCTATGATGCCATCTCTAGCTGGTGGAAGTGCCTAGAACCCTCAGGGAGAACCTACACCTGCCAAGAAGTAAGCTTAGGCAAGGAGTAATGCAAAGAGTAATGCTATCCTTCAATCTCCTGCCATGCCTCGTATTTTGCTTTGACACCCATTGTTGCCCAAGAGTATAATGATGTAGTCACTAATGTGTTCTACATTTTTTTTCATATTTAATTTTTCCATCTTGCATATTTACTTTCGTGCTTTTTGTTATTACTACATTAGTCATTAATTAAGGTTTTCTTTTTTGCTATAGGAACTCTGCTCATTAATAACCAACCTTGTGACACACTCTTTAATACGGGTGCTAGTCACTATTTTATATTTAAGAATTGTGCTATCTCTCATAACCTTCAACATTTTAGCTTGGGCAAATCCTTGTGTGCAAATGCCATCCAAAGCTAAAATTTGTGCTATTATGTTTTGTATGATAGGCATTCCCATTAGCAACAAATATTTATAAGTGAAGCATATTATCATGCAAATTACGAACTTTGAGTAAGTTGAAGGCCATTATAGACTGCCATCGGAAGAAGGTTATGTTAAAAGTATGGAGGAAATTCGAAGTTTTCTTAGGCAAGCTTGGTTTAATCGCATCACTAATTAATGCAGTTGAAGATGAGTGCCTCAATAGTAAGAATTCTGATGTGTAATTAGTAACCATGCTTGGTGAAGCAAAGGAAGATAGATCCGCGAAGAACACTAATGTCGTTAGAGAGTTCTTGAATGTGTTCCTTGCTGAATTAATAATACCACCTCCTTTGAGATAGGTAGAGTTTTTGATTGAACTGATTCCAAGAATGCAACCTATGTATAGAGCTCTATATGTGATGGCTCCCAAGGAGTTGCAAGAGCTAATAGAGTAACTGCAAGAGTTGCTTGAGAAAGGATTCATTTGTCCTTTCATGTTGCCTTTGGAAGCCTCCATTTGAATCATGGAAAAGAAGGATGGCTTGATGCGGATGTGCGTAGACTACCGCGAGATAAACAAGGTGACTCTAAATAATAAGTTTCCTCTGCCATAATCGATTATCTTTTTGATCAGCTTGTGGGAGCAAAAGTGTAATAACCTAAGGTTGTTACCCTAAGTTATTTTGACTAAACTAAGTCATAATCTTCATTCCATTAGTCTTAACTAGTCATTAGGAGCAAACCCTAAAATTTTGGTCCAAATCAGGGATCAATTAGATAAAACCTTATTTTGGGTAATTAATTAATTAATAAAAATGAATTAATTAAAATAACCTCGCATCAAGAATCTGACTTTACCATTGAATTTCTCACCTCCAAATTAGCTATGAGTGATACTTTATGTATTTTCAGAAGTCATTGATTTTTTCCAAATATTTTAATATATTTAAATTACCTCGAAAATGAAAATAATTAAATTAATCTCAAAATTAAAATTGAGTTCCTCACCCCCAAATTATTTAGGGGTGAATTTTTGGGACTTTTCAAAGTTCATTGAATATTCAAATTTTAATGACTAAATTTTATATAAATTAATTTAATATTTATATATTAATTTTAGTGGGGCCCACCATTTTACATAATGGGAGAGACCCATTGTCCATGAACAACGTGATTGGCGCCGTTCAATCAGGCCATCCCTATCAGATGGCTTGGGGCCATCTTATTCACGAGAGTGCTCATTCTTGTGCATGTCGATCACGTGTGCAAGCGTGCGACACTCTCTCTTGCTGCACATGCAACCTTCTAACTATAGCTAATAGCTCCAAAGCCCTAATTTTGTTCTCATCTCCAATCTAAACCTTCTGCATATCAAAATTGAACCGATTACAAGCCCAAGATCTTCGCATCACAAGCTCATCCGATCAATCTATCGTTCCTCCCGTCGATCGAAGTTACCAATCCTTTCTACCATTTTCCATTTCAATTTCATGTAATTCAATTTGATTGCTTATTGCAAATTCATCCAATGACAGATCAAGCTCAAATTAGCTTGATCCAATCATCGATTGACGTCAAAGGCTAGAGTAACGCACAGTCCTCCCTCCCTCCCTCCCCAAACACCACCGGCTTAGGATTTCTGGAGGCACATGCCACCTCTGGCGATGATTTAACCACCATTCGAAAGGTCTCTTTGAGACCTTTCTAATAATGGGTGGGTAGACCTCTGGCAACCACTAGAAGCCCTTCAATTTGGCTGCCCTAGCTCTATGCCCTTAGTTTTATCAATTTTTAGCTGACCCGTGTCGGGTTGGGTCGGGTCGGTTCTACCTACACTTTCCTCTTGGGTCCACTTGCAATCCTTATGGTCGCACATGCTGCAAAGGAGCTGGTCGTAAGCGCCTTACCCGCATGCACGCCTTCTAGAATTAGGGTTAGGAATAGTAAATTAATTAATATTGTTTAATTAATTAATTAAATGCAAAATTTCAAACCCTCATATATTTGCAACCATAAATCCAAGCATAGTGAAATTATATCTCAAAATGATCAAAAAAATATAAGGATTATTTTGGTGCTATTAATTTTTTTGTTTGGTGATTGGTTTCACTAATCATTATTTTAGGCTAATTAACTCCTAACTTTTGAAATTGATTACTCCATAACTTAGTCAAATCAACTCCAAATAATATAATCCCATATATCATTTTGATCAGAAAAATGCAAGGAACAATAAGCAGCAAGAAAGTTTTAATTTTAGTGGCTAAATTTTCTAATTTTGCCTAATTACTCTAAAATTAGATTAGTGAATATTAAGCTCAATAATTAGCCAAATTTTAGGTTTTAAGTCTCTAATCACTCTCAAAAAAAGTAGAACACATTAGTGAACTTAATATAATTTTTTTATAATTAATTTTATTAATCACTCACAAATCTCCCTAAGTCGTGATTAAAGCTTATATTAGTTAATTGAAATATAAATATAGCATACTCACTATCATTATAATGAGTGTGCTATTGAAAGGTCATAGCCACTCATTTTGCTTGATTTGGACATCAATTAGTGAAATTGGATTTTTGGACCCCCTTGCTATCTTTTAAAGCCTTTTTCTTAATTACCCCATAACTAAAGCATTTGAACTTAGATTTTAGCAAACTTAGTATCTATGGATTTCTTAGATTGAATAGAACCTAAATATGACATAAAATTTGGATTTCCCTAAGTAAATCTCTTAATCACTTATTAATGAGCTTAAACCCTAATTTGAACTCATTAGTCTTAATTCTTAGCCCAGTTGGGTGTTCTTATTGTCAATATTCATTTTAGATTGTAAGAAACCATTTGGCATTAAAATAACTCAATTTAAAATCATAGATCTTAAAATCTCATTTTTGGCGCTTAAGGAGGGGCATTTTGGTCATTTTGCTCAAGTTTTGATTTAAGTGCTCTTATGCCTTAGAATTCTATAATTTCCCTTAAAATTAGTAAAGTTAATGTTTAGAAATCAATAATAGATAATTTAGTCTAGTTAGCTTGATTTATTGGCAAACCCTAGATTTTATTAAATTCTAATATGAATTTGAACCCACATTATGCTTCCTTAATGACACTTCAATGTTAATTAAATTAATATTAATCTTAGTATTAAATTATTAAAATTTTCCCAAGTCATTTCTATAAGAAAATTATTGAAGTAAGTTTCTTTATGAAATCTTTGTAATCCCTTCCTAAGTGCTTGAGTTGTAGATTTTATGTTAGTGTTCATTCTCTTGGGTAAATGGGTTACCCAATGGAATGAATACTTGATTTATATTCTTAGATTTATCTCTTAATTTTGGTTATTTTATATTTAGACTTTAGCATAAGATTAGAGTTCCATCTTATTAAGTCTGATTATACTTAATAAGATTGCTTTAACCTTTATTTCGAGAGAGATGAGAAAACTTAGAACCTTAGACATTAATACCTTTTGATTAAGAGTTGTAAGACCCAATATTTTGGAACTTAACTCTTAATTTCTTAATCTTAATTTGTCTTAATCAAGATTGGTTTGGGTTCATAAATTCATCAATTAAGGTGCGTGATTTATTATTTAACTTATGTAGGCGTCATTAATTGACTTAAATTATAACTTTATTAGTTCAAAATTGTTTAACTTTATAAGATCGTGACTCTGAGTTTATATTGAATAGTAGGATATTAGAGTTCCTGAGCAAATAATATATGTAGTATTGTATAATCGAAGAATTATTAAAATTTAGAAATTAAAAAGCAAATGATATCACAAATTTTTATGTAGTATTGTTTTATATTCCTTATTTTGTATGCACTGCTTCCTTATGATTTGAGCCTTTAATATTTTGACATAAAAGTGTAGACATAAAATATTTGATTAATATCCTATGTTAGTTTTGAAATGCATATGTCATTAGCATTATAGTTAATAAACTCAAATAAAGAATTCAGTGGAATGTGTCTTAGTTAGTCTACCTTTGCAATTCTATTTTTGAGATATAATCGACTCAAATCCAAACATAGGGTTTGGATGATACACGTCTGATTCTATAGTACAGCTCTGATCTAGCCATTAGTTGTCTAGATGATACATATAGGACTTTTTTTTTCTGTAGCCAGGTTCACTCGGCTTCTGTAATGGCAAGACTAGTCTAGGCACATGTCCATTTAAAAGGAAATGATTTATTTTCAATTCAATTATTTTGAGGTCAACCTTGTTCAGTTTTCAGTATTTATAGCATGTATAGTATTTTACAATATTTTCAATATTTATTCATTTTTTAGCAGTTTTCTAGTTTATGTAGCATTTTTAGTGCAACTATGTGTAGGTAATTTGAAGCATGAAAACTTTCAGCACACAATATCCACAGTGGAAGCGATTTGATAGAGTGTGCTCCCTTGGATTTAGGATTGGGGTTGTATTGACGGTTACCAAGAAACTTTACATCTTTCAAAACCACAAGAATAAAATCACAGCACATGTATGCAAGAGTTCACGGCACACAAAATATCCAAACATTAAAGATTATGTGGAAAACCTAAGAATGGGAAAAGCCATGGAGCCACACCACAGAAAAAATCCACTAAAAAGACTTGAAGGTTACAGCATTACAAAGTGCATATCTCATGAGCAGAAATACATTAGCTCTTACTCTAATATGGAGCAGAGAGGAAGCAGCTACCACCAGGAGTCTCTCCTCCATCTTCAAGGGATATCTTGCATAGCAGCTTCCTTAGGGCTTCACGTAGGGATCTCCTCCACACAACTAGCACAAGCTTCTAACTGAAAATGCCAAAATTGTAATCTCCTCCCAAAGCTTTCCTTAAGTACCTAGCTGAAATTCAAGCCCCAAAAGGTCCAAACTGACTTCCAATTTGCTTAAGATGTAACATGGATTGATGCAAATTTTTGCTAGGTGCTGTGGCGCACTGTAGTGCCCAACTCTCAGGATTGGACCCACAGCAGCGCGGCGTAGAGCCCGCATCTCAAGTTGGCACCCACTGTGGTGCACTGCAGCACTAAATTCTCTATTTGCTGACTACTGAGGACACAATAGCACCTCCATCTCTGCTTGGGATCATCAGAGTGCGCAGTGGCGTGCCACGGCGCGTGCCAGCGCTTGTGTTGTTTCTGGACTTTACTTCTTGCTCTGAATTTCCTCAGAACCTCTCGGAAGCTCACCAAAGCACCACTAGCATCTCTATGATAAACTAAATGGTCTCCATAATAAATAAATCTTCTATTTAGAGACATTTATGAAATCTCCTCTACTCCTGACATTGATTCTTCATTGTCTTCTTCCATTCTTATCAAGAATGTGGTGTGGCTCACCCTTGCTTTCTCTTCACTTAGCGAAGCCAACTGAAACTGCACATAGCTTCAGTTTCTCCAATGTTATAGCTTTAGTAAGCATATTGGCTAGATTTCTAGAAATGTGGATCTGCTCCAATCCAAGTTGTCCTTCTTCCAATAGTGTCCGAATAAAATGGTAACAGAATTGAATGTGCTTTGTCCTGGCATGAAATATTGCATTCTTTGCAAGATGGATAGTGCTCAAACTATCACTATAGAGCTTTACATCCTACTACTCATTGCCTAATTCTGTTATTAAACATTTCAACCAGATCATCTCCTTACTTGCCTCTGTAATGGCAACATATTCTGCCTCCATGGCAGATAGCGATATGATGTTTTATAGCTAGAGATCTAGCTCACCACTGCACTTCCAAATGTATACACATAACCTCTAGTTCTTCTTTTGCTATCAATATCTCCTACCAGATCTGAATATACATAACCCTACAAAATAATGTTAGATCTTCCAAAGCATAAATCTTTCCCCACTGTACCTTTTAGATACCTTAGGATGCACTTGGTCACATCCCAATGATGCTTTCTTGAGTTTCCCATGAATTTGCTAACCACTTCCACTACATGGGCAATATCCAGTCTCATGAGATCATCACATACATCAAGCTCCCAACTGCTGAAGCATAAGGAACCTTCACATATGCACCTTCTCTTCTTCAGGCTTTGACATCTACTCCTTTGATAAGCTGAAGTGACTTGCCAAGGGAGTGCCTAGTGGCTTCACTTCACTCATTTTGAATCTTTACAGCACCTTTTTATCATATTCTTTCTACGACAGCTTCATAATTCCTATACCTTGATGGGCAGAAATACACGTCTGCGTTTGTACGCAAGTGTACGTGGTCTGAAGTAATAAGTGAAAAGTTTAGTTTCAAGGATTTATCGAACCTAAGGGAATAATTGTTTTGATACTGAATTGTATTTTCTTTCACTAATGTTTAGATAACAATTTTGGTTGATTTTTGTAGTTCCTAATTAGAAATACACTAGACTTGAGTTATAATACGATTAGATTAAGAAGGAGAGAGTTGAGATTTCATTGTAATATATGCAAGGGGTTGGTTATATTACTTCATTGTTCAAATGTATACATGCAATTTATTTACTTTGTTTAATCAAGTGAACACCATTAGAATTGGAGTATCCTCCAATTACATTAGGTTCAAGTTTAGTGCACAAAGAGAACCCCTTATGGGTTCATCACTAGCACATAAACTCTTATAAGATATTAATTGGTTTGTTAGATTTTGATCTCCTACATCTAAGTCACCAAAACATCTTTTAATTATAATGATCTCACAAGCAAGATTCCATCTATCATGTGTCATGCGCTTCACATGCAGTTTAGCTAGATGAGAGGATGCATTAGGTGAATGTATTTTGTCACATAATCCATGAAGTTCCCAATGTCCTTTCATCCCTTTGACCTTGCTGAGTAGCAGAGCATGGTAAATGAAGAGCTTAGTTCTCAAGCTTCAATCTTTTGGAGAGCTATTAATAGTGGTGCAAGTGAGTCTTGAGAATTTTGCACATAATTCTCAGCTCGACTCACACTACCTTTCTGACTCTTACCCAATTGATGAGCATTAGAACACAAGCTCTTTTGATTTAAAATAACTAAGCATTCAGTTCATCCAAGCATTCATTTAATATTAAAAATTAAAACACAAATAGTTTCTCATTACATTTAAATAATGTCATCATACAACCAATATTTCCCTTACATATTTTTTCAACTACATATCCACCCTCTCCAAGGGGTTTTTAGCCTACCATTACTAAGCAAGAAAGAACATACATGCACAGAAAAGAGAATGTCGCCATCAGTTCATGGTAAGAAATTACTCAAGGGAGTTTAGGAAAAATACAAGGAATCACCCAGAGAAAATTTGGGGTTCTCTTTACTATTCTGTGCTGTCCTCTTAAAGCTCCACCCTTCATTCCTTGCTGTCTTTTCTTACTTCCTATTCTTGGTCTTCTCTTACCCTTGGAGAGTTCTCCTTCTATCTCCCTTCTGCAGCCTTTCCTTTTGGTCTTTTGAGTAGCCAAAGTTGGAACCCTTTAAAGGTCTGAGATTGGCCCTTAAATAGGGGTGCACTCAGTCTCAAAGCTTTTAATGTGTGACCTTTTCTCTGCCTTGAATTAATTTCAATCCCTTTTAATATTTTTATCTATTTAACTGTTGGGATTCAGCAAGGATTCAATACATCAATTTCCAAGAGGTTCCAAAGGTCACATTTTGTGGCCTTCCCCTTGCCTCTTAATGGTTGTTTCTTGAAAAATTTTGGGCCGTCCGCGGCAGCGTCATTGCATTTACTATTTTTCAGTGGCACACTGCAGCAAAGTTGTTTCAATTCCTTTTCTGTTGTGGCACACTATGGCAACAGTGCTCCAAATGTTTTTCCAGTACAATAGTTTGTATCTTTTTGTTTGGTCGCTGCAGTGGACGCTGAGGCGCGCTGCAGCGCGCTACAGCGGGCAACTTACAGGATCACTGTTCAATTAGATTTAACTATAATTTTATAAAATGAAAATTTACCCGCTGTGGCGCACTACAGCTGACAACTTGCAAGATCACTATTCAATTAGTTTTAACTATAGTTTTATAAAATGAAAATTTACCCGCTGCGACGCGCTATAGCGGACAATTTGCAGGATCACTGTTCAATTAGTTTTAACTATAATGTTATAAAATAAAAATTTACCTGCAATGACGCACTATAGCGGACAAATTGCAGGATCACTATTCAATTACTAGTATTTAAGGTTTTAATATTCAACGAGAAATGATGCTGTAGCGCGCCGCGGCGTACCGTGGCACGCTGCAACTTGCAACTTGCGATTTTAATATTCAATTACTCGTTTATAAGGTTTTAATTTATCCTTATCAATATGACACTGTGGCGTGCTATTGTGAGCCATGGCGCGCTGCATCGGTCGTGCTCCAGGTCTGCAATTGTACTTCCAGGTTAGGCGATTTTAAGGGGATGCCAAGGAGCGCTGCAGCGCGCTGGAGCGCGCTGCCGCGATTTTGTTTGGAATTTGGTAAATCTACCTTTGCAATTTGTTTTCTTCATTTTCTTAAAAAGACATCAATTTCTACTCAAAGTATAGGAAAATATATAGTGATATGACTATTTAGACACTAGATTTTTGCTACAAATTCTGACTACATCACACCCCCACACTTAAATTCTTGCTCGTCCTCGAGTAAGCTCAATAAATATGAAATTCTAAATTTGTCCTTGTTCAAGGATTCAATGTGTTACACTCATATATCATGAATTTAGATGTCAAACATACTCTAGTCCAAATTAATTCATGTCTCCAAGTTCTACTACCTCTCCAATCGAGTTCATGTGTCTACACTTCCATTGTTTCAATTCAAAGTGTCATGCTTAGTGTTTAAATATGAGGAGGTGATCCTGAAATTCTAACCTTAATGATGCATTTGGTGAGAATTTTGAGTATTGTGCCATGTATGCTCATTCTTATGATTCACAAGGACATTTTAACATGTTAAGAGAGATATTCTTCTTCATCTTAAATGTTCACTTGTTTAGCTTGGGAGAGATATTTTTCATCATCCCTTTATATATTAATGTTTCCTTTCTTTTTCAAATTCCTTTTCAAAAGGGAGAGCCATTTTTATTCATCCTTTAATGTAGTCCTTGTGATCACTAAGTCCTATAGGAGTCTAGCACTTCAAATTATCACTCACTTCTGCCACTTTGGTTTAATTTTTAGATTTTTCACCCCCACGCTTAAACTTAAGCACATTTCAATTTATGTCCTGGAAACCAAGCTTAGTAGACTTATGAATTCAATAAAGGGTGTGTCACTTGAATTCATTTTCATCTTATCTTAAACATGCTTGCATCTTAATTTTATACCATGAGTGTTTCTTTTGACATTAAATCTAAAACTTGACCGCATTCAGAAAATTCTCTTTAAAGTTCAATTTTTGCAACAATGTAGGGTGTGTGAAATATGGAATTTATTTTATTGATTGAAATTAAAACTACAAAATAGGAAATAGAAAAAATGCAAACACAAAAACAAAATAGGAAACATCACAACCTTATTAATCATGGGTTGCCTCCCATCGAGTGCTTATTTTTACGTCTCAGCCTGATGCCAAGTGAGCTCGTCTACGTGATTCCTTCTCTTGGGAGATCCTACAATAACCAACTCTCTTTCTCTTCCAATTCAGATCCATCTAAGTAAGCTTTTAGATGGTGCCAATTTACCTTAATTGTCCTAGCTGATAAAGTGATATCCACACTTCCGTGGGGGTATATTTTTGTGATTAAAAATGGGCCTGTCCATCTTGATTTCAGCTTTCCTAAAAAGAGCCTCAACTTGGAGTTAAATAACAATACCTTCATTCTCGATTCTAGTTGTTTTGGTCTTATTAGCTTATCATGCAATTTCTTAGTTCTTTCCTTATATTGCTTGGCTCTCTCATATGCTCCCAACCTGAATTCATCCAGTTCATGCAATTGCATAACCCTTTTTCTCCTACTAATTTGAAATCAAAGTTCAGCTTTTTAACTATCCAAAAGGCTCGATGTTCTAACTCTACCGGCAAATAGCATGATTTCCCATAAGTTAATTTGTAAGGGGACATTCCTAAAGGTGTTTTGAATGCGGTCCTATACGCCCAAAGCGCATCGTTTAATTTCATGGACCAGTCCTTTTTGTATTTGTTAATGATTTTCTCTAGGATTTGCTTTAATTCATAGTTATACACTTCCACTTGGCCATTGGTTTGAGGATGGTATGCCATACCTACCTTATGTTTCTCCCCATACCCCTTTAATAGAGTTTATAATTGTTTATTGTAGAAATGTGTTCTACCATCACTTATTAGGACACGGGGTGTACCAAACCTAGAGAGGACCTAATCTTTCAAGAATTTAATCACAATTTTGGCATCATTATTTGCACAGGCTCTAGCTTCAACCCATTTGGAAACATATTCCACTCCCACTAATATGTAGTTACTTGAATTGGAGGTGGGGAATGGGCTCATAAAATTAATCCCCCAAACATGAAAGAATTTAACTTCAATGATTTCACTGAGATGTAACTCATCCCATTTTCTTAAATTTCCCATCCTTTGACATTGATCATAGCTCTTTACAAAATCAGCAGTGTCCTTGAATAATTTGGGCCAATAAAATCCAGATTGCAGCACCTTTGTCGTTGTTCTATCAATACAATAATGCCCTCCATAACGAGATGTGTGGCAATAATATAAGATATTAAATGTTTCAGTTTCAGGCACACATCTTCTTAGGATTTGATTGGGACAATATTTGTATAGGAATGGATCATACCAAAAGTAATTCTTAACATCAGCGAAATTTTTTTTTCTTTGTCGATAGTTAAATTCTTTTGGGATCACTCTTCGTGCAAGATAGTTTGCAAAATAAGCGAACCACGGAGGATTTCTTGCTGCAATTAAGTAGAGCTATTCATCAAGAAAAGTTTCACAAATTTCTTCTCGCTCTTTATATTTTACATGAGTCAGTCTAGAGAGTTGATCAGCCACCACATCATCGCACCCCTTTTGATCCTGGATTTCCAAGTCAAATTCTTGTAACAACAAAACCCAATGTATGAGTCATGGCTTTGCTTCTTTCTTTTGAAGAAGATACTTATTTGCAGCATGATCCATGTAAGCGATTATTTTTTATCCGATAAGATATGCCCTGAATTTGTTGAATGCAAAAATAATCACTAAAAGTTCTTTCTTGGTGGTGGCGTAATTTCTTTGGGCCTTATCCATTAACTTACTCGCGTAATAAATGGAATATAAAATTTTTTCCTTTTGCTGTCCTAAGACTGCTCCCACCTCAAGATCACTAGCATCACACATGATTCGAAGGGGTGATCCCAGCTAGGAGTGGAAATTATAGGAGCTGAGATGAGAGCAGATTTTAAGGCATTGAATCCCCTTATGCAGTTTTCATCAAATTTCTATTCAACATCCTTTCCTAGAAGCCGACATAAAGGTAAGCTTATTTTAGAGAAATATTTTATGAACCTATTATAAAACCCCGCATGCCCAAGAAAACTCCTAACTCCTTTTACATTAGAGGGTGGGGGCAATTTTTCAATAACCTCAATTTTGGCCTTATCTATCTCAATTCCTCTCATTGATATAAGGTGGCCCAAGACAATTCCTTCCTCCACTATGAAATGACACTTTTCCCAATTTAGAACGAGATTAGTTTCCTCATATTTCTTTAGGACCTTACCCAAGCTTGTTAAACAATTTTCAAGGGACTCTCCCACAACAAAAAAAATCATCCATAAAGATCTCTAGGAAGTCTCCTATCATTTCAGAAAAATGGCCATCATACACCCCTAAAAAGTTGCAGGTGCATTACTGTGGCATCCCGATCCTTAAGCCCACAATCATTAGGCTAAGGAGCGGAGTGTCACTCATGCTGATCCCTCACTCAATATTAGATTAGGTAAATCCACAATCTACTACTAAGGTAAGGATGTGCACATAATAATAATTAGGATCAGTCACTATATCTATATATACAGTGTGCAGAAGCATATGAAAAGTTAAGGCTACATCCATTCATCATACATCATACATGATGTAAAATAAGATAGCTTAGAAAATAATAAAGTGCAAAAAGTAAACACAGTCACAAAACTTATATTATTACATTATTTTAATTAAAGTTAATGAAGTGCAAAAAATATAAATATCGCTCATCCTCACAGTAAAGGAGAAACAACTAAATGTCCTCTGGTCCAAGCTATTGCGCCTCCTCTATGTAAGGCTCCTGTTCAGGTACAAGATTCTCAAACTGCTCAAGATCTGACATTGTCAGTTTCACAATGCCAGGGCCCCAGCTAATAAGGAAAAATCTTGTTAGACAAAATGTCTAAGTACATTTTAGGCAAGTAAATTATTAAGCATTTGTTAATATCACCATTTATACTCTATACCAAGTAAAACATCTATCTAACATGGGAGTGAGTAAGCATACAAGGGAAACAGGATAAGTTATAAACATAGCATTTATAACTAAATAACAAGTGAGGCAAAAGCACACCTTAAGTAAACTAAACAAGGTAGGGCATACATATATAATACAGTAAGTAAGGGTACTGAAAGAAAAGTTTAAACCTAAACATACTGATGATCATATGGCATATGCTAATTTAAAATATAAATCTAAAAATGGTACATATAATATAAGCAATAAAGTCTAGCATCCTATATAAATATATAAGTAAGCAGGTAAAATAGGAAACACAGATGACTGAAATAACATGCATCATCTTCATAATAAATAATAAGCTAAAAAACTGAAAATAAATATAACTGCCATATCAGAAAGAATTGGCCAATCTGGCCTAATATATTCTGATAGCTTTTCTAGGCTAGGGAAGACAGAGATTCCCATAGCCTTTCTGGGCCAGAGCATAAAGAACGAATCAGAAGTAAGGCAAAGCTGAAGAGGCATATAATATTATGCAGAATCTTTTAGTTATTTTACTTTATTTTTATGGACATATCCAGAAATAGCTGAGGAGTCAAGCAGGTCTGCAAGACTAGGCGGGTTCCCAGCTTAACACTATTCCTCAATGAGTAATATTAAGCATCCTTATTTCTCCTAACCCCTGTCCATTGGGGTAATGTGCACCATAATCAACCAAAGACTGAACCCAAATACAAATATTTTTCTAATATTCTAAGCTTTCATTTTTCATATAATAATGTTTTATTATATGACATGTCCAAGGAAAATAAGCACAAAACTCAAGGAATGCATAGCACAAAGTCAAATAATAAGCAAGAGACTCTACTAAGCATGGTGATATCATTTGTTTTCTAATTTAACTATTCTAACTATTCCAAGTTACACAAGCTTAGGATCTCCAATTCCGACTATCAAGTGTATCTTAGAAACATGGCCTTATAAGTTAAAAAGGATTAGAACTGATCTTGTTCTAATCTAATTCAATCAAATTTGACTACAAGTTCAATTAATAAATCATACATCCCAGTTTTATGAATTTAGACATTCTATCTAAGATTTGATCAAGATCAACTAAGCTATAGATTATGGATTAAACACCACAAGATTGGGCTTAATCACATCATCCAAAATGATAAGACAATAGGTCTAAGCTTTATTCTAAAAGTGATATATTGATTAAGGCATATCCTATTAAGCAAATCAAACCTAATAGTATGAATCTCCTATCCTAAATCTAGGGTTAAAAGACAAAATAATCAAAATAAGCTATAAAAGTCTAAAAACAAATAAGACCAAGTATTTATAATTGAAAAATCTTGTTTTTTAATGAATGAAATCTAACCTATGATCTAATCCTGATCTTAGGAATAGCCCTAATGTGAGGTGAAAGCTCTTAAGGAAAAGACTTAGAGAAGATTAAAGAATTTTACTAATGTTGCTTGAATTACTAATTTTGATTACTTAAATGATCCTACTAGAGTTCTAACATAGGTCTAACTCATTTAGAAGTTATTTTAAAAGTTAAAGATGCTTAACCTAAGTTTTTGGCAAAATGGCCATTTTGCCCCTACTTAAGGATTTAAAAAGCAACTTTTTGAATTAAGACTCCAAGTGGGAATTTCTTACTGCCAAATGTTTCTTTACTGTCTAACATGAAGATAGACCATAAGTACACTCGATTTGGACAAGAAATGGATCCTACAGGTCCAAACTAAGGTCTTTGACCTAAGCGGCGATCTTATAATTTAGCCCTAATGGAATCTAAATTTTTGTGCAATTTACTGTTGGCTATTGTTCAAGGATTCCATAGAGTCCAAGAACACTACATTCTGAGGTCAAATGGTTAAGTTATGGCTATTTCAATTTCTTAAGGCAATTCGGTAATTTTGTCGGTCAATAGGAACCAAAACTGAACTTTTTTGTTTAAAGTCTAATTTCAGCAAACTCAGTTTCTATAGCTTTCCTATAATATACTGAGTGTATTGATAGGGAGTAAACCTAATTTGGTCTTCAAATAGTCATGTTATAACCTAACTAGGGTTAGGGGTACTTTGGTCATTTCTAATTATTTCTAGGTCTTAGATCCTAAATATTATTTCAATTTATTGATGACATTGAATTTCTAAGCTAGTTAGCACTTTGAATTTTTGATTTTGGAGTTGAATTGACCAAGTTATGGTCAATTGAAGTCTAGAAATATTTTGGTCATTTTTAGGGTAGGGTCATAAATATTAATTTTCAAACTAAGCTCGAAATGGGGAAACTAATACTTCTATAGTATTTGGACTATTATCTTGAGTGTTTTAAGACCCATATTACCTATGTCTGGATAACTAGGCTAAGAGTTGTGAGGGTTTAATTAGGTCCTAAAATGTTACTACGTTATACGTACCCTGAAACTAATTTTTGTATTACGTCATTTGAATCTTTTTCTTTTTCTAAGTAAAATGAGACATATATTGACTATGTTTGGATCATTTTACAAAATGTTATTAAACTTTTAAGAATTTTGAATAAAATAATTTAAATAAATAAGGTTACTATTCATTTATTCAAATTGTATTAATTTACTATTTATTCCTAAAGTTAAAAATGAATTTCCTATATTATTAATTAATTATTCAATTATCCCTAATCTATATTTAATTAATATTAATTAATACTTAATTAATAATTTATCTATTATTTAAATAAATTTAAATTAATAATATTTTATATATATTAGAATTACTATTCATTTGGGATTATTATTAATTAATCTTTATTAGTTACTATTAATATTAATTTGTTCTATTTAATAAATTTAAATTAAACCTAATTAATTTAATTAATTATACTCACTATATATTAATTAAATTAATTAATGCTAATTACTATTATTGTTTGATTAGTAAATAATTAATCTTTATTAGGTTATGATTAATTAATTATTATTAATAATTAATTTCAGTTAGTCTAATAATTAATAATTAATTAACTAATTAATTAATTAAGTAATGTTTGCTGTTTAAATATAACTGCTAAATACAATTAAACACTAATTAATCATAATTAACATTAATTAACTAATATTAACATTATTAATTTATGTCGAAAATGACATGTGGGCCCCACTTCAACCACGTGGCAGGCCTTGATTGGCTGGCTGATGGGTCGCGGACCCCATAGAGCCATGTGGTAGGCCTCGAATGGCCATAACAGGATTGGTGGGCCCCACATGTCTGGCTGTTTGTGACAGCCCGACGGCCAGTGGGTCCCACGGGACACGTGGCCGCATCCCCCTAGACTTCTGATTGGCATGAAAACATTACCCCTAGCAAATTAGGGGGCAATGAGCGAAATAATGAAGTCCATTTTTTGATCGAAAATCAATTTAAATAGGTCAAATTTTAGGGTTTTTGGATTTCCAGAAATCAGGATTCGATCCACTTGATTCCTGATTTGGACTGAGTCCTAGAGGTTGACTCCTAATGACTTGATTAATGCTCTGGATCAAGATTAAGACTGAGATTAGTCCTAATTAACTAAGGTAACAACTTGGATTAATAGAATTACATAAACTGAAGGGCATCCTCCTAAGAGCATATGTTTCATAGGGGCATGTGAAGGTTGTTTTTTTCTGGTCTTCTAGGGCTCTCAAAATCTGATTGTACCCTAAGTAACCATCTAATAAACAAAAGTAAAGGTTCCCTGCCAGCCTATCTAACATCTGATCAATGAATGGGAGAGGATAGAAATCTTTTCTAGTTTCTTTATTTAATCTCCTACAGTCTATGCATACTCTCTACCCAGTAACCTTTCTTATAGGAATTAATTCATTATTTTTATGCAAGGTCATGGTCATCCTACTTTTATTAGGAGCCACATGAATAGGACTTACCCAAGGGCTGTCCAAAATTGGAAAAATGATCCTAGCATCCAAAATCTTAATAATCTCCTTAATGCACTGCCTCTCTTATATTTGGGTTTTATCTTCGTAAGGCTTTATGGAAGGTTTGGAGTTGTCTTCAAGTAGAATGCGGTGCATACATAAAGTAGGACTAATACACTTCAAATCGGCAATGCTCCATCCTATTGCCCTCTTATGCTCTCGTAACATTGTACACAATTTAGTCTCTTGGGTTGCGCTTAACAAAGCAGAAATTATTACCGGTAGTGATGTTCCCTCCCTAAGATAAACATATTTTAAGTGTTTGGGCAAAGGATTCAAATCCAATTCCTGGGGTTCATCTATTGACACATGCATTCTTTTCCTCTCCTGAATCAATTCACCAATTTTGTCTTCTTCCTCTTCAATTCTAGCTTCTTATTCTTCCTCAAAATCTAATTCCTAATAGTCATTAGAAACTAGCACTTCTTCTACTGCATTTACCTTCCAACACTCTTCATTTGCATAAATGGGTGCCTCATAGAATCTTTTATGTTAAAACTCACCTCCTCCTCCTCACAACGAAGACTCAATTTTCCCTTATCAACATCAATCATGGTCTTTCCAGTAGCAAGAAATAGTCTCCCCAAAATTATAGGAATCTCCTAGTTTTCATCTTCCATTTCCAACACAATAAAATCAGTAGAGAAAATAAATTTATCAACCTTTACTAGAACATTTTCCAAGATTCCCATGGGAGTTCTTACGGATCTATCAGCTAGTTGGAGAAGGACTGAGGTAGGTTTTAAAGAATCAATTCCCAGTTTTTTAAATATGTAAAATGGCATTAAATTTATTAAGGCACCCAAATCACATAAAGCCCTTTTAAAAGAATGGTTTCCTATTGTACACGAAATGGTAAAACTTCCTCGATCCTTTCTTTTAAAAGGAATTTTCTATTGAAGAATGGCACTACATTCCTCAATAAAGGCCATTGTTTCTTTTCATTTATTTTTCTTTTCCTCGATAGTATATCTTTCATAAATTTAGCATAATTAGGTATCTGTTCCAATGCTTCAGCAAAGGGAATATTTATATGAAGAGTTTTAAAAGTTTCAAAGAATTTTTGGAACTGGTTGTCTAGCTTCTCCCTTGCCATTCTTTGAGGATAGGGGATGTGAGGAGTGTGGTCAGAAGGTTTGGTTATCTGTGTTTTAGTTCCCTCATTCATTTCTTTATCCTTGTCCTTATTGACTTCCTTTCCCCCAATTAATCTCTCTCTCATGTCATGAGAAGTACTTTCAGAATTTTTAGAACCCAAGGGTTTTGTAATTTTTCCACTTCTCAAAGTTTTGGAATTGCCTGATTCTTTCCTATCGTCCCCTATGGCTCCTACCAAGATGGGTTGTTTTAGTTGCGTCATAATCTCCTTTATTTTTAACTCAATTCTTTGAACAACTTTTTCTTGATTCAAGAGTGTATGTTCATGTTGATTTAATGTTGCATCCATTCTGTTCATAAAATGAGTTGCATCCATTCTGAATTCTTTTAGGAAAAACTCTAAAATACATCTCTCCTTAGTTTGTTGGGTTCTAAAGTTTTGAACAGCATTCACTCCATCGATTTCTCCCCCATGATCCAAAATATATTGCATTCCCTCTAGTTTTTGGGCTAACATGTCAATTTTGTTTCTTAATTCGGCAATCTGATTTAAGTCATTCACGTTATCTACCTTCACCTTATTAGAATGTGGCTGATTAGTTGGCCATTGGTATGCATTGTTAGTCATTTCCTCGAGGAGATCAAAGGCCTCCTCAAGGGTTTTACTACTCAAAGATCCTCCTGCGGCTGCATTTATGAGTGTCATTGTGAGTGCATTTAATCCATTATAAAATGTCTGCACTTGCATCCACAAAGGGAACCCATGATGCGGGTAATGTCTTAAGCAGTCCTTAAAGCATTCCCAGCCATCAAAGTAGTTCTCACCATGCTGCTGAGAGGAGTTTGAAATTTCATTTCTCAGCTTGACGGTCTTTGCTGGTGGAAAATACTTGGCAAGGAATTTCCTTGCCAAGTCATCCCAAGTCCTTGTAGACTCTGGGTAGAGAACTGAGCCATACCATAGCTCTGTCTCAATCTCAATCTCAAGGTGTCATCGGATACTCCATTAAATCAAAAAGTGTCAGATATTTACTGAAAAGTTAAAATATGTGCATTCAAGTCATCTGATGTCGTCCCACTAAATTGATTATTTTGGATCATGTTCAAGGTGGATGGTTTTATCTCAAAGTTATTTGCTTGTATAGGAGGTCAAACAATGGCATTTTGAACTCCCTCTACTGTGGGAGGTGCGTATTCTCTAAGCAATCTTCTCCTAACATTTCCCACAGGTTCTGCTGGGTCAATGTCTAAGTCTTGCATTTGTGCATTTTGTTGGTTTAGAATGGCTTGCTCTCTCATAGCTCTCAAATAAGTTCTATCTACTTCGGGATTGTAGAAGAATTATGTAAGATTCCTCGTACTCATGTAGTTTTAGGGGTAACTAGCTAGAACAAGTTCAACAATCAATATTTCGCACAAACAATAGCACAAAATTCAATAAGATAGTATGCAATAAAGTTCTGCAAAATCTTCTTACAAAATTTTCAAATTTTTCTCAAAGTATAGAAATATAGAAATTAACTACAGCTATGTACAAACATGCATAAGTAAGTAATTCTAAATCACTAGTTACTTGAGAGTTGTACTTGATACAAAATGAAAATTGTTCCCCGGCAACGGTGCCAAAAACTTGACAGATGGAAATACACGACTGGGTTTGCACACAAGTGTACGTGGTCTGAAGTAATAAGTGGAAAGTTTAGTTTCCAGGATTTATCGAACCTCAGGGAATGATTATTTTGTTACACAGTTGTATTTTCTTTCACTAATGTTTAGATAACAATTTTGGTTGATTTTTGTGGTTCCTAGTTAGCAATACACTAGATTTGAGTTAAAATACGATTGGATTAAAAAGGAGTTGAGATTTTGTTGTAATATATGCAAGGGGTTGGTTATATTACTTTATTGTTCAAATGTAGACATGCAATTTATTTACTTTGTTTAATCAAGTGAACACCATTGGAATTGAAGTATCCTCCAATTATATTGGGTTCAACTTTAGTGCACAAAGATAACTTCGTATGGGTTCATCACTAGCACATAAACTCTTATAATATATTAATTAATTAGTTAGATTTTGATATCCTACATTTAGGTCACCAAAACATCTTTTAATTATAATTATCTCACAAGCAAGATTCCATCTATCATGTGTAATGCGCTTCACACACATTTTAGCTGGACGAGAGGATGCATTGGGTCAATGGATTTTGTCACATAATCCATGAAGTTCCTAATGTCTTTTCTTACCTTTGACCTTGCTAAGCAGCAGATCAAGGTAAATGGAGAGCTTGGTTCTCAAGCTTCAATCTTCTGGAGAGCTAATAAGGGATGGTGCAAGTGAGCCTTGAGACTTCTGTCACGTAATTCTCAGCTCGACTCGCACTACCTTCCTCACTCTTACCAAATTTATGAGCATTGGAACACAAGCTATTTTGATTTAAAATAACTAAGCATTCAGTTCATCCAAGTATTCATTTAATAATACAAATTAACACACAAACATTTTCTCATTACTTTTAAATAATGTCATCATACAACCAATATTTCTCTTACATAATTCTACAACTACATCTCAACCCTCTCCAAGGGTGTTTTAGCCTACCATTACTAAGCAAGAAGAACATACATGCTAGGAAAACTAAACGTCACCATTAGTTTACGACAAGAAATTAATCAAGGGAGATTAGGAAAAATACTAGGAATCACACGGAGAAATTATTGGGTTCTCTTTACTTTCCTGTGCTGTCCTCTTGAAGCTCTACCCTTCATTCCTTGCTATCTTTTCTTAGTTCATGTTCGTGTCCTATCTTGCCCTTGGAGAGTTCTCCTTCTTTCTCTCTTTTGCAGCCTTTCCATTAGGTCTTTTGAGTAGACAAAGTTAGAACCCTTTCAAGGTCTGAGATTAGCCTTTAAATAGGGGTGCCTCAGCCTCAAAATTTTTAATGTGTGACCTTTCCTCTTCCTTGAATTAATTTCAATCCCTTTTAATATTTTTATTTGTTTAACTGTTAGGATTCAGTAGGGATATAATACATCAATTTTCAAGAGGCTGGGGGAGGCCTAAGGTCACATTTTTGTGGCCTTCCCCATGCCTCTTAATGGCTATTTCCTAGAAAATTTTGTGCCATCCATGGCAGCACGCTATGGCGCGCTGCGGCAGCATCATTTCATTTACTGTTTCGCTACGGCGCGCTATGCCAACCGCGTTTCAATTCCCTTTCCACTGCGGCGCGCTTTGGTAGCAGCGCTCCAAACGTATTTCCTGCATAATAGTTACTATCTTTTTGTTTGGTCTTTGCAGCGTACACTGAGGCGCGCTGCGGCGCGCTACAGCGGGCAACTTGCAGAATCACTGTTCAATTAGTTTTAACTATAGTTTTATAAAATAAAAATTTACCCACTGCGGCGCACCACAGCAGACAACTTGCAGGATCGCTGTTCAATTAGTTTTAACTATAGTTTTATAAAATGAAAATTTACCCTCTACGGCGTGCTACAGCAGACAACTTGCAGGATCACTACTCAATTACTTGTTTATAAGGTTTTAATATTCAATGAGAAATGATGCTGGAGCGCACTATGGCGTGCAACTTGTGATTTTACTGATAAATTACTCGTTTATAAGGTTTTAATTTATCATTATCAATATGACACGGTGGCGCGCTGCGGCGTGCAACTTGCAATTTGTTTTCTTTATTTTCCTGAAAAGACATCAATTTCTAATCAAAGTAAAGGGAAATATATAGTAATATGACTGTTTAAACACTAGATGTTTGCTACATATTCTGACTACATCACACCTCTTTCCCTATTAATTCTCATTCAAAGAATCTCCTTAGCTGGCCCCAAGTCCTTCATGTCAAACTGCATTGACATAAGCTCTTTCAGCATCCTTATCTCCTCCATGTTTGATTATGCAATCAACATATCATCCTCATACACCAATAGAATGATATCGGAGGACTTACTTTATTTTAAGTAACAACAGTGATCTGCTTGGCATCTCTTGCACCCTGATTCTGACATGAACATGTCAAATCTTTTGTACCACTGCGTTAGCACTTTCCTAGAGCCATAGAGGCTCTTCTTGAGCTTACACACTAGCTCTTCTTTTTATTTCTCTTGAGCCTTGTACCCTTCTGGTTGTTGCATGTACACCTCCTCCAGCTCTCCATGAAGAAATATAGTTTTAACATCCATTTGATCTAGATACAAATTCTCAACTGCCACAATTTTTTAACACAACCCTGATTAATAACTAGGGTGAAGATCTCATTGTAGCCTTTGTTAAGTCTCACCTAGTAGCATTTGCTCCCGTTTCATTCTTCCTTCACCCGATAAACCCACTTGTTCTGAAAAGCCTTCTTCCCAGCGGGTATGGGTGCCAGCTCCCATGTCCCATTTGAAATGAGTGATATTATGTCATCATTCATGGTAGTCTTCCACTTGATTGAATCTTCAACTTGAAGTGCCTCTTCCAAGCTTTCTGGTTCACCTCCATCCATTAGTAATAAAATAGAACAAAGAAAGGGAGTACCTCTGTGGCAGTTTTGTGACTCTTATGGATCTTCTAAAGAAGGGTGTTTATAGTTCAACATTGACACCCTCCTGAGCTTCTTTTGCTTCAATGCCTAGCTCAATGATGTCTACAATCTCTATGCTGGGGCTCACCATTTGAAGCATCCTTGGAGTCAAACTTAACTCCAATACAATCCTTATAGATTTTAGTTTCAATGAAAGTGACATCCAAACTTTTGATGACCTAGTGGTTCTGACTGTCCCAGAACCTATAACCAAACTTGACTGTGTTATATCCAACAAATGTGCACTTGATCGCCTTTGCGTAAAGCTTTCTCCTCAATCCTGCATCAATGTGCACATAGGATGAGCAGCCAAATACCTTGAGATGGTTCATTTTCACCTCCTTTCTGCTCCAAGCTTCCTTGGGAATCCTTTCATTCAAGGGTACAAAGGGTCCCCGATTGATTAGATATATCGCCATGTTAAAGACTTCAGCCTAGAACTGCTTTGGGAGACCTGCATGCAATCTCATGCTTCTGGCTCTTTTTATGATTGTCTTGTTTCATTATTCTACAACATCATTCTGTTGTTGTGTCCTTGGGACTGTGACCTCTCTCTTGATGCCTCTCAAGGCACAGAACTCCTTGAACTCCTTATCACAATACTCACCACCATTATCAGATCTTAAGCACTTAAGCCATAAAATTGTCTCGTTCTCCACCAAAGCTAACCACTTTTCAAACACATCATATTTATGTTTTAGAAAGTAAACCCATACCTTCCTCGTATGGTCATCAATGAAGGTGATAAAATATGTAGCACCGCCTATGGAAGAAGTAGGAGCTGACCCTCATACATCTATATGCACCAGCTCAAGTTGCTTGCCTTTCAGCTCCCTTCCAACTTTCAAGAATGAAACCTTCTTCAATTTTCCCAACATGCAGTCTTCACAGAAATCCAAGTCTACTAACTTTAGTCTTTCGGAGCTTCCCCTTTGACTATAGGGATTTCAATCCCCTCTCACTCATATGGCCAAGCCTCTTGTGCCAAAGATCTGCATCTTTCTCTTCTGCAGTTGCAATAGCATCAGACACTTTATTGATTAGATAAAGTGTACCTTCCATAATGCCTCGCATAATAACATGTGCACCCTTAGTGACCTTATACGAGTCTCCTATGAAACAAGTGTTGTAGCCCTCTCTAGCTAGTTTGTTAACAAAAATCAGATTTCTCCTTAGACATCCTTGAGCTTCCAAACTGCACTGCTTGGTAGCTTAACATTCACATCACCTCTGCTAATGATGTCGCACACCTTATCATCTCTATGATACACTTTACCCAAGTCACCCTTGGTGTATCTTTTAAAGGTACCCCTAGATGGAGTCACATGAAAGGATGCGCCCGAGTTCACCACCCAAAACTCCGTGTTGACAATTGAGAGGATTAAAGCATCCTGATCCTTCTCAGTTGAAACATTTATAGGGGTTCATAATCTTAACACCACCACTTGATTTCTTCAAGGTAGAGCAATCATTCTAGAAGTGACCAGCCTTCCCACAGTTCCAGCAATCCAGCTTTTCCTTTCCGGCTCTTGATTTTCCTCATCAAGACATTGACCTATTTTTATTATGTCTCCTTTTAGTGTGTCTTCCTCTGCTCTCAGCATTCAGTGCTGAGGTAGATGCCTCTCCATAAGAATTCTTCTGCACCTCCTCATTCAGTGCAAGCCCGACTATGTCATCAAACCTCAACGATGCATTTCATGATGAATTATAGATGGCTCTATCCAACCCGTCCCAACTGTTTGGCAATGAAGAGAGGAATAACAAAGCTAAGACCTTGTCATCAAAATTGATGCCCGCCAAACTTAACTGGCTCATCACCGTGTTGAACCTATTGAAGTGTTCAGTCACTGAATGACCTTCCCTCATCTTCATATTAAACATCCCTTCATCAAGAAAACTTTATTCGAAGCCGAGGACTTCTCATATATCCTCATGAGGGCATGAATAAGATCTACAATAGTTTTCTCATTAACAATATTAATAGCAACTGAAGAAGACAATCATAAATGGATCAAACTTAGTGCAGTTCTACCGAGAACTTCCCATTCTTTGTCATTTTAGCTACAGGTTTTCTGTCAACCCCTTTCAATGGAAGATACAACTTCTTTTGGTAGAGCAGGTCCTCCATCTGCATTTCCAGAATTCAAAGTTTGTTCCGCTGAATTTCTCAATCTTGTGTATTATCTCTTCGACCATTGCTCCCACTCAAACATCAAACTCTTCTAAGGACCAACAAGGTAACCTTTCTCGGATACCACTTGTTGGTAATTTGAGGCACAAAGAACTTCTAGCATAAAATAGCTGCAGCAAAAGAGATTTGATAGAGTGCACTCTCTTCGATGATCAAGGTTGCGTAGACAACCAAGCAACTTTAAGTCACAAAACTACAAGAATAAAATAACAGTACATGCATGCAAGATATCACAGTACACAAAACATCCAAACACCAAAGATTATGTAGAAAACCCAAGAGGGGAAAAACCATGAAGCCACACCACAGAAAAAATAAATTAGAAATACTTAAAGGTTACAGAGTTATAAAGAGCTTATCTCTTTAGCTGAAATGCACTAGCTCTTATTCTAATATGTAGAGGAGAGAAAGCAGCCACCACTAGAAGTCTCTCTTCCAACATGTAAGGAATATCTTGCACAGCAACTTCCTTAGAGATTCACCTAAGGATTTCCTCCTCACACCTAGCACAAGCCTCTGACTAAAAATGCCAACATTATAATCTGCTCCCAACTTCTTTACTTAAGTATCCAGCAGAAATTTGGACCCTGAAAGGTTCAAAATGCCTCCAATTTGCTTATGACACAACCTGGACTGAAGCAGATTTCTACCAGGCGATACGGATCATTATAGTGCCTGACTCTTGGGTTTGGACCCGCTATGGTGCGCCGTAGCGCCCATGTCTCTGGTTGGCACCCGTGGCGGTGCGCGGTAGCTCCCTTATCTTGGATTGGCACCCACTGCAATGCGTTGCAGTGCCAACTTTCCTATTTTCCAACCACTGAGGCGCGCGATAGCACCTCCGTCTCGAGTTGGCATCGCCAGAGAGCGCTGCAGCTCGCTATTTCGCTCCGCAGCACCTATGTGGTTTCTAGACTTTACTTCTTGCTTCGAATCTACTCAAAACTTCCTGGAAGCTCACCAGAGCACCACTAGCATCTCCATGATGAACTAAATGGTCTCCATAACACAACAATATGCTTTGATAATAGTTTTAGTATTTCTTACTTATATTGGACTTTTATCAAAAAAATGAACAGTTGATCATATCTGCTTAGAACTTTTCTTTGTATTTAGTAGTTTACATTTATAACTTCTTAACTTTTTCAATAGCCTTGGTTTGATGTATATTTATTTACCTTATATTTTGCTTAAGTTATAAATATATTATTTGTAGCTTTTACCATTTCATTTGATTCTTTGTATCTCCTTTATTGCTTAAGATGACTTATGATATCCTAAAATTAATAAATTATTAGCCTATAATGTACTTAGACATATTGTCTAACCAAGATTTTCTTTTCTTGGCTAGGGTCCTGCATGAAAAAATCAACATATCGGTCTTAGAGCAGTTTTATGAGCCAGCATTAGGTGAGAAGCAGGAGCATGAAGATGACCCTTCTGCAAATGTTTAGATTTTTGTTTTTCTGTATGTGAGAGAGTGATTTATTCATTTTAGTCCTTCTTTATCTTTGAAACTATCTAAATAGCTAATAATAATAAATTTATGTATTGTATGTTTTATTTCAGCTCTATATCAATTGGGATGTATTATTCACTCTATTCTCTATTATTTTTGAAATATGATGAATGGATGTAAATTAATTCTGTCAGCTTCTGGACTCTATTTATTTATTGCTCCTGCCCATTTATACTCTAAATTATAATTATCCTTATATGGTAATTCAAAGCACAATCGTATATCTAAGTAATCGATTACTTAGATACCTTAGTAGTATTAGTACTAGCAAATTATGTGACTGCTTAGTAGACATTTACTTTCTTAATGCTAACCCAGGGTTATCTCCGAGTGATGACTGGTCCCATCACTATCTTGTACTTTGTTTGCATGGAGAGGTGGGGCGGGGTTCCATAGTTGGAATTAGAGAGTACCATATGATGTCAGATTAGAATTTCATTTCTATCTACCTAATGGGCTATTCTCTAAAAGGATGTAATCATAATATATGCAATTACATACATCCATAATATCACATTTATGTCATCCCAAGACATGATGCTTTTTTAGATGATCTTCAGGAGTGTTCAAGGTTCAAGAGTAGATGAGAATATCTTCAATAAAAATGATGATGAATTTGTTCAAATATAGCATAAGGACTAAATGCATCAAGTCCATGAATCTTAATCAAGCATTAGTGAGTCCAAAATACATCACAAGAAATTCATAATGGCCATAGCGAGTTCATAAAGTTATCTTCTCGACATCGGCATCCCTTACTCACAACTGATGATATCTTGATTTTAAATCAATCTTGGAGAATATAACGCACCAAATATCTGATCAAATAAATAATCAATTCTTGTCAATGAGTACTTATTCTTGATAATTACTTTATTCAACTCATAGTAATCTATGTACATTCACATGGATCTGTCTTTCTTCTTAACAAACAAAATGGATGCTCCCCATGGAGACATACAAGGTCAGATGAAACCTTAGCTTAAGAGATCTTGCAATTTTTCATTAAGCTCTTGCAGTTGCTTTGGTGCCATTCTGAAAGGTGCTTCAGAGATTGGCTGAGTTGCGAGAACTAACTCAATAAGGAATTCTACTTCTCTAGATGGAGGTAAGTCTGATAAATCTTTAGGGAATACATCGACAAAATCTCTTATTACCTTACAATTAGAGAGAGGAATGTTCTCCTTAACTTCATCCATCATGGAGGCAAGAAAGTAATCGCAACTCTTGTTGATCAATTTCTTGGCCTTAATGGCATTGATTAGAGATGCCTAATTACTAATCTTTCCTATAAAGGTTTCAAGCTTGCTAAGGGAATGAAGTGTGACTTTCTTCTATTGGCAATTTATGACAACATTGTGATTACTAAGCCATTTCATTTGAAGGATAATATCAAAGTTTTTTAGAGGCAAAATGATCACTTTGGAATCAAAAGCTTGATTGTTTAACTAAATCCTAACATCACAGAACTTTTGGACACTAAGTTGGGCTCTGGACAAAAGTTTGACATTTAATGATTTAGCTAGCATGTATGAAGGCAGGTTAAGAGTCTTGACCAAACATTCAAAGATAAAAGAATGACTGGCCCCAATGTTGAATAACAGATTGCAGGGTTTGTTAATAAAGTAGAGTGTTCGTAAAATTATTTAATTGATTGTATTAACTAATTTCAATAATTAAGATGCATAAAACTAATAATGATAAGAAAAGATGGCTTCATAAATGTGTACCTGAAACCACATTATTGTCTTCCTTGGCTTCAAGAGGAGCTAAAACATAGACACGTGCAGGACCAGCTAGACGATTATTAATCTGCTTCTTAAAGTATTTTTGATTCTGAAATATTGGAGTTGCAGTTTGCTCCCTTACTTGCTCTGAAGCTTTTGCTAAAGAAGGTGGCATTAATTGCATCCTTGGATCTCACTTATTCAATGGCGTGGCATGAAATGCTTGGTTCCAGTATGAATGGTCAATACGAACACCATCAACAATTTCTTGAAGAGTGTAGCGGTAGAACATATGGCCTTGATGACTACACAAATAATATCGATGGCCAAAGTTGTAATACTTACCCCCACACTTAGCTTCTTACTCGTCCTCGAGTAAGCATGAAAATGAATTTTCTAAAGTCTTTATTTGCTCAATTTTATGGATGCTAGTGAAATTTTTCTTCTTTTAAAATGTGACTTAACAAGATGGTCAGTGAAACTTGATTTCTTAATCATACTTAGTCCAAAATTTTCCACTCTTTTCACTATTTAGTTTTTTTGTCTCCCTCTTTATGAAAGAAGCTAGGCTCAAATGTACATGGAGGGGATTTCTAGGCCTTCTTTGGTAGAGAAGAAACAAGTTTAAGTGATCTTATAATTTGTTTGATATTATATGTGTTTCTTCTTGTGAATTGCAATGAATGTCACTTTCTAGGAGAGATATTTTCCTTCTTTTCTTCTTTCTGCTCTTCTCAATTTTCTTTGGGAGGGATATTTTTTTTCATCCTTTTATTTTCTTTTTGCTTCATTCTAAAGGGAGAGATGATTTTCTTCATCCCTTTTGTTAATCATTCATTGTATTCAACAAGTCTTAAGGAAACCTAGCACATTCTTGGTATCACCACTTTTTTCTCCTCTCAATAAAGCTCCTCAATTTCCCACCCCCACACTTAGGTTTTAGCAACACAAATTTTTCAATTCAGGGTACTATAGTGGTTATCCTTATGTCCGCATAAATACTTTAGAATCAATAAATTCTAGAATTCACTTTTTTGTTAAGTACTTCAATTTTTTGAAATTTTCCAACATACCATTGTAGATAAATATTTGTGCAATAAAAATTTTATAAAAAATTAGAGCAATAAAATTCAAATTGCAGTAGTACAAGACAGTGGGGAAATAATTTTCACTAATATTTATCAAAAACATAACAAAAATACAAGAAAAAACAAAGAAAATAATAAAAAGAAAATTAGCAACATATTTATTCATCATCATCGTCTTCTTCTTTCTCTTCTTCTTCTTCTTCTTCATCATCTTCATCCTCTTTGGGCCACTTTGAGTTTGAAGGGAGTTCAAAAGTTGAGGGTTGTGGGAGGCCAGATTCTCTCGGTCCTCCATGCAAGCTCCAGTTAGACATCATTGTTCCTAGAGACGCGTAGAAGTCATGTTTGAAACTGGTGTTGTTAAGACATGGTTGCTTTGTAGTACCGCATGTCTACCTCTACACACTTCCCCTTTTGTTTTTGATACTCCCTCATTTTAGACATTCCTTTTTGTAAGCTTTTTAGTTTTGTAATTATGCCTAAAGAGGAGGATGATGCTTCTCCTTCCTCTCCTTGTCTTCTTCTTTTGCTCTTCTTCACTTCTTAGTAATGCGAGTGTAAGTTGTAACAGGTAAGAGGAATATGGGGAGGAATCACTACATCACTAGAGATAACCTTGCCCCCTTGGCCCAAGAAAATCCCAAAAATTAAGGATCCAAAAGTTAAGGTTGCGCAAGGCCCTGTTAAGGCGTGCCATAAGTGTTCAAAAATAATCCTTGAGATATGGATATCTACAGGTCATTTGATTGCATAGATTAACATTTCTCTTGACTGGGTTATCTCACTTAAATGCCTAGATGGCATTATTTTACTGGAGAAAAGAACATGCCATGCATTGCATGAGCCCTTTAGGAGGGCTCCTGAAATGTTGGCAAGGTTCCCTCTCTAGTTAGCATCATAAGAGGTGAGGGTGCATGTGATAGCTGATGGTTTAAATTCAACATTATGCTAGGCTTGGTAGGTACAGTCTTCTACTGCACTGAGTCCATAAAATTATTCAATCTACTCAAGCCCAAAACTTACTGCCTTCCCTCAATCAAACATTTTTCTTCTCTTTGCATTGATTGCATTGACAAAGACTTCCTGTACAATGGTCAGGTAAGAATAGGTCTGTAAGCAAACCAAGCTTTCCCATCCCCAGTGTTCCACATCATTGTGGCTCATAGAAACAGGGAGGGTGAATCCCTTCTCTGTGATGAGCTTTTTACTTGAGGTTATTTGGATAAATTGTTATTCTACCTCGACGGAGAAGAACCGCTTGTTATTGAAGTTGCCTCCCGAAATCGAGGTAGCTGCGCCCTTGTTGGCTACACTTTTCTTTTGGGAGGCCATCGAAGATAGAAGGATTTTGGGTTTTAGGGATTTTGAGGCAAGAACTACCTAAGATATTTAAGTGTGTTGAACCACTCCTCCCACTCTATTTATACACCCCATAATTCTATAAGATTTCTCATTAACACTAATTTCAACTCACTCAAGTTGTTTATCAAATGAACATTAAGGCATGCCATAAATGTCAGCTGATAACAGTCCTTGGAAAGATAAAAAGAGATTATTTTTGGCACTTTTTATGGTTCCAACTCTTAAAGGCGCACTGTGGTGATTTTTACTGCTTGGGAATTCCTTCCCAGTAAATAAAGCTCCAATTGTAAGGAATTTTGTTGCACGTTACAACGCGCTGTAGCGTGCCGCGACGCGCGATAGTGCCTTACAACTGGAATCAGGGACGCTACAACGCACTTTAGCTTCAAATTCCATTGTAGTGCGCTGCAGCGTTCAACACATTGTAGCGTTGAGATGCACTATGGCGCACTGTAGCTCTTGATAGAAAAGAATTTTGTGCAGCACTAAATTTTTACAACTTGGTCATTTCTACAAACAATGATGTTAGTTTTATTTTTACTAAAATAAAATTACTATACTAAATAAAATAGAAATAATTACTCTAAAGGGATGGGGTTGCCTCCCAATAAGCGTTTGGTTTAACATCATTAGCTAGACAAATTTAAGCATTTTTAATTTGTACCTCATGGAAAAATTTCTCTTCAAATTTTTGGAGGTCTTGGTTGAGCACTAATAGGTTTTTTAACTGTTGTGCTCAAACTCATGCACTCAGAATTAATTTCTGGAAAGGCATTAGCAGTTATTATCTTCTTCTTTCCTTTTCCTTGACATATTTTCTGTTTTAGCTTTTTCTTCTTAACACTATCACCTCTAGCTGAGGTGTAGTCAGTCCTTTCAAAATCAACATCACTTAACTTATCACAATAAATTTCAAGTTTTGGGTCAGGAGTTTTACATATATTCTTCTTTTGCCACTTAGCCTTGATATCTTTTGTTTGTATATGGTGGACATTAGATCTATTTTTTCTACCACACTATTTACCCTTATTGTCATCATACCTCTCTCGACATTTATGATGGGTCTAGTGCTTGTATGGAATGGTCTACCAAAGATGATAGTGGAATTTTCATTCCATCTGTCCCATTCACATATGATAAAATCTGTAGGAATTATGAAACTTCCTAGCCCCATCCGGGCATTCCTTACCACCCTTAAATGGGTCATGGAGTCTATGTTGGCAAATTCAAGATTGATTGGGGTTTCTTCCATTCCCATTACCCCAAGTCGGGAATATATATGCAAGGGCATAATGATGCAGGGCATCAATGAAATCATCATCGACGTAGTAGATCATAAATTAGTTTAATGGTACTATATTTTATTTTCCTATTTTTGAGTCCTATGGGCTTTTGTATTTGTTCTATAAATGGGCCTTCATCCTATCCCACATATTTGGTCATTTGTATGAAATGACATTTTAGTCTTTCATGAGAGAATAAGTTTATAATTTTTTTGGTCTTAAAGAGGAAAGAACACTTTGGTCTTTCATGAGAGGTTGGTTAATAGTTTTTATGGTCATTTGGCATGTATTTTTTAGCTATAATTTGGCCACCCTAACATATATTATGGCATTGCAAGTGATATAAAAAAATATTCTCTTCTTCTTTGTGTTATATGAGCTTCATTCTTAAGAGAATGACTTCTTGAGGTGTGGTTTGCAATTCTTGGAGAAGGACTTCCAAGGAAAGAAAGTTCGATATGCGGCGAAGGACTGCTCGTAGAAGTTAATCCTTTTTATTGTAAGTGGCATATTCGGTAATAAAGCTCCCATAAGATCTTCATTTATTTTGATTTTCTTTCCTCCTACCTTACAAATGTGCTCATTTAATCCTAGCCCTCATTACTTGTAAATGCTTACAACACTTTTCTTTATTCTCAACAAGTGACTCGCATATCTACTAGAACTTAAATATGCAAGATTAATTTTGTTAATTAATTGATAGATTTGATTATATTACATGTCATCACCCCCATCCTACATTAAATTGGTATTAGAGAAATTTATTCTCATATATAGTCCTAAATTTTTATATAAATTCAAAATAATATTTATTTTAATAAATATTAAAAGTTCATTAGTTTGATTAAAATTTAGTAGAATTATAATTTATATCATCCTTAACCATCAAAAAAATAAAAGAAATAAAAAAAAATAATAATAATAGTAACAATTTTTTATTTGTTTTTTTACTTTTAATTTATTTGCATCCGTCTCATTAGAATCATTCAAAAAAAAAAGTTTTTTTATATTTGTAATTATAAATCTAGTTTTTGGGTTATCCACAAGAGATTTACAATTTCGTAGTTAGTTATTTCATCATCTACTCGTATAGCTATGACTACTCGCAGTGGTCACCATATCAAATCAAATGCTTGGTCATAGATGTGAGAATGCTATTCTTAATCTACAAGAACAGCTCAATAATTTAACTTTTCTCTATCAACAAACTTGTTGAGACTTCAAAAGAAGATTGGAGGCCCTAGAAAATAAAAATAATAACAACACAATTCAAAAACCTAACCCAACATCAGATGCCCCACCAGAAAATAGTGAGTGAATACACCTTATGACTCACACACAAATTCTTCTCCACTTATGTTTATAATACAAAGAAATAGGACGTTTCCACAGAATGATTTATTTGAATATCTTGAGGCAGAAGATGTTCCATTTCAAACTCTTCATAGAGATAATGCATCTTTGGGTCGACTAGGAGGTTTTAAACAAAACCAAAATCATCAACACTTTGAGGAACCTTATCGAGGTTATGATCAACTTTACGTCACCACAAGGCGCATTGAACATGACCAAGATATAGACATTACTAGAAAGGTTAGAGTAGACCCTCCAACCTTTGATGGGCATCTTGATCCTAAAATATTTTCTGATTGGCTTGTAGAAATAGATCAGTATTTTGATTGGATGGCAATGTCTGGAAATCGTCAAGTTAGATTTGCTAGTATGGAACTTGTTGGTCATGTTAAGACTTACTGGGTAATCTAGAATGACAATAACAATGATCAGGCCAATCATTTGCTAGATCTTAGAAAGAAATGAAAGAGATGCTCAAGCAAGAAAATCTTCCTTCAACATTTTAAGACCAACTTGTAGATGAACTCATAACACTTAGGTAAGGATCTATGAGTATTGTAGACTATATGACTCGCCTTAATGAGTTATTAATTCAATGTGATATTATTAAAGATTCCAAAGCTACTATAGCTAGGTTTCGAGCTGGATCAGGACCTGACATTCATCGAGAGATGTTGACACGAGAGGTGTATATACTTGAAGAAGAATTTCAAAGAGCCCTCCAAATAGAACAATACTTAAGGCCAATTTCTCAACCTAAATTTAACAATATGCAAGGTGCACCTCTTAAGCCCAATCAACCACCACCATCTGTTCCTAATGTACCAAATGATCAAAGAGTAAAACCCATATCTAAAAATTCAAATGCTAAATCAAACATCACATGCATTACTTGTGGAAAAATGGGGCATTATGCAAATAATTGTCCACATAAGAATCTTCATGTAGATTCCATCGATCTAGAATTATAAGATGATCATTAAGGTAATGATGTTGAGTGTGATCCATGTGAAGATGCTAGTGATGCTGATGAAGCTCTAATTAATCCACATTTAATAGTACTTCGTTGTGTCTTAACTACCCCACAAACCAATTCAGATTGGAAACGAGCAAACATCTTTCACATTTACTTTAAAAGTCAAGATAAGTCTTGTAAACTTATAATTAATAGTGGTAGCTGCATGAATGTTGTCTCGGCTAGTGCATTAGTAAGAACTAAACTAAGCCCGGAGCCTCATCCACAGCCATATGTTGCATGGGTAGATAAGAGTAGTATCTCTATTACCCAAAGATGTCTTGTTCCCCTCAACTTAACAACCTATTCTGATCGCATTTGGTGTGATGTTCTCCCTATGGACGTTGCACATGTACTTTTAGGGAGACCTTGGCTATATGACTTAGACGTTACTCACTTTGGGTGGGCTAATACTTACGTCTTTATGTTTAGTGGAAATAAAATTATCTTAAACCTGGTAAAGCCAAGGGAACTTTTGATTGAGAATCCAAAAGACTCTTCTGCACCAATAGAGAAGCAACCATTAACTATTATTAGTAGGCAAGAGTTTGAGCATTCTAGTGAAAACAATATTAGCTATGCTCTTGTTGTTATGGAGTCTATAAAAAGGAATGAAAGTTTAACCCAATCCTATGAAGTCACTCAACTATTGACTAAATTTTAAGACTTGTGTCCTGAAGAACTTCCTAGTGAACTACCCCCATTGAGAAATATACAAGATGCTATCGATTTTGTACCTGGCTCTACCTTGCAAACTTGCCACACTATCGAATGAATCCAATTAAGCATCCGGAACTTAAGCGCCAAGTTGATGATTGATTACACAAAGGATTCATTCATAAGAGCTTGTCCCCTTGTGCTGTTCCAGCACTTCTTACACCTAAGATAGATGGAACTTGCGCATGTGTATTGATAGTAGGGCAATTAATAAGATCACAATCAAGTATTGATTTCCTATTCCAAGGCTAGATGACATGATTGATATGATGGCTGGATCTGTAATATATTCAAAGATTGATCTTCGAAGTGGATATCATCAAATTAGAATGCATGATAGTGATGAATGGAAGACTTCTTTTAAAACACAAAAATGCATTTATAAATGGTTAATTATGCCTTTTCGTTTAACTAATTCTCCTAGTATGTTTATGCGCATCATGACACATGTACTTCAACCTTATATTAGGGTCTTTTTAGTGTGTATTTTGATGATATTTTAATTATTAGCAAGACCCAAGAAGAATATCTAAGTCATTTAAGAAAAGTATTTGAAACACTTTATCGAGAAAAATTTTATATTCATATGAAGAAATGCTCTTTCATGACGTTATCTGTCATATTTTAATGATTTGTTGTTTCAAACCAAGGAGTCTCAACTGATCTAAAAAGATAAAAGTAACTAAAGAATGGCCTACACCAAGATCGATTCATGATGTTAGGAGTTTTCATGGGTTGGCCACATTTTATAGAAGGTTTATTCGTGGATTTTGTACCATCATGGCACCTATAACACAATGCCTAAAATAAGGTGATTTTAAATGGACTCCTGCAGTAACTAAGATTTTTACTGAAATAAAAGAGCGTCTAACTAGTCCACTAAAATTGAAGTTGCCAAACTTTGATAAAGTTTTTGAAGTTTCATGTTTCATGTGACGCTTCTGGGGTAGGAATAGGAGGAGTGATTAAGCAAGAAGGCCATCCGATAGACTTTTTCTGTGAGAAGTTAAATGATGCCCGCCAAAAATATTTCACATATGATCGTGAGTTTTATGTAATTGTTCAAACTCTAAGGTACTGGCGACATTATCTTTTATCTCATAAATTTGTTCTCTACTCTAATCATGAAGCCCTTAAATACTTAAACTCTCTGAAAAAGTAAAGTGCTCGTCATGCTAAATGGGTTCAATATTTACAGGAATACACTTTTGTTTTAAGGCATAAGGCCGGTATTGAGAATAAAGTCACAGATGCTTTGAGTTGCATGCTTCTCCTTTTACATAAAATGAAAGTAAAAGTAATTGGATTTGATAAAATGATTTCTGATTACTCTACATGCAAAGATTTTAATCATATTTATTCTTCATTATCTAAAAAGGAGCGAGTTATTAATTCAAATTACCAATTTCAAGATGGATATCTTTTTTATGGCACTCATCTTTGCATTCCTGATTCATCTCTTCGTATTTTTCTCATTGACAAGCTACATGCAGGAGGAATTGCATGACATTTTGGGCGTGACAAAGCTATTGTAATGATTCAAGATCAATTTTATTGGCCTAGTCTAAAGGGAGATGTTGCTCGTATGTTTTCTCGATGTTGTGTATGCCAACTTGCAAAGGGAAAATAGAATAATAATGGACTCTATACTCCTCTTCCTATCCCTCATAAACCTTGGGAAGACATAAGTATGGATTTTATACTAGGATTACCTCACACAACACAACACTACGACTCTATTCTTGTAGTCGTTGATCAATTTTCTTAGATGGCACACTTTATTCCATGCTATAAAACTTTCGATGCATCTCAGGTTGCCACATTATTTTTTTGTGAAGTAGTCAAGTTACATGGTTTACCTAAAACAATTGTGTCTGATCGAGATGTATGCTTTATGAGTTATATTTGGAAGCCTCTTTGGAAGAAACTAGGCACAAAACTTCACTTTTCGATAGCATATCATCATCCGCAGATAGATGGTCAAATAGAAGTGGTAAATAGAAGCTTAGGAGATCTGCTTAGATCCTTAATCTCAGACCATTTTGCTAGCTTGGATTTTATGTTACCCACTGCTGAGTTTGCTTATAATAGTTCTTTTAATAGATCTACTAGTGAAAGACCTTTTCAAATTATAACGGGTTATGGGCCACGAAAACCAATCGACTTAATTGATCTTCCGATAACATATAGAGCTAGTGATTTTGCATTATCATTTACTCAAAGCATGCATGATCTCCACAAAGAAATTGAACAAAAATTAACCACTACATACGATAATATAAAATTAATGTAGATAAGCGAAGAAAATTTATTGAATTTCAAGAAGGTGACAAGGTGCTAACAAGGATGAGATCTAAGAGATTTCCAATAGGAACATTCAAAAGTTGAATGCTTGGCGAGCAGGACCTCTTAAGATATTAAGGAAGGTTAATGAAAATGCTTATGAAGTTGATCTTCCAAATGATGCTGGAATATCTCCAGTTTTCAATGTGGAAGACCTTACATTGTACCATGATTATGGTTCTTCAAATATATTGGATGCTTCAACTTGTATTACTAACTTGCAGGAACCACAAAACCAAAAACTAGTATTACCATTGCCACTACTGACTCATCGCCTCCGTTCTCATCATCTGTCCCAAATACTTGATGATCAAATAATTGCTAGTACTAATGGTGGAGTTCAAAGATATCTCATTCGATGGAAAGTCCTTTCACCTTTAGAAGACTCTTAGTTGATATAGGAAGAACTACAGCAACTTGTTTCCGATCTACTTCAAGAATATACTAAGCTTCATTCACTAGAGGTGAATCCTTTAAAGCCGTGGAGTGCTGATGCAGGGCATCAATAAAATCATCATCAACGTGCCAGATTATAAATTAGTTTAATGTTACTATGTTTTATTTTCTTTCCTATTTTTGAGTCCAATGGGCTTTTGTGTTTGTTCCATAAATGGGCCTTCTTCCTAGCCCATATATTATCATGTGAAGTTTTATGTAAAAGGACACTTTAGTCCTTCATGAGAGAGTTGGTTAATAGTTTATTAGATCATTTGTGTGAAAGGACATTTTAGTCCTTCATGACAGACTAAGTATATGGTTTTTTTGGTCTTTTAGAGGAAATAACACTTTAGTCCTTCATGAGAAGTTGGTTAATGGTTTTTACGATCATTTGGCATGTATTTTCTAGCTATAAATTGGCCACACTCACACGTATTATGGCATTGCAAGTGATATAAAAAAATACTCTCTTCTTCTTTGTGTTATGTGAGCTTCATTCTTAAGAGAAGGACTTCTTGAGGTGTAGTTTGCAATTCTTAGAGAAGGACTTCTAAGGAAAGAAGGTCCGATCTGCGGTGAAGGACTGCTCGAAGAAGTTAATCCTTTTTATCGTAAGCGAATATTCGATAATAAGGCTCCCGTAAGATCTTCTTCATTTATTTTTATTTTCTTTCCTCCTACCTTACAAGTGTGCTCGTTTAATCCTAGCTCTCATTATTTGTAAACGCTTACAACACTTCTCTTTATTCTCAACAAGTGACTTGCATATCTTCTAGAACTTAAATATGCAAGTTTAATTTTCTTAATTAATTGGTGGATTTGATTATATTACATGTCATCACCCCCATCCTACATCACATGACATTGACGGAGGCCCCAAGATTACACAAGGGATCTAAGAGGACTTCTCCTCCAATAATACACGGAATGTTCATTCTTCTGGGGTTCTGTCTTTTGATGCATATTATGTTATCTTCTAAGTGCCCAATATTAGTTGTACTCATTTTCTATTCTTCAATTTATTTTGAGGAGTTATCTCTAAGGCAGTCCATTGGTAATTTATCAGAGTTAATGACACTCACTGTCTGTAATAGATTAAACTCTTAAGCACCAAGGTATTGTCTACTTTGGACTAAAAGTCTCATAATCTTACCCTCAGAAGATAACTTTTCAGGAGGTCACCCATCCCAGAGTGCTCCCATTTAAGCACAGTTAACTTTGGAGTTCTTATCAGGAACTCCACCATTATATGAGAAGACACCTTGATGTTTATTAGTTTCACTTATTACTACTTGAGTGGGTCCTTACAATCTCCCCAACTTAAGTAATTGAGGTCCTCATCAGTATCCACACACAGATCCAAGAACCATCCATTAAGTAGATAGGACTAGAGGTGACCTCTCAAAACTCAAGAGGTACCCATAACCATGTAGCACCTTAACCATCATGGACTCAAGAGGTTGGTCACATGAAGTGGTACTTTTCCTAATATGGCACTTAGCTCCTATTTGACACCTTTTGGCCTACTCTGATACTAATTGTAATAGCCCAAACTCTTAAGAACCAAGGCATTGTCCACTTTGGCCCGAAGGGCCTCATGGTTTTACTCTAAGAAGATAACATCCAAGTAGGTCACCTAGCCTGAGGGTGGTCCCACATGAGCATGCTTAACTTTGGAGTTTTTATCAGGAACTCCACCATTATCTGAAAAGGCACATCAATGTTTAAGAGTTTCCCTTATTATTACTTAAGTGAAACTCTTAAGTAGTAATAAGTGCCCATCGTCTCCCTTGGGTTCACTTCCGTTGAGCTAGGAAGCATTCCCTACTGACAAGTGGACAGCTGTTAGGAAATTTTTCCTAGCTAGACTTCTGTGGGACACCTCAATCCATGGATTGAGGCATCATGATGGTTTATGGTTAATTCAATTCTTTTAATGAATTGTATTTTTTAGCCTTGAAAGAATTGAAGACTCCTTCTAGTCCAAGGTTTTGGGTTCCGTGCTGATTAGGCGGATAACTATTGTTGAAATTTTGTGCTTGCCAATTTTGTAATTGATTTCATTACTGTAGTTCCCTTGAGAGTACCCATTACTCCAAGAAAAATTGGAGTGATTCTTCCACCCTTGATTATAAGTGTTAGAGTATGGGTTATTCTGGGAATTATTACTATTGTTATTATTGTTTCTAAAAAAATTCACTTGTTCCATGTGGTAGAGGGTGAATGGGTTATTTAAGTTGCAACACTAACTACTGTGAGGGCCTCCACATAGTTCACAGTTGAATTCCTGAACTGCATTGACACTCATGCTTTTAATCTTTTGGTCTAACAAATCAATTTTCCTTTGCAGTGCACATTTGGGTAGGTTTATTTAGATTGTTCCTTCCTATTGAAATTAAGCCACTCAATCGGCCATTGACAAGCATTATTAGCCATTTCCTCAAAGAGGTCAAAAGCCTATTCTTGGGTTTTACTACTTAATGATCCACCGACAGCTGCATCGATAAGTGTTCTTGTGGGTGCATTAAGTGCATTAAAGAATGTTTATACTTGCATCCACATAAGAAACCCATGATGAGGACAGTGCCTTAAGCATTCTTTAAAGCACTCTCAACAATCGTATAGACTTTCCTCATTGGGCTGAGAGAAATTAGAGATCTCATTTCTCAACATGGCAGTCTTCACAGGTGGGAATACTTGGCTAAGAATTTCCTAGCCATGTCCTCCCATGTGCGAATTGAATTGCCAGGCAGAGTGCTGAGCTAATTCTTAGCTATATCTCTTAATGATGAAGGGTAAAGTCTTAATTTTAAGGCATCGTCAAAAACACCATTAAATCTGAAGGTGTCACATATTTCCAAGAAGTTGGAAATATGCGAATTGGGATCTTCTGTAGCTAACCGCTAAATTAGCTAATTTGTACCATATGTAGAGTGGATGGTATAATTTCAAAGTTATTCGCCTCTATATTTGGTCTAACAATTATATGTTGCATTCCCCTTATAGTGGGCAGAGCGTAATCCCTAAGGGTCGTACCTCTATTGTTTTTTAGAACTTCCCTCAGGTATCCACCTAAAATTTCCATTTCTAGTTGAATTTGATTTGTTATTAGCTGTTCTTTTCTTGCTCTTAAATATGTTATGTCAATTTCAAGATCGAAGAGAAAGTTTGAACGCTCTCTTCTTCGCATGCAATTCAGATTACAACTAAAATATGGCAATTCACAACGGTTGACTAAACAATAGCAGAAAATTATAGAAAATAAGTAAAGTAACAAAATACACAAACTATTTGTAATATAATCACAAAAATTAAGAAACTTTATGCTGTAAAAAGAATAAAAAATTTAAATCACCACCTACTAATAAATTGTCTTTAATACGAAAAAATTCACCATTCCCTGTCAATGGAGCCAAAAACTTGATAGAATAAATTTGTACGTTTGTGCTTACATGCAAGTGCACTTGGTCTGAAGTAATAATTAGGATGGTGAGATACTGAGATTTATCATCTACTAAAAATAGTGTGTTTCATTACTAAAGTATATTTAAGTTCACTTATATTTGAATAATCATTTATGGTTGATGTTGGTTCTAATTTTATCAAATCAAAGTTTCTTTGATTAGAAACTACTTTTTGAGGAAGTAGGGAGAGTTGGGTTTAGCATGCAATTCATTAATAGTTTTTGAAAGTACTCTTCTTTATCTACTTTTAGTATCAAATATTTTGAATGTTTAATTATAATCAAGAAACAAAGTCTTCTCTAGGGTGTCCCCTAAATATACTAAGTTTCACCTAGTGCTCAGAGGTGAATACAAGAAGGTTTAACCTCAGCACATAGACCCTCAGGCGATAGATGTTATTAAATTTAGTGCTTACGCCTAAGTTATTAAATCCATAGTTTTAATTAGGCATCACATGTGCTTGATTTCACAGATGGCTCACATGCATAAATTCTAAGTTTAGATGAGGAAGAGATCTATTGAGCTAGCTGTGTTATGTCACATCACCCGCATGCACACAATGTGTCTTAATCCTCGCATAAACTTAGCATGAGCTATGGAGTTCAATCGGTGGTTCTTGGCTCACACACATGAATTTCTCAGCTCAGCAAAAGGAATTATGCTTTGACGCTCACAGAGCTTGTCACTAGGGTCTAGGCAATCATGCACATATTCTTCACATAAGCTAATGGTGAGGTGTGGAGCTTAAGGAATATTTATTATTTCATTGTTCTATACATCTTCTCCAACCTAAGGATTTGCGTTGGTCAACATCGCACAACAAATGTTGTCACTAGAATTTGCAACAAGGATGCTTAACACGCATACCCTTAGTTCCAACAGATCTACTAGCTTGACAATTTTCATAGTTTAAAATATTCAAATTCGTAAAATATATTCATACAAAATATTCATCCAAGCATTCTACACATCATTTAATAAAAAGAAAAATGACTAAAAGAGATACTTATTAATAGATTCATAGTACAAACACATTTTTATTCTTAACTCATTACATGCATGTTCCCAACCCTCCCCAAAGAGGGTTTAGGCTTCCATTAAAGAGGAAATACAAAAATAACAACTAAGAATTTAGATCCTTTGCATGACTTACAGAAAAAGAAAATGATTTTGATCGAGATACAATACTAGGAACTGTTGTCACATTCGCTAGGCCTTCTCTCGATCTCATATCTCATTCTTTTTTTCATTTCTCGTGCTTGATCCTTTCTCCTTCAGTGCAAGCCTTTTCCTCCTTAGGCAAGGGGGACTCTCCTTCCTAATGCTCAGCAGCCTCATATTTTCTAAGCCCTGATTATCCAAAATGTGGAGCCCTTCTATAGTTTTTAAAATGTGTGCTTTTATAACCTTCAAAATCATTCCTTCAACATTTACTTGAGCCCCTTTTCAATTCCTTGAGACTTGAAATCCCATAAAGTTATTATTTTGATATGCTCTTGGAAAATGGAGTTTTTAATGTATTTGTAATTATTCCTTACTGTGGGAAGAGGAGGAGCTATGACCTTTGGATTTCCCAATGCTGCTTTGAAAGATCTAGCTTAGCAAAATTTATGGCGGGCGCTATGGGGTGCGGTAGCACCATAGTATCTATTTTGAAGGCTCTATGGCGCGCGGTAGATCGAGAGTTTCGAATTCTGTAGCGCTGCGGTGCTTTAGCACTTGAGACTCGAATTTGGAACTGCGGATGTGCGCGGTTGCGCGAGAGTTTCAATTTTTGGCTTTAATATGAAACCCCAAGTGAAATCTTAATTCCATTATGGTGCGCGGTAACACCTGACTATCGGATTGGTAACCGCTACGGCACCCGATAGCGTAAGAGTATTGGTATTTGGACCGCTGCAATGCGCAGTAGCGCAACACTTTCGAATATTTGAATTAATGTAAAATGTTGGGAAATATCTTACATCCGTAGTAGCACACAATAACATCTTACTTTTGGTCAAGGGACTACTATGGCGCATGGTAGTATGGCAGTCTCGGTCTTGGGTCTGGTATGGTGCGCATTAGTGCGGCACTTTTAGTTTGATTTCTGCCATAGCGCGTTGTGGCGCGCCGTAGCATGATTTTTCCAATTTTTTTTATTTTCATTCCATAATTTAATTCAGCTCTTCCTTATCATAAAAATAGAAAAAGCTCATCAAGGCAAATGAAAAGCATTTATTTTTATTGACTTAATTTACTATAAATCTTAGGTTCATTACTTTCACTGAAGGTGGCATTATTGTCATCCATGGATCTTGCTTGTATTCAAAGGCATGGCTCAAAAAACTCAATTTCGCTGTGAATGGATAATACAAACACCATCCATAGTTTCCTGATGAGTGTAGTGGTTGAATATATGGCCTTGATGACTACACGTATAGTATCGATGGCAAAAGTGGTAACACATACTACACGGATGGGGTTTGTTACAATTTTGAGTTCGTTCGGAGGGTGAAGCAGCTTCGAGTTGATAATTGTTAGCGAGATGAGGCATGTGCTTCTTAAGCACATCGTGGTGGTTTAGCACTGCATGGACCTTTTGTTTTAAAATTATCTCAGACTGGTGGTGCTCTACCACCCTAGCTGTCTCGACTAGTTGGGAGAAGTCAATGAGACGTAATGGGACTACATGATCCTTAATAGAATCCCGCAGACTACATTGAAATTGGTGGCACCGAGTTGTTTTGTACCTAATGAGGTTTAGAGCAAAGCATGTTAACTTTCTGAATTCCATCTCATACTCTGAGATTGGACCACTTCCTTGCTTCAACCTTAATATTATGTCTTCAATTATATTTTAAGCAGATGGGCGAATGAACTCTATCTTGAATACTTCCACAAATGCACCCGATGGGATGTATTCAACTGTCAAAGTCAACAAAACAAGTTTTCTGAATGTTATCCCACCAATAATCTGCCTCTTTGTGGAATAGATGGGTTGTGAGATGAATTGCCTCAGAATTGGGACATTTGATGCTGATCAGATTCTTCTATCATTTTTAGCCGATTGGCTAAGTCCATGGGAGAGAGATTCCCCCTAAAGGCGTAAGGACTCAACCTTAAAAAACTGTTCAAGAGTTCATCAGCAAATTGATGTGGCATGTGAGGTGCATTAGGTGCAGGTGCTGTAGGTGCAGCATTGTTTGTGGCAGTAGAAAGATGGATGGTGATCCATTTCTGAATTACTAGGGCTTGCTAAGTTTGGTTCTCCAGCATCACCACCATCAAACTTCTTAGAGAAGTAACCTCATCAGAAGTACTGCTATAAGCTACTACAGTCTTGATTGGAGTAGTCATAGGGGTGATCCTGGATTCATACTGTTGTGGCAAGATGAATCGTTACTTCAGAGTGAGCAAACATATGTGATAGATTTTGGCATTAAGATCAGAATCACAAAAATTTCTTTACTCATTTGCAGAAGCGAATGTTACATAAATGATTAGGTGAAAAAGATAACTTGTATGGATACTAAGACATATAGATGATAAAAGAACTACAATCATTTTAATAACTTCTCGACGAGTACTAAGCCTTTCCGACGAATTATGCGCATAAGGTAAGATGAAAGCTGGTAGATTCATCCGAACACTCTATGAAGTTTAAGACTACTTCTACGCACTTCAACCATTCTTTATCTAAAATTGGGAAGTCATGTTCTCTAAATATGAGGTGGCAAAGTATCTTGTCAAGTACTAGGATGCCCTTGGTTGATACTCTATCTATAGTCCTTCCGCCTTCTTGACCAAGGTGATAGTCATATTCCAAATGGCTTCAAATCTTGCGGACTAGTTGCTTAGATCTGATCTTCTAAACTCCATTCTTCTACTAGAAAATTTTATTAAATTTTAAGTTACGTTGGGATTATTTGAATCATTAAGTGAGCTATTTCTAATTCATGATTTTTCAATGAGTTGCTTGAGAGTATTGCGCTATGGATGTTAAGTTTGATGATAATACTATAGAAGAACAATCCATTAGGTAGATATGAATGCAAATTCCACTCTGATACCATATTTGGAGCCCCGTCCCAGTTGTGATCATGTTAATACCAATATTAACATGATTAAAGTAGAGCGGTCACCGTGTGATAGATTCCCAATTACTGTTGAGTTAGGACTTCAGCCTAACCTACCTAAATTGGAGAATAAGTCACATGTAACTGCAAGCCATTCATCAACATATAAGGAAGGTCAAAGTGTGGAAGAAAAGACAAATGTAACATCCATTCCATAGCATATAAAAAAAAAAAACAAAAGCTCAACTCAGTATAAAAGTACAGAAAATTAAGGGTATCCAGAACTTTAATTATTATAATGCTGAATTGAATTTAATAAAAAAGGCACACTCATCCTTACAAGTAAGAAAGCAAATCTATCAATGCCTCAGGAACTACCTGAAGTTCCTTCTCCTAGCTGAGCTACTCACCTGATGCTACCTCCACGTACAACTCTGAATCTGACATTGTAGGTATCACAATGCCAGGGCCCTAGCCAAGTCAAAAAAAAACTTGTGTTATACAATTGTCTAAGTACATTTTAAGCTAATTTAATAAAAATTACATATTTAATGATATCACATTTTACTGAACATAAAAGCATTTAAAGGGGTGCAATAAGCGACAATAGAATAAGATAATTATAAATAAAATATTTATAACTAGACAAAATGAATATGTGAATAACATACTTCAACCAGAAGGTGCAATAAATTTAGGTAAAAATTATGCTTATAAATATAAATACAGAAACTACTAAAAGTAAAACATATCCTAATTTGCTTTTGATCATATGAATACATACTGATTTATATAAAATATAAATTAGATTGCAATATAAGAGAAAATTAAAAAAAGCATAGCTAGCGTTCTAATATGTATAAAGAACTGAGCAAAATTGAACTGAGAAGAACTAAACTGAATTGAACTATAAAAGTGTGCATACACAAAAAACTATATATATATATATATATATATATATATTCTATAACATAGAATATGTTAAATGAAGCCACCAAAACTAAACAAAAACTATAGCGAATTTAGAGATGTGCCTAAGTTAGTACTGCCATAACAGAAATTGGATAAAGAAAGCTAGTTAATAAAAAGTTCAACAAGTACCATCTAGCTAACCACAGGGTTAGATCCGAGTTGGACTATAGAATCAGACATGTATCATCCAACCATGTCAAGGTTGGATCCGAGTTGATTCTATTACAAAAGCATTGAATTGAAGGTACATACTAACTAGAACACCCTCTACTAAACTGATATCAGAATGTATTGATTTAAATTTACATGAGGTTTATGCATTTTAAATCTAACATAGAATATTCATCAAATATCCTAGGATTGCTAATATGTCCAAGGGATAAAGCTCAAATACAAGGTATGCGAAGCAACAAAGTCAATGTAAGCAAGAGCTCTATTAAACATATGTGATATCTATTGTTGTCTAATTTAATTCATTCTATTTATTCTGAGATAATACAAGGTTAGAATTTCCAATATCTAGTTATCAAGTAGAATCTTAGATTTACGGCCTTAAAGTTAAACATTATAACTTAACAAGTTCTAATTCATAATAAAAAATTTCAACTATAAATATTTAATAATTAATCAATAACTTAATTAAGGTATTTGAAAAACCCATACCCAATCCTGATCTAGAAGGATCAAGATTTAGGGAGTTAAAGTAAAACTCTAATATGGGGTTGAAGCACCAAATCTGAAGTGCTAACATTTAAGGATCTAAAGTTTCATACATAACCTTACTCTAAAGGTAAAGAATCTTAAGAGCTGAAGGATTAAGGAGATATGATCCTAATTTAGAAAGGCTGTAGTCTAAAATCATAAGATAAAATAATCAAGAAAATATATAAATCAAAAAATTAGATACAATATATAGAATAATTTCATTTTTCCATAGATTGACTTAAGCCACTAAGAGAATTCAAAGGATTTAACACTTAGGAGAATCCTAAAGAGTTTTACGAAAGAAGATTATAATTTCTAAGGAGACTTCATCTAATAGATATAAGCTATTAGAATTTAAGATCTAAGGGTTTATATAAATTACTTAAAATCTTAGCTAAGGATAAACTTATGGTTCTCCTTAAGGCATAGATTTAGGAAGAACAAAAGAATTGAGTTAGATGGTAATTAAGTTAACTAATATTGATTTCATAAGATTTATGATCATCTAACAAGTCTATATTAAAGATTTAAGATCATCTTAAGGTCTAGATGGTTCTTAATTACATTTTAAAAGAATTTTAAGAATTAACAATTAGGATCCATTAATTAAGTCTAAAAGCTTTTGAAAAGATCTTAAGCTATAATGCTACTAATTTAAAACACTCAACTAGAATTCAAGGGTTTAAGGGTTCTTAATCCAACTTTTGGCCAAAATGACCAAAATGCCTTTCCTAAAGGGTAAAATTGGGATCTCAAGATTTAGGCTTCCAAATTGATTGTCATTTACTTTAATAAGTTCCTTACTGTCAAATGAAAGAATTAAAATTTTAAATATCTAGTTTACACTTAAGGAAGACCAAATAAGCAATACTTAAATTCACAAGTTGTTAAGAGTGATTAAAAATATTAGGCTATGAAATTAATCTCTAAGTTCACTAATGATCCCTACAAGGCATATAGGGATGATAGACATCAAGATCTTCAGAGTTTATGTGAATTAATTAGGCTTTTATTACTAATTAGGGTGATTAATAGGTGATTAGTGATTTTACAAATCCTTAAGATATTTCCAATAACATAAATAGATTCTCCTCTGTCTTATGAATAATTATAGCTATTAATCTACCAATTTGGCCAAGAAAAAACTTAATTATTCACTAATTAAGATTAAAAAGAGATTAGGGTAAATCAAAAATTCTAATTTCAAAAGTTAAATAATATTCTATATTCAAATTCTACACATTTTTCTAGTCAAAATGTCATATAAGTTCATTATATTTGGTTAAGTATTGACAGATTTAATGCAAACCCTAGATTAATTAAATTAGGCCTAAGATTAGAACTTATGAAAATTATTTATGCATTTAGGGGCCTTCTTGCATTATCATATATCCTAAACCAGCTCCAGATACATCTGTATAGACTTGATAGTCTAAACCTTCTCTTGGCAGAACTAGCACTAGGGCACCTGAGAGTGCATCTTTCAATGTTTGAATCACTTCTTCACAATCAGATTGCCAAACAAATGGTACAATTTTCTGAGTCAATCTAGTCAATGATGATGCGATCTAAGTGAATCCCTTAAAAAATTCTTACTAATAACCAACTAATCCCAAAAAGCTTCAAATATTAGTTACTGACTTGGACTGTACCCAATCCTATATAGCTCTAAACTTCTTCTGGCTTACTTGAATTTCTTGGGCATCAACTACATGGCCCAATAATGCAAAGGAACCTAGCCAAAATTTGCACTTCAAAGATTTGGCATACATCTAATGAGTACGCAATGTTTCCAACACTGCTCTCAATTAATCTTCATAATCCTTCAATGTTTTGGAGTAGATGAGAATATCATCAATTAAGATGTTAATGAACTTGTCCAGCTAAGGCTTTAGGACTCGGTGCACCAAGTTCATGAAATTGATAGTGCATTAGTGAATTTGAAAGGCATCACAGTCCAAAATGACCATAATGAGTGTGAAAGGTTGTCTTCTCGACGTCAGGATATTTCACTCGCAACTAGTGATATCCTGACTTAGATCAATCTTGGAAAATATGACAGCATCAGATAATAGATCTAATAAATTGTTAATTCTAGGCAATGGATACTTATTCTTAAACGTTACTATGTTTAGCTCTCAATAATCTATGCCCATACACATAGATCTATCCCTCTTCTTAATAAGTAGAACTGGAACTCCTCAAGGAGACATGCTAAGTCTAATAAAACCCTTACTTATGAGCTCTAGTAATTGCTCATTAAGATCTTGCAATTTCTTGGGTGCCATTTTGGACAGCAATTTAGAGATAGATTGTGTTCCAGTAACTAACTCAATAGAGAATTCTACTTCTCTTGCTATAGGTAATCTAGGCAAGTTTTCAGGGAACACATCGGCAAACTCACTCACTACTTTTCCTTCAGCGAGAGGAATGCTCTTCTTAGCTTCACTCATCATGGTGACAAGAAAGGCATCGCAACCTTTTCTAATCATCTTTTCAACTTTAATATCATTAATTAAAGATGATTCAGTATTAACTTTCCTATAAAAGTTTCTATCTTGTCATGAGAATGATGCGGGACCTTCTTCTTTCGGTAATTGATAATTGCATTGTATCTACTAAGTCAATTCATTCCAATAATTAAATTTTAATTCACTAGAGGTAGAACAATCAGCTAGGATTTGAATGCTTGATCAGTTAACAAGATCTTAATATCACAAAATTTGTGAGTGCTAAGTTGAGTTCTCGAGGGAAGTCCAACATTTAATAATTTTTCCAACTTATATGTAGGCAAATTAAGGATTTTTGTGAAATGCTCAGAGATGAAAGAATGACCGGCCCCGGTGTCATGTAATACATTGCAGGGTTTTTCATTTAAGTAGAGTGTTCCTATGAATATTTGATTTAATGCATTAACTACTAGAAATAACAATTATGAAGGAACATGAATAATTTTGCAAAAAAGGATGGGCTTAGAAATGTGTACCTGAAACCACATTATTATCCTCTACAGTCTTAAGAGGAGTTAGGGCATACACATGAGCAGGACCAACTTGACAGTTATCAACCTACTTTTGAAGTTGTTCTAATTCTGAAATCTTAGAAGAGCAACTTGCTCCAATACTAGTTCTAAGGATTCAACTGAAGGAGGTGGCATTATTGCCAACCCCAAATCTCACTTATTCAAGGACATGCCATGAAAGACATAGTTCCACTGAGAATGATTTATGCAAACAGTATCCACTATTTCTTGATCAGTGCAATGGTAGAACAGATGGCCCTGACGACTACAAGTGAAACAGTGATGGCCAAAGTGATAGCACTTGCCATAAAGAAGGGGTCTATTCTAACCTTGATTGGTGATAGCACTTGCCATAAAGAAGGGGTCTATTCTAACCATGATTTAGACGGTGGGGCAGCTTCAATCTGATAAACTTTATCATGCTGAGGCCTGTGCTTCTTGAATACTCATGGAGGCTAGGCACCACATGAATCTTCCTCTTTAGATATCTTTTTGATTGGTGGTGCTCCACCACTCTTGTGGTCTGAACTAATTGAGAGAAGTCGGTGAGATGTAAAGGGACTATGTGATCCTTAATGGAGTTCCGCAGACTAGTCTAAAATCAATGGCTCCTGGTGGATCAAATCTAATTAGGTCAGGAGCAAAGCGAGTTAACTTCCTAAACTCCATCTCATATTCTAAGATAGAAGGACTCCCTTGCATTATTCTGCAAGTGGTATGAATTCTGCTTTGAATACATCCACAAACATATCTCATGTAATGTCTTCAATGTCAAAGTCAGTAAGACAATTATTCTAGATGGTGTCCTACTAATAGTCTGCTTCCTCATGGAATAGGTGAGTTGTAAGATGAATCACCTCAAGGTTGGGGCACTTGATAGTTGTAATATTCTTCTCCACCATCTTAAGCAAACTGGCTGTATCCATGGAGAAAAGGTTTCCACTTAAAATTTAAGGTCTCAACATTAGAAAATTATGTAGAAGTCCATCTGCAGACTGATGAGAAATGTAAGGAGCATAGGGTGAAAGGACTACTCGTGTAGCATTGTGGTAGTTAAGAATTGCAAGGCAAAAATCAGCATAGGGCTTGCTGAGTCCAATTTTCAAGAATTGCAGCTACCATACTTCTTAAAGAAGTGACTTTGTCAGATGCATTGCTACAAGCTACAATGGTTTTGATGGGAGTAGTCATTGGTGGCAATCCTGGATTCATTCTGCTCACTGAAAGATGAATCACTATTTTAAATTGAGTAGAAAAATATGATGTAACATGACATTTAAGAATAATCACATAAGTTTCTTTACTCATTGAAAGTGAAGACTACATAGATTATAGAAATGAAAAGATGAAACATATAGATACTATGGCATGATAACAGAGATATAATCATTTACGATGAGTTTGACTAGAGTAAACACTAAGTCTACTGATGAATTCTACAGTAAATGTAAGGCAGAAGTCAGCATTGGTGATAGCACGATGCTCCCTCCTGCATTTCCTCTCGAGCATCCAACTGATGGCGATCCACCAGTACTCATCTAAGTCTTGAAGAAGAAAGATCACAAGTTGAAGATGAGTAGGATCTGGACACTCTATAAAGTCTATAATTGTTTTCACTTATTCAACCATTCTTTAGCTAGTATTGGAAAGTAAAGTCTCTTAAGGATGGGATACGGAGTAGCTTATCGAGTACTTTAACACCGTTGGTTGACACTCCTTCTATGATCCTGCTGACACCTTTACCAAGCTGAAAGTCAAGTTCCCAAATATCTTCAAACCTTACAGTGTAGTAGTTCATGTATGACATTCCAAACTCCATTGTACTAGGAATGATTTTAAATTTTTTAAGTTTATCTTAGATTCCTTATGGAATGATCTACACATTATATGTGGATATTTTTAATTCATGCTTTTATACTGAGTTGTTTTGAGAATATGGCAATAATAGATACTGTATTTGATGATTGCATTACAAAAGAATTATCCATTATATATATTAGATTGCAAATCCCAATCTAACATCATATGGTGTTCTCTAATACCAATTGTGGAGCCTCGTCCCTCCTGTGGTCTTGTTAATATTAACATGATTATGGTAGAGCAATCACCGTGTAATAGATTCCCCAATTATAGTTGAATTAGGTTTTAGGCTCAATCCATCGATAACTACAGATTATGCCACTAGTATATGTAATTCCTTCATCAACATGCACAAAAAGAATAGAGTTCAGAAACAAAATATATATAGCATTCATTTTCATATTACATAAAGAAAAGAGTAGTAGCTCAACAGATTTAAAAGTGCAGAAAAGTAAGGATATCCAGAATATAAATTATTACATTACTGAATTAAAGTTCAATACAAAGGAACACTCATCTTCATAAATAGAAAACAAAATTTAGCTAAGCCTCTACAACAGTAGGAAGGTCCTCTTTTTGGCTATGCTCCTCACATAAGGCTACCTCCATTAACATCACTAAATCTGACATTGTTGGTATCACAGTGCCAAGGCCCCAACCAAGAAAAAAAAAACTATATTAGATAATCATGTAAGTACATTTTAGGCTGATTTAATAAAATCTACATTTTTAAGATATCACATTTAATGAGTATTTAAGCAACTACAAAGGTACAACAAGCAACAAAGAAAAACCAGATAGCTATAAATAAGACATTTATAACATAACTAAGGAAGTATGTAAAGAAACATAGTTCAACCAGAAGCTGTAGCAGGGTTATGGAATATATGTATAAGAGAAAAAAATAACTGAAGAAAGTACTGAACATGCATATGATCATATGAGGTGCTCTAATCTAATAGAAAGTAAATCTGAACTAATGTAAAACATAAACAAAGCATAATATGTAATCAAATCAAGCATCCTATAAGTAGTAATAAAGATAATACTGAAATAGTAGTTAAAGCTTACATAATAGAAAAAGATAATTAAACATACCACAATAGAAAAATTGAGTAATAATGCCATAAAAATTGTACTGAAACTGAATAATCTCTAAAATTAAAGATGTGCCTAAAATAGTACTTTCATAACAAAAACTAGCTAAACGAAGCCACTAAACACAAAAATCCCACATGTATCATCAATTTAACCACAAAGCTTGATTCGAGCTGGACTATAAAATAAAACATGTATCATCCATAGCATTCAGGGCTAGATCTGAGTTAATTCTACTACAAAAAATTAAACTATATAGGTAGACCAACATGGACACCCTCTATTGAACTGATAGTTGAAAGTAATAAATGTATTGATTAAGATTGATAATATATATGAATTTCAAAACTAATGTAGAATACTCTATAAGTATCCTATGGACACTATTTATGTACAAGGTATAAGATTCAAATATATGTTGTGCAAAGCAACAAAGTCAAAGTAAGTAAGATTGTACTAAAACACTTGCGATATCTATTGTTAACTAATTTTAGTCGTTCTATCTACTATGAGAGAATACAAGTTCAGGATTTCCAATATCCTATATTCGAGTAAAATTTTAGATTCATGGCATTACAGGTTAAAAATTAGAACTTAACAAGTCTTAATTCACAATCAAAAATATCAGCTACAATGGCTTAAACAATAAATTAATGACCTGGTTGATGTATTTAAATAACCCATAACCAATCTTTTTTAGAAATTCAAGATTCAAGGATTTAAAGTTAAACTTTAAATTGGGTTCTAAGATTTAAGCCCAAGGAGTTACTATCTAAGGTTCTAGGGTTTCACACAAAATCTCACTCTAAAAATAGAGAATTATGAGGATTAAAGAGTTATGAAGATGAAAAGATCTTAATTTAAAAATGTCGATATCTAAAGTCATAAGACAAGATAATCAATTTAAACTTCTAAATCTAAAACTAGAGTCAATCCATTGAATAATTTCATTATCCAATAGAACTAAATCCATTGAGGCTATAAGAGAGAATCTAATGGATTTAAAGATTAAGATTACACTCTAATGGCTATAAGAGAGAATCTAATAGAACTAAATCCCACATGTATCTATGCCCTTAAGAGTTTTTATAGAATTTTAAAATAGAATTAAATCTTAATCAGATGAATATTACAAATTCTAAGAAGGTTCAAACTATTGAGTAGCTCAATTATTCAATAGAAGTAAGCTACTCAGATCTAGGATTTAAAGATTAAGATTACACTCTTAGGTTCTTAACTTAGATTGGATTAGCAAATTTCCTTTAGATATTTATTTAGGATAAAGTCCAAGAATAATATATTAATTAATTATTTTAATTTTTACTGATCCCATAAGTATTGATTTTCATCCAATGAGACAAAAATGAAGATACAAGATCTACCTTAAGGATCTTAATAAGCTTCTTAAGTAGATTTTAGCAAAAAATAGGGTTTAATGTTTAGAATCCATTCTTTAAGTATAATGGTTTATAAAATGATCTTAATAATTTATGTTAATAATTTTAAGCATTTGGATAAGTTCCTAAGATTTAGGAGCACTTAAGACAACATTTGGGGAAAATGACCAAAATACCCCTCCTTAAGGGTCAAAATTGAGATTTTAAGATTTAGGGTTCTAAATTGATTCTAATCAATTCTAATTAGTTTATTATTGTCAAATGAGAGAATTAACACCATAATTATAAAATTTGCATTTATGATAGACCTAATGAGCACTAATCCATTCTCAAAATTATTAAGGGTGATTAGTAAAATTAGGCTATGAAAGTGAGATCTAGGCTTATGGAGTTCATGGATACCAAGATCTTAGAAAGTAGAGATCAAATGAATTAATTAAGCACTAATAAATATATGAAGTAATTAAGAGGTGATTAGTGAATTTAAAGGTCTCTGAAAATATTTTTAATTGCATAATTAAGTTTACCTCTACCTAATGAAGATTTCAAGAACTTAATCATGCAATTTGGCCAAGGAATAAGTTTAATATTCACTAAATAATATTTAGAGAAATTATGGCCTAATTAAGAAATTTAATTATAGAAATTAAAATATTCTTGTAGTTTATTATTTATTATATTTTTCTGATCAAAATGATATATTGGATCATATTATTTGGATTAGAATTAACAAAGTTGTTTAATTAATACATTTGAAAGGATTTCAATTAATAAACAATAGACTAAATGATTTAAACCAAAATAAACAAAAGGAATTTAAATATGATTATTCGAGTTTTATTATTAACCTGCTTCCAAAGCCACGCAGGCCGGGGTCCAACCCGGCCAGCTACTCTAGACCATAGACTAAATGGTTAAGACTCGAGGCCGAAGTCCAGATACATAGACCATTACTGAACTCGATTTCAATTGCAAATTACTCTACACATGGCACATCTATTCCCTTAAAAAGCCCTAAGCGAGAGTGCCTGATCCACTGAAATGAGCTCTGCTTTAGACAGTCCTGAACCCAGAACTAAGGTTTACTATGGGGAGTCGATTCTCTCCATAGAAACAATCAATTGTCTAGTGCTCAATCTTAACTCCATCAAGGTGTCAAAATGAAGCATATTTCTAAGATAGGGCAACTTGGGAAAGGCTTGGTCGGTGAAACCCCATTCGGGCTCAGTATTTTATAGTACAGTCGCAGCTTGATTGGAAAGTCGACTAATCGATCGCCACTAGTCTCCCAAACTACTATCGAATGCAAGCACAATATTTAGCATATATTTACATATAACATGGCACTACGCATGAGTACTAATTATCGGCAATACTAACGAGTGACAATAGGACTCGGTAAATCCCCTTCCTTACAAAAATTTAATTGTCTGGATTGAAACCAGAGCCATATCCACTGCCTAAACCAAATGCTAAATAATCATAGACATTCGAGCATCTAAGAACAGAGGAGTTGACTGAAACTGAGTGCTTAACAGAGCTTAAGTTGGCTCAGGCAAGGCAAGTACCTGGGCTGATTTGGACAGATGGAACTACCAGCTGGTGGGTGAGAACTAGGTGTGGGCCTAGCCTCCACGAGCTCTAACCACATAAACATTAGGCAGTGTGTCTGGCTATAGGGAGGCACAACTGATCTTGTAGAGCCTTTTCGATGTTTCGAGAGTACCAGAAAGTGCTTACAGTGAGTAAGAAGCTCACACTAACCATTGTGGGGCTATTTATAGGCTGTGGATGGGATTGTGGTCTCGAGCTAGCCAATAATGTATGAACCAAGCTTCCCTAGCTGCTTGGGCCAAGCCTGATGAGCGTAAGCCCGAAATAATGACACAGGAGGTCATTAGAAGAAGGATAATCATGGGGGTCAACCGTTGGGCACTGTATGGGGGGACCAGTCGAGTAGAGTTCTTCGGGATGTAGATGTATAATCCCCGAGAAGTTGCAACCATCTAATCAATTAACCGATTAACTCAAATGACTCTCATTGCAAATGTGTAACGATTTACTACGTAGCGATATTAGTTGTGGGATCACTGGTGCGATCCAACGGCTGATGAGGAATTCGATCGTGCAAAAAGGCGTGATCGATAGATCATAGACGGGGAAAGAACCAACCACAAGGTTTCATCCGGCCTTTTTAAAGAAAACCAACTGTTGGAACAGGGCAAATAATTTAATAAAAATAATTAAATTAATTATTAAAAATGATATTAAACCCAAATTAGAATGACCTCCAAAAATTACCGAAAATTTATTCTTAGCTAATTTGGGGGCGAGAAATTAAAAAATGTAGTCAAAATTTAACATGGAGATCAAATTATTTTAGCTTATTTTCAGGATCCTAAAATTGACAAAATAGTCATTTTGCTCAAATGAGCTTCGATTGATCCCAAATTTTCAGCGTTACGTTTATTTGGCCACCTGAGCCTAATGGAATGAGTATCAATGCTTGATTTAGTTTAGATTAACTCGAATAATACCCTTGGGTTGTGTAATTAAATAGACCTTGGATTAAGAATCCAACTTCACCATTGAACTCTCACCTCCAAATTAGCTAGGTGATGTTTTAAAAATTTTTGGAAGTTGTTGGATTTTCTTGAATATTTTAATAAATTTAAAATACCCTAAAAATTAGAATATTTAAATTGATCTCAAAATTAAAATCAAATATTGCTCTTGAGTTCCACACCCAAAAATTAGGTAGGGGTAAATTATTGGAATTTTTCGGAGTTCATTGAATATTCACTTTTAAATGATAAAATTTTATAAAAATTAAATAAATTTATTAAATTTTTAGTTAAAAATTTAAGTTGGGCCCGCCATTTTGGATAACGTGCTAGACCTATTAGCCCTGAACAGCGTGATTAGCACCGTTCGATCGGACGACCCAAGGCCCTCTCGTTCTCGCGAATGCCTGTGCATGCGTGTGTCAATCGTGTATGTACACTGCACTCTCTCCAACCATTTCCAACCTCTCCCAAGCCCTAATTTTATTCTCATATCACTTCCAAACCTTCTGCATGTCTAAATTGAATCGATTGCAAGTCCAAGGTCTTGGCACCGCAACCTCGTTCGATCAATCAATCGTTCCTCCTATCGATCAAAGGCATCGATCATTTCTGCCATTTTCCATTTTAATTTAATGTAATTCAATTTTATTGTTTATTTGTCATGATTGTAAGGTCATACGATGATCTATCGAGATCAAATGAGCTTGATCTGATCATTGATTCTGGTCAAAGGCTACAGTGACGCACAATCCCACCTTCCGTCCATTTATAACACCTAGGGCTTAGGATTGTCGGCAGAACAGTCCACCTCCGATGGTGATTCAACCACCATTCGAAAGCCCTCTCCAAAGCCATTCCAACGATGGGCAGGCCGACCTCCGGCGACCACCGGAGCCCCTTCAATTTTGGTGCCATAGCTTTATGCCCTCATTTTCGCCAATTTCTAGCGCTTTCATCTCAGGTCTGCTTGCGATCCTTACGGTGCACCATATTCACGTGCTTTCCTTTTTAAATTAGGGTTAGAAATAGTAAATTAATTAATATTGCTTAATTAATTAATTAAATGCAAAATTTTCAAACCCTCATATCCTTGAAACCATAAATCTAAACATAGTGCAGTTGCATCTCAAAATGCTCAAAAAAATGCATGGATTATTTGGGTGTAATTAATTATTTTTGTTTGGTGATTTGTTTCACTAATCACCTTTCTAGGCTAATTAGCCCCTTATCCTTAAAAATTTACAACTCCATAAATATGTCAAATTAACTCCAAATAAAATGATCCAATATATCATTTTAATCAGAAAAATACAACGAACAATAAACTGCAAGAAAAGTTTAATTTTAGTCGATAAATTTCCTAATTTAGCCTAATTACCCTAAATTGGATTAGTGAATATTAAGCTCAAGAATTAGCTAAATTTTAAGATTTAAGTCTATGATCACACAAATAATAGAGGAGAACACATTGGCTAAGTTAAAATAATTTTCTATAATTAATTTTATGAATCACTCAATAATCACCCTAAATCATGATTAGAGCTTAGATTAATTAATTAAATTCTAAATTTAGCATTCTCATTATCATTGTAATCAATGTGCCATAGCATTCCATAGCGACTGATTTTGCTTGATTTGGATATCAATTAGTTAAATTAGATTTTTGGACCCCCATAATTATCTTTTTTCGGCATTTTCTTAATTAGCCCATAACTAAGCCATTTGACCTCAGATTTTAGCAAACATAGAATCTATGAATTTCTTAGATTAAATAGAACCTATATATAACATAAAATTTAAATTTCCCTAAGTAAATTTGCTAATCGATGAGCTTAAACCCTAATTTGAACTCATTAGCCATAATTCTTGGCCAAATTGGTTGTTCTTAGTGTAAATCTTCATTTTAGAGAGTAAGAAACCATTTGTCATTAAGAGAACTCAATTTAGAACCTTATATCTTAAAATTTGATTTTTAACCCTTAAGAAGGGACATTTTGGTCATTTTGCATAAGTTTTTATTTATGTGCTCTTAAGCCTTAGAACTCTGTAATTTCCCTTAAAATTAGTAATGTTAATGTTTAAAAATCAATATTATATAATCTAGTCATGTTTGCTCAATTTTTAAGAAAACCCTAGATTTTTCCTCTAATTGTTATTTAGTGAAATTGTTAAATTCATAATATAGATTTGAAACCACATTATCCTTTCCCTAACCACATTTTAATATTAATTAAATCAATATTAATCTTAGTATTCAATTATTATACTTTTGCTAAGCCATTTCCATAAGAAATTAACTTAAGTAATTTCCTTTATGAAATCTCAATAATCCCTTCCTAAGTGATTAAGTAGTAGATTTTAGGTTAGTGTTCATTCCCTTGGGTAAATGGGTTACTAAATGGACTGAATCATTGATTTAGATTTCTAGATTTATCTTTTCATTTTGATTCTTTTATCTTTTGACTTTGGCTTAAGATTAAAGTTCCATCTTATTAAGTTTGATTATACTTCTTAACATTGCCATAACCTTAAGTTCGTGAGAGTTGAGAAATCTTAGAACATTAGATTTTAGTGCCTTTGGATTAAGAGTTGTAAATCACAATATTTTGAAGTTTAACTCTTAATTCTTTAATCTTGATTTGTCTTAATCAAGATTAGTTTGGGTTCATAAATTTATCTATTAAGGAGAGTGATTTATTATTTAACTTATGTAGTCATCATTGATTGACTTAATTTAAAACTTTATTAGTTCTAAATTATTTGACTTTATAGGATTGTGACTCTAATTTTATACTGGATAGTAGGATATTGTAGATCTTGAGCTTGTATATTCTCAGAATAGTTAGAGCAAATAATTAATATCACAAATTTTTTTATTGTATTATTTTATATTCCTTATTTTGTACGCACTTCTTCCTTGTGATTTCAGTCTTTACTATTTTGACATATTAATTGAGATAGAATATTTAATGAATATTCTATATTAGTTCTGAAATACGTATGTCATTGGCATTAATAATTAATAATTTCATAAAAAGAATTCAGTGGAATGTATTCAAGTTAGTCTACTTCTGCAGTTCTAGTTTTGAGATAAAATCAACTCGGATTCAACCATGAGAGGGTTTGGATGATAGAGTCAATAGTCTAGCTCAGATTTAGCCAATAGTGGTCTAAATGATACATGTGAGACTTTCTATTATGTGGCTAGGTTTAGCCAGCTTCTGTTGTGATAGAACTAGTCTAGGCACATGTCCTTTCTGTGTAGGCATGCTAGGATGCTAGTTTTAGTATTATTTTACTTACAATGCTCTTTTATAAGAAAAATCAGCATGTTTTAATTGATTATATATATTTAAGACTTTTCTTTGTATTTAGTAGTTCACATTTACAACTGCTTAATGTTTTTTGCAGCTTTAGTTTCAGGTATGTTTACTTCATATTTTGCTTAAGTTATAAATGTACTATTTATAGCTTTTATTATTTCATTTGATGCTTTGTTGCACTTTTATTGCTTATGATAATTTTTGATATACTAAAATTAATAAATTATCAATCTAAAATAGATTTGGACATATTATCTAACCAATATTTTCTTTTCATGGCTAGATCCATGGCATGTAAAAAACCAATATGTCAATCTTATAACAGCTTGAGGAGCAAGATTTATGTGAGGACCAGGAGCTTGAAGATGTCCCTTCAGTAGTTGCTTAAATTTTTATTTTTTTATCTGGGAGAGAGAAATTTATTCATTTGTCTTTCTTTATCTTTGAAATTTTTTAAATGCCTTGCAATAACAAATTTATATACTATATATTTTTATTTCAACAGTATATCAGTTGGGAAGTATTATTCACTCTATTCTCTATTATTTATGAAATGTGATGTATGGTTGTAATTTAATTCTGTCAGCTTCTGCACTCTATTTATATTGCACCTGCCCATTTATACTCTAAATTATAATTATCCTTATATGATAATTTGGGGCACAATTATATGTCTAAGTAATCAATTACTTATATACCTTAGTAGTATTAGTACTAGCAAAGTAAATGGCTTTTTAGTAGACATTTACTTTGTTAATGCTAATCCAGGGTTATTTTTGAGTGATGACCCATCCCATCACTACCTTACACTCCCTTTGCGTGGAGCGGCGGGTTAGGGCACCACATATAGTCTTCTCCAAGATAGACTTAAGAGCAAGTTTATACCAAATCAAAGTTAAGAATGAAGAAGTTCCTAAAACTGCATTCAAGATGTAATTTGGCTACTATGAATTCATGGTCATGTCTTTTTGACTAATTAACACTCCATCCTTATTCATGAAAATGATGCAGCATATTCTGAAGCCTTATCTCGATGAGTTTGTTATAGTATTCATCGATGATATGCTGATTTATACAAAGTCAGAAGTTGAGCACGAGAAGCATATTCATGTCATTCTATACCTACTTAGAAGCCATAAGATCTTCACTAATTTTTGGCTCAATTCCATGGAATTTCTGGGTCACATGATTGATGCTAATGGGATTGAAGTTCACCAAAAGAAGATCCATGATGTGCATCAGTGGGTGCAACCCAAGTCAATAACTAAAATTCATCTTTTTTTGGAACTTGCTAGATACTCCAAATGGTTCATTCTAGGGTTCTCTCAGATAAGCATCTTTAACTTAGTTAATCAGAAATGAAGTGTCGTTCATCTGGACTCAGACTGTGAAGATGCTTTTCAAAAGCTAGAGGATTTGTTAACTTTTGCGCTAATCCTTGTGCTACCTGAAGAGGAGAAAAGAATTTCAGGTTTATGCTGATGCCGATATGGTGGGATTTGGTTGTGTTCTAATGCAAGATGAAAGAGTAATAGGATTTGCCTTCAAGCAGATAAAGCCCAATGAGAGAAACTACCATCTGCATGATCTTGAACTTGCAATTATAGTTTTTGCTCTAATAATTTGGAGACACTATCTGTACAGGATTATGATTAAAATATTTACTGATCATTATAGTTTGAAGTATATTTTCACACAGAATGCACTTACTATAGACAACATAGATGGATCGAGTTAATTTGCGACATTGTCTTCTCTTTGTGGCAACATTATATTGATCGAAGAATTTGAATGGATGAACCTTGAGCTGATCAAGCTAGCATATTTACATAGAATCATGCTTGCCTTCCAGTCTCTAAGATCAAGAATTATCAAAGCTCAGTAGAATGAATAATATTATTGCACACTTAGATTTGATATCGAGAATGGGAAGAGATCATAGTTACATTTTGATGATAACAGTGTAATCTTTCACAAAGAAAGGTTATGGGTTCCTAAGTGTACGCAGTAATAAATCCTTTATGAGGCCCATAACTCGGGTTACACTGTTCATCCTGGTAGTAGTAAGATGTATTAGGATCAATAAAGTGCTTATGATGGCCTGACATTAAAAGAGACATAGCAATTTTTATTTCTATGTGTCGTTCCAATTCTTTGGTAAGGGCTAAACATCAGAAGCCTAGTGGACTTCTTAAACCATTAGATATTCTTAAAAGGAAATGGTCTGACATTTCTATGGTCTTCTTCATGGTTTTACCGAAGAGTAAGTTTGGTGTAGATACGATTTGGATGATTGTCGATATACTCACCAAGTCATCTCATTTCTTTTTGATTTTCTGAACTTATTCTGTAGAGAAGTTGGCCAAGCTCTACGTCAAGGAGATCGTCCATCTACATTGGACACTGAACTGAATTATTTCAAATAAAGATAGTAGATTTACTTTTCAATTTGGGTTAGTTGTTTAGCAAGACTTAGGGACTAATTTAGCTTTGAGCATCTACATAGGACACTGAACTGACTAGTTTAGCTAGACTGATGGTCAAACTGAATGTGTAAACCAGATTTTAAGAAATCTTCTACGCCTCTGTGTTAGAATTTAGTGGATCATGGGAAGATCACCTTACCTTAGTTGAGTTTTACTACAACAATAGTTATCAGTCCATCATTTGTATGGCTCCATATGAAGCATTTTATGGATGGAGATGTAATACCCCTATTGCTTGGACTGAAGTGGGAGATACTCAAATTTTTTGTTCCAATTGAGTTGATGAGACTAGCAGAAAGGTTCTGCAGATCAAGTGTAATATGTTGGTAGCTCAAGATAGATAGATGAAATATCTCGACGCTCGCCACCAACCATTAGGGTTTTAGATTGGAGAATGAGCTTATATGAAAGGTAGTCCAATGTGTGGCATTCAAAGGTTTAGTGTGTCAAGAAAGTATAGCATTAGATATTTGGGACCCTTTGAAGTGATTGGTAAAGGGGAAATATCTGCATATAGGTCTCAATTGCCCAAAGAATTTTCAGCTATGCATAATGGTTTTCATAGAAGGTGTTTGCTTGATCCAAGTTAGCAAGTTTAGATTCCAACAATCGAGCTGCAGCTCGATTTTTAATCTTCATTGTCAAACCTATCTCAATTCTAGGATGATACCTCAAGCAATTATGGAACTGCAGTATTCCTATAGTCATTGACACCGCACATGAGAATAGCGCACGGGATAGCGGGATCCTTAAATATGGGCCGTTGCACTTTTATTAGGGGTCTATCCAAAGGCTCAGGCTCAATCGCTCGATCTGATAGTTGGATCCAGATTCTGATTTGATGGCAGTGATTAGAGCCCTGTACGTCCTTGTCATTCCTTGCGATTATGCATTTGCAGTTGCAGGCAGAGGCGTATGCCTATCCCCTCCAGCATAGCCCTAGCTCGGCATTTAGCCCAATTTCCTCCCATTTAGTCCATTTTCCCACTTCCTTCTTAACATTGTTGCAGTGCACTGAAAAGATTATTTAGGTGTCACCGAGAGATTTTGAATCCTGGACCTAACCCTAACCCAAATTATAATCGATGAAAAAGATAAGCTATGCTCCTTACCATGCAATCATTCGCTCATTATATTTAATTTTAGTTCGTTTTCCTATTTCACATTATGGTAATCCCTCCTAAAGGATCAATCAAGCTTGATAGAGCTCGATTCGACCACAATTTTTGACGAGTCTCCACGGTACCGCACAGTTTTGTGCCCTAGCCTGAATCGAGAAAACTAGGGTGAGGGTTTAATCAACAATTTGATCATTGACACCCGTTGTATTTGAACTTAGCATGTCAACCGTGAAGAGAGCCTCACCGACGTGTGGGCTGCACTATGGGACCCCCAGGTTCGACCGAAATGGTTAACCCTAAGTGCACTCCTTGCGATCTCCGTCGAGGATGAAGCCGCGTCTTGGGTCAGGTTGGATCAAGACTGACCTGCGCCTTCCACTGAGGGTCGCACATTCTTTGCAAATGCGCTTGCGGGTTGCACATGCGAGACGACCCACCTGCGGCCCGCAAAGGCGCAGCATGTGCCCATCAGTTGTTTAGCACAGTAAAGCCTAAGTGAATTATTTAATTAATAATTACTTTTTATATTTATTTAATCAATTACTTTAATTATACTTATCCAAATAATACAAAACTATATACATTTTGATTAGAAAAATGAGAGAAACAATATTATAAAATCAAATTTAGGATTAGATGCTTAATTACAAATCACCTTTTAATCACAGTTAGGGGTCCCAAAAACCTAAATTTTCCTAATATTGTCCAAATTTAACCTACTTAGTGTCATTTACTTTTTTTACTGTGAGGATTCCATATTTACTGATTTTGTTTTGATTGGACATCATTTGGAGAAAATGTATTTTTGTTACCTCTAACCTTAATTAAATGAGATTTTCATGATTTCTAGCTAGCATATTCTTAGACTTTTACTCTAGGATAGTAGACATAGATTCATAACTAGACTTTTAGGTCACATTAAGAAGTGAGCTTAGGCCTTGGAATTTATGGTTAGATGCTTATGGATTAATCTAACATACATTTAATTAAGCCTTCAACAATAAGAGAGATAGTGAGTATTAAAAACACAAGACTTGATTAATCACTTATGTGTAGTAAACCTATATTTTAGTACTATTAGCTAAGTGATTGCCTTTCCAAGTAGAAAATAACCCTATTAGGACTAATATCTATTAATTTGAATTAGGAGTATTCGCTTCAAGTGCAAACCTCACCCTAACCCCTCTAGTTCCTAACTTAACGCTATTTAGCTCTCCAAAAGTGATCTAGCCTCTTAATTAAGCCTTAGAATCCTTAATGCTATAAGTAAACCTAGAACTGCTAGATTGTAACATTTCATTTAATCTACATCTAGTACCTCCCAAGTTAGTATTTAGCTAACATAGTGAACGTATGAGCTAGAACCACTTAAATCTAAGTTACTTTAGTGAGTTTCAAGATAGTGAATCTACAACCTATATCTCCTAATTATAGAACCTTAGCTTTAAGTCTATTAACCAATAAAGTATTATTAGCTAAGGATTAACATATGATTAGAGTGATGTTGCATGTATGTAATTATGCATTTTTTGCCACATAGTAAATCTTAATCAAACTACTACTTTTCAAACCTCAATTACTTATAGTATTATCTTTCAATTGACTTAAAAATTGATGTGTCCAAGTCAATTGGGAACTTAATCAGCTCCAATCAATAAGTTATATAACTAATTTAGACAACCATTGATATAATATAATTTACAATTAACTTCAATTACTTGAATGCTGCTTTGCTTTGAGATTACAACATTGAACATTCATAAGGACATTGTACATATAATAAATCTTTAAAACATTAATCATATGGGTTTTAGATGATAGACTACAAGCTAAAACAAGCTACGAAGTAATAAGAAGACCTCTCATATCCTTGAGGAGGAGTGTGTGTTTTGGGATACCCCACATTACTTAGTTAGGCAGATGTGCTTAACTCCTCATTTTTTTTGTAATTTATGCCCTCAATACAAAACCATTTAAACAAAAATAACTTAACATACTCTTATCACAATTTTATTGATTGAGAGCAAGTTTTTATAGCCTTTTTTCTTTGCTACTTATCATAGTCTTTGACTATGTTTAGTTAGTGTATGCGATTGAGCATCACTTTACTTTACTTTAATGTATAGTACTACTTATTGATGCTTACCTAACATTACAGTCTTTACTTGTAGTGAATGTTGCTTTACTTATAATTTATGCTTCACTGCTTTTTTTTTACTACTTTGCATAAAATCATTAGACATATTAATGTATCCCTTTATGCTTACTCTTGCACTTTAGAAGTTTTTATCCTTTATAGGATGTATATTTTCTCTTATTTGTTGTTGTAGGCTAGAGCTAACTATTAGTGAGTATTTACTTGGTTTCCTTCATTTTACTATTTTTACACACTTTCATATCCTACCTTTGAAGTTTAGTGACCTTCTTATTTAAATTGTAAATGACTAATGTGATATCTGCTTAAAATTAAATAAAAATTAGTGAAGACTTAGAATGTACTTATTAGACTTAAATTCTTACTTTGTTAGTTATACCCAACCATATTAAAAACCAAATATGATAAATCCATCATCTGAACCTTGGAGCTGCGACTAATACTGGCCGTCAGTAGCTTAAAGATCTACTTCCGTTTCGAGGAAGGCCATATTTTTAATAACTTTTTATTCAGTTTGTAAGAACATAATTCTGTGACATTCTTACTTTATTTCTGTGATGGATGCACTTTCCTTTTTGTATACGTGCTTGGTTGGAAGATGGATTGGATGCTCCTACTTACATTGCTTACTTATTCATTTGCACTTCTAACTTCTTTGCCTCAAAAAGATTCTTGGCTGCATAACACTTAATAGTGAGTTAGCTTCCTACTAATTCAGTATTAAGTGTTATGGTAATGCTCTAGTATTGAATTTGGTTCTTAATTCAATATTATGGTTGTTACAGGCAGGCTATGGAGAGATGTTACATCTCTAGGCTATTACATAAGTATAAAAAAGATTACTTTGTCTTAAGCCTCTTCCATTAGTCCTTAAATGACATTAGAAGCAAGCATCAAAATTTTGGGTCAATTGGGAAGTGATTTGAATTAATTAAATATTTTATACAATTTAAGTATGTAGAAAAATAAGAAAATTAAAATGACCTCCAATCAAAAATCAAATCATATTTTTGAATTCACAGTATCCAAATTAGTTATGGGTGAATTTTTGAAAATTTTAATAATCCATTTGGTCAAAGAGAGTATTTGAATATAATTAAAATTAATTAAATGAATTAAATAATTTATTATTAAAGGATTCCAACGACTAATGAATTCTCGCAGCTATCCTACATTTGCAGCCGAACACAGAACAGCCAGATCCAGCGATCTCAGTTATTCTACATTTTGCAGATTTGATCAGGTAGCTCTGTCATTCCCGTGACTCATATAAATCCAGCTATTAGATCCAACGATCATCATTCGACCCTCAGTTATTACATACCTAGGATTATATTTGTGCCCTCAAATCTATTCAAAATCAGATCTCGTGACACTGATTGACAAAAGCACTATGCTTATATCCTTCTTAGTCAGTGTGGCCACGATCACAGCCACTCGGGTGGTCGTACCCATCATCCATTCTTCCCATGGTATTTTCTTATGATTTAGCCTGGCATTCCCTTCCATTCCTCTACATTTGCATTCTCTTAGATCCCCTCTAACATCTGGTGGAGGAATTAACCTCTCACAGTGGCTTTCATTGACCTTCGCGTATCTCATTATTGGAGAAATGATGACCACCATATACCCTTTCTTATAGTCAATACTGCTTTAATAGCTCGTCTTGCATTCCAATTTGTTATTCCATGTTAATCTAAAGTTATTGCTAAGCCTAGTAGGATCTTATAAAGCTCAATTGAGCTCAATATGGTTCAGGCTTGCATAGTGTAGTATAGTTCCTGAAGCAGTAGCCATCCGACGATCTCAGATGTTTGATGTAAAGCATAATAGATCCATGGGTTATCCATGAACCAAGGACTGTGTATAGATTTAAATCAGTTTTTTTGGTTAACTATGGAGCAAAATTCCCCCTCCATAGTAAACCATAACTTAGGGTTTTAGCCTAATAGGGTTTCAGCAAGTTTGGAGGTGTGGCTTGGGGAATTCCACCAAGGAGCATGTAGGTGCTTTGATCGGAGCTTAGCATCGCTAGGACGTTCAGTAATTTGAATCGAAAGTAAACCCTAGCTGCAATCTTGTGCATAGAGGACTTTGGGGTGATGACGAACAATGCCAGGTTAGGCAACCCATGACCGACAGTGTTCGCTAGTTCCTTAACTCGTCAGGTCTCGATCGACCCGACGGAGGCTGGGGAAACAAAATGAATAATATCTTCATTAATTAATTCTGCCTATGATATATACTTAATAAATTTATTTGGAATTAAATTAATGAAATATTTTAGTCAAATCAAATCCAATTTTGTTGAACTTATATATAATTTTTATCAAATACATATGTAGAATCACATTATGCTATTTAATTTTAGAATAGACCATTAAATTTTACTAATGATGCTTAAATGTTCATTAATGTTAGTTAGCATAATTAAGGACTTGGGGAACTCCAAAATTTGCTTGCTTTTGTTATTTTTATCCTTGTGATAAGTAGATTAGTAAGGTATCATTAATATTTTGATTTGCAATCAATTTTAGCAAGTTCAATCTTGTACCCAATTAAATGCCCATTTTGCCCTTGAATTTGGTGAATCTTCTCTTAATGGTTTTGACCACTAATTTAAGTTTAAGCAATTTATTTTTAACATGTTAAGATAGATTGTATTGATCTGAAACCAATTAGTGAAGATTTGAGCTGAATTAAACCTTAGAATTAGCAATTGCTCCTTAATTAGGGTTAAATCTTGATTAGTCAAATTTAGTACTTTTAGTGATCCAAATTAAGTGTTTAAGGTGCCTATGGACTCATCAACCTACCTATTGGAATATAAAATTATAAATGCGAAACCTTGATTTGTAAAGTGAACTTTTGTCTTAAAATATTAATATTTTAACCAAATAGTGAAATTTGCCCCATTTGGATGGATTGGATTCCTTAATCCATTAGTGTGATTCGAATGGACGTAAAATTCAATTTGAGAGGATGAAATCCTAGCGATGGCCGGATCGACGTCACCGTAGCGATAATCATTTCCACGATGTTTGCTAGTTCTGATATATATATATATATATATATATATATATATGACAGAAACCTAGGAATTATATTAGCATAAAAGCAAAGATACAAAGGTGGGGTTGGGTTGTTATATAATCCCAGATCTAAAATCCAAAAGCCAACCCCAATAAAGAGGGACTCAGGGAAAATCCAAAAAGGTCCTTCCAAAACTGAAAGCAAAACAAAACAAATCAAGCTAACAAACAGAAAGAGAAACCAAAAAACTAAATAATAAGCATCTAAAGGCAAAACTAGAGAGATAAACAAATTTCCTGCAGAAAGCACCACCATCAAGCAATAAAACTAAAATAAAATAAAGTACCGTAATCTAGAAGGGTCCTCCCTCCAGTTCTGTAGCTCACATCAGAGCAATTAGAGAATTGCAAACTAGAGCCTGAATCTATGCAATCCATCCATTGCTTCAGCAAAACAAACTTGACCTGAATACAACAACTATACTCTCTCTATTTCCAGCCCATTAGCCCAGCAAGCATCAACCAAGTCTACCAAATCAGCAGGACACCATTAGCCAAATCAGTAGTGCCAAATGAAGAAATCTTCGCCTGAGCAACCTGCAAAGCCAGAGATCTCCCAAGCCAAAGGACCTACAAAACCAAGCTTAGCAATAGAGGTCAACATAACCTAGTTGAATAAAACACTAGTAGAAGCAGCAGCTCGAAGCCTGAAGCTGCAGCACAATAGCTGACAACAACAGATCGAGACCTACAGCAGCCTAATGAAGCACAAAAGCTTACAACAGCACAACAGCCTACCACATTAGCAAAAAAGCCTGATGTAACAGAATAAAACCTCTAAAACCTGAGAGCAACAAATGGGAAAAAAAACTATAAAACTAGCAGGATACAATCTAGAGAGAAGCTCCAGTAAATAATATTCAAAAAAACCAACCAACCATGCCACAGCCAACTAGAAATCAAATAAGAATCAGTCAGCCAAGGATAGCTACCCAGCTAAATGTTTTAACTAGAAACAGCTAAGTAAAAGTAGAGCTGGCAATTGAGTTCCCAGATCGATAGTTGACTGTGAAATAATAAAGTCGTATATATGGATTTGTAAGCAACACCACCAAAGCTCCATACTAAACAACTGAGACCAGTTAAGACATTCAGCCATTAGTTGTCAAGTAGAAAAAAAGAGATAAACCAACCGTCAAACAAAAGGAAATCAAAGCAGCAAAACCAAATCAAACATCAAAAGGCAACCAGAAGCTGAAAGGAACCTACCAAAGCCAACTAAGCATCAAAGGAGAATGCAGTTAAACACCAGCACCTTCAATCAATTACTAAGAATAATACACAAGTTATAAGTAGACCAGCCCATAGGTACAAGTAAAAGAGAGAAAGGTTCTGCAGACAACCAAACAATTCCCCCACAAACCTAAATTTGACATTAAGACCTTCTAGCATCCACAGATGCAAAGTAAGAAAAAAGATAGATTAACTCTAACTCCAACTGATTTTTTTTTTTGGAAACAATGAAATTAATATTTCTCAAGGCAAAGCAATTTGCATTAAAGTAGGAAACAATCGTCAAAACATCAGCATGAATGGTATTAATGATTTTGGAGGGGTTCATGGGAATGTTTGACTATTTTGCTTTATTTCTGACATATTCCTAGAAGTTCCAAAGAGTGTAAGCATCAAGAAGATTCCCAATGAATAATTATTTCTTATTTTCTACAAAGGCCATTTGAAAATGATGTCAGTTGCTTTTTTAAGAATTTTAGTGTTTGTATTTAAAGCAACATTATTCCGAACTGTATGGTAGACATGATTATTCAGAAGGATATGATCGATTGTTTCAAAATCATGACAACATAGGCATTTAAAAACTAAAGAGTACCCCAAATCTTGCACTATACTATCAGCACTAATGAAGTTAGTCCTTAGTCTCCAAAAAAAATACTAATCATGTTAGGAACATAATTGTGCTAAATTCAGGTCGGGAATGTCATGTGGTCTATAGTAGTTCTATAACTTTGTTAAATTAATAATGAACTTCTCACAAAGATTCGAATTAGCTCTTTTGGTAACCATGATACAGGGGTAACAGCACTGATAGAGAGAACTAGATCAGTCAGCAGGATAGAGTTAAGCAAAGTAAAATTCTAGCCAGTGTTATGAGAGAAGCAGTTCCCTAAAGTTAGTTTGTTGTAACGAATCCTATATTGAATTTTTAAGCCAATGATTCCTAACGGGCTCCAATAATCAAACTAAGAAAAAGAAGAGAAATGTCAAGATCATCCTAAACCAAAGCTTCTTTAATAAGAGTCTTATGATTAAGCATTCTTCTCCAATTAATGGTGTTAGAGATTTAATAGGTATTGCGAGGAATGGGTGGGGGCATAATATTTATCAGTAAGGATTTCCACCAAAATTGAATTAGAAGTATGAAATTTCCACCATAACCTATAGGAATAAGATTTTTTAAGAGAATCAAGGCAGCGAAGTCCAAGACCTCCTTCATTAAAAGTATAAGTAACCTGGGTCTAGGAGCACCATAAAGTTTCGGAGACTTGGCTATGGCTCCAAAGGAATTTATTAAAAATAGTTTTGATTTTCTTGATGGTACAACGGGTAGGGGAAGAGACTTCTAACTAATATAAAAGAATAGTGTTGAGCACATAGTTAAGGAGAGTAAGCCTACCATTTTGAGAAAGATAATTGTGTTCCCAATTACAAAGTTTCTTGAAACTAAATTCAAGAAGATCTTTATAAATGTTGTTTTGGTTATGACCATTAAAATTAGGAATCCTAAGATAGCCAAAGGGAACTTTCCCTAATTTAAAATTAAAATGTTACTAATGGAGTTGATCTGCCTCACAGAAGCCTTGTTCTTAATAAAGAAGCAAGACGTGTTATAATTGATATTTAAACTCGAAATACATTCAATAATGCCTAAAAGATTCTTAAGCTTATTGACACTATGAATACTACCATTAGTGAAAATTATAATATCAATAGCATATGCCAAATGAGTAATTAAGACTTTGCCACCCACTCCAAAATGCATATTGGAATCTTTATAGAACAGAAGATTGATGTTGTAAGACCAATAATTCATGCCTAAAATAAAAAGAATTGGTGATAGAGGTTCTCTCTGTCTAAGTCGTCTTTCAAATTTATAAGAACCATATGGTTGTCCATTGCATGAAACTGAAAACCAGTTGTTGTTTATAGAATAATTAATCTTAATAATGAAACAATTATTGAAATTGTACGATATCAGCATCTAGGTAATAAAGTTTCAAACGATTTTGTCAAACACCTTCTCAAGATCAGGTTTACTGATAAGATTGTGGTCTTGGGTCTTATTCTTAAGGCTATGAAAATGTTCTTGCGTAGCAAGAATGTTATCTTGAATTTTTTTGTTAGGAACAAAACTAGATTGATTAGGTAAAATGATAGAAGGGAGTTAACTCTGAAGCCTTTTAGCTAAAATTTTAGAAAGAATCTTATTCAAAGTGGTATAAGGCTTATGAGACAAAGTTCAAACCACCAGCTAGCCTTATCTTTCTTTAGGATGAGAGAAATCAATATATGAGTGAAAAACTTAGGAAAGGGGACATCACAAAAAAATTCCATGGCACCATTACAAATATCCATACTATTAATGTCCTATAAATTGTAGAAGAATTCGCTAGGGAAGCCATCTGATCTTGAACAGGTGTTGGTTTTGAGATTTTTGACATCATCCCAGATCTCTTCATTATAAAGTATAAGGTTAAGCATATAGTTGTCTTCTTTAAATATTTGATAGTCATACAAGTTGAAACTGGAATGACCCATGGAGCTATAGGGGGAAGAGAAGATCTCTATATAAAAAGAAATAGGAGAATCAAGAATATAAAAAGTCTTATTAAGCTTGGTTCCATTGGGAGTGATAGTCTCATTGATATTATTCAAGTGCCATCCTTTATTTACTCAATTGTGATAGAAAGTAGTTGACAGACCGAATTTACGTAGTATGCGCTTGCACACAAGTGTACGGGCTTTGAAGTAATATGGGGTGGTAAGATCCTGATATTTATCGTCCACTGGGAGCGGTGTTCTGTTTTCTTACTGGAGTATACTTAATTTCACTAATGTTTAATTATTAAATTGGTTTATTGTTTTGGGACAAAATGACAATTTTAGAGTTTCTTAATTTGAAACTACTTTTTGAAACCTTAGGCAGAGTTGGAATTTTAACATGCAAGTAAATATGGCTCATGCAAACACTCTTATTCTCATACTCATATTAATTGGATTGGATTAATTTCACATTTCATATTCAAGACAGTCTTCTCCAGTGAACTTATTGAATGTACTAAGTCTTGTCTAGTGCTCTTAAATGAGCACTAAAAGTTCAATTTTGGCACATAGATATTCATGTGATCATTATCTTAGAGCTCATTTCTCACGTATAAGTTATGAAATATATGTTTTAGTTTAAATATCTCATAAACTTGAATCCACTAATGTCATCACATGCATCCCCTCTTGATTTAGCTAAGGAAATGAGCTACTAGACTAAATGGGTCTATGTCGCATCACCCATAGCACTTAATGCTTCATGAACCTTGCTTAAACCTAGAGTCATCTATGTAACTCAATTAGTGGCTCTTAGCTCACATGCATCTACTCTTGACTTAGCCAAGGTAATGTTCTACGAAGATAAATGAGCTTGTCACATGACTCAAAGCTTAACATGCAACAATCACCTCTCACAAATTAGGAGTGAGCTATGGAGTTCAGAGAGTGTTAACAATTCTCATGGCTCGAATGATTAAGCATTTGTCCAACAAATGTGCATGGCCTGTTCTTGCATAGTGAATCTTGTCACAGATATTCGTGGAATTAATGCTCAAGCATGCACAACCTTAGGGCAAAGCGATCAATGAGCTCTATGAGGTTTTTACATTGAAAATATTTATGCATAGATTTATATAATGAATCGTAAATTCAAATTCTCTCACTCACACAACATACAATCATTCAAGATTTTAAATAACATTCATTGAGATGAAGAGTTCATTGCATTACATTCATATGTCCTTTCATGCTTGTGCCCAACCCTCCCCATGGAGGGTTTAGGTTACCATTAAATTGAAAATGCAAGGAAAAAATAAAATGAGTAAAGTAAGGGTACAATACTATGGAACAACTATCTCATTCAATTGGATCTCTCCTCCTTGGATCTCCTTAGCTCCTTTCTCTTTGTTATTCTCCTCTTCCTTTTTGCTGCGGCTTTCTCCTTACTTGTGTATGGGCTATATCCTCTAACAGATCTTTACAGCAGCACTCAGGTTCAAGAGCACTTCAGTTAAATTTTGGGAACCTTTTTTATGTTTCGAATCCTTGCTTTTTTAACCTTCCAAATAGCGCCTCAGCATTTACACTGCCACCTCTTCCCCTCCTTGAAGTTAAATTGCACTTAAGGTTTATTCTATTATTCCATTAGTAATGACGAGTTTAATTGTTTTTCCATTTATTATTGTTGTTTGAAGGGGAAAAGTTATGTCTATTTACCTTCCCAATATTAACTAGGATGCTTGTTCTAGAGCAAAAAATGGTGGGTGTTACAAAGTGACATTGCACCTGGCTTTCGACCTGTCAAACGCTACAATGCATTATGGTGCCCAGCTCTTGGGTTAGGGTCACTGCAGCACGCTTGTAGTGCACTATATTGCTAAGCACTGGGTGATTGTATCCTCCAGGGTGTGCTGGGGTGCCTGGTTCTCAAGAATGATCCACTACGGTGCGCTATAGAACAATGTTCTCTAGCTTATATCTGCCAGGGTGCGCTGTAGCGCCTAGCTCTTGAAAAATTATGCACTCAGACGCGCTATAGAACCAGTCTTTTGAGAGTTTGTCTGCTGTAGTGCACTGTAACATAGAGCTCTTGGTTCTATATCTGCCAAGGCACACTTTAGCACCAAGATCTCGAGTTTGTGTCTACTACAGCGTGTTATTGCACCTTCCTTTTGGATTTGTCTCTGCATAAGGCACACTGTGGCTCCTTGCTCTCAGGCAGTGTCCACCATAGCACATTTTTAGCATGTCATGGCGTCCTGTGGCACCACTTCTCACTTGCTTTTCTATATTTTCCAAAATGGAGCTCTTATTCCTTAAATACAGTAGAAACACTCACCACAGCACAATTAATCTTATGAAAAAGCATAATTCCTAATTCTAAATTACCTATATTTATTTGATTCATTAGCAGCATTTCTTTCAACTTTGAATATCCAGATTAAACTACATTTTTGTTTTCAAAAAGGTTTAACATCATTATTCTTTTGAATAAGCATTACTTTAGCTTTGTTAACCGTTGTTCTATTTTCATATGTGGGTGACCAACAAACATAGACCCGAGATAATTGACCAAGTTTTCATGAGTCTCCAATTTAATAAGGATATTCCCCATCAAGTTTTTGTTCTAGAAGCTAAGGGCCATTGTGAGATTTTTAACTTTCTCAACTAAGCGAATAAGCCCACAAGAGCCTCAATGAGCATTCCAAATAGTCTTAACAATGTCATGGCACTCATTTTGAAAAAGTAAGAGGGCTAATCCGAGAAGATATGACAATGGGTTTATGATCTGAGGTGGTAGAGTTTAGAGAGCTATTTTTGAAGTCATTGAAAGTATTACACCAAATGTTGTTAATATAAAAGTGATCAATCCTAGCAAGCTTCCTTCCACCATTTCAAATGAAAGGAGAACCAAAGTATTTAAAATCATCCAACCCACAGTCCAGGATAGTAGAATTAAATTCATAAGAGGAGTCAACATGATTAGTTTTATTGCCTTTGTATTAATTAGCATGCAACACAACATTAAAATCCCCCCCCCCCCCACAACCTAAGGGAGAGTATATTGGGTGCAATTTTTAAGAAATCCCAAAGATGATGACTATTAATAATACCATTGTTAGCATGAACAAAGGTAGCCAAAAATTGTGAGCTGGAATTATAGAACTTCATATGAATGGTTTGATCATGTTGAGAGATCATCTCAGCATCCCACAATATGGACCAAAAGACCCATATACGGTTCGAGTTAGAAGCCAAGGCATTATAAAGACTAATAAATTTACTAAGAGCTGCAATGGACTCCCCTTAATCTTGGGCTCAAAGATAGCATCAAAATTGATTTTGTTACCTCTAATGATATGTTTAAACCTATTCTCTAAAGAGGTAATAATACTAATACCTCTAATATTCCAACAGAGAATGTTCATTATTTAACTATAGATGACTCCCTTTAGGGCATCTAACAATTATCATTGATTAACTCAGACTCCTTCTCCGTAGAGTGCAAGGAAATAAATATATTATAGGAAAGCAATTCAGTATCAATATTTTTGGAAGACCTGGTATTGTAAAACTTGCTTTTGTAAAGGCTTTTAGGGTTTCTAATAGATTTATTATTAATCTTTGATAAGTTTGCTTTAGTCAAGCTAAGAGAAGAATATGCTGATTCAGAAGATCCAGCATTTTCAGAAGGCAATACCAAGGGGTTAGATAGATCTGAGGTAGATTTAAATAAGGATTGAAAATTTGTACCAGTCATAGCATGAGAGCAAGTGATCTTCATAGCATTAACAACAGACAAGACCTATTTTGTCAACATCATTAGACCTCTTATCAACATTAAGCTCAGAAGTGCTAGAGGTGTTCGAAGTGTTCATTTTTTCAAGAATGATGTCAACATTTAAAGTGACATCATTATCAATTAAATTGAAGTTTTTCCCATCATATCCAACATACGATTTGTCAGCAATCGTATCAACATTTTCAAGACTTGACACATTTTCCTCGATATGAATGGGAATAGTCACATGAGGAATCTCATTATCGGCATCATTAGATAAAACAGTGCTATAATCGGTATAAAGAACATTGTTCAAGCATTTCCCACTCACATTATTAAGTAGTAAAACAAAAGGTAAATAAGAGACCATATCTTTGCCAATATTGATAATTTTGTTAGATTCAGTAAAAATACACGAATTAACATTGCCAGTATAGTTACTAGTTTTATTAACTAGAGTATCATTTTGAATAGCAATACCTGCTATATTAGTAGTTTCAAAAATCTCATAAGAGTTAGTCAGCAACCTCTTTATCATGAGCATTAACAGTGTTGACAAATTGGGCATTATTAACAGTAATTGGCAATTTATGAACAAGTGTAGGCTCAATGTCATTTTGGGTAGTAGTATAATGTTCAAAAAATCTTTAGTAGTAGTAATCATTTCATGAGAAGAAATAATTACAGAGTTAATACTGATAAAAGAATTGTGATAAATACTAAACTTGCCATTAGTATTTTCAGTAAAATAAATTTTACTTTGTCAGCACGATCAATATTGTTTGTAATACTAACATCCAGATCAACAATTTCAGTATCATTTATACAAGTAATGTTATCATTAATAAAAATAGAAAGATCAACCTTATCAGCATTAGTATTAGTAGTGTTAGTAGCAGTATTAAGATCATTCAGTTATAAGCATTGTTCTCAGTAATGTAAATAGTATTGACAGAAATATTAACATTATTCTTATAGATAAAGATATTAGCATCAGATGCAACATTGTTAATAAAGATAGGGAGTTTTTGAGAATCAGTGATTGTCAAAAATTTTAACATCAATAGAAAATACTTCCAGTTACTTGTTAGTAATTTGATTGGCAATATTCACATCCAACTCAACATTCTCATTAACATTCCTAGTTTCCAGGCTAGTATCGTTAATTAAAGCAATCATATCTATATTTTCAGTATTTGTATTGACAACATTACCTTCGATAATAATGGAGCCAATTTTAGTAGCAGTGCCTTCAGCATTGACAACCTCAGAAGTAGAAGTGTTCAGCATAATTGTACTTTCAAAAGAGACAAAATTTTCATTCACAGCCTCAAAGGAGTCAGGGGTAGATGTGACAGGGGTGGCATTTAAGGTAATTAGGATCCAGCATTGTTTGATATTGGCTAGGGTCCCTTGAAGTGTGTATAACAAGGCTATTACTGTGAGTGTGATGACAAGAGGAAGTATCATTACCTATAGTTTGGCATAACTTGCAATACATAGGTAAGTTTTCCGAGCAAATAGTTTGAGAGTAACCTCAAATGGGAGAACCTAACCAAAATTTCTCCAGAAGAGAAGTACATAAGTTTAGTTTAATTAAAACCCTGGGAGTAGCCACATTCCTCTCTAGAGCAGCATTTCTATCCAATTTTAGCGGAGTGCCTATAGTTTTTGTGATATTGAAAAGAATCTATTGTTTGACAAAGTGAAGGCATAATCCAAGTAAATTGACCCACACAAGAGCTATTGGAGAATCAACAATAACATCCGTGTGAGGATACAACTTAACAAATTTCATTGTATTGCCTTTAAGGAAATAAGATCCCTTGGCAAGAACCCGAGCATAATCAAGATTAGAGGAGAAGCCAAACAACATCCCAAGAGCCAACACTAGCAAACTAACAAACACCGCTCAGTGTGGACGGGAGCACACAATTGGGCTCAGAATAACTATATCGATCTCACAAATTTTCAGCAACACATATAACATAAACCAAAAGTAACACTCCACACACCCAACATTAAATATAGCACCAAAGGAATAAATGAGCAAAATATAACAACTAATATCTGAATTCCAATTTATAATTTGTGACTAACAATTGGAATAGAATAAATTAAATGCATAAAACCCAACAATTAATGGAAGAAAGTATTAGCAAACCATACTTGATCCAGCAACTGACGAGGCAACCACAACAGAAGGCATAAAATAAATAACCAACTTACTGTTATGAGAAGCAAAATCTAGGACCCGATGAACTAAATAAAGGTTAGAAGCATAAACTGATAACTAGAGCACATTACCATCCAAATGCTAGCAGCAGACTCGAAGGATCTTAAATTTCTCATCTTTAACTAAATTGTACTATGCTTTGATTTTACTAGCATCAGTATTGCTCCAGCAAAGCTTTCTGATATGAATACATTTAAACAACAAGTGAATCTCATTAGAAGCAAAGTTGATGATCATTCTTTTATCCAAAGGAATATTGCTTTATTTAGCCTTATTTCTATCATTCTAAATGGCACTCAAGCCATAGATATTCACAATATTTAAAAAATAAAATTCCTTTCCAAGATTTATAGTTTGCATTACAACTAGCAAAGAGAGAATTCACATTAGACACATTAAAATTCATAGATCTGACATTAAATATCTCCCAAAATTGAGTACTCATCGAGCAATTAAAGAACCCATTGTTTAACATTTCAATTTGCTCACACCCAATACACTTAGAGGCCAATTGGAAGTCTCTATCCTGTAGGATCACATCTACATTGATGTAGTTGTTATATAAACTCCAAATAAAAATGCTAAGGTGGGTAGGGATATAAGTGTGCCAAGTGTAGAGGTTCAAACAGATAGAATGATGAATTCTAGTTCAATTCCAAGCCAAAGACAAATTAAAATTTCCATTATTAGCTTGGGTATATACCACAGATTTAGAATTACCCATCACCTAATTAATAGAATAGATTTGGATAAGCAGCTGAATTGGGAGAACCACCATTAATCTATCCATGTTCCAGCCCTCTTGGGTATTAAATAAATAAGAGACTTTAAGAGAGGGAGCAATAGGAGTAGTTTTGTCACATAAGTTCCCAAGATGGGACTAATTTTCAAAACAAAAGGAGGTAAATGGATCAATGACCTCCCATTGCATAAGATTTTCCATTTTGAATCCAGATTCAAGCAGCCTTTTCCATTTGTAGAAGTCATTAATAAGGGGCTTAATCGCCTAAGGGTGTCAAGTGGCGCAATATTTAGCAAAGAGAACTTGAGCCCAAAAGTTGTTGTTGGATCTATGTTATCGCCAAAGTTAGAGAGAGAGAGAGATAGAGCATTATGGATATCTTTAAGGTTTTTATCCCCCATCCCACCTTCACATATAGGGAATGAGATTTCATTCAAGTTGGTCCATAGAATTTTAGAGCCCTCTCATTATCCCACAAAAATATATTTAGAATTACTTTAATTCTCTTATACACCCTTTTAGTGGGGGAGGAGACATCAACCCAGAATATCAAACCAATATTAAGAACATACTTAATAAGAGTGAGCCTCCCCCCTGGAGATAGAAACTTGTGCTCGCAACCTTTAATATTGTTTATAATTTTATCAACAAGGAATGTGAGCATTTAGTTTTTTGGGTGCCATTAAAGATTGGAATGCCAAGGTAAATGAAATGTGATTTACCTTTCTTAAAAACAAATTTATTAGAGAAATATGACAAAATATTATTAGAAGCTTTTTTGCTTCTGAACTAAAGAAATTTTGAGTTGTTAATTCTTAGATTAGTGTTCTCATTCAAACTATTTTGAATAATTTTGACTTTATTAAAAGAAGTCTTTGCACCATTAGAAAATATTGTAAGGTCATTAGCATACAAAAGATGAGAAGCAATGAATTTCCCCCAGTGTTGTACCACAGAGATTGATCATTGGAAAAAAGAATGTTAAGTATTTTGGACCAATAGTTCATTGCCACCACAAAAAGAGCAGGGAAAAGGGGTCTCGTTGACTTAACCATCTTTAGGATTTGAAAAAATCAATGGGGGAACCATTCAACATTATATAGAAACCACACATTCTCGATCAAGCTTTGAATATGATGGATAAATGTGTCGTTAAAACCATGCTTTTGAAGACTATAATTAAGAAAATTCCACCTCACTTTATCATTGGCTTTTTCAAGTTCTAGTTTCAAAATTAAAGATTGACCCCTATTAATTCTTTCTAAACTTTGGTATGTTACTTGCATAGTCAATATGTCATCCTTAATATTTTTCTTAAGGACGAAAGCACTTTGGTTAGGCTCTATAAGCTCAGGAAGGAATCTGTTATGTCTACTAATGAGACTTTTAGAAATGATTTTATTAAAAGTGAGGGAGAGGCTGATTGGTCTAAAAGAAGCCACTAATTAGCAATTTTGTCTTTCGGAATAAGAGATAACATAGTGAGGGTGAACATTTTTGTGATAGGTATCCTGCAAAAGAATTCTTTTATCGTATTGCAAACATCAGCATTTATGTAATCTAGCAACTTTTTGGGAAACTTATCAAACCCCAGTGCCATATCATTTTTTAGGGTTTTACGATCTCCCAAAGTTCCTCTTCCTCATGATAAGCATTAAGTGTGACAACCCTAAGCTGTTACCAAGATTAATCAGAGCAAAATCGTACTTTAAAAACTATTCCATTACATTCATATGGTCATTTGGATATAACCCTGAAATTTTGGGGTCGATCGAACCTCATTAGATCAAATTGGCAATTTCATCAAATTAGGAACCCTAATTAAAAGCCAAAATATTTTGATCTTCAAACTAAATTCTTATTTTATTTTTGAAATCCTCACCCCCAAATTACCTATGGGTTTAAGTTTGAAAATGTTTGAAGGTCATTTAGACCATAGTTTAATTTAATTTAAATATAGAAAATTGCATTTAAGGGCATCTGACTTTTCCAAATTCAATTATACCCTTAACGGCTTTACCTGTCCATATTTAGCTATGCGAACCGCAGATGATCTGCTGCGAAGCCAAGGCCCTACGACAGTAGATTTTACCATCATCTGGTCATCGCCTCATCGCATCCGAAGGCTCAAAATTAATAGCGTGCGGGCATCGATCAAGCATCGGATCGAGCCCAAGAATCCTATGGCTCATATCACTCCGGATCAAGCCGTTATGATCCAAGAGATCAGAGTCATTTCACAAATCTGATTGATATACCACAATGCGCCAGCACTGTGGATCTTCATCCTAGAAGAAGTGCTGCACCCAACAGGAAGAATCCTCCGTACCCCGACCGCAGAGCCTATCCCCCACTCCTCCTCCACCTCAGTAATTTCATTAGGAACCTTCCCGAATTGGTTGGAAGCCATGGACCAGCCCTGAAGCCCAGATATCCTCCATTTGGAGTTTTAGAGCTCAACCTCGACCCGAGCTTGCAGGTTGATCCAGCCCAATTAGCCACCCCCCAGCACTCCCCAGAGGGTATAAATAGCCTCAAGAATCACCCAATGAGTTGTATGCTCACTATGAACTCTCTATTGGCCTCCTCTCCAAATTTCCATTCTTAGCTATTTGCAAGCACTTTCGGTGATCCCCAGCTTCAATCCGTGTAATTCAAGGGTGCGTCCTAGTGTTTAGGTCCCCTAGCCAGCTCCTATGGTGCTGCTAAGCTCTAATCCCTCTGTAATCATTCGAACATTAATTCTCTCATCTGGCCAAGTACCCTCCATTTCCAAGCTGAGCTAAGTATGCTCAACATTACTTCTATTCAGCTTGTAATTACACACCTAGGCTAGCCGAACTCAATGCAACCACTCCAGAGGTTTGAGTTAGCCTTGATCGATCAATAAAATCATTCAGGCTGAGACTTCGTCTGGAGGATGGGTCCGAGTAAGGACCTAGCATCTGGGTGCACCCCGTGCCTCATGGCATTAGGGGTCCGATCCATCTCACCTCCCTAGAGATGTTGGTATCAGGCCCAGGCCATCTAATGGGCCCTATAGGGAGTATTTGACCCCCACAGTAAACTATAAGAGAAGGCCTCGGGTGAGTAAGGTTCAGATGCCTCCGGCCTCCTCACTGAGGGCTTCTTAGTGTGTTTGCTGTGACATGGATGGAGCACCCTATAGTATTGCTCGAACTCTAACCCAAATTCTCCTAAGCATCGGGGAACGCAGGAGGAAGACAAAGCCAATGTGCGGGTCGGGCTGACTCGTGACCCGCACAGCGTGACAGTAATAGGTTGTGGGGCCCATCTGACTTGCACCTTTAGAGTGGGCCGGCTTTGATAATAATAAAAGGAATTATAGATTTAATTTCCTTAAAGAAAATAAATCAATAAATCAAACTTGAGTTAAAAACATTCAGATTGTATTATTTAAATAAATTCTAAATACTCTTCTAAACCATATGAACTTAATATTATTTTGCATAGAAAAATGTGAGGGATAAGATTATAAAATAATATTGCACTTTCTATGATTTATTTTCATGGTTTTGCCTAATTACTTCAATAACTTAATTAGTAAATATTATCATGATTAATCACTCAAATTCTTTGTTTATTATTTCTAATGATTAGTTATATCATGCAGAATATAATTTTTAGAGGAATAAATTTTATGATAATTATTTTGTTAATTATGCCATAATCTTTATTTTGCATGATTAATAAAAATTAGGGTTTGTACTTAACCAAATTTGCAGTCTTTGATCTCTAATTGTTCATATGGATATTTGGCATCTATTTTCCAACTTAAAATTAATTCTAATTATTATGCAATCACTGAATTACTAATTAGATATGCATGTAATCCTTATACAATAACTATCATGTTAGTAAACTCATCTATTAATTTGGACACTTTAAACCTTAAATCTCCTTATATTAGGGTGACTCTCTAATTCTGTCCACTTTGCTTGATTATATATATTTTAAGCTTAAATAAGATGATTGAATTGTTGATTTTAATTTCATTAGAGACTAAATAACCTAATTTTGTCTTTGTATTCAAATGTGCATGAGACATTCCTAATTATGTCAAATTTTGGTTTGCCTTAATTTAGCTCTTAATGATCTAAATCCTTAAACCAATGCATTGAGTTAAGCCGTCTGGTTTTTATATTTGACCTTAGATTAGAAAACTAGAATTTAACTTATGATAGCTCATGCAACTGAATTCTCTAACCCACATCTTAAACTTATGATTTAGCATTTCAACCTTTAAGGTATAAGTGAATGAATGTCAATTAATTGCCTCATATGAGTTGTTTGTTTACCTTTCTAAGTTAGTTGTTTGACTAGATAGAAATGCATGATGATTTGTATAAGTAATTTACCCTTAATCAAATGATTTATATAGTAAATTTGCATAAGATCCATTGATTGATTTATATTATAGCCTTTGATTAATTTAATTTTAAACCATTAAAAGTCTTAGACTTAGACATGTCTATGCTAGTTTTTAAGGTTTAGGTGTATTTAAAGGATTGCATGCTTGATTTTTGCATCTAGACCTCATGATTGAACTTGTGAACCTGCATGAGGTTTTATCATCTTGCTTTTCATAGAAATTACTTGTAATTTAAATGTGATGATTAGAAGTGTTAAATTTTAAAGTATTAAGATAGTTCTAAGTCCTTATAATAAGGTTACTTTGAGATAGGAAAATACCTAATTTGCCTCAATTTGAGGCAAGACCTTAGGCGGACCTTAATAACCATGTGGTAGAATAGCCTAATAAGACTTGATTGAGATTATCCTTTATGGTAGTATTCTAAGTCGAGTGGCTTTTGTGCCACATCCTTGGAGCTTTTCTATGTAGGACTCGCCATAATGGAGAAAGGATTTTCTGGCTTATAACTCCTAATTAATTAAATAGATTATTAGAAAAGGAGATTTAGTATTATTATATGGAGATTGTAATGCATATCGATAGAACTAATTTATTCAATAGAATATGGAATTGGTTGATTTACCCTGAACAAAATTGTAGAGTTTTGGTCTTATCTTAGGTAATTAGATAAGTACAGTTTAGTTCAGTATATACATCCCAAGTTCGAAGTGTATTATAAGTTGGGGACTTAACAGCTTAGTTTAGAGAATAAATTCTTAAAGGATTATGTCCCTTATTCTTGTGCGCATGATAAGTGCAGTTAAACAAACTAACAGTCTAAACTACCCTTTATAGAACATACTGATCATGCATATGTACTCTTAACTGATGATGAGATAGGATGTTATAAATCTCTTTATGGAGTAAATATTGAATTTAGTGGAATTAATATAGAATTACTTAGTTTATATAGATAATTTATGATTGATGGAGGCAATTGGAAATTTACTTTTGTTTTAATCATTTCCTAGTTTTAATATTTCAAAATTATACAACTATATAATCCTTGACATATCATGAATCACATAAGCACATTAATGCATTAGTGTAGCGTTTTACTCACCTAGTATTTGTAAGCAAAGCATTGTGCTCACCTAGGATTTGTTAGCAGAGCAGTGTGCTCACCAAAGATCTGTTAGGGGAGTAGTCTACTCACCCAAGATTCTATGTGATATCATGTGACATCAAGGTTATGCATATTTGAGGCATAATATTATGCAGCATATTTATATATATGTATATCCAGTGTCATACAACATAATTTTGTTTTAGATTCTTTATAGATTTAATTTCTTAGCACCCTATTTTTTATTTACTATTTTACCTTACTTTTAGTTCTATACAGTTTTATGTCTTCCAATTATTTCAATACTTTTCTGCAGTATTGTTTTATTTTACTTAAATGTTAATCCTCTTCCTTTAAGTTGTAGTAAGGTATATAGTAACTTTTGATGTGTTAAACTTATTGTCTAACATAAGTACTTTACTTCTTTTCTTTTGTCCAGGAAACTGGCATTTTGGTATCCGATAATTTGTCTTATCTAGTGTAGTTTGAGGAGCAGGCTCTAGAGGCTTCCCAAGAGATCCAAGAGGAGTTGGTGGAGCACTAGCTGGCTCAACTTTTACATACTATTTTAGTTTACTTTCTATTGTGAGTTGAGTGACATTTACTGCCTTTTTTTATTATGCAGCAAAAAGTAGCCACCACCTGGAGTGTTTTCTCCAACATGCAAGAGGTTTCTTGCACTACAACTTCCTTAGGGCTTCACCTTGGGATCTCCTCCTCACAGCTGCAATAAGCGTCTAATCTGAGATGCCAACCTTATAAACTCCTCCCAACTTATTTGATTAAGTACCCAGCTTGATTTTGAACCCTGAAAAGTTCAAAATGCTCTCAATTTACTTAAGGCATAACCTGAACTATAGCTGAGCTCCGCCAGGCACTACGGCACATTGTAGCGCCTGTATTTTGAGTTGGAACCTGCTACAATGCATAATAGTGCCTGCCTTTTGAATGGCCTATCACTGCGACGTGCGATAGCACCCATGTTTTGAATTGTCAGTCGTTGTGGCGCGTGATAGTGCTTGCCATCTGAACAGCCTGCCACTGCGGTGCATGATAGCGCCTTCTCTCGAATTGCATGCCGTTGCAGCATGTGGTAGCGTCCTCCTTTCAAATTGCTTGTGCCTTAGGATAGGCCTACATCGGCGCGCTGCAGGGCTGATTTTTGCTGCGGCACACTGCAGGGCCAATTTCTGCTGTGACACGTCATAGTACTTGTGTTGTTACTGGTCTTCATTCCTTATTCCAAGTAACCTCGAAACCTCATGAAAGCCCATCAGAGCACCATTAGCATTTTCATGATGGACAAAATTGTCTGCACAACACAACAATCTCCCATTTAGAGACCTTTAAGAAATCATCCCCTCTTCCAACTATAATTATTGATTATCTTCTTCTATCTATTGAGAACATGATGTGGCTCACCCCTGCTCTTTCTTTACAACTGAGGCCAATTGAAGCTACACATTACTTCAGTTTTTCCACTGTTACTATTTTTGTAAGCATATCAGGTTGATTCTTAGATGTGTGGATCTTCTCCAATCAATTTGTCCTTCTTCCAGCAGTATCTGTATGAAATGATAATGGAGTTGAATGTGCTTTGCCCAAGTATGAAATACTGCATTCTATGCTAGGTGAATAGTGCTCATACTATCACTGTAGAGATTCACATCCTCCTGCTCCTTGCCCAATTCTGCAATAAAACTCTTCAACCAATTCATCTCCTTACTTGCCTCTGTAATGACAATGCATTCCACCTTCGTGGTAGATAGCAACATGATATTTTGTCACCAACAGATCCAGCTCACCACTGCACTTTCCAATGCAAACATATAACTTGTAGTGCTTCTCTTGCTATCAACATAACCTGCAAGATCTGAGTCTACATAACCCTATAAAATAATATTGGATCTTCCAAAGTGTAAAGCTTTGCCTGTTGTACCTTTCAGATACATTAGGATTCACTTGACTGCATCCTAATGGGGCTTCCCTAGGTTTCCCATGAATCTGCTGACCCCTCCCACTGCATGGGAAACATTTGGTCGCATGCAGATTAATGCGTACATCAAGATCCCAACTACTGAAGCATAAGGAACCTTCAGCATATTCTTCTTCTCTTCTTCAAACTTCAACATAAATTCCTTTGATAAGCTAAAGTGAGTTACTAGGAGAGTGCTCATTAGCTTTGCTTCACTTATGTTGAATCTCTTTAACATATTTTTAACATATTCTTTCCATGATAACCTTAGAATTTCTATACTTCTTTCTCTGTTAATTTTCATTCTAAGAATTTGTTTAGCCAACCCCAAATCCTTTATGTCAAACTCCTTTGACATAAGCTTTTTCAGCACACTTATCTCCTCCATGTTTGATCCTATGATCAACATATCATGTTGAATCTCTTTAGCACATTATTAAAATATTCTTTCTACGATAGCTTTAGAATTCCTGCACTTCTTTCTCTGTTGATTTTCATTCCAAGAATCTGCTTAGCCAACCACAAGTTCTTTATGTCAAACTCCTTTGACATAAGCTCTCTCAGCACACTTATCTCCTCCAAGTTCAATCCTGCGATCAACATATCATCCACATACAATAATAGAATGATATAGGAGATCTTACATTGATTTATGTAACAATAGTGATCTGTCTGATATCTCTTGTACCCCAATTCTGATGTGAACCTATTGAATCTCCTGTACCACTGCCTTGGTGCTTGCTTTAAGCCATAAAAGCTCTTCTTGAGCTTGCACACTAGCTCAACTTTTCCTTTCTCTTGAGCCTTGTACCCTTTAGGTTGTTGCATGTACAGCTCCTCCTCCAGCTCTCCATGAAGGAATGCAGTTTTGACATCCATTTGATCCAGATGCAAATCCTCAACTACAACAATATTCAACATAATTCTGATGGTTGTCATCTTCACAACTGGGGCAAAGATCTCATTGTAGTTAACCCCATGCCTTTGTTAAAATCCCTATACTACAAGCCCAACTTTGTAGTGCTTGCTCTCATTCAGTTCTTTCTTCACCTGATAAACCCACTTGTTCTTAAGGGCCTTCTTCCCAACTAGTAGGAATGTACCTTTATAAAAATCTTGTAACTCTTGTGGATCTTCTTAACATGGGTGTTTGTTGTTCAATATTGACACCCTCCTAAGCTACTTCATGTACTCCAATATATGGCATAACACTGTCATCAATTTTTATATGCCAGGGCTCAACATCTAAAGCATCATTAGAATCAGTCTTAACTCCAATACAGTCTTTAACATTTCACTTTCATTGAAAGTGACATCCCTACTTCTGATAACATTCTGGTTTCGATTGTCCCAAAAATTTGTAACCAAACTCACTTACACCATATCCAACAAAGGTGCACATGATTGCTTATGCATCAAGTTTGCTCCTGGATCTTGCATCAATGTGCACATATGATGAACAACAAAATACCTTGATATGGTTCAGTTTCACCTCCTTTATGCACCAAGCTTCCTCATTAATCCCTTCATCCAAGGGTACGCATCGTCCCCTATATATCAGGTAAACACATATGTTAATAGCTTCAGCCCATAACTATATTGGCAGACCTGCTTGTAATCTCATGCTCCTAGCTCTTTTTGTGATTATTCAGTTATACAACACCATTTTGCTTTGGTGTTCTTGGGACTATAAACTCCATCCTGATGCTTATCAAGGCACAGAACTCCTTGAACTCCCTATCAAATACTCACTGTCATTATCAGACCTCAAGCACTTCAACTTTAATCCTACCTCATTCTCCACCAAAGCTAACAACTTTCCAAACACACTAGATTTATCTCTTATAAAGTAAACCCATACCTTTCTCATATGATCATCAATAAAGGTGACAATATATGTGGCTCTACCTATGGAAGAAGTTGGAGCTAAGCCCCATATGTCTGTATGCACCAACTCAAGTTTCTTGCCATTCATCTCTTTTCCAACTTTGGAGAACAAAACCTTCTTCTATTTGCCTAGCACACAGTCTTCACAAAAATACAAGTGTACTGCCTTCAATCCTTAGAGCTTTTTCTTTGACTGTAGGGATTTTAATCCCCTCTCGCTCATATGGACAAGCCTCCAGTGCCATAGATCTGCATCTATCTCTTTTGCAACTGCAAGAATCAAACACTTTATTTATTAGGTAAAGTGTACTTTCTATATTGCCTCGTGCAATAATGAGTGCACCCTTGGTGACCTTCAATGAGTCACCAATGAAATATGTGTTGTAGCCCTCTCTGGCTAGGTGTCTCACAGAAATCATATTTCTCTTTAGACATGGCACATGTCTAACTTCTTTGAGCTTCCAAACTATGTTGTTTGGTAGCTGAACATTCGCATCACCTCAGCCAATGATGTCACATGCCTTATCTTCTCCAAGATATACTTTCCCCAATTCACCCTTGGTGTAATTCTTGAAGGCACTCCTCGATGGGGTCGCATGAAAGGTTGCACCCAAGTTCACTACCAAGGACTCTGTATTGATAAGTGAGGGGATCAATACATCCTAATCCTCCTCAGATGAAACATTCATTGTGGGGTTCATCATCACACCTCCACCTTTTGGTTTTATTAAGGTAGGGCAATCTTTTTTGAAGTGACCTGCTGTTCCACTGTTCCAGCAATCCGACTTTGCTTTTACAGGTCTTGATTTTCTTCATCGAGACATTAACTTATTTCTATTGTCTCCTATAAATATGTCTTCCTCTGCTTTCAGAATTCAGTGCTAAGTTGCATGCCTCCCCATGGGATTTCTTCCGTCCCTCCTCATTCAGCACAAGCCCAATGATGTCATCAAATTTTAATGATGCATTTCCTGATGAATTGCTAATGGCTATAACCTGCCCATCCCAACTATCCAGCAATAAAGAGAAGAATAACAAAACTCAGACCTCATCATCAAAACTGATGCCCACCAAACTTAACTGGCTCGCCAACATGTTGAACCCATTGAGGTGTTCAGTCACTGAATAGCCATCCATCATCTACATGTAAAACAATCTCTTTATCAAGAAAACTTTATTCGAAACTGAGGGCATCCATGAGATCTACATTAGTTTGCTTATTAATAATGTTAAAAGCAATAGAAGAAGATAATGATAAATTAAACCCAGTGCAGTTCTATTGAGAGCTTCCTGCACTTCGTCATTCATAGTTGCAAGTTTTTTGGCATCTCCTTTCAATGGAAAATATAACTTCTTCTGATAAAGCAGATCCGCTCTATACATTTTTTAAAACACAAAGTTCATTTTGCTAAATTTCTCTATCTTGTGTCTCATCTCATAGGCCATTGCTCCCACTCAAATAGCAAACCCTAGTACCAACACACACTCCGTAGCATAAGCAATTTGACTAGTGTGCTCGATTGAGCACCGGAGTTGCATTGATGTTTACCAAGCAAATTCGAAATCACAAAACCACAAATAGAAAATCACATAGCACATGCATGCAACATAAGCAACAATCACACAATCATCCAAACACAAAAGATTACGTGGAAAACCCAAGAATGGGAAAAACCACGGAGCTAAGCCACATAAAATATCATTATGAAAATTTGAAGATTATAGAGTTACAAAAACCTTATCATTGACTGGAAATATATAAGCACTTACTCTAATATGTAGAGGAGAGGAAGCAACTACCACCTAGAGTATCTTCTCCAACATGCAAGAAGTTTCTTGCACTGCAGCTTCCTTTGGGCTTCACCTTGGATCTCCTCCTCACAGTAACAATCAGCCTCCAATCTAAAATGCAAACCTTGTAAACTTGTTTCAACTTGTTTGCTTAAGTACCCAACTCAATTTCAAACCCTGAAATGTCCAAAATTCCCTCCAATTTACTTAGGGCCCATGTCTCGAATTGCCTACCATTGCAGAATGAAGTAGCATCCGCCTTTCGAATCTCTTGCACCTTGGGATGGACCCGCTATGGCGCGCTGCAACACTGATTTTTGCTGCGATGGACTGTAGCACCTGTGTTGTTGCTGGACTTCATTCTTTGGAACCTCCCGTAAGCCCACCGGAGGACCATTAGCATCTCCATGATGGACTAAATGGTCTTCACAACACAACAGTATTCTGCTCCTCATCAATAATAGGATGGTGGAGGAAAAGAAAGGGATAAGGGGGGTCCAGAGAAGGGTAATAAAGATCTTAGAAATAATTCAGAGTAGAGGTCCCTAACTCTCCTTTATCATTAAGAGTATTACCCTCTGCATCTTTAATTTAATTTTATAGGTTGATTTTCCTTCTTCTATTGACCCAAGAATGATAAATTTAATATTTTTTCTCCATTTAATTTCTAGTTTAAGCTACACTACTACTTCCAAAAATATTCAACATTATTATGAGTTTTGATAAGAAAAGCCTTAGTTTTTGAAAGATTGATTATGCACACCTCACTAGGGATTTTCTCAAACAAAGTTTCAAGAGTGGAAACCATATTTTCATTATGAGTGGTATTGCTAAATATGTTCCCTACAACCTTTATGTTCTAGATAGCCAAGGAGTTCCATAGCCTTTTTAGCTTAACAATAAGCCTATGTATCCCATAGAATTGACAAATTTCCTTATAGGATTTTAATACAAACTCCTTGAAACCATCATTTTGGATCCAAAAAAATTGAAATCTAAATGATATTTGGATGGAATAATCCTCCTTCTAGGCCTTAAAAAACATAGGCTTGTGATAAGAAACTTTTAAATTAAGGGAGAAACTTTTGATGCAAGAAAAAGTGTTAATCTAGTGATTATTAATGAGAAATCTATCAAATCCTGCAAACATTCAACCATTTGGCCAAGTAAAAAGCGAACTAGTATACCTAAAGTCTTCAAGGTTACACTCAACAAGAGCATTAATAAAGTCAATAGTCAAATGGATATGAGACTGTTTATACTCTTTGTACTCATTTTGATTTCAAATTTCAAATCACTTCCCACGATCCAAGGAATGCTCACAAAGCTACAATTTTTCAGAAATAACTAAAGCTTTTCTCTTTCAGCTCGATCACAACTAGCATGATTACAAGTAATATCTACTTTCACTAAATTGGATGCGACCAGGAGATGGATACCTTGATTACATCCATCAATGATATCTACTTCCCAACCTTCTTTTCAAAACATCCAAAATTTTCTATCACTAGTAGCATAATATTTTTTATTTTGGCAAATTCATGGGAAACATTACATTGCACTTTAGGTTCCAGAATAGCAATAATATCAATATTTTGGTCAATCTTACCTTGAAGGTTCCTTCACTTGAAGTGACATCTATGGCTCCATGAGGGTAGACCTTTGCCACTGTGAATGGGCCTGTCCACCTTGACTTCAATTTACTTGGAAGTAATCTCAACCTTGAATTAAAAATGAGTACCTTCATCCCAGGTTGAAAATACTTTGATTTAATCAATTTATCATGCCATTTTTTGTCTTGTCTTTTTACATTTTCGTACTTTCATAAGAATTCAATCTGAATTCATCGAGCTCATTCATTTGCAGCATTCACCTTGATCTTGTTAGTTGAAAGTTGAAGTTCAATTTTTTGATGGCCCAAAAAGCACGATGTTCCAACTTCACAGGCAGATGGCAAGATTTATCATACAAAAACTTATAAGGGGACATTCCCAAGGGAGTTTTAAAAGTAGTTTTATACTCCCATAGGGCATCTTGAAGTTTTGATATCCAATCTTTCCTATTTTGATTCACTGCTTTCTCCAAAATCTGCTTAAGTTCCCTATTTGAAACTTCAACCTATCACTAGTTTGAGGGTGGCATGCAATTCCCACCTTATGTTTTACTCTATAGCTTCTCAGCAAATATTCAAGCTGCCTATTATAAAAATGCTTTCCCTCATCGCTTATTAGGAATCTAGCCATACCAAATCTAGCAAGCACATGCTCCTTGAGGAATTTGATAACAATTTTAGCATTATTGTTCACACATGCAAGCGTCTCCACCCACTTAGAAACATACTCAATGACAACAAAAATGTTCATGTTCATTTGGGATAAAGGAAAAGGCCCCATGAAATCAACTCCCCAAGCACCGAATAGCCCCACCTCAAAGATCCCAGTTAAGGGAAGCTCATCCCTTTTGCTATGGTTCCCTGTTCTTTGGCATTTATCGCAACTTTAAGCAAATTCAGCAGCATTTTTATACATATTAGGCCAAAAGAACCTAGATTGAAGCACCTTAGCAGTAGTTCGATCAATTCTATGGTGCCCTTCATAAGGGGATGTGTGGCAATGATAGAGAATGTCAATGGTTTTCGATTCGAGCACACACCTCCTAACGAGTTGATCATTGCAGCACTTATAGAGGAAGGGATCATACTAAAAGTTACTTTTTATGTACGCAAGGAATTTTTTAATTTGTTGGAAGTTCAGTCCTTCTGTATAACTCCTCTTGCAAGATAATTTGTGAAATCAGCAAACTACAAAGGTTTTGTCGAAGCAATAGTGTACAACTTCTCATCGGGGAATGATCACCAATCTCGGTCAAATCTTCATTTTCATGATGGGTCAATCTAGATAGGTGGCTAGCTAACACATTCTCACTCCCCTTTTTATCCCAGTTTCAAGATCAAATTTTTACAAGAGCAAAACCTAATGTATTAAGCATGGTTTTATTTCTTTCTTTTGAAGGAGATATTTAATGGCTGCATGATCAATGTAAGCAATAGTTTTTGACTCAATGAGATAAGACCTGAATTTAGTGAATGCAAATATGATGGCCAGAGGTTCTTTCTTTGTGGTGGCATAGTTTCTTTGGGAATCATCTATGAGCTTACTAGCATAGTAAATTGAATAAATTGTTTGTTCCTTTCGCAACCCAATGATTGCACCAACTGTAATGTCATTCACATCACACATAATTTCAAAAGGGATATCCTAATTTGGAGTAGAAATTATGGGAGCATAGATCAATATAGTTTTAATAGTATTGAGACCTTTTAAGCATCTTTCATCAAAATTGAATTCTACATATTTTCCTAGTAGTCGACACAACAGCATGCTTATATTGGAAAAGTCCTTGATGAACCTTCTGTAAAATACAGCATGCCCAAGGAAACTTTTGATTCCTTTCTTGTTGATAGGAGGAGGAAGTTTTTCAATTACTTCAACTTTAGCCTTATCAACTTCTATTTCATTCCTTGAGATCAAATGACCAAGGACAATACCCTCTTTGACCATGAAATGATATGTTCCCAATTTAAGGTTAAATTCATTTCTTCACATATTTTTAAAACCTTGCCCAGATTGGCAAGACAATGGTCGAAAGAACTTCCAACAACGGAGAAGTCATCCATAAATATTTTTAAAAATTCCCCTATCATGTCCGAGAAGATAGCCGTCATACAATGTTGGAAAGTGGCTAGAGCATTACAAAACCTAAAGGGCATTCTCCTAAAGGCAAATGTCCTAGAGGGACAGGTGAAGATTCTCTTATCTTGGTCTTTAGGTGCAATCAAGATTTGATTATAATTGGAATACCCATCAAAAAAATAGAAAAATGGATTTCCTGCCAACCTATCGAGCATTCGATCTATGAATGGGAGAGGGTAATGATCCTTCCTAGTTGCTTTATTTAGCTTCCTATAATCAATACACACTCTCCATCCGGTCACCATTCTAGTGGGGATCAATTCATGTTGTCATTGAGCACAACAGTCATCCCACACTTCTTTGGGACCACATGAATAGGGCTCACCCAAGGACTATCTGAGATGGTAAATATAATTTCATCATCTAAGAGTTTAATAATTTCTTTGTGAACTACTTTCTTTATGTTAGGGTTTAAACGCCTTTGAGGTTCAATCGATGGATTGGAGTTGTCCTCAAAAACAATACGATGCATATATTGAGTTGGGCTAGTCCCCTTCAGATCCACTATACTCCATCTAACTCCACGCTTGTGGTCTTTTAAAACCTTACATAATTGCTTCTCTTGATACTAATTCAACAAGGTAGAAATTATTACAGGTAAATATGTCCCTTCCCCTAGATACATATATTTTAAGTGAGAAGGTAGCGGTCTTAATTCTAATTCTGGATGAACATCTATGGATGGTAGAATAATTTTTCTTTCTTTGATCAGTTCCTCAACCACTCCTTCATCCCTGAGGTCCTCATCTTCCTCACTCATTTACAGCTCCTCTTCTCCCAAGTCTCCTAATATTAACGCATCTTCAATTGAACTAATTCTCCACCATTCTTATTTAGGCTTTAATGGGTGCCTCATAGCATTATTTACATGAAATTTCACCTCCTTATCTCCATAACATAATATCAATTCCCATTTATCAACATTGATCAGTGTTCTTCCGGCAGCCAAAAATGGTCTTCCCAAAATGATGGAGATTTCTTGGTTTTCATATTCCATGTCTAGGATTATGAAATCAGCTAGGAAGATGAATTTGTCAACCTTTACAAATGCATTTTCAACAATTCCTAAAGGAATTTTACTGATCTATCAACTAATTGAAGTAGAACAGAGGTAGGATTCAAGTGATATATTCCTAATTTCTTGAATATATAAAATGGTATAAGATTTATGGATGCACCCAGATCATAAAGAGCTTTTTGAATGATTAGTTCCCAATAGTGCAGGGGATAGTGAAGCTACCAGGGTCTTTTTTCTTAATGGGGACCTTTCTCTGAAGGATTGCACTACACTCTTCCATTAAAGTCGTAGTCACCTTCTCATCAATCCTTCTTTTCTTTGATAGGATATCTTTATAGACTTGGCATAACTCAGTATTTGCTCTAATGCTTCAGCAAATGGAATGTTTATGTGAAGAGTTTTAAAAGTTTTTAAGAATTTGTGAAATTGGGCATCAAGTTTCTCTCTAGCCATTTGCTGAGGGTAAAGGATAGTAGGGGTAATCTGAAATTGGTTATTTAGATGAGCTTTTTCTAAGTCCCTAACTTCATTCTTCTCATTCTACTCATTACTTCTTCCTCCCTCAGTTCCTCTCTATTTGTAGGGATGGTCTTTTCAGCCTCCTTATGCACAACCAGTTTTGTTATTTTACCGCTTCTTAAGGTTATAAAGTTTCTTGATTCATTCTCACACTCACCAATGACTCCTACTAAAGCTAGTTTCTCTAATTGTCTCATGATCCTTTTTAATTTTTGTTCAATTATTTTTACTGACTCTTCTTGCATTAAAAGAGTATATTCGTGTCGGTATAGCGTAGCATCAATTTTATTTATAAACTCTATGGTGGATGTTCTAAATTCATTAAAGTAATGCTCCAACATTTCTCTACTTCCGCCATGGTTCATAATCACATTGACATTTCACAATTCACAATCTCCCTCTAGACATGATTATAATTGCACACATTCTAACTTTTTATTGAGTTGAGAGACTTGATTTTGGAGTTCACTAATTTGTTGCAAGTTTTCTAGATAGTTACATTCTTTTTTTGGTAGGCATTTGTCACCATATCTTCTAAGAGGTCATAAGCCTCTTCTATGGTTTTACTACTGATTGAGCCTCCGGTGGCTGCATCAATGAGTGTCCTTATTGGAGCGTTCAAACTATTGTAGAAGGTTGGAACTTACACCCACAAGGGGAATCCATGATGTGGGCATCACCTTAAGCTTTCTTTAAAGCGATCCTAACCATCATACAACATCTCACCCTCTAACTGGTTGAAGATAGTTATCCCAATTCTCAGACGAGTAGTTTTCACCGGAGGGAAGTATTTAGCTTGGATTTTCCTAGCCAAATCGTCCCAAGTACGGATTGAATCGCTTGGGAGAGAGTTGAGCCAATGCTTGACTCTATCTCTTAGGGAAAATGGAAAATGTCTGAGTTTAATGGCATCTTTAGAAACACCAGTAAACCTGAAGGTATCACAAATCTCAAGTAAGTTTGAAACATGTGAGTTAGGATCCTCCTTAGCTAATCTACCAAATTGATTATTTTGAACCTTGTTAAGTGTTGAGGGTTTAATCTTGAAATTATTGGCATCTATATTTGACCTAACAATTGCATGTGGGGATATCCCTAACAGTGGGCAAGGCATAGTCTCATAGTGCTCTACCCCGTGGTTCTCCTAAAGGCTCTCTAGGATTTGCTTTGAAATCTTCCATAACAGCTTCTTGATTATTTAAAATGGCTTGTTCTCTTCTAGCTTGTAAGTAAGTTCTTTCAATTTCTGGATCAAAAAGATATTAAGTATAGTTTCTCCTACTCATGCAAATTAAAAGTTAATCTATCAAAAACAAGTATAGAAATAATGTTTAATAGTTCAGCAAATGAAAGAAAAGTAAATTAATCAATCTAAACTACAAATTAATGCAGAAATAATATAAGCAGAAAATAAACTATATGCAAAAAGAAATTTGCTTAAATCACTATTTACCAGTAGATTGTCCTTAATAAAAATAGTTACCATTCCCCGTCAACGGTGCCAAAAACTTGACAGATGGCGATTACACATCTGCGCTTGCACGCAAGTGTACGTGGTCTAAAGTAATAATTGGAAGGTAAGTTCTGAGATCTATCATCCTCAGAGAACAGTATGTTTTGATACTAAGGTATATTTATATTCAATAATGTTTAAATGGTATGCTTCAGTTTTTAAGTTGGCTCCGTTAACAACATAAAATTTTTAGTTAAGAAACTATTTGATTTAGAGATGATAGTTGGGGTTCCTCCATGTCAATTGATAGGGACTCATGTTGAATTACTTCTCAAGCAACTTTTCATTCTTTCATTATCATCACTATTTACTTCTCATGCACATTGTATTCCTTAGATTTTTCCTCTATTCTTATAAGTTCAAATCTTATGCATGAGATGAACACACTAGGGTTCTATCTCAGCACAAATATTTTCATGTGACCGCAATTAGAGCATCTTAATTTTCCTACGTCTAGGTTGTTCAGATAAAAGTTGTAATTAGGCAAACTCACGAGCATTGATTCCACTAATGAGAATCACTCGCATCACGCACAGTTCAGATAAGGAAGTGATTTCATTGGGCTCCATGGATTATGTCACATCATCCATGAGCTCTCAATAAATCTTCTTCCTCCTTTCACATGTGCTAAGCAACGGAGCTCCATTAGTGAGTCTTAGTTCACATGCTTTGACCTCTTGATTGAGCTTAGAGCATAGTGTAGTTAGGCTCAAGAATTTCTCACATAGTTCTAAACACCGACACACACATGTCCAGCTCTAAATCAAGATGTGAGCTATAGAGCACAAGACATTTATTTAGATGTTCATTTTTTATATTTATATTTTTTTTAGCAGATTTTTGATTTAGTCCACAGCATGATATTTAAGTAAATTCATAGAGTCATTTGAAAATAGATTTTTATTCATTGCTTGAGAAAGTTCTCCAACATTCATTTTATCCCTAACATTTCACATTGGATTCAACCCAACTCTCCCCAAGGGGGATCAAGCCTTACATTACAACTGAGAGACAAAGAAAAATATAAAAGGATGAAGACCCTTTCATGATCCACTAAAATGAAATCAAAAGAAAGATTAGGAATGTATTAGGAACAACCCTTATTGGGGTTCTCTGGATCTTCCTTCATCTTCCTCTCTTATTTCCTTCTAGCTCCCTTGTGCAACTTCTACTCTTTCTGCTCTAGCAAGCGCATCATCAACCTCCCTTGGAGAGGTCTTCTTCTTCTTCTAATGCAACCCCTAAAATCTGAGATTTCTGAATGAAAATGGGAACCATAATTTGTAGCAAAAATATAGTGTTTAAACATTCATATCACCATATATTTCCCTATACTTTGAGTAGAAAATGATATTTTTATAGGAAAATAAAGAAAACAGACTGCATGGGCTGAATTACCAAATTCTAGACAAAAATCGCCGCAGCATGCTGCAGTGCGCCATGGCGGCCCATTAAAAACACCTTACCTAGAAGCAGAACTACACACCTAGAGCAAGACTGCTGAAGCACGCCACAGCCCGCCATAGTGCGCCATAGCGTCATATTGATAAGGATAAATTTAAACCATAGAAACAAGTAATTGAACAGTAATACGCAAGTTCACACACCCAGCATGCCATAGCATCATTTCTCGAGGATTTATTAAGGCATTATGAACTAATTGAATAATAATCCTGCAAAATTTATTTGTCCACTGTAGCGCATCGCAGCATGCCACAGCAGGTGAATTTTCATTTTATAAAACTGTAGTTGAACTAATTGAACAGTGATTTTGCAAAATTTATTCGCTGTAGCGTGCCACAGTGATAATTTTTCATTTTATAAAACTATAGTTAAACTAATTGAACAGTGATCCCGCAAACTTGTCCACTGTAGCGCATCGCAGTGCGCCATAGCGTACGCTGCAGCGATTGAATGAAAAAGATACTAACTTACATGCAGGAAAAATGTTAGAAGCACTAGTTCTACAGCGTGCCACAGTAGAACATGATTTGAAACGCGGTTGCCGCAGTGCTCCGCAGTGCTCCGCAGCGGAACAGTATATGAAATGCTGCTGCCGCAGCACGCCATAGCGCGCCTCAGTGGACGACCTAGAATTTCTAGAAATAGCAATTAAGGAGCATGGGGAAGGCAACAAAAATGTGACCTTTGGTCTCCCCAACCTTTTGAAAAGAAATAAATTAAATCTCTAATGAATCCCAACGGGTTTAAACAGATGGAAACATTAAAAGGGATTGGAATTAAGTCAAGGAAGAGGAAAGGTCACACATTGAAAGCTTTTGAGGCAGAGTGCATCCCTATTTAAGGGCCAACTTCAGACCATGAAATATAAATACAGACAACCTAAATCCCTTCATTACCAAGAAAATAAATGAAGAATCATTTAATCAAAGCACGCATTTCTAAATGGGATTTATTTGCTGAATTAAATTTTAACAGGAAAGGAAATCTATAAAAGGGAGACTTGAAGATTGAGAAATAGTTCCAACCTTTGCTACTCAACAGACCAAGAGAAAGGCTGCAGGAAGAGAAAGAAGGAGAACTCTCTAAGGGGAAGAGAAGACCAAGAACAAAAAGAAGGGGAAGACAGCAAAGAACGAAGGGTGGAGCTTCAAGAGGACAGCACAGGAAAAGTAAAGAGAACCCCAGAAAACTTCCGGGTGATTCCTTGTATTTCTCCTAAACTCCCTTAATTAATTTCTTACCATGAACTAATGGCAATGTTCACTTTGCTTTACATGTATGTTCTTTCTTTCTTAGTAATTGAAGGCTAAAAACCACTTGGAGAGGGGTGATATGTAGTTATAAAATTATGTAAGGGATATATTAGTTGTATGATGACTTATTTAAATGAAATGAAAAAAATATTGTTTATGTTGTTTAATTTATTATTGAATAAATGCTTGGATGAATTAAATTCTATATTAATTTAATTAAAAGAGCTTGTGTTCCAATGCTCGTCAATTAGGTATGAGAAAGGAAGGTAGTGCGAGTAGAGCTGAGAATTACGTGACAGAATTCTCAAGGCTCACTTGCACCCTCCCTTAATAGCTCACCCTAAAGATTGACACTTGAGAACCAAGTTCTCCATTAACCCTGCTCTGCTGCTCAGCAAGGTAGAAGGGATGAGATGATATTAGAAACTTAAATGGATGATGTGACATAATCCATTGACCCAATGTATCCTCCCATCTAGCTAAACTGTGTGTGAAGCGCATGACGCATGGTAAATGGAATCTTGCTTGTTAGACCATTATAATTAAAAGATATCTTTAGTAACCTAGCCATAGGGAATCAAAATCTAACCAATCGATCATTATCTCATAAGAGTTTATGAGCTAAGGGAGAACCCAAAAGGACTTCTCTTTGTGCGCGTAACTTGAAAACAATGTAATTGGAGGGTACTCCAATTCCAATGGTGTTCCCTTGATTTAACCTAGCAAATACATTGAACGTCTACATTTAAGCAATGAAGTTATATAACCAACCCTTGCATGTATTACAACAAAATCTCAACTCTCTCCTTTTTAATCAAATCATATCTTTACTCAAAGTCTTGTGTATTGCTATTTAGGAATCAATAAAAATCAATCAAATTTGCATCTAGACATTGGTGAAAGAATATACAACTTGGTATCAAAATAACCATTCCCTGAGGTTCGATAAATCTCGGAAACTAAACTTTTCACTTATTACTTCAGACCACATACACTTGTGTGCAAATGCAGACATGTATTTTCATCTGTCACCCTTCTCTTGTCAAGAGAGGCTGCATTTATAGTGGAGTCTTTCTCCTTTTTATTGCATTCAAATTTTGCTTTTTCCCTCCACCATTTTTGCTATAATGAGTGCATTTTCAACTTGATTCCTGGATTTTTGCATGAAATGATTTCCTCTTTTGCATTTTTAATTCTTGTAATCATTTCAAAACCTTCATTTTCTCTTTAAAGAACTCCATTGGCAGAGTATATGTCAGCTAGGAGACAGGCTGCTGGCTGGGGGTCATATCCTAGCTACAATTAATGTCCTGAATAGATAGAAAATATAGCTGTGGCATGCTATAGAAGGTTAAGTTTTGAAAACTCTTTCGTGGTAGCATGCTGCAGCGCATTTAAGTTTTGAACTTGATCCACGGTACCGCACTGTGGTGAACTGTAGCATCTAAGTTTTGAAGTTTGAGTCTACTGACCCTTGAGGTTTCATCCGTAGTAGAGCACTGAAGCGCGTTGTGGCACGCTGTAGCGAGTTAAGTTTCAAAAACTTAGCCACAGTAGCACACTACAGCAGCTCCATTTCAAAGTATGATCTGCTGTGACGCGTTGTAGTGATGTGGGTTCGAATCTTCCTCTACGGTAGCGCGTGATAGCGTGTTGCGGTGCACTGTAGTGGCTGGAGTTTCAAACTTGTGCCTGCTATAACGCGCTGCAGCAGAATCGCTGCAGGCTTCAGAAATCTCCTTTGGTCAGTGCTTTTTACTTGTCAGTATCCGGAGCATGCTGTGGCGCGCTGTAGCGTGTGATAATGCGTTGTAGATATTTTCTCCCAAAATTTGCAGAAATGCTCTAGATTCTCCCAGAATTTGTTGTGCTCTCATTTTTCTTAAAAATAAACAGAATTTGATCAAAGTAGGCTATTTCCAATATGTACTTATATGATATTTTTCTTTATTTATGATATAAATTATGGATTTATCAGTACGCAAAATTTGTCTTCTTTTATCGATACTTAATCGTGAGTAATCTGTTATTTTATTGTCATAAAATAATCATAGACTCCGCATGCACATTCATGTTTGTCCTACATCATATTGGTATTAGAGAAAATATATCCTCAAATTAAATATTATATTTTTCATTACAGTATTATAGTTTTTTTGTTTTCAAAAATATTAATGATTTTCAATTTACTTCAAAATTAGTGAAAGTGTGGCAAATATCATCTAAAATACATTAAATTTTTTTTATATGCCAATTGATAGCAATGTCATTACATACAACAAAGCATAAATTTCATTCACACCACTTTCAGGTTTGATTTTTACCCTGCTATATTTTCATCATAACTTAGTCAATTGATATTCATATTTTATGTTTGAGCACTCGTTTATGGGTAGAACTTCATGGTCTACAACTTTGCAAAAGATTATTTTACTTGATTCAGCTATTTAAACATCAAAAAATCCTTAATTCTGAGAGCCCCTATAGAAACAAAGAAAAACAAATTTCATGTTGAACTGAAGTGGACATCGATACCAAGGCCAAACTTCCGAACAAAAAATTGATGACCCCCTCAAAATCTTACTTGAGAAAATAAAAAATCTCACTCTCACAATGCATGAAACTCGAAGTAGAATTGAACCGCTAGAGTTAAAAGCCAATGAAACATCACCAACTCCACTTGCACCAAATGAAAAATATAGCCATCTACCTAACCAAGAAGGTCATCCCAATGATTCTATACCATCTCCTTTTCCTCCACAATCACCAACTAGACCACAATACAATCACCTTTTAAGTAATGTTGATGATTATCAATATCTAGATAATATACATCTCTAAAACTATCATTGGATAGAGAAACATTTTCGGATACATAATGGTTATTCGCAAAGGTATCATCAAGATCATTTTCCTCCTCGCACATATGAGTCCTTAAATAATATGGGTCAACGTATTATGGAATCATGAACAAACTAGAAAGATTTAGATGATGATATTGTTCGAAGGGTAAGACTCGCCCACTTTTGATGGATGACTCGATGCAAAAAAGTTTTGTGATTGGCTTATTAATATGGATCAATATTTTGATTGGATACAAATGTTCCACGAGAGATATGTATGTTTTGCTAGTATGAAGTTGATAGGCCATGCTCAAACAATTGGTTAATCTTGAGTGAAGGAATCAATGAACTGTGCAACCATTTATTTCTTCATAGGGTTAGATGAAAGAAACCTTAAAAAAAAGAAATGTGCCCATAACCTTTCATGATAAGCTCATGGATGAGATGCCTAAACTTAGGCAAGTAGCTATGTGTGTCATTGATTATATGACTCGTTTTGATGAGTTAATGACCCATTGTGATGTTATCAAAAATCATCGTACAACAATTTTCCAATTTTGATCTTGTTTAAGAGCATAAATTCAATAAGAAATGTTGACACGAGAGGTTTACACTCTTGAAGAAGCATTCCGACTTGCTACTCAATTTGAGCAATACCTCAAATCTCACACCCATACAAAACATAAGCCACATTAAAAATTAATTCCCGGCATTGCTCCAATGCCCTAATTCCCTAAGCTTCCAAAACATCAAATGATCATAAAGGAAAGATACCCATTGCATCAAATTCTAAGGCTTCAAGCATAATTTGTTCAGCATGTGGCAATAATGGGCATTTTTCTAGTACTTGTCCCCCATCAAAATATACTTATAGATTCTGAAACTATTGAACCTAATAATGATTATGAGGATGATCTAGTTGTAGTTGACCCTTGTGAAGAAGCTAGTGATTCATATGAAGCATTAAGTGAGCCACACATTGCAATTATGCGATATGTAGTAACTATCCCTCTAAAGGAAACTGATTAGAAATGTTCATCAATTTTTCAAACAAATTTTAAAAATTGTGATAAATCTTCTAAGATTATAAGTGATAGTGGAAGTTTTATGAATGATATTGCCACATTAGCCTTAATTAAGATGAAACTCACACCTGAGCCTCATCCACAACCCTACAAGGTTGCATGGGTCAACAACATTTCCATATCTGTATCTCAACATTATCTTGTTCCAATATAATTAGGAGAATATTCTGATAAGATATGGTGTGATGTTCTTCCTATAGATGTTTCCCAGATACTTTTAGGAAGATCCAAGCTTTATGATATGCATGTCATCCATGACAAACTTGCAAATACTTGCTCATTCATGTTTAAGGACAAAAGAGTTATGCTAAATCTTGCTAAACTTAAAGAAGTTAGTGCACACCGACCTAGTGATCCATCTGCCTTAGAAAATAAATAATTGCACATCATTAAGAAGCTTGAGTTTAAGAGTGAAGCTTATGGAAATATTGTGTTTTCCCAAATTGTAACAAAAAAACCCCAACAACCTTATGTTGAAGCATTACCTTTTAATATAAGTGAACTTCTCTCTAAATTCATTGATGTTTGACCTAATTAATTTTCCCCACTGAGAAGCATTCAACACGTTATTGATTTGGTTCACAGATCTTCACTTCCTAATCTCCCTCACTATCGAATGAACCTAAATAAACATACTAAACTCAAATGACAAGCTGATGAGTTATTAACTAAAGGTTCTGTTTGAGAAAGTTTCTCACCTTGTGTTGTGCCCACTCTCCATACCCGATAAAAAGATGGTACACGGCGTATGTATACAGATAGTCGTGCCAAAAATAAAATTACTACTAAATATCATTTTTCCATCCCAGGGCTTGATGGTATGCTGGACATGATGGTTTGTGCACAAATTTTCCCTAAGATTGATCTAAGGAGTGGATATCACCAAATTCACATGATAGAAGAAGATGAATGGAAGACAACCTTTAAGACAAAAGATGGGCAATATAAGTGGTTGGTAAAGCCTTTAGGCTTGACCAATGCCCCTAGTACCATTATGCAAGTAATGAATCACCTCTTACATTCATTTTTTGGAAGATTTTTAGTGGTTTATTTTGATGATATTTTAATTCTTAGTCAGACTATGAGTGACCATGTAACCCATTTAAGGCAAGATTTTGAGGTTCTTCTACAAGAAAAACTATATATCCATTTGAAGAAGTGTTCCTTTAGGACTTTACTAGAAATTTTATTAGTATTCAATATATCTTTTGGTATTTTTGCTGATTCTGAGAAAATCAATGCAATTCATAATTGGCCAACTCCATCAAATATACATGATGTTCGTAGCTTTTAAGGGTTAGCCGTATTTTATTAAAGTTTATACATAGTTCTAGTACAATAATGGCTCCAATCACCCAATATTGAAAAGGTTGAGAATTTCAATGGACAAAGGCAGTCTCTGATGCTTTTATACAAATAAAGAATCTTTTAACAAGCCCACTAATATTAAAATTGTCCTATTTTAACAAAGTGTTTGAAGTATCTTGCAATGCCTCTAGTGCTGGTATAGGAGGTGTTCTTAAGCAAGAAGGTTACCTAATCTCTTACTTTAGTAAAAAATAATATAGCCAGAATTTGTAACAAAAATATAGTGCTTAAACATTCATATCACTACATATATCCCTATACTTTGAGTCAAAAATGATGTTTTTTTAGATAATTGAAGAAAATAGATTGCATGGGCTGAATTACCAGATTTTGGGACAAATCCGCTATAGCGCGCCATGGCGCACCACAGCGCGCCATGGCGGCCCATTAAAAATGCCTTACCTAGAAGCATAACTGCAGACCTGGAGCAAGACCGCTGCAACGCGCCATGGCCTGCCGCAGTGCGCCACAGCGACATATTGATAAGGATATATTTAAACTATATAAACGAGTAATTGAACAGCGATCCTACAATTTTTTCTGTTGTAGCGCACCGCAGCGCTCCACAATGGGTAAATTTTCATTTTTATAAAACTATATTTGAACTAATTGAACAAAGATCCTACATATTTTTCCGCTGTAGCGCGCCCCAGCGAGCCACAGTGGGTAAATTTTCATTTTTATAAAACTATAGTTGAAGTAATTGAACAATGACTCTGCCAGTTTTTTCCGCTATAGCATGCCGCAACGCGCACAGCATCATTTTATAAAACTATAGTTGAACTAATTGAATAGTGATCCCGCATGCTTTTCTGTTGTAGTGTGCCACAGCGTACGCTGCAGTGATCGAACAAAAAAGACACTAACTTGCATGTAGGAAAAGGGTTTGGGCACTGCTGCTACAGCGCGCCACAGTGGAACAGGATTTGAAATACAGTTGCCACAGCACGCCGCAACAGAACATTATTTGGCGTTGTAGCGGACGGCCCAGAATTTTTAGAAACACCAATTAAGGAGCATGGGGAAGGCCTAAAAAATGTGACATTTGTCCTCTCCCAGCCTCTTGAAAATAGGTAAATTAAATCTCTGGTGAATCCCAACAGGTTTAAATAGATGAAAACATTAAAAAGGATTAGAGTTACGTGAAAGAAGAGGAAATGTCACACATTGAAAGCTTTGAGGCTGAGTACATCCCTATTTAAGGGCCAATCTCAAACCTTGAAAGGGTTCCAACTTTTGCTATTAAAAGACCAAAGAGGAAGGCTGCAAGAAGAGAAAGAAGGAGAACTTTCCAAGGAGAAGAGAGGACCAAGAACAGGAAGAAAGGAAAGACAGCAAGGAATGAAGGGTGGAGCTTCAAGAGGACAGTGCAGGAAAAGTAGAGAGAACCCTAGATAACCTCTGGGTAATTCCTTGTATTTCTCCTAAACTCTCTTGATTTATTTCTTACCATGAACTGATGGTGATGTTCACTTTTCCTTGTATGTATGTTCTTCCTTGCTTAGTAATGGAAGGCTCAAAACCCCTTAGAGAGGGTTGAGATGTAGTTGTAGAATTATGTAAGGGATAATTGGTGTATGATGACATTATTTGAATGTAATGAAAAACTATTTTTGTTGTTAAATTTAATATTGAAATAAATGCTTGGATGAACTAAAATCTAAGTTATTTTAATTAAAAGAGCTTGTGTTCCAATGCTCATCAATTAGCTAAGAGCAAGGAAGGTAGTGCGAGTTGAGCTGAGAATTACATGATAGAATTCTCAAAGCTCACTTGTATCCTCCCTTAATAGCTCTCCCAAAAGATTAACGCTTCAGAGCCAAGTTCTCCATTAACCTTGATCTGCTACTCAGCAAAGTAGAAGGGATGAGAGGACATTGGGAACTTCAATGGATGATGTGACATAATCCATTGACCCAATGCATCCGCCCATCTAGCTAAACTGCATGTGAAGTGCATGACGCATGGTAAATGGAATCTTGCTTGTGAGATCATCTGAAATAAGAGATATCTTTTGGTAACCTAAACGTAGGAAGTCAAAATCAAATTAAGGAAACAAGATCTCATAAGAGTTTATGTGCTAAGGAAGAACCCAAAGGAGGTCTTCTTGTGCACTAAACTTGAACCTAATGTAATTGGTGGATACTTTGATTCTAATGGTGTTCATTTGATTTAACAAAGCTAGTAAGCTAAGGTATACATTCAATAATGAGGTTGTAGTACCAACCCTTGTAGTTATTACACTGAACACTCAATTCTCTCCTTTTTAATCAAATCGTATCTTTACTCAAGATCTTGTATATCGCTAATTAGGAACTGATAAATCCATAATTTGTATACTAAATAAAGGAAAAATCTCATTCATTTTTCATATTGAAATAGCTTCTTTGATCAAATTCTACTTATTTTTTAGGAAGAATGCAAGCTCGACAATTTCTGAATAATTTTGGAACGTTTCTGTAATTTTTGGAAGAAATTCACTGCGGCGCGCTGTCATGCACCGCAGCACACCCCAGCGCACCACAGCGGGCGAACTTGTGGGACTCAGGGGCTATAGCACGCCACAGTGGGAGAACTTGCAGGACTCAAGCGCTATAGAGTGCCACAGTGGGAGAACTTGTGGGACTCATGCGCTATAACGCGCCCCAGTAGGAGAACTTGTGGGGCTCAAGTGCTACAGCGTGCTAGAGCGCGCTACAGCGTGCTACAACGCCCTACAGCGGACCATCAGACAAAAAACCTAGAACACCACAGCGTGTCATCTCAGACCACTTTACAATATTTGACTGCTGCAGCACCCTCTGCAGCGACGCGCCAAATTTAAATCTAAACAGTGCATTTATTATGGCTGGACCAGACCCCCAAATTACTCCTGGTCTCCCAATCATCATTCCTTCTGCAGCAGAATTGTTTTTAAATGGAAAAATGACATTTTGAAGTAATGTGGAAATTAAACAATGGAAAAGTAGAGGTCACTTCACTACTTAAGTTGGATTTGTAATCATCATAGAAGAATTTTGGAAGAGGGAAAAGCAAATTTTGAAAGGGAAAATGAGGAATGCAGCCCCTCTATAAATACAGCTCTTCTTCACTTAAGAATGGTTCCCAACTTTGCTCAAGAAAAATCCTAACTAAGGAGAGGGCTGCATAGAAGAGAAGGAGAACTCTCCAAGGGTGGAAGAACTCCTATTGCCAATGAGAAGAAAGAAGAAAGGTAGCACTACGGACTTAGGAGAAACAACCAAGAGCAAGAAGAGGAGAAATCTGGAGAACTTCATCAAAGGAACGTTCCTTGTACTCTCTAACTCTTGTCTTGTGTTTTTTCTTAATTGATCATGAAAGGGTCTTTATCCATGTATGTGTTCTTTTTTTTATCTCTAGTGTAATGAAGAGCTAAACTCCCCCTTGGGGAGGGTTGGGGCAATCCTACATGAATTGAATGAGATTATTATGTATGAAAACTTTTCTCAAGCATTATAAAAAATTAATGAATTAAAGGATTCGCTAAAGAAATGAAAAGGACTATTATGGACTTGATTGTGGACTAAATGAAGAAGGACTAAATAACTTCAAGGACTAAAAAGTTTGGAGCTCGGATCATGAGTGCACAAAAGCTTAGAACTATGTGAGAAAATTCTTGAGCTTAATGCACCTTGATCTATATTCAACTAAAGTGTTCAAGCGTGTGAGCTAAGGCCCACTAAATGTGCTCCGCTGCTCAGCATACGTGAAGGGAGGGAATGGATTCTTTGAGAGCTCATGAACGAGTTGACATAGTCATTGAGCCCAAATGAAATCACTCCTTTATCTAAATTACGCATGATGCATGTGATGCTCTTAGTGGATTAAATGCTTATAAGATCTTAAATAAAGAAACAACTCTCATATCTAGAAACTAGGAATGAGAGGAAAACTAATAATCTAAAATCTTATAAGGGTCTTTGTGCTAAAATAGAACTGATTGTGTGTTCATTTTAAGCATGAGATTTGAACTTGTAAATCTTGGAGTTAAACTCTAAGGAGGACAATGTGCACTTGATTAAAAATTAATGAAAAAAGGGAATGCTTGAGGAATAATCATACATAAGTCATCTAACATATCATTGGGAGAGACCCAACTCTCCTCTCCTTTTATCATAGTGTTCTTCTACTAAGAATTGTTGTGCTTATTTAGGAACCAATTCAACAAAATACGCATAGCTTAAACATTTTTGAGCGTCAATATATGTTAGTAACAAAACACCCAATTCCCTGAGGACGATAAATCTCAGAACTCACATTCCAAATTATTACTTCAGACCATGCACACTTGCATGCAAGCGCTGATGTGTAATTTACAGTCTGTCAAGTTCTTGGAACCGTTGCCAGGGAATTGGTAATTGTTTCGTATTAAGGAGAATTTATCAGTAAATAGTGATTTAAGCAAATCTCCTTGCATATATATTTTCTTATTTCTTTGGTTTACATTTCTATTACTTTTTATAGATTTTATCTATTTCTATAGAGTACTCAAATTTCATGGGGTGCTCAATAATAATCAAAACTTGTGCATTTGGTGTGGGGAAACACATTTAAGTTCTGATTGTAAGACAAACAACTCTTTTGCACCTTCAAAAACAAAACTAATTAATGATATTAAGTTTGATAACAACTTGCAACACAATTACACTCATTCAGATATGAACATTAACAACACAAATTGGATAAGTGAGCAGTCTTATTTAGAAGAATTAGTGGAAGACTCTAGTTGTTATGTGAACGACAATTTGCACAAAATTGAACCAACCTTGATTAGGCACGAGTTTAATTTGGATGATCAAGAGCATATATGTAAATCAATTGAGGCTAAGTTAGATTTTATATTACAATAATTAGCTAACCCCGTCAAAGAAGTTGTTATAACTGACAAAATAAAGGAACAAGCTGAAGAAGTGTTGGTTTGTAGGGAAGAAACTTTAACTCAAACAAACAGTAAAAATGAGAGAGAGGTGGAGCATCAACTTGAATTGGACAATTTAACAAGAGTGTCAAACTGAAAAATTTGACCAAGAGCAATCCAAAATTTTTGTCCCATACACATCTATGTGACTCACCATGTGAAAATAACCAAGATGAACTAATTGAAATTAATATGAGGACAAATAAACTATAAGAATCTCAGGGTAGTTAAAGTAATAAAATTATTATCTCTGACATCTCAAGTATCAACAAACCCCTTAGCAATATTGATAGTATTTGTGTGCAATTTGAATTTGTAGAGAATCACCTTAAGAGTAGTCCTAAAAGAACTCAGCCTTACACATTCTTACAAAATAAAATGGAGGATGATAACAATGAAAAATATGAAAAGTTTGATGACACGTTTGAAGGAAGAAATGAAAAGAATGAAAAGCCAAATAGAAATAAAACTTATTATAAGATTGTGGATACTGATTGGGCTTATAAAAAGAAAAATAGTAGAGCTGGTGTTCATGATGACCCAATTATTAAACTAGCTCGTACTCAACCTAAAGAGTTAATGAAAATCTAGAAAGAAATTTTGAAAGGTTATAAACCTATCAACATGGTTGGGCATACGTGACATCAATTTGTTCACCATGGTCCGACCAGTAAAAGTTGAAGCTTTGCTTTCTTCTCCCATCCTCTTCTTAGCTCGCACCCCCTCTTGGGTGCAAGCGCCCAAGTTGGTCAGTTTTAGAGGAGCCCGGGGCAGAATCGCGATGTTAGAAGAGAGGATCTTAACCCCTTGATCCACGCATATACCTGAAATGAGTGACCCAAAAATAAGAGCAGCGCAAGGCCCGGTTAGAGCGTTCCAGAGCTGCTCCCTTATAATGCTAGAGATGTGAATATCTCCATCTCGTTATAATCCACAAAGGAGCCGCGCCCATCATCGGGTCACTTCACTGAGATGCCCGGAGGGCATGACAATGTTGGAGTTGAACACATGCCAAGCATTGCTCGCTTCAGTTATGAGTGCTTGAGGAATGTTTATCAGGTTTCCTCTCCATCCTGCTTCAATGTGGATGATCTCACTTACAATTGTTGTTGGGTAATATTTGGAGCTTATAAGTTGGAGATAAAGAGCAGTCATCTACTTCTTTTAACCAATAAAATCTATTAATTTCCCTTAAACTCCACACCCCTTCCCCTCACAAAACTTGTATGTCCAACCATATTGATAGAGTTGGCATAAACCTACTGCATAATAGAGAGGTAAGTTGGGACTGTGGGACTCACCATATGCTCCCATCCCCTGTTTATGACTTGATCAGGGTTCACAGGGTATGGGAGCCCAAATTCTCGGTCTGGAATTAATTTCCACTTAATTATCACTTGGTTGAAGCGTTGTTCTGCTTCAACCAAAGTGAAACTTTTCTTATTAAAAGCCCCACCAGCTGTGGGGGCAGCAGTTCCCTTGCTTACTGTTGATTTCTTCCTGGATGACATTTCTCTTTTAATGTTTTACAATGAAGGAAGAATGAGAGAAATGAAAGATTATTAGCAGTTGAAAGAGTTTAGAGCTGAGCTGCTTAAACTCTCAAGGAGGTGCAGCCTCATACTTTCCTCTAACAACCTTTTATAGCGAAGGGAAGAGAAGATTCTGGATACTTGGATTAATCACAGTTATGGCATTTGAATTTATGGTCAAAGCTAGTCTTAATTCATGCCATATGTGTGATTCAAGTTTTTGTCAAAAAGGAGGAAAAATACAACTTTTCCAGCACTTAATTTTCAGTTTTGAGGTTCTAAGGAGCGTTGTAACGTCTTTGACTGTCTTGAGAATCCAAGGCAGTAAATTTCAATTTTAGCTGTAGACTTTGCGTTGTAGCACGTTGTAGCATGCCACAGCTCGCTGTGGTGCCTTGGGACATTTTGTGCTGTAATCTGTCCACTATAGCGCGTGGCAGTAGCAAAATCTATTGTAGCGCATTTTTGCGGATAAATCCGATGTGGCGTGCTGCAGCGGATAAATCAGTTGTGGCGCGCTGCTGCGGCTTTTAAGCAAAAAGTTTTACAGTATTGAAGTTTAGTCCAAAATTTTTCTACAGTAATGGTTTTGGTTGTTTATTAATTTTAAAGTACTCTTAAGTGCAAAAATAAAACAAAATCACACAAAACAAAATTTTGGGTTGCCTCCCAAAAAGCGTTTGGTTTAATGTCGTCAGCCCGACACATTTAGGTTCAAACAAATTCAGAATTAATGTTTGGTCTTAGTTTTCAAATTTCATATTTTTGGCCCTTAGTATTAGTAGAACATTTTCGTATCTTCATTGTGTGCTCAATTAATTCAAAATTTTCTTCCAATTCATTTTTATGAGAGGAAATCCCTTTCTTCTTTTTTGTTCCCCTCCTTATTTTCTTTTTATTAGTTGGCTGTTTCTCAACTTCTCCTCCAAACGAGGAGTTGATCCTACTCTCAACTCTCTTTTTATGAAGTTCAAAAATTTTCAAATTTAGCATTTTGCATAATTCCTTCTCCCTCATGTTCTTTTTCCAAGGGAATTCTAACATTTTTTTCTTAAATTTAGTGGGTTTTAAGTCAATGGTTGTTGTCTTCCCTCCCACCTAAAGGTTCATTTTATAGTTCACTACATCTATTATTGCATTAGTGTTGGCTAAGAAAAAACATCCAAATATAAGTGTGGAATTCTCATTCCAAGTGTCCCATTGCAAATTATAAAATATGTTGGGACAACAAATCCTCCTAGTCCCACTGGCACATCTCTCATAATCCCAAGGGGTGTATAGGAATCTAAATTTGCAAATTCTAAAATTGTGGTAGTTGCCTCCATACCTCTTAACTTGAGATGCTTGAAGGTATGGTACGACATGATGTTAACTGAGGCTCCTAGATCACACAATAGATCTATGAAAACCTCATCCCTTATCACGCAAGGAATGCTCAGTCTTCCCGGATCCTCACACTTAACCACTACTAATCTATCAGTTTCAATGTGTTCCAACACCCTCTCCTTATCCAATTCAGTCGTGTTAATTTTTATTTGAATGTTAAAGGAGCTATCATAAAATTCTATCGGTGTGAACAACGCTCACCGTCTCCCTAGGATTTATTTCAGTGGAGCTGGGCAACGCACCTTGCTGACATGTGGCCAGCTGTTTTGAAATTTGCACAAGCTGCACTTCAATATTTCTAAGGGATGCCCCTATCCCTTGGATAGAGGCATCATGACGGTGAATTATCGCTTCAGTTCTTTTCATGAATTGAATTATTTCACCATTAAATGCATTAAATGCTCCTTCTAGTATTGAGGGTTAGTTTTAATAATTATTCCTTGAGTTGTATCATTATTTATTCATTGTATTACCCCCATTATAATTTTTAGAATTGTTATTGTTGTTATTCTTTTTCCAAGAGAAGTTGGGGTGGTTCTTCCAACTAGGATTGTAAGTATTTGAATAAGGGTTGCTCATAGAATTATTCTGGGCTGCATTGTTAATTCTTAGGAAATTGATTATCTCAATTTGTGAGGGTGTGAAAAGGTTGTTAAAATTACAATTTTCACTCATGTGACCCCCTCCACAAAGCTCACAGGGAAATTCTTGAACAGTACACACTATTATATTCTCTATTCCTTGGTTTAATATATTTATTTCATTTTGTAGCTTCTAAATTTGATATGTTTTATTAAGTTGATTCGCTTCTGCCTTACTAGGATTTAGCCTACCAATAGGCAATTGATAAGCATTATTTGCCATTTTTTCTAAGAGGTCAAAAGCCTCTTTTTGCATTTTGTTACTCAAAGATCCCCCTAAGGCTGCATCTCTTAAGCTTCTAGTTGGCACATTTAATCTGTTATAAAAAGTTTGTAGTTGTTTCCATAAAGGAAATCCATGATGTAGGCAGCATCGCAAACAGTCCTTATAATGCTCCCACCCAGCGTATAAATTCTCACTGTTTTGCTGTGAGAAATTAAAGATTTCATTCTTTAGCCTTGCAATTTTAGCGTGGGAAATATTTAGCAAGGAACTTCCTAGCTAAATCATCCCACATCCTAATAGACTCATTAGACAAAGAAGTTTGCCACATTTTAGCTCTATCTATCAGCAAAAACAGAAAGAGTCGTAATCTAAGTGCATCATCCGAAACACCATTCATCTTGAAGGTATCACACGGTTCAAGAAAGTTTGAGATATGAGCATTTGGGTCATCTGAGGCTAACCCACTAAATTGGTTATTCTGGACCACGTTCAAAGTTGAAGGTTTAATCTCAAAATTGTTGGCTTGAATTAGGGACCTAACAATAACATGAAGAACACCTCCTACAGTAGGGAGGGCATAGTCTTTTAATAGTCTACCTCTTACCATTACAGGTGGCTCTATGTGATTAGCTTATAGGTTATTCATTTCTAAATGAAATTGGTTAAGAATTTCTCATTCTCTACTAACCCTTAAGTAATTATGATCAATTTCAGGATCAAACAAAATATCAACATTGTCTCTCCTATTCATGCAGTTCACAAATTTACTAGACACAATAATTACAACAATCAAGAGCAGTTCAAACGCTCAAAGAGAGCAAATAAGCACTATAATTCTAATTACAAACAAGCACTATAAATAAACTAAACTAAAATCTAAATTACACTACAGTTAACACAATATGATATAATTACAGAAAATGAAAATATATGCAAATAAGTAAATAGTCTAAATCATTATTTACTTGAAGATTGTGCTTAATACAAAACAAAATTGTTCCTCAGCAACGGCGCCAAAAGCTTGACATATGTTAAATACACGTCTACGCTTGCACACAAGTATATGTGGTCTGAAGTAATAAGTGGAAGTTTAGTTCTGAGATTTATCATCCTCTGGGAATGGTGGTTTTGATACTAAGTTATATCTCTTTCAATAATGTTTAAAGGATTGATTTTTGGTTTGAGTTGATTCCTAAATTAACAATACAAAATACCATAGGATAAGATACGATTCATTCAAAAGGAGAGAGTTGGGGTTTCATTGTAGCACTTGTAAGAACTTGGTGTTGTCACTTTATTATTTAAATGTATAAATTGATTTTTCCATGCCTAATTAAATCAAGTGAACACTACTAGAATTGTAGTTATTCTCCAATTACAATAGCTTCAGATTTAGTACAATAAGGAGAACTCTCCTTGGAATTCTACCTCAGCGCCTAAAACTTTATGAGATCGTGGTATAAATTTATATTTGATTTCCTACGTCTAGGTTACCAAATATTTTCTTTTAATTGTTAGATCTCACAAACTTGATTTGCATCAATACTGCATCATGTGCTTACACATGCGGTTTAGCTAGATGAGAGGATGTGTTGGGTCAATGAACTATGTCACATCATCCATTGGATTTCTAATGTCCTCTCATCCCTTTTACTTTGCTGAGAAGTAGAGCAAAGTTGATGGAAACTTGGTTCAAAAGCTTTAAATCTCTTGGTAGAGCTCTTAAAGAAAGGTGCAAGTGAGCTTGAGAACTTGTCACATAGTTCTTAGCTCTACTTGTACTACCTTCCTTGCTCTTGTCCAATTTATGAGCTTGGAACTCAAGTTTTTTTCTTATTGATAATTCATTTAAGTTTTATTTTAACAAATAATTTTGACAAAGTTTCATCCATACATTCATTCATAATAAGAGTAATAATCAGAAAAATAGAAATCAATTATATTCATTCAAACATCTCCATTATAATACCAATTATGCCTTACATTTTCCTATAACTACATCCCAACCCTCTCCAAGGGGATTTAGCTTTCCATTACAGAATAAATAAGAGCATCCATGTAAAAGGAAGTAAGCCTTAACATTGGTTTACAGCAGAAAAAATCAAAATAGCTTAGGTAAAGTACTAGGAAACCCCCAGAGGTTTTCTAGGGTTCTCTTAATCTTTCTCTTGCACTTCTACTTGACTTCTCCTTTTTTTCTTACTGTCTTCTTCTCTTCACACTTCACTGTCTATTGCCTGCCCCTTGGAGAGTTTTCCTCTTTTTCTTTCTATAGCCTCTCCTTTTGGTCTTTTCAATATTAAATATTGGAACCCTTCTTTGGTCTAAAATTGGCCTTTAAATAAAAGAATTTTCAGCCCCATGCATTAATCACTAGTGACCCTACACCTTCTTCTTCTTCAAAGCAAGCAATTTATTTCATTCTGCTTTAGTCTCTTTGGTTTCCTTAGAATTATTGTTTAACTTAGGTATCAAGAGGCAGTGGAAAGCCAAAGGTCTCCATTTGTGGCTCCCTATGCTGCATTCAATGCAGATTCTGGAGTTTTTTGTGGCGGGGGCTATGACGCACTGTAGAGCTCTTGATTCAAAACTGTTCCATCATGGAGCACTGCAGCAGTTGAAGTTCAAATACTATTTTGCTGAATATTGTACTCGTTTACCTTGAGGCCGCTGCTTATCCATTGTGGCGCACTGAAGGCGTGCTACGGCGGTTAGACTTTTCTGAAAGTGGAATAGTAACTGTTCAATTAACTTACATAAGGTTTTCATAAATAATCAAAAATTTTGCCTTGGCGCGCTGTAGTGATTAAACTTTCATGAATGCAGAATAGTAACTAAATTTTTAATAAATCATAAATTAGAAAAGAAACAAGTATTTACTTCTTATTTTCTTTTTCCTAATTCTCTTTTCTTCCCTCTCTCCTTGCTGGCATGCTAGTTTTGGCACCTCCCTCCATTTTCATGCAAGAATGGCTGAGGCCATCCCTCCCCTTCTCCCTTAGGCCATGCCTGCTCCTTCCCCTCTTCTCCTCCTTTAAAAAGGAAGCTCAACCCCTCCTTTTGAATTTTATCTTAAGCAAAAGACCCTTCTTCCTCCCAAGAATTCCCTCCTTCCTCCATTACTGTACCTTGTGCTTGAAGAAGCTCTTCTCCAAGTTCCTGAAGAAAAATAGAGCTTCTTCTTCCTCTTCTAAAGGCTAGGTATTCATTTGCTCTAATTTCTTGGCTACTTTATTTTACCCTTATGCTTTTTTTGCATCTTTATAAATCCATGATTGAGTATGGAAGCCATTAAAGTTCATTAAGGAATTATAAATAAGATGCTCTGTTTTCCTCCATTTTGCATACCTGAACCTTAAACTCCATTGTTTGCATAGTTAGGATAATTTTTTTGGCCAATTTTGGTATCAATGGAAAGGTCTCGAAAAGACCTTTCCATCGGTATCTAGCACCACTCGTGAGGTTTTCAAAATTGGGAGTATTTGGGTGTGAAATGAAGCGCATTACGATTTTAGCACAGGCAAAATCACCGTCAGGCGCTGCAGTTCCTGAAGTTTCGAACTTTGATCCGCAATAGCATGTCATAGTGTGCCATATGGCGCAACAGTGCACTGCAGTGGCATAATAAATTGTGATGTATAAAAAATATTTACTTTTGAGGAAACTAATGGAAATCCGCCGTAGCGCGTTATAGCGTGACGTAGTGCCCGCACTTCGGGGAATCAAGCGCCATAGCACGCCGCACCGCCTAAAAGTGTTGCAAGGCCCCACAGTGCTAAAATCTGCCATGGCGTGCCACAGCGCACTGGACTGCACCACAATGCACCTGCCTTGTCGCCATAAGGCGCTATAGTGTGCCATAGCGCCTTGGCTTGCGGCCAAAAGGCGCTACGGTGCGCCGTAGCGCCCAGAATTGCCCAAAAGTGCCCAGAACTGTCCGAAATTGCCAAAACCTTACATTTTTTGCATTTTAAGGTCCCTTGAACCCTAGTGAGGCCGAATTATATCAAATTTGTACCCTTAATAACCTTTCCCTTTAGCTTTCAACATTTACTTTAAGTTATTTATTAATTGAATATTAGTATTCCCTAGCTCACTAGTGTAGGTTAGGTCTCCATTAAGCCTTAATAACCTACAACTTTTAGTTAATTAGAACTTATATTTTTTTACCCCTCCTCTCCCATACACTTGGACCTCTTTTAATAATGTACTAAAATAGTCTAGTGATTCATTAAGCTAGATTCCATCAATTGCAAGTTGCCAAAGATAAGCTATAGCGGTGACTTTCAACTTTCACCTATTTAGGCTTTTCAGGTTCTTATCCCTTGCCTTCCTCCATCGCTTCCGTAAGCCTTGCATCTAAGCAGCCATTAATGATTATGTGGCTTAGGATAAGTGTAGGCTTTTCTTCATGTTGCATAATTATACATATAAATTATTTTGTCATTTACATAAACCAAAATCAATTTATTATTTTTCAATCTTATATCACTTATAGTATTACCTATAATTGACTTAGAGATCAACATCTCTAAGCCAATTAGGAACATAATTGGCTCAAATTATTAAGTTAGTTAACTTAAAATATTAGACAACTTTGGATATCACATAGTTTATAATTACTTGAATTCCTTGAAATGCTAGTTTTCCTTTAGATTATAACCTTAAACATTCACATAAGACATTGTGCATAAATAAAATAATCATATTAAAAGCTAAGGGGTTTCATAGAGGCTAAGCTATGGCAAGCTATGGGGTTATAATGAGACCTCACATATTCTAGAGGGGGAATGTGAGTGTATATTTTCATGGAGACCCTGCTTCTTTAATTAGTTAGACAGACATGTCTAACTCCTATTTTGTTCTGAAATTTATGCCTACAGGACTGAAAGCTTAAATAACTTAAGCAATTTAGATTATTGGGTTATCAAAATTTTATTAATTATGAGAACTTATCATAACCCTTGAGCTATTCTAACTTTACATAGTCTTTGACTATGCCTTTTTAGCTCCCAGGGCTACTCTTTATCTTACTTTACTTTACTATTCAACTCTTACTTATTTTACTGTAGTTTACCTACATAAAGTCTCATTTTCATGCAGTGTATGTTGCTTTGCTTACATTTCTTGCTTCACTGCTTTAATTTGCATTTACTTAGCATAACATATGTTGAAAACATATTTATATATTCAATATATACTTTCATATGCACATTAATAGTTTTAAGCCTTATTGGGATGCCTTTTTCCCTTACTTGTTGTTGCAGGCTAGAGAAAACCTACTTGTGAGTTCTTGCTCCTTACTTATTATCTTCTTTATAGTTCATTTACCTTTACTTTGGCTTGAATGCTCCACTTTTAGTACTTAATTGTAAATTTGCATATGTGATATACAACTAAATTGTAATTAAAAATTTACCAAATCTTAAGATATACTTAGACTCTTTAGTCTAATCACTTATTTTTTTTATTTTTTTTGTCTATGCCCTATCATATTTTATAAACTAAGAATATGGTAGATCAAGAGCATTTTCTGGATAGAGGGGCTGGACCTTGTTCTGGACGTTAGTAGATTGGAAAATTTTGCCTTTGCATCTTTATTTTTATTGCATTGTGAGATGAGAGAACTTATTTCTTTACTTTTAAATTTAGTCTGTAATAATTTTAATTTTGAATGTTTTATTTATGCACAATATCTTTTATGAATCTTCAAGATTATAATCTCAAAGCAAATCATCCTTTCAAGGAATTAAAGTGATTGTAAATTATGTGATATCAAAAGTTGTCTAATATTTAGGTTATCTACTTAATGATTGGAGCTAATTAATCTCCTAATTAGCTTAGAGATACTGATCTCTAAGTTAATTGTAAGTAATACTATAAGTTATCTAAGTTTGGAAAATAAGTAACTAATTTAGGTTTATGTAAGTACAAAATAATTTTTATGTATAGTGATGCAACATGAAGTTAATCCTACAGTATTCCTAAGCCACATAATCATTAATAGTTGCTTTGATTCAAGGCTTAAGGAACTAACGGAGGAAGGTAAGGGTTAAGGACTTACTTCACCTAAAGAGGTGAAAGTTGCAGGTCACTACTATAACTTATCTAAGGCAACTTGTAATTGATGGGATCTAGCTTAATCAATCACTAGATTATTTAGGGGCATTACTAGGAGAGGTCTAAGTGTACGGGAGAGTATGGGTACAAACTACAAGTTCTAGTTAACTAAGGGTTGTAGGTTTATGAGGCTTAATGGAGACCTAACTTACACTAGTAAGCTAAGGAATACAGATATTCAATTAATAAGGAACTTAAAGTAAAGGTTAGAAGCTAAAGGGAAGAGTTATTACATTCAATTCTAAGTATTGGCAATTTGTCCTAATAGGTTCACATCCTACAAATAGATATGTGCTAAGGCTAAGTATACTCATAGGATGGGTTAGCTTGCACTTAGGACTATAATCAAATCAAGGCTAGGAAATCACTCCTACATTAACTTATCCAAATGTTGAGGATTGAAATTATAAGTTATTTAACCTAAGCAAAGCATCTAGCTACTCTAATTTAATCCAATCTTACAAATTAAGCTAATGTGAAAGATTAATAAATGATAATGCTTGCTATCCAAGGGAGAAAACACCTAAATAAGCAAGCAATTGAATATGTAAAGTTATATTTTTGAAGGAATTAGGGAGCTGAAAACCCAAGTCCAAATGATATTCGAATACAAGTATAATTGCAAATATGAAATCCTTATATCATAAGGATAAGAATGATACTAAATAGTCCAAAACTAGACAATGTAGGAATATTAGGGTATCTGGAACTCTTAATTAGGGTTAAAAAGTGATTATAAAAATTATGGTTCAAATCCTAAATTGAATTTTACCAATGTGTTCGTCTCATTTTTCCAAATAAAATGACATATAATTTAATATAATATGGATTCATATAATCAAAGTTATGGCTAAATGAAATTTTGCATATTTAAATATTTATTAAATGCATATTAATCTAAATCTGAAATTGCCATCAATAATACACTAATAACACATTGATTTGTCATTGACTTTTAAATTAACCTTTGGTCTTAATGGTAGAAAGACTAGGGGTTAAACCCTAACTTGTCTTGATTAAGATCTAAACCTTAATCATCTAAATCAAGTAACTTAATTGAAAGATAATTCAATCAACATTATTCCAATAATGCATATGATTTAATATTGATCTTAAAATATTAAATTAGAAGTGCTAAGGTTTATATTAAATCTGTGTGATTGAACCATCTGAATCTAAACTTTAGATCTTTGATTTTCTCTTATATAAGATTATAGCATAAAATAGATAATAAAATTATAATGATTTATGAAATGATCTAACTCTAATAAGATCTTTGATTTTATCCCATAATTGTAGCATAGAAAAGGATCAGATAAATTTTAATTATCTGATCTGACCACTTGAATATTAGCTTAAGAAGTAGAAAAGTGAGATCTCAAGGGTCTTGATATAGGATCGTTATTGAAATGTTTAAGGACCTTAATTATTGATATCTTGAAGTAGGAAGAGCTTTTGTAACTTATTGAGGTAGAAACTTAGATGATCCTTCATAACTTTAGAAGTTAAACTTGATACCTTGTAGTAAGAATCACCTAAAGTACTTAAAATAGGACTTATTCCTTGTGGTAGCAACCTACATTGAGTGATCCATTAATCACATTCTTGGAGCATTGTATAGGCCACACCTATTTATAGTAAGGGTTAATAGCTTTGATAAATCCTTATTTATTGAATAGAATCTTCTGAACCCAGATTATTGGTTGAGTAATAGAGTATACCCATAAAACTAGATTATTTTAGTAATATTCAAGATTAGTTGATTCACTCCAATGTGGACTTATGACCAGGTGCTATCCAGAGGGATTAGACGAATACAGTCCCATTAGAGTAAATCTTCCAAGACTAAGAGTGTTACAATTAGTAAACAAGATCCTTAGTTTGAGATGTAAACTACGACTAGGTTCTGCCTCCTATCGTAGTACGCTTTGATAAGTGCAGTTTAAGCAAACTAAGTATCTCAAATCACTATGCGTAAGACACTAAGTATGCTTGTAATTAGGACATTTAACAGCTTAGCTTGAGATGTAAACTGTGATTAGGCTCTGCCTCCTATCATAGTGCGCTTCGATAAGTGCAATTTAAACAAACTATGGGTTAAATCCATCTTTCTTGCCAACATGCTAAAATGTGTATACAATCATCCTAGCTAATGATTTTCAAGTAAACTCTCAACTTTAACTAATTATCGATGTTAGAATTTTAGGAGTCAAAATTTTTTTTGTAGGATTCTACACAATGGAGACATTGAATTCATTAATAGATTTTAAAGCATTTTCTAGATTTATCTCATATAGTTTAGAAGCATGAGCATGAGCTTAAGTATGATATGTGAGTATCAAAATGATGTACATGTATCAGTGATGATTTATGGGTTACGAAATATTGTATACATTGACTGTGGAATTTTAGGATGCATTGGCATTATCAGTAAATGGTATTCCAAGTGGATGTATGTATACATTGGACCATACTATTCATAGCAGTTCAGTGATATTTAGTTGCATATCAGCAGCATACAGTATTGTGGCATATTCAGATACATAATTTCAGTGACATACCGCATAGTTTTATATATGATTACTCTGTTTCAAATTCATTACTATTTTGGTTTACTTTTGGTATTCAATATAATTCAGCTTCATTTTACTTTGCTTCAGTTTTGTACAATTTTATACGATTTTACGCTTTCAATTATCTTTACAGTATTTCTACAGATTTAATTATATTATGTAAATGTTAAATAAATAACTAGAACTGTTTAGATTAGTTGTGATATGTTAGACTTATTATCTAACACGGGGTACTTTTGGGATCCGATAATTTGCTAGATCTTGAGCATTATATTGAGCCAGGTCAGGAGGACACCCAGGAGATTCAGGAGGAGCCCGTGGAGCACTAGTGGACTCTCCTCCAGTTTTACTACCTTTCTGCTTAGTTTATTTTAGTTCAGTACTTAGCTCTATGTTTGTTATTCAATAAATGTTTGTAATAGTTCAGGATGTATTTTCTTTTCTTTTCTAACATGAATGTTTTCATACAGCTTCCGTGATGAATGTTTCTGGATGTTTTCTTTAAGCTTCCACTCACTATTATATACTACTTATACTTAGTATTGTGATGTGATCAGTATATTGGAAATACTGATATCTTATACATATATTGGATTCCTATTATATTCAAAATCCAATGTATGTATTTGTCTAATACTTAGGATTAGGATACTACTCATATCTTAAGTATTAGCTCTCAACCCTCCTTAAGGTTGAGTCAGTAGCCCTTCAGACGGGATTGACTTTCAGCTATTTGGGGAGATGGGATATTCCTCCCCGAGTGGCGTGCCGCTCCGCCGCCAAAATTGATCATAACTATCTCTTTTGCACATGGCGATGGGGCGAGGCACTACATCACAAATCTTATGGATCTCCACAGCACATGTATTTGTGTTTTACTATGTCTTCCACCATCCTGAGCATCTACCTGTACATGCTTCTCTAGCTAAATACTATCATCAACTTCTATGTGCTGGGGCTGACTCTCTGAAGCAACCTTGGAATTAATTCTGACTCCAAAATAGTCCATGTACATCTAACTTTCATTAAAAGTGGCATCTCTATTTATGTTAATCTTCTAGTTCTGATTGTCCTAGAATCTATAGCCATACTCACTTAAGACACCCAATTAATGCACACATGATGGCATTTGCATCAAGCTTACTCCTAGATCCTACATCAATATGCATATGTAATAAATAAACAAATACCTTGAGGTGGTACTGTTTCACCACCCTTCCACTCTAAGCCTCCTCGGGAATCCCTTTATCTAACCTTCATTCTGTGCTTCTAAACTACATCACTTGGTAGTTGTATGTCCACATCACCTTTGCTTATAATATCACATGCCTTGTCATCTCCTAGATACTCCTTCCCCATACCACCCTTGGTGTAATTCTTGAAGGCAGTTTTCATAGGAGTAGCATGAAAAGATGCACCCAAGTGACAAGATCAATGTATCTTTGTATTTTATACTTAAATATTTACCGTGGGACTTATATACTTGCTCCCATTACTTGACTTTTTCAAAATAGGATAATCCTTTTTGAAGTGTCCTACATTTCTAGAGTTCCAATAATCTAGTTTTGCTTCTCTGGGTATTGAATTTCCTCACCTTTACATATACATGTTTCTATTGTGTCTTTGGTCTACACTTCTTCCTCTACTCTCAGCATTCAATGTTGAAGTAGATGCCTCCCCATGGGATTTGTTTTGCACCTCTTCATTAAGGACCGGCTTGATAATGTCATTAAACTTCAACAATGCATTTCTTGATGAGTTGTTGATGGTTGCCTCCAGCCCATCCCAACTACTTAGCAATGAAGAGAGGAATAATAGAACTCAAACCTCATCATAAAACTTGAAGCTAACCAAACTCAACAGACTTGTCATAGTGGTGAACCCATTCAAATGTTTTTCCATTGATCAGTCATTCATCATCTTCATATTAAATAGTCATTTTATCAGAAAAGCCTTATTGGAAGCTGTAGGCTTCACATACATCCTTGTCAGAGTAGCCATGAGATCTATAGTCCTTATCTCATTTATAAACTTAAATATAACAGAATATATGGCACCCCGCTCCTTAAGTTTGCAATCATTTGGTTAAGGAGTGAAGTGTCACTCTGGCAAATCCCTCACTTATTGTTGGATTAGGTAAGGTCCACAATCCAATAATAGGGGAAGGATGTGCACATAATATTTATGAAAATTAGTCACTAAATCAATATATTCATATAGAGTGCAGAAGCAATAAGAAGTACGAATTACATCCATTCACCATACATCAACCATGAAATAAAATGAAATAGCTCAGAAAATTATAATGTGCAGAAAGTAAACACAGTCATGAGTACCTGTATTATTAAATCATTTAATTAAAGTTTAAAAGACTTAAAATGATAATATCATTTGTCCTCATAATGAACAAAAAGGCAACTAGAGATCTTCTGCACCAGGCTGCTGCGCCTCCTCTAAATAAGACTCCTCCTCAGGCATTAGCTCCTGAAACTGAACAAGATCTGACATTGTGGGTTTCAAAATGCCAAGGCACCAGCCAATAAAAGAAAAATTTTATTAGACAAATTGTTTAAGTACATTTTAGAAAAGCAATTTATTAAGCATTCATTAATATTACTATTTTACTTAAAATCAAATGAAATATCTACCTAACATGGGAGAAAGTAACCATACAATAGGATGAGAATAAGTTATAAATGCACTATTTATAACTAAGCAATAATTGAGGCAAAAGCACACCTTAAGTAAACTAAATAAGGTAGAGCATACATATGTAATACAGTAAGTAAGAATACTGAAAAGAAAATTCTAACATGTTGATGATCATATGACATGCTAATTTAAAACATAAATCTGAGAATGGTACATATAATAAGCAGTAAAGTCTAGCATCCTATATACGCATCCACTCAAGTAAGCGGGTAACATAGAAAAAATACAACTAACCAAAATAAAATGCTTTAACAACACAATAAACAGTAAGCTGAAAACCTGTAAAGAATGTACAAACTGTCATATCAGAAATAACTGGCCAATCTGGCCCAATATATTCCCGTAGTTTTTATGGGATAGGGCGGACATAATATCACAATCTAGTATAATATGACTGAAGAGGCAGATAATACTATGTAAATATCTGTTAGTTATTTTACTTTTGTTTCTATGGACAATTTTAGAAATAGCTGAGGAGTCAAGAAGGTTTGCAAGACTGAATGGGTCACAAGCTTAAAACACTCTCCTCAATGAGTGATGTTAAGCATCCTGATCTCTCCTTACCCCTGTCTATTAGAGTAATGTGCACCATAATCCACCATGCACTGAACCCAAATGCAAATGTTTTCCTAATATTCTAAGTTTTCAATTTTTTCATGCAACAATGTTTTTCTTATATGACGTGTTCAAAGAAAAATAAGCACAAAGTTCAAGGAATGCATAGTACAAAATCAAGTAGTAAGTAAGGGACTCTACTAAACATGATGATATCATTTATTAACTAATTTAAATATTCTAACTATTCCAAGTTACACAAGTTCAAGATCTCCAATTCCTACTATCGAGTGTAACTTAGAAGTATGTCTTTATAGGTTAAAAAATATTAGAACTAGTTAGGTCCTAATATGATTAAATCAATGTTAACTAGAAAAAATTATCATGACCTAGTTTATGAGTTTAGATGTTCTAAACTAAAAGCTTGACCAAAATATACCAAGCTAGAGATTATGTATTAAACACCATGAGATTGAACTTAATCATATAATCTCAAGGGTAAGACTTAAGATCTAGGTTAAATCTAAATATAAACTAATAATTGAGGTAAATCCTATTAAGCAAATCAGACTTAATAGGATGAATCCCCTATTCTAAATCTAATGTTAAAAGACAAAATAATCTAAATAAGTTGTAAAATCTAGAAACTAATAAAACTAAGAATTCATTCATTGAATAACCCCATTATTTAATGAATGAAATCTAATATAATATTTAATCCTATTCTTAAGGAATGGATCCTAAGATGAAGTGAGGATTCCTAATGATAAGACTTGGAAAATCTCTAAATATTGATTGAATTTTTTCACACTTGCTGATTTTATTTAATTAGGGAGATTAGAGATGGATTTTAGCTAAGGCATATTAACTTTACTTAGGGATTTTCAAACCTAAAATTGAGATGTTTTACAAATTATCCCAATTGAGGGATTTAAGACTCAAATTGATCCTAAATTAGTACTATTAATAATTTTAATGATTTCAAGGGTATTTTAAGGGTTAAGGATATTTAACCTAAATTTTAGGCAAAATGACTATTTTACCCTTACATAAGGGTACACAAAGCTACTTATTGATTAAGGGCTCCAAATTAGGATTTTTTACTGTTAAATGATTACTTACTGTCTAACATAACGATAGACACTAGGTGCACCAAATTTGTATAAGAAATAAGTCTTATGGGTCCAAACTAAAGTTTTTGACCTAAGGGGCATTTTAGTAAATTACACATAATGAAATCTATATTTTTATGCAGTTTATTATTGGAGGACACTAAATTCTGAGGTCTAATAAATTAGTTATAGCCATTTCAATTTCCAAGGGCAATTTGGTAATTTTCTAAGCTAAGGGGGTCAAAAGCTAACTTTTTAATTTGATTTACAAATTTAGCAAACTCAGAGGCTATAGCTTCCATATATCACACTGAGTAGTTTAACTAGGAGTAGACCCAAATTGGACTTCGATTGGTCAAGTTTTGACCTAATTAAGGTTAGATGTATTTTGGTCATTTCTAATTTTTCTAAGATTCAGAACCTAAATATTATCTTAGATTATAGTTAGCACTGAAATTATAAGCTATCTAGCATTTTAAATTTTTGGAATTAGAGTCTAAATGACTAAGATATGGTCAAATGAATTTTTTGGACACTAAGGCGCACTGTAGCGCCCGACCGTGATTTTGCCTATGTGAAAACCGTTAAGGGTCACCTTTCGAACTTAAATACTCTCAATTTAGAGCATTCCATGAGCAGTGTTATATATCAATGGAAAGGTGTTTCTGATACCTTTCCATTGACACTAACATCGGCACTAATGGATCATCCTAGCTATATGAACAATGGTGATAAGGGTATGGGTGTGCAGAATAGACGAAAAATAGAGCATGAGGTATATTACTTTGAAGAGCTATAATGGCTTCCATACTTAATCATGGATATCTAAATATGTGAATAAGCATAATAGAGGAATAAAATGATCAATGAAGAAGAATAAATGAGTACCTTAACCTTTAGAAGAGGAAGAAGGAACCTTGGAATGTTTTGAGGAGGAACTTCTTCTTCTTCTTCTTCTTCTTCTTCTTTAGCAAAAAGCTCAACAATGGGGGAAAGGGTGGAAGCTTGGTAGCTTTATCTTGATAACCAAACATGGAGAGGAAGAGCTGAGCTTGTGGGAAGGAAGAGGGATGGTCATAGCCATCAAACCTTACCATTTAGGAGTGGGGAAGGAAGAGGGATGGCCATTGCCATCAAAGCTTTCAATTAATGAGGGAGAGGGAGATGGGTTAGCCAAAAGTGGAGGTAAGAGCCAGCCGAATGGAATAGCCAACTAGGAGAGAGAAATACAAAAAAGGAAAAAAATACAATTAGGAATAAATAACTATTTATTCTTTTAATTAATTAAAAATTCCTATTTTAGAAACACGCTCCAAACATTCCCAAAAATTCACCACAAGTTAATTTGGGGGTGACAATCGTAATGACGAAGTCGGATTTTGATTCTGATGATTATTTATTTATTCTATTTTCCGGGGTATTTAATTATATTAAAATATTTACGAAAATCTGACAACTTCCAAATGCGCCCAAAACATTACCCCTAGCTAATTTAGGGGTGATGATCACAATGGCAAAGTTTGATTTCGATTTTGAGGTCAAAATAAATATCTCAATTTTCTAATTAATTTAAATAAATTAAAATATTCAAAAAAATTCAACGACTTCTGAAAAATCCCAAAATTTCACTCTTGGCTAATCCGAGGGTGAGGATCGCAACGACGAAGTCAGATTTTAATTCTGACGAGTATTTAATTTTCTAGTTTTCAGGGTATTAAATATTATTAAAATATTAATCAAAATTTTGACGACTTCCGATTGACTCGAAAATATCACCCCTAGCTAATTTGGGGGCAATGAGCACAATGGCGAAGTCTAATTTTTAATATGAGGTCAATTTATATAGGTCGTTTTCCTGAATTTCTGGATTTCTTAAAAATCAAGACTCGAACTGTTAAAATCAAAATTAAGATAGATATTAGTCTTAATTGACAAGGGTAACAACTTGGGTTACTATAGACTCCCCCACTTCAAAACGATGTCGTCCTTGACATCACTAAAGTGGAAAGAAAAGGCAAGAATAAAAATATGAATTAAATTTGAAGTTTAGAATGTTATGAAAGAATACCTGGAATCTCGAAGAGTCTAGGATATTTGACTCGCATATCGACCTCCTTCTCCCAAGTGGCTTCGTTCCGAGAATGATTCCTCCACTGCACTTTGATCATTTCGATAGTATGACTTCTAAGTTGTTTGCGATTGCGAGCCAAAATTTGAATCGGTTCCTCGGCATATGACAGATCGGGTTGGATCTGAATTTCTGGGAGCTGCACAAGGTGAGATGGATCTCTAAGACACTTTCTTAGTGATGATACATGGAATGCATTGTGGACTGCTACAAAGTCGCTTGGAAGATTTAGTCGGTAGGGGAAGAACCTATTTTGGCTGCTACCTCGAACGGACCCACATAGCGGGGACTGAGTTTCCCAGCTATACTGAATATAAAAACTCCTTTCATTGGACTAACTTTTAGGTATGCAAAGTCTTTAACTTTAAATTCTAGCGGGCGATGGTGCATATCGTGGTATTTACTCTGGCTGTCTTGGGCTGCACGAATTTGCTGTTGAATCAACTGAACTTTCTTATTTGTCTCTTCTATTAACTTAGATCCGTAGAGCTGAACACTGCCTATTTCTGACCATGCCAACGGAGTACTACACTTCCTACCATACAAGGCTTCATATGGAGCCGTCTTTATACTAGCTTGAAAACTATCGCTAGTGGGAGGTGATCTTCCCAAGATCTAGCAAAATCAAGGATACATAGTCTAAGCAAATCTTTGAGAACCTAGTTTACTTATTCTGTTTGACCATCTGCTTACGGATGAAAGGTTGTACTCAATTCTAGAGTTGTGCCTAGATCTTAATGCACGGTGTGCCATAATTTAGAAGTGAATCGGCTGTCTCTATCAGATACAATGGATATGGGAATTCCATGCATCCTGATTATCTCTTTGATATATAGTTTGGCGAGTTTCTAAATCGAGTCTGTTTGCCAAATGGGAATGAAATGAGCCGATTTGGTTAATGGGTCTACTATAACCCAAATTACATATGCTCCAGGCCTTGCATGAGGCAATCCCATCATGAAATCCATAGATATATCTATCCATTTCCATTCAAGGATCTCCAGTGGATGTAGTAGACCAACGGGTCTTTGGTGTTCTTCCATAACTAGACTACAAGCATAGCACTTTGCAATGAATTCAGCCACACTTTTCTTTATTCCTGGCTACCAAAAGGATTGCTTTAAGTCTTGATACATCTTTGAACTTCCAAGATGGATCTCGTATCCAGAGTTATGACCTTCGATCAGCACCTCCTGATGCATGCACTTAGGGATCCATAAGCGATCTCCTTGATAGATAGCACCTTTATGGAATCGAATGTCGGTGCGACGACCATTTTCGATGGCTTGTTAAAAATTTAGGTACTCATCATCTTTTGTATGAGTAATAGATATGTCTCTATGGAATGTGGGCTTGACATTAATCATTAAGAGCATTGTACTCACTTGGTCACTGCGTGCTGACTTGACGTCCAATTTACGGAACTTTTCCTCTAAAGGGCTCTTGGAGATGAGAGTGTTTAGAGTAGCATGATGACTAAGCGCATCAGCTACCACGATTGCTTTTCTCGGATGGTACTGAATATCTAGGTCATAGTCACTAATTAGTTATAACCACCTTTTATTTCTGCAGTTCAACTCCCTTTGAGTAAATATGTACTTCAGACTCTGGTGATCTATGAAAATCGAGCATTGAATCCCATATAGAAAGTGATGCTAAATTTTTAAGGTGAACACTATAGCTGCAAGCTCGAGATCATGAACTACGTAGTTCTTTTCATGAGGCTTCAACTGACGAGCAGCATACGTGATGACTCTTCCCTCTTGCATTAATATGGTACCTAAGCCTATACCAAAAGTGTCGTATAGGCCTGGTAGTTTACACCTTCCTTACGGAGAACTAGGATGGGTGCAGATGAAAGCGCATCTTTCTGTGCTTGGAAAGCTACTTCACAAGCTGGCAACCATTCAAATGGTACAGCCTTCTGAGTGAGCCTGGTGAGTGGAGATGCTATCTGGGAAAATCCTTTCACAAACTTTCTGTAGTAACCGGCCAAGCTCAAGAAGTTTCTGATGTCGGTCACTAACTTAGGTTGTACCCATTCTTAGATCGTGCTCACCTTGTTCTGATCTACTCTTATCCTGTGAGCATCTACTACGTGGCCAAGGAAAGCGACAGATTCAAGCCAAAACTCACACTTTGAGTATTTGGCATATAGGTGGTGGCTTCTCAGTTCTTCCAATACTGTCCTGAGATGAACTTCGTGTTCCTTCTTCATCTTGGAGTATATTAAAATATCGTCTATGAACATGATGATGAATTTGTCAAGGTATGGTTTTAATATACACTGCATTAAGTCCATAAAGATGGAATGCGCATTTTTCAATTCAAATGATATCTGACAGACTGTAAATACATGTCTACGCTCACACGCAACTGAACGTGGTCTGAAGTAACAAGTAGAAAGTGTTAATTTTTGGGAATTTATCGATCCTCAGAGAATTGGTTGATTTGGCATTAAGGTGTATCTATTCTCACTAATGTTTAAGCTACAATGTGTTTGGATGAGTTGGTCTAAAAATTAGCACAATGTTCACTAAGCAAAGAAGAGCAAGATGAGAGAAAGAGGAGAGTTGGGACCATCCCACATGCCATGATATAACAATTATGTATATTAATTTTTCAAGCCTTATCATTCATTTTAATTAGAATCAAGTGCACATTATTTTCCTTGAGTTTAACTCAAGGTCTTATAAGCTCAAATCTCGTACACAAAATGAACTCACACTCGGTTCTACTTCGACACAAAGATTCTTGTAAGATTCTTTGGATTTAAATTTTAATCTTATTCTCTTGATCAAGGAGAGCTTGATTAGTAAATCTTAGGATCTTATAAGCATTGATTTCCACTACGAGCATCACTCGCATCTCACATAGTTGAGATGAGGGATTCATATGTTGGGCTCAACGACTATGTAACTTAGTTCATGAGCACTCACCACTTCCTTCCTCTACCTCAATTATGTTGAGCTAAGGAGCTCATTTAGTCGGTCTTAGCATCACTTGCATCAACACTTTGGTTGAGCTTAGATTTAGGTGCATTGAGCTCAATAACTTTGTTACATAGTTTCAAGCTTTCATGCACTCAAAACCTAGCTTCTAACCTAAGGTGAGCTAAGGAGCACAAGACGATTAGTTCTTGAACTTTTAATTCTTTACTCTTATTCCACATTCAAGACTAAATTAGATAAAGTATTTCTTAGCAAGATATTAAGATCACAAAATAAATTATGCTTGAGGAAAACATCCATACATTAATATTATATCATGCACATGGGACTTCACCCTAACCCTCCCCAAGGGAGTTTAGCTACTCATAACAAAAGAAAAGATGAAAAACACATACATGGATAAAGACCCTTTCATGATCAACTAAAAAGAAAATACAAGAATAGAGTTTAGAAGATACTAGGAACGCTCCTTTGGAAATTCTCAGGAATCCTTCTTCTCCTTTTCAATGTTCCCTTCTTAGGTCGCTAGTGCTGCCTTCTTCCTTCTCCTCTAAAGCAAAAGCTTGCTTTGCCACCCTTGGAGAGTTTTTCTCTTCCTTGGCACTCCTCCCTACTTAGTGGATTTTCTTGGCTAAAATTGTGAAGCCTCCTCAAGTCAAAAGGAGGGGTATTTATAGGAGACGGGCTGCCTTCTTCTTCTTCATTTCAAAACCAGCATTTCCATCTAAAATTCTAAACTCATGATGGCAAAATCCTCTATTGATGGTGAGGTGACAAATATCTTCATTTGTTTACCCAAAACTCACCTCAATACCTTCTTTTTACAAATAAAATGTAGCAGCTGCAAGGAATGATGGTTGGGGATAAAGTTCAGGATAGAGCTCATGTCCCCAGCTACAATAAATGTTGTCTGGAGAAAATTTGCGGCGGGCCGCTGCAGCGCGCTGGAGCGCGCGACGGTGCATTGCGGCGTGCAATGGTCTTTAGCAAATTTCCCAAGTCCACCACTGCCACACGCTACCGTGCTTGAGCATCGGAAGATGTCCTGCTTACAGCGGGCCATTTTGCATTTCTACTTTTCAAAAATATTTCGGCTGCAAACGGCTGCAGCACGCATTCGTGCGCTGCAGCGGCTCATTTTGCAATAAAAATAGTGTTTAATTAGTGAGCAACCTATTTATATGGTTTAACTAACTCTGCTGCTGACCGCTGCAGCGTGCGATCGCGCGCTGGAGCGGCTCATTTTGTGAAAAACACTGTTCAATTAGTTGAGCAACCTATTTAAATGATTTAAATAATTCCGCTGTTGACCGCTGCAACGCGCGACCGTGCACTGTAGCGGCTCATTTTGCGAAAAACACTGTTCAATTAGTTGAGCCCCCCCATTTATAAAGTTTAAATAATTCCGCCGCAGCCCGCTGCGGCGCGCTATTGCGCGCGGCAGCACGCTGTAGCGGATTTTCTTTAATAAAAATTAAATCTTTCCAGAAATGCCTCAGAACTTCCTTGGATGCATATTCCCTAAAAAGAATAAAAAAATTTATTTTATTAGTAAGCTGAAAATGATTTTTTTTTTTGTTTTGTAGGGATGAAAGTCACAACAATACAATTAGAATATGTATAAGTCAAGATATGTGCATGGCAAAAATGAAATGAACATTTTAGCAAAATTAATGTTATTACTTGTGGCAATAAGGTGGTTTAATCAAGTAATCTCCAAATTTTTTAATTTTTAATGTTTAAAACTAGGTGATGGGTACAGTCATTGTGAACTATAGACTAAGGAAGTGGTCAAAGATTCCGGGAGTTGTGCCATATGTGCTCTTTCTTATGAATCACAAAGAATTTAAAGGAGAGATAATTTTCTTCTTTCTTTCTCATTTTGATCAATTGGGAGAGATATTTTTCATCATCCCTTTTTTCATAAATATTTTGCTCTTTTCATTTTTAGGGAGAGACATTTTTCTTCATTCCTAATATATATCTTTGTGATCATAAAGTCCTACAGGAGCCTAGCACACCCTTTTTTAGAATACGTACCACATCTTTTAGTCTAAGTCCTATGCCTTCTCCCATACTTAGTTTAAGCATTTATTTAAATTCTTAGAGATTAGATTATCCTCCATTCATTCCTCAAGTACAAAATTTTCTTGCTTATAATGCAATTAATTATTTTTGTTTATGCATTCTTTTAGTTATGTCAAATTTGATTTTTACATTTTTATGATTTTCATTTTTTTGAAAAAATCAGAAAAAATATGTCAATTTAGAATACTATAAAATGAGGGGTTAAAAAAAATTCATAAATTAAAATCTCAAAATAAAAATATACTAAAAATAAAGATACAAAAGAAAAAAAAGAAAAATTGAAAGAAAAGAACAAATACAACTATTTAGTTATCCTCTTCTCCTTCTTCGTCCTCCTCCTCTACATAAGCCATCTTGGTAGGGTAGCACGTCCTGGAATGGGAGCTCCGATATGAGGCCTTGGCAACACGGAGGCGTCCCGTCCACCTTGCAAGCTCCAATCTTCAAACATCATCCCAAGGGCTTCGTGGAATTAAGATTGGAACTTCCGCTGTTGGCCGATCTCCTATTTGAAGAACCCCATATCGGTTGCAAGAGCCTTGCGAAGCTCTGCATGATGATTGTAGAGGCAAACCAAAAGTTGGTTTGTGAGGCACGAGTCGGAAGGTGCGGATGCATCCCCTTTCGGTCCCCTTCTCTTCTTGGGCAGCTTTCATTTGCTTGCTCGGACATTTAGGTTTGAAGGGTTAAGGGCATAGCTAGGGGAGACAATGGAGTCTGAGGAGAGGATTTTGACCCCTTGGGTCTCGCACAACCCCAATATTAAAGACCTGAAGGCCAATGCCATGCAAAGGCCCTTGAGAGCTTTCCATAGCTGCTCAAAGATAATGCTCGAAATACGGATTTCGCCCGCCCTCACCAAAGAGCAGAAGAGGAGTGCTCAGGCATGGGTCACTTCTGTTAAGTGCCTCATGGGCATGACATAGCTAGAAATGAACACTAGCCAAGCATTACTCGTCTCCGTCAATTCAGAGCGAGGGATGTTGGCTAGTCCTCCTTCCCACTCTGTGTCATCATTGACAATTTCTGCAATGAGACTACGGGGGTCAAAGCGAGAATCCAAGAGGTCCAAGTAAGAGCATGAATGTACCTCCTTAAGCCCATAAATTGCTCAATTTGAGCAATCCCTAGGATGGCAACTTTACCCCGGTAGAAAAGCCGCTGCCCTGACACATCGATTGCGTTTGCATAAACCTCCTGGACGATCACCGGGTATGTAGGGGCTCTCTTGCTCACAAACTCTCCCCATCCCCATGGGGTGACTTGCTCATGCAGGATGGGGTAGGCATTGCTAAAACTCTTTTCCGGAATCAACTTCCATTGGGAGATGGAAACAAAGCGGCACCGAAGAGAACCTCTTCGTGTTGAAAGTTCCTCCGGACGAGGAGGCTTCAACATTCTTTCGAGCAATTGCCCTCTTCCTGGTTGACATGGCAAGGAATGAGGATTAGGAGGATCAATAACATAGAGAGAATAGGAGAATTGGAATGGTGCAAGGATAACCCCCCCCATTGCCTCCATATTTATAGCCCAAAAAATACAAGGCAAGAGAAGATAGTCAAATGGTCTTCCCCATGACATAAATATGGTGATCCATGTGAGGGGGGCAGCTTTTTCAGCAACTTTTTGACTGCCTTGGGAACCCAAAGGGCATGACTTGACTGTATTTTCCCAAGACAGAAAAAATTTTCGAAACAGGGGCAAACAGCTGCAGCGCGCTGTAGCAAATTTTACGCGTTAGCACGCTGGAGCGAAAAATGATTTCCGTGTGTCTCTGCGATGCTCTACATGCGCGGTTTGCCCGCTGCAATGCGCTGTTGCAGAATTTCTGCTGCAGTGCGCTGTAGAGCAAAAATTATTATTATTATTATTATTTTTTTTGGCGTTGGGTTGCCTCCCAATAAGCGCTTAGTTTCACGTCCTTAGCTAGACTCACTAATGATCAATTTATAGGATCCGGTGGTTTCCTTTTCCATAAGCTAGAGATGTTCGAGTGAGCATAACCCTCATGGTGGTTTGAACTCTCTTCATCTTCAACTACTAATAAAGGATCTATTTTTTCAATTTTAAAATTGGGGGGAGTCTTTTTCTTTCTCTTCCCTCGTCACATTTTTCTCTTTTTTACTCATTCCTTGCTCCCCCTTTCAGCGGAAGGAGCAGAGTAGCCATCAGAGTGTTTCTCTTCAATTGTGAGGTTTTCTAGAACATCATCGACCCATAGCCTCTCTTCTCTAACCCTTTTTCTCACTTCATCCTCCATCTCTTTCTTTTTAAGGAAAGTTGGCTTAAGATCAATCATTTCCGTTCTTCCTTTAACACTCATGCTCATTACACTGCAACTCAAATTGATGATAGCCTTCACACTCATTAAAAAGGGTCTCCCAAAGATAATTGTGAAGTTTTTGTTCCATTGGTCCCATTCACACACCATAAAGTTAGTTGGAACTATAAAATTCCCTAATTTAACTACAATATTCTTTATCATTCCTAGAGGGATAAGGGATTCTAGATTAGCAAACTCCAAAATTATTGAGGTATGTTCCATCCCTCCTACCTTTAAATGTTCATAGATGTGGTAGGGCATAGCATTTACTGAAGCACCTAGATCACACAGCGGATCTACAAATACTTCATTTCTTATTATGTATGGAATTCTCAACCTCCCTGGATCTTCGCATTTTGGGGCGATTAGCTTTTCATGATCATTCCCTTTCCTTATTTCCAACTCCTCTAATTTAAAATTTGTTGCACTCTCTTTATTCATTCCTTCTGACATATTTTCAGAATGTATCATACTCACCAATTCACTCGGGTTTATTTCAGTTGAACTGGGTAAAGCCCCTTGCTATTGAGAGGTCGGTTGTTTAGAGATTTGCCCCAATTGTGTCTCTGTATTCCTAAGGGAGGCTTCTATTTTGTGAATAGAAGCCTCGTGGCATGTTATGGTGGCTTCAGTGCGGCACATGAATTAGGTTGTTTCGGCTTTGAATGAATTGAAGGCCCCTTCTAAATTTTTTTGATAGCTGTTATTATTGTTTCCATAGTTCATGCCTTGCTGGTTGGATGAACTCCCCGCATATTGATTAGCATTATTATTACTATTACTCCAAGAGAATATTGGGTGGTTTTTCCATCCTGGGTTATATATGTTGGAGTAGGGGTTGTTCGTCTGGTTATTGTTTTTGAGGTAGTTTACCTGTTCAGTACTATTTTGCATGAAGGGGTTGTTTAAATTACAACTCTCACTATTATGCCTACCCCCGCACAACTCACAGTGTACCTCTGAAACCACATTGACATTCATTCATTCTATTCTTTCATTTAAGGCATGAATTTCTTGTTGAAGAGCGGTTATTTGGTTAGATTCATTTACTTTCACAGATTCCTTTTTCAACTTTTCAGAAGGCCATTGGTATGCGTTATTAGCCATTTCTTCCAAGAGGTCGTAAGCTTCCTCTTGGGTTTTTCCATTAATGAAACTACCGGCAGCTGCATCAATGAGTGTCCTCGTTGGAGCGTTCAAACCATTGTAGAAGGCTTGTACTTTCATCCAAAAAGGGAACCCATTATGTGGGCAATGCCTGAGGTACTCCTTAAAGCAATCCCACCCATCATACAGAGTCTCACCTTCCAACTGAGTGAAGTTGGAAATCTCAATCCTCAACTGTGAGATTTTAGTTGGAGGGAAGTATTTGGCTAAGAATTTCATAGCCAAATCATCCCAAGTCCGAATAGAATCACTCGGTAAAGAACTGAGCCAACTCTTGGCTCTATCTCTCAGAGAAAAAAGAAAAGGCCGCAATTTAATTGTGTCTTCGGAGACAATGTTAAATCTGAAGGCATCACATATTTCAAGGAAAATTGAAATATGTGAGTTAGGATCTTCAGTGGCTAATCCTCCAAACTGATTATTTTGCACCATACTCAATGTGGAAGGTTTAATTTCAAAGTTGTGGGCCTCAATATTTGGCCTTATAATTGCATGGGGGATTCCCTTAACAGTGAGTAGTACATAGTCTCTAAGTGCTCTTCCCCTAGGCTCTTCTAAATTTTCTATGCAATTATACATAATGGCTTGTTGGTTTGATAGGTTTCATTCTCACCTAGCTTGTAAGTATGTTCTATCTATTTTGGGATCAAAAAGATATTCAGTACAAACTCTTTTACTCATACAAGTAACAATATGGCTTATCGAGAACGACTTAGCAATATAGATTAAACAGTTTTGCAGAAATAAAATAACTAATAGGTAAAATGTTAGCTTTGATAATTACAAAAAATGTAAAACTACTAATATATTCAATTAAATGCTTAAATCGCTAGTTACTTATAGATTGTCCTTAATTTAAATCAAGTACCAATTTCCTGGCAACAGCGCCAAAAACTTGACAGACTGTAAATACACATCTGCGCTCACACGCAAGTGTACGTGGTCTGAAGTAATAAGTGGAAAGTGTTAATTTCTGGGAATTTATCGATCCTCGAGAATTGGTTGATTTGGATTAAGGTGTATCTATTCTCACTAATGTTTAAGCTACAATGTATTTGGATGAGTTAGTCTAAAAATTAGCACAATAATCACTAAGCAAAAAAGAGCAAGATGAGAGAAAGAGGAGAGTTGGGACCATCCCACATGCCATGATATAACAATTATGTATATTAATTTCTCAAGCCTTATCATTCATTTTAATTAGAATCAAGTGCACATTGTTTTCCTTGCGTTTAACTCAAGGTCTTACAAATTCAAATCTCGTGAACAAAATGAACTCACATTCGGTTCTACTTCGGCACAAAGATTCTTGTAAGATTCTTTGGATTTAAATTTTAATCTTAATCTCTTGATCAAGGAGAGCTTGATTAGTAAATCTTAGGATATTACAAGCATTGATTTCCACTACGAGCATCACTCGCATCTCACATAGTTGAGATGAGGGATTCATATGTTGGGCTCAACGACTATGTCACTTAGTTCATGAGCACTTAGCACTTCCTTCCTCTACCTCAATTATGTTGAGCTAAGGAGCTCATTTAGTGGGTCTTACATCACTTGCATCAACACTTTGGTTGAGCTTAGATTTAGGTACATTGAGCTCAATAACTTTGTCACATAGTTCCAAGCTTTCATGCACTCAAAACCTAGCTTCCAACCTAAGGTGAGCTAAAGAGCACAAGACGATTAGTTCTTGAACTTTTAATTCTTTACTCTTATTCCATATTCAAGACTAAATTAGATAAAGTATTTCTTAGCAAGGCATTAAGATCACAAAATAAATTATGCTTGAGGAAAACATTCATACATTAATATTACATCATGCACATGGGACTTCACCCCAACCCTCCCCAAGGGAGTTTAGCTACTCATAATAAAAGAAAAGATGAAGAACACATATATGGATAAAGAACCTTTCATGATCAACTAAAAAGAAAATACAAGAATAAAGTTTAGAATATACTAGGAACGCTCCTTTGGATGTTCTCGGGAATCCTTCTTCTCCTTCTCAATGTTCCCTTCTTAGGTCACTAGTGCTGCCTTCTTCCTTCTCCTCTAAAGCAAGAGCTTGCTTTGTCACCCTTGGGAGTTCTTCTCTTCCTTTGCACTCCTCCTTACTTAGTGGATTTTCTTGGCTAAAATTGTGAACCCTCCTCAAGTTAACAGGAGGGGTATTTATAAGAGAGGGGCTGCCTTCTTCTTCTTTATTTCAAAACCAGCATTTCCATTTAAAATTCTGAACTCATGATGGCAAAATCCTCCAAAACATCACCTCAATACCTTCTTTTTTCAAATAAAACATAGCAGCTGCAGGGAATGATGGCTGGGGACAAAGTTCAGTATAGAGGTCGTATCCCCAGCCGCAATAAATGCTGTCTGGAGAAAATTTGCGGCAGGCCACCGCAGCGCGCTGCGGCGTGCAATGGTCTTTAGCAAATTTGTCAAGTCCTCCGCTGTCGCGTGCTACCGCGCTTGAGGATTGGAAGATGTCCTACTGCAGCGTGCTGTAGCGGGCCATTTTGCATTTCTACTGTTCAATTACTTACTTTTCAAAAAATATTTCCGCTGTAAACCGCTGCAGCGCGCGTCCGTGCGCTATAGCGGCTCATTTTGCAAACAAAACACTAATCAATTAGTGAGCAACCTATTTATATGGTTTAAATAATTCCACCGCTGACCGCTGCAGTGCGCGACCGCGCTCTGTAGCGGCTTATTTTGTGAAAAACACTGTTTAATTAGTTGAGCAACCTATTTATATAGTTTAAATAATTTCGCTACTGACCGCTGCAGCACGCGACCGCACGCTGTAGCGACTCATTTTGCAAAAAACACTATTTAATTAGTTGAGCTCCCCATTTATAAAGTTTAAATAATTCCGCTGCAGCTCACTGCGGTGCGCTGTAGCGCAATGTAGGGCGCTGTAGCAGATTTTCTTTAATAAAAATTAAATCTTTCCAGAAATGCCTCATAACTCCCTTGGATGCCTTTTCCATGAAAAAGAATAAAAAATTTGATTTTATGAGCATCTTAAAGATCTAAAATGAATGAAATTTCCTTTTATTTTAAATATAATTTATGGATTCATCAACATCACTAGAAATTCATAGTGGACATATCTAGTTCTAAAGCTAGTCTTCACTATATCAGAATCCTTTACTTGTAGTTGATGATAGCCTGATCGCATATTGATCTTTGAGAATACCTTTGCTCCTGCTAATTGATCAAATAAATTGTCGATATGGGGCAATGGGTACTTGTTCTTCACTGTTACTTTATTCAGCTCTCTATAGTTGATACACATTCGCCTTGATCCATCTTTCTCCTTGACAAACAAAACTGGTGCTCCCCATGGGGATGAACTAGGCCTAATAAGACCTTTCTCCAATAGTTCCTGTAATTGCTTGTTTAGTTCTTACAGTTCTTTGGGCACAATTCAGTAAGGAGCTTTAGAGATGGGATGCGTTCCTGGAACAATGTCGATTGCAAAGTCCACTTCCCGTATAGGAGGAAGACCGGGTAGATCTTTAGGAAAAACGTTGGCAAATTCACAAACGATGGGGTTCTTAGATAAGGAAACACCTTCTTTCTTTTCCCCTAGTATTGTTACAAGGAAGGCATCACAACCTTTCTGAACTAACCTTTTTGCTTTTATAGCATTGATTAGCAAGGCTCGAGTACTAAGGTTACCAATGAAAGATTTGGCCTTACTACCACTACCCAAGGTAATCTTCTTCTTTGTGCAGTTGATAATGGTGTTATGTTAGCTTAGCCAATTCATGCCCAATAATACATCGAAATTGTCTATGAGGAGAACTACTAACTTTACTTTAAATTCTTTATTCTCAATGGGGATTGATAGTTTGCAGAATTGGCAATATGGCATTTGGGCTCCAGAAGGTAACCCAATATTAAGAGAATTTGTTAGGCAATACAAGGGTAGGTTAAGTGATTTTGCCCAACCTTCAGACACAAAGGAATGACTAGCTCCAGTGTCAACTAGGATGTTGCAAGGTTTATCATTTATTTAAATTGAACCTATTTACAAATATAATAATTACTAACTATGTTAAGCAAGTAATAATTATAAAAATAATAGGGTTCAAGAGAGTGTACCTGATACCACATGATTATCTTCAACAGCCTCAACTAGAGTGAGGGTGTATACGCGTGCAGGGATGGCAGGCCTATTGTTATAGGTTTGCCGTCAAGGTGTCCATGGTGCATTTGGGCAAGGGACATTGGCTATCTCCTGCCTTGCAGCTGAAGTAGGAGATGGTGTAGGACGAGTTACCGCATGCTTCTGAAATAAGTCAAAGACTTTGCAGTGCTTGGAGCCATCGATTTGATCACCATTAATCATTTCCGTAGATGTACAGTGATAGAATTTGTGGCCTAGCCATCCGCAAGTGAAACAGACATGATTCCCATGGTAACACATACCATACGGGTGTAGTTTTGTGCAACCATTGAACGGATTGGTAGTGGGAGCTTCAGCCTCGAGCTGATACACCCTGGCTCATTTGGGAGGATCTTAGCTAGAATGAAGTGGATCTAATACTCCTCTTGGGTGCTTCCCTTGTCTGGTCTTGCTCTACTACCTTGGCAGTTTCAAGTAGCTCTGCAAAGTCTATTATGCATAGAGGGATCACTTGGCTCCTGACGGAGGGTCGCAAACCGCTCTGAAAATGGTGGCAGCGGTCTGGCTCAGTAGTGATTAAGCTGGTAGAGATTCTTGCAAGGTGATGGAATTCTGCTTTGTATGCAGATACAGATTGGTCACCCTGTTGTAATTTTAGGAACATGTCTCCCAAGCTGTGTTTGGCAAATAGAGGGATGAATTGAGCCTGGAAGACCTCAATGAATTCATCCCATGTAATGTCCTCTAGTGGTACCTCGGTAAACAATGTGCTACGGGTGGTGTCCCACCAGTATTCAGCCTCATCTTGTAAGAGGTGGGTAGTAAGATGGACCACCTCTGAGTTAGGGCACTTGATACTTGTCAGATTCTTTTCCACAATTTTTATCCAGGTGGCGGTGTCAACTGCAGAGAGACTCCTGTTGAAGGTGGGGGGTCTCAAGCAGAGAGAGCTGTGTATCAGTCCTTACTGCGGACTGTATGTGATGATATTAAGAATATTGTAATGTTGGGAAAACTTCTGCCGCAGTGCGGTTCTGGCTAATCTGAGCTTCCACCAACCGTTCCCATTTTCATGGCCTACTTGGCCTGAGCATCTGCGACCTTCTTAACCTGTCTCTAGCTGGATTTTGCTTGTTTTTGGTGGGATTCCACCATTATTTTGACCACTTCTAGCAAGGCACTTGCCTCACTGGATGAAGTGCTGAAGGGAGCAGGAGAGGGGCTCTGTTCGGGATTCATGACTTTGATTTGCTAGAATCTGAATTAAGGAATACATCTTCAAAAATCTATAAAGTAGAAGATTATAACATGCTATCTCTTTTACTTTAGATCACTATATACTAAGGCTCTTAGCAGCTTTACCCTGAGTGGTAATATCTCTAGATAAATACCTTGGGGATAATGTATATTTTAGACTCTTAAGGGAAATATCATTAGCTTTAGTGATTGTTAAAGGTAGTTGTGCTGTTATTATCCTTAGGGAGACAAAATTTAGATAGAGGAAGGTAACTATTTAAAAGTGATTTAAGACCTAATTGTTGGTTTGTAATCCTATAGGGATTTATACATCTTAATACGAAAGTTAAGTCCTAACATCTCAAGTTCTTGATCTTGTAAATCTCATGAAGGTTTAATTTGAATTAGTTAGCTACATATTATACTTAAGTTTGTTCCTACTTAAGTTCTATTACTTATGAATGCATTTTCCATTCTATACTCTTATTATTATGAGATCATGATTAGATGTAACTCTGGTATTTAGTTATTGACTGATTCATAGAAGAATCATCCACTAGGTAGAGTGGAATACAGTTTCCAATCTGACACCTTATGGAGTTCTCTGATACCAACTGTGGTGGCCCGCTCCCTAAGTCCGCAATCATTAGGCTAATGAGTGGAGTGTCACTCTGGCAAATCCCTCACTTATCATTGGAAAAGGTAAGGTCCATAATCCAATAATAGGGGAAGGATGTGCACAGAATATTTATGAAAATCAGTCACTAAATCTATATATTCATACAGAATACAGAAGCAATAAGAAGTCAAGATTACATCCATTCACCATAAATTAACCATGAAATAAAATGAAATAGCTCAAAAAATAATAATGTGCAGAAAGTAAACACAGTCACGAGTACCTATATTATTACATCATTTAATTAAAGTTTAAGAGACTAAATATAATAATATCACTTGTCCTCATAATGAAAATAAAGGCAACTAGAGGTCTTCTGCACCAGGCTGCTGCACCTCCTCAAAATAAGGCACTAGCTCCTCAAACTGAACAAGATCTGACATTATTGGTTTCACAATGCCAGGGTCCCAGCCAATAAAAGAAAATTCTTATTAGACAAATTGTCCAAGTACATTTTAAGCAAGTAATTTATTAAGCATTTGTTAATATCACCATTTTATTAAGCATTCGTTAAACCAAATGAAATATCTATTTAGTATGGGAGCAAGTAAGCATATAATGGGATCAGGATAAGCTATTAATATAAGATTTATAACTAAGCATGAATTAAGACAAAAGTACACCTCAAGTAAACTAAACAAAGTAGGGCATACATATGTAATACAGTAAGTAAAAATAGTAAAATGAAAAGTCTAACCTAAACATATTGATGATTATATGATCTATGCTAATTTAAAACATAAATCTGAGAATGGTACATATAATAAGTAGTAAAGTCAAGCATCCTATATACGCATCTACTTAAGTAAGCGGGTAACATAGAAAAAATACAGCTACCTGAAATAAAATGCATCAATAATATAGTAACCAGTAAACTAAAAAACTGTAAAGAATGTACAAACTGCCATATTAGAAAGAATTGGCCAATCCGGCCTAATATATTCCCGTAGCCTTTATGGGCTAGGGAGACATAATATCATAATATAGTATCATATGACTAAAGAGGCAGATAATTCTATGCAAATATCTTTTAGTTATTTTATTTTTGTTTTTATGGATAATTTTAGAAACAGCTGAGGAGTCAAGCACGTCTGCAAGATTCAACGGGTCCCAAACTTAACACACTCTCCTCAATGAGTGATGTTAAGCATCCTGATCTCTCCTAACATCTGTCTATTGGAGTAATGTGCACCATAATCTACCATGTACTAAACCCAAATGCAAATGTTTTCCTAATATTCTAAGTTTTCATTTTCTTATGCAACGATATTTTTCTTAGATGACATGTTTAAAGAAAAATAAGCAAAAAGTTCAAGGAATGCGTAGCACAAAATTAAGAGAGAGACAGAAGGAAAAGGAAAAATATAGTTCTGAATAAATAACTATTTATTCCTTTAATTAATAAAAAATTCTGAATTTAGAAACGTGCTCTAAAAATTCCCAAAAAAATTCACACCAAGCTAATTTGGGGGTGATGATCGTAACGACAAAGTCATATTTCAATTCTGACGATTATTTAATTACACAATTTTTCGAGGTATTTAATTATATTAATATATTCGTGAAAATCTGACAACTTCCAAATGCATCCAAAATATCACCCCTAGCTAACTTGAGGGTGATGATCGCAATGGCAAAGTTGGATTTTAATTTCAAGGTCAAAATAAATACTTCAATTTTCTAATGAATTTAAATATATTAAAAATATTCAAGAAATTTTAACAACTTCTGAAAAATTCTAAAATTTCACCCTTAGCTAATCTGAGGATGAAGATCATAACGGTGAAGTCAGATTTTAATTCCAACGAGTATTTGATTTTCTAATTTTTGAGGTATTAAATATTATTAAAGTATTTGTCAAAATTTCGACGACTTCCGATTGACTTGAAAATATCACTTCTAGCTAATTTGGGGGCAATGAGCGCAATGGTAAAGTCTGATTTTTGATCTGAGGTCAATTTATATGGTTATTTTCCAGAGTTTCTGGATTTCCCAAAAATTAGGACTTGATCTATTAACTACTTATTTGGATTAGGCATTAGTGGATGACTCCTAATGATTTGATTAACATTTTGGAATTAAGACTAGGATGGAAATTTGTCTTAATTGACAAAGGTAACAACTTGGCTTATTACAAAATAAGACAATGAAAAATGAATCAAACATAATGCACTTTTATCAAGAATCACCCAATCCTCATCAGACATAGTTACTGGTTTCTTGTCAGCTCCACAGAGTGTTAAATACAACTTCTTTTGGTAGAGTAGAATTGCAAAATTTGTACTGTTAAACTTCTCTATTTTGTGTCTCATTTCAACGGTCATTGATCCCACCAAACAGTAAACCCTAGAACCTCTCCCGGATACCAATTATTATAGCACACATGGAAGTGATACCAATGGGATACCATTGATGGTTACCAAGCAATAAACAAAATATTCAAGGACAAAAAGAGAATAAAACTATAACAAAATCATAGCATAAACTATAAGCATCCTAACACAAGAAAGTTTATGTGAAAAACCTAATGATGGGTAAAACTATGGAGCCATACCACACATAATAATTAATTATGAACAAGATGATTATAAAGTTATAAAAAGCTTCACCTTCACATGAACAATAAGGTTCTACCTCTTATAAATCTTGTTGATCAACCTTTTTGCCTGTACAAATTTCTGGCTCTCACTCTTGGTTATAAAAGACTAATAGCAGCCCCAATATGATTTAGGGTTGATCTCATACCTAAGAAATATTTCAACATACTTTCTTATATGCATAGGCTTCATTTGGACCCCAAAAGAACCACAATACCCCCAAAACACTTAGGATATCACCTAGATCCAAAGCAAATCTTCGGCAAGCATTACGACACACCGTAGCGCCTCAGTATCGAGCTACGGGGTGACACAGTGTGCTATAGTGCCCAAGATCAAACCGCGGGGATCCAAAGCACGCCACGGTTCCCATACAATGTGTCGTGGCGTGCTACATCTCTTGAACCTCAATAACAAATTTAGTAGGGCCAATCTTCCATTGACTTGTTCTAGAACACCCTAGGACCACCCAAAAGCCCATTGGATGTCCATTGGCACATCTATGATGATTTAAATGGTATCAACATCCCAATAATGTCATTATTAGGATAGTGTTTGTAATTCTTGATCTAGTTTAATAAGAGAGTATTTTTATTAGTCCTTTTCATGGAACTATAGTTATATAAGTTCATTAGTAATGTCTCACCTACATGGATCTCTCATCTCATTCAATCCTAAGATCGTCTATGGTCAATCGCCTACAAGACCTCGTGACTTCAGATCTCAGCCTCGATTGTGATGGTCGAATGTAATTATTGTGATGCCCTGCTAAGTTCTATTCTGAACTCATTAAGGTTAAGAAATATCACAAAAATATTTTCATGATCAAGAATTGCGGTGCAGATGAGTCTGCACAGACCTTCTTATAAAATCTATTTTATGCTTAAGTAATAAATTACTTCTTAAATTAGATTATAAAAACAAGAAATTTTCAAGTCTAGTCAAGCATCGAATTTTTGGACTAAGGTCCATAAATGAGCAATTGATACTTTGTGATTGTTTCCTTACTTTATAACTTTTTTTGAGAACATATCGTAAAAATTCATCCTAACAGAAATTTCATTTGAGAATTAGTTTATTCTTACATTTTTACTAAATAAAGGTTATGTATTGCATAACACAACAAAAAATTACAGATCAATAGTTCTGAGACAATTCTTTACAATACAAATGATGAACACAGAGAATTTGAAATAAAGCACAGGAGAGACGCAATTCTTTATAATAAAAAGATTAAACCAAGAAAGAAATACGATACAGTAGGAACTACTCATTGCGTTCTTCAAGTGGTTCTATCTTTCTTTTCCTTACTCTGAATCTCCCTCCTTTTGCCCTCAAACTTCTTCTCTTCTTTTGTGGCTTCCTTTTATTTTAGAAAACACTTAAGAGATTTTGCTTTAATGTCTAGAGTTTTCTCCACTTCTGAACACTCCAAGAGATCCTTCTTTTATTTTCTTTTTCTTTATATATATATATTTAATTCTCAGTATTGGGGCCTGAATAAGTTAATTCCTCCCTTAGATTCTTTAATTACTTTCCTCTTTAATTAATCTTGGGAGCTATAGGGATTAATTAATTAGGTCCTTTGATTATCTTCTCTAATAATTAGTCTTGGAAGTTGAATGAGTAAATTAATTCGGTCTTTTGAATATTTTTATCTTTTAACCGTTCTGCATTAATGTGCTTTCTAAACAGCGAGTGCCTGGATAATAATGATTCAGTCTTCATTGAGTGCTTCAAGTTTTCTTTTTATCTAAAGGCATGTTGTGCGCGCTATAACGCCTGGGCTTTACAGTAGCTCACTAGTTCGCGCTATAGAGCTTGTCCTTCATAAGCACGCACTAGAGCACATTGTAGTGTCTGTCCTTTACAGACATGCATCAAGGCGCACCGTAGTGCCTGGCCTTCGCAAATGCGCACCAACAGGTGTTGTAATGCCAGGCCTTAGTAAATTCACACCAAAGTGTGTCGTAGCACTTGGCCTCTACAAATGCACACCAGGGCACGTCGTAGCGCTTGGCATTTGCAGATGCATGCTAAGGCATGTCGTAGCACATGTCCTTCTATATATTTGGAAATACAGTGGTTACCATTTTTGTCGATCTAGTAGACCAATTATTGAGATCTATGTTCGTGAGAATTTATTACCACACACTCTTAAGTTTAATGAAATGCACTATCAACTAACCTCAATTTTCTCTGCTTAATTTTCATGATTATTTTTTATCCAAGCTGAGATAATTGATAGCTATTCAAGAAGGACTGATTATAGTACTTGTCTAGGAAATTTTTAAATACCATATGTGATTTTTCTTATGAAATATAGTGGTCAGATTTATGGGAAAGATCTTTTTTATCATCCATTAACAATATATATATACTATGTTTTATTTTTCTTATATAACATGCTATATTTAGCATATGCATTATATTCATGAAGCACTCGTAGGCTTAAAACACCCTATTCAAAACTATTTTGTCCTTTCATCCTAGCTATAACTCCCCGACACTCATTCTATTTTATCAATTAATTTAGTTGAGAATCTATATTTGTAGTTTTCATTTTACTCAATTGAGTGTGGTTTTTTTGTTTTGTTTTGGCATTCATCACATACCTGATCCCCTTAACTTTACTAAATTAATTTCAATTCCAACTCAGATTTTGAAAGACAAAAGTCTCATATTAATCATATTGAATTACTAAACATCATGTATTAATTCATTTACTTAAGAAAATAAGTAAGATCACTATTAAAAAAATACTATAGAAGCAACACACATAGAAAAACAAAGCAAAGACAAAAACAAAATACAACCTTATCATTTGTTTCACTCGTCATCTTCTTCATCATAAGTTCATCATCTTCTTCCAAAGTTGGACATGGTTCAGATGGTGATTCTTTGATGATTGGGGGAGCAAGGAAAATTGCATCTCTTGAACCTCCATGTAAACGCCAATTTAAGAACATATTACCAATTCTACTGGTGAACTAGTTGGTATAAGTGAATTGGCTATGCACGATATTCCATAAATATGACATATTCATGTTGCTCCACTTCCTACCTATTTATGATGTTCCTCCAACTGTCCGATTTGCATTTGTAAATTATTGATCCCTTCCCTATTTTCAACTATTGTAGATGATTGCTCCCCATAAATTACTCTACATTTTTTTTTCGTGCTGCTCTACCAAAAACATTCTGCACATATTCTTATTTGTCGTTGGCTTTCTAGGTGGAAAATGTGGCTCATCATGTCTAATGGACACACCCCTGAACCGTGCACAATTCTATGATGAGGGATTCAAACGCCAAAGCTTGAGAATTTTCTGTTGACACATGCCACAACTGGTTACAAATAATCATTACCACAACAATCGGCCCTAGGTTTATGATGGCAATGTTTAGCACTACACGCTTCCTAGTAACATCACTAAGATGTTCCATGGGTATTATATTACTTAAAATAAGAATGTGCCATGGTCGAGAAATGAGTGAGAGTGTTACACTGGGAGAATTTGTATAAGCCCTTCTCCATGGTATGTTATGCTCTGTTAGTGCATATAATATCCTTTTTGCATCAAAATTGTTGCTATAATAATGGGTAAAGGAGCAACTTTTCTACATACCCAGTTCTATTGTGCAACATTATCGCATGACTGCCAAGGTCTACACTCTTTCCTCTAATGAATGATTTAGTTTGTGTAGACTTCCTGAACCAAGGTGGTGGATATTGGTCGAGGGTGTCCACATAAATTTTCCCATTTACTAAGAAAGATATTGTCTATTGGTATAGGACATGGCTAAGCAAATCTGCATTCTGGAATAATCTTTCTTTTTGAGATTAACTTGATAAAGCATTGTTCTGCCTCTAGCATTGCAAATCTACTTGAGTCTAAATTTCCTAATGATGAAGATGCAGCCGTAGCTACAGCCTTTCCCATGCTTTTTTTTTTTGTCTTGGGATATTTGACTGCAGTTCTATATTATGCAGGGCTACCTTATTTCCTTATATTGATGCTTCTTGATGTTTCATAGTTGGCTCTGTTAGACATATGAACTACATTATTTCTACCTTAAATGAATTGAATGAATTTTAAAGGGGTGACTATTGCTGCCCTGAACTATTAAATTGTTCTGCTTTATAATTGGGCTAAGAATAACCTTGTGGAGGTTAGGATGTATTTACACTGTTGTTATTACTCCATGAAAAATTTGGATAGTTCCTTCAGTCTAGATTATAAGTATTATAATAGGAATTATTGTGGGGCTATTGGAAGTTGTTATTATTTCTCACAAAATTTACTTGCTCATTATTTGAAGGTGCAAATGGATTTCTTTGTTCACAAATTACACTCAATTTTTTTCTCCCACACAATTCTCAAACAACCTCTTGCACCGCCTTTATACTCATGGTTCCCAATTTCTAATTTAGTAAGTCTATCTCCCCTTATAAATTAACTATTTGGTTGTTTTCTATAGTGTTTACTGACTCTCTACTATTATAATTTACCCATTCAGTAGGACATTGGTATGAATTAGTAGCCATTTCTTCAAGATGATCATATGCCTCTTCTTGATTTTTCTATTTAATGACACTCTAGAAGCTGCTTCAATTAGGGTTCTTGTAGGTATATTCAGTCCATTATAAAATGTTTGAACTTGCATCAATAAGAGAAACCCGTGATGCGGGCATCATCTATAACATCTTTAAATCACTCAAAACTATCGTACAATGACTCCTTGTTGTGTGTAATTTGATATCTCATTTCTAATCCTAGCAGTTTTGGCTTGTGGGAAGTATTTAGCTAAGAATTTTTGTCCCAGTTCATCCCATGTTGTAATGGGAATTAACTAACCTATAGGTCAATCTTTCAAGAAAAAAGAGAACAACCTCAATCTTATGGCATCATCAGTGACACCATTATATCTCTATTTGGCTCCTCACATGGAATTACTACCACCACTTCTATTGGATTTATCTTAGTTGAACTTGGAAGTATGTAGTGTTACCTCATTTCTTTGCATTGAGGCTTCATGTTCATAGTTGCCTATGTCCACTATATGAACTGTAGTGTTTATGCCTTTAATAAATTGAAAGAATCTTTTAAGGGGTGATTCAATGTGTTTAAATTTTGTTGCCATGAACTATTAAATTGTCCTACTTTAGAATTGGGATGAGAATAACTTTGTGGAGGCAGGGATGTGGCTAACCCATTGTTGTTACTCCATAAGAAGTTTGGATGGTTTCTCCAACCAAGATTATAAGTGTTAGAATAAGGATTCTTATGGGTCTATTGGAAGTAATTATTACTTCTCAAGAAATTTAATTTTCGGTGCTTGAAGGTGAAATGGGTTGTTCAGAACATGACTTCCACTTAGGTGTGTTTTCCCATACAGCTTACAAACTACCTCTTGTGCAGCACTGCCACTTATGGTTGCTATTTTTTATTTAATAAGGCTATTTTAATCCACAAATTAGCTATTTACTTACTGAGTTGTTAGGCTCTCTCCTATTTGGATACAACAATTTTGTAAGCCAATGGTATGAATTAGTAGCCATTTCCTTAAGAAGATCATATGCCACTTCTTGAGTTTTGCTGTTTAAGGATCCTTCAGAAGAAACATCAATTAGGGTTCTCGTTAGTGCGTTCAATCCATTATAAAATACTTGAACTTGCATCCATAGGGGAAACCCATGATGTGGGCATCTAAGAAATTCCTTAAAGCCCTTCTAACTATCGTATAATGACTCTTCTTGTTTTTGTGTGTGATTAGATATCTCATTTAAAAGCCTAGCATTTTTGGATAGTGGGAAATATTTAGCTAGAAATTTTCTCGCTAGTTCATCCTAGTTTGTAATTGAATCACTCAGTTACAAAATTAACCAGCTTATAGCTCTATTTTTCAAGGAAATAAGAAATATACTCAAACTTATGGTATCAATAGAGACACTATTGTACTTAAATATATTACATATTTCTAGAAAGCTTGAAATGTGAATATTAGGTTCCTTGTTTGGTAGTCTCAGAATTGGGAATTCTTGATCATTTTTACGGTTGATGGTTTGATTTCAAAATTATTGGCTTGTAGGTTTGGTCTGACAATAGCATTGGGTATTCCCCTTATAGTGGGTTAAGCATAGTCCCTAATGACTCTACCCTATTTATTTTGGTGGATTTTTGTGGCGCCCACCCCAATAAGGTGGGGTGGTCATCACGGTGCCATCTCTCACTTATCATTAGATTAGGTTTTCATCCCTAATCCCCTAATAAGGGAAGGATGTACCCTATTTACAACTTAATCATCCACTATATCATCATACGTGAGTATCAGAGTGTGAAAGAAAAATAACAAATTACATCCATGTAACCATAGTGCAGAAAATAGAATAACAACCGGCACATAATAAAAAGGTGCAATAAAGAAAAATACAACAAATATATGTATTATTACAACAATTTATTAAAGTTTTAAGAAAGCAAAAAAAGAGCCACTCATCCGCACTAAAATAAAAAGGTGAAATCTCCACAAAATGCTTATAAACTGACATTGTTAGTTTCACAATGCCAGGGCCTCAGTTAAAAAAGAGAAAAACTAGTTAGACAATCTAAGTACATTTTAGGCTATAATTATTTGCATTTTATGATATCACAAACATCCTAAGCATTTTAGGAGCAATAAAGCATCGAAACAAAATGGATAAAGCTATAAATCATTTATATATAACATAAACAAAATGTGAGGTAAGCAAACATAACTCAACACAAAGCTACCTAAAAGGTTAAGCAATGGATATGTAAAAAAAACTAAGTATAAGAAATATCCTAAGCAATTTTGATTAATTCTACTCATGCTAATTTCTAATTAAAATGTAATATAAATAGAAGTGAAATAAACCTAGCAACTAACATACTTGCACATAAAACCAAAAACTGTTGAGCATATAAATGCTGAAAATACTATAAATGTAGAAAAGCTGCATAAATAATGAAAAATGCTAAACTGAAAATATATAATCAAAATGCTATCTTCATAATGGACATATGCTTACTAGGCCCTCTATAACAAAAAATGGTGGCTCATTTAGCCACTAAATATAATTTTTGACGCATCCAGGACACTAATGCCTAGATCAACAAACCCATTGAAAAAAATGCCATATCATCAAATCAAATATATATATATATATATATATATATATATATATATATATATATATATCCTCCAGGACAAAAATACTTGGGAATTGAATTGCTCAGAATCTCAATATATGCATCAATACTGTAGAAGCAGACTAAGTAGGACACATTCCATTTAAAATGCTATATAATTCATCGATTCATCTTTAATTCATGTCATCCAATTATTTATCAACATGCCTTATGCATTTTTCAATGCTAACATAGAATATTTATCAAATATTCTATGTCTCATCTATTATGCCAAAATAAATAAAGACTCAAAACAAGAAAGTAATCATACAAAAAAGGTGTAAATAGTATTACACAAATATATGTGATATCACATAATTTCTAATTTAATTCATTCAAACAAATCTGAGATTATATAAGCTGAAGAACTTTAATATCATATTATCTAGTATAAACTCAGCACTATAGTCCTATAAGGGTTAAAACAATTAGAACTAATTATGTTCTAATATATTTCAATGAATGATGCTTACACAAGTTGAATAATCATCTTATATAATGAATATAATTAACCCAAAGCCAATCTTGACTAAGATAAATCAAGATTGAGGGATTTAGATTTAAACTAAAAATATTGGGGTTTAACCTCTTAATCCAACAAGTTCTAAGGATTAAGGATATGAGGTTAAGCCCAACTGTAGTGCCCCGTCCCATCGCCGTGCGTAAAAAATAAATTAAATTTGGCGGCGGAGCGGCGTGCTACTCGAGAAGGCATAACCCATCTCCCCGAATAGGGGGGCTAAAGAAACTAGCTATATTGAAGGCTGCTGACTCAACCCTAGAGGAGGGTTGAGAGTCATAACTTAAGATAGAGTAAGATACTTATCCTAACTATTAAACTACTATTTACATTGGATTATAAAATCAAGTAAGGAATCCAATATATATTCACAAATATTAGTATTCCTAGTATGTTGATCACATCACAATACTAAGTATAGGTAGTATAAAAATAGAGTGTGGAAGCTAAAGCGAAATATTTAGAATACATTCATCACATAATTGTAGTAAATATTAATCTCAGAAAAAAAAGTAAAATGCATCCAGAATTATTACAAGTTATTTTTTGAGTAATAAAGAAGTTAAGTATAGTGAATGTACTGAAATAAAAGAAGAAAAATGACATGGTTGAAGCAGAGTCCACTAAGGCTCCACATACTCCTCCTAGATCTCCTGCGAGTCCTCTTGTCCTGGCTCAACAAACTGTTCAGGATCTAGTAAATTATTGGATCCCAAAAGTACCCCGTATTAGACAAGAAGTCTAACATATCCAAACTAAACTAAGCAATTTTAAAATGTGAACAATGTAATAATAAAGTAAATAAACAGTAGAAGAACTACATATATAACTGAATAACTGAAGCTGCAGAAAACTGGATAACATAAGCTGACTGTACACTGAAAATTGAAAATGAATAAAAATAGGGTATACTCTGAAATTGATGTAAGATTACCTAAATTATGCTATATGCCACTATAATGATGCATTCAAATATGCCATAACACAGTATATTTTTGATATCAACTGAACAATCACTGAACTATTATGAGCCGTACAGTCCAATATCTACATACATCCTATTGGTAATATTTATTGCAAAGTCTCGACATCCTAAATTTCCTCCGCTAATTTATATAACATTCCATAACTCATAATTCATCATTGATACTCATGCATCACACTTATACTCATGTATCACATTGATACTCATGCATCACCCTGATACTCATGCATCACACTGATGCTCATGCTCATGCCTCTACACTACATGAGTTAAATCCAAGAAAAATATAAGAATACTTGAAATCAGATTAAAACTTAATTATCTCTATTATGCAAAATCGTAGTGAAAGGATTTTGACTCTTAGATTTTAATTTCATAGGGAGTTTTGCTTGGAGTCATCAATTGGAATGGATGTATACAAATGGTTGTATGTTCTCAAGAAGGTGAATTTAGCACTTAGTTTGCTTATAACTGCACTTATCAAGGCGCATACAAGATAAGGGATAGAACCCTTTCGCAGTTATTGTTCATCCAAACTAAGATTCTAGCTCACTATCTTAAGTTTGGACAATTTACTCTAGCTTAACCTACTGGAAGCACCTGGTCAGAAATCTACATTCGAGTGACTCATCCAAACCTGAATATTATTAAAGTGACTTAGTACCAAGGGTATGCATGATCATAATCAACTAATAATCCAAGCTCAGTCAATTCTATTTAATAACCAAGGATTTATTAAAGACTATCAACCCTTACTCTAATTTGGGTGAGCCCTATACAAGGCTCCAAGGATCTAACCAAGAGATTAGTCAACATGGGTTATTACCACATGGGAGAATCTTAATCTAATATCTTAAGTGTATTCCACCATAAGGTTTAAGATCAACTTCTAAGATTGGGGAGGATCATTTAACTTCCTGCCTCAATATGTCACAATAAGTCATTCTTATCTCAATGTATAACATTCTTTTAGGCTTTTAAACATTTTAAAGCACTCCTAAAGCAAGATCCTTATGATCTCACTCTTCTACAACATAAGTTAAAAATTTTGAGTTTACTTATTAACTTGGATAAAAGTGATCAAATCAGATGATTAGATCCATCTGATCATATCCTAATCTATAATTATGGGATGAAATCAATGATATTAGTAAAGTTAGGTCATTTTATAAATCATTACAGTTTTATTGAACATCTTATGCTAATAGTCTTATATAAGAGAAAATCAAAGTTCTAAAGCATAGATTCAGATGATTCAATCACATAATTTCATTATTAGTCTTTGCACTTCTAATTCAATGATTAAAGATCAATATCAAATTACAAGCATTATTAGAATAATATCAATTGAATTATTTATAATCAAGTCATTTGATTGAGTGATTATGGATTCAGATCTTAGTCTAACAAATTAGGGTTTAACCCCTATGCTTATCCAATTAAGATCAATTATTGATTTATAAATCAAATATCAAATCAGTGTATTATTGGTGTATTGTTGGTGATAATCTCAAATTTCGACTAGGTATAATCACTTAATAAATATCTTAAAATTTCTTAAGATTAATTAAGGAATTATGTTACTTTAATTAACATGGTTAAATTTAATATTTAAGATTCACATGATAGGTTCTTTATAATCATAGTACTGTTATGAAAGCTAAATAATAGAAATTTGTAGAAAACAGAAGGTAAATAGTGCTAATCAAACCTTAATTCAAAACAAATGGATTAATATTTAATTATAAATTCAACCATTATAAATTCATGAAACTTGGCCTTTATGTGCTATCTATTCATATGAACAATTAGAGACTAAGTTTACTAAGTTTGGATAATCAGAAACCCTATTTATAGCCTCAAAGGGAAATTGGGAAGCTTCCAAAGGCATTGGCTTAGGCTAGGGAGGCCCGAGAGATCAGGCCATGGCCGAACTCTCAATTTGCTAATTTGAGCTCATCTAGGCCACGAGGCCCAATCGGGACTCCATGCCATAATGAGAGGAATCCTAACGACCTGCTAAGGTGGACGCAGGAGTGGGATACAATGTCTACGGTCGGCAGTATGGGAGGGATTCCCTGTCGGGCACGAGCGAAAGGAAGACGAAGGTAGATAGTATTGGGACCTTTGGATGTCGTCTAATCTATCAACCAAATGGCACTTTGGCTAGGATTGCTCAGATTTTAACGACTGATCGTGGGAGTGATCCAAGCCATAGGATCCACAGGTTTATCTAACGGTAAATCCGTGATCTCGCATAATTAAATCCGGTTCGTAGGATCAAACGGCTCGATGATGAGATCAAAGGTACTCTGCTGTCGTGCATCCCGGGCACCATAGCGAATCGTCCGCGGTCCGCACTGCGGATCCCGGCTGTTTAATCCGGTATTTGGGTTTATTTGCAAAATTGAATTGTTGGAAGCCCTAAAATGCAATTAGGCCAATTTAATTTAAATTGAATTAAGGTCTAAATGATCTCTAAATTTTACCAAACTTTCACCCCTATCTAATTTTGGGGTGAGAAATTCAAAATAAAATCAAATTTTAATTTTGAGATCCAAATATTTTAGGTCAAATTTAGGGCATCTAGACCGATTAAAATGCTAACTTGACTTAGAGAAGTTCAATTGACTTCAAATTTTCAGAATTGGCTTAACTTGATATTTCAAATATAATAGGATTAAATTGAATGCTTGATTAAGATGAGAATTAACAAGGTAACAACTTAGGGCTGTTACACACTCCCCCACTTAAGAACGATATCGTCATCAACATCATTTCATGTGAGAAAACAATAACGTAGAAATTTTAAGAACCAAATTACAAATTCAATATTTAACGAACACCTGGATTATCAAAGGGATTGGGGTACTTTCTTCGAATATCAGCCTCTTTCTCCCAAGTAGATTCTTCTAGAGAGTGATTCCTCAGCTGCTTTTAATCATGAGCTAAGATCTTAATTGGCTCCTCTGCATTTGAAAGATCCAATTGGAGAGATACAGCTGAAAGTTGAATTAGATGAGAAGGATTACAAAGACATCTCCGCAGAGAAGAGATGTGGAACACATTATGGACTGTAGAGAATCCTTCAGGAAGCTTCAATCTATAAGCTGCAGAACCAATCTTGTAGCGCCCCCCGTTGCGCACACAAAAGAGAAGAGAATCATAATTTCAGTGATGGAGTAGTGCGCTACTCGGGATGAACAAACAACAGTATCTTCCCAAATTGGCTTACTAAAACTAGCCACACTGAAGGGCTGCTGTAACAACCCTAGATTGTTACCATACAAAATATAGGTTGCTTAAATTAAATTTTTAGTATCATTGCCCTTAGACCCTCAATCAAAGCCAATCTAGCAGATTTGAAGTTCATTGGACTTCTCTAAGTCAAAATTTATAATTTGATCAGTCTAGATGCCTTAGTTTAGACCCAAAATATTTTGATCTCAGAATTAAAATTTGATTGCATTTTTGAATTCCTCACCATCAAATTAGCTAAGGGTGAAATTTTGGTGCAATTTGGAATTCATTTGGGCCATAATTCAATTTAAATTAAATTGGCTCAATTGCACATAAGGGTTCCAATTTATTCATATTTACAAAAATATCTTTAAAACTAAACTAATGGCCCGGGGCACATGACAGCGGGAGATCCGCTGCGGAGCCCGGGGCACGTGAAGCGGGATCCCGAGCATCTGATCGTGTAACAACCCAGGTTGTTACTCAGATTAATTAGGACAAATTTTAGTCTTAATTAAGGTTCTAATTCACTAATTAAGTCATTTGGAACTTATCTCTAAGATCTAGATCACATCAGGGATCAAATGGATCAAAACCTGATTTCTTGAAAAATCCCAAATCCTAGAAATTGACTTTTTATATAGATCTCAGATTCAAAATCTGACTTCGTCATTGCGTTCACCACCCCCAAAATAGCTAGGGGTGATGTTTTGGATGCATTTGGAAGTAGTTTTTTTCATCAAATATTTTAATATTAATTAATTATCTAAAAAATTCAAGTAAATAAATACTCATCAAATCAAAAATCTGATCGCACCATTGCGTTCAGAACCCCTCAATTAGCTAAGGTGAATTATTGGAAAATTTAGGGTGAGTTTAATTATCTAAATCGAATTAATAAATTCATTATAATTGATTAATTAATATTATTAAAAATTATTAACTATTAAACGGTCAATTAAAGAGTAACGTCGTCCGCTTAAATCTAATTACACCGTTTGATCTGACGGTCTTCACGAACCATCCGATCGAGGGATCCGATGGTCCCAAGACCGTCTTCCTCGCGTAGCTGCCAAAAGCACGCGTGTTAAACGCGCGACACGCAGCCGCAAGGAATCTCACACGCAGCTCCCATTGCTCTTAGCTGACCGCTTTAGGACCTCTTTAAGTACTCCATTTCTTTCCATGGGATTGTTTCACCTTTCAAACCTTGAAAACAGACAAAGTACTTTTGCTGGTTCTCGCGTCATCCTCCAATGTCGAGGTACCTCCCTCAACCTCTATCTTCCTCTTTGATGCAATGATTGAATGCTTTAGCACTTAGTATCGTAGTCTATCGAACATTAGCCAACTAAATCCTTGAAATTTTTCTTTCGCAAACCCTAATTCGCCGAGGAAGACGAAGAGCCTTCCCCGAGCGAACCGGTCAGTTCGGACCGGTTCATTACTCCATTTGCTACCCGGTCCGGTTCGCGTGGAAGATGAAACGTCAGGAGAAATCGGACCGTCAATCTTAGCTTAAATCCCGTCTGTTAAAGCTTGGTCAATTTCATCATATGTAATTAGATTACGTTTAAGCTAATTAAATATAAGTTAATTAAACTTAATCTCGAATCATGCCATTAAATTTATATAAATGATTATTAACCGTCCATTTCTTTGATCAACTAGATCTGGATCGCCATTTTTGAACCCATTTGCACCGGTTCATTTGCTTTTAGACCGGTCCAGCCGGTCTAGTTTGTTGGGCTGGCGCGTCTTCATTGGCCGGGCATTCAGCGTGGGACCCACAGCTGATTCAAGCGCGTCAGCCTATCTCATTCGAGACAGCTGTGGGCCCCACTTCCCTGTCTCGACAATCCTCAGAGCGCCACGTGGCACTGGTGGGCCCGGTACCTGCAGAAAATTCATAAATAAATTTATTAAACATTTGAAATTTATTAAATAAAAATCTATTAATACAAAACAGATAATTAAAATAAGTTTAATTAAATTTAGTTAAATAATTAAAAACTAATACTTAAAACATTAAGATCTTAATAAATATAAGTCCAAATTATGCAAATAAATATATCAAATTGATCAACAAAAATTAAGGAATAATCTGAGACTATCAAAATTATGTTTGGACTTGTATTTTGTATAGTAACATTTTAGGGTATGATTTAAATTCAAAAAAAAAATGTTAAAAAACATGAAACCCTCATAACTTTGTAATCTTTAATTCAAACATACCCAATATGGGTCTTAAAATACTCACAAAACCCTAAGGAATATTTTAGTAGTATTAACTTTGCTGTTTGGATTAGTATTTGACTAATGACTTTTAGGACCTAACCCTAATTAGCTTAATTTGACCTAAAACTTCAAATGACCATAACTTGGTCAAATTAGCTCCTAATTAGCTGATCCAAACACCAATTCAAATCAGCAAAACCTAATCTACAAAGATCTACAAAAATATTTAGGATCCAACGGTTAGATTTGCTAATCACCCCTAATTATCCTAAAACTTAATTAGTGAATATTAGCAAATTTAATAATCCAAATTGGACAAACTAAGTTTCAGAGAACTCATAGAACCTATTAGAACCTAATTATAAGGTTGGATTAGTGATTGGGTGATTAATTTCACTAATCACTCACTAATCACCATAAACTCTAATTAAGCCATAACTTACCCAAATGGAGTCTAAATTAAACCTACCACTAGTCATTAGAATCAGTCGGTCAATTGTGACATACAGCCACTAAAATTATTTAATTGGGAACCAAATGAAAAGTTAGGATTTTTGACCCTTAAGTAAGAATCCTTAATTACCTTTAAACTCTAGAACTTGTATTGGCTATAACTTAGCTAATACATATCAGAATTCAATAATTTTAGGTTCTATGGAAAGCTTAGGAGTTAAACTTTAATAAACTGGCTGAAAATCTATATGTCATTAATGTAAAATTTCCAAAATACCCTTATAGGTCAAATTCCTTAATTTGACCCTATAAGGCTTAATACTTAACCAAAATTAATGAACTTACTGTCTAAACTCATATTAGAAAGTATGTAATCATTCCACACCATTAAAATTTAGAATTTTGTGCTAATTCATAAAGAAGAGATTTAGACCCATAAGGAGGGGCAAAATGGTCTTTTTGCCCAAAATTAGGGTTTAATGAAATTAAGACCTAATTTCATCTCTAAATCATATCAAATAGTAATTAAAGTGATTTAAACTATAATTTAAATACTTCTAAGCCTTAAATTAGATATTAGAAGGAAAATCCTAAATTTAGCCTTAAGTGAAAATCTGAAGTAAAGATGAATTCTTCTCCATTCCTTTGAACTTCTTAGATCATCCTTTAGATCTTATAACCTTAGTTAGGATGTGTGTCTGAGTGATACTCTTAGTATCTAAGAGCTTTAATTCATAAGATTAGAATCAGATCTTAGGTTAGAGTTCATCTAATGAGTAAAGTGGGTTACTCATTAAGGTGAAACCTTGGTCTTACTAGTTTATTAGATTTTTCATAGTTTATCAATTGATTATTTAATCTTTTAACATTAGAATTAGGATTAGAGATCTATCCTATTGAACTTCACTTAATTCAATAGGATTTGCCTTAATACTTAGTTTGTGAGATAGGATTGAACCTTAGTCCTTTAAGGATAGCCTTGTGATTAAGAATTAAACTTCATTCCTTGAGTTTGATTCTTAATCCTTTAAATCTTGATTTGGCTAAGATTATTTGGGGTTTATAAAGATAATAAACTTAGGATGACTGATTTACATATTTAATTTTTTAGGTGACATTTGATTCATTTATAGTTAGGACATAGCTAATCCTAATTATGTTCAACTAGTAGGTTCATGATTCTAAGTTACATACAGTGTAGGAATTGTTGATTTTGAATCTTATGTAACTTAAAGTAGTTAGAACGTCTAAATTAGAAAACAGATGATATCACAAAGTTTGTATAGTGCTTTTTATTTCTTTGAATTTGAAATGCAATGCTTTTCCTTTCTTTTGAACCTTTTTACACCCTTAGACATACTTGAATACTTGATACTTACTTTATAGTATATACTTTAAATTTCATTCACATTTCATTTACATAATTTTATAATAAACATTAATAAACAATATTATACTTGTGGTTTATGTTTTACTTAGCCTGCCACTTAGTATGACATTACTTTAGGACTGCTTTTGCCTAGGGAATTTCCCCTATGGTACTTTACTTTGGCATTGGGATGTTTCTCCTATTTGCCCTTTAGATACTTTGTGGATTTTTCTTTAGGATCTCGGATGTTTATCATAGATGCCTCTTTTGGTGGAACTTTACTTTAATCTGGGATGTTTCTCCTAAATTATCTGATGTACTTTACTTTTTGGCAGACTAAGTAAGAGTATCTCACAAGTACAGTAATTTAATCAACATTACGTACATTTACTTTTCAAACTTTTTACAGTTACTTTACACTTCAGACTTACTTTACTTTACTGTTTCAGTACATTTTTCTTTCTTTCATATTTTTCATTTTCTGTAGTTCCTTTACATTTCAGAACTTCATGTATGTCAGCCGTTTAACCTATTTGAAAGCATGTTAGTGTGCTAGTCTTATACTTTCAGTATAGTACTTTTACTTATACTATAATTGGCATGTTAATTGATCATATTACTTAGGACTTTTCTTTGTACTTAGTAGATTTATCTTGTACTTTACTTACCTTGTATTGCAACCTGAGTTGAGATATATTTCTACCTCATGACTTGTTCTTGCCTATCTTTGTGTTTTACCGCTATGTTATGCTTAATTTTAGTTGTGATGTCATTAAAATACATTAAAATTTATTACCTTAAAATGTACTTAAACATCTTTTCTAATAAGATTTTTATTTTGTTGGCTGGGGCCCTACCATTATGAAACCAATAATGGTAAATTCTAAACTTTTTGAGGAGATTGAGCCTACAGAGGAGCAGATCCAGGAGAAGGTTCAGACTACTGAGGAACCTTAGTTTACTGATTAGATTGCCCGTCTTTACTTTTATATTGAGAGGATGAGTGACTCTTTTCATTTCAGTTTTCTTTAAACTCTAAACGTTTGTAATAATACAGAACTATTTGTACTTTACTTTCCTGTATTGTATATATTCTGAGCTGGATGTCTTTATTTTATAGTATGGATATTTACTTCAGTTGCTACTTTTCTTCCGCACTCTGATACTCATTAAGTTATTGTTAATCTTTACCTTATTTAGAAAAGCACCTCTTTTCCTTAAGATTGGATTGGAGTCTTAAATTCCAACCTAATGTTAAGTATGAGATGTGCTTAGTGACAACAACTCTTTAAGCCTTGTGATTAGAAGGGGCGGCCGCCACAGTTGGTATCTGAGAACTCCATAAGGTGTCAGATTGGAATTTGTATTCCTATCTACCTAATGGAAAGTTCTTCTACCTTACAATCACTAAATGAATACTAGAATACACATCCATATTTTCATCATCCAATATTCAGAATAGCACGAATAAAACACTTAAAGTAAGGACACAAAAATACTTAAACTCAGTAGGAACTTTAAAGAACAAATTAACATAGACTATTCCTAATATTACATGATAACTGAATAAAATAACCTTTCATTCTTCTAAAATAAAATGTTACTATCTAAATACAGGTATAATAATGTATCCCGGTCAATCCTCATCAGCTCTTGCTGCAACAAGAAGTCAATCATCAGAAATCAGTGCGTAATTAGAAACTGTCAAGACATTAGTAGAAACCAATGCCAAGCAGGCAGAGAAAATAGAAAGGTTATTGGCTATACAAAACAACGCCTCTCCTGCATTAGTTAACCCAACATCTAATCTCCCTTCTCAATAATATCAACAATCTACTAATGGACTGTTACATAGTTTCATTAGATTAAGAACCCCAGTGTTCAATGGGACTATGTCTGCAATGGATACAGTTAATTGGATAAAGATAGTTGAAAAGAACCTTACAAGTTTGAACTATCCAAAGTCAGAATCTGTTCGTTTAGCTACACATATGTTTCAAGAAGAAGCAGAATTTTGGTGGGATCATATCCGCCAGTCAGTATTCACCGGGTACCGGATTGACACAATCCCTTGGAGCAAGTTTGTAGAAGCATTCATGGCTAAGTATGTGCCTCCCTCCATACAAAATAATTTGGGGGATATGTTCCTAAATATCAAGCAACGCAATCGGACTTTATCAAAATACGAAACATAATTCAGAAAATTATCCAGATTTGCACCAATCATGGTACAAACAGAAGGATCTCGATGTCATTGATTCCTCAGTGGTCTTAAAGAATCAATAAGAGATCAAATTATTCCATTAAGACTATCCAATTTTATAGAACTTATAGAAACAGCTCGTGTAATTGATCGGAATCTAGCTCAAAAAGAAAGTAAGAGAACTTTCAATATGTCTTCTCAAATGAACAATGATCCCAGAAGAATTAGACTTTCTTCAGGAAAAGTATATCAAATGAAAGCTGAGAGTCCACCAACAGATCCTTACAATGGATGTACAAGACCACATCCATATGGAAGATGCTATCACAATAAACAATGTTGTTATACATGTGGTCGCAAAGGACACTTCTATCAGCAATGTAATTATGAGATGACTATAGATGGAATTCACATTGATCATTCCAGACACAATCAAATGTTAAATCCAACTCCTATCAATCAACAGGATCAACCACTGACCATTATGCTTACTCCACAAACTGAAAGAACTATTCAGAGGAATGATAAAGGAAGAACAAATCAACCCAGCTCATCCTGAAATACTCAAAAGTAGGTGGTTATTAAGAAGTCTACAGGACTAGCTAAAGTATATACTCTTAAAGTATAAGGCTTAATACTTAACCAAAATTAATGAACTTACTGTTTAAACTCATATTAGAAAGTAAGTAATCATTCCACACCATTAAAATTCAGAATTTAGTGCTAATTCATAAAGAAGAGATTTAGACCCATAAGGAGGGGCAAAATGGTCTTTTTGCCCAAAATTAGGGTTTAATGAAATTAAGACCTAATTTCATCTCTAAATCAAATCAAATAGTAATTAAAGTGATTTAAACTATAATTTAAATACTTCTAAGCCTTAAATTAGATATTAGAAGGAAAACCCTAAATTTAGCCTTAAGTAAAAATCTGAAGTAAAGATGAATTCTTCTCCATTCCTTTGAACTTCTTAGATCATCCTTTAAGTCTTATAACCTTAGTTAGGATGTGTGTCTGAGTGATACTCTTAGTATCTAAGAGCTTTAATTCTTAAGATTAGGATCAGATCTTAGATTAGAGTTCATCTAATGAGTAAAGTGGGTTACTCATTAAGGTGAAACCTTGGTCTTACTAGTTTATTAGATTTTTCATAGTTTATCAATTGATTATTTAATCTTTTAATATTAGAATTAGGATTAGAGATCTATCCTATTAAACTTCACTTAATTCAATAGGATTTGCCTTAATACTTAGTTTGTGAGATAGGATTGAACCTTAGTCCTTTAAGGATAGCCTTGTGATTAAGAGTTAAACTTCATTCCTTGAGTTTGATTCTTAATCCTTTAAATCTTGATTTGGCTAAGATTATTTGGTGTTTATAAAGATATTAAACTTAGGACGACTGATTTACATATTTAATTTTTTAGGTGACATTTGATTCATTTATAGTTAGGACATAGCTAATCCTAATTATGTTCAACTAGTAGGTTCATGATTCTAAGTTACAGACAGTGTAGGAATTGTTGATTCTGAATCTTATGTAACTTAGAGTAGTTAGAACGTCTAAATTAGAAATTAGATGATATCACAAAGTTTGTGTAGTGCTTTTTATTTCTTTGAATTTGAAATGCAATGCTTTTCCTTTCTTTTGAACCTTTTTACACCCTTAAACATACTTGAATACTTGATACTTACTTTATAATATATACTTTGAATTTCATTCACATTTCATTTGCATAATTTTAAAATAAATATTAATAAACATCATTATACTTGTGGTTTATGTTTTACTTAGTCTGCCACTTAGTATGACATTACTTTAGGACTGCTTTTGCCTAGGGAATTTTCCCCTATGGTACTTTACTTTGGAATTAGGATGTTTCTCCTATTTGCCCTTTAGATACTTTGTGGATTTACTTTAGGATCTGGGATGTTTCTCCTAGATTCTTCTTTTGGTGGAACTTTACTTTAATTTAGGATATTTCTCCTAGATTATCAGATGTACTATACTTTTTGGCAGACTAAGTAAGAGTATCTCACAAGTACAGTAATTTAATCAACATTACTTACATTTACTTTTCAAACTTTTTACAGTTACTTTACACTTTAGACTTACTTTACTTTACTGTTTCAGTACACTTTTCTTTCTTTCATATTTTTCATTTTCTGCAGTTCCTTTACATTTCAGAACTTCTTATATGCCAGCCGTTTTACCTATTTGAAAGCATGTTAGTGTGTTAGTCTTATACTTTTAGTACAGTACTCTTACTTATACTATAATTGGCATGTTAATTGATCATATTACTTAGGACTTTTCTTTGTACTTTGTAGATTTACCTTGTACTTTACTTACCTTGTATTGCTGCCTGAGTTGAGGTATGTTTCTACCTCATGACTTGTTCTTGCCTTTCTTTGTGCTTTACCGCTATGTTATGCTTAATTTTAGTTGTGATGTCATTAACATACATTAAAATTTATTACCTTAAAATGTACTTAGATATCTTGTCTAACAAGATTTTTATTTTGTTGGCTGGGGCCCTACCATTATGAAATTGATAATGGTAGATTCTGAACTTTTTGAGGAGAATGAGCCTGCAGAGGAGTAGATCCAGGAGGAGGTCCAGACTACTGAGGAACCTTAGTCTACTAATTAGACTGCCCTTCTTTACTTTTATATTGAAAGGATGAGTGACTCTTTTCATCTCAATTTTCTTTAAACTTTAATTGTTTGTAATAATACAGAACTATTTGTACTTTACTTTCCTGCATTGTATATATTCTGAGCTGGATGTCTTTATTTTATGGTATGGATATTTACTTCAGTTGCTATATTTCTTCCACACTCTGATACTCATTAAGTGATTGTTAATCTTTACCTTATTTAGAAAAGCACCTCTTTTTCTTAAGATTGGATTGGAGTCTTAAATTCCAACCTAATGTTAAGTATGAGATGTGCTTAGTGACGACCACTCCTTAAGCCTTGTGATTAGAAGGGGCGGCCGCCACAGACCGTTGTGCCTTTTTAATTTTCGGTCAAGATTCGATCCCGCGGAACCGCCGATCCGGCGTTGGATCTGTCCCGTGGATCCTACAGCCAGGATCGCTCCCGCAATTGGCTGTTAGGATCTGAGCGATCCCAGCGGTAGCGCCATCTGATCGATAGATTAGACGGCATCCGAGGCACCCGGCATTATGCATCTTCGTCTACCTCCCGATCGTGCACCCGACAGGGAGAATCCCCGTACTGCCAGCTGCCCAGCTTGTCCCCCACTCCCAGTGCCACCTCAGCATGTCTTTGGGATCCCACTCGTTATGGAAGGGAGCTCCCGATCGGGCCTAGCGACCCGACCGAGCTCAAATTGGAAACTTGAGAGCTCGGCCAAGGCCTGACCTCTCAGGCCTCCCTAGCCCGAGCCAGTGGCTCCAGAAGCTTCCCTAAGCATAGCCAAGGCTATAAATAGCCCCAGTTTTGCTTCATTTGACCCTTGCTGATCAATCAAATCCTCTGCAATTCATCGCCATTCCCGAACTCCCGAGCTTCCCGAGCTCACGTACCGCTGATAGAGGGTTACTCCTGGAGTTCAAGACCCCTAAGAGCTTCTAGATTCTCTATGGCAGAGAACCACGGTTCGTCTTCCCGTCCTAGCTCCGTCTCGCATAGCCAGGTACCCCAGTTGCAGGTTCTGAGCTAATATGGCTCAAACCTTAGTCCATTTGATGCGCTCTTGTACGTATTGTCGCTACGAACCCTACGCTATCGTAATTAGGATCTAAGTTAGCCCCGATCGATCGAATCAATTGATCGAGTTAAGTTCCTTCTGGATTGCCTCGGTCGAGTAAGGACCCAGCGATCCAGACCACCCTAGACCCTCAGACCAGAGGGCTTCGATCCGCCTCACCTCCCTGATGGTGTAGGGATCGAGCCCAGGGTCTAGCATGGCTTCTGTGGGGAGAATTATCTCCCCACAGTAGTTCCAATGGAGGAATGTCAGGTGAGTAAGGTCTGGCTGATCCAGACCATCTCAGAAGGGGCTTCGAGTCCCAATCAACGCGTCTGACCACAGTGATCATGTATCGATCCAGTTCTGGCTGAGCCGTGGGCTGGATGTGCCGAAATTTGGCAATTAGGGTTTCCCTAATTGGTCCCCTCCTTCGGGACGACGGAGCGGGGACGACGGCACTGTGCGGACCGGGTCGACCCACGACCCGCGCTGTGCGACAGTGTCGGGTCTTTCGGGCCCCGGTCGACCAACGCATTTTGAATTTGGGCTGAGCCGTTTTAATTTAAACGAAATTTTGGAATTTATTTTCCTTAAGGGAAATAACTCAATTATTCAAATCATAGGATTTTGATTAAATAAAGGTCCAAATCCTATGATATCATACATGAAAATGATCAAAATAATCTCAGGAACCTAAATATAAAATAAAATCATGCATCTGATGGTTAGATCTTTAATTATTGCCTAATTACAGTGGATCTTGATTAGGGCAAATTAGTAATTTTACTTACCCAAATTGCATGTTTAGGGTGCCATTAGTTCACATGTGATGACTATAATGCATGTGCTAAGTAGATTAATTTTCTGAGCTCTGTAATTTTAGTTATGCCCTAATTCTGCTAAAACATGATTAGTAAATATTAGGGTTTATACTCATTGGATCTTAGCAAACTTAGGTTCTGATTTCTCGTATGATTAACTAGAACTTACATGCCAAATATCATGTGACTTGAATGGTTGGGTTTATACTTATGTGCTAATCCTTTTTGATTGAAATTAGGGTTTGATTAGCACTAAGTAACCCTTATTTTAGAACTTGATTTATCAATCTAACTTATAACAGTAAGTTAAATGAAATGAATTCATCCTTATAAACTTATTGAGTATACTTGAATAAATCCAAAAATTTGGAATCTTAAATATCCTAATTAACTTAAGAAATCTTAAGATTTGGATCAAGCTTCTTAGACTTGATCTAGGTTTGAGATTGCCACCAATGATACATAATTAATCCACTGATTTGACATTGATCTTAAATACATAACTTGATTTTTCTTAAGGCATGAGAAGGGATCAAACCCTAATCTACTTAAGGAGAATCCAAATCCATTTTAAGTGATCAAACTTAATTGATTTGATTTCAAAATTATGAATTGAATATTCTCCAATAATGCATTTGATTTATTATTGATGCTAAAGATTGAATTAGACAAATTAGGGTTAATAAGAATCCTATATGACTTCTTGATCTGAATCAAACCTTAAGATTCCTAATTTTCTCTTAAGTAAGAGGACTAGCATAAGAAGATTAATAAAATCTTATTGATTAATCAAGTGATCTAAGTCTTAAAAATATTCCTAATTTAGATCCCATAATCTTTGTTTGAGTGTGATTAGATGACTTAATCATCTGATCTAATCATCATCCTAAACCTAAATATGAAATAGAACCTAAGAGATTAATATCAAAACTTAGAAGAGAAATCCAAATCTCTTCATAAGATCATCTTAAATTATTTAAAAGACCTAAATTCATATATCATGAGGTAGGAAGCCTTGTATGATTCCTTGAGGTAGAAGTATAGAAGATCCCCTCACCTTAGAAATTCATCTACTATCCTTGTGGTAGTAATCCATTAAGGCACTAGAATAGATACTTCTCCTTGTGGTAGAATCCATATTAAGTGATCCTTGATCACATTTGATTGGTGAACCCTTGTATAGGACTTGCCTATTAGTTTAGGACTTGTAGTTTTTGATAAATCCTTGTTCTATTAATTAGACTTGATTGAACCATGATTATTGGCTCGTGTAGTATAGTATACCCATATTACTGGTCCCCAGTAATATTCGAGATTGGTTAAGTCACTCTAAGTAAGATTTATCTTTGTTACTATCCTGCGGGCTTAGGAGGATATATCCTCACTTAGAGCAAATCAATAGATTCTAGGAGTGTATTAAATGGGTACCCATTCCTTAGCTTAATTGAAAGACAAGTTGCCATCGGGCAATGCCTCCTAGCGAAAATCGCTTCAATAGGTATGGCTCAAATAAACTAAGTAATGGGATCCACCTTTCTTAAGACACTAAGTATGATTATGAGTTTAGTGACTTAATACTTAGCTTGAGATACAAAATCATCATCGGATGGTGCCTCCGAATGGAGATCACTTCGTTATGGTGGCTTAATCAAACTAAGTGATAAGAACTCTATTCTTGCAACATATTTAATATGTGTATACAATCACCCCGTCTAGTGATCTTTAAGAAAATATGCAACTTTAACCAACCATCGCTTTAGAGATCAGGAGTCAGAATCCTTTTAGCAGGATTCTGCACAGTGGAGACTTAGAATTCATTATTGTTTCTTACTAAATTCTTCATGAATTTTAGGATTTTTCATTCATTCCATATAATGGCATAAGCATAAGCATAAATATGAGTTGAACTCATTCCTTCTGTCGTGACACATGGTTATCAGTGATACAGCATGAGATACAGAATGTTATATACACTGACTAGAGAATTTCAGGGTGCATCTGTGTCACCATACTGACTTCCTAATTATTGTGCTTATATTGGACCGTACTACTCATAAACTTTCAGTGATAGTTCTGTGATATACTGTGGTATAGCATATTTGTGAGCATTGTTTCAGTGGCATATAGTGCAGCTTATAACATCCTTTTCAGCAAAATGTTTGTTTTACTATCAATTGTATTTGGTGACAGCTTCACATTTCCTAGCCCTTTTACTATTTTGTTTACTCAGTACTTACAGTTTTCCTCGCTTACATATTTTTATTCAGCTCTGTTACGGTTTTATTTCACTTATATATTGTTATGTTTAGCTTAGCTAGCATAGCTAGTTTCGATGTGTTAGACTTCTTGTCTAACACGGGGTACTTTTGGGATCTGACAATTTGCTAGATCTTGAGCAGTTTTTGGAGACAGGTCAGGAGGACGTACCAGAGACTCAAGAGGAGCACTTGGAGCTGTAGTGGACCAAGCATCCACTTTTACTTACTAGTCCTCTTTAGCATTTTAGATAGACTCTTTATATTTCTACTTTTAAATGGTTTGTAATAAACTCTGGATGTACTTTTACTTTTCTTTTCTGAGATGGATATTTACTATTGCTTGAGATGAATGTATTCTGGATGTTTTGCTTTCAGCTTCCGCACTCTGTTATACTGCAATACATAGTATTGTGATGTGATTGGCGTACCGGAAACGCTGATAGATTTTATAACGTACATGGGTTCTTCTTCGCTCCCTTGCACCTTATGTACGTACTAGTCTAATACCTAAGATAAGTATTTCATACTTATCTTGGATATTGGCTCTCGAACCTACACTTAGGGTTCGAGTCAGCGGCCTTCAATGTGGCTTCGTCTCTCTAGCCTACTCCGGAAAATGGGTTGTGCTTGTATGGCCCACTGTTCCCGAGTAGCGCACCATTTCACCGCCGAAACATGTTTTACACTTGTCCTTTTACGCACGGTAATGGGACGGGGAATTACAGCTACTGACTCGAACCCAAGAGTAGGATCGAGGGTCAATACTTAAGATAAGAGTAGAATTCTTGTCTTAAGTATTAGACTAATACGTACATTGGATTTAAAAGGTTAAATAGGAATCCAATATATGTTATCACCATATCAGCATTTCCAGTATGCTGATCACATTACAATACTAAGTATAGTAGTATAACAGAGTGCGAAAGCTAAAGCAAAATATCTAGAATACATTCATCATAGAGTAATAATAAACATTCATTCAAAAAGAAAAAAAAAATAAAATACATCCAGGATTATTACAAACTGATTTAATACTACAAATGTAACGTCTATCTAAAATACTTAAAATAAAGCAGTAAGTAAGAGGTGGAAGACAGATCCACTAGGGCTCCACGTACTCCTCCAGGATCTCCTATAAGTCCTCCTACCCTGCCTCAACTAGCTACTCAAGATCTAGCAAATTCTCAGATCCCAAAAGCACCCTGTGTTAGATAAGAAGTCTAATATATCGCAACTAAACTATGTGGTACTAAAGTAAATACAAGTAGACAATAAAGTAAATAAAATAGTAGGAAAAAATAGTAGAAGCACTATGCAACTGAAACTGTAAAGACTAAACAAAGTAAAAGTGATCTAAAAGCTGAAAGTAAGTGAAAGGTAAATTAAAACATTAAATACTTAGACAGCAATTTAAAAATGTTCAATCCTGAACTATATGTCACTGGAATAATGCGCCCAAATATGCCACAGCACGGTATGCTATAGAAATAGACCTATCACTGAAAGGCTATGAGTTGTGCAGTCTAATATATACATACATCCATTTGAGAATACAGTTTACTATGATATCGATGCATCCTGAAATTCCCCAGTCAAGGTATGTAATATTTTGCAACCCATAATTTATCACTGATACTCATACATCACCACCAAATCATTCATCATGCTCATGCTCATGTTTATGCCAATGCTTCTATTCTATATGAGGAAAATCTAGAAATCCATAAAACTTTGAATACCAATGATGAATTCAAGGTCTCCATTGTGCAAAATTCTACTAAAAGGATTTTGACTCCTAGCTTCTTGAACGATAATTGGTTCTAGTTTAAGATTTACTTAAAAATCATTAGATGGGATGATTATATACACACATTTAGCATGTTTGCAAGAAAGGTGGTTCTTAACACTTAGTTTGATTAAGCCACCCTAACGAAGCGGTCATTGTTAGGAGGCATCGCCCGTTGGCGATTTGTATCTCAAGCTAAGTTATTGAGATGTCCAACTCACAATCACACTCAATGTCTTAAAGAAGGTGATTCTAATTACTTAGTTTGTTTGAGCCACACCTATTGAAGAGGTCTTCGCTAGGAGGCTTCGCCTATTGGCAATTTATATTTCAGTCAAACTAAGGAATGAGTCCCCATTTAATACACTCTTAGGATCGATTAATTTACTCTAAGCAAGGTTGTATCCGCCTAAACCCGCAGGATAGCCCAAAGATAAATCTTACTTAGAGTGACTCAAATATTCTTGAATACTACTAAAATAATCTAGTTCTAGTACTATAGGTATACTCTACTATACACAACTAATAATCCCGATTTAGATAACTCTATTTAATCATTAAGGGTTTATCAAGACTATTAATTCCTATGCTAAATAGGTAAGTCCTATATAAGGCTCCAAGAAAATATGGTCAAGAATCACTCAATATAGATTCTACCACAAGGAGAGGTATCATTCTAATATCTTAAGTGATTCCTACCATGAGGGGTTAAGATCAACTTCTAAGGTTAAGGGATCATATAAGTTTCTACCTCAATGAGTTATACAAATTCTCCTACTTCAATGTATATTTAATTTAGGTCCTTAAAATATTTTAGAGATGATCTTATGTTGAGATAGATAAGATCTCACACTCTTAATTCTAATGCTAAATTCCAGGTTTTACTTATCATTTTGGTTTAGAGTGATCAGATCAGATGATTAAGTCATCTGATCATAACTTATTCTAAGATTATGGGATTTAAATCAAGGATATTATTAGAGTTAGATCAATTATGAAATCAATTTAATTCTATAAATCTTTTCATGCTAATAGTCTTATTTAAGAGCAAAATCAAATATCTAAGTTTAGATTCAGATTAAGCAATCATATAGATTTATTATTTACCTTAACATGTCTAATTCAAATGCTTAAGATCAATACCAAATCAGATTCATTGTTGGAATAATGTCAATTACATTATCTTGTAATCATGTCCATTTAATTAAGGTTTAAGAGTTTGGATCTTAACTAAGCAGGTTAATGTTTAACCCTTACTCATGTCCAATTAAGATCAAGGCTTTATTTATAGATCTAATGCTAATTCAAAGAATTAGGTATGTATTATTGGTGGTAATCCTAGACCTAGATCAAGTCTTAATAGCTTGATCAAAGTTTTAAGACTTTTTAAGGTTAATTAAGATGTTTAAGATCTTCAAATTTAGTTTTATTCAAATTATACATGGCTTCAATACATCTAACCTATTATCATGAAGCATAATAACCAAAAAATTCATAAAAATAGAAGAAAATTAGTGCTAATCAAACCCTAACTCAATCCTAAAGGATTAGCACTTAAATACAAATCCAACCATCAAAATTTCAAGAAACTTGGCATATAAGTTGTATTTAATCGTACAATTAATCATAGACTAAGTGCTAAGATCCAAAGATTAGAAACCCTAATTTTCACTAATCATGGTTTAATAAGATTAGAGCATAAGTTAAAATACAAAGATCAAAAAAACAAACCACCTAGCACATTCATTCTATAAATCAAAAGAAAACTAATGGCACCCTAAATATGCAATTTGGTTAAGTGGTTATGCTAATAAACCCTAATCAAGATCTGCAATAATTAGGAAAAAATAGAAAATCTAACCATTAGATGTTCAATATTATTTTATATTCTTATTCCTAAGAATTTTCTGATTAATTTAATATATAATATCATAGGATTGGACCAGCAGATTGAAAGTTATTCAGTTAATACATTTTGTATTTTTCCAATTAAATTTTCTTATGATTTGATTAATCAGATTATTTTCCTTAAGGAAAATAAATCCAATTAATTGGATTTGAATTAAAATGGGTTCAGCCCGAATCCAAAAGGCACAGGTCGACCGGTACCCGGGATACCCGGCACTGTCACGTAGCGTATGTCATGGGCCGACCCTGCCCGCACAGTGCCATCGTCCCCGCCTAGACCCCGGCTCGACCCCTCTCAGTTGTTCTCTGTCTGGACATCCCTAGATGATGAAATTCTCTGTCTAGAGAGCACGCCTTGACCTTGGGTCAATCTGGAATCCATCCCCTAGCCAAGATGCGCCAATTGACACTCAAATCCCCTATAAGGTGCTCTAGATCAACCGAACCTTACTCACCTGAGGGCTCCTTTAATGGAGCTACTGTGGGGAGAGAATTCTCCCCACAGAGGCCATGCTAGGCCCAGGGCTCGATCCCTACTCCATCAAGGAGGTGAGACGAATCTAGGCCCCTTGGTTTGAAGGCCTGAGGTGGTCTGGAAAGCCGGGACCTTACTCACTCGAGGTTTTCCTTAAGGACTTAGCTCGATCGATCGATTCAATCGATTGGGGCTATCTTAAGGAGCAATTTTGATAGCCTTGAGTTTGAATCGACAATACCTAGCTATACGCATCAAAAGGAGAAAGGTCTGAGCCTCATTGGCTCAAAATCGGCAAGTGAGGGTACCTGGTTCGTAGGATGAGCTTGGAGTAATCGACTGAGGTTCGGCTGGCCTTAGCTGAGCTTCTAGATGCTGCAAGAGATTCTAAACTCTAGGAGAACTTACTATCAGCAGTTTGAGAGCTCGTAGGATCTCCTGGAGGAAGCTTGCAGACCGGCAATGGCAGAAGAAAGATCGAGCTCAATTGATGTCAACTAGAGCTATGATAAGGCTGTTTATAGCCTTAGCAGGGAATGGGGAAGGTTTTAAAAGCTTAACCTTGGGCCAAGGATACCCAAGGGATCGAGCCATGGCCGAGCTCTTGAAATTCCAATTCGAGCTCGGCCAGGTCTCAAGGCCCAATTGGGGTTTCTTACCAAGAAGGAAGAGGTCGTAACGACCTGCTGAAGTGGATGCAAGAGTGGGAGACAAAGAGGGAAACTGGCAGTACGGGGGATCTTTCCTATCTGGCTCGGGTGAGAGGAAGATGAATGTCCATAGTAGTGGGACCTTCGGATGTCGTTTAATCTATTAATCAGATGGCGATATGGCTGGGATCGCTTGACTCCTAACGGCTGATCGCAGGAGTGATCCTGGTCGTAAGATTCATGGATTCATATAACGGTGGATTCGCTATCCTGCGGAAATTAAATCCAGACCGTGGGATCTAAAGGCTCAATGGCGAGATCAGCGGGACAACGTTCTCGCGTGACCCGGGCTCCACAGCGGATCGCCCGCGGTCCGCACAACGGATCCCGACCGTTTAATCGGTCATGAAATAGATTTGCAATTTTGATTTGTGGGAGCCCTAAAATGCAATTAGACTATTTTAATTAAATATGAATTATTGCCTAAATGAGTTTAAAATTGCACCAAACTTTCACCCCTAGCTAATTTGGGGGTGAGGAATTCAAAAATGTAATCAAATTTTAATTCTGAGATCAAAATATTTTAGGTCTAAATTAGGGCATCTACTGATCAAAATACCATCTTTGACTTAGAGGAGTCCAATAGATTTCAAATTTGCAGAATAGGCTTGAATTAATGTTCTAAAAGCAATGAGATCAAAATTAAGGAGTATTTAAGCTATATATTAGAAGGATAACAACCTAGGGTTATTACAGACCCCCACATATGAACGATGTCGTCCTCGACATCATCTCAAGAGAGAAGGCAAACATGCAGAAATTTGAAGAATAGAAATACAGTTCAGAAGCTAACTGGTACCTAAAATTTCAAAGAGACTAGGATACTTTCTTTTCATATCCGCCTGTTTCTCCCAAGTAGATTCTTTTAAAGAGCAATTTCTCCACTGAACCTTTACCATTGGGATTGAGTGATTTCTCAGCTATTTTTAATCATGAGCTTAGATCTTAATTGGCTCCTCCGCATAAGAAAGCTCTGGCTGGAGAGACACTGCTATAGTTGAATTATATGAGATGGGTTGCAAAGACATCTCCGCAAAGAGGAGATGTGGTATACATTATGGACAGTAGAGAAATCTTCAGGAAGCTGCAATCGATAAGCTGTAGAACCAATCTTCTCTAAGATTTCAAATGGTTCGACGTAGCGGGGACTTAGCTTCCCGGCTACACCAAAACGATACACGCCTTTCATCGGACGGACTTTAAGAAATGCAAAATTTCTAACATCAAATTTTAGTATACAATAATGAGCATCATGATACTTGCTCTGGCGATCTTGAGCTTCTTTGATTCTTTATTGGATTAGATGAATCATATGATTAGTTTCTTCAACTAATTCTGAACTATATAACTGAACACTGCCTATTTCAGACCTTGCTAAAGGAGTACTGCATTTCCAACCATACAGAGCTTCATATGGAGCCATGCCGATACCCTCTTGAAAACTATTATTGTATGCGAACTCTATAAGAGGAATATGATCTTCCCAGAAGACTCCAAAACCCAGAATATAGAGATGAAGAAGATCTTTCAAGACTTGATTTACTCATTCCATTTGACCATTCATTTGAGGATGAAAAGTAGTACTCATGGCTAGAGTAGTCCCCAAGTATTGATGCACTGCTTGCCAGAATTTAGAAATAAACCGGCTACTCGGTCAAATACGATAGATCTTGGAATTCCATAGAGCCCGATAATTTCCTTGATATACAACTTTGCTAATTTCTCCACATAATAGGTTTGACGCATAGGAATGAAATGCGCTGATTTGGTCAGTCGATCGACAATGACCCAAATTGAATCGGCACCGTATCTTGATTTAGGTAAACCCATAACAAAATCCATAAAAATGTCGAACCACTTCCATTTAGGAATTGACAGAGGATGAAGAAGTCCTCCGGGCTTCTGGTGTTCGGCTTTAACTAAGTTACAAGTGTGACATTTTGCAATAATTCCGCCATACTTTTCTTGATTCCAGGCCACCAGAATGATTTCTTTAGATCTTGATACATTTTGGTACTGCCAGGATGTACTTAGTAACTAGAATTGTGACCTTCTACTAGGATCTCTTGATGCATGGATTCGGGAATCCACAGGCGATCTCTCTGATAGATTACATTACCTCGAAGCTGAAGATCAAAGCGATGACCACTTTCAATGTCTACTTTAAATTTCAGATAGTCTTGATCCTTGGTTTGGGAGATGGAGACATCGCGATGAAATGTGGGTTCAACTGAACTCACGGATATTAGTGTGCTCAACATAGCACCACGTACTGGCCTGATTTCAAGCTTTTGAAATTCTTCTTCTAGTAAACTTGCTGATATTATGGAAGATAGAGTAGTATGACGACTGAGTGCATCTGCTACAATATTTGCTTTTCCTGGATGATACTGGATGCTTAAATTAAAACCGCTTATCATTTCGAGCCATCTTCGTTGTCGATAGTTTAACTCACACTGGGTGAAGATGTACTTTAAGCTCTGATGATCAGTGAATATGGAACATTGAATGCCACAAAGATAATGATGCCAGATTTTCAAAGCAAAGACCGTGGCTGCTAATTCAAGATCATAGACAGGGTAGTTCTTTTAATGTGGTTTTAACTGACGAGATGCATAGGCTATAACTTTTCCTTCCTACATCAGCACAGATCCCAAACCTATGCTAGATGCATCGGTATAGACTTGGTAGTTAAGGCCTTCTTTAGGTAAGGCTAGAACTGGTGCAGATGAAAGAGCATCTTTTAACGATTAAAATGCTTTCTCACTCTGGACTTCAAATAAAATGTACTGCTTTCTTCATCAACTTTATGAGAGGAGACACAATTAGGGAGAAGCCCTTGACAAATTTTCTATAGTAGTCTGCTAGTCCTAGAAAACTTTTGATATCAGTCACGGATTTTGGTTGTGACCAATCTTGGACTGCGCTCACATTATTTTGATCGACTTTGATTCCCTGAGAGTCGATGACATGACCCAGTTCTTGAAGTTGCTTGTTCAATTCTTGAAGTTTTTTTTGTGTCATACGATACGGATCCTTTGACAGTGGTTGTGTTTCATAAATTAATTCTATAGCAAATTCTACTTCTCTAATGGGAGGAAGATCGGGTAGGTCTTCAAGAAAAACATCAGAAAAATTCACAAACTATACGGTTCTCAGAAATAGGCACGACTTATGTCTTCTCTCCCAACATTGTTATGAGATACGCATCGCATCCCTTCCTGACTAGCCATTCTGCTATCACTGCATTGATCAATGACGCTTGGGTGCTAAATTTTCCAATGAACAATTTTAATTGACTTCCACTATCCAACATTATTTTCTTCTTTTGGCAATTTATGGATGCACCATGTTCACTTAACCAATTCATGCCTAAGATTATATCAAAGTTTGCGATTAGCAATACAATGAATTTAGGTCCATAATTTTGTTCACCTAATAGGAATATGTATGTTGCAAAATTGTCGGGACTGCATACGGGCTCTGGAAGGCAACCCGATGCTCAATGAGTTTGCGAATCGATAGGTTGGTAGTTTAAGAGTCTTAGCCCAATATTTTGATATGAATGAATGACTCGCTCCCATATCAAAAAGGATGTTACAAGATTTATTGTTTATTGATAAGGTGCCTATGATTACGATGACTTAATAGGAATGGCTACTCAAACATTTGAAAGTCTGAAATGGTAAAGACTGATTACTGAAATAGTAAGAACTGAATAAAAACTAATTTAAGACGTACCTGAAACCACATCATTGTCCTCAAGAATAGAGGCAGGTGTTAATATGTATACTTTTGTAGGAGCTGTAGGTTGTTTGTTCTGAGGCTTTTGACTCTGACAATCATAGTTCAGCTTTTGTGCCAGCACAATTGCTTTAGAGTCGGTAGTAGTAGCTAACATTATAGCAGGAACAAGCTCTCATCTATTCCTTGGCTGTGCATGAAATACTTATTTATGACAGGAGTGATTAATGAGCACTCTGTCGATTGTGTTCTTCTCAATGCATTCAAAATAGCGGTGGCCACTACGACCACAAGTAAAACATACACCACCGAAGTGGTAGCATTTTCCGTATAGATGCAATTGTTTGCACTCAAGGTTTTGTGGTTGGGGCTGTGTAGTCTCCTTGCTATAGACTTTTGCCATCTTATGATGACCAAAACGCTCCTTCCTTGGTTACGTAGCTATTGCTTTTCTCTTATGGTCCAGTTGACCTTGGAATCCCTCTTGCAGATGGGCAGCTTCGATCAATTCCATCAGAATCTTGATCTGACGGGACACTAAGTGAGCCTTGATCGAGTATCTCAGACCCTTCAGGAAACGGTCGCATCTAGATGCTTCTGTTCTAACTAGATCTGGAATGAAGAGCGATAATCTGTGAAATTCTTGTTCATAGTCAAACACTGAATTATTTTATTGAGTGAGATGGAGGAGTACATCCTCCAAGATTGCTTGAGATGAGGCTGGGATGAATGCTTCTCGGAACACTTCTAAAAACATGTCTCAAGGAATGTCTTCTATTTCAAGATCAGCAAATTTGTTGTTACGCTCATTCTCCCACCTGTATTCAGCATCTTCTTAAAATAGATGAGCTACTAAGCGGATGGCTTCAGAGTTAGGGCACTTGATATTGGCCAGATTCTTCTCAGCCATCTTATGTCAGTTCAATGTGTCCATAGAATTCAATGCTGCATTGCACGTAAGAGTTCGGAGATGAAGAAAACTGTGCAAGATTCCATCGCTCGTATAGTGGGTAAACGATGAGAACCCTGCAGGTTGTTACCTAATAGAAAGGATAGGAGCCGTGTCTCTTGCACCTGTTGTGCATTACTATCTATTAAGGCCTTTACTAAACTGGCCATTGGGTTGGACTCTTCGAGTCCACTGGATGAGACCACATTTTTAATAGGGGTTGAAGAAAATGGAGAGCCAGGATTCATGACTGTAAATGAAAGTGCGAATTTAGAACATAACATTTTACTATAATTTCAGTCATTCATTTCTTTCTCAAAAGAGAAGATACATAGATATATAAAATATGTGACTAAGTAAAATGACAAAATCTCAAATCTTAGTTACTATACTCTACCCAAAAGGCAGCGCATAAGTCATCATACGTGACTTTATGTCTCCTCCGAGCTAATCTCCTATAAACTAAATACCACCAACGACTTGCTGATCCCCTCAGTAGGATCTCTATGATCTCTAGACGATACTCCTCCAGACAAGCTGTCTCTCGAAGTGCAGTAGTAATGCGATCCAACCATTCTCTGGCGAGTGCTGAAAAAATGGTGCCTCCAAAGGATGAGTTGATAAGGATTTTATCTAGCACCTCAACTCCTCGAGGTGACACTTCATCGATGACCTTTTCATAGATCTGTCCATCTTGGAGGTTATCTACCCAGTAGTCGTCAAACCTCCTAAGGTAGAACCAAAATGCTGACTACGATTATTCCATTCCTAAAATAACTCAACTTATAAGTATTCCATTCATATTTTATCATTATTTTCAAAGTTTGTTCAAGTCCTAAGATGTCCTTTTTGGTATTAAAAATTTATAGTTTCAATCAAATTATTATGTGCGTTAAATTCCTAAGATGTCGTCATTCTAGACATAGTCAACCTTTTCATTTATGAGGTAACCTAATGAACTTTTGGATGTTTTTTTCTTACTACACTTAGTAACTTGTGATATTGACCTGATACAGAGAATAGATCATAAAGTCGATAGGAACAAAACACCTTATCTGACACTTTATGATACCTCTCTGATACCAACTGTAACGCCCCACCCATCGCCGCGTGCAAAAGAGAAGAGAATCATAATTTTGGCGATGGAGCGATGCGCTACTCGGGATGAACAAACAATAACATCTTCCCGAATATGCTTACTAAAACTAGCCACACTGAAGGGCTGCTGACTCAAACACAAGAGTAGGATCGTGGATTAATACTTAAGATAAGAGTAGAATTCTTGTGTTAAGTATTAGACTAATATGTATATTGGATTTAAAAGGTTAAATAGGAATCCAATATACATTATCACCATATCAGCATTTCTAGTATGCTGATCACATCACAATACTAAGTACAGTAGTATAACAGAGTGTGAAAGCTAAAGCTAAATATCCAGAATACATTCATCACAGAGCAGTAATAAACATTCATCTCAAAAAGGAAAAAAAAGAGTAAAATACATTCAGAATTATTACAAACTGATTTAATACTATAAATGTAAAGTCTATCTGAAATACTAAAAATAAAGCAGTAAGTAAAAAGTGGAAGACAGATCCACTAGGGCTCCATGTACTCCTTCAGAATCTTCTGTAAGTCATCCTGCCCTACCTCAATTAGCTACTCGGGATCCAGCAAATTACTGAATTCCAAAAGTACCACGTGTTAGACAAGAAGTCTAATACATCGCAACTAAACTAAGCGGTACTAAAGCAAATACAAATAGATAGTAAATTAAACAAAATTGCAGGAAATAATAGTAGAAGCACTATGCAATTGAAACTGTAAAAACTAAACAAAGTAAAAGTGAACTGAAAGCTGAAAGTCAGTGAAAGGTAAATGAAAACATCAAATACTCAGAAAACAATGTAAAAATGTCCAATGTTGTACTATATGTCACTAGAATAATGCACCCAAATAGTCCACAACACAGTATTCCACAGAAATGCAACAAAACTATCATTGAAAGGCTATGAATTGTACGGTCATTTGTATACATACATCTAGTTGAGAATACAGTTTACTATGATGTCGATGCATAATGTAATTCCACAGTCAAGGTATATAACATTCTATAACCCATAATTCATCACTGATACTTATACGTCACTACTGATTCATTCATCATGCCCATGTTCATGTTTATGCCCATGCTTCTATTCTATATGAGGAAAATCCAGAAAGTCATAAAACTTTGAATACCGATGATGAATTCAAGGTCTCCACTGTGCAAAATTCTGCTAAAAGGATTCTAACTCCTAGCTTCTTGAACGAAAATTGGTTATATTTGAAGATTTACTTAAAAATAATTAATGGGATAATTTTATACACACATTTAGCACATTTGCAAGAAAGGTAGTTCTTAACACCTAGTTTGATTAAGCCACCCTAATGAAACGGTCTTGATTAGGAGGCATCGCCCGTTGGCGACTTCTATCTCAAGCTAAGTTATTGAGATGCCCAACTCACAATCACACTCAGTTTCTTAAAGGAGGTGATTCTAATTACTTAGTTTGTTTGAGCCACACCTATTGAAGCCATCTTTGCTAGGAGGCATCGCCCGTTGGTGATTTATATTTCAATCAAACTAAGGAATGAGTCCCTGTTTAATACACTCTTAGGATCGATTGATTTACTATAAGCGAGGTTGTATCCACCTAATCCTGCAAGATAGCCTAAGGATAAATCGTACATAGAGTGACTCAAATATTCCCGAATACTACTGAAATAATCCAGTACTATGGGTATACTCTACTATACACAACTAATAATCTAGATTTAGACAAGTCTATTTAATCATCAAGGGCTTATCAAGACTATTAATTCTTATACTTAATAGGTAAGTCCTATACAAGGCTCCAAGAAAATGTGATCAAGGATCACTCAATATAGATTATACCACAAGGAGAGGTATCATTCTAATAACTTAAGTGATTCCTATCACGAGGGGTTATGATCAACTTCTAAGGTTCAGGGATCATCTAAGTTTCTACCTCAATGAGTCATACAAATTCTCCTACCTCAATATATATTTACTTTAGGTCTTTAAAATATTTCAGCGATGAACTTATGTTGAGATAGTTAAGATCTCACACTCTTAATTATAATGCTAACATTCTAGGTTTTACTTATCATTTATGTTTAGAGTGATCAGATCAGATGATTAAGTCATCTGATCATAACTTATTCTAAGTTTATGTGATTTAAATCAAGGATGCTATTAGAGTTAGATCAATTATGAAATCAATATAATTCTATAAATCTTTTCATGCTAATAGTCTTATTTAAGAGAAAAATCAAAGATCTAAAGTTTATATTCAGATTAAGCAATCACATAGATTCATTATTAACCTTAACATATCTAATTCAAATGTTTAAGATCAACACCAAATCAGATGCATTGTTGGAATAATGTCAATTATATTATCTTATAGTCATGTCCATTTAATTAAGGTTTAAGAGTTTGGAGCTTAATTAAGCAGGTTAGGGTTTAACCCCTACTCATGTCCAATTAAGATCAAGGGTTGATTTATAGATCAAATGCCATATTAGTGAATTAGGTATGTATTATTGTTGGCAATCTTAGACCTAAATCAATTCTTAATAGCTTGATCAAAGTCTTAAGATTTCTTAAGGTTAATTAAGATGTCTAAGATCTTTAAATTTAGGTTTATTCAAATTGTACATTATAAATTTACATACTTGGCTACAGTACATCTAACTTACTGTCATGAAGTATGATAATAGAAAAATTCATAAAAATAGAAGATTATTAGTGCTAATCTAACCCTAACTCAATCCAAAAGGATTAGCACTTAAATACAAATCCAACCATCAGAATTTCATGCAACTTGGCATATAAGTTTTATTTAATCATATAATTAATCACAGACTAAGTTTGCTAAGATCCAAAGATTAGAAACTATAATTTTCATTAATCATGGTTTAATAAGATTAAGGCATAAGTTAAAATACAGAGATCAAAAAAATAAACCACTTGGCACATTCATTCTATTAATCAAAAGGAAACAAATGACACCCTAAACATGCAATTTTGTTAAATGGTTATGCTAATCAACCCTAATTAAGATCTATAATAATTAGGCAAAAATGGAAAATCTAACCATTAGATGCTCAATATTATTTTATATTCTTATTCCAAAGGATTTATAGATCAATTTGATATATAATATTATAGGGTTTGGACCAGTGGATTGAAAGTTATTCAATTAATATATTCTGTATTTTTCCAATTAAATTTTCCTATGATTTGATTAATTGGATTATTTTCCTTAAGGAAAATAAATCCAATTAATCGAATTTTAATTAAAATGGGTTCGGCTCAAATCCAAAAGGCGTGGGTCGAATGGGACCCGGGATACCCGGCACTATCGCGCAGCGCAAGTCATGGACTGACCTGGCCCGCACAGTGCCATCGTCCCTGCCTCGACCCCTCTCGGTAGAGACTGGTCCGAAAAACCATAGACTACGAAATTCTCCATCTATAGTGCACGCCTTGGCCTCGGGTCGATCGGGAATCAATCTCTTAGCCAAGACGCGCCGATTGACAATCGAAACCCCCTGTGAGGAGCTACAGATCGGCCAAACCTTACTCACCCAAGGGCTCCCTTAATGGAGCTACTGTGGGGAGACAATTCTCCCCACAGAGGCCATGCCAAACCTAGGGCTCAATCCCTACACCATCAAGGAGGTGAGATGAATCGAAGCCCCCTGGTCTGAAGGCCTAAGGTGGTCTGGAACGCCGGGACCTTACTCTCCCTAGGCGATCATTAAGGATGTAGCCCGATCGATCGATTCGATTGATCGTGGCTAGCTCAAGGCGCAATTCTAATAGCCTTGACTTTAAATCAACAATATATAGCTATATGCATCAAAAGAAGGAAAGTCTGATCCTCATTGGCTCTAAAACAGCAAGTGGGGGTACCTGGTTTATCGGCTAAGCTCGGAGTGATCGACTGAGGGTTTGGTTGGCCTCAACTGAGCTTCTAGATGATGCAAAGGATCCTAAACTCCAGGAGAGCCAACTATCAGTAGTTTGAGAGCTACTAGGATCGCCTGGAGGACGCTTGCAGACCGGCAACGGTGAAAGAAGGATCAAGCTCAATTAATCAGTAAGGATCAACTAGAGCTATGCTAAGGCTATTTATAGCCTTAGCAGAGAATGGGGAAGGTTCCAGAAGCTTAACCTTGGGCCAAGGAGACCCGAGGGATCGGGCCATGGCCGAGCTCTCAAATTTCCAATTCGAGCTCGGCCAGAATGAGGCCCAATTGGGGTTCCTTGCAAAGATGGGGGAGGTTGTAACGACCTGCTGAGGTGGATGCAGGAGTGGGAGACAAAGAGGGCAGCTGGCGATATGGGGGATCTTCCCTGTTGGGCACGGGAGAGAGGAAGACGAAAGTCCACAGTAGCGGGACCTTCGGATATCGTCTGATCTATCAATCAGATGGCGCTACAGCTGGGATCACTCCAATCCTAATGGCGGATCACAGCATGGATCCTGGCTGTAGGATCCATGGATTCATCTAACGGTGGATCTGCTATTCCACAAAAATCAAATCCAGACCGTGGGATTTAAAGGCTCAATGGCGAGATTAGCAGGACAACGCTATCGCATGACCCGAGCTCCACAGCGGATCGCCCGCGGTCCCCACAGCGGATCCTGACCGTTTAGTCAAGTAGCAATTTTGATTTGTGGGAAGCCCTAAAATGCAAATAGAACATTTTAATTAAATGTGAATTATGGCCTAAATGATTTTTAAATTGCACCAAACTTTCACCCCTAGCTAATTTGGGGGTGAGGAATTCAAAAATACAATCAGATTTTAATTCTAAGATCAAAATATTTTAGGTTTAAATTAGCACATCTAGACTGATCAAAATGCCATCTTTGACTTGGAGGAGTTCAATGGATTTCAAATTTGCAGTATAGGATGGAATTAATGTTCTAAGAGAAATGAGATCAAAATTAAGGAGTAATTAAGCTATAAATTAGCAGGGGTAACAACCTAGGGTTGTTACAAATCTTCTCTAAGATTTCAAAAAGTCCACATAGCAGGAACTTAGCTTCCCGACTACACCAAAATGATATAAGCCTTTCATTGGGCTTTATTTAAAATACGTAAAATTTCCAACCTCGAATTCCAAAGAACAATGATGAGCCTCATGATACTTACTCTAGCGATCTTGAGCTACTTTGATTCTTTGCTGGATTAATTGAATTTTACGATTAGTTTCTCTAACTAATTCTGAGCCATATAACTGAATGCTACCAGTTTCAAACCATGTGAAGGCAGTACTGCACCTCCTGCCATACAAGGCTTTATATGGAGACATACCAATACTCGCCTGAAAACTGTTGTTATACACAAACTCTACTAAGAGAATATGATCTTCCTAGAAGTCTGTGAAATCCAGAATACAGAGACAAAAAAGATCCTCTAGAACTTGGTTATGCACTGCTTGCAAGAATTTAGAAGTGAAATGACTATCTCGATGTGATACAATAGACCTTGGAATTCCATGGAGCCTGACAATTTCTTTGATATACAGCTTCGCCAATTTCTCTACGGAATTGGTTTGACGCATAGGAATAAAATTTGTTGATTTGGTCAGTTGATCGAGAATAACCTAGATTGAATCAGCACTAGATCTAGATCTTGATAAACCTATAACAAAATCTATATAAATTTCAAACCACTTCCATTCAGTAATTTCCAAAGGATGGAGAAGTCCTCCAGGCTTCTGATGTTCTGCATTAACTAGACTGCAGGCGTGACACTTTGCTATAAATTCGGCCACACTTTTCTTTATTCTAGGCCACCAGAATGAATTTTTCAAATCTTGGTACATCATGGTGCTACCATGATGTACATGATAATCAAAATTATGGCCTTCCACTAAAATCTCTAACTGCATGGATTTGGGAATCCATAGATGATCTTCTTGGTAAATTACATTTCCTAGCAGCAGCAGCTCGAATTGGCGACCACTTTCGATTTCCATTTTAAATTTTAGATAGCCTTCATCCTTTGTTTAGGAGATGGAGTCATTGCGATGAAATGTTGGTTCAATGGTATTCATAGATTTTAGCTTACTTAACAAGGCACCACGCACTAGTTTGATATTGAGATTTCTAAATCCCTCTTCTAAAGAACTTGACGCTATTATGGATGAAAGTGTAGCATGATGACTGAGCGCATCAGCCACAAGATTTGCTTTTCCTATATGATATTGGATACTGAGATCATAATTGCTTATTAGTTTGAGCCATCATCACTGATGGCAATTAAGCTCACACTGGGTGAAGATGTATTATAAGCTCTTATGGTCCATGAATATAGAACACTATATGTCATACAGATAATGATGCCAGATTTTCAAGGCAAAAACTACAGTGGCTAATTCAAGATCATGGACTGGATAATTATTTTCAAGCGATTTTAGCTGACGAGATGCATAGGCAATAAATTTACCTTCCTGCATTAGCACAAATCCCAGGCCTATCCTAGATGCATTGGTATAGACTTGGTAGTTGAGACCTTTATTATGTAAGGCTGGAACTGGGGCATAAGAAAGAGCATCTTTTAATGCTAGGAACGCATTCTCACACATTGAACTCCAGATAAAAGGAACTGCTTTTTGCGTAAACTTTGTGAGAGGAGACACAATTTGTGAGAAGCCCTTGATAAATATTTGTAGTAACTAGCTAAACCCAAAAAACTTCTAATATCAGTCACCAACTTTGGCTAAGACCAATCCTAAACTGTGCTTACTTTATTCTGATCAACGTTGATTCCTTGTGCATATATGACATGACCCAAGAAAGCAACAGTGTGAAGTCAAAATTTACACTTAGAACACTTAGCATATAATTCATGGCTTCGAAGCTCTTTTAATGCTAATTGTAGATGGTTCTCATGATCAGCTTCACTTCTCGAATAAATCAAAATATCATCGATGAAGGCAATGACAAATTTATCTAAATAGGCTTTCAATATGCATTGCATTAAATCCATAAAAATGGATGGCACATTTATTAAGCTGAAAGGCATTACCAATAATTTATAGTGTCCATAGAGGGTTCTAAATATGGTTTTCTTGACATCTGAATCTTTAACTGGCAGCTAGTGGTAACCTAATTGCAAGTCTTTTGAGAAAACTTCAGCTCCTGATAGATGATCAAACATATCATTAATACGAGGCAAAGAATACTTATTCTTGATGGTTACTTTATTCAGTTCTCTATAATCAATGCACATCCACAACGAACCACAAATTCATAGTGTCCATAGCGGGTTCTAAATGCAGTTTTTTTAACATCTGAATCTTTAACTCACAGCTGGTGGTAACCTGATTGCATGTCAATTTTTGAGAAAACTTTAGCTCTAGATAGTTGATCTAACAAATCGTCAATACGCGGCAAAGAATACTTATTCTTGATGGTTACTTTATTCAGTTCTCTATAATTGATGCACATCCGCATCGAACCATTCTTCTTTTTTATGGATAAGACCAGTGCTCCCCAAGGAAATGAACTTGGGTAGATAAGACCCTTCTTCAACAACTCTTGAAGTTGCTTGTTCAGTTCTTGTAGTTCCTTGGGCACCATACAATATGAAACCTTTGATAGCGGTTGGGTTCCGGGGATTAACTCGATTGCAAAATCTACCTCTCTAATTGGAGGAAGACCAGGCAGGACTTCAGGAAAGATGTCGGGAAGTTCACAAACTATTTAGTTCTCCGAGATAGGAATGACCTCTTTCTTTTCTCCTAACATCATTACGTGATACGCATCACAATCTTTCTTGACTAATCTTTCTGCTTTCATCACTTTAATCAAATGATGCTAGAGTACTATATCTACCTATAAAGGATTGCAACTGACTTCCACTGCCAAAAGTGATTTTCTTCTTTTGGCAATTTATGGATGTGCCATATTTGCTTAGTCAGTCCATACCCAAAATTATATCAAAATTTACAATTTGTAACAAGATTAATTTGGCCCTATACTTCTGTTCTTTGATGGGAATATCAACATTACAAAGCTATTGGGCTTGCATGCAGGCTTCAAAAGGTAACTCAATGCTCAACGAGGATGCTAATTAACAAAGTTGGCAATTTAAGAATTTTAACCCAGCTTTTTGATACGAAGGAAAGACTTGCTCCCGTATCAAAAAGAATATTGCAAGATTTATAATTTATCGTTATGGTGCCTAAGATTATAATAGTGCTGATAAGGATTTGCTATATAAATATTTAAAAATACTGAAGCAAAGAAAAACTAAATACAGAAATAGCTGAATAAAATTAACTTAAGGCGCACTTAAGATGGCATCATCATCTTCAGGAGCCAAAGCAGGAGTTAACGTATAGACTCTTGTAGGAGCCAATGGTTGCTTGCCTTGAGGCCACTGGCCCTGATGGTTGTTGGTCAGCCTTTGTGCAGAAGTAGACATGATGTTGTTGGCTGCAGGCACGGGAGCTGGCAGAACTGCTAGGGCTGGAGCACGACTGTTCAAAGGTTGAGAGCAAAACACTCTGTTGCGATGGGAGTGATAAATAAGAACTCCGTTGATGGTTATTTTTGAGTCACAATGATAATAGCGATGGTCATCATGGTCACAAGTGAAATACACGTTACTAAAATGGTAACATTTTTTGTAGGGATGAGCATTTATACTCATGAGTTTTAGGTGGGGGTTGTTTGGCTTCGAGATCGAAGACTTTAACCACCTTGCAATGACCAAATTGTTCTCTTCTTGGCTGCATAACTACAACCTTATGTTTGCGATCCATTTGACCTTGAAACCCCTCCTGTAGACGAGCAGCTTCAGTAAATTCTATCAAATTTATAATCTGGTGGGATACTAGGTGAGCTTTTATAGAGTCTCTTAGACCCTTCAAGAATCGGTGGCATCTGGATGCCTCGGTTCTAAACAGGTCTAGAACAAAATGTGACAGTCTCCAAAACTCCTGTTCATAGTCGAACACTGAATTATTTCCCTAAGTGAGAGGGTGGAGCTCATCCTCCAGGATTGCTTGATACGATGCTGGAATGAATGCTTCACGGAATGTTTCCAAAAACATATCCCACAAGATATCCTTTATTTCATAATCGGTGAATTTGTTGTTCCACTCGTTCTCCCACAAATATTCAACTTCTTCTTGGAATAAGTGAGTAACTAAGCGAATGATTTCTGAGTTAGGGCACTTTATACTAGCCAGGTTCTTTTTAGCTACCTTGAGCCTGTTCACAGTGTCTATTGGATTTAGCGCTCTATTGAACGTGGGCATTGTGAGGTGAAGAAAACTATGCAAGATCCCATCTCCAGTAAAGTGTGAGGATGATGAAATTCCTGACTGGGGTGCTGATTGTTGTCGAACATATAAAATTAGGGCACGTGTTTCTTGTGCCTGAGGCACATTGCTCTTAATTAAGGCTCTCATCAAGTTAGCCATTGGGTTTAATTCTTCAGGTCTGCCAAATGACGAGACCACATTCTTGATCGACGTAGGAGCAAAAGGAGAGTCGGGATTCATGACTGTAAATGCAAGAATGAATTCAGCAAAAAATAAAACTCTATAATCAAAAGTGACTACATGGCTCATACGAGCGAACCTCTTATAGACCCAAAACCACCAACGACTAGCTGATCCCCTCATTAGGATCTCCATAATCTGAAGACGGTACTCCTTGGGACATGCCATCTCTCGAAGTGCGGTGGTTGCACAATACAATCACTCTCTGGCAAGTGCTAAAATATTGGTACCTCCTAAGGATGAATGGACAAGGATCTTGTCTAGCACTTTTACTCTATAAGCTGATACTCTATCGATGATCCTACCATAAATTTGACCACCTCAAAGATTATCCAACCAGTAGTCTTCAAATCTCCCAAGGTAGAACCAAAACACTGATTGCGTGTATTCCATTCCTAAAAGTAACTCAACTTATAAGTACTTGATTCATAGCTTATTATTATCTTTGAAGTTTGTTCAAATACTAGGATGTCCAATTTACATTTAACAGTTCACTATTTTTTTTTTTTAATTTATTATGTTCGTCTAATTTTCTAGGATGGCCTCATTCTAGACATAATCAATTTTTATTTCTAAGATAGCTTAATGAACTCTTGGATGCTACTTTTTCTACACTTAGTAACTTGTGATCTTAATTTGATACAAAAAATAGATCATAAAGTAGATAGGAACAACCTCCTTATTTGATACTTTATGATACTTCTCTGATACCAACTGTACTACCCCGCCCCATTGCCACATGCAAGAATAAACTAAATTCGGTGGCAGAGCGGTGCGCTACTCGGGAAGGCATAACCCATCTTTTCGAATCGGAGGGCTAAAGAAACTAGCCACACTCAAGGCCGCTAACTCAACCCAAGATGAGGGTTGTGAGTCAATACTTAAGATAGAGTAAGATACTTATCATAAGTATTAGACAAATACATACATTCGATTATTAAAGCAAGTAAAGAATCCAATATATGTTCACAAATATCAACATTTCCAGCATGTTGATCACATCACAATACTAAGTATAGGTAGTATAAAAATAGAGTGCAAAAGTTAAAGCAAAACATACATAATACATTCATCACAGAACTATAGTAAACATTCATCTCAAAAAAAAAAAAAAATGCATCTAGAATTATTACGAGTTGTTTACTAAGTAACACAAAAGTAAAATCTAACTAATGTACTGAAATAGAAGCAAAAAAGTGAGAATGCTGAAGGAGGGTCCACTAAGGCTCCACATATTTCTCCTAATCTCCTGCAAGTCCTCCTATCCTGGCTCAACAAACTACTCAGGATCTAGCAAATTGCCTGATCCCAAAAGTATCCTGTGTTAGATAAGAATTCTAACACAATGAAACTAAACTAAACATTTCTAAAATCTGAATAATGTAATAATAAAGTAAACAAATTGCAGAAGAACTGTAAAGATAACTGAATAGCGAAAGCTGTAAAAAACTTAATAACATAAGTTGACTATACACTAAAAACTAAAAATGAATAAAAATAGTGTATACTCTGAAACTGATGTAAAAACATTTAAACTATGCTATATGCCACTGGAATCATGCATCCGAATATGGCATAACACGATATGTTATTGATATCAACAAAACTATCATTGAACTATTATGATCCGTACAGTCCAATATTTACATACATCCTATTGAGAAATTTTACTACAATGTCTTAACATCCTGAATTTTCCCGCTAATGTATGCAACATTTTGTAACTCATAATTAATCGCTAATACTCATGCATCACACTGATACTCATGCATCACACTAATACTCATGTATCACACTGATACTCGTGCATCACACTAATACTCATGCATCATACTGATGCTCATGGTTATGCCTCTATACTAATGAGTTAAATCCAAAAAAAATCCAAAAATACTTGAAATCAGATTATGACTCAATTGTCTCTATTGTGCAGAATCCTATTGAAAGGATTCTGACTCCTAGATTCTAATTTCACTAATTAGTTCTTCTTGTTTAAAGACTTTTGCTTGGAGTCATTAATTGGAATAGATGTATACACATGGTTGTATGTTCTCAAGAAGGTGAATTTGGCACTTAGTTTGCTTATAACTGCACTTATCAAGGCACACACAATATTATTAAAGTGACTCAGTACCATGGGTATGCATAAACATAATCAACTAATAATCTAAGCTCAATCAATTTTATTTAATAACCAAGGATTTATTCAAAACTGTCAACCCTTACTCTAATTTGGGTGAGTCCTACACAAGGCTCCAAGGATGTGACCAAGAGGTCACTCAACATAGGTTACTACCACATGGGAGAATCTCAATCTAATCTTAAGTGTGTTCTACCATAAGCTTTAAGATCAACTTATAAGGTTGGGGTGGATCATCTAAGTTCATATATCAATATATCACAATAAGTCTTTCCTACCTCAATGTGTAACATTCTTTTAGGCTTTTAAACATTTTAAAGCACTCCTAAAGCAAGATCCTTATGATCTCACTCTTCTACAACTTAAGTTAAAGATTTAGGGTTTACTTACTAACTTGGATAAAAGTGATCAAATCAGATGATCCATCTGATCACATTCTATTCTATAATCATGGGATAAAATCAAAGATATTATTAAAGTTAGGTTATTTCATAAATCATTATAGTTTTATTAACCATCTTAAGCTAATAGTCTTATATAAGAGAAAATCAAAGATCAAAAGCTTAGATTCAGATAATTCAATCACATAACTTCATTATTAATCTTAGCACTTCTAATTCAATGATTAAAGATCAATATCAAATTAGATGAGTTATTGGAATAATGTCAATTGAATTATCTTACAGTCAAGTCATTTGATTAAGTGATTAAGGATTTAGATCTTAATCAAATAGATTATTGTTTAACCCCCTATCCTTATCCAATTAAGACCAATTATTTATTTATTAATCAAATATTAAATTAGTGTATTATTGGTGGCAATCTCAGATTTCAACCAAGTACAATTCATTTGATCAAGATCTTAAGATTTCTAATGATTAATTAAGGAATTATGCTACTTTAATCAACTTAGTTAAATTTAATATTTAAGATTCACATGATAGGTTCTTTATAATCATAGTACTATTTTGAAAGCTAAATAATATAAATTTGTAGAAAATAGAAGGTAATTAGTGCTAATCAAACTTTAATTCAAAATAAATAGATTAATACCCAATTACAAATCCAACCATTAGAAATTCATGAAACTTGGCCATTATGTGCTATCTATTCATATGAGCAATTAGAGACTAAGTTTACTAAGTTTGGATAATCAGAAACCCTACTTTTCACTAATCATGCAATTACAAGAGTATGGCATAAATAAGAATACATAACTCAAAAAATTAAACCAACTAGCACATACATTCTATAAGGAATAAGGAACACAATGGCACCTAAATCATGCTATTTGACAAAGTATATATACTAATCAACATTAATTAAGTTCTGCAATAATTAGGCTAATCATGGAAATACAACCATTAAAAGCTCAATAATATTTTATATTCTGATTCCTTATGATTTTAGGATCAATTTGGTATATAAGATCATAGGGTTTGAACCAATGGATCAAAATTATTACATTAATTTAGTTTCTACTTTTTCAATTAAATTTCCCTATGATTTGATTAATTGGATTATTTCCCTTACGGAAATAAATCCAATTAATCAGATTTAATTAAAATGGGCTTGGCCCATTAACCAAACCACGCCGGTCGGCCAGGGCTGGGGAACCCGGCACTGTCACACAGTGCGGGTCACGGGCTGTTCCGACCTGCACAATGGCGTCATCCCCGATCCTTTACCCCACCCCCTTAGCCCGATTAAGGAAACCTTAAACCGCTAAATTCCATGCCTCTGAGTCACAACACGACCAACCAATGGTCACTACACGTTCATCGTAGTCAAACGCGTCGATGGAGTCTTGAAGCCCTCTATGAGGTGGTCTCGTTCGCCCATACCTTCCTCACCCGAGAGTTCCAGCAAGGGAGCTTCTGTGGGGAGGCAATTCTTCCCATAGAGGCCATGATTGACCTAGGGCTCGATCCATACACCGTTAGGGAGGTGAGGCAGATAGAAGCCCTCTCTCCTGAGGATCTGAGGCAGGCTGGATCGCTGAGTCCTTTTTCAAACCCAACCCTTTTATATGACTTATCACGATCGATTGAATTCTATCGATCGAAGCTAGCTTAGGGCACAGACACGATCACATTGAGTTTGAATTGACAATATGCAATCATACAAATCAAAAGGAGGTAAGCCCGAGCCTCATTGGCTCAAATGTTATAAATGGGGGTACCTGGATTGACGGGGGGGAAGCTTGTAGATGATGTAGAAAGAGATTGGGGCACCAGCTAGCTTCTTGTAAGCATGAGAAATCATGAACACCAGGATTCCTCACTAATTGAACATAACCATTTTAGTTGCTAAATCTCAATTTAATAAGTTCAATTGAGTTAGTTTATGAGCTTAAATTTGAAAAGAAACACATTTAGAAATTCCTAGGTTGAAAATCTAGCTTAAGTCTAAAGTGATCAAATATCAGATCTTAGATCTTAGATCTTAGACTTTATGTCTTCTATTTGAATTCAACTATCTCCAATTGAAATTCCTTAATTGATTTATTGTCTGAATCTTTTGAAGCCTTCCATGTGGGTATAGGATTGACTCAATCTATAAGATAATGAAATTATCCTAAGAGATTGGATATAGATCTTAGATTCTCAAGTTCTTAATTAATTATTTTATCTTATAATCAGTAGAGTAGCTTGTCACTAAGTTCTTAGATCATGAATCTTTTCAGCTTATAGAAATCCTTATCTTTAACTTGGGTATTTTGAATGAACCTTAGATTCTTATTAGGACATCACCTTGGATTAGGATTTCAACACCAAAGTGGGGTTTAAATCCAAAATCCTTAAATCTTGATTTACTTAATCAAGATTTGGGTAAGAGAGAAAAATACTAATAATTAGGTCATAGATTGATTTGTTTAAATCTTATAGTTATCATATGATTTTGGATTAGAACTTGTTAAGTTCTAATATTAACTTTAAGGTCATAATCTGAGATTTTACTCGATAGCTGGATATTGGAGATCCTAAACTTGTATCTTCTCATAATAGTTAGATTGGACAAATTAGATAACAACAGATATCACATAAGTCTAGATTGAGTCTCTTGCTTACTTTGACTTGATAGCTTGGCATACCTTGAACATTGAGCTTTATTCCTTGAGCATAATAGGAGAACTTAGGATATGGGCGATACATCCTAAGTTAGCATTTATACAGCATATCATTCATCAAGTTTTGTAGTGCTTTCAGTTTGTAGAATAAGTCCTAGCTTAAGTCTGCCTCTTCAGTTCTAATATTGTATAGATTGGACCCAGGCCTAGTGGAAATGGATGTCTAGGATGGGTATTATAATTGGAGGCCCTGTATGGCCTATTATCTGGTATTGCAGGACTATGTCTTAGGCTTATTGCTACTCTAGTTCAATTTTCAGTCTTGGTTTTTGCCATATGTTTTAGTGGCCTTGCTTACAGTACTTACTTGCTTTACCACATGACTCAGTAGTTTATTTTCATATCTGATTGCTTGCCTTGCCACCTGTCTCAGTGGCTTATCTTCATATAATATTTGCTGGCTTTGCTTTTGCCACATGTCTCAGTTGCCTTTTTCTTTTGTACTACTCAGCATGTTGTATGTACTCTCTTATGGATAAATTATGTATATTTGCATATTTAGGATGTTAGGATTTATTGTTATATTCAGCATTTGTATTGTTTTATAATCAGCATATTTCAATATGATCATAAGCATGTTAGGTTCAGAATTGTATTGTAGTTGTTGTTACTTTTAGCTCTTAGCCTCACCTTATTTATTTTGTGTTGTATGCTATTTTACATACTAGTTGCTTGCTATAAATGGACAATTTATAGTTATCCCATTTCTTCACAACTTGTCGCACCCATAATTAGCTTGCATGTTTAGTAAATTTAAATGTGATATTTTTAAATACATAGTTCATTAAAATAGCCTAAAATATACTTAGATAATTGTCTAGTTAAAACATTTTTATTTTGTTGGCTGGGGCCCTGGCATTTTGATACCGATAAATGTCAGATTCAGACTTGTTCATGGGCAATGTTGCAGAAGAGGAGCAGGTTCATGAGGAGGATCGTGCTGCTGCTGCTTAGATAGATTTTGCATTTGTATTTTTTAGTGAGATTGAGAGATATTTACATTTTTCTTTTAACTTCAATTTATAATAATTAATTCTGGACGCATTTCATTTCTGCATTGTGACGAGTTACTATGTTGTTTCTTTTCTTCTACTATATATGCATATGGATGTTACTTTACTTTTTGCTTCCGCCACTTTGATTTATGTGTAAATTAATGAATGCTTATAGAAGTTAAGGTGAGAAGTCCTTGGCTTAAGGCAAGTTAGGTTTTACCTAATTTTAGTTGTGGGGATTTGCCACGGTTGGAGTATCGTACTTCTTATTGTCAGTACGGGGACCCCACATCAAGATAGGGTATTAAAATATGCTACATTATGTCCATAAATACTTATGGAGCATTAGTCATTCCAAAGGACATGACTATAAACTTGTAATGCCCATAATAAGTCATAAATGCAGTCTTTGGAATATCATCATCTCTTACTCTGATTTGATAATCTCCTGACCTTAAATCAATTTTGGAGAAAACCATTGCTCCAGATAATTGGTTGAATAAATCATCAAATCCTGGAAAAGGATTTTTTTTCTTTAATGTTACTTTATTTAGCTCATGGTAACCAATGCACATTCGCATTAATTTGTCTCTCTTTTTAACAAACAATACTGGAGCTCCCCATGGAGATATACTAGGTCTAATAAAACCTTGCTCCAATAGCTCAGGCAATTATTTATGTAACTCCTACAATTGCTTAAGAGCCATATGGTAAGATGCTTTTGATTTTGGTTGAGTATCTAATACTAAATCAAATTAGAGGTAAACCTGGTAATTCATCAGAAAATACATCTTGAAATTCTCTTACTACTTCTACTTCTTCAATCGGTATTGGAACTTTCACTTCTCCCATAATCGTTAATAAGAAGGCTTCGCATCCAGATCCAATTAATTTATTAGCCTTTACTGCATTGATTAAAAAGCACTTAAGCCTAATTTTCTAGTAAAGGTCTTAGTTTTCTTCCCAATCCTTATAATAATTTTTTTCGTACGACAGTTTATCACTGTATCAAACTTTCTTAACTAATTCATACCAAGTATCATATCAAAGTTATCTATTTGCATAACTATAAGATTGGCTCCAAAGGCTAAACTACCGATGGGAATTTTTAATAAGCAAATTTTATTAGCGTGAATTTCTGCTCTATAAGGCATTTGCACTTGTATCAATTTTCCTAACTTAAATTGTAGAGGGTTTAAACTTTGAGTTCACTTTTCAGAAATAAAAGAGTGGCTTGCACCAAATCAAATAATACTTTACTAGACTGTTTTCTATGTAAAGCGTGCATGAAAGATGACTTAATAAATATGCAAAAAACTTTAGAATGCAATAACAAAGATTCACAATAAATTAAAGCTTTCCTAACACAACATCGTTGTCTTCCTGAGCAACAACAGGAATCAGGGAAAATACTCTTGGCTAGCGGGCAGTTTGTATGACTGCTTTCCCTTTCTGAGTATCTCTCAAATTTAACTGAGCAGTTTTAGGCATAGGCCTCTTCTGATAAGAAATTTGAGGATTAGCAGAAGGAGGCTTAATAACTTGATATCTTGTTGGAGCAGTATTTTGACGTTGGTTAATTTTAACTCGTTCCACTGTCCAAATAGCTCAGCATTTCCAAAAATTATGTCCTATTCGGCTACAAACAAAGCACCTTCCGCCTTGATGGTAACATTTACCATAAGGATGGGGTCTTTTACAATGATTAACATGTTGGACTTGATGAGGGCACTGTTGTTGCTGCTGATGATACTGCTCATTAAAAACATTAGGCTGGATAAGCCTATTTCACTTGAATACATCTATTTTAGAAGGTGGGGGAAAAAACCTCCGCTACTAGACTTTCTGGATAAGATGGTGTTCAATCAATCTTGCTCCCTCTAAGAGGTCTGCAAAATTAGTATGATGTTGGGCCACCAAATAATAATTAATTGAGTTTTGCAACTCTTTTAGAAAGTGGCTACACCTTATAGCCTTAGATCTTACTAAATCTGGAGTGAAGCGGGAGTGTCTTCTAAATTAAACTTCATACTGAAGAACTATTCGATTGCCTTGAGTTAATTGAATCAGTTTATCCTCTAGAATCATCTTAGCTAAAAGAGGAACATATTGATTCTTAAATGCTTCTTCAAATTCATCCCATGTGATGTCCTCAGCTTCTTTCCCAGCAAAGTGGGTTCTCAACTCCCCATTCCACCAAAATTCGGCCTCTTTTGAAAGTAAATGTGTAGCTAATCGAATTACTTCGTTGGTAAGGCACTTTATACTTGTCAAACTTTTTTCCATGGCTCTCAGCCAGTTTATAGCTTCTATAGGTTGTACTTACCCATTGAAAGAAGGAGGGTTTGAACAGAAGGAATGCTTAAAGGTATTTATCCATATAAAAGAGGATGGAGTTTGAGGTGTAGCTTGAATAGCATGAGGGATGCTGGCCCTTTGCGCAGCCTGACTTTGAGCTTTTATCATAAATTTAACCAATTTAATCAAGGTCTTCATCTTGTCAGATTGTGATGAGGAATTGAATGGTACTGTCCTCTTGACAAGAGTTGGAGGATTTGAGTCTGGATTTATTCTAAAATAATAATAAATAAAGTTTGTTCAGAATTGATACTTTAAAATGTTGGAAAAGATCATAATCTAATTTGAAACATTCATTTATTATCTAACATAATGTTAAGTTATGCTAAGTTGCATAATTATGAGATGCTTAAACATATTCTTTCATTGTAAATAATTAATGTTTAATTATATATTGAACTTCCTTCTTATTCCCCAAAACTAATCTCGAACACCATATGTAACACCTTGCTATTAGATTTGATATATAAATCTAACAACGGGTGTCACGATAGTACTTAATACTGAGTTAAGAAATTCTAACACAACTTTAAGTACTACATTATATAGTAGGGATCTATGGGTAGAAGGAAATTGAATCATTCTAATTTAAGCTTTGGGTAGAAAGAAATTGAATCATTCTAATTTAAGCATTCATTTTTTATAATATGAAATTTCAAAACATGAAAAAATAGTTTATAAACATCACAAAATATTTAATTTACATTTTGAGAATAAAAAAAAACTCACATCATCACATGATGAAATAGAAAATAATGTTGTTTTTTAATCCAGCTACCACTCAGGTTCTTTCTAAACTGCAGCACCTGATCCATGCTCCTGATCTACCATATTTTGATTTTTAAATATGATAGGGCACAAAAAAAAAAGTGATTAGACTTTAGAAAGTCTAAGTACATTTTATGAGTAAGCTAAACACATTATTAAGCGAATATCATATTAGTCATTTACAATTTATTTAAGCTGAGCAAAAATGCAAAAGACTGAATAAAAAGGAAAAATAGTGTCAAAGACTGTAAAGAACGCCAGTAAGTTTGCTCAATTTTTTAAGATGTTCAATTATGCATCAAATATGTTAATAAGGCATAAAAGCACATAAATAAGTAAGGGAAGCATGAATATGTTCAAATAAGTAAATTTTAAGTAAAGTAAGAGACAATGTAGAAATTATGAAAATACTGAGTAAAGCTACACTGTAAGTATGCAAAGCTATAAAGTAAAACATTGTAATATAGTAAGTAAGTAAATAATCTCAGTCTCAAGGATTGAATATAGGAAAATACAATCATAAAAGATTGTAAACTGTAAAAATTATTTAATTATCTAGTATTTTTGTTCTATGGGCGTAGAACAAGCGAGGATTTGAGTACTTATATTCAGCTTATCTAAAAGTGGGGTCAATTGCAAACACACGTATTCCCCCTCAAATGAATTATGTGGTCTCCGGATACACCAATAAGCTGCCCAGGTTTAGTGACAGCTGTACTAAAATCCACCATATAAAGACCCCTTCGAAGTATATTTTAAATATTTAGTTCACTTTATACACAATGTTTAATGAAATGAATTCAAGGTTTTTATCTCAATGCATTGCAGCATTTCATGAATTATCAAATTATTGTAAATTATGTGATATCTATTATTTTCTATTTTTAATTATCTATTCAAATAATTTGGGACTAATAAAGTTCCTAATTAACTTAGGGAATATATATTTCTAAGTTAATTAATAAGTTTTGGATTAATTGTTGGGATTTAATTGAACTCTATTATATTCCACAAGTTATTATTTTAGCAATTTACTAGGAAGATCAATGATGATCAAAATAAGAAATATTCAGTTTATGAATAATGCTTTACTATTTATGTTACAGAAAATATATTATTCATTTTATAAAAGAAAAGATACAGTTAATTTAGCATAACAAATACAATTCATTTATAGAAAAGATATAAAAGGATACTATTCATTTTACATAAAATAAAAAAAAATACTATTCAATTTATATTTTTGTCACTATTTATTTTGCAATAAATACTATTCAATTCGTAATTGACAGCTACTATTCATTTTGCAAATGCAGTCACTATTAATTTTGCAAATGACAGCCACTATTCATTTTGCTAATGATAGCCCCTATTTATTTTGTAATTGATAGCTACTATTCATTTTGCAAATGACAACCACTATTCATTTCTCAAATGACAGCTACATTAATTTTGCATTTCTACCATAATTCATTTCGCATTTCTGCCACTATTCATTTCGTAATAAATAATATTCATTTTGTAATCAATACTATTAATTTCACATTTTAGCCCCTATTCATTTCGCATTTCTGCACTATTCATTTCTCAATAAATACTATTCATTTTGCATTTTTGCCATTATTAGACAATTACAACTAAAAATAAAGTTAAAACACAGCCATGCTAAGTGATATGCACTAAATGTATCAAATTTTGATCAAAAGTGATTGATGCAACTGAAATAAAATTTCAATTTAAAATTTGGTGAGAGGAATATAATTAGAAATGCAGTAGTTCAAAAGTACTAAATAGAGAAATTTCATATCAGTATAAGGTTGAAATGAATTATTGTTCATTTAAACAACATACATTTATAAATATATCAAAATAATTTGACTATAAACTAAGAGAACTAGCATTTAAATAAAAACTGCATTTATTGTTAAACTACAAGCAAATATGAATAGCCTTCTCGATCTTAAATAAACAATTTTCTAGATTTCAACTTATGATAATATGCTCAAAGTATGCCTTTTTTGGTTTTTCTTCTCCCCTTTTAATATGAGTAAAATTCATAATAAATCAGTCAATAAAACTAAAGACAGTAAAGTGAAGGGTAATAAATGGTCAATGCTTCAGAAGTTGTGTACAACTTATGACCATCATCCACCATAAAATATCAAGACTTAATGCACAGAAAAGCACACTGGACTGTAAAAGCATACAACACTTAATTCCATGAATAGAAGAATAATGTACTGCCAATAAATAAATAAAAAAGGTAATGTTGGGACAATACGAGGTGTAACGTTGCTGACAGAAAAAAACTGCTAACAGAAATTACATGAAAATGCTAATGAGCTTTCATATTTTTTCTTTTAATTTTATGTGACCCAGTCATATGAACGCATACTTAAAACTTTAAAACTAAAAAAAATTCCACACTATCTAAAAGTAGAATATAAAAGAATGGTATGATTTTTGTTGATGTAGTTAACAATGAGTTTAATATAGAGAACTGAACATTTACAAAACTTGAAGTAATAGATAGAATAACAAGGTGTTCTAAAGAAAATCGTACATTGACAATAAACTTTACAATATGGATTTGAAATTGTAATGCTTCTACATTTGAAAAACATTCATGAACCAAATATTTTGACAGCTCGATTTAAAATAACAAGCAATAAAAATATGGCAAAGGACTCGTTATGTGAATGGTTATAATACTTGATTTCAACAAAAGCGCAAGTGAATAAAAACCAAAAGGACTACCTAGTAACCTGTACATATGAAAATAGACAATGATGAGTAATTATATAACTGAAATAACAAAGTTTAAATATAGCACTGCTTATTATTATCCAGGATCTATATGAAAGCTGAGCAACAATATCAATTACATATAAGCAATCAAAATTGACCATTATGAACTGTTGCATGAGTCATACAAATTTCACAATTAAAATTATTAAATTTAAGAATCCATCCAACTAAGGAAAATTTTAAATTGTACATGTCATAATTAGGTAAAATCAACATGCATGACATCCCTTTTATATTGAATTGTAACTTCTAGACCCATGTGTTTCGCAAGTATGAATTATCAGAATTTAGTATATTAATTCTAAAATAATGATAAAAACTAATGGTTGACAATGATCAAAAGACTAAACTTCATCATAAAATCCTCCACATAATCAAATTAAATAAAACTGATAATAACTCAGAAATACATGGACCCAATAAATCTTATAATGTCTCAATATAGCTCATAAAGGATCTCAAACTGCTTTGATGTGTTGCATCTAATAGCTTCCTCACAATTATCAAAAATAAATTAATACATGAAACATCAATAACAATTGATGTTTAAATTAAATGTGCTGGGGTGAACTGATTCTGCATAAGACATTATGTAACCTCTATTACATTGCTTATTTGTATAATGAAGTACATGTAGATACATCTACTCGGATATGTGCTCACAAGTACAAACATGCAAATTCTTACTAGAGCATGTAGTTACAAGTAATAACATGTTAACAACCTTTTCAAAAACTTTGGAATTCTAATAACTTGACAAGGTGACATAATTATATAAGAGACTTTATGAAAGAATAAATTTATATTGAAGTGTGAGGCTCACCCATTAATCTATTGCTTCTTTTCTTCAGTAATGAACATATACAATTTATAGTAAGATATCACACCCATCACACTTTGCTCAAATAATGATATTACATTAAGATAAATTATATTTGAGAAAATATAGAGTTTTTATATAGAAATAAGCAGTTCTAGCTAAAAGAGATGTAATTAAACTTTTAATAACACAACTCCTTATTTAATAATCTCTTTTTAAGAAATTATATTCATCTAAAATCTCTTATTCTTGATTATTGAAGGTAGATTTCACTAAATCCTAATGAATCCCTCATTTGATAGCTTAAAGCCCTAAGTTAACATTTGTTTTATATAAACGACACTGAGGGAAGAATCGGGAGAAGTACCTATTTGATCATTGTAAGTTTGCCGCTAGGGTTCCCGTGTAAGCTTGCAATGATGATTCTAAAAAATCTTAATGGATGTAGAACCCTTTCTCTTAAGACGCAAAAGGTATGGATGTGAATGGGTAAGATCAGCGGCGATCTGATCCTTATGAGGCCTTCCATTGGCTAGAGTAGCGGGCGAGCCACGCATCACTCCTATGGCTTCGAAGAAGGCGATCCTTCTCTTGAAGGATCTACTGAATGTTTCAATCGAACGGCGTGCGGATGGATTTGGGCTGAGAGGTAAGGTTGTTTAGGAGATAATAAAGTTATATGTAAAAATTTATTAATTGATTAAGTAATTATTATCACATATTTTACTAAATTAGAAATTAAGCATTTATATGCTTCAAGAAAAAAAATTTCAAAAATTTGCTCTTTAACTAAATCAAGGATGACGAACTCAAAAATACAGTCAAAATTTTAATCGGAGGTTATCTTAATAATTTCATTTTTCAGGTTTTCGAATATACAATAAAATAATCAAGAAATTTTGACGATCTCCAAAAGTCACCAAATTTTTATCACTAGCTAATTTTAGAGGTGAGGAACTCAATGGTGAAGTCTAATTTTTAATATTAGGTCAAAATAATTTTCTCATTTTTCTTATTTAAATAATTATCAAAATTAGGGTTTTGCTCATTTGAACTCAAACTGGATCAAAACTTTGGTACTTACTTTTAATGATTAATTAAGACTATTTAGAAGATACTTATGGTTAATTGGAATGTTAAATGATGATTAACAACCTGGGGTTGTTATACCTTAGTTCTTGCACATCATTGGATGTTTGGAGATTTCTCGCTACTTCTGAACGTGTTCAAAAATTTATTAATAAAATTGTTGATGATTCTTGTAACAACCTAAGGTTGTTACCTTGGCCATTTAGGACTAAACCCAATCTTAACTTTGGTAATAATACTCATAAATAGTCATTAGGACCTCACCTCAAAATTTTGGTCCCAATTAGGAGTCAAATTGATCAAATCCTAATTTTAGGAATTTCATGAACCCTAGAAATTTACCAAATTAAATTGACCTTAAATTGAAAATTAAACTTTGTCATTAAGTTCATTGCCCCCAAATTTGCTAAGGGTGAATTTTTGGAGACATTTGGAAGTCGTTGAATTTTTGTCAAATATTTTAATATTTAAATTTCCCAAAAAATAGGAAAATTAAATACTCATCGAAATTAAAATCTAATTTTACCATTGTGTTTCTCACCAATTTGCTAAGGGGGACTATTTGTAAATTTTTGGAAGCCATTAAATTAACTAATTTTAAGTAAGAAATTTGATATTTTTAATTTAATAATTATTATTTTAGTTAAATCTTAACGACACCATCGCATTTTCACACACGATGTTTCGTCGGCTCTCTCGTTTGATCTGATGGGATATTTGAGCTATTCGATCGGCTGATCAAATAGTTATGATCCATCGTCCCGATCGCTCACGATGTGCGGGACGCGTGTTGCCCTGCCGTATCCTGCTACCAACTACCATGGGCAGTGGCCAGCCTTCGTCAAATTCCCTTAATCCCCCTCAGCTACAGACGTAGTCCAATTTTTCTCGAATGAAGGATCTCTGGTGCTGCGGGCCATCCCGATTAAAGCCTAAGCCGCATAGCTGTCCGTAGAGGTACGCTCGATCACCCCCTCTTTTTCAGTTGATCAACTCTGTAGTATTTCGTAACTCAATTTCATACCCTCGATTGTCGAGTGATTTCTTTTGGGTGGGGCCCTATCATTGTGAAATTGATAATTGTAGATTTTGAGCTGTTTGAGGTGATTGAACTAGGAGTGGAGCTAGATCTGGAGGAAGAGCGTCCTGCTGCAGAAGATCCTTAGTTTCTTAATTAATTATGAGGCTGAAAGTTTATTTTTAGTTTTGAACTTTTAAAGTGCTGTAATAATACATGTACATTCTGTATTTTCTTTTTCCTTACATTACTATATTCTGAGCAGCATTTTTTTCTTATTTTTTGCATTATAATATAATGGATGTAAGCGCATTCTTTACTTGTTTCCACTCTCTAAATGATATGTATGTATTTAGTAAGTGATTCTGCTGATCTTCTTAAGTGCACATCACTCCCTTGTTAGTGGATTGAGGGTAATACCCTAATATAGTAATAAGTAAGGGATTTGTCAAGTGATGACCACCCCATCTTAAGAGCAAGCTGCACAATTGGTATCAGAGACCCCATAAGGTGTCATATTAGAATATGCATTCCTATCTACCTAATGGATTGTTCTTCTATCGAATAGTCACTAAATTAATACTTGGAAATTAACCTTAGTGCCATAATCATGTGCTTAGAATAGTAGACATAAAATGAAAATACTTATATAAGTTAGATAAAATGCTCAAATACTAAATACTAAACTTTTACATTGAGAACCGTAAGAACTATAAACTGCTCAATTGAACTAATAGAACATGATTTAACTTATAGGAGCATTAGACACTTGAGAATGTTAGTTTGGGAATACTTCAAGAGATTTGAAACCATGTGGGAGTTTGACTTCCAAATTGGAAAACGGTATGGAAAGCATGTCAAAGGGGTATCTAAACAAGGAGTACAAGAGATAGATTGAAAGCTTCAGTATTCCATCTGCAGAGAATTTGACTTTTTAACTTTATACAAAGAGTGGCTAAAGTGTATGAGCTCCATTATCAAAGCAATGGAGTGCCCGATGACATTCAAGCCACACAAGTACCCCTCCTTCTCCAAGACAACGCCGAAGATTGGTGGGTCAACACTTTCTGCGAACTCACCTACATGTGAGGAAGAGAGCAGTGTGAAGTTACTTTTGAAGACTTCTGTCTTGCATTTACTATGGAGTACATCAGATAGATGTTTTAGATATATTTCTTAGCGATTCCTCTTTTGATCTCTATTGTATCTTCCCTATTTATATGTTCTAGTTGAAATGAGAAGTGAAATAAACTAGTATGTTTATACTTTTCTTAAATTCTAAAATAATATTATTTCTCAAAACTCAGATAAACCATGAATTCTGGACAATCATCCTCTACTCTAGCTGCATCTGGTAGCTCATCCTTTGAGATTAACACACTTTTAGAAATTGTGCAGACCTTGGTAAATATGCACATAAAACAAGCTGATAGAAAAGAAAGGCTGATTACTGCCCAAGGCAATCCAAATCCATCTCCAACATCTGTAGCTCCTACATCGTACTACCCTGATATATCTGAAATTTATAGCAAAAAGGTAGTGTTTTAGCATTCAAATCATCATTTAAATCTATATACTTTGAGTGGAAATTATACCTTTGCAGGAAAAATGAAACAAATGGGAACTATGAACTAAATCACTGAATTCTATGTAAAAACCGCCACAGTGCGCAGTAGGGCGCCACAATGCGCCATGGCGGAACATCAAATTCCTTCACCTAGAATCATACCTGAGGACCTGGAAGGAAGCCCGTTGCAATGCGCCACAGAGGGCCACAACATCATTTCCCCGAAAAAAAATCAGAATCTTATGCGAAATAATTGAACAGGGCCAACCCGCTTTCTCATAAAATAAACCACTGCAGTGCACTCTAAGCGCACCATAACACGCTATCCCCCATAAGGATTTGCACTGACCTGGAACAAAACTGCTACAGCTCAACGCGGCACGCCACAGCGCGTCCCGTCAGCATATTTAATTAATCTTTAAGAACTTTATATGGACTAATTGAATAGTAACTATTCTGCATTTTCAAACTTTCAAATGTGGCGGCATTTTTGATTATTCATACAAACTATATATGATCTAATGAAATAATTACTATTCCACCTCTTCGAAGATGAAATCACTACAACGCTCCATAGAGGGCACAGTGGTGTCCTAAGGTAAACCACTAACTTATATAGTAGGAACAAAGTTTGAACCTCAGCTGCTATAATGCGCCACAGTGGAACAGTATTTGGAATGCAGCTGCTACAGCGCACCCAGCATAATAGTGGTTGGAACATAGCTGCTACAGTGCACCACAGTGCGCTGCAGTGAGCTGCAGTGGTCGTGCAGAATTTCTAGAACAATTATAAATGCAGCATAGGGAAGGATACAAAATGAAACCTTTGGCCTTCCCCAGCCTCTTGAAAACTGAAGTGCACATTAACTTTGTTGAATTCTAATGTAACAACTGAATAAATATGTAAGAGGTTTGAATTAAACCCAAGGAAGGTGAAGAGTCACATAAGTAATGCCTTGGGGCTGAGAGCTTCCCTATTTAATGGGCAGTCTCAGACCTTGAGAGGGTTCCATTTTTTGACATTCAAGTGCCTTTAAGAAAAGGCTACAGCAAGAGGAGAAAGGAGAACTCTCTTAAGGGAACAAAGTTTACTAAGAACAATAAGGAAAGGGAGACAGCAAAGGGAAAAGGGCAGAGCAGTCAAGAAGAAGTGCAGGACGAATCCAAGAGAACCCCAGAAAACCTCTGGGTGATTCCTAGTATTTCTTTCTAACCTTCTCTAATTTCTTTCTGCTGTGAATTGATATTAAGGTTCACTTTCCTTTGTATGTGTACTTGTGCTTATTTAGTAATGGAAGACTAAAATCCCTTTGGAGAGGGTTGAGATGTAATTGTATGAAATTATAAGGGTATGGTGGTGTTGTAATGAATTGTTTGAATAAATGAAAGATGTTCTTATTATTTATTATTAATATTGGAATGAATGCTTGGATGGAATAAAGTTTAAATTTATTTATTTAAAGAGCTAGTGTTCCAAGCTCATCAATTGGCTAAGAGCAAGGAAGGTAGTGCAAGTAGAGCTGAGAATTCTGTGATAAATTCTCAAGCTTACTTGCACCTTTCCTTAAAGGCTCTACTAAGAGATTTGATGCTTGTGAACCAAGTTCTCCACTAACTTTGCTCTGCTACTCAATAAAGTAGAAGGGATGAGATGATATTGGAAAACTTGATGGATGATGTGACATAGTCCATTGCCCCAATGCATCCTCCCATCTAGCTAAACTACATGTGAAGTGCAAGATGTATGGATAATAGAAATCTAGTTGTGAGATCAATAGGAACAAAAGATATCATTTGGTAACCTAGATGTAGGAAATCGAGTCTAATTAACAAATCATGATCTCATGAAAGTTTATGAACTAAGAAAGAACCCATATGGGAGTTCTCTTTGTGCACTAAATTTGAACCTATTATAATAGGAAGGTAACTCTGATTCCAATAGTGTTCACTTGATTGAATTAAGCATGAATATTTAAAGTATACATTCAACAATGAAATTACATCACCAAGCCTTTGCAACTATTACAATGAAAACTCAAATTTCTCCTTTTAATCAAATTGTATCTTAACTTAAGGTAATTTATATTGCTAAATTAAGAACCCAAAATCATTCCAAGAATCGACATCTAAACATCATTGATAGAAAATATAAATTGGTATCAGAACCACCATTCCCATAGCATGATAAATCCCGAAATTAAAACTTTCACTTATTACTTTAGACCACATACACTTGTGTGCAAATGTAGATGTGTATTTTCCGTCTGTCATACCCCCTCAACAACATTATCCATCTACTGATGGACTTCTGCATAGCTTCATCTAACTAAGGACACAAACCTTTAGTGGGAACCTATCAGCCATGGATACCGCCAGTTGGTTAAAACTAGTAGAAAAGAACTTGACTAGTCTTAAATGCCCTGACTCAGAAGCAATCAGATTAGCAACCCACATATTCCAGGATGAAGCAAAATATTGGTGGGATAATACTCAAAGCACAAGGTTCACTGACTACGCCATTGAAAATATTTCTTGGGATGAATTTGTAGAAGCATTCAAAGCTGAGTACATTCCTCCTTTGGCTCAGAATAACCAGGAGGATATGTTCTTAAGATTAACACAAGGTAGTAGTTTTGTGGCAAAATATGAATCAGAGTTTTGTGACTTTCCCGTTTCACTCCCAACATGGTGATAACTGAAGCCTCTCGCTGCCATAGATTCTAGAGTGGGCTACATAATTCAATCAAGGATCATGTGGTGCCATTAAGACTATCCAACTTCACTGAGCTAATAGAAACAATTAGAGTTGTAGAGCAGCATCAGACCCAGAGGGACCCCAAAAGAAGTTTTGGCTCATTTTCTAATCAGAATGACAGTTTTAAGAAATCTAAATACCCAACTGGAAAGGACTACCAGATTAAAGCAGCAGTCCACAGACTCTCGTTATGGTTGTATGAGGCCTCATCTGTATGGAAAATATTATCACAGAAATCAAACTTGCTACACCTGTAGAAGGCCGGGTCATTTCTATTTCCAATGCAATCTAGAAGAAATGGTCGATGGTGTTCAGATTAATCACTCCAAGCATTAACAAGCATTCAGTTCATATCCTACGAATCACAAGAGCTAGCAGTTTGCCATAATGCCTCTGCCTTAGATGGAGGCTCCAACTCAAAGGAGAGAAGTGCCTAGTGCACCGAGAACTAATACAGTAAGACCTTTGTAGAAACAAGTATACAATAACAAACCTGCTGGTCTTGCCAAAGCTTACACCCTTACGCCTCTAGGGGCTGCTAAAGATAACAATATGATTTGTTGCATGCATAAATAGATATCTTATGTTTTAAAAGAAAACCTTATAATGTATTGTTCAACACTGGAGCCACTCACTTCTTCATGTCAAAAAGCTAGGCCAAATTCCTTAACTTGCCATTTTATCACCTAGCTAGCTTGTTAAGTGTTGGGTTGCCATCTGGAGCCCATGCTAGCTCAAAAATTTTGTAGCATATCAATTCCTACCTGTGGGCAATAATTTGAAGCCAAGCTCATCGTTCTTCCAATCGCATATTTTGACGTAATTCTAGGAATGAATTGGCTAAGCCAATACAATGCCACCATCAACTGTCAAAAGAAGAAGATTACTCTGGGCTGTGGTAGCCAGGCTAAGTCATCCATTATAAAATTTAGTACTCCTGCAATATTAATCAATACCTTAGAAGTAGAAAGATTAGTATTGAAAGTTTATGATGCCTACCTAGTGATAATACTAGGTGAAAAGAGGGAGATAACACCTATAAGTGAGAACAGAATTGTCGATGAGTTTCCTGATATTTTCCCTAAAGACCTACCAGGTCTTCCACCAATTAGGAAAGTGAAATTTTCAATAGAAATCATTCCAGGAACTCAACCTATTTCCAAAGTTCCCTATGGCATGGCGCCAAAAGAATTGCAGGAGTCGAACAGTCAACTTCAATAGTTGCTCGAGAAGGGTCTTATCTGACCAAGTTCATCCCCTTGGGGTGCGCCAGTGCTATTTGTTAAGAAGAAGGAAGGTTTGATGCGAAGGTGTATCGATTATCGAGAACTCAACAATGTAACAATTAAGAATAAGTATCAGTTACCCAGAATCAATGATTTGTTAGATCAACTAGCTGGAGCCAAAGTGTTTTCAAAAATTGACCTACGTTTCGGCTACCATCAATTGCGTATTAAGAATGATTACATTGAAAACACAACATTTCAAATTCAATATAGACATTATAAATTTCTTGTAATATCGTTTGAACTCACAAACGTTCCGTCAGTCTTCATTGATTTAATGTAGTGTGGGCTCAAACCATTCTTGGACAAATTTGTCATCGTCTTTATTGAGGATATTTTGATCCATGCCACTAAATCTAAGCCAAATAGTCTAAGTGTGAGTTATGGATTTACTCAGTAGCATTTTTGGGTCATGTTGTTGATGCTCAAGTCATTATAGTGGATCAGCAAAAGGTCAGCATAATTTAATGTTGAACTCAACCAAGGATGGTAACTAATATTAGAGCTTCTTGGATTAGCTAGATATTATAGAAAGTTTGTTAAATATTTTTCCCTAATCACTTCTCTATTGACTTGATTAAATTAAGAGGTTGTCCCTTTAATTTGAGGTCCTGAGTGTGAGGAAGCATTCCAGGCTCTAAAAGATGCACTCTTATCAGCCCCGTGCTCATTTTGCCAAAAGAAAATGTGAATTATTAGGTTTTCATAGAAGCTTCTAAATCTAGATTAGTTTGTGTCTTAATGCAAGATGGTAAGGTAACTGGTTACCCTGTCTATGATCTTGAACTCGCCACAATAATCTTTGCCTTGAAAATTTGGCATCACTACTTCTATGGAGTTCAATGTTCCATTTTCACTGATTACCAAAGACTGAAATACATCTTTGCTCAGCAAGAACTGAATTGCCAATAGAGAAGGTGGTTGTAGCAAATTAGCAATTATTATTTAGATATTCAATTCCACCCAAATAAAGCAAATGTGGTGGCTGATGCTTTTGGCCATTGTGCTACCTTCTCTAGTATGATTGCTTCAAGTTCCATAGAAGAAGAATTTTTGCAAAATAGAAATCACCTTTGTTCGTGGAGATATGCTAAGCTCGATGCTAGCTAATATTAATGTGTTACCCATATTCCACCGAGAAGTCTTCATAGAACAAATTAAGGATGATGATTATCTAGAATTCAAGGTTGCTATTGAAGATAGTTGCCATCAGGATTTGTAGCTGCATGGAACTATAATTTATTAGGGTAATCGTATATGGATTCCTAAGTCCATGCAACAAAAGGTCCTTATTGAAGGTCATAATTCTAGATATGCGGTCCATCTAGGAAATTAAAAAAATGTATCAAAATCTAGAATAATCATTTTGGTGGCCAGGAATGAAGAAAAGTGTTGCAAAATTTATTGCCAAATGCCATTCCTGTAGTCTAATCAAGGCTGAACATCAAAAGCCTGGTGGATTGCTTCACATGTTAGAGATTACTGAGTAGAAGTGGTCTGACATCTTGATGGACTTTGTGATGGGGTTGCCTCGCACAAGATCTAGTGCAGATGGAATTTGGGTCATCGTGAACCATCTTATCAAATTTGCTCAATATATTTCTATCCATCAGACTGATTCCATATAAAAGCTTGCAAAGTTGTATATTAAAGAAATAGTTGGGATGCACGGTATCCCCAAGTCAATCATATTTAATAGAGATAGCTGATTTACTTCAAAGTTTTGGCAAGCAGTGCATCAAGATCAAGGGGCCACCCCAGCAATCAGTATGGCATTTTATCCCCAAACAGATGGCCAGACCAAAAGAGTAAATCAAATTCTAAAAAATCTGCTCTGTTTCTATGTTTTGGATTTTCCTAATTCTTAGAAGGATCATGTTCCTTTAGTAGAGTTTGTATATAACAACTATTTCTAGACAAGCATCAAGATGGCTCTATATAAAGTATTATATGGGAGAAAATGCTCCACTTTGTTGTTGTGGTCTGAAACTAGAGATGTTTAGTTATATGGGTTGGACTTAGTAGAACAAACTAATAATAAAGTGAAGCTCATTCAATAAAGAATTCAGATAGCGTAGGACCGACAGAGTAAATATCACGATATTCATGTTCTTGATGGGAAACTGTGTATACACATTACTGCCAATGGATAGACAGTAGGAGAAATAAAGATACCTGCCATGTACTCATTGGCGAGAGTTGTGTCTAGTTCAGGAAACCACCTTAGTCTTGCAGATGTGCTTGACTCTTCAGCTACTTTTAGACGTGTCCACGGGAGTAAAGTAAAATAACTAAAAATTATTGCACATGTATTTTCTGCCCTTTTAGTTCAGTGCTATTTTTCTGTCTTAACTTTGAGAAGCTAAGTGATATGATATGATATAGTTCACTTCAGTTACAGTTCAGTGGCTTGTTTAGCCAATTTTTTTTGATATGACAGCATATATATAATTTGTTCTATTTTTTGTTACTTTTACTCTAGCTCAGCTTAGTATAGTACATGCTTACATATATGCTAGGATGCTAGTTGTTGATTTAGTTTACTTATATGTATCACACTTTAGCTTATTTTCTGTTAATTGCAGAATTCCATATGATGATCAGCATGTTAGGATGAGTCTTTCTTTTCTGTACTTATAGTTTATTTTACAAATATATAGTGCCTAACCTTGATGCAACTTTGGGTCGAGGTATGTATTTTCGACTCACTATTTGTTAAGTTATAAATGCATTATTTATAGCTTTCCCATTTCTTTCTTAGCTTGTTGCACCCATTTGTTTGTTTAGTTGTTTTAAGTAAATGGCGATATCAGTTAATATATACCTAATATATACTTAGACAATATATCTAATCAGATTTTCTTTTCTTTTGGCTGGGGCCCTATCATTGTGAAACCGAGAATGACGAATTATGAGTTGTTTGAGGTGAGTGAACCATAAGTGGAGCTAGATCAGGAGGAAGAGCGTCCTGCTGCTGAAGATCTTTAGTTTCTTATTTGCTTGTGAGCCTGAGAGTTTATTTTCAGTTTTAAGCTTTTAAAGTGCTAGAATAATACAAGTACACTATGTATTTTCTTTTTTTTGCGTTATTTATTCTTAGCTACATATTTTTCTTATTTTCTGCATTATGATATAATGGATGTAAACTTGTTATTCACTTGTTTTCGCACTCTGAATGATATGTATGTATTTAGTGAATAATTTCACTGCTCTTCTTAAGTGCACATCCATCCCTTATTAGTGGATTGGGGGTCATACCCTAATATATTGAATATCTTGAGATGCGAGATTGTTAGTTTATGACCACTCCATACCTCTTGTGGAGTTTTATCTTCTTTCGCATGTGGACATCTGTTTCTATGTAAATTGAGCATTGTATGGCTTATGCCCAAAATTCTTAGGGCATCTTGTTACTCTTCTGCATAGACCGAACCATGTCGATAATAGTTTGATTCTTCCTCTCTACCACACCATTTTGTTGGGGAGAGTATGGTGCGGTTGGGAACCTTTTTACTCCTTGCTCCTCACAATAACTTGCAAAATCCCTTGAGTTGTATTCACCACTTCTATCTGAACGCAAGGCTTTAATGTACTTGTCAATTGTCTTCTCCACCAAGACTTTGAATCTTTTAAACGCATTGAGTGCTTAGGATTTTTCTTTCAAGAAGTAAACCCAAGTTTTCCTTGAAGTCGTCGATAAAAATAATAAAGTACTTTTTATCGCTAAAAGACTTGGGAGTGATTGGTCCATAAATGTTGGTGTATATCAATTCGAGAAGACCTGATGCTTGATTTTTTGCCTTTTTCGGAAATGAATTTCTTGTAAGTTCCCCTAATACACACTCGTAAATTTTGTTAGGGTAGTCAGTCTATCTCTGGTAGTCCGTACACTATTTTCTTCTTAAACAAATTTTGTAGACCTTCGTAGTGTAAATGACCGAATAGTAGATGTCATAGAGACACATTGTCTCTTACATCAACTTGCAAGCAATTTTCTTGTACATAAACTAGGTTGATTTTATACATTCGATTCTTCATCATCTCAATTTGTGAAACTAGCCGCTCCTTTTTTAGTTGTAGCACTCGATTTTTCATAAGCACTGAGTATCCTTTCTCCATGAGTTGTCCCAAACTCAGTATATTACTTTTAAGATCAGATATATAATACACATTTTGAATTAATCCTTTTTCGCCATCCTTTTGCAAGTAAGAAATTGTACCTTGACCTTTCACTCGAATCATTGACGCATCTCAAAATGACACATGTCTATTATCAACGACCCGTATTTATGGGAACGAATATTCATGTTCGCACATATGGATGCTAGCACCAGTGTCGAGATACCAAATCGTCTTGCTACTGTTATACTTCTCATCGTGAGCTATCATGAGAAGCCTATCATTTGTCTCTTCTTTTGTAAAAAGATTTGAGTTTTCTTCAATTTTCTTCTCACCATAGTAGATTTTTGCGTAATGCTCAAATTTTCCACAATTGTAACACTTGTTGGAGTTGCAATCCTCTGTGTAGTGACCATATTTGCCACATTTATAACACTTGACATTTGAGTGGTTTAGTCGGTCGCCTCTTCCACGACCTCGTCCTCGACCTCGCCAATTCTGTTGATTTGCTGCTCCTTCTTGTTATAGCGTCCTTTGTGACCACGACCTCTACCACCACACTCATCTCCGCGAATTCTTCTCCCTCCCCATTTTTCACGAGAATATAGTATCTTATCATCTTTAATTGTCGCATTGAATTGAAGAGCTTCTTCGAGCATCCTTCCTTCTTCTTCTTCTTTCTCTACTCATGTGCCTCAAGAGAGCCAGCGAGCCCATCAATAGTTAATGTGCCGAGATCCTTTGACTCTTCGATCGCGCACATCACATTCTCAAAACTGTTTGTCAACGACTGTAAGATCCTCTCCACAACTCGGGCATCATTCATCGTTTTGCCATTTTGCTTGAGTTGATTTACTTCAGTTTGCACACGTGTAATGTAATCAGATACTCCTTCTGATTCCTTCATCTTCAACCCTTCTAATTCGTCTTTCTGAGTTTGGAGACGCACTTGCTTGACACAATCTACTTCTTTGAACACTTTTTCTAAAATATTCCATGCTTCTTTTGAAGTTGTCGCTCAGACAATCTTCTCAAAGCCTGACTCATCTATTGCTTAATATAGCAAGTAAAGAGCGGTTTTATCCTTCGCTCGCGTCTCTTTTAACGCCTTTATTGATTCATTATCATGCTAGCCGAATCTGTCAAATCGATGAAGCCGTTCTCAACGACTTCCCATACATCTTTTGCATCTAATAATGTCCGCATATAAATACTCAAATTATCATAGTTCTTCTTCCTGAGTCGTGGCAGTGGTATATCTCCTATCAATAAATTTCTAGTATTTGTCATTCGCACTCATACCAATTTGTGAAAATATTTCGGGGATTAGAAATATGTATAAGCAAATTCTTAATTTTGTAATAATACATTCCGAGCTTTATATAGCGCACTATTCCTACGGTTACACTTGCCGTTATAAAAAAGATAGTTAACAAAACTACATTATAGTTATTATAACTCTGTTATCAAATATTTAGATAAACATAATCTTAATTATTAACAAAAATTGTATTCGTAATAAAAATTGTTGTTTTTCTCATTTTTTTTTCACATTTCTCATAATTAAGCTTAAATTTGAACAGAGGTAAACAAAATGCTCGGTTATCGACAATTCCAATATAATTAATGTATGTATTTAAGTTAGTTTTAAACTGATAAAAAATATGATTAATTAATTAAAACTATGATTATAATTGTATTAAAATTTTTCAAATGAATAAAGAAAAAGTAAGAATATATTGAAATCACCCAAGCGTTTTGGAGAAAGAAAAGATGCCCTATGATTTCTTTTGCTTTCAATGGTGGCTCGTAATGAAGTTGAAAAATTGAATTGGTTAACTTTGACGTGACAATATCTGATGAGAATATGCCCTAGCCGCTCTCGTGCTTTCCTCGCCGGCCTTCCCTGTCGGGGGAGTCCTCCCACCCTCTCCCGACCTCTCTCCCACATGGAGTCCTCTCTCTCAACCCCTTTTCCCCCCGCCCCCGCTTCCTCTTCTCTTCCCCTCTCCGGTATTCTAGGACCCGCTCCGCCTTCTGGAGGCTTCTCTCAGTCGGGTCAGGCCTCCTGGAAATCCCTATTCACGTCTGTATCTCAAGAGAAAAAAGATTTTCAGTTATCATTTGTTCCGCCAGTTGAAGATGTGATCGAAATATCAGAAGAAGAAGTCTCGCAAGGCGAAAAACAATGGCAACACTGTATTGTGGGCTACAGTCTTGGAAGAAAGCATACATACAAAGCTCTCTTCGAGGCGATGAACAAAACCTGGAAGGTTAAAGGTTCCCTATCTTTATTTTCTTTAAGTGCAAACTCCTACCTTATAAAATTATGCTGTGATGAGGATGTTCAGTTCATCCTCCAAGGTGGTCCATGATTTTTTTTCAGCATCCCCTTTCTTGTCAAGCCTTGGAACAGGGATTTCATCCCAGCGGCCTCTTCCTTTACTTCTCTGCCGGTGTGGGTAAGATTTCCTGAACTGCCTCTTCACCTCTGGTCAGAAGGTATAATATCTAAGCTTGCTAGTAAGATCGGTCGCCCGATCATGACGGATTCCCTTAAAGCCTAAAAACAGCGTCTTACTTTTGCAAGAGTCTGTGTGGAAGTTAATACCTCTTCTGTATTTCCCGAGTCTATTCCGACAAGGGTACGCGGTTCCATCTTGAATCAAAAACTCGAATACGACTGGACTCCCACTTTGTGTGAAAAATGCAACTCTTTTAAAAATGCCGGCTGCACCTGCTCCATCCCCCCTCCCCTTCCTACTCGTGGGCGCAGTCGCTCCAGGCACGCCAGACTCCCCAGAGTTCTGGGTTCTAGACCCCCTTCTCTTCCTCCCTTATCTTCGAATCTACCCACTCCTCCTTCCTCTGCAATTACTCTATCTCCCATCGTGGAAACCTCTCCTACCTCTCTAAGCAGGAAAAACTTGCCTTCCCCCATTTCCAGGCCTAGTCCCAAGCCTCCTCAGGACTTAAATGATCTTCCTAATTCTGCTCTCTATTTTGGTCCCAGTTCCCCTACTGAACACCCCAGATCCTTGCAGGACCCCTCCTCATTATCCTCTCCCTCCCAGGCTATCTCTATCCTTCATTCATTAAACAAGGGTAAGGGCATTGCAATTAGCGACGAAATTGGGCATTTCCCAGAACTTAAAGCAGCCAACGATTTAAACAAATTAGAAGGCAGAAGTCGTTCCCTAAGAAACCGTCCCAAATAGCCTTCTCCTGGTCTTTCCCTTCTTTTTTCCCTTTCATTTCTTCTTTTTAAGTTTTTATGCAGACCCCAAGAATTCTATCTTGGAATGTTAGAGGCCTTCACTCTATCATCCGTATCTCCGATCTCAAATACCTCATTAAAGTTCAGTGCCCAGACATTGTGGGGATCTTAGAGCCCAAAATCAATTCTCTGGACATCTCTTGCCCTTTTAGCTTGGCCAAATACTCTCTTTTTAATCCCGAAAATCAATGCAATAATTTTGATTCGATTTCTGTTGGGAGAATTTGGATAAAATGGAATGCTCTCTCTTCTAATTTTACTCCTAGTATCATCAAAAAATAATTCATTCATGGCAGGTTTCAGCAAAATAACCTGGACTGTTGGATCACCTTTATCTATGCTTCTAATCACGAGTCTGAAAGGCAAAAGCTCCGGGAGGATCTCACCAGCATTCATGAGGCTATTTTCGATCCCTGGATTGTCACTAGGGACTTCAACTGCATCCGTTACGCAAACGAGAAGATTGGTGGAACTCACGTGGCCTTAACTAAACTTTTGGCTTTAAATAATTGTATCAATGTAACAGGGTTAATTGATCTTCAACAATCTGAAACTATTTATACCTGGGATAACCATAGGATCGATTTGCCTATTAAAGCCAAGCTGGACAGATGTATGTGTAATATAGACTGAGTAAAAATTTTCCTGGATACGTACTGCAAAGCTCTCCCTCTAGGTACCTCTGATCACTCTCCCCTTATCACTGCGAGCTTGCATTATCTTAAAGTTCCTACTAGATTTTGCTTCAAAAATTACTGGTCAAATAGCTCGGTTTTCAGTTATCTTGTTTATTCTTCATGGAATGAAACTTATGGCGGGGACCCCTTATTTGAGATTCAGCAAAAGTTTATTCATATGAAAAATCTGTTGAGCTGCATAATCATTCTCAGCATAATAAACCAAGCGAAATTAAGAGATTGAGGCTGGCCCAAATGGAGGCTTTTAATTTTGCAAACCCTCATCCAATCTCAGATGCTCTCCGCTCGTGTTATCTCACTCTGAATCAGGATTTGAAATATGCTATCTTTAATGAATTATCATGGGCTAAACAGCGCTCAAAAGCTCATTGGCTTTCTTTAGGCGAAGACAATCTGAAATTCTTCTATAATCACATGGCAGTTAGGAAAAATTTGATAAGTACTTGTAAGCTCCTCCCCAAAGACCAGACTATAAATTTTTTCAAAATGCTGCTAAACGATATAAAGGGTCATGGATACATTACTTCTGCTCCTTATACAAAGATTGATTCTGTGCTCCATTATGATCTTTGTAAGTTCCCATCTGAGGTTGAAATTCAAACAACTATTTTCTCTATCAAAGACAATGCGAGTCCCGGCCCGGACGGTTTTTTCTGCTTTATTCTTTAAGAAAGCCTGGAGTATTATTCGTCATTCTATCACACATGCTATTGAATTTTTATTTAAAAAAAGTATCATGCCAAGATGGCTCAATCACACTCTCATTTCTCTAATTCCAAAAAGCAAAGGGGCCAACTCCATAGATCAATTCCGTCCGATTGCCTTATGTAATACTATATACAAAATAATCTCCAAGCTGCTAGCGGATCGGGTTTCTAGGCTCCTGTCGGATCTTATTCATCCGGCTCAAGCCGCATTTGTTAAGCATAGGCAATTATCTCATCACGTTATCCTAGCAAATGAAATCATTAGAACTTTTAACGGGCCTCATTTGAAAGCTTTTTGGGCCAAAATAGATTTGAGGAAAGCATTTGATTCTATCAACAGGAACTATGTTATAAATGCTCTGACCCATATTAATCTTCTGAAGCAATTAATTGGTTGGATAAAAGCTTGCATTTCTAATGTTTATTTTTCTATCAATATGCAAGGTTCTGTATGTGATTATTTTGGCTCAAACACTGGTTTGAGACAGGGCTGCTCTCTTTCTCCATTTCTTTTTATCATAGCAATGAATTTCCTATCTACTTCGATTGAGCAAGGGGTGAAGGACAAACTTATTTATCCTTTTAAGCATGCAAATTTTACTTGTTCTCATTTGTTGTTCGCTGACGACATTTTACTTTTTGGAAAAGCTAAAAAAGAAAGCATGCTTGACTTTAAAAATTGCATTGATGACTTTCTGGATGCCTCGGGTCTTAGCACAAATGAGGAGAAATCTCATATTTTCTTCTCAAAGTCGGTGAATAATGATGCCTTGCTCTCAGACATTTGGAAATTTCCCATTGCCCACTTCCCCATGAAATATTTGGGTCCCCCTGTCCTGCCCTGCCGGCCTGGCACCTCCCATTTTGCTCCTCTTATTTCAAAATTGCACAACTGGATCTCGAGATGGGCTCAGAAATCTCTTGGCTATGCTGGCCGTCTGCAACTTCTTAGATTCTCAATTTGGCCTCTTTTGCTCCATTGGTTCAAAGCTATTCTCATTCCTATAAACATCATAAATATTATAAAAAAGTTGTGCGCAAACTTTCTTGATCACGGTTCTTTGGATCGTAAGCTCCACACTATCGCCTGGGTTAAAACTGCTGCTCCTATGAACAAAGGAGGTATTGGCCTAATCTATCCCTCTAAGTTACTTATAAGCTGTAAAATTTTCCTTTGTTGATTTGTTTTATGTAACACTTCCATTTTAACCAACTGGTGGAAGAGCGATAACCTCAAGATTACGGATGCTTCTGTCAGTACAAACAAAGCCGCCTCTCCTTTTTGGAAGAGTCTAATCAAATTGGCAAGAATTGTAAACACTCACATTAGCTTCGATTCAGCAAAAAATTCTTATATTTTTCAAAACAAGGTAATGTTCTCCTTTAAAGATGCTTACAGTTTGTAGTTTGCGGCATGGCCGGATGTTTCATGGGCTCCTCCTCTTTGGATTAAAGGTACAAAACTCAAACTTAAATGTTCTATTTGGAAAGCATTAAACAGTGGCCTCAAAACAGCTGATAATCTGAATCAGCGTGGTGTATTTTGCCCCTCTTCCTGTAAGTTTTGCTTAAGTTGTGATGAATCTCATCGGCACTTATTCTTCCAGTGCGAATTTACTTTCAGCATTTTAAAGGATATTTTGCCAAGCTGTAACAACTACTTATTTCCCCCCTCCCTCTCCCAAATAATCTGTGAAACCTCATCTCTTCTCAAACATCAAAAACGTGGGATTATCACTGTACTTGGCTTAATTATTGAGAGCATATGGTATGAAAGAAATGCTAGAACTTTTAATAATTCTCTTGCAAATGCTAACCACATTAAAAGCAATATTAAATTTAATCTTATTACTATCATTAGCAATTGGAAGAGTTTTAGCAAGTCAAATTTTTTGCAAGCATGGAAGGAGGAACTATTATCTTGGCATTAACTGGGTTGGTTTTCGGATCTTTTCTTATAATTTTAGCAATTGGCTGATTTCTTCCTTAGAGCTGTATGTCTTTTTCTTGTCTCTACGGATCATGGCTGGTTTATCTCCTAATTATATTATTATGGCTGGTATTATTGCTTGCGGGCTGGAAATATGAGGCAAATATTTTGGTTGATTTCCTACTTCTGGCTGCGGGTTCCTTACCTTGCTCCCGCTAGTTTTGGGTCCCCACCTGGCTTTCTGGATCAGATTATTTTCAAGTTTTTCGGTTTTGTGATGTCGGAAAGGTATTATTAGAGGATAATGAAGACTAATGATGCTTTTCGAGACCCCATTCGCTGTTGGTGACTCTCTGATTTTTGATACTGCACGCCTCAGATAGTTCCTTGATCTTTTTCAGATTGATGCCCAGCGGATCATCGGTCTCAAGTCGGCCTCGGACTAGACGATCTGAAGTCTAAGTCCTATTATTTCTTTTTTTCCTGTCAATCCATCTAAGAGACATATTTCTGTTTGCTTTCGTTTTTCTCTTCTGTATTATCTCAATCTGTATCTCATGTTATTAAATTATTTGGGCTAAGACTTCAAAAACTTTCAAAAAAAAAAAAAAAAAAAAAAAAAAAGACTGCATATTCTTCCCCTCACGTGCATCCGCTTTTATTTTCTGCTGAATCTGTCATCATACTTTCTTTTTTTGAGAGACGTCAACTGCTATACGGCAGCGCATAAATTTCTTCTTTTATTTTCTTATTTATTTTTTCGCTGATTTTCAATCCCCACACATAAAGTTCCCTTCCAAGAATCAAGATGGTGACTTGTGTTTTCTTTGAACAGCGAAGGAAAGCACTTTTTTTGTATAAAAGAGAGAAATACGGTCCATGAATCTCTGTACAAACTCATGCAATGAATCATATCAATTTGTATCTAGAACAAGCTATGAAAGTATTTTAAGGTCTAGCTTGAAATGGCTTCCACAGTTTCTAATCTAGCTCTTTCTGAAGAAAAAAATGTCAGATTGACTGTTGCACTGTGGGTGTTTTAGTGCTTTTTTATTGAAACTTGTGCAAGAGAATCGGACGTTTTATCAGATTGATTTGTATCGCCTTTGTTTCTTTGTAACTGGTAATTTTAGATTTTTGGAACTGGTGTATTGCTTTTTGAGAAAAGTAGATTTCTTTTTTTTGAAACTTTTGACAGTTTTCTGACTTGTATTGTATATTTGAAATAAGAACGATAGCAAGTTTTAATTGGGAAATCTAGTGCTTACAGTTTGATGCAGCTTTTTGGTTGTTGATAATCTGTAAGAGTATTGTTCTAAAGTATTATTCTTACAGCTGATTGGCCGGTATCCATACTTTAGCTAAATTTCAACCCTCAAAAAAATGATTTAACATGATGCTGAAATCAAGTGTTTTTTGGGAGAGCATAAGAGAATACTGTATTTGCTTGCAGCACCACAGATTCCCCATTACTTGCAGAATACTTTCAGCCATATTTTTGATAAGGTAGCTTCACCTCAACCATGCAGTTACAATTACCCGACCGTTATTTCTGTAATGCGATAAATTTTCACGGAAAACAGATCTTAGAGGAAAGAAAATAAAATAAAATAAAAATTCGCATAAGTACAAATTATAAGCATGATTTGATGAGAATTACCTCTATTCACAAGGAGAAGATAAAGACAGCAAATAATACTTTAAAGCTGCGAACTGAACAAACTATCGAGGTGTCCCAATTAACACCTTAAAACTCACCAAAATTATACGTAAAGCGCACAACCATTGATGACTTCGTAACTTCACAACAACAATGTTTAGCTTCTAAAATAACGTTATTTTAAAATTTTTCTTAAATTTCTTAACCTCAATGCTTCCTAACATGTTATTTTAATTTTTTTTAATTTGAAAAGTTGATAGACTAAGCAAGGTATAACGGGATTTAGATATTTAACTCTCTGCACAAGTTGAAGAGTTCAATTTTAACAAAATCCTATCCATATATAAGAACATGAATTAGAAGAACATATAGTTTTAAGCGTTTTATATTATGTTATCTTAGATCAATTTCTTAATTAATATTTCAAAAAGTTTGCTTTTCAAAGATTGATTAACAAAAATATTCATGAAAAAGGAAGGGATTCAGTTTATTTTGGTTAGATAATGAATTGACTTGAACCATCTCATGATGAATAACAATATATGTTACACTATTAATTGTTGCTTTGAAGGTTATATTTATTTTAGAAAGCTACAAAACCAAGTCAAACTATTTGTTGAAAATTATTGTTGATTTGAGGAGGAATGAAGTTGAAGTTTGTCAATCAACCTTTTGGAGCAGTAGACACCCAGGCTCGCTCAGATGTCCCATTGTGAGCAGCAGGCACTCAGGCATGCCCAAGCGTCTCATAGATAGAAACCTGAGCGCTTAGGTGCGTCCAGGAGCTTGCCAGAGATACCTGGGTGCCCAGACACCTTTGACAGAACAACGGGCGTTCAGGAGCTTCGAGGCGCCCACTATACAAAAACCTGAGCGTTCAGGTGCGCCCAGGCGCTCTTGAAGCAGAAATAAACTTGAGGCCTGAGCGTTCAGATGCGCCCAGGCGCTCTTGAAGTAGAAATAAACTTGAGGCCTGAGCGTTCAGGCGCGCCCAAGCGCCCGCATATTTTATGGCCTGATTTTAGGGGTCTATAAAGCCAACATAGCATGCTAGGGTTAAAACATTGGAAGGTTTTAGCAATTTATACCGAACCACGTAAATCATTGTGTTGTTCTGTGATTTTGTTATTGCATGCTTGTGTTGTGATTATTTGCTTGAGAATATTTTAGTTTGAAGGATAGAGAAAATTTGAAATCTTACAAATGACATTTTAGTTTTGATTAATTTTATTGAAAATGGCAAACACTTCGAATATAAATCAAAGAAGTATACGTAGGAAATAGATATAATGTTGGAATCTCTAAGGGTTACGAATTAATGCGGAATAAAAGCTTGCGGCATTGAGAAAAACCAAAAAAAGCGAGAAAAATCGCATGCAAATTATCACGGCCACAAGACAAAAGATTTACGTGGTTCGTTGCTAACACCAACATCCATGGGGAGGAGAGCAAAAGTTTTCACTATAGAGAAAGGATTACAATGCGTTTAGGATTTGCAAACCCTTACAAAATCTATAGGAGCTTATCTTCTTCAATGGAGCAGCCATCGCACTTTAAAACCCTCAACAGCAAAAACATCACAAACAGATAATGCAAGCCCTTAGGAAACTTCTCCCATTTTCGGATCCTAAAAGGTCCAAAATGCCCTCTAAATTACTGAAGGTGTAACCTGAACCAAAGCAGAAATCCGTCAGGGCGCCGTTGTGCCTGAATCTCAGGTTGCTTGCCGTTACGGCGCGCTGTAGCGCCTGCCTCTCAAGTTTCCTGCCGCTACAGCACGCAGAAGCGCCTGAATCTCAGGTTGCCTGCCGATGCGGTGCGCTATAGCACCCACCTCTCGAGTTGCTTGCCGTTGCGAGGCGCATGAGCGCCAATTTCCACTGCGGTGCACGGCAGCGCCAAAATCCGTTGTAGCGCCAAAATTTGCTGCGGCATGTCGCAACGTCTGCCTCCAAATAGCTCCCCTTATTCTAACAATCTCCACCTCATATCTCATGTGCTCAACATAAGAGCTGACTCCTTTTGAGCTTGCAATCAATGTAGCTGCACCAACTTGGTTGCATGCGTATTCCCCTCCAAGGGAATCAAGCCGATCGTAGTTCCAACAAATGAGAAGCCTATAAATGCTTCTCCAAATTCACCAAAGTTTTACAATGGGTGTACTTTTGAACTGCGAGCACCTTTGTCATCTTGTTTGCAAGATTATCTTTAGTGTCGATCTTCTAAAGTAAGATCTCACCTTCTTCAATTACATCTCAAACGAAATGGTGTCGGACATCAATATGCTTTGTGTGAGTGTGATAGACCTAATTAGTAGTAAAAAAATATAGCACTCAGAATATCATAATGAACTACTACCTCCTTTTGCTTCACACCCAAATCTTCCAACAAGCCCTTCATTCATATAGCTTCATAAAACACTTCAGTAACTTCCAAATATTCAGCTTCTATTGTAGATTGAAGAGTTAACCTCCACCCTACTGAACCTCCTGCTAAAGTGAATACATAACTAGTTGTTGGTCATCTTCAATCCAAATCTCAAGCGTAGTCGGAGTCCACGTATCTAATGCATAAGTTAACTATTGAGGATTGCTTCTGAAATAATATGCCAATACCAACTGTACCTTTTAGGTATCAAAAAAATCCTCACCATTGCTTGCTAGTGATCTTTCCTCAGATTATGCATGCACCGGTCACAACTCCAATACATAGAGCCAAATCTGGTCAAGTGCAAATCATGGCATACATCAAGCTCCCAACTGCACTAGCATTTGACACTGTGTGCATTTCTTCTTTTCAAAATATGTCTTTGGACATTGCTCTGCAGATAAGCGAAAGTGAGGTGCTAGAGGTATGCTCACAGACTTTATAGTATCTTCAATTCCAAACCTCCTCAGTACTTTTTCCAAATAGCCCTTTTAGGTAGGCTAAATCTTTCCTGCTATTCCGTCCCTACAGATTTCCATTCCCAATATTTTATTTTCTTATACCAAGTTCTTCATTTCAAAGTTCTTTGATAGTTAATCCTTCATGTGATCCATCTCTATTTGATATGAAGTAGTTATGAACATGTCATCAAAATACAATAATAAGAAAATGAAGTTACCTTGAGACAATCTTTTGAAATACACACAATGGTCAAGCTGACTTTTTTGGTACTCCTCCTTTTGCATGATTTGATCAAATATTTTGTACCATTATCTTAGTAATTGCTTTATCCCATAAAGAGACTTGTCCTATTTGCATAGCCAATCTCCTTTTCCTGGCTCACAGTACCTTTAGGGTTATGTCTTAAAGATCTCCTCCTCAAGTTCTTCATGCAAGAACAATATTCTTACATCAATATGCTCAAACCACAAATCAAACTGTGCCACCAAAGCTAAGAGCACAAAAATCAATGAGTACTTAACAAATAGGGATAATCCTTCATCATACTCGATCCATTCTTTCTGAGCAAAGCCCTTGGACACTAATTTTGCTTTGTAGCACACATCATCTTTTGAGGATCATTATTTCTTCGCATACACCCACTTGTACCCAATAGTTTTTTTCCTGGAGGGAGTTTATCCAACCTCCATGCTTTATTTTTATGAAGAGACTACATTTCTTCATCTATAGCCTGCTTCCATAAATTTCCTTCTGAGCCCATCACTGCTTCTTTGTAATGGGAGGGAATCTCATCCTCCAATACGGACAATGCATATGTGACGTAGTCTCTGAGCCAGGCTGGTTGTTGAGGTGCATTCTTTCTGGGCCTATCTTTAGAAATTGACTCCAGAACTAGAGCTTCACCATCAATGTCACTTTGTTCTTCATCATCACCAATGTGGTCTTCATCTATAAAAGTATCCATGATGTGATGTGAAGTTCTTTGTGGAACAAATGGGGTGGCATCAAACCTCACTCTCTACCTTCTTGTAGGAGTCTCTATATTATCCTCCACCTAATGAAAATTCCACAATCTCAAGAAAAGCTCTTCATCAAAGGTGAATTCTCTGCTCGCTATAATTCTCGTGTCTACTGGATTATACAATTTGTGGCCCTTTACTCCATGTCGTAGGCCCATGAAAACTATTTTTCTAGCTCGCAGTTCAAGCCTATCCTTCCTCACATAAAAATAAGATGATGGGCTGCCAAAGATCTTTTTGGCAGATGGCAGATGGTTAACCAAGTAGCATGCATAGTCTAGGGCCTCCACCCAATAATTTTTTCTCTCAAACCCAACATTGGACATCATACACACACCTTTTCCACCAAGGTATGGTTCATTCACTCTGCTACCCCATTCCACTATGGTGTTTCTCTTATTGTGAAGTGACATTCAATTCCTGAATCTTGACATTCTCTTACAACATAATCAAATGTAAACTCTCTGGCATTGTCTGATCAAATCATCTTGATTCTCTTGCCCGTTTAATTCTCCACCATCTTCTTCTAGTTTATGAAAACCTCCAGTACATTTTCTTTGCTCTTCAAAGTGTACACCCATACAAATATGGATTAATTATCTATAAGAGAAACAAAATACCTTCGACCACAAAATAATGCAGTCTTCATTGGTCCCCAAACATTTGTGTGTATTTATTCTAATATATCTTTAGTGTTGTGAACGCCAACACCTGTAACAACACCAAGGTTCTAAGAATTCCAGGAACCCTGGATTTTGACCCATCTAAATTGACTACAAATCAAAAATCGAACTTTGTCATTGCGTTCATCACCCTCAAATTAGTTAGGGGTGATGTTTTGGAAGCATTTGGAAGTCATTGGATTTTTGTCAAATATTTTTAATATCCCGAAAAATAGGAAAATAAATACTTGTTGAAATCGAAATCTAACTTCGCCATAGCGTTCCTTATCCCTCATTTAGCTAAAGGTGTTTTAATGGAAAATTTTGGAATGCAATTAATTAATTTATTTTAACTAAGAAAATCAGTTAATTATTTAAATAATTAAATTTATTTAAATTAAGCAAATGGCTCCGTCTAATATTCGCGTGCCGTCTACCCCCCCTGCTGTCGGATCTAACGACATTATCTTGGAGCAGTCAGATCCGATCCCAACGTGGGATCGAATGTCTCAGGGGTCATCCTTGCTGACCCAGCCCTCGCGTAGTGCGCGTGGCAAGCTTCCAACCACTATGGGCCGTTTCCAACCTCTCATTAAGAGTTTCAATGGACTCAAAAGCCCGATTCCACCATTTTGAACTGAGCAAAGTATGCAATTCTTCCCTACGTCATCTTCCTGAAACTTCCTCTGCTCTCAGCCATTCTCATCAGGTACCTTCAATCTCCTAAGATTTCCAGCCAATCAATTAAACTTTCATCAGTTTATCAATTTCCTATCATGATTATGCCATCTATTGAATCTGATCAAGCTCAATCAAGATTGAACGAACAAATTTAGCATTGAACGGTTATCTATAGTAAACTAATTTCGTCTTCGTCATCGCAAGCTAGGGCTAGGTCTCATCGGTGGGTAAGGCCACCTTAGGCTTCATTTTAACACTCGCTTGGAAGGCCTCTCTGAGTCCTTCCCAATCGTGCCCTAGCTGCTGTCTTCCCGCCTGTCGTGAAGGAGTCGACTCCTCTGCGGGTCGGACCGAGTCGGTTCAAGCCCAGCCCACACCTTTAAGGACAGGCCAACATGTGTCCCTTTTTGCGTAACCAAGGTCGTGGGTCCTGCCGCTGGAGCCTGCCGACTGATCTGTGGGACCCGCTTGACGCACCAGTTGCTGATGTAGAGGCAGTGGGTCCCACCTTCACTGATGAGTCAATTGTAGGCCCCGCAATTTCCTATTCACTGCAATGATTAGTCAAAAAGATAAGTAAATAAATAATATATATATATATATAATTCAATTAATTAAAGTACTTAAGTAATTAGTTGATTAATAGAATAATTACAAATTTCTTAAAACATGCATAACCTTAAATATTGAACTCCAATCATGGCAATGTTGTCATTTTGCTCAAAAAAATGAGAGAAACATTTTGGCAGTATCAATTTTTTCACTTGGATGAGTATTTAATATAGTAATATTTAAGACACCTAATTAAGTTCCATTTAACTTTAGAACTTCCAATGCCCATATCTTCTTACCCATTGATCCAAATATAATCAATATGAGTCTCATTATAATTAGGATATCATTAGGTTTCTATAGTATTAATTTTGCAGTTAGATTGATATTATAACTAATAACGTCTAGGACCATTCCATAATTACCTTAATTATTATGAAATCTTTATTTGACCATAACTTAGTCAATTTAACTCCAAATTAGGTCATCCAATATATCATTTTGATTAGGAGAACATAATTAATAGTAAACTACAAAAAAAGAAGATTTGGTGATTTGATTTTCTTAATTATTCTTAATCACCCTAAATCTTAATTAGTGAATATTAGCATAATTAATGATCCAAATTGAGTGATTCAAATTGCTGATAGTTAATTAAGAAGAATAAAATTTAGTGGAGTGATTGGTTTTGTGATTTTGTGATTAATTTTACTAATCACTCACTAATCACTCTTAACCTTAATTAGCTCATAACTTAATTAAATGAAGTCCAAATTGAGTGTACTCCAAGTTATAGTACTTAGTATGTTGTAGGGAAGCTATAGCCACTGAGTTTACTAAATTTGGATACCCTAAAATTATTTTGGCTATAACATAACCAATAATTATCAGAATTCAGTAATTTTAGACTACATTGAATCCTTAGACAATAAACAATAATAAACTGACTAAATTTTTAGACTTTAGTAAGTAAGATTATCAATTTGCCCTAATGAGCTAAAAACCTCAAATTGAGCTCACAAAGCTTAATCCCTATCCAAAACTGATGTATTTATTGTCTATCTTCACATTAAATAGCAAGAAATTATTTGGCATCAATAAATTTTAATTTGTAAGCACAAAATTAACAATTAGCATTTTAGACTCTTAATTAGGAGCAAAATGATAATTTTCTCCAAATTTAGGTTTAAGTGTCCTTAAACCTTTAAATCTTAATTAAATCACTCAAATCAGCAAATAAAGTGATTTAGATTCAATTTTTATGTTATTTAACTTTATTAATTAATTTTCTAAGTAAAACCCTAAATTTTATCTTAAAATATTTCTAAGTAATTATTAAGTTTTAAGATGTGAGATTCATCTCACATCATGTCATCCATAAGCCTTCTAAATTGATAATTAAGTATACTTAAAATCAAATTAGCTTTAATGCGTAGCAATGCAATATTTTTTCTTAGGATTTTCCTTTAACTTTAGGATTATCTTCCTTAGGAATTAGTCATAGAAATATATTAGAATTCATTTATTAAGTAAATGTGTTACTCAATAGATGAACCTTAGTCTTATAGTTTTCTAGAGTTTCATCTTTTATTTATGATTATTTTGTATTTTAGCCCTAGATTACGGATAGAGATCCATCCTATTAAGTTTTGATTTTACTTAATAGGATTTGACTTAATTTTTAATCTATGAGATTTGGATTTTTAAACCTTAACCTTTAGGATCACTTTTGGATTAAGTGATTAAACTCCAATATTTGGAGTTTAATTTTTAATCTCTCAATCTTGGTTTATCTTAATCAAGAGTGGTTTGGGTTGCTGAAAATTAAAAAATTAGGACGAATGATTAATTATTTGACTTATGTAGGCGACATTTTTTATTTGGATTAAAATTATTTAAGTTCTAATGTTTAGCTTGTAAGGTTGTGAATTTGAGTTTATACTGGATAGTAAGATATTGGAGATCCTGAGCATGTATAAACTTGAAATAATTAGAATGGATAAAGTAGACAGCAACAGATATTACCCGTGTTTTAGTAAAGTCTCTTACTTACTATTGAATTTTGTTGATTTTCATTCTTTCTATTTTGAGTCTTCTTATATTGAGTATAGCATACAAGATAACTTACTGCATGAAATGAAAAAAAATTAAAAAATTAGGATAACATTTGCATTGGGTTCATTTCTGGATGGATATTTATGCACTTTACTGCCAATGGACACGTGGTAAGGAGAAATAAGGATTACTTAACCCGTACTAACTGAGGAGAGTTGTGTTAACTTGGAACCCACTTTAGTCTTGTAGACATGCTTGACTCCTTAGCTACTTCTGAACATGTCCACAGAAGTAAACTAAAAAAACTAAGACTTACTATATATATGTATTTTTGCCTCTTCAATTCAGTACAGTTTTTTGCCTTAAATTTGAGAAGCTAAGTGATATGCATGATAAAGTTTTCTACCTTAGCCTAGAAAGGCTAAGTGTTATGACATGGTACATTTCAATTCAATTTCAATTCAGCGGCTTGTTAGCCAATTCTTCTAATGTAGCAGATTTTACATATTATTCTTTTTTTACTGCTTCCTGCTTACCGTTACTATAGTTCAGCACTTATGTGGGGCCCCCGTACTGGTAATAAGGAAGTACGGTGCTCAAACTGTAGCAAACCCCTAACTTAAGTAAAGTTAGGCGGACCCAACCTGCCTTAAGTCAAGGACTTGTCACCAAGTGTTCTAACATTCATCAATATAAATATCAAAGTGGCGGAAGCAGTACAAAATAGAGTAACATCCACAAGCATACATAGTAGGGAAAATAAAATGCAATAAGGTAACTCATCACAATGTAGAAAGTAGAGTACATCCAGAAAATTAATTATTAGAAACCGAAATGAATAACTAAAAAAATAGATAGACCCTCGTCCTCACTAAAATAAACAATGCAAGACTATCTAAACAGTAGCCGGAAGGTCCTCCTCCTGAACTGGCTCCTCCTCTGCGACACTGCCTACGTACACGTCAGAATCTGACATTTGTCGGTATCACAATTGCCAGGGCCCCAGCCAACAAATAAAAAGGTTACAGTTAGACAATTGTCTAAGTATATTTTAGGCTATTTTAAATGAACTAAACTTTTAAAGATATCATATTTTAATTTATCTACACATGCAAGCAGTAAAGGTGCAACAAGCTATGAAAGAAATGGAAAACTATAAACCATCCATTTATAGCAAGCAACAGGTATGTGATGTAACATACAAAACACTAAATAAGCAAGGTGAGGCTAAAAGCAAAAATAACTGCAACTACTGAATAAATGTACTCATAACACAATTATGATCGAAATAAAATATACTAAGTATAAAAAAACACAAGTACTGAACATGATAAAATTATAGCATCCTAAACATGCCATTTATACATATATCTAAGCCATAAAATTTACATACAATATGCAGATTAATATGAAAAGAAAGGCCACTGAGACATGTGGTAAAAGCAAAGCATTACATGAAATGTAAGGCCACTGAGGCATGTGGCAGGGCGAGCAAGTACTGAAAAATAAGGCCACTGAAGCATGTGGCAAGGCAAAAATAAAACAATACTGAATAATTTAGCTAAGGTAGCAATAAGCCTAGGACATAGTACTGCCATACCAGCCAATAGGCCATACAGGGCCTCCAATATCCATCAATCAATCCTCAGCCCAACCATCCAAATATGCTAGGTCTGAGTCCAGTCTATACAATACTACTACTGAAGAGGCAGACTAAGCTAGGACATATTCTACTAACTGTAAACAAAACAAAACTGAATGATATGCAATTTCAATACTAGCTTAGGATGCATATCCATATCCTAAGTTTTTCCTATTATGCTCAAGGACTAAAGCTCAAAATCCAAGGTAGCAAAGCAATCTAGTCAAAGTAACCAAGAGACTCGATCTAAACTTATGTGATATCTATTTTTGTCTAATTACTAAATCTAACTACTCTGAGAAGGTACAAGCTTAGGATCTCCAATATCTAGCTATCGAGTAGAATCTCAGATTTACATCCTTAAAGTTAAATATTATAACTTAACAAGTTCTAATCCAAATTCATGTGATGACTATATAGTTGAAGTAAGCAAATTGATGACCTAATTTCCTGAATATTTTACTCTCTTACCCAGATCTTGATTAAATAAATCATGAGTTTAGAATTTAGAACTTAAACCCTATGTTGAGTTCAAATCCCAAATCCTAGCTGATATTCTAAATAGGATCTAGGTTTCTCACTTATTACCTAATTTGAAGGTAAAGAATCCTATAAGTTGAAAAATTCAGGAACTAATATCTTAGTGAAAGGCTATTCAACTGATTATAAAATAAAATAATCAATTAAGAACTTGAGAATCTAAGAACTATATTCAATCTTTAAGATAATTTCATTATCTTATTGATTGAATCATCCTATACCCACATGGAAGGTTTCAAAAGATTAAACAATCAATCATTAAAGAGTTTCAATTGGAAGTGGATTGATTCAAATTGAAGATCTAAGTCTAAGGTCTAAGATCTAAAGATCTGAAGTTTGATCACTTTAGACTTCTAATTAGAGTTTTTAACTTAAGAGTTTCCATTTGTGATTTTCTTTAGAATCTAATTTCATAATTAACTATAAGGAGCTTAGTAAGGTTAAAATTAAGAACTCCAAGTATTAGATTAACACTAAACCCATATTGACCTTCTTAGGTTACTTAAGATCTAAAGATCTGAGTTTTGATCGCTCTAGATCTTAGGCTAAGAATTTTATTTAGACATTTCCAATTTCTTTTCTTTTAACACTTAATTCTTAAGTCATCTTAACTGAACTTATTAATGAGATAATTGACCATTTCAATTATTAATTTAATAAGTTTAAGGTCAAATGATCTTTATAAGGAATGCTTTAAGATTTAAGTATCTTTATTAAGGACTAAATGAAGATTTCATGGATTAAGGATCACTATCCTTATTCTAGGACTTCAGAGAACATTTCCAACCTATTTTATAGTAGTTTACTAAAATTTTCAATCCTTAAGGAACATTAAATCACATTTTGGTCATAATGACCAAAATGCCCCTCCTAAGGCTAAAATTGGGATTTTAGGGTTTAACTAACCAAATTTACTCTAGACTATTCTAATCTGTTTCATTTTACTTAATGAAGTGGGTAACACCCTTAACTTAGGTTTTGATGACCTAAATAATCTTAATTAGCACTAATCACTTAATTAAGCCACTTAGGGTGATTAGTGAAATTAAGGCACTTTAGGGCAATCCAGCCTTACACTTAGGTTATACTAGGTCTAATATGATATCAGGAACCATCCCCACCCAAATCAAAGACTTAATTAAGGTTTAATTTATTAATCCTTAATTAGGGTGATTAAGAAAATTAATTCTCCAAAATTAATTTTAAGGGTCTGGAATTATTCCTTAGGGTACAAGGAGCAATCAGAGCCCTTAATCTCATAATTTGGATATTTAAAAGATTTTATATGATTTATTTAAGAACAGAAAGGTTTTAGCCAATATTTTTAAATCCAGCTGTTGGATTTGAAATTTTATTTTATATTCAGATTCCTTGAATTTTTCTGATTCAAATGGTATATTGGATCATACCATTTGGATCTATATAGCTAAAGTTATTTAATTAATTTATTCTGAATGTTTATTTAAATTAAAACTATAGGGTTTAATTAATTAAATTCAGAACCATTAAAAATGCATTCCTAAAATTCTTCAATAATCGGGGCCCAAATTCCAAACCGCGCGAGTCGGGGGTCGGCCCGGCCCAAAATCCTCATCTTCCTCCTTCCGCTCGCGCCCGCAGCCCAAACCCTAGGACTGGCTTCCAACGCCAAATGCTCCGCGCTCCGGCCACGCCACGCCTCGATTTCGATGGCTACACATTCCCTGACCCTACACGCATCGATTGAACTAAGAAGCCCTAACTGGGAAGCTCTGGATCGCTGGATGCTACTCGGCCGAGATCCTCCAGCTGGCGCACCTGTGAGGAGATAATTCTCCTCACTGAGTCCACGAGTCTCCACGATCTCGATCCTTACACTGTTCTGGGATCGACAAGGAAGTGATAGGGCGAAATGAGGAGCTCTGGGGTGGTCTGGATCGCCGGGTTGCTACTAGGCATTTTTAGCCGCTTAGACTCGCGATTGGATCGATCGATTCTAGTCGAATCGATCGATCTGGTCGAGTTCAACCCTCGATACCAGCTCACAATTATGGCCCAGATGATCCTAGTACTAGCTAAACATTTAACTCCAACTGGAAACGCCGAATTCGGCGAACCAGAATTTCGTCTGGCGGTGCGTACAGATGATGAATTCGTCGTCTGGGTCACTGCCAGACCACCCTTTCCGACGCGTTCGACCGCAGAGGAGCTAAGGTAAGGTCCTACTCAGCATCTAGGCTTGCGAAGAGGCGAAAAATAGAGCTGAATCCAACTCGACAAAGAAAAGGAAGAAAGCTGTACCTCGGCTCGAAGATTCGCAGCGAAGAAAGCAATGCAGGTCGTCTCGAAGGCGTTTAGAGGTTCCACAAGCTCTGCAAGGGGGTCTGAACTCCAGACCTCACCCTCTATCAGCAGCTGCAGCAGGTCCAGTCATCTGGTTTGCCAAGAGTTCCAGAAACTTCAGCCGGCTAGCGCGAGATCACAGTAAGCAAAGCAGCTCACTGTGATTCTTGGGAGGTACTTATAGACTGGGAAAGATCCTAGGAATGGAAACCGAAGCTGGGCCAAAGCCTCGGGCTCAGACCAGAGGCTCCTCTAGCCAGCCCAGAATGGGGGTGATCCCACCCTCTGGATTGCCCAAGCAGGCTCGACCATAATGGGAAGGTGCTAACGGCTTTGGTGACCTGGCGGGAGAGTGGCAGACAAAGTCGACGTGGCTTGGTACGGGCGGATTCTCGCAGTCGGGGCTGAGAGCGAGCGGGGACGAAGATGAATAGTTGGGATCCATTCTCCGTCATCTGATACGTGAATTCGTTAGGATTCGACAGCTTGATGAAGAACTTAACCAACTGACCACAGGCGCCTTCTCATCCGTCGGATCGAGCCTTAGATACAACGGGCGCTTGAGGATCCAGGATACTGATGATCCATGCTGTCTGATTTTGTGCTGCGATTCGTGAACATTATCCATTGGCTGTTAAGGCTAAGCCGCTGTCGGGACCCCGCAGCGGATCTGCCGCGGTCCCGACAGCAAATCCCTCCGAATTTTAATTTAATTTAAATAATTAAAAAAAATCTTTTAAATACTATTTAATTATTCTAAAATTATCAAATTTCAATTTAGGACCAAATGAGCTCCAAAAATTCCCAAAAAATCACCCTTAGCTAATTTGGGTGTGATGAATTCAAAAATAATAGGGCCTCCTTTTACTTCAGAACCTCCTTCAAATGGATCAAAGTCATGGTGAAGTGCTCATACTCATCTTGCAATTAGTTCAACAATAATAGGGCCTTATCTTCATCTTCCACAATCTCATCCAGATTCAGCAAATCCGCCAACAATTTCGTGAACTCATTTTTATGTTCATATATAGAAATTCCTATTCTCATCCGAAACATGTAGAGCCACCTTTTCACGTGGAGTCCATTCTTCATGTTCTTCATCAGATACTTGGCTTTTAGGAATTTCAACAACTTCCATGCCGATGTCTCCACCATAACTCCATATTTGATCTCTTGAGTCAAACAATTCTGGATCAAGCCGCATGTACTGCGGTTCATTTGATCCAATTCCTCTATGAACATTAGGTTTGTCCTCGCCGTCAAGAACATCCTCCAGATTTAGGGCGCATAGTGCATCTGTTACCTCACACCGCCACATACCAAAGTTATTCCTCCCATCAAATTTGACAACATCTAATTTTGCCGGATGTGTCACAACTTTGTGGAGAGGCCTCTCCACCACTGATGATGACGAAGTTCCAACAATCTCTTCTCCTCTTTTTGCTGTCTTTCTACATGTTTTAGAAAACTTAAACACAAAATAATTAGCAGCTTAAGCAAAACCCTAACCCTCAAGAACAAAAAACAACCCCTCTCTGATAGCACTTGTTCGAATCTCTAAGGGTTACGAATCAATGCAGAACAAAAGCTTGAGGCTTTGAGAAAAACCAAATAAAACAAGAAAAATCACGTGCAAATAATCACAGCCACAAGACAAAAGATTACCTGGTTTGGTACTAACACCTATGTACACGGGGAGGATAGCAAAAGTTTTCACTATAGAGAAATAATTATAATGAGTTTAGGGTTTTACAAATCCTTACAAATTTTGTAGGAGCTTATCTTCTTCAATGGAGCCGTCATCACACTCTAAAACTCTCAGCAGCCAAAACTTCATAAACTGAGAATGCAAGCCCTTAAGATACTTTTCCAATATGTTTCCTTAAGTATCCAACTCATTTTCGGACTATAAAAGGTCCAATATACCCTCCAAATTACTTAGGGCGTAATCTGAACTATAGCAAAAAATCTGCTAGGCGCTACGGCGCGGCGTAGCGCCCGCCTCTCAGGTTGCTTGCCGCTGCGGCACGCTGTAGTGTCAATTTTCGCAGCGGCGCGCTGCAGCGCCAAAATCTGTTGTGGCACGTCGCAACGCATGTCTCCAAATAGCTCCCCCTTTTTAACACAGATTATAGAGATAATAATATGGAATACACAAGCGAGATCAAGTTACACAATTTCAAAGATAGCTACGCAATAATGTCAAGTGACTGATCATGACAAAGTTATTGGGTATCATACTTTCACTCAATAATGAGTTACAAGTTCATGGTTGATGTTATGATAATTCTATGAGGCAAAGCTGAGAAGGAATATCCTTCCAGGAGGATCTCGAGGGATTTCTTACACAGGATATATTGCTAGTTAACAGAATTAGGTGATCTATGGAAAATTTTCTTTTTAGTCCATGTACTTCGATGCCTCAATTTAGCCTTTATCTATTTATTTGTATCAATAAGATTTCTGGTCGAGTTCAACACTCGATACCATCTCACAATTATGGCCCAGACGATCCTAACACTAGCTAGACAATTAACTCCAACTGGAAACGCCGAATTTGGTGAACCAGAATTTCGTCTGGCGGTGCGTATAGATGATGAATTCGTCGTCTGGGTCACTGCCAGACCAAACTTTCCGACGCGATCGACCGCGGAGGAGCTAAGGTAAGGTCCTACTCAGCATCTAGGCTTACGAAGAGGCGAAGAATAGAGTTGAATCCAGCTCGACAAAGAAAAGGAAGAAAGCTGTACCTCGGCTCGAAGATTCGCAGCGAAGAAAGCAATGCAGGTCATCTCGAAGGCGCTTAGAGGTTCCAGAAGCTCTGCAAGGGGGTTTGAACTCCAGACCTCACCCTCTATCAGCAGCTGCAGCAGGTCCAGTCGTCTGGTTTGCCAAGATTTCCAGAAACTTCAGCCGGCTAGCGTGAGGATCACAGTGAGCAAAGGAGCTCACTGTGATTCTTGGGAGGTACTTATAGACCAGGAAAGATCCTAGGAATGGAAACCGAAGCTGGGCCAAAGCCTCGGGCTCGGACCAGAGGCTCCTCCAGCCAGCCCAGAATAGGGGTGATCCCACCCTCTGGATTGCCCTTGCAGGCTCGACCATAACTGGAAGGTGTTAACGGCTTTGGTGACCTGGCGGGAGAGTGGCAGACAAAGCCGACGTGGCTTGGTACGGGCAGATTCTCGCGGTCGGGGCTGAGAGCGAGCGGGGACGAAGATGAATAGTTGGGATCCATTCTCCACCGTCTGATACGTGAATTCGTTAGGATTTGATGGCTTGATGAAGAACTTAACCAACAGACCATGGGCGCCTTCTCATCCGTCGGATCGAGCCTTAGATCCGACGGGCACTAGAGGATCCAGGGTATTGATGATCCGCGCCGTCTGATTTTGTGCCGCGATTCGTGCACATGCATCCATTGGCTGTTAAGGCTAAGCCGCTGTCGGGACCCCGCAGCAGATCTACCGTGGTCTTGACAGCAAATCCCACCGAATTTTAATTTAATTTAAATAATTTAAAAAAATCATTTAAATACTATTTAATTATTCTAAAATTATCAAATTTCAATTTAGGACCAAATGAGCTCCAAAAATTCCCAAAAATTCACCCTTAGCTAATTTGGGTGTGAGGGATTCAAAAATGAAATCAAATTTCAATTTGGAGATCAAAATAATCTAGGTATTTTTCAGGGCTTAAAAATAGCCAAAAATACAAAATTTTCCAATTTAGCTCCGATTGATTTCAAACTTCTAGGTTTAGGTTTAAATGACCCATTGAATCCAATAGAATCAAAATCAAACCTTAGTTTAGCTTAATTAATCCAATTTTAGCTAGGGTAACAACCTAGGTTATTACAGACTCCCCCACTTAAGAATGATGTCATCCTCGACATCACCTAAGTGAAGAAATATTCTATTGCGATAATACGAGTTTTAATATAACTGAAAGAAGAGAAATGAATAGTACCTAAATTTGCAAAGAGCTGGGAATATTTATTGCGCATATCCACCTCTTTCTCCCAAGTGGATTCTTCCAACGATCTGTTCTTTCACTGAATTTTGACCATAGGAATGGAATGATTCCTCAACTGTTTCTGATCACGAGCTAAAATTCTGATAGGTTCTTCGGCATACGAAAGATCAGGTTGGATTTCTACTGCTGGAAGTTGACAAGGTGCGAAGGGTCTCGAAGACATCTTCTTAATGAGGATACATGAAAAACATTGTGAACATCTGCAAAGCCATCAGGTAGGCTTAGCCGATAGGTAGATGACCTACCTTGGCCAATATTTTGAAAGGTCCAACATAGCGGGGACTGAGTTTCCCAGCTACACCAAATCTAAAAACACCCTTCATTGGGCTAACCTTCAGATAAGCAGAATCTCCCACATTGAATTCTAAGAGATGGTGGTGAGAATCATAATACTTAGTCTGATGATCTTGAGCTGAACGAATTCTCTGCTGAATTAACTTGATCTTACTGCTAGTTTCTTCTACCAATTCTGAACTAAACAGTTGAACACTTCCTATTTCAGACCAGGCTAGTGGAGTACTGCATTTTTTACCATATAAAGTTTCATACGGGGCCATCTTAATACTGGCTTGAAAGCTGTTGTTGTAGGAAAATTCCACTAACGGGATGTGATCTTCTCAGGAACCAGCAAAATCAAGAATAAAGAGCCTAAGCAAATCTTCCAGAACTTGATTTACTCTCTTAGTCTGATGATCCGTTTGAGGATGAAAAGTTATACTCATGGCTAGAGTCGTACCTAGATCTTGATGCACAGCTTGCCAAAACTTAGAAGTAAATCTGCTGTCTCTATCAGATACAATTGACTTTGGAATTCCATGCAATCTGACAATCTCCTTAATGTAGAGTTTTGCTAACTTTTCTATAGAATCAGTTTGACAGATAGGAAGGAAATGCGCTGATTTAGTTAATCGAACAACAATAACCCAGATTGCGTCAGCACCAGATTTGGCACGAGGCAATCCCATGACAAAGTCCATGGATATATCAAACCATTTCCATTCAGGAATATCTAGCGGATGTAGAAGACCACCAGGTCTTTGGTGTTCTTCCTTTACTAAATTACAGGCATGGCATTTGGCCACAAAGTCAGCTACATCTTTCTTCATACCTAGCCACCAAAATGATTGCTTCAAATCTTGATACATCTTAGTACTATCTGGGTGAATATGATACCTAGAATTATGGCCTTCGACTAAAACCTCTTGATGCATGGACTTAGGAATCCACAATCGATTACCATGATAAACTACACCATTCTGTAACTGCAAATCCTGACGATGACCACCTTCAATATCTGCTTTAAATTTCAAATACTCATCGTCCTTGGTTTGCGAGATGGAGACATCTCGGTGGAAAGTGGGTTCCACATTGACATTTGTTAATAACGAACTCAGCATATCGCCACAAACTGGAGAAATTTTGAGCTTATGGAATTCAGGTTCTAGAGAACTGGATGAAATCATAGAAGTTAAAGTAGCCCGACGACTAAGAGCATCGGCCACAACATTTGCTTTCCCTGGATGACATTGAATACTGAGGTCATAGTCGCTGATAAGTTCCAACCATCTTCTCTGACGGCATTCAACTCTCACTGGGTGAAGATGTACCTCAAACTCTGATGGTCGGTGAAAATTGAACATTACACTCCGTACAAATAGTGACGCCATATTTTCAAGGCGAAAATTACGGCTGCAAGTTCAAGATCATGAACTGGATAATTTCGCTTGTGGGGTTTCAGCTGATGAGAGGCGTAATCAATTACCCTACCCTCTTGCATTAAAACACAACCTAGACCGATTCCGGAGGCATCAGTATATACCTGATAGTTCAAACCTTCCTTAGGTAGAACAAGAACTGGAGCGGTAGATAGAGCATCCTTAAGGGTTTGAAATGCTTCCTCCCACTCTAGGCTCCAAATGAATGGGACAGCCTTTTGGGTTAGTTTAGTCAACGACGAAGCAATCTGGGAAAAGCCCTTAACAAACGTTCTGTAGTATCCTGCTAATCCCAGGAAACTCCTAATGTCGGTGACATACTTAGGTTGAGCCCAATCCTGAATAGCTTTTACTTTGCTCTGGTCTACTCGAATTCCCTGAGCATCGACTACGTGCCCCAAAAATGCAATGGAGTTAAGCCAGAACTCGCACTTGGAGAACTTGGCATAAAGTTGATGCTCACGCAAGCTTTCCAACACTAGCCTCAGATGTCCTTCATGGTCTTTCAGAGTTTTGGAGTAAATGAGGATATCGTCAATAAAGATGATCACAAACTTGTCCAAATACGGTTTTAGCACGCGCTACATTAAATCCATAAATATCGATGGTGCATTGGTGAGTGAGTTCGAACGACATCACCAAAAACTCGAAGTGGCCATAACGAGTACGGAACGCAGTCTTCCATACATCATCTTCCTTTACTCGCAGCTGGTGGTATCCAGACCTTAATTCGATCTTGGAAAATATCACGGCTCCGGCTAATTGGTTAAACAAATCATCAATTCTAGGCAGTGGATATTTGTTCTTTATGGTGACCTTGTTCAGCTCACGATAATCTATACACATACGCATAGATCCATCCTTCTTTTTCACAAATAAAACTGGCGCTCCCTAAGGAGACATGCTTGGCCTAATGAAACCTTTATTCAGGAGCTCTTGCAACTACTCGTTGAGTTCCTGAAGCTCCTTAGGTGCCATTCTATAAGGTGCTTTGGATATTGGCTGTGTACCGGGAATCAATTCAATAGAGAATTCCACTTCTCTGAAAGGAGGTACACCAGGCAAATCCTCTAGAAATAAATCGGTGAACTCTTTGACTACCTTACAATCAGCAAGGGAGATATTTTCTTTTGTTTTGCCCATCATGGTGACTAAGTAGGCACTACAACCTTTGACAATCAACTAGTTCAGCTTTAATGGCATTTATTAAAGATAACTGCATACTAGATTTTCCTACAAATGTTTCAGGCTTACCCTGAGAATGGAGAGTGACTCTCTTTTTATGACAGTTAATCACAGCATTATTGTCACTGGGCCAATTCATCCCGAGGATGATGTCAAAGTTAGCTATTGGCAGGATGATTAGCTTAGCCTAAAATTCTTGATCATTTATCTGGACTTTGACATTGCAAAATTTATGAGCACTTAGTTGAATTCCTGATGGAAGTCCAGCACTCAATTTTTGTGCTAGGTTACATGCATGAAGTTTAAGATTATTAGCAAATCGTTCAGAGATAAATGAGTGACTGACACCAGTATCGAACAATACATTACAAGGCTAGTTATTGAAATAAAGTGTGCCTAAATTTACACAGTTTTGCATTAACAACTTGAAAAAGATTTAAATTATAGAAAGGCAATGCAACATGAGAGGTTTAAGAGTGTACACCTGAAACCACATTGTTATCTTCTTCAGCTTCCGTAGGAGTTAGAGAATATACTCGGGCAGGTCCAGCAGGATGATTGTTAGTTTTCCGTCGTTGAAAATTCTGAGAATTGGGAGCTGGTGGCTGTGTGTGAGCCACTTCAAAAATAGGGGCTGGCATTATGGCCAGATTTGGTTCCCTCCGATTCAGGGGAGTTGCTCGGAACACTTGCTTGTTATGATACGACTTCATTTGAACTCCATCTATTATTTCCGTGTGGTCGCACTGGTTGAACTGATGGCCTATGTGCCCACAATTAAAACATCTCTGGCCAAAGTCGTAACACCTGCCATACGGGTGTGGTTTGGCGCAGTTCTGAATTTGTTCGGCTGTAGGCGCAGCTTCCAGCTGATACACTTTCGCGGGGTTGGATCCGTGTCTTTTGAAATTTCCTCGCTAGTTTAGAGTGGTTTGTGCTTTCCGTTTATGATCTTTTTCAGATTGGTGATGCTTAATCACCTTAGCCATTTCCACTAGTTTGAAGAAACTAGTTAGACAGAGTGGCACTATTTGATTATTCAACGAACTTCTGAGTCCACAAAGGAAGCGGTGGCACTTTGCTGACTCAGAATAGGTGACTTCTGGTGTGAAATGAATTAATCTACAAAACTCTCTTTCGTATTTTGCCACTGAGCGACTTCCTCGAGTTAATCTCATGATCGTATCTATGATCATGTTTTGTGCGGACGGGGGGATGAACTCAGTCTTGAAGGCTTCAACAAATGCATCCCAAGGAATATCGTCTAGTTCATAATCGATGAACTAGGTGTTCCTGACTTCTTCCCACTAATATTCTGCCTCGGCGTGAAACAGATGGGTGGTGAGATGGACGGCTTCGGAGTTCAAAATTGTCAGACTAATTAAATCCTTTTCGACAGCCTTCAGCCAAACGGCTGTATCCATCGGGGACAAGTTCCAACCAAAGGTTGGAGGTCTTAATCTCAGAAAATTATGGAGGAGATTATCTGCTGTATGGTGTGAAGATGAAGCAACTTGTGGAGCATGGACTGTCGGAGCAGTGACAGTTATTGGAGTTACACGATCATTCAGTAATTTTTGCATGACTAGTGCCTGTTGAGCTTGGTTTTCTAAGAGAGTTGCCACCATGGCTTGCAGATGAGCCACCTCATCGCTAGAACTACTAGAGGCTACAGTGTTCTTGATAGGAGTAACGATGGGTGGTGATCCAGAATCTATTCTAATTTAATTAAGAAAAGAACAAACTCAGAGTTTACTCTAAGGAAGGGAAATCAAAATTTTTTCATTAATCATAGAATTTAGAAATTACAATGCCAAAACTGTAAATCAAATGGAGTTGCTTGAAAAATGACATAACATTTAACCTAACTATCATTCAAACATTATCAATGTACTCTGCCCTAAAGGCTACACAAAAATCTTCAAAGGTGACTTCTCGACGCTTCCTATTACGCTTCTTTTCGAGCTTTGCCATGATCTCGTACCACCACACTCCGGCATAGTCCACCATCAGGTTAGTCACAATATCTACATAAAGTGACTCAGGACACTCTATGTGTTCTAAAAGGGACTCCACTCGGCTCAGCCATTCTTGCGCATATACGGGAAAGTTGAGCCCTCGATATACAGCTTGTCATAAAAGCTTTTCCAGGACCAAAATTCCTCTTGATGAAACTCCTTCGATTTGCCAGTTCCTTTCCTGCCTCCATTTGAGGCTACAGCTCCAAGCACTCCTGAAGATACGCTGATAATAGTCTATATCGGACTTTTCAGATCCCATCTGACTCTGGGGGCAGAATTTTACTATATTTGTGTTAGACTCTAAACAAATAAATTTATTAGGATGGGAGTATTCTCCTCTTTTATTTTGCATAGAGTTACTAACGCTACTATGTTATGGATGTCATTTATATTGATGCATGTATTTCAGAAGAATGATCCATTAGGTAGAAAAGAATCATAGATCCCATTCTGACACCTTATGGTGTTCTCTGATACCAACTGTGGGGCCCCCGTACTGGTAATAAGGAAGTACGGTGCTCCAACTGTGGCAAACCCCTAACTTAAGTAAAGTTAGGCAGACCCAACCTGCCTTAAGTCAAGGACTTGTCACAAAGTGTTCTAACATTCATCAATATAAATATCAAAGTGACGGAAGCAGTACAAAATAGAGTAACATCCACAAGCATACATAGTAGGGAAAAGAAAATGCAATAAGGTAACTAATCACAATGCAGAAAGTAGAGTACATCCAGAAAGTTAATTATTACAAACCGAAATGAATAACTGAAAAAAATGAAAGACTCTCGTCCTCACTGAAATAAATAATGCAAAACTATCTAAACTGCAGCTGGAAGGTCCTCCTCCTGAACTGGCTCCTCCTCTACGACACTACTTACGTACACGTCTGAATCTGATATTTGTCGGTATCATAATTGACAGGGCCCCAGCCAACAAAATAAAAAGGTTATAGTTAGACAATTGTCTAAGTATATTTTAGGCTATTTTAAATGAACTGAACTTTTAAAGATATCACATTTTAATATATCTACACATGCAAGCAGTAAAGGTGAAACAAGCTATGAAAGAAATGGAATACTATAAACCATCTATTTATAGCAAGCAACAGGTATGTGATGTAACATACAAAACACTAAATAAGTAAGGTGAGGCTAAAAGAAAAAATAACTGCAACTACTGAATAAATATACTCCTAACATGATTATGATCGAAATAAAACATGCTGAGTATAAAAATACAAGTACTGAACATGATAAAATTCTAGCATCCTAAACATGCCATTTATACATATATCTAAGCCATAAAATTTACATACAACATGCAGATTAATATGAAAAGAAAGGCCACTGAGACATGTGGCAAAAGCAAAGCATTATATGAAATGTAAGGCCACTGAGGCATGTGGCAGGGCGAGCAAGTACTAAAAAATAAGGCCACTGAAGCATGTGGCAAGGCAAAAATAAAACAATACTGAACAATTCAGCTAAGGTAGCAATAAGCCTAGGACATAGTACTGCCATACCAGCCAATAGGCCATATAGGGCCTCCAATATCCATCAATCAATCCTCAGCCCAGCCATCCAAATATGCTAGGTCTGAGTCCAGTCTATACAATACTACTACTGAAGAGGTAGAATAAGCTAGGACATATTCTACTAACTGCAAACAAAACAAAACTGAATGATATGCAATTTCAATACTAGCTTAGGATGCATATCCATATCCTAAGTTTTTCCTATTATGCTCAAGGACTAAAGCTCAAAATCCAAGGTATGCAAAGCAATCTAGTCAAAGTAAGCAAGAGACTCGATCTAGACTTATGTGATATCTGTTTTTGTCTAATTACCAAATCTAACTACTCTGAGAAGGTACAAGCTTAGGATCTCCAATATCCAGCTATCGAGTAGAATCTCAGATTTACATCCTTAAAGTTAAATATTAGAACTTAACAAGTTCTAATCCAAATTCATGTGATGACTATATAGTTGAAGTAAGCAAATTGATGACCTAATTTCCTGAATATTTTACTCTCTTACCCAGATCTTGATTAAAAAAATCATGATTATAGAATTTGGAACTTAAACCCTATGTTGAGTTCAAATCCCAAATCCTAGCTGATATTCTAAATAGGATCTAGGTTTCTTACTTATTACCTAATTTAAAGGTAAAGAATCCTATAAGTTGAAAGATTCAGGAACTAAGATCTTAGTGAAAAGCTATTCAACTGATTATAAAATAAAATAATCCATTAAGAACTTGAGAATCTAAGATCTATATTCAATATTTACGATAATTTCATTATCTTATTGATTGAATCATCCTATACCCACATGGAAGGTTTCAAAAGATTAAACAATCAATCATTAAAGAGTTTCAATTGGAAGTGGTTTGATTCAAATTGAAGATCTAAGTCTAAGGTCTAAGATCTAAAGATCTGAAGTTTGATCACTTTAGACTTCTAATTAGAGTTTTTGACTTAAGAGTTTCCATTTGTGATTTTCTTTAGAATCTAATTTCATAATTAACTATAAGGAGCTTATTAAGGTTAAAATTGACAATTCCAAGTATTAGATTAACACTAAACCCATATTGACCTTCTTAGGTTACTTAAGATCTAAGGGTCTGAGTTTTGATCACTCCAGATCTTAAGCTAAGAATTTTATTTAGATATTTCCAACTTCTTTTCTTTTAACACTTAATTCTTAAGTCATCTTAATTGAAATTATTAATGAGATAATTGACCATTTCAATTATTAATTTAATAAGTTTAAGGTCAAATGATCTTTATAAGGAATGCTATAAGATTTAAGTATCTTTATTAAGGACTAAATGAAAATTTCATGGATTAAGGATCACATTATCACTATCCTTGTTCTAGGAGTTCAGAGAACATTTCCAACCTATTTTATAGTGGTTTACTGAAATTTTCAATCGTTAAGAAACATTAAATCACATTTTTGTCAAAATGACCAAAATGCCCCTCCTAAGGCTAAAATTGGTATTTTAGGGTTTAACTAACCAAATTTGCTCTAGACTATTCTAATGTGTTTCATTTTACTTAATGAAGTGGGTAACACCCTTAACTTAGGTTTTGATGACCTAAATGATCTTAATTAGCACTAATCACTTAATTAAGTCACTTAGGGTGATTAGTGAAATTAAGGCACTTTAGGGCAATCTAGCCTTACACTTAGGTTATACTAGGTCTAATATGATATCAGGAACCATCCCCACCCAAATCAAAGACTTAATTAGGGTTTAATTTATTAATCCTTGATTAGGGTGATTAAGGAGTGATTAAGAAAATTAATTCTCCAAAATTAATTTTAAAAGAAAAGAAGTTTTGGGGTGGTCTGGATCGCCGGGTTGCTACTAGGCATTTTTAGCCGCTTAGACTCGCGATTGGATCGATCGATTCTAGTCGAATCGATCGATATGGTTGAGTACAACCCTCGATACCAGCTCACAATTATGGCCCAGATGATCCTAGTACTAGCTAGACAATTAACTCCAACTGGAAACGCCGAATTCGGCGAACCAGAATTTCGTCTGGCGGTGCGTACAGACGATGAATTCGTATTCTGGGTCACTGCCAAACCACCCTTTTCGATGCGATCGACCGCGGAGGAGCTAAGGTAAGGTCCTACTCAGCATCTAGGCTTGCGAAGAGGCGAAAAATAGAGCTGAATCCGGCTCGGCAGAGAAAAGGAGAAAGCTGTACCTCGGCTCGAAGATTCGCAGCGAAGAAAGCAATGCAGGTTGTCTCGAAGTGCTTAGAGGTTCCAGAAGCTCTGCAAGGGGGTCTGAACTCCAGACCTCACCCTCTATCAGCAGCTGCAGCAGGTTTAGTAGTCTGGTTTGCCAAGAGTTCCTAGAAACTTCAGCCGGCTAGTGGAAGGATCACAGTGAGCAAAGGAGCTCACTGTGATTCTTAGGAGGTACTTATAGACCGAGAAAGATCCTAGGAATGGAAACCAAAGCTGGGCCAAAGCCTCGGGCTCAGACCAGAGGCTCCTCCAGCCAGCCCAGAATGGGGGTGATCCCACCCTCTGGATTACCCTAGCAGGCTCGACCATAACGGGAAGGTGCTAACGGCTTGATGACCTGGCGGGAGAGTGGCAGACAAAGTCGACGTGGCTTGGTACGGGTGGATTCTCGCGGTCGGGGGTGAGAGAGAGCGGGGACGAAGATGAATAGTTGGGATCCATTCTCTGCCGTCTAATACGTGAATTCGTTAGGATTTGACGGCTTGATGAAGAACTTAACCAACGGACCACGGGTGCCTTCTCATTGGTCGGATCGAGCCTTAGATCCGACGGGCGCTTGAGGATCCAGGGTACTGATGATTCGCGCTGTCTGATTTTGTGCCGCGATTCGTGCACATTATCCATTGGCTGTTAAGGCTAAGCCGCTGTCGGGACCCCGCAGCGGATCTGCCGCGGTCCCGACAGCAAATCCCACCGAATTTTAATTTAATTTAAATAATTTAAAAAAATCTTTTAAATACTATTTAATTATTCTAAAATTAGCAAATTTCAATTTAGGACCAAATGAGCTCCAAAAATTCCCAAAAAATTACCCTTAGCTAATTTGGGTGTGAGGAATTCAAAAATAATAGGGCCTCCTTTTACTTCAGAACCTCCTTCAAATGGATCAAAGTCATGGTGAAGTGCTCATACTCATCTTGCAATTAGTTCAACAATAATAGGGCCTTATCTTCATCTTCCACAATCTCATCCAGATTCAACAAATCTGCCAACAATTTTGTGAACTCATTTATATGTTCATATATAGAAATTCCCATTCTCATCCGAAACATGTAGAGCCACCTTTTCACGTGGAGTCGATTCTTCAAGCTCTTCATCAGATACTTGGCTTTTAGGAATTTCAACTACTTCCATGCCGACGTCTCCATCATAACTCCATATTTGATCTCTTGAGTCAAACAATTCTGGATCAAGCCGCATGTACTGCGGTTCATTTGATCCAATTCCTCTCTGAACATTAGGTTTGTCCTCGCCGTCAAGAACATCCTCCAGATTTAGGGCGCATAGTGCATCTGTCACCTCACACCGCCACATACCAAAGTTGTTCCTCCCATCAAATTTGACAACATCTAATTTTGCCGGATGTGTCACAACTTTGTGGAGAGGCCTCTCCACCACTGATGACGATGAAGTTCCAACAATCTCTTCTCCTCTTTCTGCTATGTCTTTCTACATGTCTTAGAAAACTTAAACACAAAATAATTAGTAGCTCAAGCAAAACCCTAACCCTCAAGAACAAAAAACAACCCCTCTCTGATAGCACTTGTTCGAATCTCTAAGGGTTACGAATCAATGCAGAACGAAAGCTTGAGGCTTTGAGAAAAACCAAATAAAACAAGAAAAATCGGTTGCAAACAATCACAGCCACAAGACAAAAGATTACCTGGTTCGGTACTAACACCTACGTACACGGGGAGGATAGCAAAAGTTTTCACTATAGAGAAATAATTATAATGAGTTTAGGGTTTTACAAATCCTTACAAATTTTGTAGGAGCTTATCTTCTTCAATGGAGCCGTCATCACACTCTAAAACTCTCAGCAGCCAAAACTTCATAAACTGAGAATGCAAGCCCTTAAGATACTTTTCCAATATGTTTCCTTAAGTATCCAACTCATTTTCGGACTATAAAAGGTCCAATATACCCTCCAAATTACTTAGGGCGTAATCTGAACTGGAGCAAAAAATCTGCTAGGCGCTACGGCGCGGCGTAGCACCCCCCTCTCAGGTTGCTTGCTGCTGCGGCACGCTGTACTGTCAATTTTCGCAGCGGCGCGCTGCAGCGCCAAAATCCGTTGTGGCACGTCGCAACGCATGTCTCCAAATAGCTCCCCTTTTTTAACACAGATTATAGAGATAGATCAAGTTACACAATTTCAAAGATAGCTACGCAATAATGTCAAGTGACTGATCATGACAAAGTTATTGGGTATCATACTTTCACTCAATAATGAGTTACAAGTTCATGGTTGATGTTATGATAATTCTATGAGGCAAAGCTGAGAAGGAATATCCTTCCAGGAGGATCTCGAGGGATTGCTTACACAGGATATATTGCTAGTTAACAGAATTAGGTGATCTATGGAAAATTTTCTTTTTAGTCATGTACTTCGATGCCTCAATTTAGCCTTTATCATTTTATTTGTATCAATAAGATTTCTACAAATGCCAAAAAAAGAAAAAGCTATACTAATCCTTGCGTCGTTGCCAAAAAAAACCGGTTACTCCTAACCGAACTTCTTCTCCTCCATCGCATTCGAAGCTTCTTGTCTTCCGATGACACCTTGTTGAACGAAGGCACCTCGTTCGCTGCTCCTGTCAGAAAACACTTCCAAGTTCCGACCAACGTAGCGCTGCTCGCCAACGGCACATTTCATTTCCTACGCATTATAGATCGCTTAAACCTTCTTCTCCTCCCTCACATTCGAAGCTTCTTCTCCTCCGATAACGCCTTGAAGCTTCATAAGGCATCTCCTTGGATGACGATACCTCATTGGCTTCTCCTATCAGTTCTTCTACGGTCTCTCTTATCGACTGTCACTCTTACTTCTTCGAACAGAGCAGAACAGTTCTCCTTTTGTCGATGCCAAACCTTTTTTTTTCTTATGAATTTTATGTAGTTTTCCTATCTTGTTAGAGGAACGGTTGTATGGTTTGCGGTAAATTTATCTATTGAATTTGTCGGCTTATTGTCAGGGATTTGTGCACCTGCTTCCCATTGATGATTGCCCGTGGTTTATTTGAGCTTATTGATCCATTTGATTCATGCTATTTTGATATTTCAAGGTTTAAAGTTGTGACAAGGGATTAACTATTTACCTCTGTAGCACATAATCTCCCCTTTCATCAATCGGAAACCGTACTTTGTCGAAAAACCTTTTCAGTAATATAATTTTAACGGTTTTCATTAGCATGAACAAGGATTGAATTGCATGATTCTCAGCTTGGTTACAATGCTAAGATACAAAAACTCAAGCATAAAAAGATGAAAACCCAAACTAAAACACTTATGAAGCTTGTTATTATGCTCAACATATAACTTAAAATGTGTGCAAATAATAAATATGAGCTATTTGATGAAAAGAGAGGGGCATGTTAAAATTATTTTTCTATTTTTTTTTTTCATTTGATTAGAAATAGATATCACAATGGGAAAAGGGTTTTAGAAAAAACTGCAGTGAGGTCACTCTTCTGAGCAACATTCTTCTTGGCATACCAAATCTTCTATTTAGTCCGTTGCCCAACTACAACAAATTGATCCCCTCATCTTCACCTTCTTCTCACTAACACATCCTTGGTTCTTTCATTGGCTTGAGAGATGATCATCTTCATCTATTGACATCTTCATCACCTTTGTCCCGAAGTTGGGAGTTTGGTTTGGTTGCCAAGTCGATCCATTCTTACTTTATGCAACTCTCCTCGCTTGGCTATGCTTTTGTCTAGCCAATGAGGTGCGGCGGGAGCTTCGAGGTGTCGTCGAAGGAGAAGAAGCTTCAAATGTGAGGGACAAGAAGAAGCTTTGAGCAATGAAATGCAGAGGAGTTAGGATAGGAGTAGTGACAAGTTCTTTTTCGCAGCATCGTTAGAACTAGTATAGTTTTATTTTTTGTATTTGGGGACATAATCGATACAACTAAAAAGATAAGAATTAAGTTGAGACGTGTATGAGTATAGGGAATAAGATCCATATTGCAGCTATATGGTAACTAATTTATGGTCCAAGAAAAGAGATAAATAACAACTATCTATTTGAGTTGAATTTTTATAGACAAATGAAGTCTCAAGCACATGTTGATCTCAAGATATACTTTTAAGGGTGTCAGATTACATTTTATTTGTATTTACATGGAATTGAAAGCATTATTTAATGGTGGAGTCTAGCCTTTTGGTGAGTTAAATATCCAAACAATATTATGGATTGGTAGTGCAATGTTTAATGATGATTTATGAATTTTGGGTGGGTTGTTTATGGGCTTAGAATGCTTTAGCGATAAGGATGCTAAAACTAGTCTAAATTGGGCCTAGGTTTAGCGGATTTGAAATACCTCTCTTATGCATGGGACTTTCGAGGGTTAAATGGATGTAAATAAATTAATATATAGAGCTTAGTATGTGAAGTTTGTATCTGGAGTAGATGGTTAAGTTTGGTGGGGTTTAGATGTGCATTGAGGGGTAGGGAATATGATTAGGTCTCGTTGTTTTCAGATTTAGCTGTGGAAATGGGTAGTGGCCATTTGTGAGGGAGTAACTTCAATTACTCAAATTCAATAATTCGCTCATGACATTGCTGGCCAAACATGTACCTTAATTAATAAAAAAACTAGAAAAAAAAAATTGTAATCCCAATATAAGGGTATATTAGGCGTTAGATTGAGTTATTGTAGTTTGGGCTATTTTCAAATTATTCTCTCGACCTTTAGTCATAGCTCTTGTAGTTTGACCAATCTTCAAATTATTCTCTTGAGTTTTAGTCATAGCTCTTGTTGTTGGGTCTTAAATAATATTTTTGTGATGTGCTACATCAACTCCTTAGGCCCAATTGAACTATACACCGCAAAGTTAAAATCCATGTAATCTCTTATTAATTGTGTGTGTTCCTAGCCTCCAAATTTGCACGTGTTAACCATTTATCACTGTAGGTGGTTTATTCTTCCAACGAGCTAGAAAACAATGGTGTTCATTTTAATTATTTGGAGCTTTCTTAGTAATGATGTAGTCAACTTTTAAAAAGAATGGGGTATGCATGCATGAAACTATATCTTCTGCTAGAAAGTCAATATGCAAGTGGAGCTTTGCTAACTCCTTTATATAAAAAATATCTTTGATATTAATAATATAAAAAGCTTGCATATAATCAGGTAAATCAAAGTGAGAAGTATTAAATCTAATTTTCCTAAGAATTTTGAATGATCCACAAGCCTTTTGATGAAATTTTTTGGTTTTAGCATTGTTTTATCATTCAGGGTGGATAAGAATTAAAACATAATGACCTTTTTAAAATTTAGTAGTTGATCTTGCCATAGATGCATATTTATCATTACTTGAAAGGATATGTTATCTTATGGAATCATAAAGGTTATGAAATTAAATGTTGAATCTGAAAATGCACGAGAAAGAAGCTTATAATATTTCAATTGCCTTCAATTTTCACATCATTTTCAAGAAAGATCTTGAAAGAAGCATAAAGGCTTCAATATGCTATCGATATTTTTTTACTTACTTTCAATTGCCTTGTGGGTTATAAAGAACCTGCAACATTATCATCCGAGACTTTGAGGAGGGATTACTCTGTTTCTTCAACATTAAAGCTTAGAAAGGATAACAGTACATGCTTCTCCACCTATGTGGTATACTAAGGAAAAACTCATTGTGCCAGTAAATTCTCAGAAAAAATAAATTTTTTAAGAGTCTTGCTTGCGGGTGATAGAAACTCTTTTGGAATCTCTCAGAAAACGATCCTTGTAGAGTAAATGGTTGTGGGAATTCATCCTTTTTTTAAATAGTAACATGTTGAAATTGTATTGATAATCTCATCCAAGTTAATACTTGAGATTGAAATTATGCCTATGATCAAAACTTGGTCATTATATTTGTGTGTGTTTTATCCTGAAAGATAACATTTGCTCAAATAAGGAGATGCAGGCAACTACTCTCATTCTGAACTACTCTCATTCTTAACTTAGGATATTACAGAAGTTCATTGTCTTGTAATAATAAGCATAATAACTAATTATTCAGTCAAGCAACATTTCAAAAATCAGAAATTTGTTTTGTTGTAAGATATATTGTATAATTGATTTAGTTGATCAATAAAATAGGCTATACCCTCACCTATTTAAGAAAAAATACTCACAAGGAAAAGACTGCCGCTTCAAACTGAGCTCAAACTTCAATGACCATCAAAGCAACATTAGGGAAAGTTTGAGGGCTGCAGGAACTATCAAATTCCAAACTGCTATAAGAGAGCAGCAGCTCACAACCGCAAAGCCCAGTCCTCAATGCAGGCTCGTTCAAGTTACTTCAGAACTAGCAACTGATCTCCTACCGATCCGTCTCTGATCCTGCCTGAAAAAGTGTTCATCACTACTGCCAAAAAACGATAACACTGCAAGGAATACCACGGTTGCTGCCAGCAGCACGCAGCTGGACATGAACCTCAGCTCCCAGTTATACATATTAAACTAATCTAAGTTTTTCGACCTAAATCGGGCCAAAAGATTAGCATGTTGGCAACCCGAATGGTCGTTCCATAAATAATGGCAATCTAATAATGTTAACCATTAAGCAAATTTTCCAGAAATCCATAATGTAATGGCAGATAGGCTGATGGGATACCAGCATCAAATGTATTTTTTGCAACAATTTCACTTGGATCTGCAGCCGAATGACACTACTCAGGAACTTTGAGTTTATATGCCTTTGAACATAGAATATATAACGACACACTATCGATGCCTTTTCAGCCAAATATGGAAGTCAATAGGAGGTTTAAACACACACACACACACACACACACACACACACATATATATATATATATGTTTTTTTTGTTTTTTTATTATGATCAATAAAAATAGGATTACTCAAATAAGTGAAAGGGAGTTTACCTTGATTAAAAGTTAGGATTCTTTTGATATTATTCATTTGGTGAGAGGAAACCTTATCACTTTTGAAAAGGAAGATTTTGAGTAATTTATTTTAAGACCATAGTCCAATTAAAGCTTTTTTAGAAGATTCTTGAGATTTGTAACATTTTTAGATCCAGCATTGTAAAAATAATAAGATCACCTACGTAGGCAAGGTGAGAAATAGATATTTTTCCACCAGCATTAAATTGAATGCTAGGGTCCTTATGAAAGAGATTATTAATGTTATAGGACAAATAGTTCATAGCAAAAATGAAAAGAATAGAAGAAATGGGATCCCCTTGCCTAAGGCCTCTTTCAAATTAAAAAAAACCATTAGATTGGTCATTGATTATAATAGAGAACTAGTTTTTTTGAGTAGAGTTTTTAATTTTGGTGATGAACTTTTAAACTTCATGGTTTGGAACATAAATATCTCTCCCAAGATGGTCGTTTAATTCTTCTCAAATATGTATTGAATACAATCCCCATCTACTGGTTGGAGATTACCACTCCCACTCATTTCATTATTTCAAAGATTAAAATTATATTCAATAAATTTTTGTGGTACCACAACAATGGCTCTAAAACCATCTAGTGTTCTTGGGATAAATTAACTTTTCCTTTTAATGAAGGCAATTTAGGCGTTCGTTGTCTTGACTCTATTTATAAAACACTCCATTTTAAATTGTGGTGGAATTTTGAACTTCTAATTCAATATGGGCTCAACTTATTCTCACTAAAAATTGTGCCACTACTCACCCTTGTCAAACTAACCATAAAATTACTCATTCTAAAGTTTTGGGCCTAATGATTGATCATAGAGAAATCATTGAAGAAACTCTGTGTTGGGATGAAATTGACAAATCTTCTTCCTTCTAGTTCGACACCTGGAACCATTCAGGTAGAATTGCTAATAGCATCCCATCATCATCTACCCAAAATTAAAGCTAGGTAAAATTTTTTCGAATAACGATGGCTAAAATGAGGATTTGCTTAAATACAACCTCTCAAGGGAATGGTTAAACCAAATCAACATTCTTACTCCTAACTTGGCTCTTACGAAGAAAGCAAATTCAGATTTTTGTAAGGCAGGTAAAATAGAACTTTCTAATCTTTGAAATGTTTGTAAAATTTCAACTCCTCCAACTTTCCCAATCTCAATTTGGCATAAATGTATTCCCTCAATTATTAATTTCTTCATTTGGAAAATTTATAACAACTATTTGTGTGGAAGAAAATATGAAAAATATGGGTTATTCTTTAGCTTCTAAATGTCAATGCTGTACAACTCTAAAAGTATTGAGCATGTTCTTTTTAAAAACAACAAAGCTGCTTGGTTTGGAATATGATCGCTGCTAAAACTGATACAAAACATTTCAAATCAATTGCTGAGATAATTCATGATGGCCCTGTGGTAAAATAAAAAAAAGCTACACATTGGTAATCTTATTATTGCATTTACTCTTTGGCAAATTTGGGATAGCAATAATAAATCTAAATATTCAAACAAGCCCATTTTGGCCAATAATATTATTACTGCCATTCATTTTGATTTCAACCTTATTTTGACAACTTTTAATGAAAACTATTTTAATTGGGGAAGGAATAACATTTTGGACATCAAAAATAAAATAAAAATGTTTCAGATTTAACAATCTGTTGTTTCAAGTAAATGGATTACTTATCTTTGGTTTCAGGTAAATGTTTTTTCAGATTAGATGCACGCTTTAACAATCTGCATCTGGGTGGGTTTATTACTATTTTCAGTTGGCATGTTGAGTGGAGTGTTTATCTTTCTGGTGACAATCCCTTTTTTATTTTCATTTTTCAGTTTTCAACTATTTGGTGTCTTTCAATCATTTTTGCATAGGTTCTTCCAGTCATGTTTTTCTTCATATCACTCTTTCAGTCTATTTTGGATCTTTGGTGTTTGGATTTTTTGTTTAGGGATGTCTAGTTGGGCCTGGTAAGGGCTATTTGTTTGTTTGCTAGCTCAGGGACTTTTTGTTTTTTCTCTGCTAGCTGCAGTTTGGGAGCTGATCTTTTGTTGTTTTATTTGCTTTACTAGATTTGATCTTGTTGATCTTGTGGTTAATAGTTGGTTTAGTTGTTTCTCCTTGAACTGCTGGAGGCTTTCTTTTGCTATGTTTTGTTAGGTCTATTATGTTGATTATTAAAGGACGCTTGATGTTTATGGTGCTGTGATATGTAGGTTTGACTGTTGACCTTTGTATCACTCTAATTTGATACTTTATCTAGTCTAAAATTATGCTAGCTGTAGTTTTGGGGATGGATTCTTATTGCTTTATTTGATTTACTTGATTTGATCTTGGCTAATTTAGTGTTATTTTAATTGTTTCACTTTTTTGCTACTCAGCTAGAAGATGACTTATGATACTATTTGGTTAAGTCTAATGATATTGAATATGGATGCTGCTTATTTGAGGCTACTAGCTATTTTTGGTGATGTGAGATGCAGGTTTGACTATCTGGCCTTTGTTTCACTATAATTTAATACTTGATTGATCCAGTTATATGCTAGCTACAGTTTGGGGGCTAGTTTATTATTATTTTATTAGATTCACTAGACCTGATCTTGGCTGATCTAGTGAGGCTACTAGATGATGACTGATGATGTGATATGCAGATGTTTAGAGTATTTAGTTCTTTGCAAGTTTCCGTGGGAGATATTGTGCTATTTGGATACTCCTCTACTCAACTCTTCAGGTTTATTCTGAAATGATGATGCAGTTTCTTGCAAGTTTAACTCATTTGGGATCCAATCATATGAATTATTAGGAAGTGATCATTTTGCAAATTATTATCATTTTATAATTTATCTCATGCTAAGAGTCTTAAGAGAAAATCAAGGATTTAAAGGAATAAGTTCAAATGAGCAATCACATGAATTTATTATTGATCTTACAACATTTAGTTCAATGGCTTAAGATCAATGTCCAATCAATATGTATTATTGAAATCATGTAAGCCCTTCAATTATTTAAATCAAAAGACTTATTTAAGATGATTAATATTTGAATCTTAATCCAGACAAGTTAGGGTTTAACTCCTAAATTGACCAAAATAAGACCATTTTCTTGGTTATTGATCATTAAGAAAATCAATAAATTTATGGTGCATTATTGATGTCCAAATTCAGGATTTAATCAATTATTGTTTAGCTTAATAAATTCTTAAGATTTCTTTGGTTTAAGTTTGATTAATATCAAATTAATTTTTTAAGGTATCCAAATCGGAGTTTAAGTTCTCTAATATGCATACTACTATTATTTAATCATAGAAACATTAATTTAAGCAAAATAGAAAGTAATTAAGGCTAATCAAACCCTAAATAAAGATATAATGGATTAGCACTTAATTACAAATTTAACAATTCAAAATTCATGAAACTTAACAATTATATTCTAATTATTCATGTGAACAATCAGCGACTTAGTTTGCTATGTTTAGCTAAGTATAAACCCTAATTTTCACCAATCATGCAATTCTAAGATTAGGGTATAATTAACAAAAGGTTAATAAAAAAATTAATTCCATTAATACACATGCATTCTACAAGGCATAAGAAGTGTAATGAAACTTGAATCATGAAATTTGGCTAAGTATACAAGCAAATCAACTCTAATTAAGTTATGGAGTAAATAAGAAATATTAATAATTCCAACCACAGAAACCTAAATATTTTTGTATATTATTATTCCTTATAATTTTTTAAATAAAATAGTATATAACTTTATATGGTTTGGATGAGTGGATCAAAAGTAATTTCAATAATTTAATCTACATTTTTCTAATTAGTCCATTGGATTTCTCTTAAAGGAAATAAATCCCTAAATAATTTTAAATATATTTAAACGGGTACTAGCCCTTTCCCAAAACAAGTTGGCCGATCGGGCTGAAAGGCTCACTACTGCTAGACAGCGCGGGTCACAGGTCAGCCAGACCCGCTCTGTCGTCTCCTTCCCCGTGCCAGCCTTTTGACAGTGGACGATTAGGGTTAATCCTAATCGTCAAAATTCACTGTACTCGAGCCACGCTGATGGTTCAGGATGATCAACACATGAAGCTTGGACTGAGACTGATCGATGGAGCCCTAAAGTTTCACTAGAGATGGCTTAGGTCACTGGGAACCTATTATCCCCAAATATGGCTAAATCCCCAATTGGGATTTCTCTGTGAGGAGAAATTCTCCTCATAGAGGCTAAGCCAATGCAAGGACTCAATCCTCACACCATGAGGACACCAAGATGAATTGAAGCCTTACCTTAGTTTGGCCGGGGAGTGCCTAAATTCCTAGGACCTTACTTGGGTCCCTGACTTCGTAAATAAGGTAGTTTGATCGATCGATCGAGCTAGCCCGAGTATTCATAACCTTCAAAATGGGTTCACATAGCATAGGAATACAATTAATTACTGAAATGAAGAGGAGCTGAGCCTATATGACTCAGTTCATGGAAGAAGGGTACCAGAACTGACAAATAAAACTGAATTTGCTAAGTGCAAGAGATAGGGATCAAACCAAGTGTTGAGATGATTGCTGTTGATTTCCACAGGACTAGACAAAGCTATAGGGAGCTGGAATGCCAAGCTTTGCCCTCAAAGCTGCTGGGGATTGGAGCAAGTTCACTGGTCAGTTGCAGCAGAGTTTAGGGAAAGATATAGACAAATTGAGCTTCAGGGAGAGGTCCTTGGTGAGCAAAGGTGTAGCAACCCTTGGTTGTTACTGATGAATCCATAAATTTTATCTAAAATAAAGGAAAACCATTCATTTCTGACTTTTAAAGTGCTCCTAAATCAAGTTTTATCTATCTTTTTCAGAAAAATGGCATCCAAAAGAGTTCTGTGACAATTTTTGCCAAATTCCAAATTTTTTCAAAGGAATCCGCTGCCACGCGCTGCAGCATGCTCCAGCGCACTGCAACGGGTATTTTTGCAAACAGGGACACTATAGCGTGCTGCAGCGGGTCCATTTCTGAACCGCAGGCGCGGAAGTGCACTACAGCGGATCCATTTGCGAACCGCGGGCGCGGTAGCGCACTGCAGCGGATCCATTTGCGAACCGCGGGCATGGTAACGCGCTGCAGCGGATCCATTTGAGAACCACGGGCGCGGTAGCACGTTGTTGTGGGTCCATTTGCGAACTACGGGCGTGGTAGCATGCTGCAGCGGATCCATTTGCGAACCGCGGGCACTGTAGCACGCTGCAGCGAATCCATTTGCGAACTGCGGGCGCAGTAGCACGCTACAGTGGGACGTTTTGCAAATTGAGCCGTTACCGCACGCTGCAGCGGAGCATTTGGCGAAATGCTCCCGCTACGGCGCGCTACAGCGGTACGATTTGCAAAAAGAACCGCTATAGCGCGCTGCAGCATGTATTTTGGCGAAATGTGGACGTGGTAGCGCGCGACAGCGGGAGACTTAGCATTATTTTGCTTGCTCCATTGCGCGCCACAGCGCGCTGCAGTGGCCGCCACCAGTTTTGCCAGTCAGATGCATTTACTGCGGCTGGGATAAGACCCCCAACCTGCATCTTGTCCCCAGCCGTCATTCCCTACAGCAGCTTTGATTTTCAATGGAAGATGGCCTCTTGATTTGATAAGAAGGATAAACAAAGAAGGATATTGGTCACTGCATCTTTAATTTGGAATTTGCCATCATTACTTCAGATTTTTTTTATCAAATTGCTAGTTGTGGAGAGGATGAAGGAGTATGCAGCCCCTCTCCTATAAATACACCTCCTCTAGTCGAGGGTTCACAATTTTGCTCAAGACACTAAGTAAAGAGGAGGAGTGCATAAGGAGAAGTGAGGAACTCCCCAAGGGTGGCAAGGAAAGCTCTAGCTAAGGAGGAGAAGAAAGAAAGCAGCATTAGTGACCTAAGGGAGGAGCTTGAAGAAGGAGAAGAAGAAATATGGAGAACTTCCAAGGAACGTTCCTAGTATCTTCTAAACTTTACTCTTGTATTTTTTTTTCTTAGTTGATTAAGAAAGGGTCTTTATCCATGTATGTGTTTTTCTTCACTTCCTTTGTAATGAGTAGCTAAATCTCCCTTGGGGAGGGTTGGGGAATTTTCATGTGTATGTGTTATTATTAATGTAAGAAGTTTTCCTTAAGCAAAATTAAATTGTAAAGGACTTAATGAAATATGCTTTTTATTATTTGGTCATGAATGTGGATAAAAGGAAATGAACTAATAATTTCAAGAACTAAATTGTCTTGTGCTCCATAGCTCACCTTAGGTTGGATGCTAGGTTTATGAGTGCATAACAACTTAGAACTATGTGACAAAGTTCTTGAGCTTAATGCACCTTAATCTAAGCTCAATCAAAGTGTTGATGCATGTGATGCTAAGGCCCACTAAATGAGCTCCTTAGCTCAACATAATTGAGGTAAAGGAAGAAATAGTTGAGTGCTCATGAACTAAGTGACATAGTCATTGAGCCCAACATATTATTTCCTAATCTCAACTATGTGGGATGCAAGTGATGCTCATAGTAGAATCAATGCTTATAAGATCTTAAAACATAAATAATCATAATCTCCTTGATCAAGAGATAAGATGAAAATCTAAAACCTAAAATCTTATAAGAATCTTTGTGCCAAAGTAGAACCAAAGGTGTGTTCATTTTGTGCATAAGATTTGAACTTGTGAGACTTTGAGATAAGATCTCAAGGTGATCAATGTGCACTTGATAAACAAAATATAAATGAAAGACAAAGCTTCAGACCACGTACACTTGCGTGTGAGCGCAGACGTGTATTTACAGTTTGTCAGTTACTTAACTTAATTTTAGCTTAATTGCATCCTAATTATTATTTCATTGAGTTCATATAGTCATTAGAACCAATCATTGGAGATTTGGAGCGATTTTGAGCTCAATCAAATAATTGGAACATTTAATAATATTTACTTAATTAGAAAATTGAGAAATTTATTTTGACCTCGAAATCAAAATCCGACTTCGCCATTGTACTCATCACCACCAAATTAGCTAGAGGTGATTTTTTTGGATGTGTTTGGAAGTCATCAAATTTTCACAAATATTTTAATGTAATTAAATACCCCAAAAAATAGGAAAATTAAATATTCATTGGAATCAAAATTCGATTTCGCTGTTGAATTCCTCACCCCCAAAATTGCTAGAGGTGAAATTTTGAGATTTTTCAGAGATCATTTATAAAATATGATTTTAGAGATTAATTAATTTAATTTATTTAAAATCCATTTTTAATTTTTCCCTCTTTTTTTCCTCCTTCCCTAGCTGAGACCCATAGCCATCCCATCCCTGTTACAATTCTGAGCTACCTTTCCCTTCAGCCCCCCTGCCATGCTCAACGCCCCCTCTTTTCTCCACCTCATACCATCCCTTTGTCTCCACAATTGGGATGGGACAACTCAGGCCCATCCCATCCAATGGCAGGCTTCCTTTCTTATTAAAAGACACCCCCTTCAGCTCCATTCCTCATTTTTTTTCCTGCTGAAGCTGCTGAAGGAACTCAAGCTCTCTTTCCCCCTCCCCATTCTCCATTTTTTTTTGCTGTGCTAGTTGTTGAAGAGAAACTCTCCAGCCTCTCATGCTCTTAGGTTCCCAAGGACCCCTAGAATGAGTTTTCATTTGTGAGTCTAAGGTACCCTCTTTCCCTCCATTAGTTAATCTAATGGACATTCTATTTTGTTCTTATGCTCATATGCATATCTAAGAATCTGTGTTACCTTAGTTGCATATATATGAATCTTTATTTAAGATATAGAAGCTCATTAAAATCTGTAAATGTTAGGGAAGGAGATATAAATCTACAAATACGAATTTCTGTACACATCGCTCTTTAATGCCACTGTTTGCATTGATAACATAATCTTTTGGCACTGATTTGGGTATCAATAGAAAAGTCTCGGAAAGACATTTCCATCGGTATATGGCATCACACATGAAATACTTTAGGTTGAGAGAATTTGAGCCCTAAAGATGATTCATTGCAGTTTTTGCACAGGCAAAATCACTGTTAGGCGCTGCCGCGCACCGCAGCGCTTGAGTTTCAAAATTGGGTCTGCCGTAGCATGCCCTAGCATGCCACCGTGTGCCCCAGCACGCCGCAGCTCCTGAGCTTTGAGTTGAATCCACCATAATTCACTGCAGCGCGCCACAATAGCAAAATTTGTTGCAGCGCGCCATAGCACCTGGCTTTCGGCCAGAAGGTGCTATCGCGCGCCGTAGCGCCCAGAACTGTCCGGAACTGCCCAAAATTGTCTAGAATTGCCGAAACTTCACATTTTTCACATTTTAATTATCCTTGGACCCTAGTGGGGCTGAAATATATCAAATTTGTACCTAGTTTTAGTAAAATTAGGTATTGTATAAAATTTTATGTGATTTTTAAAAATGAAAAAGATTGGCTTTTGACCCCAATTAAGAAATTAGAACCCTAACATTAAAATGACTATAACTTGATCATTTGGACTCCAAATTATGAGATTCAAGAGGCTAACTAGATTAGAAATTCAGTGTTAATAGTAAACTGAAATAAAATTTTGGTTTTGACTACTAGAAACTATAGGTTGACCAAAATACCCCTAACCCTAATTAGGTCATAACTTGGCCACATGAGGTCCAGTTTGGGTCTAGAGTTAAAGTACTCAGAGTGATATAAGGAAGGTATAGCCACTGAGTTTGTTGAATTTGGATCTCAAATAGAAAATTTAGGTTATTGACCCCTCTTAACCTTAGAAATAACACATTTACCCTTAAACTTAGAACACTCATAACTAATCCAATAGCCCTCATAATTTAGTATTTTATATTATATGGAATTCTTGAATAGCAAGCAATAATAAATTGCATAAATTTTTAGATTCCATCAGGAGAAAATTACTAAATCACCCCTTGAGTAAAATTCTTTAGTTTGAACCTATAGAACCTATTTCTTGTCCAAATTTAATGTACTTTACTGTGTATCTTTATGTTAGATAGTAAGGAATCATTTGGCAGTATGAAAAATCTAATTTGGAGCTCTAAATCAAAAGGTAGCTTTTTGGACTCTTAAGTAGGGGCAAAATGGTCATTTTGCCCAAAATTTAGGTTAAGTATTCTTAACCCTTCAAATATCTTTTAAATCATTTAAAACAATAATAAAACTGATTTAAAATCAATTTAAGTCTTCAACCCATAATTTAAATAATTTGTCAAACATCCTATTTTAGGCTTGAAAATCTCTAAGGATAATATGCCTTACTTAGCTAAAATTCGTTCTTAACTTCCCTAATTAAATAAAAACAAAAAATTAAGTTAAATTAAAATAAATTCAATCAATTCTTAGAATCTATTTAAGTCTTTCATTAGGAGCTTATTAAGAATCTTCACTTCACTTTAGGACCTTTTTCTTAGGAATGGGAATAGATCCTAAGTTAGAGTTCATTCATTGAATAAAGTTAGTTATTCGATGATTGAATTCTTGATTTTATTAGTTTCTAAATTTTATACTTTGATTTTGATTATTTATCTATTAACTCTACATTGAGAATAGAAGAATCTTCTTATTAAGCTCGATTACACTTAATAGGATTTGCCTTAATTTTTAGTTCACTTTTAGACTTAAAAATCTTAGATCTTATATTTGACCCTTAGATTATGTGATTAACTCCCATCTCATGGTGTTTAATTCATAATCCTTACTATAGTAGATTTTCGTTAGATTTTAGCCTAGAAAGTCTAAATTCATCAATTAAGGATGTGATGATTTATTATTTAACCTGTAGTCAATTCTGATTTAACTAAATTAGAACCTGATCAGTTCTAATTAGTTTTGACTTATAAGGTCGTGCTTCTAAGTTAAACACAATAGTAAGAATTGGAGATCCTGAACTTCTATAACTTGAAATAGTTAGAATAGTTTAATAGATAACATTTGATGTTGCGATGTGTAGTAGAGTTCCTTGCTCATTATTGCTTTACTTGTGCTTTCACATTCCTTGTATTTTGTGCCTTATTCCTTGAACATGTCATATAAGCTTATTCCTTCTTTTGTATTATTGTTGCACCCTTACGTTTTGCTTGTTTTTATAATCTAAGTAAAATGGTGATATCATAAAACTCATGAAATATTAGCAGCCTAAAATGTACTTAGATAATATATCTAACAAGAAATTTCTTTTCTTTGGTTAGGCCCTATCATTGTAAAATCAACAATGGTAGATTCCAAATTATTTGAGGTAGTCAAACCTTATGAAGATCAAATTTAGGAGGAGGAGCGTGTTGCCACTATAGATCCTTAGCTTAGCTCCCTTTTATTTTGTGAGGATGAGAGCTTTATCATTTTTATTAAAACTTATTTAATATTTGTAATAATTCAGGTGCTTATGTATATTTTCTTACTGTACTATTTTATCCTGAGCTGCATGCTTACTTCTTAATTGTATTATGGTGAATTAGATGTAAAACATTTCATTGTCTTTGCTTTCGCACTCTGATGAATGTATATACTTAGTAAATGATTCCATTGCATTATTCAGGGCACATCCTTGCCATATTAGTGGATTGGGGGTTACATCTTAATCTAATGATAAGTGAGGGATTTTCCAAAGTAGCACACCTCTCCTTAGCCTTGATTGTTGGTGGCTAAGGGGTGGGGCGCCACAAAAGGAAACTCCAGAGGAGTTCCCAGGCTATTTATAGCCTAGGGGATGGAGAGGGAGCTCAGGCTACCCCCATGGCTGACCCTAAACTTGAATTGGATGGGCCAAGAACAGGTGGGGGTAGACTTGAGAGAAGAGACTCAAGATCGTTGTAGGTCGGTCAGTCATGGGAAGCTGGGAGAATCACCGTACTGCCATGCAAGTGACGACAACAAGATCTATTGGGCTCCTATGAGATCATTTAGGATGATGATCCACATCAAGAGGTGGATCAGGCACTGTCTGATCATTAATTGATTAGGAGCAAATAGCCTAATGCAATTATATTTAGGGAATGGTCGCAAGAGAGCTATCAGTCATTCAAACAAAATAAGATACAATGGCTGATAAGCGATGCTAGCGCGCAGGATGAGGACTGCTAGATCAGAGGTGTCTAGATTCGTGCAGAACCATCTATAGGTTGCGAAGGTTGAATAGCTGTCAGGGCACCTCAGCGGATCTGTTGCGGTCCTGACAGGGTATCCCGAACATTAAAAGGTAAATATGCAAATTAAAATTAATCAACCTTAATTTGCAATTTCACCATTTAAATTAAATGTAATTAATGCTTAAATGACTTTCAGAAATTCCCAAACTTACATATCTAGCTAATTTGGGGGTGAGAAATTTAAAAATGTAATAAGACTTTGGATCGGAGATCAATATTTTTGCTACTATTTAGGATACCTAAATTGTTCAAAATACCTATTTGACCTAGAGAGGTTCAATTGATCCCAATTTTTCATGATTAGCTTCTAATGGTTTAATGAATGCTATGGAATTAAATTAAAAATATGAATAGCTTAAGTTTAAACAAAGTAATAACCTAGGGTAATTACAGACTCCCCTGCTTAAGAATGATATTATCCTTGACATCATCCTAAGAAGGGTAAATAAAATACAAAATTTGAGATTGAAATTTGAATTTAAAGGTACCTGAATTTTCAAAGAGATGATGATATTTCCATTGCATATCGGCCTCTTTTTCTCAAGTTGATTCTTTGAGAGAATGATTCCTCTACTAAACCTTCACCATAGGGATGGAGCAATTTCTCAGTTGCTTTTGATCATGAGCTAATATTTTGATAGGCTCCTCTGCATATGGAAGATATCCTTACAATAAAGAAATATGGAAGACATTATGCAATACAAAAAAATCCTCCTAAAGCTGTAATCTATGTGATACATATCCTATCTTTTCTAATAATCCAAATTGTCAGACATAGCGGGGATTGAGCTTCCCAGCTACACCAAAATGGAATACCCCTTTAATAGGACTAACCTTGAGATAGGCATAGTCTCCAATATTGAAATCCAGAGAATAATGATGGCCATTATGATATTTAATATGGCGATCTTACACTGCTTTAATTCTCTAGTAGATCAATTGCACTTTCATGTTTGTCGCTTCTACCAGATCAGACCCATATAACTAAACACTACCCATTTCAGGCCATGATAATGGAGTACTGCATTTTCTAGCATACAAGGTTTCATACAATGCCATGCTGATACTCGCTTGAAAACTGTTATTGTAAATGAACTCCACTAGAGAAATGTGGTCTTCCTAGAAACCTCCAAAATCCAAAATACATAGACGCATAAGGTCTTCGAGAACCTGATTAATGCATTCTATTTGTCCATCTGTTTGAGGATAAAAAGTGATGCTCATGGTTAGGGAATACCCTAGGTCTTAATGCACTGCTTGCTAGAACTTAATGGTGACCTGCTGTCATGATCAAAAATGATAGATCTTGGGATACCATGAAGTGTGATAATTTCCTTAATTTATAGCTTTGCCAATCTCTCCATGGAATCTGTTTGACACATTAGGATGAAATGTACTGAGTTGGTCAATCGATCGACTATGACCCAAATAGAATCAGCACCAGACCTTGACTTAGGTAGACCCATGATGAAGTCCATGGAAATGTCGAATCATTTCCACTCAAGGATAGCTAGAGAATGAAGTAGTCCCCCGAGTCTTTAATGCTCCGCTTTAATGAGGCTACAAGTATGACACTTTGCAACGAACTCTGCCACACTCATTTTCATACTAGGCCACAAAAAAACTTTTTCAGATCTTTATACATTTTAGTATTGCTGGGATAAACCTGATATCCATAATTATGCCCTTCAATGAGAATTTCTGGGTGCATGGATTTGGGTATCCATAAGCAATTGCCTTGATAAACTACACTTCCACGCATTTGCAGATCCTAATGACGACCACCTTTAATGTCAGTTTTGAACTTCAAATAATCGCCATCCTTAGTTTGCAAGATGGAGACATCTCGATGGAATGTGGGTTCCACGTTCATATTAGTAAACATCGAGCTTAGCATATTCCCATGAGCAGGAGAAATTTTGAGTTTACAAAATTCTTTTTCTGACAAACTGAAAGAGATTATGGTAGATAAGGAATAGATGGGTCATGAGATGAATTTCTTCGGAGTTGAAATAATTGATGCTGGTGAAGTTCTTTTCAACCATCATCTGCCAACTAGCTGTGTCCATGGGAGATAATTTTCTATTGAAAGTTGAGGGTCTTAACCTCAGGATACTATGTAGAAGTCCATTAGCAGATTGATGGGATAGATAGGGTGCATATGGTGCAGGTGCAATCGGTGGTGAAGGATGAATGAATAATAGCCATTGATTATTAGGGCTTGCTGAGTTTTATTTTCCAGCATTGTCGCTACCATACCCCGCAGATGGGTAATTTAATTCATAGAATTGCTATAAGTTACATGAATCTTAATAAGTGTAGTTGTTCGGGGTGATTTGGGATTCATCCTATTTTAGTAAGATGAATCTTTTAGAATAAATTTAACAAGAAGAGACATAGATTTATCATTAAATCTTGAAATCACAAAATTTCCTTGCTCAAAAAGTGAAGATTACTTAAGCATTAAGGGAAAGGATAAGCTCATATAGATGTTAAGACATGGTAAGAGCTACAATCAGTTTCACAGCTCTATACTAAATACTAGCATTCTTTAATGAACATGGCATAGAATGCGAGACAAAACTCTGCGAAAGAAATAAAATGGTGCTTCTCTTTAATTTCCAATCTAACTTCTAGTTGGTGACAATCCACCAATCTTCTATAGCTTCATGGAGCAAAAAAGTCATAAGGTCAACACGGATGGGATCTGGACATTTTATATGATTCAAAATTGACTCCACACAATTCAACCATTCCTTGGCTAAAATTGGGAAGTCAAGACCTCTGAAGATGGGTTGCTAAAAAAGCTTGTCCAGAACTAGGACTCCTTTGGCAGAAACTCCATCTACAGATCTACTACTTTCCCGACCCCAAAGCGAGACAGCATCGAATATGTTTAAGTAGTAGTCCAACTCAGATATTCCACACTCCATTTGGTTATATTAAGAGAATTTATAAGTTTCTTAAGTTTCTTGAGAGTGATTTAATTATATAGAGTTACTTGAGAGTATTGTGTTAAGGATGTTATTTTTTGATGACTGCATTTCTCAAGAACTATCCATTAAGTAAATAGGATTACAAAATTTAGTCTGACATCTTATGGTGTTCTCTGATACCAACCCTGTCCCCATCGTGGTCTTGCTAACACCGAGGTTAACATGATTACGGTGAGTACGGCCACCATGTGGTAACCCTCCCAACTATAGTAAAGTTAGGTTTAAGACTGACTTGCCTTAATTGGAAGACTTGTCACCTGAGACTGAAAGTAATGCATCAAAATATCAAAGTAGCAGAAGCAGGTAAGTTAAGCATTCACATCTAAAGCACGGAAAGGAAAAGAAATAAAAATAGTATCTCAACTCAAAATGAAAATGGAAAAAGTAAATACATCCTAAATATTTAATAATTATGAATAGCATTTAAATGAAAGGAACTATTGTGCTCACAAGCAAAAATAAAACTATATAATGCTCAACAGCAGTAGGAACATCCTCCACCTAACTAAGCTCCTCCCCTGAAGCTACCTTCACAAAAATCTCTGAATCTAACATTGTCGGTATCACAATGCCAGGGCCCCAACTAAGAAAAAAAAAAACTTACAGTTAGACAATTATCTAAGTATATTTTAAGGTGATTTAATGAACTGTATAATTTAAGATATTACATTTTACTAAGCACGCAAACATTTAAAAGGTGCAACAAGCGATGAGGAATAATACAGTTATACATAGAGCATCTATAGCTAAGAAAAATAAAGTATGTAAAACAACAAACCTCAATCAGAAGCTGTAATAAGGTTAAGAAGTTAATATATAAATAACAGAAAATATTGAAAGAAAACTTATTCTAATATGCTTATGATCAAATAAATATATGCTGATTTACTCAAAGTAAACTAAACTGAAGCATAAAAGAACTGAAGTATGAGCTAGCTTCCTAGTACTGGCAAGAACTGAGTAAAATTGAACTAAAAATATTGAGCTGTTATGAACTATAAAAGCGTATAGAAAATAGTTAAACATTTGAGTAACTAATAATATAGAACTTGGCTAAAAGAAGCCACATAACTGAAAGAGTCTAACATATATCACACTAGACAACCACAGAGCTACGTCTAGTTAGACTAAGGAATCAGAAATGAGAGACGTGCCTAAATTAGTACTGCCAGCATAGAAAATAGCTAAATGAAGCCACTAAATAGAAAAATCAAACATATTTCACCCTAGCCAATCATAGAGCTAGGTCTAGTTAGACTATAGAATTTGACATATATCATCCTAGATAATCATAGAGCAAGGTCTAGTCTATTATATTGCATAAGAACTAAACTGAATAGGTAGACTAATTTGAACTGATCACTAAAGAACTGAATGAATTGATTTATAATTTAATGATGTTCATGCATATAAATTTACATGGGATACTCATCAAATATCCAATGTTCAACTAATATGTTCAAGGTATAAAACTGAAATATAGGGTATGCGAAGCAACAACATTCAAAGCATTATGTTATTAAGGATGACTATAAGAATTTTGTTATTAATCAATGACTTAATTAATGTATTTTGATAACTCAGGCCCAATTCTTGATTTAAGCAAATCAAGATTTAAGGATTAAGGTTTAAACTCTATATTGGGGCTTAAATTCTAAATATAAGGTATATTTTTATGGGTCTAAGGTTCACACCCAAAACTTCCTCTAAGATAAAGAATCTTAAAAGCAGAAAGATAAAGGAAAATATATGATCCTGTAAGAAAGGCTGAATATAAGGATATAAGATAAAATAATCAAGTAAGAACTTATGAATCTAAGAGCTGAACTCAATCTAATAATTCATTATTCTATATGTTAAATAAACCTAAACCCACTTAAGGAATTCTAAAATAATTAATGAATAAGGATTACAAGAATGTAATGTTTCACATTTTAAAGAGGCTTATCTAGTGAATAGCTAATAAAGATTTAAGATCTAAGACTTAGATTAAATTGCTTAAGATCTATAGATGCTCCCACACGCATAAGTTAACTAATGAATAAGATTAGACTTCAAGATTTTCATTAAGATATTTACCTAAGAATAATTGATATGATTAGCTTCGATAAGTTAACTAAGACTGATTTTCATAAGATTAAATTTCAATAGGCAAGAACAATGAAGGATCTAAGATCACCTTAAGATCTAATGGCTTATATAACATACTTAGAAGAATCAAAATGACCAAAATGCTCTTCTTAAGGGAAAAATTGGGATTTTAAGATTTAGACTTCCAAATTGATTCTAAAAAGTTCTATTAGGTTTAATAATATCTAATAGGAGGAATGAGACCTTAATAGTCTAGTTTAGACTTAAGGCTAGCTTAATTTGCACTAATCGCTTTATAAGGCTAAGAAAAGTAATTAAGAAAATTATGGCTTATAATAGGATTCTAAGCTCATTGATGGGTTCCATTAAACATAAGAAAGCAATTGACACTAGGCTTGCAAAAATCATAGATTAAAAAAGGTCATTAGACACTAATGAAGATCTAAGGTAACTGAGAGGCGATTTGCAAGTTTAGAATTCTTGGAATATTTTTAAAAGCATACATGGGTTCTTCTTTGTCATAAGAACAATCAAAGACATTAATCATATACTTTGGCCATTTTTTAGTTAATTATTCACTAATTAAGATTAGAGAAAGATTAGGCTAAATTAGAAATTCGAATCATAGAAAGTGAAATTTTATCTTAGATTATTGTTCCTTGCATTTTTTTGATCAAAATCGTATGATCATACCATTTGGATCAGTATATATAAAGTAATTCAATTAATTTAATCTGAATGTTTTGGATTAATCAAACCATAGGCTAGTTAATTAAACCTATTTATCATTTAATTTCCAGAAGGAATTAAATTCCTAAATCATTTTAATTAACCAGAGCCGATAGCCAATTGGCACGGGCCGCACAGAACCCGGCTGGCCCGGCACTGTGGCACTACGCGGGCCTGGGCCGACCCAGCTCGAGGTGATAGTGTCTTCGTCCCTGGTATCCCTTTCACAGATAGACACTAGAGGGTACCTTGAACCGCCAAATTCATCGCTGATACGCCATGCCATGACCAACATTCGATCGCCACATCATCAGGGAGTCAAGGCGTGTTGATTGGACCTAGAAGCCCTCACTGTGAGGCGCTAGATTGCCGGATGGCTAGTCCACTAAAACAACTTGGGTACATGAGATTAGAATTTAATGTGAGGTGCCAGTTTTCCTCACAGAGACTACCAAACATATGGGGTTCGATCCCAACACCATCACTGAGGTGAGATGAGTCAAACCCCCAAGGATATGAGGCATGCGGTGCTGCCGATAGCTAGGTCCTTACTCAAAATTAGCCATTGAGATGGTCGCTAGCTCGATCGATCTATGTGATTCATCCGAGCTAGCTCAGGTCTTTGCGATAATTAGAATGAGTTCAATTGACCATAATAAGAAGGATCGAGTGGGAATTTGGCTTAATTATGCTCTGGTGTTCAGTGGGGTAGCTCCGGCCTTACTAAGCACCAATGCATCCAGGAAGTGAACAATTACTATATAAACTAGGCTTAATCTATCCCAATCACATGCACATATGTCATAGGGTTCTAAGGAATGCTAGATGACATCCAGATGCTATCCTAGAGTGACTAATTGAATGTAGAGTTCACATGACTTGACTGGAAGGGGCTGGTACCTAGTAATGGCGAAGGCAGATATATCTGTGGAGAGTCCAGAAATTGTTAAGCTTCCATATGATCTTAGCAGATGCACAAGGGGTTTGAATGCCAAGCTTAACCCACTATCAGTAGTACGCAGTAGCTGGCATTACTGGGAATGTCGAGAGCTCAAGAGAAAAGAATTGGAAAATTGATAGGATAGCAGTGAGTAAATGAGCTGATTGGGATTCTAGGGAGATACTTATAGGCAATAGGGAGATATTGGGATGGTTTCTAGGCTCTGAAGTAGAGCTAGGGCTCGAGACAAAGGTAAGGCAAGGCTTCAATAGTCAAGGGAAACTTGGGAAGAAGGCAGCTGGCAAGCCATTGAACTTAAGGACTGAAGAGGGAAAATCGGGATGCCCCTGTACTGCCACGATGCCTGCAAAGGTCAAGTTGTCAGGGGGGGATTAGGTGCATGGGCATACAAACTGGGCACAAAGATCCATAGTGTGAGATTGCTCAGGACTGTCTGATGGATCGACCGTTTGAATAGTCCTAATACGTTCGAGCTATTTATTTAAGGAGATGAATGATTAGTCATTGGATCAAGGAAGAAATCCTATGGCTAATGATGGTTCTTAGGGCAGGATATCAGTGTTGTTTGTTTGGGTGCGCTAGAATGCGTGTGGGAGCATCCATATGATAGAGAGGCTGCCCCATTGTCGGGACCTAGCAGTGGATTTGGTGCAATCCCGACAATAAATCCCATAGAATTATTTAATATAAATTTTAATTTAATTAATATTAATTACCTTTTAATTATTATAAATAATTCTAAATAATTTTAAATCTAATTTAGACCTAACAGAGCTCCAAAAATTTCTAAAACTTTATCTTTAGCTAATTTGGATGCAAAGAATTCAAAAATGCAATCAAATTTTAATTTGGAAGATAATCTATTTTAACTATTTTTAGGATCCTAAAATAAGCAAAATAGCTAGATTGCTCAAATGATCTGTGATTAATCCCAAATATCTATGGCTAGGTTTAAATAACCATTTGAGTCTAATGGAATAAAAATCAAAGCTTGGTTTGGCTTTGATTAATTTGGAATAGATTGAGTAACACATGTCAGAACGAGACGGCCGCTGTTGTCAAACATCGAGGGGAGCGGGTCAGCCAGACCCGCACTGTTTGCCTTCCTTGGCCGAAGTGAAAGGAAAAGAAACCCTAAATCCTCACCACCTAGTACGATAATTTTTCCCTTTAATGGCTCAAATTCATCTTATAGCCAAGCTCTAAACGAAGGACCTTTAAGCCCTATCTAAAGAGCACTCAATCTACCAAACCTTATTTCCAAAATTTAAAATCTAAGGTTTAATGTGGTGGCAGAAATCACTTTCCACAATCCACCATTTGAGCATTATTCATTCTCGACACCTTCCTTATGCCATAGCCAATCCTTGGAGCATCTTGATGGCTTGGGAGAATGATTGGGTCAATGGGGGGCTATTAAGGCTCGGGCATCGTACCCCTATACAGGCACGAGCCAATTATGCTGTGATCAGGTTCAATTGAACATGATCCAGTTCACATTTGTCCAAGCATCATCAGGGATAAAAATTTCAACCTTCATGCACAAATGAGGTCAACTGAGTACTCGATAGATGAGTACCTAAATTGAGAAGGAAAATGTGAATTGCGAGTGACTTCAGACAATTGGAGAGCTGGGTTTGATCTTGGCAGATAGCTAGGAACTTGAACACCGAGCCACTCCCACGAAATTACCAAGAAGTGAAGTTTGAAATCACTTAGCTGACTGGAGTAATAAGAGGAGTAGACGATGGTTCAAGGTGAAGCTCGGGAAATTGTGGTACTCTCAGTGGGATAAGAAGTTTACTGATTGAACTAGATGCCCTTTTATAGCCTGGGGGGCTCGAGAAGGTTTGGCCATGGTCTTAGGACAAACCCAGAAGGTGGCTTTCTCAGCTGCCAGCAACAACAAGATTGGGCCGAATAAGCCTAGTGGAGGGTTTTACCTAATGCAGTAAGGGGAGGTAACTATCAGAGGTGGGGAGCCAGTGGGGGACAAGTTTGATGTAGCTCATATAAAGGATCTCCACTGTCGGCAAAGGGCAGAATTGGGATGAAGATGAACAATAGTGAGAGATCGCACAGTCTTTCGATTGATCTAATAAAATAGTGGAACAGTCAAGAAGCGTCAGCCTGTAACAGCCGAACGTGGGGTAGATATGGGTCGTATGATCCGTGTGTATGGACGACCAGATGGCATTTGTTCTGCTGTTGCATTAATCAAGCTTCACAATGGATTTTCTGCATTCTGCACAGTGGATTGCCAGTGCTTCGCATAGTAGATTCGACCGATTAGCCAACTGTTGGAGGGCTTAAACTCCAAATAATTTTATTGTGGATCCTCTATTTGTAATTTGCCCAATTCAATTTTAATTAAATTTAAGCCTAAATGACCTTCATTTTTTTTTTTAAATTTCACCCTAGCTAATTTGGGTGAGAGGAATTCAAAAATATAATCAAAATATGATTTGGAGATCAATTTGATTTAACTAATTTTCTAGGTCATTAAATTGACTAATTAGTCAATTGATCCAAATGGATTTTGATGGATCCAAAATTTCCAAGGATTAAACTTAATGATGATTAGAACTTAGTGACAAAGTTTAAAACCTAATTTTGTCCAAATTATGCATGGCAAGAACTTAGGGTTATTATAAAGTCTCTCACTTAAGAATGTTGTCGTCCTCGACATCATAGTTAAGAAAGGTAAGGAATTGCAAAATTTAAAGACAAAGTAGAAAAAAGGATACCGGATTCTCAATTGGTTTTGGATATTTCAAACGCATATTGGTCTCTTCTTACCAGGTAGTTTCTTTAAGCTATGACTCTTCCATTGAATTTTTACCATAGGAATAAAGCGACTTCTTTATTGCCTTTGATCATGCGCTAACATTTTACTTTGTTCTTCAACATAAGAGAGATCATGCTAAAGAATTTCTTCCAGATGTTGGACAATATAAGAAGGATTTCAAAGACACCTTCTCAACAATGATACATTTAATATGTCGTGAACCGCAGAGAAGTTAGCTGGATATTATAACTTCTTGGCTGCAGATCCCACTTTAGTGGTTACCTCAAAAGGTCTAACGCAACAACGAATGAGTTTACAGCTACGCCAAAACTAAACACACACCTTATTGGGTTGACCTTAAAATATGCAAAGTCGCTAACTTGGAATTTCAGAGGACAATGCTTGGCATTGTCATATTTACTTTGATGATCTTGTGTTGCATAGATCCTTTGTTGAATGAATTGCACTTTCTTATTAGTTTCATGGACCAATTCTGATCCAAAATGTTTGATGCATCCAGTTTCTGAACAGGCAAGCGGAATATTGCATCTCTTTCCATACAAAGCTTCATATGGGGCCATGCCGATGCTTGCTTGAGGGCTATTATATTAAGCAAACTCCATAAGCAAAATATGGTCTTCCCAAAAACCACCAAAAATTAAAATAATGAGATGTTGGAGATCCTCAAACACCTGATTAGTCCTTTATGTTTGGCCATCAGTATGATGATAGAAAGTAGTGCTCATTGCCATAGTAGTTCCCAAATCTTGGTGCACACATTACCAAAATTTTGATGTGAACCTATTATCTTTATCTGATACGATCAATTTTGGAATACCATTGAGTCTAATAATTTTTTAATGTTTAATTTCACCAATTTCTTCACTGAATCAATTTTACGAATTTGGATAAACTAAGTTCACTTTGAAAGATGGTCATCCATGGCCCAGATTGAATCTTCTCTAGATCTAGTTTAAGGCAATTTCATAAAGAAGTCCATAAATAATTTGATAGATGGGTGGCCATTAATAACCTGGGGGGCTCAAGAAGGTCGGGCTATGGCTCCGGGCCTAACCCAAAAGGCGGACACATGGTTGCTAGTAACATTAAGACCGTGCTGGAATGGTGCGGTGGAAGGTTCTTCCTATTGTGGTAAGGGGAGGTAATGATCTTGCTAAGGTGGAAAGGGAGTGGGCGATTGGTCTAACATAGCTCGTATAATGGATGTCCATTGTCAAGAGCAGGCACAGTTGGGAAGATGTTGAACAGTAGTAAGAGCTCGCACAACCGTCAAGATGTGTCGACTCGTAATAGTCGAACATGTGGAAGATTTGGGCCATCTGATCCGCTCGGATGGATGATCAGATGGAGCTAGATTCGCTATTATGTGGACAGGGCTCCACATCAAATTTCTCGTAGTCCGCACATCAGATTCGGGAGATCAGCAGACCGCTGGAGGGTGTAAACTGCAAATATTTGAATTGTGGATCCCTATTTGCAATTTCCCCAATTCTTATTTAATTAAAGTTAAGCCTAATGACCTCCAAAAATTCTTAAGCTTTCACCCATTGCTAGTTTTGGAGTGGCAAATTCAAAGATGCAATCATAATTTGATTTGGATATCAATTTGATTTACCTAATTTTCAAGGTCATTAAAGTTACAAATTTGTCAGTTGATCCAAATAGATTCCGATTGATCCCAAATTTTCAAAGTGTGATCCTAATGATGATTAGAATTTAGTGAGATAAGGTTTAAGACCTAATTTAGTACAAATTAGGCATTATAATAACTTAGGATTGTTATAGGACTGCTGAATGAGGATCCTAAATTTTATATTTTGAACTTCTTAGTGATCTACAATACATTTAAGTACAATGGTGTTATTGATGATGCCGTAAGTTTGAGGTTTTTCCCATTTTCCTTGAAAGATGGAGCAAAAAGTTGGTTAATCTCACAACTGAGTGATTTACTTATAATGTGGGGTGCACTAATAAGTATATTTCTTTCTAAATATTTCCCACTAGCCAAAATTGCTAGGCTCAGAATGAGATATTCAAATAAACACAGCAAGAACGATCGATTCATTGAACGATGGTTAGGAGAGATTTAAGGAATGTCATAGACACTGCATGCATCATGAGTTTCCTTTATGGATGCAAGTTCAAATGTTCTATAATGGATTGAATGAACAACAAGGACCTTAATTAATGCAACTTTTGGAGGGTCATTAAAAGCAAAACTCTATAATAGGAATATGATCTTATTGAGTAAATGGCTACCAAAGCATAGAAATGCCTATTAAATAATATTTTTAAAATAGGAGAGAACCAGTGAATTCCATAGAAAATAACAAATAGGTCACTTGCAAAGAGAGATAGCTTTACTTATAAAATATTAGCTATGATGTCTGTCAACACTGCTCAAGAAGTATTATGTGAAGCATGCGGAAGAACTCACCTGAGCATAAATTGTTATGCGAAAAATATCATTGCGCTATCACCTACTGAACAAGAAAACTTTATAAGGAATAACTTCAAAGCCCAATGCTATTAGGGGAGCGATAAATCATCATTGAAAAAATCCATGGAGGAATCTAGAACTTACACTACCAACTTTATGAATAGAACTGATGCATCATTGAATAGATATGAAGTAAAATTAAGGGATCAAGATAATACTATAAAAAGAATTGAAGCTCAACTTAAGACAATCCAACAATAGTTTGCAGAACCTTCCTTGGTTGAGGTATTAATTGAATATAGGAAAAAATAAAGGCAATCTATCACCTTGCATAGTGGAAGAACAATAGCTTAGGAAAATGATAACAATTAGAAAAATGACCCTCAAATAATACAAGAAAATTCTAAAAGCCCACAAAAGGAACAATCTACTCAAGAAGAGCAAGAAGAACAAACCAAAAAAACACAGTAATAAATTCAAATAACTTACCACTCAAATTTACCTTTTCCTCAATGTAGAGTGAAACAAAAAATGGATATTCAATATAAAAAGTTATTAGATCCTTTCAAGATATTGCATATAAACATACCTTTTGGTGATGCCATGGAACAGAGATGTCTAACATATAAACATACCTTTCAAGACATTGCATATAAATTGTGGTGCTAACAGAAGAATGTAGCGCAATTTTATAAGGAAAAATTAAATTTAAGAAAAAAGATTATAGGAGTTTCGCAATACCATACACTATAGGGAATCTAAATGATGAATCCATAAATTATATCTCAATTAAAAGAAAATTTCAATCATTTTTGATATAAAAATGCTTCCTTAATCAAATTTTGTCTATCTTTTCAAGAAAATAGCCTATCCAAAGAATTCTAAGCCATTGGTGCAATTTTCCATTTTTTCCAAAGGAAACTGCTGCAGCGGTCTGTTTGCGAACCGCGGGCGCAATCGCTCACTGCAGCGGTTCAGCTTGCAATTCGCTGGCGCGATCGCGCGCTGCAGCAGTTCACCTTGTGAAATGCTAGCGCTCCAGCGCGCTGTAGCGGGGCCTTTTACGAAATGCTGGCGCTCCAGCGCACTACAGTGGAGTACTTTGCGAAAAATGGATGCGATGGCACGCTACAGCAGACATCTTTACAGAATTGTTTGTGCCACAGCGCGTTACAGCGCGCTGCAGCGGCCCACCGTAATTTCTCTGGCAGAAGCATTTAATGCGGCTGGGACAAGACCCCCAACTAGCGTTTTGTCTCCAACAATTATTCCCTCTGTAGCTGCTATATTTTTTTTAATAAAAAAGAGGCTTATGAGGTGATGTAATGGCTAAAACAAATTAAAAATTTAATCACCTCATCCATCAAGTGGTTTTTGCCATCATTGCTCAGATTTTTAAAGAAATGTGCTGGTTTCTGGATTTGAAGAATGAAGAGGCAGTCTTCATCTATAAATACCTCTTCTCTTGATTAGAGAAGGGTTCTAATTTTTGCTCAATTCAACTAAGTAAGGAAGAGGGCTGCATAATGAAAGAGAGGAACTCCCCAAGGTGGAAGAGTTCATTTTGTCAAGGAGAAGAAGAAGAAAGGCAGCACTAGCGACCTAAGAGAGGAACTTCAAGCAAGGAGAAGAAGAGTCCGGAGAACTTCCAAGGAACATTCCTAGTATCTTCTAACCTCTTATTTTGTAATTTCTTTTCTTAGTTGATCATGAAAGGGTATTTATCCATGTATGTGTTCTTTTTCATCTCTTTTGTAATGGAGAGCTAAATCTCCCTTGGGGAGGGTTGGGGTAATCCCTGATATTTGATAGTTACTTTCATTTGTATGAAGTTTTTTCTCAAGTATTAATATAAGTTATAAACTAAATGCCCTGCTCAAGAAATGCTTAATATCATTTTAGTCTTGATTGTGAATCAAAGGAAAATGGACTAATAAACTCAAGAACTAAAGTGTCTTGTACTCCATAGCTCACCTTAGGTTAGATGCCCCCTGCTCAAGAAATGCTTAATATCATTTTAGTCTTGATTGTGAATCAAAGGAAAATGGACTAATAAACTCAAGAACTAAAGTGTCTTGTACTCCATAGCTCACCTTAGGTTAGATGAGAGCTCTATGAGTGCATGAGAGCTTAGAACTATGTGAGAAAGTTCTTGAGCTTAGTGTACCTTGATCTACGCTCAACTAAAGTGTTGATGCGTGTTATGCTAAGACCCACTAATTTAGCTCCTTAGCTCAACATAATTGAGGGAGGGAAAAAAATAGTTGTGTGCTCATGAACGAGGTGACATAGTCATAGAGCCCAACATATTAAGTCCCTCATTTCAACTATGTGCGATGCGAGTGATGCTTTTAGTGGAATCAATATTTATAAGATCTTAAAAATTAAATAATCCTCATCTACTTGATCAAGAGATAAGATGAAAACTACAAACCTAAAATCTTAGTGCTAAAATAGAACTGACTGTGTGTTCATTTCGTGTACAAGATTTGAACTTGTGAATCTTTGAGATAAAACTCACAGAAGAACAATGTGCACTTGATTTAAATATGAGTAATTGAAAGAAAAATGCTTGAGGAATCATCATGCATAAGTGACTTATCATGACATGTGGGATGAACCCAACTCTCGTCTTCCTTTTATCTGACTTATTTTCTACTTAGTGATTATTGTGCTTACTTTAGAACCAACTAAAACCAAATACTCATAACTTAAACATTAGTGAGAGTAGATACACCTTGGTATCAAAACATTCAATTCTCTGTGGTTCGATAAATCCCCAAAACTCACACTTTCCACTTATTACTTCAGACCACGTACACTTGCATGCAAGCGTAGACGTGTATTTACAGTCTGCCACTAAATTTTCTTAGAAACTTTGTGATCTGCGAACGTCAATCAAACTTATGCCCTATTTTGTGTATAACTAATTAAGTATTGATGGTATAAAACCTGCTTTGGTGCTGCTATAGCTAGCAGATAGATCTATAAAAACCCTTGTAGGAATTATAAAAAATGTATTGGCGAAAGTTGGTAAATTTAATTTTCCAACAGATTTCATTATCTTAAAGATGGAGGAGGAAAACCAACATTTTTCAATAATTCTAGGTAAAGCATTCCTAGAAATGGGGAGAACACTCATTAATATAGATAATTGTGAACTCATTTTAAAGATATGGTGGATATGAAATAAGATTTAACACTAACAATGCACTTAAGCACCTGAACAAAGTTGATGAAAGTTGTTGGCGAGCAACATTTTTAGAAGAGCAATTTTTATAGGTTCTGTGGGATGAAGAAGAGCAGTTAACTAATAAAAATGAAAGTAAAGAAGGAATTAATGATAATTGTGCTGATCTTATTGTAAGGAAATGTGGAATTGTTTCATCAGATAATAAATTATCATATTTAGAACTTTATCCCCTACAAACTAATTAGAAATATGTCAATCTAAAGGAAGAATCCACTCTCTTAGTGTTAATTTCAGCATTATTAAAAGTCAATCTGAAAGAACAGCTGTGTATAATGCTAAGAAAACATAAACTAACCATAGGATGGAGCATTGAAGATATAAAAGGGATCAGTCCAACTTTGTGTATCCATAGGATTTTGATGGAAGACTTCAAACCTATAATTGAACCTTAGCATAACTGAACTCAAATGTTAAGGAAGTAGTTCATAAAGATTATTAAATTATTAGATGCACAAATTATTTTTCCTATCCCTGATACGGGTTAGTCCAATTCACATAATGTTAATGAAGAGTATGACGATAGTGGTGGTTAAATACAATAATGAATTAATTTCATAAGGAACTATTATGGGACGGAGAGTATGTATAAACTATAGGAAATTGAATAAAACAACCCATAAGGCTCACTTTCCTCTACCATTCATTAACAAAATGAATGATTGATTAGCTAGGAATCCTTCCTAATATTTTTCGGTTGGCTACTCAAATTATAACTAGTTTCTGACTGCTCTAGAAGATCAAGAAAAAAAAACTTTTGTTATCCATATGGTACATTTGCTTTTAAGAGGATGCCCTTTAGGCTATGTAATAATCTTGCAGCCTTTTAGTATTGTATGATGGCTATTTTTTCTGATATGGTTGAAATCTTTCTAGAAATTTTCATGGATTATTTTTCTATTATAGAATCAACATTCAGTGATTGATTAAACAATTTAGCAAATGTACTTAAATACTATGAGGAAACTAATCTTATGTTGAATTGGGATAAATGCCATTTTATGGTAAATGATGGAATAGTTTTGGGGAATAATATTTCCATAAATGGAGTTGAAGTAGATCGGGCCAAACTGAGGTGATATAAAAACTTCAATCCCTGTAGATAGTAAGAGATATAAATAATTTTATAGGACATGCTATATTTTATAGAAGATTCATTAAGGACCTTTCAAAAAAAATTCCTCCAATGTGCATATTATTTGCAAAGGATGTTGAGTTTAATTTTGATATACATGTCATAGTGGCTTCAATAAATTAAGAGATACATTGACTTTTGCTCCAATAATTTCAATACCAAATTTAGCATTTCCTTTTGAAATTATGTATGATGATAGTGATGTAACTGTAGGTGTTGTTTTGAGATAGAGAAAAATTAGAACATTCTATTCAATCAATAACGCAAATAAGGTTCTTAATGATGCCCAAATGAATTTTTCAATAGCAGAAAAAGAACATCTAGTTGTAATTTTTACATTTGATATTCTTAGATCATATCTAATAGGCTCTAAAGTCATCGTTTACTGATCATGCATCCATCAAATACTTATTACAAAAAATTGATGCAAAACCTAGACTAATTAGATAAGCCTTGTTACCTCAGCAGTTTGATTTAGAGATCAAAGATAAAAAGGGGTGGGAAATTATTGCAACAAATAATCTTTCCAAGATGACCCATCATAAATATGAATCTATAAGAGAGTATTTTAAAAATTTCCCTGATGAGCAGCTTCTTGTAATTACAACATCAAAATAACCATGGTATGCTAAGATTGCTAATTACTTGGCTTATGATATTCAACCTATAAAAATTTCTTATCAACAAAATAAAAGCTTTATCTTAGAACTATGTAACAACCCTAGTTTGTTACCCTATTAAATTCTAGCATAATTGAGTATTCATTTTGATCCCAATACTTTTAAGATATCAAATTAAACCTATCCTGAAAATTTGAAGTCAATTGAATTCCCCTAAGTCTATAATTGCATTTTGATTAATCTTGATGCCCTAGATTAGACCTAAAATATTTTGATCTCAGAATTAAAATCTGACTGTATTTTTGAATTCTTCACCCCCAAATTAACTAGGCGTGAAAGTTTGGTGCAATTTGGAAATTATTTAGACCATGATTCACATTTAATTAAAATGGTCTAATTACATAAAAGGGTTCCTCATATTTCCAAATTGTAAATATATTCTTAAAACTTAAATAATGGTCGGGATCCGTTGTGTGAACCGCTGGCGATCCGCTGCGGAGCCCGGGTTGCATGACTGCGGGGTCCCATAAATCTAACAGTTGCGCTTAAATAATCGATGGCTAGGATTAGATCCCGCGGAACCCAACGATCAGCCGTCATATGCGCCCCGTGAATCCTACGGTGTGGATCAAATTGGATCCGACCGTTAGGATCTAAAGGACTAGGACTGTTCCGCGGTCCTGATCGATCCATCAAATGGCCCACATCGACCCGCACTATGTATCTTCATCTTCGCCACGTCCAACACTGACTGAAGAAATCCTGCGGATTCTGGATAGCCTGGCCTGTCCCCCACTACCTATTCCACCTCAGCATGCCATTGGGGATCTACCCTCAACATTATATTGGTCTTGATCGGGCCTCGTGACCCGGCTGAGCTCAATTAGGAAAATTGAGAGCTCGGCCATGGCCCGACCTCTCGAGTCTTTTCCAGCTCGAGCCATCCCTCTGGAAGCTTCCGTGAGCTCGTCTAAGGCTATAAATAGCTTTAGCAATCCTCCCGCTGCCCCTTTGCTTCTTAATTGAGTTCAATTCTCCACTGTCTCCTCTCCTCCATTATCGTCTGCCCGAGCTTGCGTAAGCAATCCCAGGAGCTCCTGAACCGCTGATAGTAGGCTCTCCTGGTGTTCAGGATTCTTTGCAGCATATGGAATCTCAGCTAAAGCCAGCCGATCCCTCAGTCGATCATCTTGAGCTCCCCATCAAACCAGGTACCCCTCTTGCTAGTTTCAAGCCAATGAGGCTTGGACCTGTCTTCTTTTGATGTGTATAGATGCGTATTGTAGTTTCGAATTCATACCTATCGTAATTTAGTCCTAAGCTAACCTCGCTTAATCGAATCGATCGTTCGGGCTAAGTCCCTTAAGGTACGCCTTGGGTGAGTAAGGTCCCGATGTTCCAGCCCACCTCAGGCCCTCAAACCAGGGGGCTTCGATCCCTCTCACTTCCCTGAAGGTGTAGGGATCGAGCCTTGAGTCTGGCATGGCCTCTATGGGGAGAATTGTCTCCATATAGTACTCCATTAAGGGAGCTCTTGGGTGAGTAAGGCCTGACCAATCTGGACCACCTAACAGGGGGCTTCAAGTGTCTATCGGTGCGTCTCGGCTAGGGGATCGATTCTCGATTGACCCGAGGCCAAGGCGTGCGCTCTAGACGGAGAATTTTTCGAGAGGTGTCAGGATGGGGATGAAGACCCTGAGCGGGTCGAGTCAGCCTGTGACCAGCGCGGTGCGACTGTCCCAAGTCTTCGAGCCCCGGTCAACCTGCGCGGTTCAGCTAATGGGCCTTGCCCATTTTAAATAAATCTGATTAATTAAATTTATTTTCCTTAAGGAAAATAATCCAATTAATCTAATCATAGGAAAATTAAATTAGAAAAATATAGAATAAATTAATTGAATAACTTTCAATCCACTGATCCAAACCCTATGATATTATACATGAAATTGATCAGAAAATCCTCAGGAATAAGATTATAAAATAATATTGAACATCTAATGGCTTGATTTTTTGTTTTAACCTAATTATGACAGAACTTGATTAGGATGGATTAGTAATTTTACTTAACTAAAATATATGTTTAGGGTGCCATTTGTTTGCTTATGATGAGTAGAATGAATGTGCCAAGTAGTTTATTTTTCTGATCTCTGTATTTCACTTTATGCCCTAATCTTGTTAAACCATGATTAGGGAAAATTAGGGTTTGTAGATATTGAATCTTAGCAAACTTAGTCTCTGATTATATATATTATTAAATAGAACTTATGTGCCAATTTGTATAGAATTTTGATGGCTAGATTTGTATTTAGGTGCAAATCCTTTTGAATGGATTTAGGGTTTGATTAGCACTAATTACTTTCTATTTCTTTTGTAAATTTTTCTATTAATTGCTTCATAGCAATAAGGTAAATGTATGAAAACCATGTATACTATTTCATAATGTATAACTTGAATAATCCTAAAAAAAATTTGGAGAACTTAATTATCTTAATTAACTTAAGAAGTCTTAAGATTTTGATATCAAGCTATTAAGACTTGATCTAGGTCTAATATTGCCACCAATAATACATACCTAAATCACTGATTTAACATTTGATCTATAAATAAGCACTTGATCTTAATTGGACATGAGTAAGGGTTAAACCCTAACCTGCTTAATTAAGATCCAAACTCTAAAACCTTAATTAAGTGGACATGATTATAAGATAATGTAATTGACATTATTCCAATAATGCATCTAATTTGATAATGATCCTAAACATTTGGATTAGACATATTAAGGTTAATAATAAACCTATGAGATTGCTTAATCTAAATCTGAACCTTAGATCCTTAATTTTCTCCTAAATAAGACTATTAGCATAATAAGATTAATATAACCATATTGATTGAACAAGTGATCTAACTCTATTAACATCCTTAATTTAAATCCTATAATCTTTGAATAAGCTATAATCAGATGACTTAATCATTTGATCTGATCATCCTAAATCTAAATAATAAGTAAAACTTAGAGTTTTAGCATTAGAGTTAAGAGTGTGAGATCTTAAGTATCTCAACACAAGATCATTTCTAAAATATTTTAAACACTTAAATTTGAATATACATTGAGGTAGGAGGACTTTGCATAACTCATTGAGGTAGAAGCTTAGATGATCCCTTAACTTTAGAAGTTGATCTTAACCCCTCATGGTAGGAATCACTTAAGATATTAGAATGACACTTTTCCTTAAGATAGAATCTATATTGAGTGATACTTGATCACATTTTCTTGGAGCCTTGTATAGGACTTACCTACTTATTATAGGAATTTATAGTTTTGATAAATCCTTGCTGATTAAATAGAGTTGTTTGAAACCAGGACATTGGTTGGTGTAGTATGGTATACCCATAGTACTGGTTTTCTTCAGTGGTATTCCGGATTAGTTGATTCACTCCAATGTGGACATATGAGCAGGTGCTATCTTGAGGGATTAGATGAATACAGCCTATTAGATTAAATCTCTCAAGACTAAGAGTGTATTAAACAAGGACTCATTCCTTAGTTTGATTGAAATACAATTCATCAATGGGCGATGCCTCCTAGAAAAGACTATTTCAATAGGTATGGCTCAAACAAATAAAGTAATTAGAATCACATTCTTTAAGACACTAAGTGTGATTGTGAGTTAGGCATCTTAATAACATAGCTTGAGATACAAATCGTGAACGGGCGATGCCCCCTATCGAAGATCGCTTCATCAGGGTGGCTTAATCAAATTAATTTATAAGAATCACCTTTTTTGCAACTGTGCTAAATATGTGTATATAATCATCCCTTCTAATGATCTTTAGTAAATCTTCAACTTTAACCAATTATTATCTAGAGCCTAAGAGTCAAAATCCTTTTAGTAGGATTCTGCACAGTGGAGACCTAGAATTCATTATCGGTATTCAAACTTTTGTGGATTTCTAAATTTTACTCGTATAGAATAGAAGCATGGGCATAAACATGAGCATGAATTTGAGGAATCATTTGAGTAGTGATGCATGGGTATCAGTGATAAATTATGGATTATGAAATGTTACATACATTGACTGGGGAGTTTCAGGATGCATCGTCATCACCGTACTATCTTCCCAACAGGGTGTATGTATACATTGGATCGTATGACTCATAGTCTTTCAGTGATAGTTTTGATACATACCATGGCATACCGTGTTATGACATATTTGGGTGCATCATTCCAGCGACATATAGTACAACATTGGACATTATTCACATTGATTTCTAAACTTTTGATATTTTTATTTACTTTCAGTATTCAGTTTTGATGCAGTTTTACTTTGCTTAGTCTTTATAGTTTTAGTTACATATTGCCTTTACTATTATTTTCTACAGTAGTGTTTACTTTACTATCTATTGCATTTACTTTAGAACTGCTTAGTTAGTTGCGATGTGTTAGACATCTTGTCTAAAGACAGGGCAGGAGGACCTACAGGAGATCCTGGCAGAGTACTTAGTGGATCAGCCTTCCACCTTTTGCTTACTGCTTATTCAGTACTTTAAATAGATTTTACTTTTCATCCTTTAAATTAGTTTGTAATAACTCTAGATGTATTTTACTTTTTTTTTCTGAGATGAATGTTTACTACTACTCTATGATGAATGTATTCTGGATCTTTTGCTTTAGCTTCCGCACTCTGTTATGCTTGTGATGTGATCAGTATACTGGAAATACGGATATATTGATAACATATATTGGATTCATATTTACCGCCATAAATCTAATGTACGTATTAGTCTAATACTTAAGAGAAGTATTCTACTCTTATCTTAAGTATTAACTCTTGATCTACTATTAGGTTTGACTCAGCAGCCTTCAGTATAGCTCAGTCCTTTTTATCCTAGCCTATCCAGGAAGATGGGTTTTGCAAGCTCGTCCTCCCGAGTAGTGCACTGCTCCGCCACTGATTATGATTATACTTGTCTTTTGTGCACAGCTACGGGGTGGAGCGTTACAAACTCAAACATTATTTTTGGTATGACCCAATCCCTTATAGTATTATGCTAACCAGACCAAGAGAAGGTGTGTACTAAAGAGTCAGATCATGATATTTTATTTTATTATCATTCTTCACCTTATGGTGGACACCATGGCTCTAACAAAATGGTTGCAAAATTTCTTCAATATGGATTCTTTTGATCAACTCTATTTCGAGATGCATTTAACTCTATAAGAAGTTGTGACATTTCAAATGAATGGAAAATATTGATAAGAGAGACAAGCTACATCTTTAAGGAATTTTAAGGTTAAGCTTTTCATTATTTGGGGGATTTATTGTATGGGTCCATTTCCCTCATCCAAACTCAACAATTAAATCTTTGCATTAGTTGAGTATGTGTCAAAATGGTATGAAAGTATTACTTGCATTAATAATGACTAAAAATTAGCAATTGCTTTCTTTCTTAAGAAGAATATTTTAAACCATTTTGGCACTCCTTGAATTCTGATTTGTGATGTAGAAAAGTATTTTTGCAATTGGTAGCTTGAAATATTACTGAAGAAGTATGAAGCGAGGCATAAAGTATATCATCCCCAAATGTACAAACTCAAATGTTGTTACCTGTTAATTAGTGATCTAATTGACTCCAAACCTCTTTCATTACTCTTATAATAGAGTTAGGAGTCCTCACCTCAAATCTTGTGCAATTTAGAGACCGTTTGGTAATTTTCAATATTTCCCTATTTTCTGATAATTTTGAAAATATCTAATTTATTTAGACCTCATAATTAAAAATAGAGTCTGCCATTGGACTTAGCACACCCAAATTAGCTAGGGGTGGTATTTTGGTAGTGTTTTGGAGTCGTCATATTTTTCGTCGATATTTTAATGATATTTTAATGCATAGAAAATTAGATAAATTGAATATACCTACGATCAAAAATCTGATCACATTTTTTAGCTCCAAACCTCTCAATTAGGTAAGGCTGGAAATTTAGAATTTTTTGAAGTATGTTTGAGTTCTTAAAATTTATTAAATAATTGATCTATTAATTAATTTAATTATTCATTTGATTTAAATAAATATGTATATATAAAATTTTATTATATATTCTAATAAATCAAATTAAAACGACTATTTTAAAATGACAAAGATTCGCTATTCGCCACATCACACGGAACAGTGGATCAATGGAATCTCTTCCGTCGCCTCATAATTAATTAAGATGGAACGGCTTAAATGATCTCCACCTCATCTAAATCAATCAGACTGCTCAATCGAATAATTGAACGAACGGCGAGAACTTAATCCCAAATGCTTCCACTATACGCCTTCCCCTTTTTATCCCCTGCGAACGACGTACACTGCAGAAAGGGGGGCGTACGTCGCTCCAATCCTACAGCTGGCCTCCTCTTCGCCCTCTAACCTTCCTAAGCTCCTCACAAACTCATTTCTTAGGGGGGATTCCAAAAGCTAGCAAGGAGGCTAAGCACTGCTGAAAGGTCTTGTTTAAGCTCGGTGATTTTTTCAAGCCCTAACTCCGACTTTTTTTATAGATCGACGTAAATGGGAAAGGAGTCTAGCAGCTGTGAGCCGCTGCGAAGTCTTAAGGAGTTTGTTGAAGCTTCGCTTTCTGCAAATTCTAAATTACGCGACCGGCAGAATGTCAAGCAAGGAATATGACACTAGGTACATCACCCTTATTTCGCCTTATTCCTGATTCATTTAAATTAGTATAAGACTAAAATTTAGATCTCTGTCATGCTTTATTGTAGTCGATCAAACTCTAAAAGACTTCGCTCGATTTGTTCTGGATGTCGTGACCCATGCTTTCATCTTATATTTTTTTGTGTTAAAGCAAACTCATACGTCCTTATTTTTAATTCCTCTTTTAATTGGAATGGATAAACAAATCGAATTGGTCTCATATTGAAGATGGGGCGATTAAGTTCGAATGTTATCTTCTCCATTTATAAGGTTATAAATTTTATTAGAAAGTGTAATAAAGTAGATTTTATGCATTCACTACTAGTTTAAACCAAATTAAGAGCTGGAATTATCAGGACCTGCATCTCGAGCTTACACAGAGGAGGTGAATCCCAAACCTCTATTTCTGTACTTTTTGTTTTACATATTAAACTTCTATCTAATTTGCTTCTATTCGTGCATCCTCCATTATACGATCATTAGACTTTAATGGGGTTTTTGAATATATAATATTGCTGGAGTTTTAATTCAGGATCAGTAATAGCGTTATTACAAGATGATGTGGCATTAAGAGGATCTTAGAGAAAGTAGAGTAACTCATTTCTTATTTAATTTAGTTATTAAATAATTCAATGATAGAAACTCTAAAGTGTATGATTTTGCTTGTACATATACTTTCAAATCTATTGATCTTTAATGAACTGGTATAAATCATAACTTTACTTGGTAAATACCAGTTGAAAAGGAAAATGTGCTTAATTATATATGTAACTTTTCATGGCTCTAATCATTCATGCTTATCCGCACCAATCAATTGCATATGGAAATTCCTTCGATTGCTCTCTTTATCATTTATTTTCTTGCAACAACTTAAAATGGGCATACCTGTACATATGAACTTACCAAAGTCGTTTTGGAACATGTGTATTTTCTCCAACATAAAATATTATTTTGTTGCACCATTTTAATTGAATTAGGTAATGAAATGCTTTTAGCTCAAATGTCTATTCATTTAATCATGGTTTGATCTTAGTCTCAGATTGATCCATAACCGGTATATTCTTCAAAAAAAAAATTATAATAATGTTACTAGATTTCTTATATCGTTTTGTTTCAGAGCAATGTCAAACTTGGTCATAAGCAATTAATAAGAAATTCAAATGACGAGTAGCCACACAAAGTTACTAGCTTATGATTTCTTTCTAAATTGATTTCATCATAACTAAATTAAAGGATGTTGAAGCTAAATATTTAAATACTGACTTTATTAATACTATTATTGATGATGTTAATGTTTCAAGCTTTCTTTTTCTTAGACTCTACTATTAATGCTGTGAATTACATGTCGATATATATTACAATATAAAATTCCCTTTATTGGAAATGTTGTTCAAATGCTGTCATTCATTTTAATGTGAATCAAAAGCCATTATCTATTGCAAAGTGCTATAAAATGTTGTCATTGATTGTAATATGGGATTAAATGCTGTTTTTCATTTTAATGTGAATCAAAAGCTATTATTTATTGCAAAGTGATATCAAATGTTGTCATTGATTGTAATATGGGATTAAATGCTGCCATCTTGTATTCTAATATGAAATCAAATGTGAATCAAATGTTACTAGTTAATCTATGTGATCAAATGCTATTAGTTAATTTAATGTGGACAAATGCTGTCAATTGATTTATGTGAATCAAATGCTATTAGTTAAATATAAATGATCAAATGTTGTCAATTGATTTATGTGAATCAAATGTTGTTAGTTAATTTATGTGAATCAAATGCTATTAGTTAAATCTATATGATCAAATGCTGTTAGTTAATTTAATATGATCAAATATTGCCAATTGATTTATGTTAATTAAGTGTTGTTAGTTAAATCTATGTGAATCAAATGCTATTAGTTAAATCCATGTGATCAAATGCTGTCCATTGATTTATGAGAATCAAATGCTATTAGTTAATTTATGTGAGTCAAATGCTGTTAGTTAAATCTATATGATC